>OZ038387.1:23113371-24313371 GCA_964036045.1 Eutreptiella sp. 'Long Island Sound 2002'
TGGTCAAGACGATAGCGTCCAGGCAACAGGAGGCCACATGGGTGAGGAGCCAGCCTCCCACCATAGCTTGGACACAGTTGGGCTCGAGTCCTCGGGCGCCTAGTCCCGTGGCCCAGCCTTGTAGGGCATATTGCACCACATTCAGGTGGGTTTGGACCAGGCAACCTGAGCCATCCCGGTGCTTGACGCACAACAGAGACGAGGTGAAGGGGCCGATCGTCTTCTGTGCATGCAATCTGTGTAGTGCAGGCGCCTGCATGCGGAGACTATGACCATGTCACCCTATAGATAGCAAGATAGCCGATAGTAGATTGGGCACGGCTGCATCGAGGGGTGGGGCCGTCACAGTCTTTGTCCCCACACAAGCCCCACATGAGGGCCTAGAGCCGCATTATGGCACCCTGCATCCACAGCACCTCCTTGTGCACCACATAGTACGCAGACGCTTGGCTGGTGGATTTGGTCCAGCAGGTGCTTTCCTGCTGCTGGTTTGTCGGGGCCCGAGGATACCAAAGAGGCACTTGGTGGGTGCTCACGGGCATTGTCCACCCCTTACAAGGAAGAATGGAAAGGAGTACATACGGCTGGGCAGCGATCCCATTGTGTATGAGTTGGAAGGTCCATGTAGTCCATTTTGTCCACAACCATGCAGGCTGCCGAGACCAGATTTTGGGCGTCTGGGCTTGCAAGCAGGGCTACGGTGTGGGCATATGCAAGGATCACCGTGTTCGTGTGATGAGGCGAGTCCCTTGGCACAGTCGTGAGGAAGATGAGGGTGTTGTCGCCGCCACCGTGAGACCTAAGACCACGCGGCGGTGTGGCCGTACGGGGTGATGGTGCTATACCCAGCCGCCTAGGCAAGGGAGAGCAGGAAGGAGGCCTCAAAGGCTGGGGCAAGGACAAGGTGCAGGTCCCCAGCCCAGGTACTGGGGCTACCCAGGTTGCCATGGAGCGGAAAGTGCGGAAGCTAGCTCCTTAGGTTGCACCCGGGTGGTGTGCTCTTGAGGCCAGTCCTCGCTGGGAGCTTGGGCCACTAGGTTTTAGAGCGTAGCCACATCGCCACTCCAAGCAAGGGACCATGTGTGGTACCATTGGGCCTAGGCCAGCGTCCAATGGGAGAGTAGGAGGCGGGCCTCTTGGGCGCGGATGGTCTTTCTTGTAGGACAACTGCGCTCGGAGGATGATTGCACCGAAGAGTTCACCCATGTCAGAGTCCAACCCCTAGGCAAGCTAGTGGGGGCGGAGTCCATCCTCCGGCCGGCCATTACCGCCAGGTGCCGTTCGTTGGTCCTGCGGGGGGCTAGCACCGTGGTTGGGGTCAAGGGAAGGCCCATCTTCACGAGGCCCATGGCAGTGTGGCACCACCTGCAGGGAATGCGAAAGTACAGCTCTAACCGATGTGCATTACAGCAGCAGGCAAGAGTAGCGCGCCGACGCCAGAAGCACAAGAGGAGCCAACGCACACAAGTGGGAAGGATAGGGAGTACAGTCGGGCCGTGCGAGCGATGCCCGGGGCGAGGTGGAGCTAAACGGAGTATGGGCATTTTGCGGAATGGATTTCTACGCAGGCCCAATGATGCCCCCGGGGACCTGACGGGGCCTGTAGTACCAAGTGGAGGAGTGGGAGGACCACCTATAGAAAGCGGGGCCCCGCTGCGGGGCCCCCAGTAGGGGTGGCGCTTTTCACCCTGCCAAGAATGTGCACCAAGGCCAGGCGCCCTAAGATTCAGCCCCGATTGCCATGTTTGTGGTTGTGCCCCACGCACCAACACAAACAAAGCGCCTCATTCGTTGCAGTGGGCAGGGGGGTGAGGCACTTTTGTGGTAGGGGACATGCTAGGCACCCCCACCCCTCCACAGATCCGCACGGGCTACGCGCATGCGCACACACGGCCGTTGTATGCACCCCCCCGGGGGGGGGGGGGGCACACCGTCGACCAAGCGGCGCAGGGCAAGCGGCACGGCCGCCAGGGAGCAGGCGTTCAAGAGGGGGAAAGCAAAGCCAACCCCCCCCTCCGGAGTTTGCCTGCGACTGCATGACATGACACGGCACAGGCGTGCAGGAACGGAGGTCACCTGAGCCCCCATCCCCTAGAGGTTCTGACCCAGGTGAGGCCCCCAGCTGTGATCCAGACAGGCACCAAACGGGCTTGCAGACAAGCCATCACGACTGGACCTTGGCCTACTTTTGATGGCACCGCAGGTGACCACGGGGGTATTAACCCATGCGGGTCTCCCTCTCTAATATTGTTTTGCGCGCGCACAGACACACACACGCGCACTGGTCGAGGGGCAACATGGGGACGCACCCCTGGCCTGTACCGAAGGCCTGCACTAATGGGGAGCGACCCGACCCGAGGACGCCAGTGTGGCCATTTATGCTCAACCGGGGGGCCTGGTAAAAATGGTGATACCCCAACACACACACACACACAATGCAGCAATGTAGAGCAGAAAGGTCGGTTCTCAACAAGACATGAAACCTTCAGAAAGTGACGGTGTATCACCAAGTCTAATGTGATCTCATGGAGTTCAGTTTGCATATGAAAGCAATGGAGAATCTTTCGACTAATGACACATCATGAAAGTCGGGAAGAATTGTATCACATTCACATGTCAAAGATGTATTCCATGCAAATTGACAGTTGGTTACCGCACATCTGAAGCAGGTTTTCTTGAACTTATCTATAGCTCAACATCTGGTGTTGCTCGAAGTCCAATGACACCAGAGTGCAGAGTTAGAGAGAAATACATAGAGGGTACACAGGAGAAGGCAAATAAAAGACCATTGTTGTGCAGAAAAGGGAGGTAGCAATGAGGCATCAATTTTTCCAAACACACACACACACACACGCACAAAAATCACCTGCATCACTTTCGTGTGCAGCGGCGTTTTGGTAGCGGGTGCTCAGCCATTTCCTGAAGTAGGAGCAGACTTTCCTGGCGCTTTCGGTGTGACGAGGTTTGGGTATCGATGAAACGACATGATTGGGCGTCACACACACACACACATGCACACACACGCAAAACCTGGGTCACATATTTGCCTCCACCCCTCCAAAGCCTTCCACAACACTTTTCATCGTCCCTACACCCCTCCAAGGCGTTCCACAAAGAATTTGGTGTGTGTGTGTGTGTGTGTGTGTCTGTGTGTGCCTTGAGTACCTTGTGGGGGGGCCACCCCTGGACCCCCACCTTCCATGCCCCGGCCCCGGTGCTCTTCTCCCTGTGGGACCAGCTCCGCCACCTGGCGGAGCAAGAGCCTCACGTCTCCCATGGATTCCTTGGCCCCACCGCCCCAAGCCTGGAGAATGGGACACTCGGACTCTGTCCGCCAGATGGAATGGGCCCTAGGTAAGGTGCTTGCCTGCCATGAGGCAGGTAGCCCGTGGGTCGTCCTGCACCAACTCCAGGTGGATGAGGAACCTGTGATCCCCAGCGAATTTCTGCACCTTACCGGAGTGGGGCACGACAACAATGAGGCCACCAGTCACACTGCTAAGGGGAGTGGGCAGTGGGCGGTGGTGTGTTTGTGTGTGTGTGTGTGTGTGTGTGTGTGTGTGTGTGTGTTTGTGTGTGTGTGTGTGTGTGTGTGTGTGTGTGTGTGTGTGTGTGTGTGTGTGTGTGTATGTGTGTGTATGTGTGTGTGTGTGTGTGTGTGTTGCAGCCGCCTTAGGCACTCTGCAGGCACCTCAGCCTGCCTATCTAACCCTCAACGCAGCACAAGGTACCGGGTACCGAGGTTCGAGCGCATGCTTTGCACCTTCACATCTGTTTCTTCGTGTATCAGGTCAAGAACAAGGCAGACGTGGTGATGATGCTCAGATGATGTCTCGATTTGGCCAAGACGTTAATGCACAGATGATGACTTCTTCCAAAGGTGTATTTATGCCTTTCCTTGCCTGCAATTATGCCTCAGCAGTGTTGTTGTCAAGGTCTTTGCACCATGTGGGAGCCTCATCGCAAAGTATTCCGCCGGCTGTGTATTTTAGTCCCCCAGTGAATTCGATTGCAAGGCCATCACACTTCGCAGATCAGTTGCAATGGGTTGTCAAAAGCCCTCGACCCATCACCAGCCCATCAACTCACTGTATTTTGACACGCATCACAGGCACGCAACCTCCCACCTCCCACCAGAGATGCTGATGCGTTGCGAGGAGGAGTCATAAGCTCCACGTCCCAAAGGGGGCCGGCATGGCCTTTTAGGCACTGGCCCCGCGGCGCATTCCCTGCTATTCACGGGGAGGGCATTCGCAGGGGCTATTTTGCCTCATTGCGCTGAAAGCTTCGCTGGAACCGTCTTACCGCTCCAGTGAGAACCAACAACCTTCGGGATCCGCATCGTTCATTGTGTCACTGATGCGGTGCCACCGCGTTGCGTTGCGTTACTTATCCCTCGAAGTGGGTTTTGCATGCGTAACCCCCGAACCACCAAGGAGCTGGTTTGTGTGTCCAGCGTAACATACCCCACTTCAGTATGCAAACTGTTGCCTTACATATCTCTCGGGATCATTCAGAGTGCGCCAACACAGTGGGTTTTGGCATTTTTCCTAGGTTTTATGAACTTTGGTCCAATGCGCCAAAAATTCGTGCCGTTGGGGGGGTATGTGTATATTTTTTGAAATCTGTGAGGAAAGGCTGTTTCAGAAATGTATGGGTTGGGGGGGGGGGGGGTAGATGATCACATTTTTGAGCAAATGGAGCTGCAAAGTGGACGATGCGCAAGGCAATGCTCGAGGAACCACTGATTATTCTGAATCCGAATCGGCGTCATTGTTGCCCCTTTCCACACAGGCAGGGGCCCCATTGGGGCACACATCCCTCTGCTTGTGAATTGGAACATATTTTTTCAGTTTTTCCCAATCCCGCAGCCTGCAGGCCTTGACTGGCACCCACCCCGTGTTGAGAGGCATGGCCCACAGACCGTCAGTTGTCAGGTCCATCTGGTGCTCCTGGTGTGTGCACGCAGGTTGCTGTGAACCGGCCGTACGGGGCTTCTTTGCCCGGCTGCCAGGCTCATGCACCTGCACCCACCTTACACCCCCTGAGCACGCTCTTTTGCGCACCAAAGGCTTTTGTGGTGCATCGGGGGAAGCAACAGCCCGTGGTGTGAATTTGTATGCAGACATGGTAGCTGCCTGTTGACAAAAAGAGGCAGCAAGGAACGCAGGCACCGTCAAAAAAGGACGAAAAGCCCAAACATGTTGTCAGTACAGCATGCAGACCCAGGTGGTCCAAATAGCCCTTTTCAAGGGCTTTCCGAATATACCCCATATACCCCCCCCTACGGGACACACAGTGGGCACAAATCAGGCAACAATGACGACAACCACTGAAAACCCACCGAGTTGGCGCATTCGGTACCAACCCCGAGAGATATGCTGTCGAACATTGTGCAGCTGCAAGTGCTACCAGCGTGCTGCCATGTTTTACAGAAATAGTGCAGAGCGGTGTCGCAGTTTCCTTGGACCACAGTGTTACTCTCGTGGTGTGGTGGGGTATGGTGCAAGGTCCGGCAATCTCCTCTTGGTTTCAGTCTACATCAGTTTTGTGTGATGCGTTTTCGCTTTTTCCGTTCGCTACCAGTCAAAAAAACAAAAACAAGGAGGGGCTGCACATCACATCGATGTCACTGTAGGACAGTGTTCGCCATCGGACGGGTGTTGATCGCATCAGAAGTGGTCTGATGCCTGCCCTGCCTCTACAACGCCGCATGGAGCCGTGACAGCAGGACCATTACACAGAAACAACGGAGTTTTTTTCACCCCATCCCACCCATCTCCCAGAGTCGCAACTGCCGCCGAAGATAAGAATTGCACAATGCATTGTGCCCTCTCCATTTATTTTATGGACCAAAGCGGTGCAGTGTCCTGCCGCAGCGCTGCACACATCGCTCACACCACTCCCTCCTGCACCTCTTCAGGCCAACAGCCCGGTCAACTCAGGCCGACCTCCATCCCTGCACACATGATGTCTTCTGTTTCGGGCCGTGACTCTTCGGACGCCACGTTGATGGACACCAGCTTCCGTATGCCGCTGCGTGTCAGTATTGATGGTGCGCACTCCGTGTGCCCCACGCGTGAACTGTGTGACGAACCGTGTCAACCGTTCATGAATCACGTGCCACGAAAGCGGATTCCGGTGTTGTTTTTCGTTTGTACTGGGGACCTGAGGACCGCCCTTCAGGACCGCCCAAGGCCACACCCGATATGCCGCTGAACAGTGAACGTCGTCAGCCGTTTTGCTGGCAGCAAGTTGAGGGTTGAATGCCGGCAGTTGCCGGTCGATTGACAGCACTGACGGCGGGGGGCAGCGGTTTTTTGAATGTGCATCCACCAGAACCCCCAGAATGAGGGAAATAAGGACCGCCGTGCCTTTGGGAGGACGGGGATGATGGTATGACATATGCTGTCGTGTGAGGATGCGCTCCATGGGGAGCGCTGGCCAGCGGTCCTTCACATACATGTCCCGTCCACGTGCTGTGCTGAGCCCCTTTGGGGACAGTAGCTCACCTGAACGCGGAAATACGCCCAGTGCTTTGTTTTTTTTTTTCATGTTGTCTTGTGGTTTTCCTGCAGAGACAGGCACTGCCGTGAGACCCGCAAGCCAAGCGCCTGCCAGAGACATGACCACACAAATGATGTCTTCTTTCGGAAGCCGCGATATGTCGGACGCTGCGGTGATGGACACGATGTGTATGTTGCTTTGTGTAAACGGGTGCGACGGGTGGCTTTGAGTGCTCATCTTCGGCATGCGGTCCGGTCGTGGGTGCTTGAGTCTCTGCTATCAGTAACCGCCGCCTCGCCTTCCAGGGGCCACATACCCGCATCAGGCAAGCAATGCCCGATGTACCATTCCTGACCTAAGGGGGTGAGGCACGGTGGGGGAGGGGGGCGTACAAGGCACGCGTGAGAAGAACGGTGAGTGCGGCCGGCCACAAAACTGATCAGGCTCAGGAGTCCATCCTGAAATGGAAGGGTCATTGGTGTTGTCTACAGAGGCTCCCGACAAGGTCCACTGAGGAAGCTGCATGATCAGTTGCGGGTCACGGGGGAGGCGAGATCAAGCCCCCCCGCCCCCCCCCAGTCCCGGCCTTCGGCCGCACTTAGTTGCTCAAGGCGGCCGGGTTTGGGCGTGACATGACGATGGGCGCCAAAGGGTGGCTGTCTGAGGCCCTGTACTACATCAGACAGACGCCATGTTGTGCAGGGGCCCATCGATCAACCACGTGGATCAATATCATTTGGATTCCGGGCTAAAGACACGATTGGGTGCTTTGATTCGGGTTTGTGGGGGCTACCCACCCCCCTTTCCCAGTTCCTCCTGGAGGCATGAGGTCACATGGCTTAGCTGTTACAGCGCTTGCCTGACCAGGAGGTAACGAGTCCCCGGTGGGGCATCAGTGGCGACACTAAGCCGTCCTGCGTACGAGGGTATCTTTGGTGACCCCGCGAGCCGAAAGGGACCAGTCCTGTGGTTATAACTGTACGCAAGGTCTGAGAGCAGACCTTTGCTTAAGGTGGGTCCCACCCTACCCCCCAGGGGGGGGGGGGGTCTGTGGCCTGTGGGTGGGTGGGTTACTTTGGTTTTGGGCAATTTGGCCCAAAGTGCCTACTCCCCCCCAGGGGGGGGGGGTAGGGTCGGGGTGGGTGGGTCCGCAACCTTGATGGAGAATGGAGTCAAAAAGTGGCAAAATTTTCCGGCACGATGTTGAGTGTGCCGTCTTTATCCCGAATACCCACACACAGTGTTTGCAAATCGATTTTTTTGATATTATGACTATCCAAAATTATCAGACAGCACTTGTTGAGCATGTTCAGGCCCTATTTTTTTCCTTTTGCATATGTGTGCGGGGGGGGTGCAGGTAGAACGTACCACACAATACGGTCTTGGGGTTTGATATGTCTTCATTAATGGGTTTCAGATAATGACAATAAAGAATGTTTTCTTCAATTTATTTTTCACCCTATTGGGCCATATGGGTGCTTAGTTGAATGGGTGCTTTGTCATCTTCGATGTGTACAGTACGTTTCACATTGAAATTTCCGCTGGGGTGTCTGTTGATGAGTGTTTTTGATCCCTCCAACGTTGTTTAGTGCCTATGCTTTTGTCATGTAGCATCCACATGGCCCATCTCCCTGCTTTCTAGATCGCGCACAAGCCGTGGCCGAACAGGAGCCTCAAGGTATTGCACTGCGCGTTATACCCATTGCTGTGCCTGAGGCCTTCGTCTCTGCCTGTCACTCTCTCTGGACCCCTCTTCCCTTTCTCCTTCGCCCTCGAGACAAGGCCATTGTGCGTTTCTGCTGTGTATCAAAGCGATGCGCATACTTGCTGAAAGTGGAAACCGAATCGTACTACAGACTGGGTTGGGACGGGGGCGGGAGGTATGGGAATGAATGACGTGAAGCTACTGCTGCTCTTGCTGCTGCTCTTGCTGCTCCTGGTCGTTTGCGGGTTGGCAATTGACCCGACAGTGGCTGCTGGTGAGGCTGCTGTGTTCTGGTTTGGTGCATATTTATGTCCAGCAGCCTATTGAGACAACCTAGGGATGGATGACGGGCATGGATGGCGTGGATGCCTTTCCTGGTCAGTGTGAGCCCAATGGCACCCGCTGCTTTGTTTTTTCTCAGTGCGGGCAATGGTGAGGGGGCAGATTGCTCGACCGGAGGCGGTTGCCCATGCAGGTATTTGCTACGTTCTGCTACGCCCCACCACCCAAATTTCTGCAAGTGGTGCACGACCTGCATTCATCGGTGCACACCCCATGCAGCATGAGTGCACACACAAAAATGGACAAGCACACGTGCACTTGCACACGCACGCACACACAGCACCTACACACACACACACACAGCGTACATGTGGGATTAGAAGAGCCTCTACAGGGCAAAGCACAATGGACTCCTGTTTTGCATGCTCTTGTTAGGGTGTAGAAGTTGAACGTCGCAGGTTGTGCAAGATCGGGAATGATGGCTGGGGTACACGCACTCACACGCGCACGCACATGCGCGCGCGCAAACACACACACCACGCACACACTGTGGTTCCGCAGATGTACGCAATGACAGCAGCCAAGGAGGATGTTGCTCCAAGGCTCTGGTCGGTAGTGTATAATTCTACCTCCTTCTGTTTTTGTGAAAGCAGGACGAAGTTTGCCCTGCAGGTTGCATCCAAGTACAAGGTTCGTCTAGGGCTGTATTTTGAATCTGACGCAGCCACCTGGGCTGCAACACCACTACTTACAAAAAATGAGAAAATCGACCAACCCTTGGGATGGGGGGGACGTAGGGTATTCTTTTGACAGGTCGGTAAAGTCGGGGCTCGGGGACACGCTAGATGACACAATGGTTTTGCATTATTCTTTCTTTCTCTCTTTCACTTTCTCACAACCCTGCCCGGGGAACTATCTTAGGGACAAGGGCTCTTGCGGGCCCCGCTCTAGAACTCAGTGTTCTTTAAGCGGCTTGTCAAGTCAAGGGTATAGGAAAACCGTTTTCGAATATTCTACTACGCATCATTGGTAGCCAAGGGATTTGAGAGAGTGGCAGATTGTGTTACGGACTCGGGATAGCTGAACACCTGCATTATCTCAAAAATTGCCCCCTCTTTCCAAGCGGAATATGTGCGTCTGCTGGTTACATATATTGATGCAGCCCATGGGCGGGAGCCCCACCCCCTAGTGGAGCGCTTTGCCACCGTTACGGAATGGAAACAGTCTAGCGTGCGGAAAGTATGCCGCCAGCACATCCAGGTGGAGAAGCGGCAACCACTGTTGGTGTGGAGAACCCTGCTTGCGCAGCAAGTGCCTTTTAAACTCAAGGAGTTTGTGTTAGTGGTGCTCTGGCGTAAGCTTCCCGTGGCACAATGCCTGGCGCCGTTTCGGGTGATCCTAGTGCAAGAGAGCCCCTTGTGGTGGGGTCCTTGAGGACATGATCATGTCTCTACAAAGTGCTTTTACCTTCAAGATTTGATTCGCCGACTATGGGGGGTGCATGTGTGTTCCAATGCTTGGTATGAGCCCTCCTAGCTGTGCACGGTCCATTCCATGGTTTCCATAACCACCATTCAAGGGTGGCGCGCGTGGTCAGCAGTATATGCACCTTGGCTGATTCACTGCGAAGCTATGAGCACGCTCCCACCAAACATAGCCACCGTGGTGTTGCAACGCTTCTTCATTGTCCTCTTGTGTTGGAAATCGCTATCGCAGAGTACAGTACCGCAAGAAGTGATCACCACAACCTGTGACGTGTTGCGAGTGCCTCAAACACATTCTAAAGGTGAGAGATAGACTCAAATGCTTCGCCATGAAGCCGGGAGAACGGTTCCGCCTAACCTCTCTCACGCCCCCGAAGAGACGTGGGAAGAAATAGCCGGGCAAACACGGGATGCGGCACAGGGGTGACGCCCGAATATCCCAAATCCGCGCATGGGTGGCAATGGCTCCTTCAAATCAGGGGGTAGCTTATGGGGCATCTTTTGGGACATCCCATCCCCACAACGTCATCGCCGACGGCTCCGTATCGGCACTTGAGGCAGAGTATATGGCGGTGTGTAGGGTAGTTGAGACAATCCCCACAGACCTTACATTGTATGCGGTTTGCTTGCTCCAATGTCACATTGCTTTGCTGGTCAATATGGACACCCTGTGCTCGAATGAATGGAGGTACACTCGCGGGTCCCCAGTCCTAGGGGCTTGAACGCTCGGCTATCTGCACAAGAAAGTGGAGAACAAGGAATCCCCGAGTTCACTGGAGGGCAAGGGAACTGGATCTCCACGGTCAAAGGTACAGAGACCTCATGGAACTCCTCCGGGTCGGGCGGCGACTAGCGCGACGGCTTGACCCCCCCCCCTCTCACAGCAGACTCCGGGTGCAGGGCCAATGGACCGACAATAGGCAGAGTGCGCCATGCCACATCAGCAGGAGCCAGGGTCCCTGTGTCGCCCCCTAGTATCTGAAGTGTTTTTGAACGTGTAGCTTCTCACCCCGCAGTCATTAGTGTATGCCAATGTCACGACTCTCACACCTCATCATCCCTATATTCTAATGTCCTGACTCTTACACCGCAATTGTCTCCATACTCCAATGTACTTTCACACACACCGCATTTGTCCGTGCACTCCAATGTGCATTCACTCATATCGCAATTGTCCCTTTGCTCCAATGTCCGGTCTTTCCTGCCACAATTGTCCATCTATTCCAATGCATGGACACTCACCCCATCGGCTACCACAAGTTCATAAGTCTCCAATGGCTCAGGCTCATCAGAGCTAGCGTCACGGCGACCCAGAATCAGTGCGGGAATGTCGGTCCACGCCTCCCCATGGCCGCTAGAGAACAGCCAGCAGTCAGGAACACGGGCCGGGAACAGAGGGCGAAGAGCCAATTGTTTCTATGTCAGCAAAATGCGCCAATACAGCGCCATGTTGGCCATTCCATCACTGTGCGCGAGTGTAGGCTCCCCCATGGGGGCCCCTACTCAGGGAGGGGAGCATGCATAGGTGGGATGCAGGGCGCGGTAGGGATGCAAGCCCTGTACATAGTATTGCTGTCGTGCTGAGAGGAAGGAAAGGCCGCACCGGGGGAGATACCAAATATTGTTGCAGTGCGAACAGAGCTGTAGAGATGGTGTATGATAGCAAGCGCTATTGCTTTGGTTGAAATGAATGAGTGTCACGCACACACACACACACATACGCACACACACGCAAACATCCCCCCCCCCCCCACGCGCGCGCGCGCACACATGCACACTCACACATACCAATACAACGGCCTAGAACTCACTCAGTGATGAATGCCGATTATTTTGAGGGGTCACAAGGGAACCTGCTGAGCTGCACCAACCAAAACCCTCCTGTCCTGCACCTCTGCTTTCGGGCCGGTTTGCCGTTTGCTGCAGCATTAGTACCTCGGCACTGAGCAATAAGTGCCCAGGTTTCAACCTACAGTTTCCTCACAATAGGTCAGCAATTCGACAACGCCGAAATGATGTCGTCCTTTGGGCCCGGCCCCGCACCGCAGGCCACGGTCATGAACATGGATACCACCGTGCGTATGTTTTGTTGTGCAGGAATACATCAGATGTCTGCGGGGGTCACCGCGAGCTCCACTTGTTGCAAAAGCTGATGACGCACGCTGTTGTGCAGTGGGCTACACTGCTGTGGGAAGGCCATCAGCGTGTTGTTTCTTTCTTTTGATTCCGCGCCATTCTTCCGTTGTTTTATCCCCCATTTTGTCAAAGGCCGTCTCTGCAGACGATCCCCGTTCTTTCTGCCGGCTGGTGTCCCACTGGTCACCCACTCCCGGTAGTATGCAACGGACGCCAGCGTTCTTTTTCCCCCCTTTTGTAACGAAAATTTCAACCCTCAATGCAATTGCTAAGTACATTGGGGCTAAGCATCAATCAGCCGTGGCGAGTAAAAGAACTAAACCGGGGAGCCGCGTGCCTGACCACCGCACACCGACTGTAAGGTGTACCGTGACCCCCAAAAGGTTGCTTTTACAACGTTCTGCCCGCCCAATCGGTCTGGTCCTGTGAACAGCACGAAACAGGTCACAGCGCATGTTCCTCCTGCAGAGCGCAGGGGCCTAGCCATCGCCCACACTTCAGATTTTGCCATCTCACCCGCCCTGCGCCCCCCACATCGAAGTACTGCAGAGGGTCTCCTTGTACATCGACAGCAACAACAAGGCAACGACACAACGACAGCCGTGACAAACACAGCAACAAAATGGTCCACCAATGTTCACAAGCTGCATCTTTAATGGGATCTGCCGGATCAGTTCATGAGAGTTCTTCAGAGGTGGGGCGTCTTTGAATTCGACATTGATCCCATTCCAAGCGGCACATTTACCTGGTGAGGCGGTTTGCAACTGGCAATGGGGGGGCGGGGGGGCGATGGCAGCTGGCGTCTCAATGAACGTCATTCTTGGTCCACTGACGGCGGTCGCCTTGTTTTCCGGGCGGTTGGCGGTTGACCGCCGGCGGCTGGTCAGCAACCGCCGGTCCGGAGGGCCGTCCTCAATGCAACTGGGCACCTTCTGCGCCCTTACGGCCGGCCCTGCTCTCGCCAGCGCTGCTCGTCAATCACCATTTCTTTGTGGTGGAGAGGGAAGGATCGCCGGGACGCTTCCTTGCGGTGCATTGACGGGCCCCGCGCGCTGCGGCCCGAGTGCGCATGCCAACCCCGCCCCCCTGACGCCAGGTGGTCCGGGCCGGCAGCTGGCCCCACCCGGAGGAGATCTGCTGCGCCAACCAACCGCAACGATGATGATGTCTGAAGTCGGTGCGAAGCCGGGCGTGCCTGATGCTCTTTTGATGGACATGCGTATGTCTTGTGCCAGGGAAGCACGTGCTGATGCCGGGACTCTTGGGGAGCGCGCGGGGGGGGGGGGGAGGGCCGTGGTGCGGAAGCAGTTGCAGCGGGCAGTTGGCGACCAGCCGCAGCAGCAGCAGAGTGGCAGGCGCAACAGCTGAGGTCGCTGTCTGCGGGTGGTACGGCAATTTTTCGCCCTCGCTTTGTCATTTCATAGAGACCAGCTTCGCCGAGGGAGCCCGGCAGTCCACAGAGCACCACCGTGGCCGTCCGGCCGCGGGGGGTGTGGATCTCTCCCCCGCGATCGCAGACACCGCCCGCATCGACATGATGTCGGACCTCCGTGAGTCCTCCGACATGGGCGGCTCGGATATCGTCGTGATGGACAGTGGGGACAGCAAGACAAGGCGTGCAAGCGGCGCGCAACGCCCCAAACCGAAGAAGTGAGTCCCCAATGGCCGGTATGCCACCAGCCCGCACTCCGCCCTGCCCCCGCCCAAGCCCGTCACACCGCAACCGCCCGTCATATCACAACCGCCCGTCACGCCACAACGTCCCCTGGACTCTTGTCCACCAATGAACAACACAGAGCCTGACAGCCGAGGCAGGAAGCAAGCGAATGTACGCACTGGAGTGGGGCAAATGCCCCCCATGTCGTCTTTGGCGGCCACAGAGCACAGCAAAAAATTCGTCGGCGTACCTTTCATGGAGCTGCCAGGGGGTTTTCGAAACGGTGAAAATTAGGGACCACGAACTCTGACCTCTTCCTTTTTTTCTACGATTCCAAATTTCGTGACCCTTTCTGAACCCCCTTTTCCTTCTCCCTGTGTCCGAAATTCGGAACTTGCCCCGCTGGGACACAGCACACCACAGCCCACAGGTGAAGGGAGGCTGCGTAGGTCGGATGCAAAGGGCCCATTCCGGAGAAATGTGATTGTGGAAGGAAGTGCGCCTGCGTGTGCATGTGCATGTGCATGCGCACATTGTGCATTGCAGAGTCGTCACAGGGATGAAATGCTAATCCTTCGCGCCCTGCACGCACAGGTACCCTCAACCATGCCTAACGCAACGACCCAACATTGCCACATCACGTGTCGCTAAAACACGCGAGGATAGTTTTGGGGCAGAATTTTGCGGATGCCGGGTTCGATTCCCGATTCCCTTGTAGTCGAGCAGTGAGCGGAAGTCTCGAACAGGGCCCAAGGAGGCTCCACCTGCGCTCAACCAGGGAAACCAGATGGAAGGGGTTGAGGGCCCTTGAGCCCGAGAAGCAGACTCCGTCATGTGCAATTGCATGAACACAGGAAGAGCACTGGGAAAACGGTAACATCTAATTTGAAACGAGGCAAATTGGCGGTTTCCATTGACTGGCGTGGCCCTCTGAGGGCCAGAAAAACACGTCCCCTGGGGCCGGCTGGACAAGATTTGTCTTCCCACAAGGCGGCATTCGCCACCGCTCTCCTCTGTGGTACAGCGGTCAGCGTGTTTGCTGCGTGCCCACAAACCCCATGTTCGATTCCCAAGGAGGGTGCACAGGTGGTACAGCGATTCGTCCGTGACCGGCGCCCGGAACTCCCGAGTGTGTACAGTAGGCGGGGGGGGAGCAGTATCCAATCTTCATGCGGCAGCCTGTACACACGCAGGCACTACTGCTGGGCACGCCCCTTCCCAAGGCCGCACTGCGCCCGTGGGCGGTCCTGCGCAGACCCGTTACCAGATCGTTACCTCCTGCGGCAGAGCGTCACCGGATCGTTACTGCAGTACTCCGCCTGCGCCCGATCGGTTTGGGCTACCCCTGATCTAGACAGGCTTGAGCTATGCCTCTGTATTATTCTTTCAGGTGCACAACATCGTCTGGGGTACACTGTGCAGTCCCTGCGGCACTAGGGGCCCCTCGTCTCCCGGGGCCGCACGCACACAGAGCCAACAAGACCAACCGACGGCTCAGTGATGTCTATGACTTGGTCCGGGGCCAGGGACGGTGGTTCCATGACTACGGAAGGCGGACCGCCTCCTCGACGTCCAGCAGTGGGGACAAGCGCTGTGCCACTGTCAGGAGACCCGGCGCACCATTGACCGGGATGCTGTCCCTGCAGTAATCCGATTCATACCCGTCCATACCGTACCTCGCTTTGCTGGGGTACGTCTTTAGATACGAGTCGGTTTCTCCACGCCATCGGTGGGTCCTCCATCCACCCGCCATCGGTTGCCATCCAACCGCCATGGCAAGTTCCGTTGGGGCCAGGGGCAGGGTGAAGTTTATTCGGGTTGTTTACACACACGCATGCAGATACCTCCCTCTCAGTCGAGCCATAGGGCTCAGCAGTCTCGCTTTTGCATTGGCTTTGTCCAGTGCATAAGCAAACCTGCCGGGGCGCTGGCAGTGTGCTGACCACAGTTTGCGAAGTTTGCACGCAGCACTCGTACTGACACACACGGGGCTGCCGCCCACCGGCGGTGCCTGAGGGGACGCTGATAGTAGTTCTTTGGCGTCGCCCAGATGCTCTCTTTTGTTGGGATGAATGTTCTGTCTCCCTCAAAGGGGGTGTGTTTGCATTCTTTTGCCCCCACGGATGCCGCCAGCTGCTCGTGCTGTGCGATGACCACAAGGCCGTCGGTTGCTTTTCGCTCAATCAATTGATTTGCAGCCGCCATCCACTGCCCTCCAGCCCCCCCCCCCCCCCCCCCGTAGCTCGGTCACACAGCAGTTGGCGTTACTGGCCGCCGTCGGCGCTCGAGTCAAGGGAACGTTCATGGTAGCTCTTTGGCGTCCCGGGCACTCTCCCCGTGGGGATGGATGTCCTGTCTGGCTTCTCGCACCCGACGGATGCCAGTTGCCTGTGCTTGTGCGCTGACCGAAATACGCCCCGCGCTGAATCCAGTGATTACTAACCGCCATCAGCTGCTTTCCAGCCTTGCACTTCCGTGGCCCCGCCTCCCCATTGGGCGCCACCCAAAACGCGCTTTGCCAAACCTTCCATTCGGCACCCGAACAGCCAGTAAGCGGCGCGTGCACACGCAGCCACACAATGTCGTTGGTGAAGCCCTAGGACCGCTGTTCCAGACACCAGCGACCGTTTTGGAGACCGCTTTTGAAACCCATCTTCCGCCTGCTGCCCCCTCAACCGCATGCCTGCCTGGCCCCTTCCAGGCCGCTGGGGCGGCCTACGTATCTCAGCGCAGGAAGCAACCGTTTAGCTGCTGCGCGTCGTACTTGCCACAACAGGTCGACAGCGAAGTGTGGCGCTGCCTTTCAACTTTTGTGGGGATGGTGGTGGTGGTGCAATGTCCCACGCATTGCCTTTTGCTGCTAGTTGCCGTTGGAGGTGGACCGCCTTCCCTTGAAGTAGCAGTTTAGTGGCCGGCACCACCGCTGAAGCAGCTGCAAAGCAATGGAGACGCTTTTCTATTGATTTGGTCTCTATGTCCCCCCGCTCACCCTTATCGGGTCCAACGTAGCAGTCTTTGACACGGTACGAATGTCTTTGTGATGTATCGGGCCGTTGTGGTCAAGTGCTGTGAGGTCAAGGTAGACGAAGTCAAGAGCCAAGGATGTTTTGTTGTCGTGAGCACCGCCCCCCAACCCCACGCTAATCGCCAACGCCCCTCTCCCTTTTCTCCGTCTTGCCATGCTGTCCCAAGACCGGAAGGAGGGAGGCGCAGGTATCTGCAAGAACGCTGTGGTGTATTTTCTGTAGGATGTTTTGCGTTTATGGCAGGAGGCTTTGCGGCTCCTGCCCAGTAGTATTAGTGTGCCTACAGCATCGGTGTAATGCTATTGAGTGAGTGTGCTCTTGGTTGTGCTGCACAGAGAGAGCGTGCTTTTGGTCCACGCCATTAGTCCCCCCCCAGCCCCCCAGCCCCACTCCCACCACCGTGTCTGTGAGGACCCGAGCAAGATGATGGAAGCAAATCAAAAAGATTTCTTGTGAGAGCGCGCTGAATTTTGCTGGTGCGGCCTCACTCGCACCATCCTGTGCATGTGACCTCCGAGTTTGTGCAACCAGCAACCACTGAGTCACCCCCCCTGGTCACCGGTGACCCTCCCACAATCACGAGTGATTCCGGCTGGTTGAGTGGCTTCAGCGCCCGGCTCTAACAGCCACGATCCCGGGACCGAATCCTGGGTTGGGCACAAGTACTCCACCGGTCCCGACCACCACTCGACAGCCGACCCAGAGGTCATGGGCGCGAGGATTCGGTCCCCATCTAGTGTCATCCCACAATCGCATTTCTGGAGCTGCACTCCGGGTTCTGTGGCGCAGCCTGCAGTCCAGGGTCACTTGCCCCCACAGAGGACATGCCCCATATCGGGGCTGTCGCTGCCGGTACCAAAGTCGTTCTGGTCCGCGCAGATTTCATGCCGTGCACACACGCTACTGTCTGAGGCGTGCCTCAGTGCTTCCTCACTCCACCTGAAACATCTGCATGCCATGTACCGTGTGGTTGGGGATGCGTCACCAGTTCGAAACATCTGCCCCAGTGCTGGTGTGTAGCAGTCTTGCGCAGTTGCTCATCTTGCAGCAAGAGGATTTTTAGTTGGTCCGGCAGAGTTCTCTTTCTCGCCCCCATCCGCCACCTGTGTGTGTGTGTGTGTGTGTGTGTGTGTGACGCTAAAGCAGAACATGGAACAGGGAGCTGGGTCTTTACTCTCCCAAATTATGCGGGTTGTAGATAAGGTCTAACTCCTGTGCTGTTCTGCTGCAGGCCTCTGGCTCAGCAATGCTGCCAGTGGCTGGACCAATTTGGTGATCGTGGCAACAGGATGTGCCTCCTCTGTACTGCAGAAAGGCGCCTATTGGCGTTGAACATGCCCTGTCTTGTTTGACGATCCAACTGACGAGGATTCTGGCATTCAGAACCCGAGTTGTGCCCGTTTGCCTTGCAATCGTGTGTGTGTGTGTGTGTGTGTGTGTGTGTGTGTGTGTGTGTGTGTGTGTGTGTGTGTGTGTGTGTGTGTGTGTGTGTGTGTGTGTGTGTTTTCGTTTATTTGATCGACCCTGGTGGCATTGAAGCACTCTGGCAATTGATCTGCGCCTGTTGATCATGTCCATGATGTCGGTATCTCTACCGCTCCATTGTCCTCCACCTCCTTTCTGAGCGCCACTTTTGGCTGCTGACATGATTTTTTCTGGAGTTCCATAGCGAAAGTTGCCTGGCTGGTTTCGCTCCGTTTGGTGACTGCGGTCTTGCTAGGTCAAAGCACATATTTGAATGACGCACAAGAGCAGGGCAGACGCCCCAAAGCAGTTTGTGGATTTAAATTTGGTTCCAGTGTCTTCATTGGATTTCGTTTTTTGTCTGAGGGACAGTCTTCTCCGTTGATGACATGAGACTGGAGCAAGGGCCTGTGTTGTATCATCATCACCATCACCCATGTACTGCAGCAATACCCCCCCCCCCCACACACCCATCCTTTGGCTACAAATCAGCGGTGACCAGGAAACCATGTTCGTCACCATTCCACTCATTCTGATCTGTTTTTCTACTCAGCGACTAGCTCAGCCTTCTACTGCACCGCAAAGAGCACATCTCAGCAAAACTCAGGCCTTGGTGCCATTTTGGGCATTGCTTTGCACCCTCAATTTCTACGCATTGTGCTGTCCCTATTTTAGGGGAATTTCAACATTTTTGCGTCAGTCTGATCCAGTACGTCAGTGTGCGTAGTGTAGCTGCCCTTTGGTTGAATTTGGGCTCGCCATGAATGCTCCTTTGCCTGTGCTTGGGCCGTGTTGAGTTATGCTCGCTGGGGGGACAGCCCCCATGCATCAAGAAAGGGCCTGTGTTGTACATAGTTGCGCCCAAAAGTGTCGCATGCATACCTGGCAGTCCACACCGCGGATTCTATTCGCACCATCATTCAGGTTCTATTTCTGGGCCATGAGGGCATTCGCCTTGTAGCTTTGAGGTGCAGTTGTGTAGAGGAATTTGTGCAGCATTGCTTCGAACCACCTGGTTGATGCCGTGGCCCACTATAAAGCTGGATTTGGCTTTTGTATAGCAATTGGAGGGTTCCAAAGCAGGGATGCGTGCATAGGAGGAAGCAGTTTGGAGAGTGTAGGACAGAGGGTGTCTGCTAATGTTCACAGGGCTTGCTGAGTGCACAAAATTGGACCGGTACCCACCTTTGATAGACATTGGGGAGGACAGCAAAGGCACCTCTTGTGTTACTGGCAAAATTGAATTTTGGCACTGTTGCATATTGTGAAAGGTTGCTGACCAAATTGTTGTTTGCACCCTAACTCAAAGGTATTTGATGGCAAACCTGTGTAAATGATGTGGTTTAGCACCTGAGCAAGTGCATGATTTTTGCTCCTCATATGCTGTCCTATCCCTGCCAGTGTCCCATTTGGGGGCTCTTTCATACCGTGCACACGAGTGCTTATGGATTGCGTTGAAGTGATTGCGGCGCATTGCATGTATTGTCAGGGCAATGTCAGTGTGGAGGATGCTATGCTCCGCATCCCATCCCTGCAGCGGTGGGGACTACAAGTTGTTCAGCAAAGCATCCATTTTGCCATGATACCACATTGCATGTGAGTTTTGAAATCCAATTGGTTCTTCAGTATTGTTTGCACTTGCATGAGTCTGTTGACCCAAGGTGGTCAATTTCCTGCTCAAACGTATCCACAATGAGCAGTCGCAGATGTTTCATCATCTGCAAAGCAAGCACACATTATGAATTGTGAAGTTCCAAACATATTGAAGATTTCTACTTTAATTTTTTGGTGCAGGGCGGGATCCTGCCCAAAGAATCACAATCATTGCCCAAAAGTGAGGTATCTTGTTCTGTTCTTTGTTGACAGCAATGAGGCAGTTTCGTTGAGATTTTTAGTTGCCGTTTCTGTGTGGTGCAACACCCAACACTACGGGAATGCCATGCACGCAGTGCGAAGTTTTGGATGTCGGCAAATACTCGAACCCTAGTTTTGGCCCCTTTTCACAAGTTTTTGGTTCCGTACCAGGGTTTTTTTAGCTTCCTAAGCATTTAGGATGTGGCATATTTGAATTACCAACCATTTGTGCCCATTTTCAACCATTTCCCCTATTTCTTCCCCCTCACCCTTGCCATGTGTAATGGACAGGACCTTGGACGAGTGGACTGTTTGCTGAAGGACCGTGGAAGTATGTCTTGCACATTTTGTTTGTGTCAGACACCTGACATGACAATCACTATCACTCCCTTTTCTTCCAGTTGGGCAGTACTGGGTATTGGGAGGGCAGCATTCTTCAGTCAGTTGTCTGCAAATTCGGAAACACCTAATCAATGAACAGCATTACAAACCCGATTAGTTTCAAGATCGATATACACGTCCTTAGGCGTATCTTGCCAGTGGACACCAGCTTGGAGGACTGTCAGGCTGCAGCAGGGGCTCATCAACGTTCCCAACACAACACACAGGAGCAAACTATTGTAGATCTGATGGAGCATTTGAATGGGGTCACATGTACCACCGGTGGGCTTTGCTGTTTTGCCATGCTACTAGACAGGTGACGGGTATTCTTGGGTGAGTATCCCAGCCTCTGCGTGCGCAGCATGCACGCAGTGCACACGCACACGCAGTGCAAGAACTTGGCCTACGATTGTGCTGCCCTGAATTTGGACCGATGGTTTAAAATCCGGCAGCACAAACAGCTTTTCAAATCCCGTTTCTTCAGTAAACACGGTGGTGATAGCTGCCAGCATATTGGGGAAAGTGTTTATGCAGTGCAAAGTTATGTATGTCAGCAACCTACAGACAGCAACGCATTTCAGCAGCATCTAGCTGGATGACAAGACCGGGGAGGGGGGGTGAAGATCTGGCATGGCAACAACAACTGCCGAGGTCAGCGCTGCCGACCTGCAGAATTTACCATTTACAACAATAAACTCCGAGCGGGCATACAAGATTGCCAACCAAACTTATTTGTCCAATAAGATTTTCACTGGTTTTCAGGCACCATCCACCTCATTAGACCAGTAGACCTTGTGGTTGGAGAAAGACCTGGATCGGGCTCGACTGGTCATTGCCCGCTCTAGGCATTTGAGGACGGATTTTGCGGCGTTTCATGGCCGCCTTGTGTGAACTAAAACTGTTAACTGCATCTTGGGACTCATAGGGTGGCCCCCAAAGAAAACCATCTGCCATTTGTGGCACAAAGGTCCCCAAGTAATGATCATAGTCCAATAGATGGGCATAATTATTGGGCTTGGGGTGGAGCATAAGCAGTAAGACTCCAGAGACAGAATTGCCCACCACAGCTTGGCAAACAATTGGTGACATATTTCAGCCAAACGGTAGAAACCAAAGATCACAGACCGAGCGGCCACGCTTTGAAAACTAAACCCAATGTGATATACCCAGGGCCACCACGAGAGCCTACACTAAGGGGGGACAAAGGGTCTTGGCGCCTCACGGCGTATGCTCTTGCATCAGAACATTCCACGGTGTTGTCTTTTTCCATGCTGTGTCACTCGGCCTGCACCACCAACCGATTTCACTAGAGCACAAACCGACCTCACGGCACCACGCACCGATCACATTGCACCAAGAACCGATCTCACTACACCGCAAACCGCGAGTGATGGCATTTCACCACTGCAACACCAGCCTACACCACAAACCAATCTCAATGCACGGAAAACCAACCTCATTGCCCCACGGGGCAATCCTTTTGCACCAAGAACGGCTAACACTGCACCACGTGCCAATCTCACTGCACTACAAACCGATCTCACTCCACCGCGCACCTATCTCACTGCACCGTGAACCGATTTCACTGCTGCACGAAACAATCGCACTGCACCACCAAAGGATCTCACCGCACCGCGAACCCCTCTCGCTACACCGCGAACCGATCCCGCTGCATCAAGAAACCATCTCAGTACAGTACAAATCGGTTTCACAACACTATAAACCGATCTTCCTCCACCACAAACCGATCCTGCTGCACCACAAACCGAAGCCACTGCACCATGAACCGATCTCAGTGTACCCAGAACCTATCTCGGCGCAGCACGAACCGATCACAGTGCACCACAAAGTGATCTCCCTGCACCGCAAACTCATCCCTGCACCGCAAACTCATCCCGTTGCACCATGAACCGAGGCCACTGCACCATGAACCGATCTCAATGCACCACAAACCGATAGCAATGCCCCACAAAGCAATCTAACTGCACCAAGAACCGATCTCATTGCAACGTGAACCCATGTCACGGGTGGTGGGACCAGAAGGACATCAAGGCCAGGTCCAAAGAGAACAAATGAAGTTAGCATAAATTCTGTGTAAATGCAATTAGAATGAGTAGAAATTGATTGTGTACCGGGGCAGCGATTAAAAAAAAAAAGATAAAATGGGATTGCAAACGGTGCCACATTTTTCCGAAAAGAGGAGTCCAATCCACTCCTCCTTTCCAATTTGCCTACGCATGGGTGTAACTCAATCTCGATATCCGAAGGTACAAAAAGCTGAATAATGTTTTTTTCTTAGTGTTGCAGTTTTTGGTGTTTTAGTGCAACGGAGAATTGGTAGATTGTGCTGCTTACCACACCTCTTGCAGTACGCCGAGGTGCCTCCCAACCCTTTTTTAACGGTAAAAGTAGTATTGTATATTGTGGTTTTAGTATTTTTGTAAAAAGGGTACAATGTTCAATGGTTGCAAATTGGAGCTTGATGTTTGTGAATTTGTTTTACTCTTGTTTGCAAATTCTCAAAAATTGACATCCTTTTTATTGATATTCATATTATGTTACCAACAGATGAACAATTTGTTTTCTGGGGTAGGTTGCTGGTGTATACACGCATTCCGAGATGTTGAGCGTAGTTTGGCTTTTTTTATAATGCACCTAGATGTTGTCATTGCCAGGAAACCACCATCTTGTACGATCCTCTCGCCCTTCTTGAAATAGCCTATCTACAGCCCATACTCCTCAAAAACTAGGTGTCACTTGGGCCACAAGCCAAAATACCAACCCATAAACACTACCTAAGCTACTAGACGAGAAAAAGCAACTTGCACACCTCATCTGCATACTTGAGTGCAACACCTTCCCACCCCTACGGTATTGAGGTCTCCAAAGCTAAGAAGACTGAAGTATTTGCATAACCAGTTAACCTTAGTAGCACCAGAAAATTCAAAGAGCAACACCTAAACTGAACACTAGCTAAGAATAGGGGATATATACCTCCAGACACACTGCCCGTGTGCATATAGATACAATCAGAATAGCAAAAAATCTGTTGCGAATGTGAAATTAACACTCACCACAAAGGAGTACCATGCCTAGAGAAATGCTAAGATAGACATGTAGGCCCGCATTCCACCCAAGAACATGTGGGTGGTGGCTACCAGAAAGCCCCCCACCCTGTACCCAAAAACTCCCCGTTTTCTACCAACAAGCCCCCCGGCAGATACCAAAAAACACCCAAAATGTACAAAAAAAGCCCCAAAATGTACCAAGAAAACCCCCATTTGTGCCAAAAGGAACCCATTGACGTTGCCGGAATGGACCCCACAGATCCAATATGCACCAACAAAAACACCCTTTTTACAAAAAAAAAAAACAACAGATGTCTTTCCCATGTATGCTACACTTGTGGACCATTGTGTATCAAAAAGCCATCTTGGTTGCCCCCTTTCATACTAAAAAACCCCAGGATGGGGTACCTCTGAGTTTCCTCCTTTCCACCACTTTCTACAACTCTACTGTCCACCATTAGGTCTCTTTTGGGGTGACACCTTTCCATTGCAGCCATTTGCTTTCTTTCTTATGCTGCCATCTGCCGCTTCGTTCTGGGCAATTCTGGGCGATAGCCCCTATTGCTTTGATTGCAATGCATCCATCATAACCCAGTTTCTGCTGGCCAAGTGACAATCTTTTCCTGCATGTCCCCACTGCCCACTTCCCATGTTACCCAAAAACAATAGTGCAACCCTTGATATTCCTCCAATAACCTTGAACCACCAAACCACCAAACCACTAAGTGCTGAGAGACCCTACATCATTCCTGATGCCTAGCCCCAATCGTATGACCACTTTCCTCTGTCACCCTGCCAAAATAGGCAGTCCTCTCCATTCTCAGTTGGCAACCTTTGAAAAATACTAAATTTTGATCCAACATCATTTAAGATGACGTAGCCGCAGACACCAATCCTACTTCAATGACAAACAACTCGTGGCAGACACAAAACCATTGAGAATTGAATGAAACGTGGAACCCAGGAAGCAGCAGGGCAAACAAGTTGTGGAGACATCCTTATTGAACAACATGTGTAATACATATTCCATCAAGGCTTTGCCTGCAACTCTCAATGAAATGATATATGGCAGAAGAAACTAAATCAGTGTTGTTGCACAAAGAACTGTTGAGCAATAAAACACACCACACCAATAAGCACACAACGCCAGCCAGCATAAGCACACTACACCAACAGTTGTACAGTAAAAAAAAATGAGGAGCTTGAAAAAATGTTGGTGAACATGAGTGAAGGCTTTCCTGGCCTCTGTATTGAGGCTGCTTCTAAAACAAACCTCACTGTGATGAGGGTTGACAAAAGCACTGCCCTGCAGATGGTGAGAAAAGATCAAACCTGAAACCCACTCCATCATCAAAACAACACATGAAGCAAAAAATATTAATGGAAAGGCTGGCCACTTCCAACTTCCAGGACCCTGTACCCTGCAACACAGAGTCCAGAGGGTGCTGCGAATTGTTCAATCTTTAGGCAGGATCACCACTGCAGTACATAATACTGTTGTACGGCTGTGGTACATGTCTTGGGAGAAATTTACTTGGGCAAGAGAAAAAGCAGCCCATCCTCTCAAAAATCCGGATCACCATGTACTTTACCACAATTTGAATGTAGAGGGCCAGCCTGCTCCATTCAGTTCAGATGTGCTGCATTTATGAGCACGTGCATGATTTAATGGGTATTGAAACAGTACTCTCCACCTTTTCTTGTTGTCCTGCCTACATAGCCTGCTTTGGGGGTCTATGGCATCATTATTGCTTGCATATATGGCAGGGCTACAGTCTGGTGCCCCACCATGCTTACAGGGGCACTGAGGTAGGTTAAGCGGGGTCATTGGAAAACAAAGGTCGGTGGTGGGTTTTGTGTGGAGTATGCAGTATCTCACGTTGTGAAGGCTCACAGTAGGCAAGGCGTGAGGGAGGCTTGCAATGACCGGCCTCAGCGTTTACCTGTGGCCAGAAATATACAATCGATTCTGATTCTGGTTTCATACAATGTACTTGGTTAGCCCCCACGATACGAACCACCCCCACCCCTTCTTGCACTCATAAGAGAGACGTGTGCCCCTGATCGAGGGGAACAACTCCAACAGACTCCGAGTGCAGGAAGCATGTTGTCTCTCGTGCAGACACCAGGGCAGGGGCGGGGGGGCGGCGGAGCAAGGGGATGGTCAGACTCTGAATTTTAAGCTTTGGCTGTTCAGGACTTGCAAGTTTGAAGAGCGGCAATCAGCAACAACCCACAGCCGCTGCTTTCTCTCTCGTCTGTCACTACCATTCAGGACCCGCAAGTTCGACAGTTGCAAGTCATGAGTACTCACCTTGAGTAGCGTGAGCCATTGGGCGATAACCCCTTGAATCAGCCATCTGAACCACATCACTGCGGGTGTTCTTGGGGGCTGGCATTGGATGATTGCCTCCGCACCTGCAGCGCAGACGGGACGGACCTGCATGCGAACAATGAACTTGCGACGGATGCAAATCAACATCCTTCCCTACTCTGGCTCAAAAGTGGCGCGTACGAATATTTGGTCTGAAGCTGTGGGCAGCATTTGCGCCCATTGGGACGTGCGGGAAACGCCGAAGGTGGAAGGTGAACGGAGATGATCCGCAGATGATGTTCGAGTTTGGTGGAAGCGCTTGGGGAGACGCAGTACTGCACTCAACGTTTCATCTGTTCCTCTGAACCCTCCAAACCTTTCTAAATCCTCCTCATTTGGATCTTTGCTACGCGTTTTATTTGTTGTCAAGACATGAATGTGCATCAGCGCTGCGCTGCTGTGCGTCAGACACATTGGTGCCGCAGGGTTCTTGTGCCCACCATTGCTTTTGTGCAACGAACGGCTGCAGCATTGCCCGATGGTGCAGCTGGGGGCACCGCTGGGACCAGGGCAGCATGATGGCGGTGCTACAGCAGGGGCAGTGCGGGCACTGGGGCAGTGGTCGGACAAACAGCAGCGCGCAGTCAAAGGCAGTGCAGGGACACGGGCAATCATGGGACACGGGCAGGGCTGCCCAGGCGTTGGACAGGATCGGCGCTGGGACAGTAGAGATCATGGATAAAAGGGCCCACAGCGCTGCGCTTATCACGGCTCTGCTCAGGCATTCCCAGGCCTGCATACGACCACGCACTGCGCTTCCTGACAACCGCAAGGCCACGCGACACTGCCCATGCCCATGCTCATGCTGGCGATCCCCACCGCAGTTCAAAGCATACGCCTCGCAGTATGAAACCCCCCCCCCGTCACCTTTGAAAAAATGAGTTTGTCATTTAAGACGAAGCAAAGGTCATCAAGCATTCCTTCCTTCCTCCAGCGGTGACCTCAGTGCAATCTGCCCGCTGCCGATCAAAGGATTCACACACCCGGACTGAGCTTGTGCCAGCTGCTTACCGAACACGCAGCGCGTTTTGAATCCTTCGGATGGGACTCTCCTGCTGCTCCTCTGGGTTGCCCTCGATGGCCCGCTGCCGCCATTCCTCCACAGACTCCGCCGTCGGCGCCGGGGCAGAGGCTACAACGGTCTTCACGCCCAGCTTTGAGGCATACTGCTGGACCGATCGGATCTCGTCACTGTCCACTGGGGCAGACGGGGGGGCTCCAGAGGCCGGGGCGGGGGAATGGGCGGGGACCACCGCGGTCTGCAACCCCAAACTGGAGGCGTACAGTTGAAGCGCTCGGATGTCGCTCTGTCGCCGCCGTTCCTCGTCCGTTGCGGGCGTAGGGCATGCGATGTGCACTACGTCAGGCTCGGGGCCTGCGGGGGTAGGGAGCGGGGCTGCTGCAGCGACGGCCGGCTCGGGGCCTGCGGTAGGGGGTGGGGCTACGGGGCGCTGCGCCGCCAGTTCTGAAGCGTACCGTCGATTTTCGAGGACAAGCCTCTGCCGCCGCTCCTCATCCGATTCCGCGGCAGCAGCAAATCTCTGCCGCCACTCCTCAACACTTTCTGCGTGAGCCTTGGGGGCCGCATCCTCAGACTCCAATGTAGCACCCTCGCAGGCTACGGACGCCTCGGATGGCACTGGGGCCGCGGCGGCCGGGGATGGGACCGGGGCCGGGGCAGCCTCCACGCCAAGACTTGCGGCATATTCGCGATTTTCTCTGATAAGCCTCTGCCGCCTCGCCTCATCAGATTCCTCTGGCTTGGGTCCTGCATCTGCATGATTCGAGCACACAGAGCACCACTCATGCAGTTTTGCCGCAGGTAAAACAAGAGGGAGCACCCTTATTTACCCTCAGGGAGGGCTGAAATGCAAACCCATCCAACACCACATACAAACAAAATATTTGCATGCAACTGTCATGTTAAGCTGCCAGGCAGCGAAAAGTGGGTGCACGAGTGAAGGATTGCCTTCAGTCACGCACCTGCTGAAAAGAACCCCTCAGGATGGGGATTGACCCCAGGACATGCCGGGGGGGGGGGGGGAGGGAGGGTAGAGCAGTGAGTACCTGGGCGGTACTTTGCCGCTTCAATGTTCGCTATGTTGAGCCTGACATTTCCCATGCTTACGGCAGTATTACTGACCATGGCACCATAAGAACACTTGTGCTTCAGCGTCATGGAGGGCACTCAGGCTCAGATCCTGACCCCAACCCCACCCTCAACTTTTGGGCCCTGTGGGGGTTGGGTTGGGTTGGGTCTCGGCTTGCGCCAAAGGTGGTGACCCACGGCCAGTGTGCCCGTACCTCACCGGCTCAACTGGGTACCCCCCTCTGGTTGTCTGGTCTCACAGCCGTCCAGACTGCTGATGACCCCCGAAACCCCACCAAGGCGCTGGTGTGAGGGAGATGTCGCCGTGCCTGTGTGTCCGCGCGCGCTGGGGTCCTTGGGGGGGGGGGGGGCATTCAAGGCAGGGGCACACCTTTGTCGTTCTCCAGTGGGCCGTGGTTGGCGTGTGTGGGGGGTTGTGTGTGCCCGGTGCTCCGGGCCCCAGCAGCGGGGCATGGGTGCCCTACCACGTGGCTGCTGAGGGAGTCTGTGGGTCGGGTGACAGGCAGCTTCCTCCAGCCCACAACTGAACCCCAGAGGGGTGCATGGGGCGTGTGGTGTGAGGTGCTCCTTGACTGACCCAGAGGGTCACAAGTAGCGTTGCACAGAGTGCTAGACCGGCTGGGAGCGTCCCAGTAGAAGGAAGGTCCTGGGGCGTGCTGAGCACTTCCCTGCCCCAGGAGCACTCAAGGGAGCGGAGCTCCCAGTGAGCCTGCTGCTGCGCCCTGGTCACCTCTGACGAGGCGGGACCCCGAGGGTGACACCGCTCGCCACCCCTCCTGGTGGGGGGGGGGGGGGGGCTGGGTGCAAAAATCACCCCTTACTTTGAATCACCATGGTGTCCAAGCAATATTCACACCCACACACCCCATGTAGCCACCTCCCGGTCTACTCACGCCAAAAGCAATCTTGCCAATCTTCTCACCATGATCTCCACTAATGCCGTTTCGCATAACCCTTGCTATGAACAAAGTGGCAGGGCTGGGGTGGCCTAAGGGGTTAGCATACAACAACGGAGGTCTCCACTCTCCCTCCTCACCAAGGTCACGGTGCTTGTAGCCGCCCACACCCCCTACCAGGGGGGGGCTTTTGACAATAAAGAGACCCCTTTGGCACGGCCCACACCAAAGAGGGTGCCCCACACGGTGCCCAAGCTTGTGAAGCCATTTTGACCGTTTCGCGTTTCGCGTCTCGTGTCACTATCACATGGGGTGCCAAGTCCCGTGAGGCGGTCTTTTCGCATCGTTTCGCGTTTCACACCTACTTCTACGTGTGGCGGCCCTTAGAGCCTCTATTGGTTGGCCAAGCAAATTGGGAGTCCCTTATGGCTATGGCGGGCCAATCAACTCAGGTTATAGGCAAAATCTTGGTGTCTCCCATTGACAACAATGTTGATCACCTGGTGAATGTGCCTCCACCGTTGCTCAAAAAAATGAACATACTTTCTGGAGCATTGCCTCCGTCACCCGGGGAGACTTGTTGCATGGAGGCAAACAAGCCATCCAATCCCTTGGATGAACCAATACGGGGATGAAACCAGAAATGGCTACATAACCCATGCCTTCTCGGTGGTCCCCAATAAGGGGATGAAGTCAAAAGTGGCTACATCACCACTACCTTCTTGGGGGTCCCCAACAAGGGGAAGAAATCAGAATAGGCCACATTAACCCCTGCCATCTCGGGGGTCCCCAACAGGGGAACAGGGGAACAGAATCAGAAGTGGCTGCACAAATCCTGCCTTCTTGGGGGCCCAAAGAAAATGCCCCCAAACAAACTGAGCATTTTGAGTATAAACACATGGGGTGACCAGTTTTACCAGCCCCTTCGGATGGGGCACCAAAATTTTCTGGCATCTGCGGTGCCAGCCAATTTCTCCATAGGCTTGTACTATGGTCGCGGCATTTTAGCCCATGGAGGGGAGGGGGTGGGGGGTTCGGGGACCATGAAACATTGCCTCCTTGCACCTTGTGATGTGTTTCAGCCATATCTGACCATGAAAAACTAGGAAAACACATGCAAAAACACTGGAACATGGGCACAAAGGGGCAAAAATTGCGGGGCGGGGGGACAAAAAACGGCGTTTTTTCCTCCAGACACCTGATTCTCGACCCTACTAGCTCATGTTTGTCCATGCACCATGATCACAAAAGACAAGACAATGCCACTGCCAACCACCACGTTGCCCTGAAATTGTTCCAGATTGAAATGACAAATGCACAGCCCTGCGTAGGAGGTTGAAAAATGGACCCGACAAAAAATGACCGCCCATCAGGAATCATTCAGTGCCAGCCTGCATCTTGCCACTGCTGGTCATGATGCCGCTACTGCAAGCCACCACATTGCCCCTGCAGGCACCATGTTGCCCCTGTCAAATTGCCGCCTGTGATGTATGGCTGTTCTCTTGGGTGAATCTGCTGCCAGGGATCGCTGTTGTACACGGCATGGACCTGCTGTGCATCCATTGCAACAAGATTCCGACGGACCAAAGTGGACGGGTCTGCAGACGACAAGATAAAAAGACTGCAGGGAGAAATGCCATCATATACCTGTTCCGCTGGCAGCCACCATTTGCGTAGTTGTGGTCCGCTCCTCCTTTGCTTTCGCAGCGCTGGGTTCATTGTTCTTGCGACCGAGGTTGGACAACCATTTCATCTGCGACGGCGTGCCGAACACAGAGGAAATCAGCACCAAGAAGACAGTTTGAGCGCACAGCACAATTCACAGGTAACGACTCCACAGACAATTGGCTGTCCATCTCTTCACAACTGTCTCTCGCTGCTGGTTCTCTGTTTCAAAGTGCGTTGAACAGTCCCTGAGATTCTGCTTCGCCTTCTCCCTCCCTGATCAGATTTGTGTGCAGCTTCTAAGGGGTTCCTGGGCGAAACATATGTGGCATGCCCCCATGCACATCGAAGAGCACAGTACACCACAGAACCCACAGGACTTATCACACTCCCCACGACCCACCATCCGACGTGGATGCCTTTGGTGACAGGGTGTGGGACAGAGCCATGTTGTATGTGATGTGGTTGTGGAGTGGTAGCGGGCTGCGGCAGCCAACATGCACACACACACGCGTACCTGTAGCCGGGGGCCCTGCTCCGGGCCTGCTCCTGCTTCCGCCAAAAACTGCTTCGGACCAAAAACCTTCATATCCGGGGAATCAGTGCCAGTGACCACAAAGTCGGTCTTACCGCTGAGCTGTGTTCGGACTATGGCGCCTTCAGCCTTGGCCAACTTGATCAGCTCCTCCTTTTTGTGGCCTGACCCCTGGAACCTGCCCACAAACACTACTGTTTTGCCCGCAAGCCGTCCCTCTCCGTCCGCCTCGCTCGCCCCGACGGACAGTGCGGACCATTGGGCTTCACGCAGAGGTTTCTGGACGTATGCCCTGTGTAGGAGGGTGGCCAGTAGCCCGAGGCCCAGTACACTGCCAAGTGCCGCCCGCCATGGGTAAGGACTAGGTGTCGCAAGCTGCACAGGTGCAGTGCTGCGTGACCCCGCCTGGGCAACTGAACCCAGCCTCCAAGAAGAGGAGGGGGCTGCGGGGTTTCCGATGGTGCTGTGAGGCGTGGCATGGCGGACCGAGGCAAGGACGCCCGTTGTGTGCTGCACTGTGACTGCAGGCTGCCCCTGGACAATTGCCATGGTCGTGACAGATGCGGCTTCCAGAGCCTTTGGAAACCACACACATGCGGCGACAAGCCCCAGCAGTGTGATGCCCAAGACTTTCAAACGGAGGGACCTTTCACGCTGATGCGGCTGTACGCTATACAGTGGGAGTAGAGAGCTGTCATGAGGTGTGTCTTTGTGGAAGCTGTTGAAGGGCATTGCAGGAAACAAAGAAGAGAAAAGGCCTGAAGATGTAGTGAAGGGATTGGTTGTATGGAATTCACATGAAATGGACACCCTGCGAATCTAGGAATCTTGATGTGACACCTAATCAGCAGTAAATTGCTATTTGCAACGTGCTCTTGTGGTCTGTTTGCTCTGTGTGTGTGCCTCTGTTTGGGTTCAGGCGGACTAGATGGTTAGTGGTTCGGCACGAGGTGTGGTTGAGGTCCCGGGGGGTGGGGGCCGGGCACCAAAAAAAAAGTCAGCAGGGGGCAGATGATGTACCTCCCCACAAGCGCACTGAGGCACAGTTTCCATACGAGTTGATTGCATTTCTTACAAATGTTCTAACACTTTGCATGGCTCGAAAAATCAATATGATGCCCACCCTCGCCAGCCTTGGAGCAATTTCAGGGTCTGCCCCCTGGGAGGGGCGGTCAGGGCGGTCAGGGCGGGCGTGGCTCGCTTCTCCGTTCGCGTTTGAGTGCAGTGCAACCATTTGACCGTTTGTGTGCCTATGCCACCCCTCCTTTGTTGCATACCCACTTCTTCAGTGCACGTGTGGGGCGGTTGCAGTATGGCCATTGAAAGCACGCCCATGATGAGGGAGTTTTTGTTTCCCCCAAAACACTTCCCCAAGACCCAGGACCCAATGCTGCCTCACTGTCGCAAGATTTGATATGGCCAGCATGTGACCAATCAAATATGCACCTGCCTGTTTGGAGATATTGATCGCTGTGGAGCACTTTAGTTGTGTTTTGCAGGTGGTCAGCACTGGCAACCTGAACAAAAGGCCATAATTGGCTCTCTCTCTTTGAGACCCCTGTCATTCACTGGGGCAGCCTTTGGGAACGAAATATGTCGCAAAACCTAAGTGCCACGATGAGGTCATTTTGTTTTGCTGGCGATGACATCAGCCTGTGGTACTAATGCTGCCAGTGAGCATGCAGGATTATACCAAATGAGTAATGCCAACCACTAATGAGGTGCAAAATAGGTTTTCTGCAGCGACAAATGTCAGCCAATCAGAATCATTGGTCGTCGCATATTACACTGGGGGGGGGGGGGGTCCAATTCGTAAATATGCTGAAACCAAGGCTGTGGATGAGACTTGGCATCCATCGGCCAAGTTGTGCACCAAACATTTTATCCTAGAATATTGCCTTTTTTTTTTTTAGGCACAAAGCTTCATTTCAAAAATGTCCGTTTATGAAATCATGGTTTTCATGATTCTTGACAAACAACGAATTGTAAATTTTGGCTGATGTTGCAAACGCGCCTTGATCCTCGTCACAGTGCTGTAGAGCCCTATGGCATTGCCTCTCCATCGTTGTGAGATACTCCTCAGTTTCGGTTTCGGGGGGTCGCCGTTTACGTTGTTGCTGTGCCACCCCAAGGGTGATGGTGGCGCAACAACGCGCGGGAAGGGATAAGTATCGCACCATCCTTTACACTGCCACGTGGCATCTCGACACTGATGAGCCTGTTGAACCGCAAACCCGCATAACCCGCAAAGGTGCCGTGACGGCCCCGGACATAATCATGTTTAGCCATGTTGCATCCCCCCTCATTTCGAGATACTTCCTGCACCCCGTCCACGCATTTTTCGGGGGCATTGGCAGTGGGACGTCGGCTGATCCGAACCGCCAACAGCATTCTCCAACTCTTCGGGCAGTTGGGGACAGGTGTGCACATTGGACTAATCCCATGGAATCTCCCACATCCACCCCATGGCTTGTTTATTACTTTCTTACTTTGGCTTTGGCTTTGACAATACTGATTTTGGGACAAAAAAAGGCTTGTAGCAGAATGCGTGATGTATTTGGTTTGGTGTCCTTCTCTCCTCATCATGCAAAGAGTGCATTGATGTGATGCACTCCATTGTTTTGCTTGCTGCTTGCGCAAGATGCCTTGCTCTAAATGCGTTGTGCATCTTGCTTTCGGTTTCCATTTTTTGTCTTCTCCTTTGCATGTTGCTTTCAAGGTTTACCTCAGGAACTTCAGCAACCCTAGCGGTAGAAACCCAGGTCCATGGATAAGAGCCCGTTATTCCTTTCCGAGGAAAGGGTGGGGCTAGCATACTCCGCAGGAGGACCAGCAACCCACTTCTGCAGTGTCCCAGTTGTGAACGGTTTGTAACTTCCTTCAGTGCCAATGTCTGTCTGCCGTCACTGTCTGTAAGCCTCTATGATAGGTCCATAGTAGTGACGCTGGCTAGCATGTACCTTGTACTGTGTAGGAGGGTGACCCCCCCCCGCCCCCCCCCCCCACGGGCCCATTGTTGTGGTACTCGTTCAGTCGGCGTCACCTGTGCCGCCAAAACCGGCTATAGTACAGCAGGAGGTACATACAGCGACTTGCAGTGGCATGATGACATGATCGGACTCTAATACTCCTCTATATTGCAGACATGCATGTGTCACTCACTTGATGGTTGTGGTAGGCATGACAAACTCATTTTCACTGGGCTCTGGCACCGTCGCTCGTCGATCCGCACCACGCGCCAGCATACACTGCACTCCTTTTGCAGTTCCTCCTCACTCAGTTCCTCGCAGTCGTATTGTGCTGTGAAAAGAAAAACCCACTTTCTCTCTCTTGCCAATATAGCTATGATAAATGAGTCGTGTCTTTGTGCCACCCCACCCCCGTGCAACAGGCGGGGGGGGGGGGGATGGGAAAATGATCAGCCTGTGCAAAAAGAAGAATACATTTTTCAGCATGGGCCGGGACATCAATTGTGCCGAGTCTCAGTGGCACTGCAGGCTTTACAGCACTATTCTCAATTATGTACGACCGCATACCTGAAGCTAACATCTGCCATAGCAGGTGTCGGCAAGTGTCATGACATCGAGATGATTTTTTGGCAGGTGTCGGCAGGTGTCACAAATTATTTTGGCAGGTGCCAGGCGCTTTTGTGGCGAGCGGTGGACATGCATGCACAAACACAAACGCACACACAACACACACACACACACACGAAAGAGATAGACATACACACCCATATGTATGGAAATAACACGGGCCGTAGTGTGCAAAAAAGGTTCGTGGTTGTCCATACGGTGGCCTGGTTGAAAAGTTGGCAACATGATCTGACGCCCCTGTGGCACACCAAAGTTTGGGTACCCTGGTGACAAGGAGGGTAACACAGTGGAGTACTTGCATGCGACCACACAACCTGGCAGGTGTCGGCAGGTGTGAGCAAAGGTGTTGGCAGGTGTCAGCAGGTGTGCAAAAATTTTTGGCAGGTGCGGCAGGTGTCTCGAAAACTTTTTGCAGGTGTTAGCTTCAGGTATGACAGCTAAGAATCAAATGCCCTCTTGCATCAAAAAAGGAAAGACTGATGTAGAGCAAACCACCCCAAATACTGACAAACAAAAATGGACAGCAGAAGCACGAGCACAGAAAAAACAGTGTGGGCGAAATTGACTGAAATATCTTGGGGGCCAAATTTCCAATCCAGCACCACTGGGGTGGGCACAGGGAAAGATCAACTCTGGAACCCATTTCTTCCCAACAATACCTGGAGCACACAATACTCAAAGGAACAGCTTGCCATATCTGTACAATACAGTGCCGCATACCCTGCAACACAGAGTCCAGAACATGCTATAAGACTGTATGAGGCAGCATATCTCTAAGGGACGGTGCCGATTATGCCAACACGGAGCGTTTTCAGGGGTCGGTGCCATTGTTGCCTGATTTGTGCTCACTGAGTGTCCCGTAGGTAGGGGTATGTGGGGTATATTCGGAAAGCCCTTGAAAAGGGCTTTTCGGAGATGTATGGGTTAGGGGGGGTCCGGAACCATATTTTTTCAAAAAATGGCCGTTACCGTTGACAGGTTGGGTTTTTTTTGCCTGTTCTAGTCCGGTTTCAGACAGACTGCACCGCACCCCTACCCCCATTACTCCAACATATGGGCATATGAGGGTCACGTCAGTCAGGTGGATTTGTTGCATTTGATGTGTAGAAGACATGTGCAACATGGGTCCCCTCAAGACCCCAATATGTTGAAGATTTTGACCAATAACTACCTTTGACACCCGGGTGATGCCTGGTGCAACTTGCAGCATCAAGCTCACCAGAGTGCAAGAAATCAAAGATGGCAGAATTTCTCAAAGAGGCTGTCAAGTTGGGACATGAGACCACAATATTTGGATTCAGCACGTCAAAATGCATCCATTTACCTCCTTCCACTTTGCTCCAACTCCACAATATGTCGGAGCACCCAGGGGAAGACCTGTGAGTTGGTGTCCTGCACGCATGAGCGGAGCAGCCTGAGGCCTGAAAACCCTGAAACGCCGAAAAGGTCGGCCTCGGTACTCAAAAATATGGTCACCTATCCCCCCCCAACCCATACATTTCTGAAACGGCCTTTTCTCACAGATTTCGAAAAGCATACACATACCCCCCCCTACGGAATGAAATTTTGGTGCTTTGGACAAAAAATTGAGAAAACCCTGAAAAAACACGAATTTGCTCCGCGTTGGCATGTTCTGAATGTCCCTTAGAGATATATAAGTACATGTACCATAGCAGTGCCTGCCTTGGAGAGATTTCAGTGGTGCAAGCATACAGACCGTGCAGGCTGCACCATCCTCTCGCAAACACGGATCGCCATGTACTGTTCAGCAACATTCAGCTCAGATGTGCTGCACTTGTGGTCACGAACATGGCGGGGTTTTGACATCCTGCCTACATATGTTAGCAGGACTGCTCCACTCCCGTCGCGTTATGATGGATATGTAAAATTGATACATACGATGCATTTGTGTTGCCTGCCCTGTGACTCGCACACCTACTCATAAGAGAGACGTGGGTCTTCATTGGTTGAACAACCCCCACAAATTGCGAGGTCACACACCCAGTCCGGCAAAGGAAGGGTATCCTGTCAAGTCCTAATGCGAAAACATGGGCGTGGCATGGGGCAGGGCGGACTGAGGCCATTTAGCAGCCCCCCCCCCCCCCCCGCTTTCAGGGCTGAAATGGCACGGGTCATGTGGGGGCGGCGGTTGGCAAAGTATGGATGTCAAAACGACTTGAAAAAAAAAAAGAGACGTTCTCCTTGCAAAACAAAAAAGTTGCCCAAGTCCGGCGCGCGTGAGCATCGGCCCACAAGCGGGTGCCGTCAGGTGCGGCCGACTGGTGTTTCCCTGTCAACGACTGTTGGATTGGCGCCAACCGCCAGCGGTTAGGCTGATAATTTTAAGCCACATACGTTTGGTCAAGAAACCCGCTTGTCTCGACCGCTTTGGGCACAACCCCTGTCCGCCTCGTTCAGTGCCCAAAAGTGAGGGACAAGAAGGTCGCCTGACTCCGGAAGTACCATGTGGCCAGGGGTCATTGCCTTCTGGAGGTGTTCTGAGCTCCCTGTCAACGACTGTTGGATTGGCGCCAACCGCCAGCGGTTAGGCTGATAATTTTAAGCCACATACGTTTGGTCAAGAAACCCGCTTGTCTCGACCGCTTTGGGCACAAGCGCAAGCGCATCACGCTGAGTCTGCCTCTTCACAGTGACTCGAGCTCTGCGACACACCCCTGTCCGCCTCGTTCAGTGCCCAAAAGTGAGGGACAAGAAGGTCGCCTGACTCCGGAAGTACCATGTGGCCAGGGGTCATTGCCTTCTGGGGGTGTTCTGAGCTAACCCGATGCAAAGCAGTTGCCTTCGGGCGTGGCCTCGCACTCGCCTTATCCCTGTTCTGCCCATGTCCCATTGTCCCAGCACTGCGCTCCGCCTAGCGCACAAGGGTCCTACTTGAGGCAAATTGTCGATTTTCTCGGATGAGTCTCTGCCGCCGCTCCTCATCCGATTCGACTGCGGGGGGGCGGGCCGGTGCAGCGGATTGCTCATTGGTTCGGATAAGCCTCCGCCGCCACTCCTCAACAGTTTCCGATTTGGCGCCCTCGGGGGCAGTGGGGGTCGGGGCCGGGGCAGCAGCTGTTCCCTTACCGAGGCTTGAAGCGTATTGTTGATTTTCTCGGATCAGTCTTTGCCGCCGCTCCTCATCGGAATCCGGTGTGGTAGTGCGGGGCCCTGCAGTTGGGGCGGCGGTGGGCACACCCAAACTGGAAGCGTACTGTTGGTTTTCTCGGATAAGTCTCTGCCGCCTTTCCTCATCAGGGTCCGCTGCTGCTGCCCGGGGCGCTGGTGGGGCCGGAGCCGGGGCTGCAGGCTGCTTTGGTGACTTGGCCACTGCCACGCTCATGGACGATGACGGTGGGCTCGGCGCTTTTGTTTTCTGTGGAGGCTCCTGTTGCGATTCACCTGAAACCAGCGCAACGAGAATGCAACGCGATTGCTGATGGTCAAGAGCAGAACTGCGACACAGGCAGTTACCACAAGCGGGGATTTAGGGTTTGGGCAAAAGCAGTGCTGATTAAGAGGCAGTGGTGGTACAAGGGTAGCACTGCCCTTGCACCAGCACTGCCCTTGTACCAGCATTTGAGTTTAGAACACTCATGGCGTGTAGGGGCAGGGAGGGATCCCAGAGTGGAATGGGGGAGGTGGAGCCGGGGGGGGGCGCAGTGTGCGGGGTGTGGGGGGTAGGATTGGGATATTTGAATTTCTGAGCATTTCCACCACACATAAGCGTGTGGGTGGGTGGGGGGTGGGGGGGGGGTCCGAAATGTTCGGAAATTCACAGTTCGGTAAAAATCCTCCGAACCTACACTTCAACGCTCCCCGTGTCAGCATTGCCGTTGTACCACTGCCGTCGACCTTAAGCTTGTCCCGGCTGTCCCCTTGGCCCAGCAGAGCAGAGCTGACCTCTTGTAGCGGCACTGCTCATGACCCTTCTCGAGCACTTCACCCAGCACTGCCCTTTTTGCAGCACTGCCCATGTGACAGCACTCCCCTTCTGTCTGAGGTTGGCCTTGCACCATGCTACACACCGCGCAGCCCGCCCGCAGCCAGGTCAAGCATCCAGTCCAAACAAACAAACAAACATACTCGCAGTGACATCTTGCTCAGTGTTCTGCAGCCCGACCCACCCTTGTAGTTTATTGTATATCCTCCGGATAGTACTCGGCCGCTGCTCAGCTTCGGATTCCTCTGAGGATGTACGCGAATGGAAGTGACTGGGAAAGCAGCATCTACTTTTAAGTGCTGGGGAATTGCCAAGCCTTGGTGCTAGACTTTTGGGACGCCGTGTCAAGTCGTGTCAAGTCGTGTCGTGTCAAGTCGTGTCGTGCTGTGTCGTGTCGTGTCGTGTCGTATCGTGTCGTGTCGTGTCGTGTCGTGTCGTGCCGTGTCGTGTCGTGTCGTGTCGTGTCGTGTCGTTTCGGGCCGCACTTATGGTCTGTCTAGCCTTTGGCGTGTTTGGGGCGCTTCGACCGTAACGTTTGGGGAAAGTAGCCGGACCTGTGCATGCGTATTGGTTTCGCCATTGGACTGAATATTTGTGGTGTGGTTTCCTCCGTTGTGCGTGTTTGTTGAGGCTCGGGTGTCTCCCTGTCTGTCTTGGGCCACTCACTGCGGTGGAGCTCTGGGGTGTCTGTGGGTATGCCTGTGTGCTGGCTGGTCTGGTGAGTCGCTGTTTGTCACGGTGGTGCGGTCACAGATTTATCTCATGTACCGTGTCATTGGACCCTTGGTGCGTGTTGTGTGTTGCAGGGTGTTGTCGTGTTGTGTAATAATGTCGCCTTGGCGGATGGGCCGGGCTGGGTCGGTGGTGGCAGTGCTGGTGGCACGGCAAAAATGTTCAACTTATGGTGGGTGAAGTGCTCGAGGATCGGAGGATGGCCCTGCGGCGCTCCCAGATTCGATCGTCTTTGATGGGGACCAGGCCGTCAAGGCTGGTGTGTCTGTGCAGAGGTGTCTGCCTGTCGTGAGGGGGCATGTTGAGCATTGCAGCACTGGGCAGGTTGGGACGGGTGCCCGTGTTGTGGGAGTTCCGGCCTGCTGACAGTGGGACAACGCCATGCCAGGGGCCATTTTCTAGGTGCCAGGTGCGGCGCAGTATTGGTAGACAGTACATGGCGTGACCGGCAAGCCACACCTGCCCTGAGGAGATGGTTGACCCATTTGCCTCGTAAAGGCAATTTGTTTCATCTGCTCCCTCACCTCTCACCCTCAATCATGTGATGACACCAGCCAAAACCTATGATGCATTGTAAGCATATCTCATCCCTTTTTGCCCCTAAAATGCTGGACATTGTGCAAGGGTTTTCGACATTCGGTACTACTCAGGCAGAATGGCTTGTTGCTCTTTCCCAAACCAATGGATCTGTGCCACTGCAGGTCAGGGCTTTCCCCAACTCTGAAAAATCAAACCAATGATTTGTTTTGTCATGTGAGGCTTCGTACGCCAACTGCCGGCGGTTGAGTACCGACAAGCGATACCTAACTATCAAACGCTGGCGGTTAGCCATCAACTGCTGGCGGTTGGCCGGCAACAGCCAAACCGCGCTACGCTGGCTGGTAACCCCCAGCGTGGCAGGCGCTCCTCAAGCGTGCTCCCTACCGGGAACAGAAGGAGGGGGTGATAAAGGAGCCCCTTAGGAAGGGCCTGCACTTGTGCAACAATGAAGAGATTGGCGGAGGAAAAGCAAAAACATACCCTTTGTAGTCGGCTCCTGCTTGGCGCTCACAGCACCGGGTGCATTGGCCTGTGACACAGATGACAAAGCCAATGGATTTGCAGAAATTCTTTTTAGGAAGCACAAAAATGGTCCACAAAGTGCAGGACGACCAACACAGTCTGACTCTGATGTGGGATCACGCAGCCAACTGAGCAGCCAACAGGCAATATCCCCGTGGACGATTGCCTGACCACCACGACTGCCCTGAGTTCCGCCGATACGCATTTCAGAGTGTGCTCAACTGCCATAGATCTTTTCCTTTGTGCCCGTCTCCCACCAACCAGTTTTGTGTACAGATTCCAAGAAACATGTAGGGGAAAGGCATATGCCCCGAGGAGCACACTGAACATCACCCAGGTGCCACTCCCTGGAGTTGCAGCACAACCCACAACCTACTGTTGGATGGCTTCCCTTGGTGGCAGCATGGGTAAGTGCTGCTTGTGAGCGTTTGGAGAGGGGGAATGCACTGTAACCCCCCCCCCTTGTCTTAGCTACGCAAAAGTCCCATTCATACAGTCCCTACGCCTACTGTAGCTTGGACAAGGGCGTAGCTTGCGCCCGACACATACAACTACCCATAGTGAACTGATGCAAGAAAGGGGGATATGGTGCACAAATATCCCCAAAATCAGAGCCATGTGGGTTCAAGTGGGCAAACACTCACAACAAATGTGTCCATGACTCTGTGTAACTGGTAAATTCGTAACCAAACCCATGTCTTGTGTGGCTGCACTACATTTGGTACCAAATTAAATTAGGTCCCAAATGAATACGGTCCCTATGCCTACTGTAGCTTGGACAAGAGCGTAGCTAGGACAAAGCCGGGGAGGGGGGGTACAGGGACACACATACCTGCGTCCCCGCCACCTTTAGGAACTGCCTCGGACTGTACACCTCGATCCCTGGGATCTTACTGCCAGTAACCACAATGTCCGTCTGGCTGCTGACGGTTGACATGACTCGTGCGCCTTGATCCTCGGCCAACTTGATCAGCTCTTGCTTTCGGCGGACACCCCCTTTGAACCAGCCCACAAACACTACCGTTTTGCCCTCGAGCGATCCCTTTCCGTCCGCCTCGCTCGCCCCGACGGACAGTGCGGACCATTGGGCTTCACGCAGAGGTTTCTGGACGTATGCCCTGTGTAGGAGGGTGGCCAGTAGCCCGAGGCCCAGTACACTGCCAAGTGCTGCCCGCCATGGGTAAGGACTAGGTGTCGCAAGCTGCACAGGTGCAGTGCTGCGTGACCCCGCCTGGGCAACTGAACCCAGCCTCCAAGAAGAGGAGGGGGCTGCGGGGTTTCCGATGATGCTGTGAGGCGTGGCATGGCGGGCCGAGGCAAGGACGCCCGTTGTGTGCTGCACTGTGACTGCAGGCTGCCCCTGGACAATTGCCATGGTCGTGACAGATGCGGCTTCCAGAGCCTTTGGAAACCACACACATGCGGCGACAAGCCCCAGCAGTGTGATGCCCAAGACTTTCAAACGGAGGGACCTTTCACGCTGATGCGGCTGTACGCTATACAGTGGGAGTAGAGAGCTGTCATGAGGTGTGTCTTTGTGGAAGCTGTTGAAGGGCATTGCAGGAAACAAAGAAGAGAAAAGGCCTGAAGACATAGTGAACGGGGTGATGGTATGGAATTCACATGAAATATACCTGCTGCCCTGGGGTCACAGTTGGCCAGATTTGCCCATCCAAGAGATGGGCGACCCACGCAACTGCGGCACTAGCAGCCGCAGCGGCAAAATAGCAATCATGGCCACACAGTTAACCCCCCGGCCCCCTTGTCGAGTCCCGCCTGAGCACGACACTCCCCCACCTGAGGGAACATGGCCAAAGTGACGGTCCCCATCCCCCCCTTCAGGGACGAATCAGAGGACACGCAGCACATGGCACACAAATACATGCACAAGGGTGCATAACGAAAAGAAGGGGTATCAAAGCGGATATTGTAAAGGGGGGGGGGGGGTGCAGCACTGCACGCGCACTGCACGACCATTTTGAGAAAGACGATCAACATACCCAAAACTGGCCCCCCTTGAACAATGCCAATTTCGTGGCCAAAGTTGCTACCAGATACAACGCATTAGTGGACTTAAGCTCTCTACAAAAAAGCAGTGCAACAGCAAAGCGACAGGAAGTGATGAAGTGGGGATCGGTTCCAACCTGACAAACATATGGATCAAGCAGTATTAGTGTTGCTCCAGATTTGAAGCATCGGGCACATAAGCATGGTGTGTGAGACTCCATACAAGCATGGAAAAATCGCAACTTACATTTGGGGTACTTGTGTGCATCTGGTTGAGTGCACAATTGGCATGCACACTCAGGATCATCCCCATCACAAACATCCATTTCACTGCCGGCATTAGTGCCACACCATAATTAGAATGGGCATGCACCCATGGGCCATATGTGTAAGATGCAGAAGGATTTGAATGCAAGCATACAAATCGTGAGGATTGCCAGTCCAAAAGTCCCAAACGATCTTCCACGCCCACCAGTGCACGAGATTGTGCCTAGAAAGGCTTGTGGAGTGATGGGGCTAGCAAGTGTGATGTAAAACTCGAACCCCTACTCAACCGAGAGCGTGAGGTGGACAGCTACCACATATGGGAGCACGAGACAGATGACCTCGAATGCGGTTGCAATCGGGAGAGTGACACTGAGGGACATTGCCCATGGTGAGCTTGGAACAAGACTGGCATTGCTCAAACATTGGACCAAGGAAACAGTATTGGGCAATTACAAACAACGGACAACTGACCAAAAGAGGCGACATCAAATCTTCTCCACTCTCTTAAAAATTATGTGACACAACCCATACACCTAACACCCCTAGGTTTCCATCATCTCTTGCAATGATCAACACTAACTGTGTTTTTTTTTTCCATTTTCTTCTTCAAAATGCCCTATTGTTGCTTGTACACACACTGCGCAGGCCGCCTCCCTTAAGCGTTACCCGTATCTGCGAGATTATGAGGGGGGGGGATGGCCTCTCTTGGGCACCCACCCTAGAACCAAAACGAAAAATCCTCCGGGTAAAAATGAAATTCTATTGCCTTCGACAGGGCACCTCGGAGAGAGGAGGGGGGGCACACAAATGGAAAACACAACAGCCACAATGGGCCCCAAACCCAACAGAATGGTGACAGAACGCCCATGGCCCACACCACGTGGGCCCTGGTCATTACGTGGGTCCCCGTGGTTGCTAGAATACCCTTATTGTCACCAAATGATCACCCAAACCCAGCCTACAGGCGGCAGAGCATGGTTGCTGTGAGGCCCTGGATATTTGGTGGATGCATGCCATTAATTCTTGTAGGCTGGTGGATGATTGCTGTGAGTTCTTGGAGGGTTGTGGATGAGTGGCCGGCTCTCTGAACATGGGACATTTCGCTTCAGCAGTGTGCCAGGGGCTGGTGTAGCTCTGGCCGCCAATTCTGGTTCTGGTTCTGGTTCTAGTGCAGAGCTGGAGCAGGTCTCGGACGAAAATTGACTACAGTCTTCCTTTTTCAACTTCCAGTGAGTATTGCTTTCGATCTGAGTGGTGGCATGGGTCTTCTCATCATAATTCACAAGCACACCACAGTGTTTCTATCACATCCCAGTACCGTTGTTGTGTGGCTTCATGTTGTCTGCCAACTGAGCCGCATATTTGGTTGCTGCCATACATTTCCTGTGCTTTCTTGGTGGGGTTGGAGTCTTCTGTGGTCGCGCTGCTTCCTGGGGCTACTTCAAAATAAAAGTGCACCACCAATGAAGCAGACAAGAGAAGAGAAAACAGTGAAGACAGTATCGGCATAAAATTGAAATAAAATCCTCAAAATCCCAGCTCCACTATTCGGAAATATTTGGAAATATTCGGAGCTGCAGATACTGCAGTCATTTGGAAATATTTGGTCCGCAGGAAACACTGAAGGGTGAGGTCCTCGGACGAGTTCTCACAGCGCAGCACAGCATGCACAGCCCAGAGACAGCACACTGCATAGCTGGTTATCGTGGCCACATCTTCCGACAGAGCCCTGTTCTGTCGATGGGTTGACGCTCCCATTTATGGAGGTGAGGGCAATGACCACGGTCTTGGCTTAGTGTTTCCGTTGCCGATTTCCGTCACATCTTTTATTTGCCCTGGCGCGCTTATCAATACGACAGCATCCGCACACAGTGCACACGCAATTTGGTCTTCTCCCATGGAGCCGCCAATGCACACTCAAACACGCAATTGGGTGTGCAGCAGCAACCGGTCCACCATGCACAAAGGCCAATCCGCAAAGCACAATTCAATCTAGGGAGCCCAGCGTCGTTGGGTCAAAGTCCACGGGAGCAGCCTCTTGCGGGTAAGCCGCGTCCTGCGGAGCGGAGGGCAGCGTGGAATACGTGATGCCGACAATCAAATTATCGACGCCGAATGCAATCACCTCCTCCGCGGTACACATCCGCACGCGCCCTGTCTCAGCGTCCGTCCAGTATCGCTCGAAATCGAACGACACACGGTCTTGGTCCAACGGCTTGAATTCCCCAAATCGCCACCAGACCTTTGGGAACCGCCGCCTGAAGTCAGCCATGCCATGGAGTATCGCTGGCTTCCCCGCAAATCCATAGATCTCGGCAGTTTCCGCAATCAGGCACCCAATCCCCTTGAGGTCATGGGTATTTGAGAGGCTCCCATACCTTTGTGCCAATTGAAGAATCTGCACCGTACGGTCCCCTGCAAACGCAGCTCTTGCCTTGTCCATTAGCAAATTTGTAGCTGGGCAAAAGGGGGAGTGGTGCCGACGGAGTTTATGCTGTGGCCCGAGGAGGGGGCGGGGGGGGGGGGGGGCGAAGGACAAGGTAGACTGCCATGTGTCAGGTCAACCCATGCGCTTGAAGCCTGCAAGTATGGCCCCTGTTATGTGCAGTGAACATGCTCAGCATTTTCACTGCACATTTCTGGGAGTGCAAAACATGTCAAAACAAAATCCTTGCAGTAGCTCTGGTTCGCCTAAATCATGTGGTGGTATATGGTAGTTTCAAGCAGTCATGGGGTGGCAAGTGTAATCGTCAGTAATCATGTGCTGGCAACTGGTAATCACCACGGGGGCGACTACCAACGGTCCTGATGTGACCCACCCCCGAACTATCTGTCAAAACTCGGGGGGGGGGGGGAGTTTGGGGGGGGTCGGCTGAAGGGTGTAGGGGGGGGGGTTCGGCCGCGGGGGGGGGGGGTTCCCAAGGTGGGGGGGCCTGCACACACCCACTACTACCACATGCATGCCTCCTAGGGGGATGTGTGTCTGGGGGTTTGGGGGTATGGAGGTATGTATGCGGCAATAGCGCTTTCTCGTCCTTGCCGGGAAGAAAGTCTTAAGGGTCGCCGTGTTGCCCCCCTCCCCCCTCCCCCCTCCCCCCTACACCCTTTCCCCCTCCCCCCTTCCCCCTCCCCCCTTGTTCCCCCATGCCCCCCAGGTTAGTTTGTGAGAAAAATTCCTGAGGCTTGGTTAGAGTTGGGGGTTAAAAGAATAATGGATGAACTTCTGCTTAGAGGTCCTTGAAAAGTTCCCCCTCCGAGGAGGAGGAGGAGGAGGAGTCTCGGCGGGCGCGCTTCGACTAAAGCTCCTGTTGGGCTTCGTCCCGCCTCTTCTTGTTGCGCTTCCCGACGCTTTTCAGAGGACAAGATCGCTCAGCCCCAGAGGTCGTTGCCTCGGACTCACTTGGCAAGGGGGCCGCAAGACGCTTAGGCTGAGAGGAAGGCATGGGAGGCAAGCTTGAAGACGACGAAGCAACGTCGCCGGGTGCACGTGAGGCTGGTGCCTCAGATGGGGCATCATCAGCCCGCGCAGGTGCATTGCCTTGTCTTTTTTCTTTGCCTTGTGAGGCACCCAATTCAGCACCGCCTCTTGCTCTGCATCTGCAATCTGCATCAAATGGGGGTGCCGCGCAGTGTCATGCACATCTGCATGGTGTTGGGCCATGCAGTATGACCAAATTGTCTTGGTGCATAGGGCACACCGTATAGGATGGTTCGGGCTACTTGCAGATTTTTTTGCAAGAGTGCTCCAGCGCAGCTTGGCTAGCTGACTGGGACAATCAGAGAGCATGAGGGTGACCAAGGCATCGATGGTGGAGGGGGAGGAGCATGCACCCATCCATGCCTCGTGCTTAGCAGAAGTGTAGTGCCGCAACCCCTCCCCCCCCCGAAACCCGACCCTTGAAACGGCACCCAGAGCCACAAATTTCCTCTCTGCATCCGCATTGACCAGAAGGGGCATTCCTGTGGCCACATTTTCCACCGCTGGCTGCATATGGGTCATTGTCTGGAGGTGGGACAGCCACTTCTTCATTGCTGGATGGTTGCGAAGGGACTGCAGGCGGGTCTGGGGAAGCTGCTGGTGGCTCTTGTGATGCGGGGGCTGCAGATGGGCAGGTGTGTCCACAGTGGCTGTGGTATGCAACAAGGCATGTCACGCACGCTTTGTGGCAGCCCTTCTTCTTGCACACCACGCAACTCCCTCGCTTTAGCGACTTCTCAAGTTCGAGTGTCGCCATGGTGTGTCATTGGGTTGTACAAAGGGAGCAAACGAAGGACCAAACACATGGCATAGACTTCAAAGAGGACAGAACAACGACGAAACGCAACGTTGCGCGGACCAACATGGTGCCTACTACCGTCGCTCTGCGGCGAATGCTTTCCTGGGTGCCTACTCCCATCGCTCTGCAGCGACTGCATGTATTGTGGTTTAGGTTTCAGCACACACAGGTTTGGGTTTGGGCACCATGCTAGCCATTGAAAGATTTTGCAAAGGGAACCGCCCCTTGGAGCACTTGCCTAAGAAAAACGCGGGAAAACGTCACATCCGCGGACCAACATGGTGCCTACTACCGTCGCTCTGCGGCGAATGCTTTCCTGGGTGCCTACTCCCATCGCTCTGCAGCGACTGCATGTATTGTGGTTTAGGTTTCAGCACACACAGGTTTGGGTTTGGGCACCATGCTAGCCATTGAAAGATTTTGCAAAGGGAACCGCCCCTTGGAGCACTTGCCTAAGAAAAACGCGGGAAAACGTCACATCCGCAAGGCAAGGGGCCACACCGAAGCGTGGATTGAGAGTCCCTAACCCCAACTCAAGGGGCCACGCAACAGAGCGTGGATTGAGAGTCCCTAACCCCAACTCAAGGGGCCACACAACAAAGCGTGGATTGCGAGTCCCTAACCCCAACCCAAGGTTCACTTCGCAACAAATGACATTTGCATAGCGGCCTGTCTTGCTGATCTCCGCTGGAAGCACCTCGCAACAAACGACATTTGTATTGCGCCTCGTCTTGCGATATCTGGCGCTCAAAAGCATTGATGGTTTGATGAAGAACTAGAAGAAGAAGAAGGAAGCATACACTAAAAAAAGGGGGTGCCGTTGGCGCCATGCCCCAACCCACTATCTCTCGAAACTTGGGGGGGGGGGGGGCGCTGGGGGGGTTCGCATACAAGGACCGGGCCGGGCCGCCCCCCGTGGTAATCACTAATAAAAAACGCAATGGTCATTGGGTAATCACGGGGTGGTAAATTGTAATCATTTGGTGGTGCATGGTATCAGACACAATCATGCAGGTTGTGTCCGCACAGAGAATTACCTCCATTTACAACCGATCAAAATGAACTTGTTTCCTTTGTTCTTGGGGATTTCCCTTGTGGTAAGGGGGCTAGTGTATGGCATGCACAGCATGCCTGCATTGCTTGGTTCCGAGTTGGTCTCCTGAGACTTTCTTTTCCCAATCCAGGAAACTTTTTTTCCTCAAAATCAAAGGCCTCTGCCCCTCAAACTTGGCATATGGAAAGTACTAGCACCACACACACACACACACACACACACACACACACCTGTTGAGGCTATTATCCCAGGAAGAAGCGGAGTATCCACCATCCACAAACATGAGTAGATGGACCTCAGAAACATGGGGAGCCGCCTGTTGTAATATCTGTTTTAACTTCGGCTGCCCCCAATTCAGCCTAATCTTCTTCTCATTAGGTCAGATTTTGTCAGATTTTCCCTCCATGTCAGATCTCAACTCAGTTTTCATCGGAACTTCGTTCCATATTTTTCTCCAAACCCTCCTAGGGATAATTTTAGGGTCACAGAATTCATTTGTGACTTCACATTGTTTCCAATTCTGCCGCATCCGTAAGATGATTGCCGATTTCGGTAGAAATGTGCACGCAACGCGATCGGCCAGAACAATTTTTAACATGCGAAATTTTATAATTCATTTATTGAATTACGGCACCAAATATTCCGCTATATCCGCCTTCAGTTCCTTGTAGACTGGGATTTTGTTTGGACTGCAATCATGTTGTCTCTTTGAGTTGTGCACTTGCCATTGTGCCTGCTTGGAGTTGAACAACATGGACCTACCAGCACCTCTACCTCATAAACCCAACCCATGGAGGACGGACCACCTTCTTCGTACACCACGACTTTGTCGTCGGAGTCTTCTACCTCTAACTCCCTCCCAAGATGGAGGGGGCTAGGGCAGCCTCTGCTACCGTCTAAGCACTTTCTTACAAAAATGTTGAGGCCAGAGGGCTCAAGGCTGGCCATGTAGGTAGATGCTGGAGGCGCTTGATCCCCTTAGCAGCCGTCCTTCACCTTGGCACCTATGGGCGCATGTTTAGCCGACACGACTTGAGCCAGAATGGGTCTCATGTGGGTCAAAAAATTCGTCAAACATCATTTTTTCCAAAGGTGTGCCCACACCTCTTGGGTTGCTGCAAACACACTTGTTGCCCATTTTAAGCCCATTTTGACCAGTTTGTGCAGAGGCCTCCGAGTGCTTGGCATAGACACGGGCCATCTCCACAGCACTGCGCGCTCCGGTTAGGGTAGCGGCTGCCTTCGGGTCGCGAGTGCCCCCTACTTTCACAATACAACCAATGTAGGACTCAAGTTGTTGAGTCCCACGGAGGCATACAAAGGTGGGCGGAATGGCTACATAAACCATCCTATTGCATATGTGGAAAGGGGCCAACACTAGGGTTTGAGTATTTGCTGATATACAAACCTTTGCACTGCATGCACGGCATTCCCATAACCCCTGCGTTCTTAGGGGTCCCAATAAAAGGGGACAAAATGAGAAATGGCTACATCACCACCTTGCCTTCTCCGGAGCCCAGATGTGGGCGGACTTGCTACGCAACCCCTCCATTCTACAGGGTCCCCTTGGAAAAAGGGACAAAATCAGAAACTATGGTCGGGTCCTTTAAAACATTTGGAGGGGGGGGGGGGGGATGTTGGGGTGAGGGATTGCACTTGGGCACCCCCCGTGGGTGTGACCCTGACTTGTTTTGGACCATTCGGAGAGGCATGTTGCCCTCGAAGTCCAAAGATCTCACAAAGGTTTGCTCTACTAGGATACAGGTGACCAAGTGGGGTCTGGTGACCAAGTGGGGTCTGAGTTGTGTAACCAAAAAAGAGAAAAGATTTTCGCTAAACAGAAAGGCGCATCTCTTTTAGGAAAGCTTGTGAAGAACCCTCCGGTTCATGGGAAACACGGAGCAGCTTTTCTTGAACTAAAGCAAGGAGCGAAGCAAAAAAAAAAACTGAGACCCTACAAGAACCATGGAAAGAAACATGACATTTTGAGGGACATCATTGAACGGAATTTGAGGGCATTTGGTTGGCTTGAGGCATGACCAGTGAATGGTGCTATGCACCCTTCACTGTCCCTAAACCCCGCGTGCCAACCAGAATACAATCGACAGTTGGAGGATGGTGGTGGATTTTCGTAACTTAAATGCTGAAACTAGGGCTATTGTGCATGTGTGTGTGGGCGGGCGAAGGATCACACGGGTCACACGGTAGTACCACACCTAGCTCGCTGACAGTCAGCCTGTTGTCCACTCAACCGTTTTGTGTTTGTGTTGTCACAGGTGGTGCCTAACCCACCGGCGACGGTGGTGGTTCAGCTGCTGGCGCCTAGAGTCTAGGGGGAGGGAGTGGTGTCTCACACAGGCACAAGAGCACATGCACAGGCAGGCACAGGCAGGCACTGGGTGGTCTTGGTGGTCACTTTCTGCAACTAGCGTGAAGGCGCAGACAGTGGCCCCATCACCACATTGGGGGACCGTGAGGGTGCAGCTGCCAGGAGTGCGGCACCCAAGGGCTTATATAGAGCCAAAGTTGATGCACCTTGAAGTTGCAAGGGTGCAGGCAATACTACAGTGGGCGCCACGGCGGCAGGTCGGTGAGCAGGGCATAGACCCATGCGGGCTGGTGTGTTGCCACATCTGCCAGTGGGACAACGCCAAGTCACTGGCTGGTGCAAGGGCCACAACAAGCACCGTGGCCGCCGCGGGGTGCCAGTCCGGCTTCACCAGCAGGCAGGGTGCAGTAGGTCAGAGGAGAGCACATGCCATTTGGGGAGCCAGCGCACAAGGTAGTCCACCGCAAGGCTGTACTCCCATGGAAGAAAAGAGGTGAACCATGAATGGAGATTGTTGGTGGCTGCGACGGAGGTACAGATGGCGGGAGGAACTGCAGCCCAGGTGCCGCCCAGAGCGCAAGGACGGCAGACACACAAGGACAGCAAGCCCATGTGCTCCCCCCCCCTTAACTTTTTCCCTGTCCCCCGCTTCGTCCGTAGTGCTCATGTTCATTGGGCGTTGTTTGAGTCCGAGGAGGGGACAGAAGCACACACAGTACTAGGTCCACACCCATCCTAAAGGGAGAGGAAGCCAGATGTTGGAGCACGAAATCCTGGACACCTTGGCGAGCAGCCCGGCCATGGGGGCCCCCATGCGACTCGAGACACCCAATCCAACACATTGTGTGTAGGTGGGTGTGGGTGTGGGTGTTGTTGATGTTGCTGTTGATGAAATATAATGTACACAAACACAATTCTTAAAGGTCATGGCAGCAATGGAGAAGCTGAAGAAGTATGTGTTTTAACAATGGATGCTGCGAAACAATGACCTGTGTTGGACCCGACACAACTTGGTATCTTGTCTCATGACATCACATTGTAGCCTCATGTCATCCCTGCAGATCTGTGCCCCAAAATTGAACAGAGTGGGCTTGACAGTGCGCAGCCTACCACACAGCAGTTTGACATATTGGGTGTAGGTTTTGGTGCTCCGTCGGTGCTGCCTCTGGGTGTCTTGTGCGCAATACGCTGGAGGCCAGTTGACACCCACACACCAACACCTACACCCCCCCTCCAATCACAACCAAGACCCACACCAGCGCCGAGTGCAAGTTTACGTGGTCATCAAGTCCAACGCGCCAGGGCAGCGCGTGCCCATGACGTAGGCCTTAACATCCTCCAGATCCGGAAAGCACTCAACTGTGGGGGTGATGATGCCATCAGCCGCAACCGTGTAGGGGTAGGTCATCAGGTGGCCATGGGGCAGCCTGCAGGGCGTGTCCCCCACGAACGCCTCCCAATTCTCCGCCATCAGCTTCTTGTAATGGCGCACACATTCCAAAGTGTGGGGGGCGTCAAACCTGGGGTCGGTGCAGCCCAAATGCTCCGCCCACAGACGCCGCCGGTACCCACTCACGTGGCCCCTCGGAAGAGCCCCTCCTTTTGTTGTTGCCATCGTGTACGCATCCTCCACACAGCCCACGGCAATCTCTGTGTCGCGGGCCCCGTCCATTGAGCGTTGGTTGATATTTGCGGAGCCAATCAGGACGTACTCATCATCGAAGATGGCCATTTTGGAGTGCACATAGATCTGGTGGCGTCGGGTCCGCAGCAGCAGTTTCTGCTTGTCGCTGAGCTGCACGTCGTCGGGAATCTTCGGGGGTTCCTGGTCGCACCTCTGCCCAGGACAGCCGAACACCAGGTAATCCGTGGGATGAGCATCAGCAGGCCCAAACCGCTTCAAGGCGTCAGCGATCAGACGGTACATCATGCCCACGGTCTGGCTCTGCCAGTAGAGGATCCCTTGCAGCACCGCAGACTGTGCAGGGCGGAGGGCATACGGTACGGGGGCACATGGACAGGGCTGGGGTCAGAGGGAGTACGGGTACGCTGGCGGCTCCGGCGCTTCCACTGTGCCAGCTCCAAGGGAGGCTTGAGCTGAAGATCCAGGACACCAATGTGCGAGCCCTGGACTGCGGGCAACCATCTCCAAGCAGCCAATGCCTTACTGATGGGCCGGCTCAACGCCAGACTTCGTTCTGTACCTCCCCTCCCAGGGTTCGAACTTGCGACCGCGCGGCCGCAAGTCCCATGCGTGGGCACATGATGGAGAAGAGGGACCGATCGCATGGCATAGAGATCGCGTATGGACGGGCAGAGGGCGTGGGGCGTGTAGCATGGGCCAAGGGGCAGAGCAACGGCAGGGGGCCATCCGGCACGGGGCCCGGGGCAAAGGCAGGGGGCACAGATGGCATGAGGCATGGCCGAGGGCATAGAGCATACCGCACGGGGCATGGCACAATGCGGCTGTGCACACGGCAGGCACGGGGCGGAGGGCAAAAGGCATATTGCACGGGGCATAAGCAACGGGTGAAGGGCAAGTGCAGAGGGGGCATTGCCAGCACACCTGGGCCTCACCCTCGGAATACATTGGGACAGTAACGTACACCGTGAACCGCTCGCCTAAGCGAATCTTGGAGACAATCTTCATGACCAGTTCATAGGGGATGCGATGTTTGCAGGGAATATTGTTCTTCTTGTCATCAAATATGGCCCAGTGGGTGCTGGACCCCAGGAAATACTGGTTCTCAACGTAGATAAACTTTTGGGCCCGGCGGATTTGATAGATGTACGCGGTTTCGCACCCCTTTTCCACGTCCAAAACCTGAAATGAATGGCCGTATGCTTCGTAGTCGTGAACGCCCGGAGGTCTACTTTGGGCCTGTGACCTGTACCCTGTAAGGAGCGCATGAATCCGATAGGCTCTGGCCACACTGCAGCACGCCGTATCACAGATCCATCACCTGGACATGGACAACGCATGCCCGTTTGGCGTGCATTCAGGTTCCCTCAGGGAGACCTGTAGGCCCATGGCCTCAACAACACCCCAACCCACTGATGCACACACGCAGTTCAGGACAACCAGCCGCACACACGCAGTCGTGTGCGTGTGCGTATGCCTGTGCCTTTGCATGGGCGTCGGGTACGCGATTGCAAACGCATACCTGAATCGCAGAGTTGATGTCAATGGAACGGAACATTTGCACAGACCACGTGTTTTCAGTCACCACATCTTCGGCCTCCGAGAGTAGAGCGTCGTCCCCAGCCAAATTGTGTAGCATATCACGGCGGTCACTGTCGGCCTGAACGGGTTAGGTGGGGGCAGTGGGTGACAAGGGAAGGAGAGAATCACCCAGCACCACAAATGACGAGCCCCCTCCCCCCCGGGCTCAATAAAAGAAAAGGCCATTGAATTCTCGCCGCCCCTTCGCCGACCCCCCCCCAACACATACTGCACTTGAGAATTGAGATCGACAAGCAGGTGTAGGTCATAATGACTCAAAACAGCAAGTGGCTCAAATGCATGGAAGCACCCAAGTGACCTTGGTTTGCCTTTGGAAAAATTCTATTTTGACCCATTTTTGATCCCTTTAGAATTCCCAGATGGCTTATTTTAAAGGTCGTCTGGTCGCAGCTCGGGGTAAAATAGACTCAAACTGAGCTGAGAAGACTTTTTTGAGCGAATGGCACAGGTCAACCTTTGGATGAACATGTTTGCGACCCGTTGTTGACCCATCTTGTATCCCAAATGGCCCATTTTCAAGTCATTTAAGCTGTTTGGGGGTCTCAAACAGGGCTAGTATGGATTCAAATTGGGTGAACACAATTGTTTGAGCAACCTTAGTGCCATAGGAACTTCTTTTTGGGGTGCTCGAGGATTACTGGATCACTGTTGGAAAAGAGTGTTTTCGCCCCACCGCGCCCCATTTACCCGGGGGGGGGGGGCAACCCCTCGGTTCTGGACGCCAACTACCCCCGCCAACTAACTGTTGGCCAGAGGCCCCTTGGGGGGGGGGGGGGGGGGGGGCATGGGAGGGGGGGGTCAAGGGGGGGGCGAATGGGGGGGGGGGGGTCTAGGAGGGTCGGTTGGGGGGGGGGGGTCCAGGCGGGCGATTTGGGGTGGGGGGGGGTGGGGGGACAGGCTCCCCTTACCTCCCCTTGCCCTCCCTCTAACCATACCATCACCATAAACCTAACCCTAACCTTTGCAGCCAGCTAGTATGGCCATGCCAGCCATGTTGATTGGGCTGAACAAGATGCCCCAAATTTCGTTCATGGCTGCTTTTGCCACATCATTGCTCTCCATTTTGGACCCCAACACTCACTCTGACCCTAGCCTAGGGTGAGAGCCAGGGCTAGGGTTAGGGCTAGGGTTAGGGTTAGGTGTAGGTGTAGGGATAGGAGTAGGCTGAGGGTTGGGGGTGGGCGTTAGAGTCAAGGTTGGGTTTAAGGATAGTGTTGGGGTGCAAATTGGATAAAATTTGCCTTAGGGCACCTTTGGTGTTCATGGAGCATCAGGCGCCTTTGGCCCCTAGGGGGGGGGGGGGGGCAGGGGTAGTTGGCGTCCTAGGACCCGCGGAGTCGCCCCCCCCCCCCCCCGGGCCCATTTCCAAACTCAAAACAGCCCATTTTTGCAATGCTTTGGGGGGCTTTGTATGGGATCAAACTGGGCCAAAATGGCTGGGAACAACCTTGGAAAAAATAATTTTTGACAAACTTTTTGACCCACATTAGACCCGTTCTGGCTCAAGCCGTGTAGGCTCTAAACATGCGCCCACAGGTGCCAAGTGCACACTTCTGCAGGCCTTGTTGCGGTGCACGGGCACAACGTGGGCACTGCATGGGCACTGCATGCATGTTTGGTCAAATCTACCAGATACGCATCATCCCCATGCAGAACGAAGCTATGATGTTGCATTCTGCCCACATGCTGGGGGCAGGGGGGGGGGGGTTGCTGTCCTTCCACCCCCGAAAAAAATTGCGATAAATTGCGGTAAAATTGCGGTAAAATTGCGTTCTTCGGAAACTTTCCAAAATGGTCCCTGGATGGTTGCTGTTAACTCCTGGTGGTCCCTGGATGCTTGCTGGATGCACAGGACATGCAGGCTGAACCAAGGCAATGCAAAGCAATCAGGAGCCTCACTTAATCCAACCGTCCTTCCACATCACCCTGTCCTTTGTCACGCTTCACTGGCCTTTTGTCCTTGCCAGAACAACTGTCCCCAGGAGTGGACGACATTTTGGGAACACAAAAACAGAAACCTGCCCTGCCACACAAATGACATGCAGGACAGATGAGAACACATACACTGTAAAGTGTGCCTAGTGACAGCGAAGGAAGTGAAAGAATTTTCCTCTGGGGAAAAATGAATTTTTTCATAGAGGCATCACTGAAAAACTGCGGTACAAATGCGGTAAATTGCGGTAAATTGCGGACCTCAACCCCCCCCCCCCAGCCCCATGGGCCTTATGGGCTCCAGTCCTCAAACATCACACACGCACACTGGTGGGGATATCACTATTTCTTGGGCATTATGGAAAAGGCCCAAAACTTGGATTCGGGTCGTTGCCAACATACGCAACTTTGCACTACATGCGTACTCATAAACAGCATTCTCCTGGGCAACCCTTTTTTGTTGAGCCATTCTGAGGGGTACACACCACAAAAACATGGGGGTTTCTGGGTGGAACAAGTGTCTAGCTCAGATTTCAAGCCACACACTGCAAGATCCGGCCCAATCTTGGTTTGGGGTTTTTTGGCAAAAAAATGCACCGATTTTGGGTCCTTTGGGACCTTTTGCGGAGAGGAGAGGGGGCGGTTCTCGGACATATCCTGGTGTTTGAAACAATCCTGGAGGCTGAAGAAAGCTTCATGGACACAGGCAAACACCGTTTCTCATGGTTTGGCCATTTTGTGGCTGTTTGGGCCCCAAAACTGCACAGATTTGGGAGGGCACCTCCCAAGTTGGCACCCACAGCTCGGGTCGGCATCGTTCAGCTCTTGACACTCTGGAGGGAAGCCACACGTCATTGCACAAGACGGCGGGTGTAGAGCAGAGCCCGAAGTGTTGGGCTGACATTATTTACAGAAGATGTCTGGAGCAGCCCTACCTGTGCGCAGGCGACGAGGGGGGGGGGGACACTGTGTTTGTCCACTACGCGGGCCGTACAAGACTTGCCCCCCGACGAATCAATTTGACCTGCGATCATCAAATTACCCTCCCACCCCTTTGTTCGCCTCCCTTCGCAATTACGCTCCCCACCGCACGACAAAAGCGGGACCTGCCGCTTCCAGCGCGTCTCGAAATTATGGACCACGTCGCGGGCCACCGGCCCCTCCACTTTGGAGTGGAGGTCGTGCCAGGGCTCGCGGGGCCCGTACGCTTCATCGACGCCGGGGATGCAGCACTGGTAGAAGTCCCCCTTGTGCACACCGCCCAGCGTATCGAAGAGGGGGTGAGTGTGGTCATCGTACCGTCCACCGCAGAGGTCGATCCCGCCGACATACGCAACCACCTTGCGTCGGTCGGAGCGCGGCGCCTCCTCATCGCACATAATGGTTTTCTGATGGTGGGTAAAGTTTGCGGACTTGCCGAGCTTTCCGGCCAAGCGCGCGGTGTAACTGGTCGTCCCATCCACGTTGGTCCGGAACCCCTGAGAATTGCACGGCACGGCCTCACACACCACCTTACTGTCCTTGAAGTACTCCTTCGTCTCCTCGTCCCGCACGCCCATGAGCCCGTCAGACTTTGACCAACGCCCCAACCCGAAGTCATAGGACGTGGCATCATTCCAGACCATCACGCAGACGTGGACCCCCTCGTCCGCCTTGCGCTTCAGCAGCTCCCCGAGCGTTTCGTGCTCAACGCCCTCTGGCAGCCGGTTCAGTTTCAGTCCCGTCCACACGCTCCAGCCGGTGATGTAGATGAAGCGCTGGGCCACGCAAAGCGACGCGTAGACCTCGTTCCATAGATCGCCGGGCATGTAGGTGCCCGCGTCGATGTCGACGTCGGGAAGGGGGGAGTCGTGGGCATCGGCGAACAAAGAGACGGCACACCCGGATCTCTGAGGGTACGGGGTGTAGGGGCATGCGGTCCCAACGGCATCCGCAGCGTTGATGTATCTGGTGGAGATGCACAGTTTGGCAGTGTCCCGCTTCTTGTCCTTCTTGCCGTTGGGCCACTTCGACAGCGCCAGCGGCAGCCAGATCTTGTCAACCTTCTCGGAGGAGGTGTAGAGCTCAGGGGGCAGCGTGACGGACGCCACAAACCCGGCGGCGGACACCATATTGTCATCTTTGATCTGCAGCTCAAGTGACTGGATTTCCCCGACGAGTTCCACGATCAGTCGTTCCTCCCACTGCGGATTCAGATCGTTCTGGACGGTAGCCGTCCGAGGCCCCTTCCTGTCGTTGATCATGACTCGGATGTAGGAATCAGTCCGGTCCTGCAGGCACTCGCACGGCACGAAGCAGCTCTCATCCAAGTTGGGCAGGTCGCAGGCGGCATGGATCGTTAGCGCTAAAGTTCCGCAGAGGAACGGTGGCGGCGGTTGGGTCATGGATGACAGGAGACGACTCTGAAAAGCGCAAAAAGGCGGGCCCTTGCCGCCCTCCTGTGCACGTCCTGACATCCCCCCTTTACCATCACCCAGGGCCTTGATGTGTTCTGTTATGCAAGTCAGCGGGCCCAGGTCCCCACCTCAAACAGCCATTCTGCTTTGCAGCAGAGGGGGGGGGGGGGGCGACCCCTCGGTTTTGGACACCAACTCCCCACCCAACTAACTGTCCTAACTGTCTGCCGGAGGCCCCTTGGTAGACTGGGAGGAGGAGGTTTGGGAGCGGGAAGGGGGAGGGGGTCCAGGAGGGCGATTTGGGAGGGGGATTACATGCCCCCAAGGCCAAGCGTTTGTTAATCACAGGCTCTCCTAACCTCCCCTTGCCCTCCCTCTAACCACACCATCACCATAAACCTAACCCAAACCTTTGCAGCTAGCTGGTTCGGCCATGCCTGCCATTTTGGTTAGGCTGAACATGACCTTCAAAAATTTGTTCATGGCTGCCTTTTGCCACATCATTGCTCTTCACTCTGCACCCTAACACTGACTCTAACTCTAACCTAGGGTTACGGCTAGGGGTAGGGGTAGGGGTAGGGGTAGGGGTAGGGGCAGGGGTAGGGGTAGGGGTAGGGGTAGGGGTAGGGGTAGGGGTAGGGGTAGGGGTAGGGGTAGGGGTAGGGGTAGGGGCAGGGGTAGGGGTAGGGGTAGGGGTAGGGGTAGGGGTAGGGGTAGGGGTAGGGGTAGGGGTAGGGGTAGGGGTAGGGGTAGGGGTAGGGGTAGGGGTAGGGGTAGGGGCAGGGGTAGGGGTAGGGGTAGGGGTAGGGGCAGGGGTAGGGGTAGGGGTAGGGGTAGGGGTAGGCTTAGGGCTAGGCTTAGGGCTAGGCTTAGGGTTGGGGTGGGTGTTAGGGTCAGGGTTGGGGTTAAGGATAGCGTTGGGGTGCAAAGTTCACAAAAATTTCCTTCAGGCACCCTCAGCGCCCACAGACTCGTGCGGCCGGTACCTTTGGCAACTAACGGTTGGCCAGAGGGGGGGAAGGGAGGAGGTGGCACCCTGGGACCCGCGGAGTCCCCCCCCCCCCCCGGCGTTGCAGGGGGAGGGGGAAGTATTCGAGCCTCTTCGGGGGGCTGCAACCCCGACGGGTGCGCACAGTGCGCACGGTTCGATGGACAATTCCATTGCTTGGAGGTTAATGTATGGGGCAAGCGCTCCCCCAAATTGGGGGGAATTTCCTGATGTTTTCTGAACTGTTTCGAAAGCGTCCGAAAAAGCCAAGGCATTGGGACACACAACAACCGCGAACACTTGCGCTGCGTCAGTGTCCCCCGGAGCTCAAGAGCACTCAGCGTCACACCCGCGCGGCGCAAGCCAGGCAATGAGCGTGCTGTCGGAATTGGAATGGGTGCCAATGCACTTCAATGGGCCCTTGGGGGCTTTGTGCTGAGTTGTGGGCTTACCCCTCTGCCTGTCCTGTCGACACTTGATGATGTTAACAACAGTCATGAGACTTTTTCCAGCGAAGGATCATGGGAGTCGCTGGTTTCCAAACTGCCTCACCACAACTTGGACTGCCGTTTTGCACGGACTCCTTTTTTGTTTTTGCAGAAGCCCAGGCTCCACACCCGTAAGGACTTGAGACTGACTCGGAATCAAGTATCCGAGCCGCTCACCACTGCAGTACCCCACAATTTTTGATGCGGCCAATAGACGTGCTGCACCTGATAGGATTCGATTGCAGTGGCAATGCCACATGGCAACCCTGGTCATCTTTGGTCAAGTGCGAAACGGTTCTGTTTCAGAGGAGCGTCCCACCTGCGTTCAGTGTTCCTGAGCGCACACTCCCCTGATCTGCCCTCCCTAATGCCCCGTCGCAAACCATCACAGGCCATCCTTCCCGTCACAATGGTCCAACGCTGGCCTCGCATGGCATTTGTCAAATAAGAGCTCAGTGAGTCCGAGACGGGTTTCGGGGCATGACAGTTGCGGTACGCCAAACGATGCACATACTGTAGCAGGGGAGCGGGGCGGAGTGCCCCGCACACCACAGAAAACAATCAACACGATCAGTGAAAATTGTGATGTGAAGGTCGGTCATCCCACGGGGGCCGCCGCCAGCCAATGTGTGACCCCGAGGGGTGTGCGACAGTGTTGGGGGCTGTGGGGGGGGGGGGGGGGGCTTTGGGGTCGGGTCCTGACCAGGATCGGCCCCCGTGGGTCATCCATGAAGAAGAATATCTGATGTGCTACCGTCTTCCCATCTTCCCGATTCTTTTCCCTGCCCTGGATTTCGTAGTGCTCACGCCTGGCTGCGATCTGGGGCGCTCATTGAGTCTCCGTTAGACAACATTGATGCACCCGACCTCCGGGATCCAGCGGTTGAGTTGCCAATCCACGCAATCGTTCGCAATGAGGGGGTCCTGCTTCACAAGCGCTTCTGCCGCCGCGTGATTGGTCGCGGCAAAAATCATCAGCCCGCCGCCGCCGGGTCGACCTTCAGCGTCCACACGGTACCCGCTTGTAATGACTTGCCCTGCGGCCCGCAGCTGTGCCACCCACGCACGGTGCGCCTCCAAGTGCGGCTTGACCTCCGGGAAAGGCCGCTTGAAGGTCTCCGTCTTGACAAACCAGGGCCCCTCAGCTGCCGCACCCGACGCAGCGGCCCAACGCGCGCTGGGGCGTTGCAGGGTCCCGAGGGCACAGTACGCCGCACGCCTCGGAGCCAGAGCCAACGCAACTGCCCCCACACTGGCAATGAGCAACCCCACGATGGCGAAGACAATGTGGAAGGCGTGCGCAGGCAGAGAAGCCGGGTGCCGGGGCGTCAAGCCATCCAGTTGAGCAGCTCCGGTATCGAGCGAATACGAGCTTCCCGCACTTGTGAGAGAGTCGGGTGGCACAGGGACACGTGGCCCAAAGCGGGGCTTCATGGAAGGGCCACTGAGGGAGGCACCCGCCGCGAAGAACGGGAGGGTTCTGGTGCCACTCGTGCTGAGAGATGTTGCCAAGATTGAAGGTGAGGCTTTTGGGGCCCTCGCAGCGGCAACAGATGCTAGAAGCAGGACAGCGGAGCACAGAGCTGCCCAGCTCACTGTTGACAGCCAAGAGCAGGGCTCATGGGAGGGACAGAGGCTGCTGGTAGGGAACATGTTGTCGCAATGTGTGGACGGGAAAACAAAAATCTGTGGGATGAGGAATATGCGCATGAAGGCAAAACAGGAAAACCAATGCGCACACTCAACGGTGCAAAAATTTTTTTTTCGTCTACACAGAAAGCACACATGAATCGGTGCGGACGGGCCTCCCTTGTTTAACAGAGGTGTCCAGCAGGAGTCTTTAGAATTGGTTCACTCTACCGCACATAAATGACACCAATTGCTTTCTCATTTGGCACCCAAGAAGGGGGGAAACTATTGGCAGTCCCCAGCTTCACATCAAGGACCAGAAACGAAGAAACAGGACAATCTATACGTTTGACACAGACAAACAAAGTCAAATAATGGCATATTGCATAATAGCAGTATTTGGGTGTGAACGTCAGAGTCAGATGCTTCCCCTGCACACCCTTGGCACAAGGGCATAACTCCAAATGCAATCCCAAAAAAATTCTGTTGCCTTCGGCAAGGCACCTCGAAGAGAGACGAGAAAAGAGCCCCAGGCTGCATGGGTGTAGCAGCTACTACATGGGTTCCCATGGATGCTCGAGTGCCTATATTGTCACCAAACAACCACCCAAACCCATCCCAGAGGCAACAGAAGGGTCAAAATCGAAAACTTCATTGGGGGACCATTTTGTCTCCCAAAATGATGATTTTACAAGAGGTTGGACATCCGATGTCCTACCTCGGGGTATGCTGATGACCCCAGAATAGGGTGGTATGGTGCCCGTGCCTGCACTTGATCTAACAACCGCCCTCTGAAGTGATTTGGGTGGCCCATAGTCGCCACTGTGTGTCGATTCAGACCCAGGTCTCATTCAATTTTATTCTTCTGTATGGACCCCCTAACCAATGACCGGGTCCCAGGTGCTGTGAGTGCCATTGCACGGCATCAAGGCTGTCTGACTACACCTTGCCTTGCGTTTGTGCGCTGTGGCAAGCACAAACTTCTTGCAAAGCCACCAGGACCGCTGCTATGATGGTGGACTATTATTGTACCCCACCCCCCACCCCTTGTATAAGCTACGCCACTGTAGGCAATTATTACGGTTCCTACACCTACTGTAGCTTGGACAAGGGTGTAGCTTGCGCGCAACACATACAACTGCCAACACACACGTGCGCGCACGCATGGCATGATTGCACCTTGACCTCCACCCACATTTCCAAGAGCATGCAAACACAAGAAAGCGTTGAGAACATGATAATTTCAGGTTTGCACCCATGTTGTCACAAGCAATGAAGGATGCGAAGCCTACAAATGTTCAGTTTGAAACCCTTCTTGCAATCATACACCATGCGGAACAATTGCACATGCTCACCACTTTAAGATGCCTTTGGCTGAGGCTTAGGGGCTGGTTTGGGCTCAGGCAACTTCAAATTCTTGGGAGAGGGGCACAACGGTGTGTGACCATCTGCCCACCCTTTATGTACTCCAACACCGCAAACTGGTCCCCCTTCTCCAATGGTCCCTTCATTGTAGCATCCACACAGTCACTGGTGGAACGTGTGAAAATAACTGGACGCCCAGATTCAAAAAGAGCATGGTGAGCTAGTGCAAGAAAGCGGAATAGAAAGCACAAATATCCCCAAAATCAGAGCCATGGTTCAAGTGGGCAAAGACTCACAACAAATGTGTCCATGACTCTATGTAATTGGCAAATGTGACGACAAACCCATGTCTTATGTGGCCGCACTACATTTCGTACATAATTTAATTATGTACACAATTATTACAATCCCTACGCCTACTGTAGCTTGCACTGTAGCTTGGGGTAGCTTATACAAGGGGGGGGGGGGGGGGTACTAGCACCACACAGGGTGTCCAACCACATGTTGCTCATGCCCAATCAACGCCCCCCTCCTCAGCCGTCCGTGTACATGCCAACCCCCAACCACTTTTGTTCACTTGCATCTGTGAACAGGATACATTGTGGGATACTTTCCTAGGTCTCGGCCCTCTGAACCGTTTTATTGTGTTGGGTGACCACCTTGACCGAAATGTGCAGTTTTCTGGGCCATTGCATAGCTCTAGAAAAATCTGTATTTACCCCCCTTTTAAGCCTTGTTAACTCATGCAGGGTCATGCCAGCTACTAGTACAGTACTGTTGTTCAGGGCCTTATACAGGTCTTTCAGCACAACAGCCATCAGGAGATAGGGATTTGTGTTATCATAAATGATACGATACTTCCATCTTTATGCCGAAGCCAAGATGCTGTGAAATCAGATTGGGCCATCGCTACCACAGCGATAGGTGGCCCATTTGGGGGTCGCCCCCAAAACCCCACTGGCAGAATTCTGCCAGTGAAAAGTGAGTGATGGAAACCCATGTTTGTGGGCGGCGCACTTTTGGGACACAACGGAACATCCCCTCTAGATGACTTTTTGGCACTTTCGGACCTAATTTTCAGTACTCAAAACACAGGGGAAATGGATGGTTTTGGGTATTTTTGATGGGCAAAATGAATGGATCAGAGGATTTGACAGGGGTTGCAGCAAGCGATCTATTGGTGTGGTCTGTGTCGTATGGTTTGCAACAAGTAGAAAATCGGGCGGTCACGCAACCGTGGCTCCGGGGCCAACTTTCAAGGCCTACCTGGGTGCACCCTGTCATACCTCAAAATTCTGCCAGTTGTTTTTCTACAAGCCCGTGCTTGGTGACGTAACTGCCACGGGTAAAAGTGGCCACAGTTTAGGAGGCACATTTGGTGTCAAGCACGGAAGGCACGGCATGCTGCACAACGCAAATGCAGCAGGAAGTATCGTGTGCAGGTTCTTCAGGGTGCGTGGTGCAGTGCGGACCACTGCAAGCAGTTCCAGCGACTGCAACACAGGCTACCACTCGCAGAATTCTGCCAGTAGACATGGCGCATACACACATGGCCGGCACCAACACACCACGGTGCCCAAAAAAGCTGCGGTGGGACACGCACAACGCGGCAGAACGAGGTGCGCGACCCAGTTGATATGCATAGATGGAAGGTGACGCGATTGCAATGCAAAAGGGAGGCTAGTGCGCTACACGCGCAGGCACATAGCAACCCCATACTATACAACACCACGTATGTACAATACACAGCTCGCCGTTATAAACTGGCGACGACCGACGATTCGTACTAAATCGGATCATATTAGTCAGTCAATCAAACGCGGGCGAACCACTAAATTGGGCCACCATAGGCAACAAGCGTCCTGATATATGAGGTAATAGGAAGCCCTTCCCAAACATCGTGTATGGTGCTGCGGACTGCGATGACACGCCTGTAACCCAGTGCATTGTGGCGCATGCAATAATTGACAGTTAAGGTACATGTCTTTTTGCACGCATCACTTCCATTGTGTGTCCCATTGGAATATGTGCATCACACTCGGTCTTGTCAAGTGATGCAGCTGCACGATTGTGATTCAATTTGTAACATTGCATTGTTGTGTTTCTGCCTTGTTTATCGCATAATCGGTGGTGCGAACAACGACACCATCGCAAGCCAGGGTTTCTGAACCATGCATGTCTGTGCGTTGCTGGATATGATGTGTGGTGCACATGCAAGGGTACCATGTTTCAGCACACTGCCGTTGCAACACTATTGCGTTGCTCTCTAGCACAATTTTGCCAGTACCGTTGAGTACGAATTGTCCATCAGATCACATTGCATGCACAACACAGTGGTGGGGTGTAGGTTGCATATGTTTCCATACTGCACACACACCGACATATGTATCATTGTATGATTGTTGGCAGAATTATGCCAACGGGGGGGGGGGGGGTTGCTCCTAATTGGTGGTTGTACCACGAGGTAACATCATTTCTCTCTGTAGGTACCTCCCGGAAGCCATGCCCTACTAGACATGCCATGTCACCGTCACGCCACTGGCAGAATTCTGCCAATGCGTTCATAACGTGCTCAAACACGCATACTTATGGTTGCTGCCTCCATGTGAGAGCACAGGATGATACCCACCGGTACCCATTTGCTGCTGCGTACCATGCGACACCATGAACCACATCAACGCACTCCGTATATCACCAACTTCCGGTTTGTTCCGTTGTAGTACTATGTAGCCATGCCCACATTTGCCTGTCCTCGCATACCGACCCCGCCAAAGGCAACGTCACTGGCAGAATTCTGCCAATGCCTACCCCCACCACCTGCAGGACCCCTTTGTCTGCGCCACCACAAATCGCACTGGATCAAACATTGTGCCAAAAGCAGGGTTCTGTGCGCATGACAAAAGGGGGGCAAAAAGGGCGTTTTCAGGCACCCCCAAATGGGCCGCCCAAGACATCGGTGGGCAGACAGGATTGGAAAATTCTGCATCCATTGTGCGCACAGCGTGCATCAAATGACACTCTCTGGGCACCTCGGGCATTTGCAGATTTTTGTCAGAAGAGATGAAATCAGAAACAAGTTGCAAACAACGCTGGCATAAACATCCACGTAAACGGGATGCACACAGATGTGAGCATACTGAAACCACAAAGTGGATGCCTATGGCATGGGTGCATACTGACAGAGCAGTTCTTAAGGGACAGACATATTATTGATTTACGTCTTACCCAAACTGTGCACATGGCCACGGACAAAGCAACCAGGCACTACACACAGCAAAATGTCAAATCATCTAATGATACATCCAAGGTAAAGAGGAGACATGTGAACCTTTAGGTGTCTTCACCCGCAGGGGGTACTTGATGGATGAAAAATAGGCAATTAACCACTCGCTTTTAATGGTCAAATACCGATGGTTGAAGGCCAACCGCCGCCCCAAAGGGTTGTCCTTAAGGGGCGGTACTTGTTAAAAAAACCTTTTGTCAAAGGACTGCCCTGCAAACTGAAACCACAAACATGCATAAGGTGCATGCATGCATGCATGCATGCAAGCATGCTGAAATCATTAGCAGCGCGGTTTAAATGGGAGTTTTGTACCATTGTACCCTCGCACAATGTCATCCAACAGCACATGCACATCCCACAGTTCTGCGAACAGCTCTACCCACACTTGCACACTTCCTGTGACCTGGTGTCCAGTTGGTTCAATTCAACCATTTCTCATGTTGAGTGCGCCATGTGACAACCCCACCCAAAGTGGCCGTTTTGAGAGACACAAATATTTTTAGTGACAAATGCACGGACTGCAAAAGGTTTGCACAGATAGATGAGTTTGTGCATTACTCCAACACAGCATACCACTACCCCTGTGCCAGGAGCCACAGGTGCCAGGCCCCACCAGACTGCAGAGGTGTGAGTGCATCCTCCTAGGGGGCCGTTTATTGGCAACCCAGTCAGCAAACGCAGAGCATGCTTTGTTTGCAGCTCAGCTCCTCTGAGTAGCTATTTCAAGATCTGCAAATAATGCTGCTACCTCTAGCCGACTTTTTTCGGCTGCTGGCAAGACCTGTTTTCTTTGGACCCCAAAACCGTGAAGAACGCCACCCTGGCATCACACATTTTCCGTTTTCCACATGACTTGCAGCTTGTGCACCCACACATGTAGTGGGCCTGCTTGCACTCCGAACTGGGCATTATGATGCACCAGGGCGGCAAAGAAAAGCCTGGGCCTTGCAGATTCTGCGCTTTTGGGGTTGTGTTGAGCACTGTGCACAGCTTGCAATCCTCAGACAATACTGACTGTGTGTATTTACTCGGTCACTCGACCTGAAAGACACACACACATACGTGCTTCTGAAATTTCCAAGGCACGTGTAAACACTTTCTGCAGCTCAGACGTTTGCCATTTCCATGGCTCTGGTAAGGTGGGATGCAGTCAGCAATGGATAGGATTGTGCTTCAACGGGGGGGGGGGTTCCCCTCTAGTGAATGAGATGTCCTAGACGTGCATGGCACAATTGCAATGAAAGCACGCAGCAACAAACAGTGGACAACCGAGCAGAAAATCATTGTATAATACAATCTGCAGCTGCACAATGTTGCTTGTGCATGCAATGCCTTACAACCATCTAGCTCTTGCAGATAGGAGATGAAAAGTTATTGAGCTCCCGTAATCTAAGTAGTAAATACAATGAACACTTACTCCTCAACGCTCCCTGGAGGTTACGGTCAAATCAGCAGGGTGCAGGGGGGAGGGGGGGGCTGGCTGGGGGTTAGAAAAACGGCAGAGCGATTAATAACCAGAGAAGCCCCCTCCTTGAAGACCCTTGTGTTTCACAACCAAAAAAAAAAAAAGCAGCCGAAAGACAAGAGCAACTGCGAAAACGCCACCATAAAACACTCCCACCCATATCCGGGAGAGAGAGTTTTCCATCTTGTCATCTGTCAGATGGAACAACTGATGTTTGGGACTGTTTTGGTTTTGGGCCTTCACCGTTGTGAAGACGTACTGTTTGATGTTCCTTCGCACACTCCTTGCCCCGTAAGTGTGGCTTCCCACAGCCCTAGCAAGCTGTGTGCCCCTTGATCCGGTCGTTGAAGCATGGTTGAAGTACAGGGCCCAGAAGTTTACAGTGAAAACCTCAAACTGGCAAGTGGACAGTATCGGGACCACACAGGAGTTTTACACAGGTGTCGATGCATGCAAATGCAGAGGCACAATGCAGCTGCGCAGATGCATAATCCAGAGCTCATAGGTGCAGACCGCAGGTCAGATGGATGGGTCTATCCTCAAACGAACAGGGTGCAAGCATGCAACCCCTGGCCACGTCTCGGTGTCCAAGTCGGTTGGTTGTTTGGCATGGCCAGACCAAAGGATATGGCAGGGAGGCCATGGCCACCCCAGGTCAACACTGATAGACATACATGCCAAAGTGCATTCGGGTTAGGCACAAGGCAACAGGTACATCATTTGCCAAACAAATTCAGACATAAGATTTCGAAATAATATTCACATGACGGATATCTACAGAAGGACAAGGAACTGGACAGGTGGACGAGGGAACCGTGTGTTGTTCGCTGCCGTTTTGCAGTCAATGTCGGTTCTTTAGCAAGCCCAAACACGCCCTCCTGTTCCACAAAACCATTCTAGTCACGTCCCCTCTCAAAGCCCCATTACAACCCACGAGCACTGCTGTTCGAAGTTCTTGTGTTGCTGTCATGTGTGTTGCAATAGATGCCTTGCTTTTTGGTTCACGGACTCTGTTCAAATTCTGTGTGTGGCTTCCAACCGATGACATTGGGTCCAGCAGCCCAGCCATGCCCTGTACTGAAGGCAAGCGTCACAGCGTCAAGCGTTACATGCATCGGAACTGCCCAAAGGGAGTGCCTGCCGGAGGTCGCGACAAACTGCCTGCCAGCCCCTCTCTGGGGTGTTTTCTAGGCACTGCTGACAGCATCCCACGTGATCGGTTGCAACAAAAGAGGGTCGGGAATAACCAAACGTGGAGGTGGGGGGGAGTGGGGTTTGAATGATAAAAATGGACGATGGGGGAGGTGAGAGGCAACACTACTGTTGGAGAGGCGAAAAGTGAACCATGAAGCCAGAGTGCAGGCGGGGGGGGCAGTGTTAGGTTTCCCACAAGTCCCTCAACTAGGGATGCATACCCTTTCCACCTGTCCGTACCAGTGCTTCGATTGCAGCAGCATACACTCCCTGAGCGCGCTTCATATTGTATTCCATTCCCTGCTCTATCACCGCAGATTCGTGTAGCTGTCTTTCCCCCTCCATCTTCGACCAGCCCCTGCCCTCAATTCTCTGACACTTGTGAACAGCCGCTTGTAATTGCCAGGGCAAACTCCAGATGTTCCATGTGGGTGTTTTAGCCCCCACACCCGCCCTTTTTAAAAAAAACCCATCAGGCTCTACCACTGGCTTTCCCCCGATGGCCAAGACACACAACAACAAACGAAAATCTACGACATACCGGGAACACCAAAGGGCGTGACGCTCAAAGACTAGGGCTATGGAATTGGGCTAATGGGGCTCAAGGGCCAAATGGGGCTGTTGGGTGAACAGGGTCAGGACACAGGGCAAAAGCGGCTGGAAAGTTACAATCGGTCAAAAAAAGGGGTTGGTGAGGAGGCAGTGGCAGTGCTCTGTGCATTTTCCCGCTGGCGATTGGGCTGTGCCGCGAATCAATGCATCTTCCCTTCTCATTGTGAGCTCAGTCTTGCCTGAACCTCAAAAACTGTGTTGGTCCATCTGCAACTGCTATCCAGTTGAGCATCAACCACCAACTGCCGTCCACAGAGTGCCAGCCACCAGCACTGGACTGCGAACCCAAGCGGCATCTGAAACACGGGGAATTCTCCCCCCCGAAAGGCTTCCACTGCAAACACGGCCTGAAGAATGGTGTACACCAAAAAAATGCAATAACTCAGATGTTGGACCAATTGAGTGGGGCCGGACAGTTTGTGGACTGGTTGACCATCAATACAGGGTTGTTCTTCACTGCTGCAGTGTCCAGAGGGCTGTGGTACTGTACAGGCGTAGTCTGCCAGCCAGCAATTAAGTGCTCCTGTGGGAGGCATGGATGAATTCTGGGAGTATTAGGCGGGCACATTAGATTGTCATTCTTGGGCTTTGTGTGTGTAGTGGGTGGGCAACAATGTGCAATGGGAGTGTAACCAAAAGAACGAGAACAGGGGTGTAACAAATGCAATCTGTAAATGCTGTATTTGAGAGGGCAAAACACACAAGAAAAGGTTGTGCAGAACCATGTGGAGGGCCGGAAGGGAGCGAAGGAGGGAGGGAGAGAGGGAGGGAGGGAGCCACCCCCAGGTAGGGATCTACAAGTGGAGTTGGAGTACGGCATGTTATACAATGCACAAAGTGCCTACCCAGGGACCATTTCCATGGCTGCTGTTTGGACTGTGTACGATGCCAGATATGGCTTGGGTGGTGGACACCGTGGAAGCATTGGTTTGCACTCCAGCTCCGTAACTGTGGGCAGTATGCAGGTCATGGCCATGCCTAGGGCAACTAGCCATTCCCCTACGCACCTCCTCTCCTCCACACATGCAACTGCATGTCCGCCGGATCGGGTCCCCTTAGCCCCCATGCCAAGACCTGCTCCATGAACGCAACTTGTTGGGGGCAGAGTAGGGCCGTTTGCACAGCCCCGTCCCACCATCAGAATCCAAGCACTACGCCATGGCCCACACTCCCAATGCCCACTACACCGGACACGGGTCGCACTTGATGGTTCGGTGCTGCTACGCTTGAGAGGGCTTGCTTCCCCCACTTGCAAAAAGCAAAAATACAAGACCACAGCGAACATGGTCTAGTGGGACGTCACAGAAACCAATGTTGAGCCGCACCTTTGCCAACTGGGCGTACAGTCACACAAGTGGCGCTATGTTTGACCATTCAGCGCATTGCTGAACACACTTCATGACGAGCACCGAGTGCCCTCAAAGGCGGAGACGGCCTATCAGAGGTAGAATCAGGAGTATCCCGAACCCCACGGGAGTGCATACAACCGCAGGCTTGGAGCTCGAGCTCCTCCAAGCAGGTCCATCCCACCCAAAGGAACTTTTCCAATAATGCATGCAGTACACTGCCATCGGTTGCACACCATCCAACACAGATACCACACACAATGGTGGCAGCATACTCAACAGGCCCCTGCGGTGCAATAGGGTGCAATGCGGTGCAATACCAACCACCTGATAGTCCATGTCTAGGTGTTCTCCTTAACCTTCCCTTTGGGGATCGCACACCAAACTACACCCATGGGCATTCATTGGTCGATGGACCCAAAAGCTATAGGATTGGAAACCGAAGAAAGGCAGCAAGACGTCGTGGTTTCCAATGGGGTCCCAACTAGGTATGGCCCATGCACCATCCCACCAGCAGGTGTCCCCATGACCTCCCTATGCATACAACGTACCACAAAATGCATAATTTGTGGTTGGTCTTGGTGGGTACCCCATCCCTTTGCTGGCATCGGGGTGTCAAAAACCTGCGGCACACACACACACACACACACACACACACACACACACACACACACACACACACACACACACACACACACACATGCTAGGGGCAAACAAACACCTTGGCGGTGCTACAGAGGTCTTAGCGGCACCATAGAGGTCTTTGACGTGTTGTATTCATCTTGACGGAACTGTAGAGTTCTTGGGGCCACTACATTGGTCTTATCATTGCTAGAGGTGGGGCGGTGGCCAACACGGCTCGGGATTGATGAGCTGTGATGCTCCCTAGGCAACTTGCTTGGATCCATAGCACACTAGGGGTGTGGTAAAACTGTTGATCTTGTAAATGAACCCAAATCTCACTAACCATGGTTTTGCTCGGCATGGCAATTCTATGTAGTGTGCATTCTTGTTGCTTGCATCTATTTTTCCCATCTTGTGATGGATTATTTTGTTAAAATTGTAGCCCATGTGGACAGTCATACCTAGAGTGCTACGTTGACGCGTAGCGAGCAATTGACACAGGTTTGCAAGCTGCCAGAGCAACAAGATGCCATGGTCACAAGGCTATGGAAAGAGTCGTCGGAGGTGACGGCGAAGGTGCAAGCTGATGCGTAGGGGAGTAGGGGATGAGTAGGGGAGGCTATCGGCAGTCCCCGCCTAATTAAAGGCGGAGCTACTCAAGACCTAGGAATTAGAAAATAAACCGTAATGGATTTATTTGGTGTTGCTAGCATCAAGGAAGTATCTGCGCTGTGTGCGTGCCGCGCACTACTTTTACGGCGGGTTTGCCCAGAATGGGTTGCCTTTTACTCGCCTCTCAAAATACCTCCTAAGAACAGGAAACCCTTGCATACAAGGCCTCTGTAAAGATGCCTCTGTCTATCCGTCCCCTCCCAAGGTGAAAATACACACCATGGCCCCTTGGGAGCAACCACCAGCCTAGTTTGGGGTCTCCCTCCGAGATGGTCAATTTTTCCCACCCTTGTCCAAAGAGCAGAGGGATTTATAGCTCTCCCGGCTAAGCCACGAGTTAATCTACAGCAGCTTGGTCAGGCGACATGGCGATGTGCCGCAAATCTCTCACCAGATGACAACACAATTCATTAATCGTTTATGCGTCTATAGGGCTACAAGGACATCGTCCTGGGAAATGTCCAACAAAGGCATTGCTAGCTGTGCATCAACAAGGCACTTAAGTGGCCCACACCTAATTGTAGTGTGCGTTTTCTGGGGACAACAAGGCATTTTGTGATACCCGTGACCTGTGGTATGCAAAATGCAGACCTAAGGGGCCTAACACGCGGGGAGTCTAGGGCTTTCTTAATATAGGTTGAATGGTTGGTCCATGGTCTATGCAACCTTGTGTGGCAAATAAATGTTTGTCCGCCGGAGCATCCATCTGCAAGACCGGATGTTTTAGCTCAGTTGTTTTGCAATTGGGAAGGAGGAGCAATCTTCCTTACAAGCATGCATATTGTGTTTGTCATGGTGTTTGAGACAAGTACAATAAGCTAGAGATATGGACCTGAGTGGAGCATGGAAGAGCTTGAATTGTAGATCCAATATCACATAAAGTATCAGCACTTGTTGGATTTACATCCCAGCATAGCATGCGGCGGATACGTGACATCATAGCGGACGCACTGAGTGTGGTCATAGGAAGAATAAAAGCAAGAACCTATGTTATTTTTGGCCGAATTTTCAATTCAAGAAGCTGGTGACTAGTGTTGAGCGGAGAGCACCGCGCGGAGCATGCAATTGGTAGCAAGCACCGCACACGGACTGGATTTCACTAAATGTGGCTTCTGGGTACAATTGGGTTTTCGTGGTAGTATGTCGGCCAAAAATGCTTTCAAAGGAGTTGATCCATGGTAGGGTATAGAATTTTACTGGTTTCAAGTGTTCCCCCCCCATCTGCCAAAAATACCAAGTTTGCAAGTGTTGGCATACATATTCCAAAATTGCTTACTGGGGAATGCGGATGTGCAACGTACAATCTTAAGCTAGGTACTTGTAGTTGTATTGTGTGATGCATCCCAGTTGACATCTTAGGCTGACGTCATCCAAAACTCACAAACAAGAAGCAACCCTGCGACCAAAGATTATCAACTACATGCAGCCAAATTTGAGGTACCTTATGCATGCATCCTTATACCTTTGACCCCAATCTGCTGAACTTACTTTGGCCAATATCAACCAAAAGTTGTGGTGGTAACATGCACATGGCCTAGTCCAGCAAGTCGGGAGATTGCAAAATTTTCTAGGATGCAAGTTCTCCCTCATCCAACAATCAACAAATACACATGGAAATCAGAAGAACGAAACATCTGTGGTACTTCTTCAAAGGTGCATCAGAAAGATACGAAAGAAGCTCTGAGCTCCACTTTTTGGAGCTTAGCATCCCCAGGACCTGGCCCAGGGCATGGCAAACATGCTTGAGGCAAACATTGTTCATGGCGAAAATAGTGCATGCTGCACGGTTGCAAGCCGGGGATTTACGGGGGTTTACAGTGCTTTTGGCCCCCAGCCCCCATCTTGTGTAAATTGGTGTAAATTTTCCCAAAAGTGGCGTAAATTTCCTTCAAAAAGGGGTAAATTTAAGAAAAGGACGGTGTCACTCAACAGCTCAACCAATGTGCAAAACTCATAAAAAAGTAATGTAGAGTTTTGTGATTGGTTGCTTGGGCCTTGTGACCCCAAGTGGCATTTTCCCACCGTTTGCATGGTTGGTTTGGTGTTTGGATTAGAAAATGTGCATATACATACTTATATATACCGGCAGGTAGGGTTTGTTTTAGGTGGGATTGCCCAAGCACTGCCGGGGGGTAGAGGATGGGGAATGCACCATGGACCCAGGCTGCGGTCCAAATTTTGTGTTGCCACAAGGGCAGAAAGATGCTAAAAAATTGAGAAACAAAGGGCAAATTTTTTGCTGCACTCTGGGCAGGGGAGGGGGGTCGTTGCGGCTGGGTTGAGGTACATACGCTAGTTTCGTTGTATGTTGTTAGTTTACAATGTGTGGGAGGGTGAGTCAATACATACACAGGTTACAAACAAGAGTTACGCAATCAGTTTTGCAATTTCCTTTGTGGTGGGGTGGGGAAGCATCCCAAACCTAGTAGAAACCAACCACCAGGTCCTGAACTAGGGCTGGTTCAGCCTTCTCCTGATAGGCGTGGCACAGCGGAAACGCGCCGGCCTTAAGCCTTTCACACAAGTGCACGTTCAGAGCCGAAAATTGATACACCACCTTGGGGAGGGGCCCAAGTACAGCCCCAAAATGTGTGGCAATGAGGTGCACGGACTCATTTGCATAGCTTGCCAACGCAATGCCGTCCGAGGCTAGCCATCTGGAAAAATCAAGAAATCTCGTTGCCTTGGCCACGGGGTCCGTGTCGCTGAAGCGAGTGTGGACCAGCAATCCACTCGGGCTGGGCTGCCAATTGGGGATGTGTGCGGCATGCCGCACACCACATCACCCCGTTCTCATACTTTAGCCAGGGGCGCCCTGATTGCCATGAAGTGTGGAATGTACGAGTTTTGGTAGGGGGAGGGCAAGGCGGGCATATGGGTCGAGCACACTGGAGACACGAACCATCAAGTGCACATTCAATATGCACATAGCATTTGCATTGCTTGCATTGTTGGGTATCAGTGTCACCCAAAGGCTTTTCACAACCTCTACAGACACACGCAAAACACCAACGGTGCCCCTCACCCTCCACCGTGACAAAGCAATGCTCATGGACACCCCGCTTGCATTGTGAGCATGAGCTCGTCACCCCACATAGTTTGCCGCGGCAAATACTGCAATACGACGAACCCAAAACTTCGACAAAGCTGCCGATGGATTGCGTTGTAGTGGGAGGGGAGGCGGCTTGGGATTGTGGGGGTTGCTGTGGTGCGGCGGCGGCAGGGGGCTTGTATGAGAACTCAAAGCCATTGCGGGGCTTGGCATTCTTTGCGGCGCGCTCGATCTGCACTTGCTGCAGAGTTGAGGGCGCACCTTCGGGCTTGATGTGGCGGACGGCGGCAGCGGGTGTAGCGAATTCTTCCCACTCGGCCTCCGCTTCTTGCTTGTGTACCCACACCACATGACAAAAACTGCCACAACAAACAGCAATGTACAAGCTACACTACAAGCAAGCTAATTGCCAAGTGTGTAAATCGTATAACATGCAAAGTACTCCAGTTCGATGGGGGTAAGAGGCACTATGTAACCACCGGCGTCCGCCCTTGCTAGCACCACACTCGAGCCGGGCTGGCTCTCAAGGGTGGAATCTCCAGCACGCAACAAACGACATTTATATAGCGCCTCGTCTTGCGGAATCTGGTGCTCAAAGCATGGACGGTATGTAACCAGAGGCGTCCGCCCTTGCAAGCACCACACTTGAGCTGGGCTAGCTCTCAAGGGTGGGATCTCCGGCACACAACAAACGACATTTGTATAGTGCCTCGTCTTGCGGAATCTGGCGCTCAAAGCATGGATGGTTTGATCAAAGTAGCTAAAAGGGTGACACATCAAAGAAGAATTTACAAAATTCATGTTCAATACTCACAATTCTAGACCTCCTACATATCTAAATAACCATCTAATATCATGCAAAGCACTTGGATTCCTCAATTTACATCGAATTTACAGAAATTTACAGAAATTTACGCCACTTTTTGAGAAATTTACAAAAAATTACGTGAATTACAGCGTAAATTGGATTTGGCCCCTGCCCCCCCCCCCCATTATTCCTGTGGCTACAAGGTTGTCGGCGGTATCCACCTAATCAATTGAAGAGAATGCATAGCCCAAATGCTCGTTTACACCCTTTGTCACCAGTGTCAACCGTCATTCCAGATGATCAAAGGCTCAAAACCATCGTGTCACCATTGTTTGTCAAAACAAGATAGGAAACATGAAGAGGTGATTGTCCACAGCGGCCAATATCTAGCCTAAACATAAATGCATCATTGGTTTCACACAGGGATTCAAGGAGGGAGGCAGGCTTTCGTTCATGGACATTGCTGGGTACATGCATGGACGTGAACATAGGACACAAAAATGGGCATTGTTTGGATCTTCCTCGTGATTGTCCATATGGCAGGTGTCCATATGTAAGGCTTTAAGGGGCAGGATTCTAAGTTCAACCCGCGTTGGCACTTGCTTTCCTCTTCTGTCACACGCCATTACATCGCTGCCACCCTATCTCTGTTTTAGCAGTCCCCTGCTGCTATTCCCTGACGTTGCAGATGGCGTTGTCCGCCAAATGGGCCAACCACAGGCCACACAGCTAGGGGCTGTCACAACACGCACGCACACAAACACACACACCAACACACACAAATGTTGAAAACCGCGAAAGAAAAACAAAACAAGAAAAGCGGTTGGAGGAAACTCCTAGGTGCAGAGCAGCCCTAGACGTTTTTTGGTCTGCGTAAAAGTCTGCGAAACACACACACGCGCGCGTGCGCACGCACACACACACAATGAGAACCGCAAAAACAAGAACAGAGCAAGAAAAGCGGTGAAAGAAAACGTCTTTCGGTCTGTCAGGAAACGCGGCAATGTGCTGCACGGGATTGAGTCATTTCAGGTCCCTGCTCCCTCACCTGCAGTGACAATCGTGCAGCGTTCATGACAGACCATAATATTCACCTACTGAGGAGGTCGTGTTGTCCCGTCAAAACAAAACAAATGCAACCTGTGCTAGGTGCTCTCACCTAACCGCACACACACAGAGGGTAGGGCAAAGGGGAGGGCGAATTGAAAAGTGGCACTGCGTGCCTGGAGTAGGTGTATGTCGGAGCACCAGGTCGGGGTGTATCCCTCCGGTTGTAATTCAGTTGGGATCACCTGGTCGGTGTAGTTGCAGCCGTCCCACACTGCATTCCGAAAAAGCCAGTGCAGCAGTCTGTCCACTGTGGTTGTCTGGGGACAGGGCTGGTGGTGGCCTATCGCGTACACCGCGCGCATAGTGTTCTCCGCCATCCATGGGGATGCCGAGTACACACGGCGCACTGTCTTGTGCATCGCGCGCATCACAGCCATGCGCTTGTAATCACAGGCGCGTGCTACCTGGACCCAGGACAACGCAGACAGTATCTGCGCACTCCAACTCTCAACTCAATCCAACTGTCATCCTGCAACAGCTGCTGTTGGCACTTGACAGCACTGATTGCTTGGAATCTTTTGTGTTTGTGTGTGCTGGTTGCTTTAGTGGCTTGTCCTCTGCTTGGCCCTGATTGTGTTTTGATCCGTGTTGGTGTTGGATTGATGACGGTTACCTTGCATGCTGGTTGTGATTTGTTCTGTGGATGTTCGGGTTGGCCGTGCGTGCTGATTTTAGTTTTTAGGTTGCTTGCTGTGTGCATTCTGTGCCTCATGTGAGGTATTGGTGGCCTTGCTGTGTTTTTTGCTCCTGCTTGTTTGTGTGTGTGTTTGCGTTCGCAGTGTTTGCGTCTGGTTGCACACACACACACACACACACCTTGTACTGGTTCTCTACGAGCCGCGTTACTTTCCCCCGATTGGCACGCATATTGTTGAGGCCAGAGGAGGGCATGTGCCCTGCTGACAATGGCCGACGGTTCACCGCTTGACGCTCACACGGCCTCGGCCCGCTGGCATTGGCATTGATTGGGGCGCCTGCCGAGACGCGCGTCTTGTACGTCCCCGTAACACCCCCTGCAGTCCCAGTGCCTGCCTTGAGGGTCTCCGAAGGCCGCAAACCCTTAGGGATAGTGTTGTAGCTTTCTGGGTACCACTGATTCGCATCCGTCACCCATGGGGGAGGAGGATTTTGCATCAGCAGCAGCTGCAAGGCTTCCTGCAGAGGCATGGGGCATAGGTGCGGGTGGCGGTCATGTTGTGCGCAGGAGTCTGCAAACCATTCCTTGGACGCATATGACAAAGCACCACTGACGTGCCAAGCATCTCAAATGGTCAGACTATGGCAATGGTTGGTGACACCCACTGACGAGCGCCACTGGCTGGAAGAAGACACTTTGGGATTTGGGGTCACGGGTTGCTTCCAAATGCCTGCACTACAATGTGGATAACAAATGGCGATACCTCGGAAACGTTTGGCAGCTGCAACACGGGTGCACCCTCAAGGAGTTCTTTTGCGCACTCAGCTTGATTTGCATTTGCTGTCATCCGATTTTGTGAGGATACACGGTCACGCAGGGATCAACCCAGGCAGGGCGATCCGCTGGCATTCGTCTGTAGCCCAACAGGGCCTTGCTGGAAGGAGGCAGGCCAACATTCCCGGCAACCCTATTCATGTGCCCGGCAACCCTATTCATGTTCCCGGTTTGGGGAGGGGGCTGCCCCCTTCCGTTACTTCAACCGCTGTGCAAGAGGAGGGGGGGGGGGGGTGGCACAAGGCCTCGGTATCTATTTGTTTGCCTTTGGCGGCGCCTATTGGCCTCTCGCCACTGCTCATTCTGACCCTCTGTGGGCCCGAACGTGTTTTGGTTGTGTCAACGGAGCCCCTGGATGACTTCTCCTGTTTGACTACTCCAGGGTCGGCTGTCCCGGATACGGGCTGTTGCCCGTGCCGTTGACCAGGTGCATCCAGATGCACACTCCGAGTCCACGCTGGGTTTGCCGACTCCAGCACTGACTTGAGCGCGCTGGGGTGTGCATCTGCAGGATAATTTTCCTGAGGGGGGGGGGGGGGGGCACCACCCGGGCCGCCCTATCAGTAGGCGGACACCAGTGCCCCGGCCACCATACAGGTGGCTATTGGGTTATCTCTTGCACCACTCTCTTGCACCACAACTGTCTCAGTACCAAGGGCGCCTCGCTGCCCGTCTAGGGCAGGGCGCCCGCGCCCACCCACATATCGGCCCCTGTTGCACCAATGCCCTGTCTGTTGGCTACAGGCTGGCGCCAAACGACCCAGGGCAGGGGGCAGGAAGCAAGCACACGACCCTGGCCGCCATACCAACAAGCAGCGAACGGGCCGCGGCCGCAATACCACAAGCTGGCCATAGGCCCCCCACACCACCGCAGGGGAGGTTCTGTAGCCGACCCATCCCGCGGTTGTCAACGCACGCTCGGCCTACTACGCCCCGTCCCCCCGCCGTGCACTCGCCGGCCCCGTTGCACAGAGGGGGGGCTACCCCATCACTGGACCACCTGCCTGGGCTGTGGGGTCCAGAAGCTCGGCGTCGCAGTCCCCGCTGGAGCCCGTGCCGCCCCATTGTGGCCAGGCCTGGCGGGCTGCTGGCCGGCGGGGGAGAAGGACACGCCCCGATGTTGTTGCTTCCCCATGTTCCTTGCATCGCGCGGCAACACCGCAGCAGCCGAAGCCCAGCCTTCTCCTCTGGCCGACTCTATCCCCCCAGAGGAGGGGACTTGGGTGGGATAGGCGCTGGGAGGGCTCGGGGCTGGGTCACGCGGCCATGCCGCTCCCCCGTGTTGGCCTCAGGGGGCGCAACACCGCCTCCTACTTACAGCCTCACACCAGCTGCGAGGTACGTGTCCCTGAGCGGCAGTGGGGGTCCACTGACACACACGACATACATGACAGATAGGCACAACCGAAACGCAGCCTGAGTGTACCAAGACTCATCAGACACACACGCACACGCACGCCTCCCACGGACACGAAGCCCAGCCCATCTACACACACATGGCACGCCTGCACCCACTCGCATACCTGATTAGGGGTGTACACAGCATACGGGGAGTAAGAAACCCCGACCCTCTGTGGCCGCTTCTTGTCCATGGGCACATACGGGGCTGCAACGAAATCGCCGTCCCCTTTGCCCGGGGCATCCAATGCCATCCCTCGAAGCGACGGCAATTCGCCAGGGCGCAGCGCTGCGGTCTTCTCTTCGCCTGTGCACAGAGCGTTTCCGGGGGATTGGCTGGGCCAGAAAGAGGACATGCACGGGGGAAGTAAGTGACGCTTAAGCAACATCACAGACGAAGGGGTACAAATATTAGAGAACCAGCCATAACTCCGGTTGTCCTTCCATCACGACCCTAATCAGCTTGTGCCCAGCTAATTGGGCACTTTGTACTCTCGAGGGTCTTTCTTACCAGGGGCTCTTTACAAAAGCATGTATATGCCAATGGGGTGTGCCTTCCTGAGAGGTGTGCATCACGGGTGGGCCGTCCCCTCGCTTTTAGACGCGACTCCCCCCCCCAGTAGAAGTGGGCCGAAGGCCCCTTGGGGGGGGGGGGGGGGGAGTCGCGTACCCAAACCGAGGAGACGGCCCACCCGTGGTGTGCATGGACAACCCCCTCCAAAGGAGGAAAATCTTCCCGTCCCAGTGGGGATACATTATTGGGCTCTACTTGCTGGCTGTTCCCCTTGCTTACTTCCTGCTTCCTTACTCGCTGTTCCCCTGGCCCATTGGTTGTTTGGCATCCCCGCTTGAACCCCCTTTTCAGAATCCCCCTCCGCCCCCCTCACAAGATCCATGTGGCAGTGTCCACCCTTGCAGGCCTTGTTTTGTCACTTCGCTGTCACCCATCACCTGAAGGTGTTTGCCCCACCAAGTCCACACAAACAGGGTGAGTGTGGTGGAATTTCCGTCCACATTGTTGGTCTGCCGGCTACACACCATCTCTCATCCTTCCCTCCGTACACAATTCTTTTGAACTCTATGCTGAGTGTGCACAGCTCTGAGTGCAACCTACTCCCCACAGTCTTCGCTGTACACATAAAAGATTGCTTGCTTCCTCTGAGTTGTGCGTATCGGCTTTGCTTTTTCATCCTTATGGCCCCCTTGGCATCCCTCCCGGCATACTCCACACAAATTCTGTCCCCGCTTGTTTCCTTGGGCCTCTTGTTTTCAAATGCAGCCTGGGCTGGAAACCTTTTCCCCTTGGTTCTCGTACGTGACAAGTGTATATTTTTTTTGGGGAGGGGGTGTAGATGGGTGTACCCAATGCTATGGTCCGCATCACTGATTGCTGGCAAACAGAGTGTATAAGGAGCTGTGCACCTGTCAGTCAGCTGCAAGCGACCATTTGGTGGTTGCAAACATGGAGGGAGCAGCGAAGGATGTAGGGGCAATGTGGTAGTTGATTGAGGTGCTAAAAAATGATGTGACGTTTGTCGTGCATCGAGTGATCAAAATGCCAGGGGCATGCGGATGTACAAGTGTGTCGTTCTACAGTCCACTTGCAGTGCAAGACCTCCAAATGCTGTTGTCCATTTGATCAGCCTACAATTTCTGAGCATTGCAAGCGAACTTGCAAAGGAAACTATCAATAGATTGAATTGACTGCTGCCTGATCTTCGCTGCAGCTTTAGGCGGTGCCATGCATACACCCTTCTGAGTGACCTTTTGGGGGCCCACCCGTCCTGCTTTGGTTACCTTCCGTCGCCAGCCCCCCTGCACAACATTTTCGTCCACTCCTTGGGTTACAGCACCCTGAACAGTCCTTCATTATCCATTCGATCCTGTCAATCGTGTGGCTTCCGCTTTTTCTTTGTCTGCGTTGCTGGGTCTGCCCTCGGGTCTGCTCCTTCTTCTCTGACTTCATCATTGGATCAGAAGCTGCAGAACTGATGACTGATGCTCGCAAAGGCACAGAACTGCCCGTAACAATTCCGAATCGGATCAGGAGCTCTTCTGAGGCCTGACTTAAAGGATTTTGAAATACGGTAACATGCTCCCCACGGCTTGCACTGGGAGGCGGGGGTTCGGGACTCCAACGTCCTCAGGTTGGGACTCAGGCTTAGACTCGGGCTGGGAATTGAACCATGAAAGTGGAGCAGGTTTGACGCGTTAGTACTTCCGGTATAACCCACCTGGCTGGGTTTTGTGGAGGTGTGCCTGCAGGCTGTGTGTGGTTCTAGGGAGTCTGCATGTGGGGGTGGGGGGCACATTCGCGAGGGGTCATATTATTACCGCATGCCGACAGTCTGTTGCGCGCGCGCCAAAACCTATTGGCGCACCCACCCACCCACCCTCACTTTAATTCATCTCAGCGCATCGCGGGTGCAAACTGCAAAAATGCGGGCCACGTGTGCTCATATCGCCGTGTGCAGGGGGGTACATTGGGACATGTTTTCCCCGATGTGATCCTTAAGGGGGGGGGGGGGGGATAAGGATTCGAAACGGCAGTTTTGCAAAAAGACCGTGTGTAGCTCAGGTGTTCAACCATCGTTGGTGGCGATTGGAGGTCAGCGGTTGGCTGTCGGTTGGCTTTTGGTGGCGATTGGCAGTTGGTGGTCCCTGGGGGCGGTCCTTAAGGGCGGGCCTTCGCAAAAAAAAAAAAAAGGAAAATTGGGTTCCTTAAGGACCGCCCTGGGTTTCCCCGAAAGCACTGCAGGCCCCCGACCCAACCGGATCACACATCACTCAAACACATGGGACGTGGAGGAGGCAGACCTGGGGCACCGCCCGACAGCAGCGCCAACAATTCACCAAAAGCGCCCGAAATTGAGGCCACTTGGTCACGCTTGGCGGCCTTGGCCTTGGCTGCGGCCGCTTTTTTGGCGCGCGGTTCCGAATGTGAATTGGGGTCCGCAGCGTCCGTGTCTGACACACCCTCGGAGAGCTCCGCGGGCTCAGAAGGCGCAGCGCTCACCTCCTGCGGCCGGCTGCCCAAGGATTTGCTGGCAACAACGGCAGGGGTCAGAGGCGCAGGGGCACAGGGGCAGGGGTTGGAAAGTGCTTGTGGCACGGGGCAAATGGCAGAGTGCCGGCCAATTGCTGTCACTTCATGAGATCAGATGCACCGGAACGTGCGGCTGATCCGCGACGGCCCAAACCGATGGTGCGCGCGCTGTGAACACTGCCGGACTTTGGACTTCCGGGCGCAGAACAGACGCTGCCCCGGGCCCTACTTTTTCCCGACCGGCGGTTGGGGTACAAAGGGGCCGTGCAGTGGCCACTCATTCGAGCGTTTCAGTGGTGCCCGACAGAAAATTGCCGTTGCAAAACGCTGGGGGCACACAAAAATGCCGGTTCACGACTGACCGCCCGGAGACAATTGCGGTCCACTGCCTTCACACGGGTAATCGTCCAGTGCCGTGGTCCCAATGCAGTCCAAACAACGCTCTGCCAAAAATGGCGCGAAAAAGCGTCCCGAGGCTCTGCTTGGCAGCCCCTGACTGCGCAACGCTTTGCCAAATCATTGACTGACGGCGCCCTTCTGGACTCGTCCAGTCCGTTCCTCTCGTGTTCTTACCTTCTCGTCAGCGGCAGTCCCCTGCCGGGCTGGGCAACCATCGGCGGGAGGGCGGGGGTAGACTTGCGTGACCAAGTGTACACACCTCACACAACCACAAGCACAAGTTGCAAGTCAGGCCAGAAATGTGCGGCTGTCAAACAAGCAGTGCAGAAGGCCTCCGAAAGACTGGCCTCGTTTGACGGAGCCGGCCCTCAAAAGCTTCAGAACTTGGTTCACTTGGAGGCACATGCCTGTGGCACGTTGCTTTTTGCGTCTGGCGCCCTCCGGAGGGTGTCTTCACTCAAGTTGGGGGACTCCAGCTCCCCTGATGGGGGGGGGGGGGGGCGCAGGGACAGGGGAACAGTGGAGTGCTGCACCGGGCTTCCACGTGAACTACCAAACCAGGCGGAAGATGCGCGGGTGGAGCGAGCGAAACAGTGGCCCGGACGAAGCACAGATCACACCAGGCAGCACCGGGCGGAAAGACAGATGTGCATCCGAGAGGCCGTGTACCACGCCAGAGAGGCAGTCGTGCAGGGAGACACCCCAACCTCCCGCCGGCAGCCAGTTGCACCAGCTGGACCAACCACCTTTACCATTTGGACCCCCGGATGTCACGGATTAATGGCTATTTGGGGAGGGGGGCAAGACCTGATCAAGGCGAGCCCGGCGAAGGTGCAGGTGGAACCTCTGGTAGACTAACGTTGTTTCACACAGCCCCCTACCAAGAGCTGCTGGGAAGGGGAGGGGGTGGTCCATATCAGCTGGCAACTCGTTCAACTTGTTCAGGAAAGCCCTCCGCCGGTTCACTCGGAGGCACATGACTGTGGCACGTGGTTTTTGGCGTCTCGCACCCTCCGGAGGGTGTCTTCACTCGAGTGGGAGGGGAGAGCCCCACCCCCTCCAACACCCCGAACAACACCCAGGACCCTGAGCGGAGGCCCCCTCCGGAGGGTGTCTTCACTCAAGTCCAGGTAGAGGAGACCCCAGCCCCCTGCACCCAGAACGATGGGGGGCATAGTGGTCAAGAAAATAAGCTGACCTTCCGGTGCCGCGCACTCGTTTTTTGGGGGGGTCCCAGGCCAACAGCACTCGTTGCTGCCGGCACCGCCACACCCGCATTGCTGCCACCATCTGCAATACGGCGCACGCAGTCGCAAGCCAATCACCACGCAGTTGACAATTGTTCTGCCAATGTTGCCGAGTCTCGGGGTGCCCCTGAGCCCGATACCGGCACACTCCAGTACCCGGAGCGGCAAATCACATCTCCGAGAGAGGGACGTTGCTGCTGCTGCTGCTGAGGCTGGAGCAGCAACATCAGCAAACCGAATCCCCAGGCCACCAGGACCCTGTCCGTCACATTCAACCAGCGCGCCCGCCCGAATTCCAGTGTGAGAGGTTCTGGGGGGGGGGCGGGGGTGCTTTGGAGGAAAACGCTTAACAGCAAAACGGCAGGAGGGGCTGATGAATGGGCTCGGACACCCTCACTCTATTGACTGTGGCAGGTCCTGTCCATGAGGGGACTGCACAAGGCGTGTGGCACAACAAGGTCAGAGCCACACCGGCCTTGCGCCTTCTCCACAAACTCCTTCTGGTGCCGCTGCACGAGAAGCAACACGCGGTTCTGATATCCAATGATACTCATGAACACTTTGGCCAGATTCCCCAACATCGTGTGCAAGAGGGCTTTGCTGAAGCGAAAGGGAAGGGAGTACATGGCAGCCTGAGAGTCTGACGGCGTACGAGGGGTCCTAGGCCCAGCCTTTGCCCTTGCCCTGGCCCATGCCATAGATGGGGGGGGGGGGTTGCGCCGCGCGCGCACCGCACGCTACTTTTCCGGCGAGTACACCCAAAACGTGCTCAGTTTTACCCCCTCCCAATTTTGCCCCTAAGGAGAGCAAACCCATTGGCCACAAAAAGTGTATCAACACCCCTCCTTCGCAACAGGGGTGCTTCAGGCGATGGACGTTGGAGAGGGAAGCACATTCATCTTGAGAGCAAAGCAATGCGATATGTCGCCCAAAGAGGCCAGTTGCCCATCATCACACATGACAACCCAAGCCGGCTCTGAGCCTGCGGGTCCAGTAGCCGCACCGCGCACGCGCCGCATCAGGTGCTCCCCCGCTGGTGTCTTTGTTTTTGTGTTTCGTTTTGGGTGGTAGCTTGGCTCCTCCTGTTGTGGGGACCGTGAAATAGCAGGGGTTGAGTCGACTCAACGAGGGATTAACTGAGTTGACCGATACCCACCCCAGACACCCCCACGCAACATGGTGCATTTAGTCAGTGTCCAAGTTGCATCCTGCCTGGACAGTAATTCGTCAACTTCTCAAGCATGTCGTTGCGATGGAACCTGAGGCTTCCACCAATGGATTCACTATAAGAAACTGCATCTTTCTACCTGCAAGGGTAGTGCACCCAGGAATCCCTATTTTGGAGACCCTGAAATGGCATCTTCCCGCCCTTACCAATCCATTTGCTGACCTCCAACTGATCATAACCTCCACACTACCACATGATGGTCTCTTGGTGGTCACTGAAAGCCCTGGCCTGGGCTCACTGCGGAGCCCTGGCCCCAGCGCATCAATAACCTGAGCCCTGAACGGCCCCATAGCACGAGCATGAGCCCCAGCATCAGCGTAGCGCAGCCCTGGCCTGAGCCCATGGCACGGCACAGCATGTAGGCACAGGGGGGGCACGCTATGGTCCTGTCTTGGCCGGACGGCCCGGTCTGCAGGCAAAGAGACACAAGGGAGGGAGATACAGACCAATCCTTTCGCATGCGCTGCGGCAAACCCCAAAGCCACGCATACCCGGGTTCGTCAGTGCAGCTCGCTTTGCGTCCGTCAGCGAACTCTGTGAGCGCTGTGAAGTGATGGACATGGTACCCTGGCCATGTCTCCGGCACCGTGGACACTTTGGCAAAGTTCTCACCCCATTGACTCTTCACGATTGTAATCCATGCCAAGAAGAATTGATCCTGCAGCACATTGCGGGGAGTGGGTCAAAGAGTGGGATTCGCTGTTTACATGTCCACATCATTACGCCGTTGAACAAGTATTCTTCCACTGTCCACAATCCCCGCTGCTTGCTGTGCCATAATGGAGCGGGTGTCTGGGTTCAGTCCTGCTCTAAACGGGCTTGAGCTGTGCTAAGGCTGCCTAGGAATTCGGCCGCAAGGCTAGGGTGTGATCTGGGGAATTGGCTTGGGCTTGGGAGAGAGCTTTTTGCAGGCCGCATGCATGCCGCACGTGTGTCGCAGGTTGCAGGTGCCCTATGAGGGGCGGCAGGGGGGCAGGGAGTGAGAGAGGTGGGGCGCGAGGGAGTCGCACGGCATCGCATGCAGTGTACCTGTGTAATGCGGTACTTGAGGTGTTGTATATACTGTGGATCATCCATAGCCACTCCAATCGGGGGCAGCGCGAGAAACCGGTCGACAAGATTCGAATACGCAGCCGCACACCGCGTGGCCGCCACAAGCCAAGGGTCATTGGAGTAGTGGACGCCCTTCTGCATAGGAAAAAAAATCGAGAGGACTGCGGTGTTCCGCTTAGGGCACTGCAGATGCGGACTGCACATTGGGTCTGGAGCGGCAGAGAAAGCAGGGGGGTGGGGCACCCAAACCCGTTGTCGGGGCGCCATGCGCCTCATCTGCACACTGTCCACAACATCCGTCACAACATCAGGCGGGGTACGGACACTGGAACGCTGGGTCTAACTTTTGGTTCCTCGTGATACTTCTCTGTCTCTTCACGCTTTTGCCACGTGTTCCCCTTTTCGGTTTCGGATCGGGCTCCAGACTGTCCTCATCAGGAGCTTCACAGGCCACAACAAAACTGATGTAGCATCCTCTCTGCCCCCCCCCCAAGAAATCTGTGTTCTGGCGGCACGTAGGCATGCGTCAGCAGAACATATCGCAGACAAAAGGCTCGTCAGTGGCCATGAAAGACCATCAGTACCTTTCCAACAGAAGAACAATACGGATGGGTGGCCTGTGGGTGGGGCACCGACCAGAAGACAAGGCCTGCGACGACATGCATCACATGACTAGTGGACCTCTTGTGGCCAAGCAATGAGTCTGCCCCTCTACCCCCACTTCGGATCTCGAACAGGCCTTTGCTGAAGGTCCATCTCCACGGGTGGCAAGGGGAACGGGTGGGGGGGTCTGGGGCAATACGTAAAAAAGGATTGAATCTGAACTGGGCAAATTGCGGCAGCCCTGTAGTAACATTCACATTTGCCCTCCAAAAGCATTTTCTGATGGGTGGATGTGGGTTGGCCCATTTCGCCTATCCTCCCCCCTTGTGAACTGTTGCCGATGCTGCCGGTCCAGCTTCCATATCTCCGTCACACGCAACACGCACATGCACTAGCACCGCCCCGAAAGCATACGTGCGTCTGGGATGCATCCATTGGCACCACCGCGCCCTCATTGTCCACGGGCACCGCGGGGGAGAGGGTGGGGGACAGTGATGGCTCCGAGGACGAGTACGAGCTGGAGCTGTGGGCAGACTGCGGCTCGGATCCAGCTGGGCCAAACCCTCCTTCAAAGGCCCGGATGAACTGCAACAACAAGGCATTGGAAAGGCAGCTGCGCTGGTTGAGCTGCGCTGGTTGGGAGGGAGTCACCCCATCTCTGCTGCACCCACCAAAGGCCCCTGCCAGCACGTTGCCCTGAGAAGATGTCTCTTGATTGACACTTATGATCTACATGCCTCTGTCAGCAGCACTGAAAGCACGGCCGAAGCCGAGCCTTACCCTGCAGCCAAAAAAAAAAAGTGTTTTGGTGAGGCTGAGGCCTACACACACACCATGCAGCAACCAAAAAAAAAATCTAGACATGCCACTAGTGTCCGGCAGGGTCACTCAGGTTCGTAATGAATCAGCTCTGTACAGTTCCTGTCACACCCTGAGCTCAGTAGGAAGCAAATATGTCCAGTGCATGACTTAGTAAAACCCAACTCCATAGTAATTCTGGTCCACACTTCTGCAACCATTCCTTTGTACCATCCACAATATCACACACGTCCAATATCTCTCAGGAAGGGCCATATCATGCCAACGCGGAGCAAAATGGCAATTGTTTGGTTTTTTTGTGCATTTCGTTCTGTTATGAAAAATACCGTCCTCTGAAGGGGGGGTACCTTTCCAAAATCTGCAAGAATGACTGTTTCGCAAAGGTATGGGTCATGGGGGGGTTTGACACAAGGCCTTGGTCCTGGGGTCATGGGGGGGGGGGGGCACAGTTTTGCATACCAAATCGGTGCAGACCACAAATCCTTGGATTAGCCAGACCACCAAATACAGTTGCATTATCCTCAAGGCACCCAAAAAAGTGAGTGCATAAACCCTGCCCTCCTGGGGTCCCCAAAAAGAGCACTCAAAATGGATGCACCCATGATAGGCAACCATGCACAAAATTTTCTTCGGGCGCCTTCAGCACCGATCGTCAACTGCTTGGAGACCTTTGGCCACCAACCACGGCCAAAAGCCAAGGACGGGGGGGGGGGGACACCCAGACCAACGACCCCCCCCCCCTGTGCCCCTGCAATTCCCAATTGATTACGGATACCGTACAAATACTTAAATTTCACGGATCAGTAATTTTTGCACAGACCAATTTTATTTTTTTTAAACACAAATTTTGTGCAGGCAGCCAAAATTTGGAAAATTTAATTTATTTTGCGATTTTTTTTGGCAAATTCCAATTTTTGCGCAGCAGTTTGACCCAAAAAAATATTTCTTTCCTTTGCGTTTTTTTTGCGCATCTTGCGCAACCAATTTCTTTAGTACATCTGACGTTGCCCTTCATGAATGGATGCTTCTGGATTCCTGCTGGTAAATCCTGGATGCTTCTGGATGACTACCGTTGATTCCTGGTGGACTCTGGATGGTTGCTCTTATTTCCTGGTGGACTTTGGGTGTTGGCTGTTATTTCCTGGGGGACTCTGGTCGGACACACATGCACAAAATCTGACCTTCCACGAAACATGCACTGCTGGTTTTTCATAGGCACAGTCACCAATATTATGAGAGGCTAAATCAATGCCAACCTGTCACACGGGACAGAAAGCCGGACCACGGTTTGGCCTTCCTCCGTTTGGTGCTGGACATCATACTGAACATTCGCATGGTGCTTCATGACTTTTGCACGCACAGGGTCCCCATGGGACCACGTGTACCTGACAGGCCTGCCAACAAAAAACCCAGCCTGACGTGAAGCCTTTGAGGATGGGCACAGGGGTGTTTATGCGCAAAAGAAAAATCAAAAAAAAATTAATTTTTCAGGGCCAGGCCTTGGAAACGGTAAAAGGGCGCGCAAAAGTGCGCAAAAATAAAATAATTCTGTGAACGGATGTTCCTGTTTTCCTGATGCGCCTGCGAGGGCAGCCAAGCAACCGAGAGTGGAAGCTGCAGCAGGGTCCAGACGGTAACAGCCGGCCTTTGGCCTTTCGCCTACTCGTACGTCAGCAAGACCCCAAAAATAGGTCCCACGCCCCACCAACTGCTGGCGATTGGTCGCTTCATTTGATCACCAACGAAGGGGTGGGGGCGGGGGGGCTGGGGGTTAAACCATGAAGCCGGAGCCCCCCGGTCAGAAGGAAAGGCCTGGGCTGAGGTGCAGGAGGTCTCAAGGCACATACGTCTCTCGCAGCAGGGGCAGCCGCCTGCTGGGCGCTCTCCTCAGCCCTCTCTTGGGCCTGGCGCTGCTTCATGCGGCGCTGCACACGCACCGCGGGGTTCGAGGCCTGCAGTGAGTGCCAGTCCGGCATGACCACTGTCCGGGCATCATCCACAGCAACGTGTGCAGCCAAGTCGGCCTGCGCCGAGATGAGGGCCATGACTTGCGCCTGAGTCAATTTCCAGGGCTTTTCAAACACGAGACCGTACATGTTTTTGAGGTCCACTGCGGCAAGAGAGGCGACAGGTGTGGCAAGAGCGGGAAAGGCTGACAACAACGACAGCACCCACAACACCGCGACAGCAGCATTAGCAGTAGCAGCAGCAATAACCACCGACGATCGCTAAAGCAGGAACAAGGGAAGCAGCAACGACAACAGAAAATGACGACCAACAACAGCCTGACAACTGGTGCGAAAACAGCCACAGCAACAGCAACAAATAGATGGCAACAACAGCAGCAAACAAAACAGGAACAAAGACGGCAGCGGTGGCGGCAGCAGCAACAACAACTACAGCATCCAAATCCATGTTCGAACTCATGTGCACTTGTCGGAACAAATTGAAGATCAACCACGGTATCTTGTGCAAGCTTGTCATAGAGGGAAATGACCTGAATTGCACATTAGGATGAGGGGGGGAGGCAGTGTTTTGTACTTGTATTCTACACCTGTATTCCACCCTCTCCGACCAATCTGCTGAATGCTAGCAGACAATCAGGGGTAAAGTACATCAGGGGCTAGGCTCCCCTGGTGTTTCGGCTTTTACTTATTGCTGCTGGTCGCAGTGGTAGCAAAAGTGCTTGGTGGCGGCAGTGTTGCTGCCGTTGCTGTTGTTGCCATTCTTGCTCCCGGTTTTGTTCGTGCTGTCGTTGTTTCGCTGTTTGCTGCTGCTGTAGGTCAACATCTCTGCAATACTTCGGTGCGGGATTCCGGGGGGGAACAAAAAATTGAGCAGTGTGGGTGAGGCTAGGCCTCTGTGCACTGTAGGATGAGGATGTGGTTTAGCGTGTCTCCTGCTGTTCATGCTACCTTGCACAGCTAAAAAAGTGTCCTGCACACGACTAGAGCAGCTTTGAAGATTTCCTCCACAAAAATGCAGCACACAAAAGCGGGCTGCTTGCTCCCCGGGCGCGATGCGCCTCTGCAAGGAGCTTCGGACTCCAGCCTGCATACGGGGCTGGGGGGGGGGGGGAGGGGGGAGATACCTTGGCTCTGGGAGTAATCCGAGCTGGAGGTCCGTGACGAAACTGATTCCGACGTTGCACTGGTGCCTGTGACGGGGCTTTCACTTTGACTGTAGCCCTGGCCTGGAGTGCCCGAAACAGGAGTGGTCATGCTCTTGTCCGTACTGTCATCCGGGGCCCCGGTGGCCCCCGTCACCGGAGTAGTGGGTGCGAGGGAGTCACCGCTGTTGGGCTCAGTGGCGGCAATGGCGAGCTGCGGATTGGACTGCACGTCCGACGCAGGGAGGATGGGGGCGTCCCTGTGGGTGCAGAAAGTGTTGGTACGCCCCGGGTCTTCTTTTCCTGCTAAAGACTGTCTAGCTTGGTACACCAGGGGCGTTACGGGCAGCTGGCGCTTAACCTACGGCGGTTGGGGACAGACCCACGCTGTCCAGCTGATGCATGTCACGTTTGCGTATGCTGCGGAGTCAGCAGTCATTCGTTTCGGGCATTAAATGCCGCTCTGCCTACACCCAAGCGCGTGCTTGCGCGTCTGGCGTGCGCGCGACCGGGCTTCACCGGTGTGGTCAAGACAGCAATATGCAGCCCTGTTCTGCTGGACGGATGTATCAACCCGTCCCTCGGTTTTGACCGTCATAAATCGAGGACACTGTCCAAGAAAAGGCAACAAGCCCACCCTTCCCCCCCTTAGGGGAAGGGCTGCATGGGTGGGGGCAAGGCGGCCTGCCAGACAGCACATGCCATCACAGACCCCCAGCCCCCTGCTGCAGCTGGGGGATAAGCTGTGTGGGGAAAATTCTGCAGCAGCTTATTTGAATGTGACAAATTCTGTGCCTATTTTTGAGAGAAGATGAAATAATTACGTGCGGCAGACGCATTTCTGGCATTTGCTTCACAATGCAAAACATGGGCTGGTCACTTGGCAGGGCTGGGAGGGGTGGGGGGGGGGGGGGCATGAAGGCAGGTCGGCTAAAACGTTCTGAGGAGTTCACAAAATGTTCAAGGAGACCACATTTTCATGGAGGGACATGGGCATCAATTTTGATAGAGCGAGTGTCTCAATGCTTGTCAGGCCCCTGCTGTTGCCACATTATTGTGAGGAAGCCTGTGTCTGTGCCTGTGTTTCAAATTTTGTACACATGTCAAATTAGTTGCACTGTGTTTTGGTCTATGATGGTGTCTGAAATCTTGGTGTCCTTTTCAGTCCAATGCCACTAGCCTGGCAAAACAAGCATGGAACCCCCAAACCAATACATTTCAATGCAGGAACCATTAATGTGCGGAGATGTTCTGCACCAACTATGTGCCCAGAAGTATTTGTCCCCACAGAATCCCTCCCCTCTGCCCTGGGTGATAGCAACCAGTGGCCTGACTGTACGTGCACCCCCTCCCCCCTGACCCCCACCGTGGGGCAAGCAAGCACCCCGCAGCACCAGCAGGGCCAGGCACCAGCCCATGGTGAGACCCGACGTGCCCCCCGCCCAGCCCCGGACGTGCGCGGCCGACACACACAGGCACGGCGGTATCTCCCTCCCACCAGCGCCTTGGTGGGGTTCGGGGGTCGTCAACAGTCTGGAGGGCTGTGAGACCAGACAGCCGGGGTAGGGACCAGTCGTGCCGGTGAGGGAAGGATACACCGGCCGTGGGGGCCCGCCTCTGGTGCGAGCCACGACCCAACCCAACCCAACCCCCTGACCTCATCTATGCACCCACCCACCCCACCATACTTGATTAGGCAAAAACGGCAAGTTCCAACAGCATAGGGCGGGTTGTAGGGTCAGGTATCGAAGAGCTGTTACAAACCCCTCAGATTGGGGAATAAACCCCAAAAGATGTGCGGAATAAATCGCCAAACATATTTTTGGCCCAAAAAGCCCCCTGAGCACACTCAGACACTCTGAAGCTCAGTTGGAGGCTCCCAAAACACCTTTAGAGTTGTTGTGCACTGAGAGTCATTTGCCACCCCACAGGGTTCTCAGAGTGTTCGAAAAAAAATTCACTCCCTGGTCTGTATGTCACAGCTGAGCAAGTAAATGTCAGAGATGGGTGATAACCCAATGGTAATTGCCCTGCACATAAGACTGCAATGAATCCAGGTTCCACATTCAAACCCCACCCTCTAAACTGTTGTGACCTTGCCCAGACCTCTGGAAAAAACTGGTTTTTTTATTGGTTTTTGTTTTTTGTTGTTTTACTCAAAAACAACAGTCTCAGGCCGGCTGGCTGTGATGTGCTGGGTGCCACTGCAGCAGCAGACTCAAGAAGTGGGAGATCGGCAGAATAAATTGGCAAAGTCACCGCCAATGGGGGGGGGGGGGGGTGCTACCGAACACTTGTATCAACCATGCAGGAGGTTCCCTCTTACAAGGACTGCAGGTAGGCATGTGTGTTTGCCAGTCCACTGCATGCCCTGTGGTTCCCAATTGAGGCTCAGGCTTCCCTTGTCAGCGAGAGTGGGACGTTGAGGGGTGACCCTCAGCCGAAAAAGGCAGTGTTCCAAGCCCGGAAACTTGAGCCAACAAATGCAACCGGTGACTGATCAGGGTGCACACACCAATGACTAGATAAACTACTAGCCCTTAATCCGGACCCCCCCAAAATGGCCCAATCGTCTGGTGACAAAAAAACCCGGAGATTGCCCAATGAGTACCTGCAGCTCAAACAACAGTGGTCTTTTGTGTATGTACGGTACAAGGGATGGCCATGGGAACCGCTCTACCAACGGGCTCAGGCTCAATCAAGTTGGCATCAGGTACAATGTGCACTGGGCACAACGCAGTGAGCCCCAAACACTCAACACTCTGCACAGAAGACACTCCGCACACTACACACTGCACACTCTATATTGCACCTTGGCGTTCTGCACACAGCACCCTGTAGACCATGCATTGTGCGCTTGGCACACCGGACAATACGTTCTCTGCACATTTGTGCACTCACTGCACACTGCATACTCTTTATATTACGCTGCGCATTCTACACGAATTGCGCACGTGGCACACTGTACACTACGTACCCTGCACATCGTGCAAACTTCGCACCACGCACGCCGCACTCCGCATACTGGACACTTTGCATACTGCACACAGCGCACCCTGCACGCTACACACTGTGCCATCAGCACAATCAACACTACGCACACTGCAAACTGCACTGTGCAGACTGCACATCGTGCACTCTACACACTGTACACAAAATGTGCACGCTGCACACTACACAGTGCATAATCTGTACGCTGCACAGATGCGGGATGTGCTTTGCTGCAAGTTGGACGACAGTAGGCCATCAGCCGAAGGCGGGGCCACCCCAGAGTCTGATTACCTTGAGCCTTGATATCTTGATACCTTGAGCCGGCCCTCTTGCAGCCAAACCAATCTGACAAACAGTCCAATCTCCCGAATACTTTGACCAGTTCTCTTGCAATGCGCTGCACAGCCAAGACCACAGCACACACAAAGACACACGTTGCAGACGCATCGGCGGCGCCTAGGGTCTGGTTCGTCACGTCCTCGTCCGTCATTGTGCCTGTGGCATCGGTGACTTCGGTCTTCTGCAGCCCCTCGCCGTCCGTCAGCTCCGTCCCATCGTCTGCGGTCTGCAGCAGCGAAGTCCCCTCCAGAGACTTGCGGGGCATCCCCATCGGCCCACCGACCCTCGTCGAAACCTACGGTAGGGCGCAAGGGCGTGCCGGAGGTGGAGGCAGAGCGCCTGGGCGATCTCCAGACCCTCGCGTACCACGACAACAACCACAAGCCAAAGCGTCCCTGGGTGGCGGGGGTGGGGGAGCTGTCCTGGGGTATCCACAGCAATTCTTCGACAGGAAACACGTACAGGAAGGGATATGCGTGCGTGTCAGCCTGATGACGGTGTGCATTCTCTGCCAATGGTGCGTCGCGCCAGAGGCGGTCCACGTATTGTGGAGGCCCGGGACAACCCACCTGCCCGTGCCTTGCTCGGAATATTCCCTGATGCCCCCTCCCGGCGTTTCCTGCCACACAGAGCACTTGGACTGCCGAAGGCCAGCAGCTCTGCTGCATAACAATTGACTCCGGCGCCCCTTTTGCGTGAGGAAGCGGACATGGTCAGTGGTACGCGGAGCACTCCTTGATTCACTACAGTCCACAGAGCAGGAGTCGCATCAGGATCACACCACAACATCACACCACAACGGAAGCGCACAGCAGCCTGACCCCTGTCCCACATCCTTCCCCAGGAGCAGAGCAGCCCTCCTCGGCTGAGGTCATCATTTGGTGACAACGGGAGTACAAACCCCTGGGGGGCCATGTGGCGCCAATAAGGCGCCCCTCGTGGTGCCCAATGGCCCCTAAGAGGGCCCTTTGGGGCTGGTAGACAAAACTTGGTTGGCTTAGTGCGGCCGCTATGCGTCACCCAAAAATCGTGACTTTTTAGCCAACTCACGTTGGCATGCCATAGTCTTCACCGCTGGGGCCCGATACACGTTCCAAAAATTCCTTGGGCAACACTTTGGGGTTCTGAAATGATGCTTTTACAAAGGGTTCGACATCCAATTTCACATCTTGGGTTACACCACGCAAACACCACGAAGCAGTGGGGGCACGTGGCACTCGCGCTTGCCCATGATCTGAGGCCCACGGGAGAGTGCAATTGAGGCGGGCCCTTGAGCCTGTTTCTCAGACCCCTCCCCTCGACTTGGGCACCAAGGGCTGGGCCCACCAAAAGCACCGCACAATGTCTGACAGTGTTCAAAAAAGTGATTTGACACAAAACTTAGCCCAATCCGTTTCACCCCCATTTTTTTGCAAAAGTCTGTTCTGAACCAATGCCAATGGGAAAAAATGAGGTCTGGCCTTTCGAATCTGTTTCCCAGAGCCCCCCGACCCCCCCTCACACCGGCTCGACGGGCCGCCCTTGCCCAGAGTTGCAATGAATTGAAGGCCTAACGACCGTCTTCGAAATGATTTTCATTTTGAAGATTCACTGTCAGCAGCTGAGCCTAGCTCACCCCTCCACGCCCCACGCCCACAACTACGCAGCAGCGTAGCTCTCCCGTCCCCAGTTCTTGCCCAGTGGCACGTGTTGAGCGCCGTTGGGAGCAGCTCCGCCACAGCGGCAGAGGTCTGAGCATTGAAGCTGAACCGATGGAGAGGAGCAGCAGAGGGGAGGTCTGCTGTAGCCTGGGGGGCGGGGTCCTCCACGCCTCTGCAAGAGCTTAAGCCCCACCGCACCAGTCAATGATCAGCTCACAACCACGAACATCCCCAGCAGGCGTGTGGCCGTAGGACCCAACCAAGGTTAGGTTAGGCGCTTCCGCTCAAATGCCCCCCGCTCCCAGTCGCTCTCGCCTCCCATCCACCACTGCCGCAACTCGGCCCACTTGCCGGCCAGTCTAGTGAGAGCGGGCACCAGGTGCAGTCCAATTCAGGCCGGTTCAACGACTGGCGGCACCACGCACGGCATGCCACTCCCCCGTGCCACAGGGCGAGGGATGGGATGGGGCGGAGGGCGGACACCTGAGTCTCCGCGTTCTTCATATTGTACGGCAGCAACTGCCGCGGCAGCGTCTGAGTCCACTGATGCTTCAGGTTGGCCTCCTCCGGGTCAGGGGCCAGGACGGCGGGGGGGCGGTCCAGGTCATGAGGACCCTTCTCTGCAATCAGATGCTCGTAGGTTGGCAGCGTGCAACAGTGCAACGCCCAGTCCCCCTGAGAACATGAGCGGTGGAGGCGGTGAGCGTGAGGCACTGCCTGCGTGCTGGTTTCATGGTCCACATGTGTTAGCTGTTGACTCAAATTGTCCAAGGCCTCTTCAATATGCGTGTTGCCACGTTGTTGTCTGAGATGGTTGGGAGGGCGGAGCACATTTGCACCGTCACGGTCATCCGTCCATCGGGGTGCCAAAACCGCAAGCGCAGCCTCCTCGGATACAGCAAAAGGTGCCTCTAACAGTGCCACTGAACATCTTTTGGCCATTTGCCTTGTGCTTGACTGTCAGAGTGGTGCCCAAGGACATGGGTTCTGTGTTTTTTGTATTGTGATGAAGAATAGTTTCCTGACAACTGTCGTCGGATATCGTCCCACCGCCATTAAGTATCCTTCAACCCCCGATAACCCTCCAACAGCCGTCGGTTACCCTCAAGCTGCCGTTATCCTCCAACCGCCGTCGGTTAATACTCGCCCCCTTGGTCTAACACGCGTCCTCTCTGCCCTTTGGCTAACACACCCCTGTTTTACCCTTTGTCTAACGCTCCGTCCCTTTGTCCTTGTGTAACACTGGTCCCCGTTGCACGTCGAACGCTATGCTCCCTTTTGCACGTTATCTAATGCTTCAGATCCCGCCCTTGAAACGTCCGGTTGGCTGTAGTCGGATGGGCATGCAAATTTGGAGCGGTTTTACAATGCCCTTGTTTGACTTCGATTTGGGAAAACCTTCCGTACTGTGGACGTGTGCCAAGACTGCGTGTCCACGACGAGGGGAGGCACACGAGCTTCCCACCCCACCGTTTTCAGGTGGTTTCGGAGGGGGAAGGGACGGGAGGGGAGGATGGTGCCTCACGTCCAATCCCAAGCCCAACCCAGCTCCACTCGAATACCCAGTCCACCTTCAACCTCATATCCAGTCTACCGTGCGTGTGACTCCACGTACCCTTGATGGGCGTGACTCTACCATGCCCGCTTGGGTCCTTTAGGAACGTTGCAGGGCGTTTGGAGACCAGAGGGGAGGGTGGGGGGGCTTTGGGTATTATTCGTTGGGGCGGGGGGTCTGTATTGTGACCGTACGGACCCCATGTGTGTGTGACTCTGGCGACGCCCCATATCTTTGAATGCATGGACCCCCGGTGTTCCAATCCCCACTCTTCCACAGCTGTACACACCTGTTTGATCATTTTCCGCAAATATTTTCCCAGGGTCGCGCTGTCGTAGCCAGAGTGGCTGTAGCTTGAGAGGCTGCTCTTGCTGCTGCTCACACTGAGGCTGCGCAGACTGCTTTTGCTGAGGGACTTCTTCAAGGAGAAGCCCGACCCGCTAACACGCCTGTCGCTCCTCGACATCGTGTGTCGTCCTGGTTGATAATCGTATTCATTGCGGCTGCTCTTTCTGTCTGCTCGGCTGCTTCTTCCTGCACCGCTCCTACTACTCCTGTCCCCTCTGTCTCTGCTGCTCCTCTCCCCTCGGCTTCTACTACTCTTGTCCCCTTTGTCTCTGCTACTCTTGTCCTCTCGGTGTCTACTACTCTTGTCCCCTCGGTCTCTACTACTCTTGTCCCCTTTGTTCCTACTACTTTTCATGCCCCCTCTATCAGCCGCACTCCCCGGGCTGCCTTCGCTTACATCCTCCTTTGCACCGTCTTTGCTGCCAGCTCTGCTCCCATGGCTGCCAAGGCTGTAGCGGCTGTCATCTGAGGAAGTGACAAGACAGTGAAGCTGAAGTAAGGACAAGCGTGGGGATGGGAGTACAGGTGCGATACAAGGGAGAATTGAGGAAACTCTGCGTGCGGCCTCGTCCTGCCGCTGTATTGCCTCATTGTCCGCCTAACGAAACCATATGTTAAACCGGTTCCTCACCCAGATGTAATCGCGTGGCGTGCCTGATGCGCGCCTGGACGCGATGGCTTGCTGTGTCTTATGCGCATCCTGACGACATCAATGGTGATGCCCAATACGCGGGCGTTGAATTGGCGCTTTAAAGATGGGCAGGATGTCATGGAAATGAGAAGGGTGCTTGAGACGTTCAGGTGAAAATGACACATCATCCTCACACCCCATGGCACTTTGACATGGGGCAAAACCACTTGAGGTCTGTGGTCAGTATGGCATCGCGCGGTTACCAATACCAGAACAAATCACGGCCAGCATCCAGCAAATTTGACAAGGGATGAGCACAACCAACAATGGGGCCAGAGTCGAGCCCAGTCCCAGTGGCATTTGGGGCCACAGGAGACCTCCTCACAAAGAGGGAAAGGTTCAGATCGGTGGTCAGACGCTCAGATGCAGATGACGGCTGGTCGTATCACAGCACCATGTGACGCATCATGATCATCTCAGACCTGTTTGGGACAACCCATTCGGGGCTCTGGCCAACACAGATTGACTCCCCCACCCGACCACACCAGATATCCACAGCGAACAAATGAAAAATGCTGAAGAGACCAGAAGATTCAAGCCGACGTAGGAACATAAACTGTTTCGGGGCATCTGACGAATCCACCCGTCACAAAGCAGGTTCAGGAGGAGCTGCATCCCCTGCGCTGGACCCAGCTGACGAGTTCTTGATGTCTCACTGCTGGACGTGGAGGGGCCGAGTGGCCTTGGTATGGCGCAGATTACGAGTGTTCCGGGCTCCCGAAAAATTTACTTGGGGGCGGGGAGGGGGGCTTTGGAGCCCCTTTGCCAACCCCGGCCCCCACCTGGAGGGGGCTCCAAGGGCCGGCTCTCTTTTTTCCATACTTTTCATGCGTACTTCAAATCATTGGTTTCTCATATCACATAGCAAAACTGCCTTGCCACTTGTTGGAGCCATTAGTTATTGCCGCGTACTCCGTGCCAAACTTGAAATGCAGGCCCAGACTTCTCCACATCCAGTCACCATGCTAGTGCCCATATGCCACACAGGAGGAGAAAAGACCGCAGCACTTTGAAATCGTTCGAGACATTTGTATTGAGGAACTAAGTGTGTGGCCCTTGGAGCCCCTTTCCGCAAACCCCCCAAAAAAATTTGCAGGGGCTCCAAGGGCCCCGCCCCCCCTAAGTAAATTTTTCACCAGCCCTGCGGATACCAGGCAACATGATGAGACTCGGTCGCTGCAATCACCAATCGCTGTTCCTCATCCCGAGTGGGGCTCCGGCCGATTAGGTGCAGGTCAGAGATGCTGGACCGTGTCCGACAATCACAAGCCATGCCACAATTCCAGTTTGCAGTTGGAGTGAAGCCCCTGAAAACCCTTTCGGGTGAAGGTCAAAAAGGGGCAGGGTGCGGTGCCGCCCGCCCCCCCTTCTGCCGAAAGCAGAAAGCCGAAAGAAGGGGGGACGGGGCTGTGGAAAGGGGTGACGAACAATTGTAAAGCATCCGTCGTGAAGGCGGTTGGGCAACAACTGTTTACCACGCTGGCTTCCTCATTGCATGCCTCACATTTGCCAGCGTGTCGCACGTCGTGGTGCTCCCCTTGCAGCGTCGTTACCTTCTCCCTAACATCACGGCGGTCCTGATATGCATCCATCCTCATAGTGATCACCACCACGTGATCCTAAACCTTCGTTGTTCTCACACCACTGCGACATTGCTGTGGCGCTGTAAAGGCTGGACCGCGCCTGCTTCTCCATCGCCAGCGGTTCGTGGAAGCCAAAAGCTTTCGAGCCATGCACGCCATTCCCCTTCACATAGCACACTCTTGCACAGACACCCAGACCCAGGCAGGCATAGCCACTTCCACGGTCGACTCCTTCCAGTCCTCTTTTGAAGGGGCTGGGGATGGAAAACGAGACCGTTTCCGTTTCCTTCCGCTGCTGCAGGGCAGGACCTGCCTTGTTTTGGTTTTGTGTCAAGTAAAGGGATGCCATTGGGTGCTTGGGTTTGGGGGAGGTCCGTGGGAGCCCGATCTGGGCATCGCTGTTCTTTCCTTCTTGTTGTTGAAATAGACTTTGCTGCAACGTGAAAGGATCCAGGGAAATCGGACAGGGGCTATCTGCTGTCCTGTTTAAAAAAAAAAACTGTGGTTTTGCAAAACAATTTTGAAGAAAATTGCGAAAGGCATGCAGTGGCATGGAAGTGAAAAATAACTTTTTCAATCTCTTTTCGATTTTTGACCCCTTGCGCTGGGAGCCATCTGGTTTCACAAATAATTGATGTTTGTACAGTATATCTGAATTTTCCTCCAACAATTCTGATAACTTTTGTAGCCCGACCAAAACATTATCCCACACCTTCGGCGCCCAAGGAATCTTGTTCTTTTGCGGCTCACTGTTATCAACAAAGCAGAACATCGGAAATATGCCACAAAAATGCGAGGATACGCAAAAACGTGGAATCCCATAACTTGCCCTCCTCTACTGCATGGACCTGGCCGAGCTCCAGGTTCCCGTCCACCCGTGGGCGCATAAAAAGGCGCGCAAGGATCAAGGCGGAACTTCAAGTCCGCCCTCATTAGTTTGGCGTATTGCCCAATGGCCAAAATCCTTCTTATCCAAGGGCCCACGGAGTGCCGTGAAGAGGATACACGCTGCAGTAGCTGCAGTAGTCCCATGTGCCCCAATGCAAACACACCCCGTTTCAGGATTGGGCTTGTGGAATCGTTCTTCTTCTGCGAGACGTACTCCAACTCATCATACTCCAGCCCAAGACCTTGGAGCGTCTGAGACGTCTGACTGTCCGCGGTTCGTGCCAAGACGTCAGGATTCTGTTCAAGAATCGCGGACGGGTCGGCCTTTTCCGGCTCCGAATCCGTCTCCCATTTCGTAGCGCGACCCTGTGACAAATTGTTGTGTGCCATGATGTGGTCAGGGCGATGGACGTGACAGCGTTCCGTTGCGCCTGAGAGCAGTGCTCTGCTCTCCATCTCATGCCACTGCTTTTCCCTGCTGTTTGCTCCTGCGGCAGGTGAAGGAACCCACACTTTCGGTGTGCACAGCTCCCCCTACACCCGCTACCCTCTGCTGGTGTCGCAGCAAGTCTGCTGTTTCTATTCCCCCTTTTGAAGAGCATTATTCCACAGATCCTGGTGCGCTGCTGAACCCACAGGCCGGTTGATGTTGCAGCTGAGGTTCTCACATGATACAAAGCCTTGCGGTATCAGTGTGAAATGACAGGCAGGCGAAAGGATAAGAGAGAGCCTTCAACACCAGTAAATGATATGCACAATGACTGGCATAACCTTTCCGTGGTTTTGACGCATCCATGGGCCCTGCAATGGGGCAACACACCACATGGCATCCAGGTCCACGCGCACGAAATATTGCTCCTGCTACTACCGATGGCATGCATCATACCGCAGATTGTTGGATTGTGGAGAGGGATTCAAGTTTGGCCTGGACTCCCAAATTTGCACAAAACATTGTCGCAGGCAACGTTTCGGTTCCAAACTGAAAAGGAAGTTTCCTCACACGAATTTTCCATCCGAAGCTGTCCCCCCTGGGGGGGGGCGACTCCTCGGTCTGGACGCCAACTACCCCCTCAACTAACCGTTGGCCGCAGGCCCCCTGGGGGGGTTCTGGGAGGGGGGGTTCTGGGGGGGGCAAATGGGGGGGGGTGTTTGGGAGGGGCTTTGAGGGGGGGGGGTGTTTGGGAGGGGCTTTGAGGGGGGGGGGGGGTCCAGGAGGGTCGATTGGGGCGGGAGGGGTCCAGGTGGGGCGATTTGGGATGGGAGGGGGGGGGGGGCACAGGCTCCCCTTACCTCCAGTTGCCTTCCCCAGGGCTGAATTAGAAGGGGGTGTTGGAGGGGGGTCCAGGCTGGGGGAGGGGGGGTACGCCATTGACATTGCGACAACAAACAACCAAAACCCCTGGGTTGGTAAAACACTTGGGCAAAAGCACAGCACGGCTGTGGGATTGAGGCTGGGATGCAATGAGACTTGCTGCAGCCTTCTGTGCAAGATTGTGGGATTGCAACTTCTTGCCAGAGAGGCGGTCCTCATACCTGAAAAACTGGATGGCTGATATCAGCGCACCAGTTTCAACAGGCGCTGGCAATTTGACATTAACCTTCAAAAACTTTTCTATGCATGCCTGAAAGGAATGGGAAAATGAAGCAACAACCCGGGGCCGCCCACACTTTGACCCTCAGTGGATGAGCTGAACCTGCAGTACCTCGAAAAATTGAAAAAAAATCGTCAACACGTTTCCTGATTTTTTCGGAGCTTGAAGGGGGTGTTGTGGGGGGGAGGGGGGTCCGGGGAGGGGGGGGGGTGCCAAAACCGATACTCTAATTCAGGCCTGGCCCTCCCTCTAACCATACCATCACCATGAACCTAACCCTAACCTTTGCAGCCAGTTGGTTCGGCCATGCTAGCCATGTTGATTGGGCTGAACAAGATCCCCAAAATTTCGTTCATGGCTGCTTTTGCCACATCATTGCTCTCCATTGTGGACCCCCACACTAACTCTGATCCTAGCCTAGGGTTAGAGCTAGCCCAAGGGCTAGGGCTAGGGTTAGGGTTAGGGCGAGGGGTACGGGTAGGATTAGGACTAGGCGTAGGGTTGGGGCGGGCGTTAGGGTCAGGGTTGGGTTTAAGGATAGTGTTGGGGTGCAAAGTGGACAAAATTGTCCTTTGGGCACCTTTGGTGCCCATGGAGCGTTGCGTGCCTTCGGCGCCCATGGACGCCTAGGGGCGGCACCTTTGGAAACTAAGTGTTGGCCGGAGGCCCCTAGGGGGGGGAGGGGAGGCAGGGGTAGTTGGCGTCCTAGGACCCACGGAGTCGCCCCCCCCCCCCCGGGTTGTCCCCCCTCACACGCTCACGCCAGAGCAGTATGCTGCGTTCAAGGCAGACCCCAGGGGGTGAACATGGCCATTCTTAGGTGACCAGGACCTGCATGCACGGCCTGCTTCCCTGCCCAAGTGCCTGCTTGTGCGCAGGCCTGTCTGCCTGCCTGCTCAATGACGCACGCAAACAAGCAACATTTGGGTAGGAACAGCGACACAAAGACCTCCATCATGCTTCTTCGCTGCGTGTTTAACCGCTGCCTCCGTGCAAGATGGCGGTTGTTGCTTTGGGTTACAGCATCTGGCACTGAGTGGCCCTTATCTGTCAGGGCATCCATGGCATCAACTGTCAGCCCAAACTCCATATCTCTCTCCCTCTTGCCTTCCAACGGTCTCATCATTGGCACGTCATCCGGCCCACCCTTGGTCAGGCTCAGGTCCCGCTTGGGCTTTGTAGCAGCAGCGGATGAAGTTTGCTCCTGCAGCACGCAGTACTTATGTGGACGCGCCCTGCACTGCACTGTACATGCACCGCACCGCACCACACCACACCACACCACACCACACCTGCAGAAGACAACATACAACATTCCACTGCACCAAAAAAAGAACAGTTGACACACACTGCCACAAATGTATAATGTCCCGCAATTGATGCGGCAGAAGAGTGGGAAGCACCTGTATCTCGGCTTCAGCATTCTGATCTTCCTCAATCTTGGAGTCAGACTACAGAAATACGAAAGCGGCTGGTAAGAACACAGCACTGATCGCTTGAATTTCCCAGAGTGTGCAGCATTACTCAGGTTCAGGGCGAGCGCTGCATATGGGCTGCATGCACATATGCATGCAGCGTGCACGCATGTGCATAGGTATGTGCAGGCATATGAATATACATATGAATGCACATGATTCTCAATGCACCTCCGGAATCACATGCACATGCAGCCTGTTTGCCACGCCCCTACGACGGGGCACTCCCAAATATGCACCATCACAAAGAGGACCTCGCCGCCCATTCTTTGCACCGGACGCTCGACGCACCCTCTCGGGATCCGGTACCACTGTCACTGACCATCAGCTATAGCGTGGTCGCCAATCAGGATGCCCTGCTTGTGAATCCATCAGTGGCCCTCCAGTCCCTCCACACCTGCACTGATTGCTCGGAGCGCCTGTGGGGCGCCAATGACGAGCGAACGGAGGAACGGGCCAAACGGCCCAGCCGGTCTATAGCCGGGTTCGTACTGTCTGCCGAGTCAGAGGCCACGTCATCCCCAAAAGTCTCGGACACGACGTTGGCCACAGACAACTGCGGTGTGCTTTGTTGAGGCTTGCCGTTGCTGTGGGACATTTTCGGGCCAAAGGAGGCCGCCAGTGTATCGAGAGCCTGCGATACAGCGTGAGGCAAATTATGCAAAATATTGGACAGCTGCCAGACCAACCGCCAACTGGTTTCACATCACAGGCCATTTCCCCACGGCATGAGGAGCCCACAATGCAACAGGCAAGGCATTGGATTAAAATGATGCTCCCAAGGCAGGCCTTTTCCCCTCTAGCAACTTGGAAATAGGAAACAACACCTTTGTCTCCTTCTGAGTTTCTTGCACGGTAAATCATTTGTGGACAACGCGTGTTGTCATGAAGGTCTACATGCTCGTGCAACGACTAATGGTTGAGTCACAGCATTATTGGGCCTTGCACCTCCGCAATCCGGGCTGCTGCTCCATCTGCCAAGTGGCAGGTTTACCTATTTAGTAAGGCCTTCTTGAGATAGCCGTGCAGTATTTTGTACATGAAGGGGTAGGCAAATTGACAGATGGCATGGAGCAAAAGACACTTTGCATGGAGGGGTAGACATGGTGCTAGCTATGTAGTTTAGGATCTCTGCTGCTGGCTCATGAATGGTGGTGGCCATCATACCCATGGACAACAGGAAAAGGGTCAATGTGGTACACCATGTTAGGTCTGTTTTGGAAAATTTATTGCTTGCGGATAATCCAACTTGGGGCAGACTCCTACAGCTCCCATGCACCTGCAAAGGCCAGTGCACAGGAGTCTGCCCAATACCATTATGATACTCTATTCACATGTGGACAGAGTTTGTAGAGGGGGGCAATGGGGAGTGGAAGCGTTGCATGAACACTGGGGGAACTGCTCAGAATAGACACACATACATACACACCGTCACTGCAGCGGCCAGTGAAATTGACAAGATGTAGCACACAAATAGCAAGTGGTGCTCCGAGCCTACTGCAACTTGGGTTCACTTACGACATCCCTCTCCCACAACAAGCACCATGGTATGATGTCTCACTGACATGGCTCACATCTTTGAGGGGCAAGCCACTGGACTCAGGGTCGAAAAGTCAAGTCGCTCATACTGTATGGGGCACGTTGATTATTCATGGTTCACACGCACACACGCACACGCACAAACAGCAACCTGCCCACTACCCCCTGCAGTGCAATAGGGTGCAGTAGGATTCCCACTGCCCACTGCCCCTTGTAGTGTGGCAGTGTCCTAACGCATTTCCACTCCCCAATGCCCCCAGCGATGCAGCAGTGTATTGAGGGATCCCACTGCCCACTGCCCCCAGCAGTGTGGCAATGTGCTAATGGATTTCCACCACCCACTACTCTGGTGCAGCAGTGTACTGACGGCATGGGAACAATCGTATGAAGGATCGCACTGCCCACTGCGCCTCTGAAGAGTGTTGTTGTGCTGCAGCATACCACAGCCCACAGCACCCATACTGTGTGGCAGTCTGGTCAAGGATACCACTGCCCACCGCACCACACCAAAGAGCAATGCGGCAGTGCACCAAAGAGTACCACTGCCCAGTAAACCCCTGCCATGCAGCAGTGCACCGAAGGATACCATAGCCCACGGCAACCCTGCCCGTGTAGTGTGGCAGTACGCTGTAGGATCCCACTGCCCACCACACCCCGACAGTGAGGCATTCTACACCTGCTGCCCCCCCCCCCCCACTCTGTCGGCCCAAATTTCAGCCACCACAAAGCAAGGGTGCAGGCCGTGGACTGGTTCCCTGTTGGGTTCCAGGAACAGGAAACAGAGGGAGCAGACTTTTTGCTGCCTGCCACCCCCGCCCCCCCAACAGAAATGGTTCCGGACGGGTAACGGACCCCCCTCCCCTGCCCCCTGCACACCCTTTGCACTCTCGCTGCAAGCTGGCACATGGCGAACAAGGTCCCTCCCCTCACAGAAGGGGGTAGGGCGCTCGACGTCAATCTGGGATCTGGGACCCACATGGCGACCCAGCAGGTGGTCCTCCTCTCTTGATCAAGTGGGGACAACGGGCAAATGAACAAATAATGCAAAGCGGCAGGCCACTTACAGTCTTGCTGCAGTGCAACGGCTGGTCACTTACAGCCCCGGCAGGCCACCACACGAGCTGTTACAGAGACATAGATGAATGAAGAAAGGGGAGCCAACCCCCCATGGTGATCGGCACAGGTGGTTCCGCTCCCCCTGCACCGAAGCTTGTGGGGGGTGCCGTATGCCGGGCGGAACCCTCCGCAACCTCTTGGGGCCAAGGGCTAGTGGCGAAACCGCCATCACGCATCTGTTGCTCTCCCCCCCCGCAGTGGCCTGGAGCCCAGGGACATGACGGTGATGGTCTACTGTCGTGAGATGCCCTGGATGGTCCTCACTGGCTCAACCCCACCCCCTCCCAGCCACAGAGTGACCAGGAGTCCGCTAGAGGGGCACGCTAGTGGCCCTACGCCAACCCGCCGGGATCGCACCAGCCGGGTGTGAGGGTTGCCTGCGACCACCTGTGTAAGTGCAGCAACACGCGCCCCGGCAAGTGGAGCTAGTGGCCTATGTGCCCGGCCGCCACCACTGTAAATTGAGATAAAGTATCCGTTTCACCTGTCTCCTGGCGAGCGGCACTAGTGGACCCCCGAAGCTTGACGGGCCCGCAGAGGCACCCACAAGACGGGCCGTGGTAAGTATGGCCAGAGTCAGTGGCTGAAGGGCTTCAGCATACCCATACCCATACCCCCCACCCCACCCCACTCCTTGTAGTGTGGCAGTTTAGCTGAAGTATACACCTACCCACATTGCGACAGCAGTGTGGCCGTGTGCCATATAGAACAGTGTGGCCATGTGCCGTATAGAACACCCTGTAGTGTGGCAGTGTGCAAGGGAAGCCACAGCCCAATGCATCCCTGCAATGTGGCAGTGCAGTGTACTGAAGGATGCCACCTCAGCATGGCGGGGTCGAGCTAGCGCCCGGGACCAGCACTTTGTCCCAGCAGGTCCTGGCACTCAGCACACCCTTGGAGCCCAACTGCCTAAGGTGTGCCCCTAGCCTGTATAGTTACACCATCTGTGCCACCTGGCAGTCGGTGCACCCTCCCCAGTCGTGCCACGTACCACCGGCACCCCCGTGTCTTTGGACGGTCGTGGGGCAGCTCAACAGCTGGTCCCTGTGACATGGAGGCTGCGAGCCCTGGCCCACATCTCCTCGTGGGCTCAGCGTAAGGCTCCGGGGCTTGGAGCACCAGGTACACTCAACCCCCCTACCCACAATGGACCAACCAGGTGTGCATGCAAGTCTCCCAGCCCCCCACCCCGCCATTGAACAGAATGTACGACCTGGATCTCCGTTCCCATGAACCACATCGGCACGACCGCATCTCCCAATCAATGGGGCTCCGGTGGGGTCCAAGGGGGTTGTCCATAGTCCGTTCAGCCGGACCGTCAGGCTATTCAACCAAGTCGTCAGGCAGTGAAGGCTGCAATGACCTGGAACCCTGCTCTTGTATGAGGCTCTGTCCCAACCCCCCCCCCCCAACACACACACCGAAATCACAACACATTTGGCGGTTCACTGAACAGCCATGTACCAGAAATGATTTTCAGGAACAAATTCCACCAGCGATGCAGTGTGCGCGCACAAGGCACACCGGACTTTTTCCCTTGACGTATTGCAAGTCACCCAGGGTGACGTCTTGCCCAGGCACATCTTCTACAGGCGCATTGAGTTCGTCGACGTTTGACGAATCCACCCCTGCACATGTGTGTGTGTTGGCACAAATCAATTCCGGCCATGGACAAATGGCGAGGTTCAACCGCAACTTCTGACGTCAGCAGGCTTCCGCTTGATCATGAAGGATTTTGGGGAGAGGGGTCCATGAAGGCTTGTTGGTTACTGTATGGTGCAACCGGTCACCAGTGCCATGTCGTGTGCATCACTTACTTGTTGGTTGAGGTCAAGTGTGAGGGGGAGTGAGGGGGCTGGGGGGGAGCGGTGCGCAGCTTTGCTGGCAAGAGTGGAATACCTGTCCCAATGCGCATGACCCAACAAGCGCCCATGAATTGGGGTAGGGCCAGGCCGTACTGTGGTTACTGTTGCCAAAGTGGGTGTCACTTGCCCCCAACCCCCTTACATTTTGCTGGGTCTATCCAACACCAGTGCCAGGATTGCTGTGCTCAGTGCCTTCAGTCGATGGCGTGGAAGGTCCGGAAAGTGGGGAGGCGTCTGGAGCGCAGAATGCTGCAAGTTTCTCCAGTGCCCCCTTGGTGCCATGTTTCTGCCTTGCGTGCCGTTGGTTTGGAGAACCCTGGCGATTGTTCACTGAACATTTTTCGGCACAACTAAAACAACTTCTGGGGGAAAAAAGCCGCCCCGACGAACATCCGCAGCGCAGCAATTCGAGATTTGAGTCGAAGGAGTAGGGAAATCAGGGGGGATGGGGGAGAACGAGGGACAAACTGGCGGGAAACACGCGGGCAAAAGTGGGATCCATGGATCATGATGCATTGGGCAGGCACGGGATATGGCGGCTTGAGGAGCGAACGGTTTTCCCGCCTTCTCCACCACGTCCCCCGGATTCTGCGGTTTAAAACCCATTCAACAATGCCACCGAAGCGGAAGTTTCGCGACCCGCTCACCAGCCAATCCCGGGAAGTAAAGGCCCGCACAGACTGTAGAGGTACTGGCAGCTGCACCACTATGCGCAGGGGTATGGACACCACACTGTCAGAGGAGTGTGGGCACTGCAATTGCATCAACCGGGACAAAGAGGCTCGGCAGAGGAATTCGAGCCCGCACACGCACGTGATGCGCAGGTGCAGGTGGGTGTGCACCCTGCGGGTGGGTCAGGGTGTGGTCCACGCGGAAGATCAGGGGAGGACCTGGGGCCAGGAACGGAAACAATGTGGCGGCGTCTGGCAGAATTGCGAGGGATTGCGACGAGTCCAAGAAACGCAGGATTTCATCGTCTGTGCAATAGCTGACTGTAGCAATGAGGACGGGGGCGGTGTGCACAGGGCCTGGGATCGGAGAAAGAGGTGGCAGCAATGTTACGACGCTGAGAGATCACCTAATCTAATGGCATTAAAGCATAACCGACGGTTGAAGAGGAGCCAGCAGCGGTTGTAGGTAACCGACAGGTGACGGACAGCAGAACACTGCGCGGTTTTGTCGGTGGTGGCTCACTGGACTCTGGGATTTCGTGTTTTACTGACCAATCCCGAGGATGTGACGCATAATTAAGGGCGGGAGAACAGTGCCATCTGCTGTAGACCACTGACACTTAAACATCATGACAAAACACCCAACCAATCGTCCCTCCTCTGCAACTCCCCGTGGCCTCCCACTGTACAACAGTTGCGACACCTAATCGCGGCCATGCTTGTTATGGAAAAGCATCAGTCCCTTTGGCCTCTGTTGTAGATCCTCTCTTTTTGGTCCGCACGGTTGAGCGTGTCATGACACAAGACAAGCAAACGTTCCTGATGATCGCCCGGTTGTACAGGGCGCAGGGAGAGGGGGGAACAGCACCGGGGCGATGCGACAAGAATCGGCATCAGAGACCTGCCCAGTTTTTTATACGGTGCTTACATCGTTTACCCGCGCACATGCACATGTCTCTCGAGCGAGTGAAGCGAGCGCGAAAGGTATCGAGCAAGCGAAGCGAGCGAGGAAGTCGCACCGACCGGATAGTCAGCCGGCCAGCCGGCCCAGTCGGCCAACTATCCGAATGGACGAGCGGCCAGCCGGTCGCCCAGCCGATTATCTAACCTGACAAACAGCTAGGCAAGCAGCCAGTCAGCTGGTCGGCCAGCCACTTTTCCGCTGAGCCGGTATATCCGCCACCGCTGTATACCTACCGAAGACCTTGTCCGGTTTAATCCAGTGAGCTTCTCTGGTGCACAACGGAGCTGTGATAGTTCTCTACCACCATAGAATGGAAATGAGCAGATATTTGTCTGATCTGCGCTTTCTTGTGGCCCTTATTGCAGACTGTTTTTTGGGGAAAGGGACCTTCAACCCCCTTGCCAAATATTGGCACTTCACGTCTACAACATGCCGACAGTGTCTATAATTAGCAGACTGCGTCTACATGTGGCAGACCACGTCTACAGACTACAGACCGCCTTCTTGTGTGCAGGGATAAGCAGGGAAAGGGGTTTGTTGGTATGGGGGGTTTCCAGAATGAAGCGGATAGTTGGCCGGCTGACTATCCAGCTAGATACGTGGCCTATCTGCCAAGCCGGTACCTCCGCCAAACCCTTGTGCGGTTTATTCCATCCCGCCCACCGGAGACGTGCACCACATGCAGCTTGCGCACCACAGATCTTGCAATTCCCAAATGCACGTGTCTATGGCCACAGGTAGCATTTCATAACGGTCACAAGATATAACTATGAACAAAATACGCACCTCAAAGAGCAGGACAAATTGAGCGAAAAGCACAGGAGTACAGGCCTGCAAGGTCAACCGGAAATGAAGACCTCACCGTGGCAGCACACTGCAAAGGCCACATCTTGGGCCAGCATCTCTGATGCGCAGGGCGCGGTCAGAGTCCTCAAAGGCACGAAGCAACAGGGAACAGATTTTGTGCAGCATACAGCGGGGGCAAAGCAGGGCATGCATCGGGGGTGGGGAAAGGTTGACGGAATGGTGCTGCCTGGCCTAACACAGCACCTGGACGGCCTGCAGCGTCCATCGTGAAGGGCGCGGCGATGGCATTCCACAACCGATCTTCGCAGTGTGGATTGCCTGCTGCTACAAAACAGTCCTGCGTGCGCTGGTCAAAGTAGGATCGCAGGCACCCAAAAAAGTAAGTCTGGTCGTGCACGTCGATGTCTTGGTGCTTCCGTGAGCGACCGCAGTGCCCTGGCACGACGTGGGCAATGTGGGGGCAGCGGGGCTGTGGAAGGTTCAAGGGGAGAGCTGCAGCGAGGCTGCGGGGGGGGGGGGGATGATGGTGCAGCACTGGGGGATATGTGGGTGTTAAGGCACTGACACCAGGTCCACAAAAAATATATGTTTTGGTCGTACCACAGGCACCATGGGGCACTCAGGCTTGGCAGCACAATCACCACTCCCCAGTCCATCCCCCAACACCCCTGCAACTCCACACCAACCGTGCCCCCCACATTCTGACAGCCCCACTCCACAAACCCAACCACCCCCACAACCCTACGGCCCGCATCCGCCCTTCCTCGCATCACTGTCCTCACACACCCTGGCACAAAAGTAATATTATATAACAAATAGATAACAGACAGAGGAATATTCAAGATATGAAATAGGAACATAACAGCAAATATCACTACACCCCTCTCCCCTTATGTCTAGCTAGCAACGGCAAACAACAAGCAACAACAAGTAACACTTCTTCTTTCCGCGTTGCCAACATCTTTATGCCATCGCTTCAGGCTACACTCTACTCAAGCCATGCTTTGTATTGACACGTGGTCTTCCAAAATCCAGAGTTTGAGACTCCAACTCACCACTGGTGGCACAGGGCATGAACACCAAGTCAGGAGGTGCTATCCCAAAGCTTTGCGATTTGGGGGGGCGGGACGGCCATTGTTCGCCCAAAACAGCCCTGAAAACCGTTCAAAAAGGGCAAAAGGAGGGAAAAGGGATGGCATAGGCTATGCTGCAACTGGCTAGATTTGATAGCTCTGAGGCCCCCTCCCTCTTCCTCTTCACCCCTGCCCCCTTCTCTCAGGCTGTGCCTCTGCTGGGCCCCGCAACGTTCTCACAGGGGAGCTAAGCCAGTGGACCTCCCGGACACAGAACACCCTGTGATCACACGATCCGCCCTGAGGCCCAACGATGTCTGGTATCAAAGAGCCTTTTGCTGGCCACCAACTTCCAATACGTCTCAGAAACGTCCTAAAAAAAGCCCCAAAATGGCCTGAATTAAGGCAGTTTGGCCTCAAACAGCCCCAAACCAAGAATGAGCCACACCTTGGACTACGTGCCTCAAAAAGCACGTCTGAGGGCACCTAGTCCACACACACACAACGCACAATTTTTGTTGGTTCCACCCCTCACAATTGCCCAACTGGACGCCTTGACCCCTGTACCGGTGTGCGCTAGGACATGCTAAGGCAGCGCACGCAGCTCAAAGCAGCTGGGCCAAAATGGGTGCAACAGGGCTCCACACTTTGTCCAATGTTTTCATGGAGCACTTAAGAAACCCGAACAAGTGTTTTTTAGCCCATTTCGAGCCTGTGGTGACTCGTTTTGGCCCCCCCAAGAGCCCCAAGATAGGCCATTTTGGGACCAAAAGAGGGTCAAAAAAAAGTCGAAACCCGTTTTTTCAAAAGCAGCAAGTGAAGCACAGTGTGTTGTGTCCTTCATTATGCGACGTTCCTAACCCAACCTTTCGTCCTATGACTACCTCGGCCATGAAATTCAAATGGACTGGCACCCAGCCTCCCTCCTGCGGCCCTCAATCCATCACACAGCAAGCAGTATGGTATGGACCCAAGCCTTTGCTAATGCAGATTTATTGCTACAGATTTATTGAGGGGCACGGGGGGGCAACTACAATCAGTCCGGATGCGACCCACCCCCCCCGCTATCTGTCAAAACTTGTGGGGGGGGGGGGGGGGCAGTTGGGGCAGGCGGGGTCGGCGGGAGGGTGGGGGGGGGGGGTATTGGCAGCTTAGCCGGGGGGGGGGGTCCCCAAGAGGGGGGGGGCTGCGCACGACCCACTACTACCACATGCATACCTCAAGGGGGTGTGTGTGTCTGGGGGCATGGGGGTATAGAGGTATGTATGCGATAATAGTGATTTCTCGGCTTTGCCAGGAAGAAAGTCTTAGGGGTCTTAAGGACCAAAGGCATAGTACCCCCTTCAACTAAGCATGGGACAAAAAATTTGGCGCCGTTGGCGCCATGGCCCCCACACCGCTTTCTTGCAAAACTCGGGGGGCGGGGGCGGGGCTGGGGGGGGGGGGGGGTCGCATACAAGGACCGGGCCCGGCCGCCCCCCATGTTGATAGGGTCACAAACATTAGGTGCGTTAGTATCAAAGTCCTGCTTAGGGCGTGCCTGCACACAATCATACATCTTGGGGGGACAACCATGACAAATGCACCTCAGGCCCTTCCAAATTGGGGCACAGGATCCCCCCGAAGTAAAGGCCTGAAGACGGATTGCTGTTTTCTCCAGATACATCAACAACATTTGTTCATCAATCTATGTATCAACAGAAAGGTGCCTTTCCGGATTGTTTTTAGCCTGTCCGAAGCCCGTTTGGAGCCATTCCAAAAGTGTCAAAAAACCTTGAAGGTGAGCCGTTTTGGGACCAAAACAAGCGCAAAAAGGGGTCGACAGCGCAAAAAGGGGCCAACAGCTCATTTTTGCAACAATGCTCCTTGGCCACTAGGCCTGCTTCGAAAAGTAGCTTTAACCTTGTTGGAGCCTGCTTCAATCTTCTTTCGCCCATACATTGACACATCCCATGCCAAAGCCAAATAGTGTAGCCATTGCCACGGCGCCTCCTGGGGTTGGGGAGAGGGGTGTAGAGTAGAGGATGCAAAAGTGAAGATGAGGAAATGTAATAGAGATGAGAGATAGACACAGAGCATGTTCACGTAGATTCCAACTGCATGTGCAGTGCACTACCGGACACCAAAGCCACGCACAACAGTATTCTTGAGCATAGAAATGCAAACTTCTTCGCTAGCTGGGTACAAACTAACAAGGCAACGAAAACCCGAGTCGCAGCACGACAAATCGCATACCGGCAATCCCTTGCGGATCTTTCTGGGGCATATACAGCCGCAAACGGTCAGGGTCTTGGGGCTTTGGCGCACTGAGGCCGTCAGGATTCGACGGCAAACGGCCTTTCAGGGACTGGGGCAGTATCAGAAGCCTAAGGGCAGAGGTAAGCTCACTGTATTGGACCCCCTTTTCAGCCCACATGTCACTCAAGCACAGGCCAGGTCCTACATGAGGTACCCCCTAGTGGTTGGCAAGGGCCCGGAAGGCTCGCTGAACGCTGCACCAGGGACAAGGGTGCATGGGTTCTGTATTTTTTTTTAGATGCGGATTATTTTTTTTTAGAGGAAATATTTTTTCTTAGCTAAAAAAAATATTCCGCACTAAAAAAAAATATTCCGTGCTAAAAAAAATATTCCGCGCTAAAAAAAAATACTCAGACATTTTTCTTCTGCGCGCAGTATTTTTTTTTAGCGCAAATGCCGCAAATTTTAGAAGTGGTAAAAAAAAGTGTTATGGGCGATTCCCTAGGCACCTGTGGGGGACGTGGTGTGTGCGGGGACCCCATGACAGCACGGGTGATGAAGCACGTTTGATTTTGACCCCCCCCCCTCCCCCCTCAGCTTGGACCACCAACCCCCCGCCCACCCCTCTAGACCCCCTCTGGAGCGCCAGATTAGCAAGACGAGGCGCTATACAAATGTTGTTTGTTGCCCAGACATGTTCAATGCAATTGTCAGCCCGCGGACAAGGGGCCCCTGGCGCGGGATGCTGCCACCCACATTGAGCATTGTGTCTGATCCATCTACTCCTCAAGCGGAGCTGCTAGCCTTGCTAGCGGTGCCCCACTCAGCAATGAGTGTGGGCGCAGCGTGGAACCGCGTGGCCACCAGCGTTTGGTGGCCCGTTGTGGAAACCCGGGAGTGGAATTGCGGTACACAATGTGAAATGTGGGGTGTTCCACTTGTTTGTTTGTTTCACAACCCCATATTGGTCAGTATTGTTGGGCCCCTTGAGTTGGGGTTAGGGATTCACAATCCACGCTTTGTTGCGTGGGCCCTTGAGGTGGGGTTAGGGACTCGCAATTCACGCTTTGTTGCGTGGCCCCTAGAGGTGGGGTTAGGGACTCGTAGTCCACGCTTTGTTGCGTGGCCCCTTGAGTTGGGGTTAGGGACTCGCAATGCACGTAGTCATGTTGCCATGTGTGCCAATTAAGATGCAAGGGGTTGGTTTACTGGACTTTACCTTAGGCTCCTCAACCATAGGGTACCTTACTTTCCTATTTCTTACCCTACCCTGCCCCGTTTTGACATACAGCTCGTAAAACCGTACAATGTCTAACAAGTGTGTTTGTGGGGCAGTTGCCGAGCTACCTATTGCTAGCCTGGCAACCGGCTTGCAGCAGGCGTTTGCTGCCATCTCACCCAACACCACAACGGCATGCATGGGCTGTTTCAAGCTTGCCAACGCAGCGGCCCTACAGAGCCTCTCTGCCGCTACCCCGTCCCCGCAACCTACCGCGGCAGTACCAACGACGGCAACAACCGAACCTACGCCCGAGACGCCAAGTGCCGAGGACACTGGGTTCGCAAGTTTGGACAGGCAAGCCTTCCCCACGAAAAAACTTGCAAGCACGGCGGCTAGAACTATTGATGGTCGTTTTATGTCCATACCCGGTCACAACCGTCGCTATCAGTGTGCGGAGCAAGGTTGCGGAACCCAGCGATGGGTCTACCACGACCACGATGCTGGCTGTTGGAGGGTTAAAGAAGTCGGGATCTGTGAGCACAACACCTGTTCAGCATACATGCAAGGCACAGCCCTGCACTTGCCGCTACCAATGACGCTGAAGCTGCAAGATTTGCTAGCTGGTAATTGTCCCCAGCGGGCACTGGCTCTTATGCGGGAGGCATTTCTAGGTGACGCATTGGTGAACAAAATGACCGCCCGGTGGACAACGAATTGGTCGCAGCGTCGTATGCCACCGCCCCCTAGTACCAAGGCGGCATTGGAGAAGTGGATCAATGATTTGGCCCCTGAGACGAACGACGGGCATGACCCATATTGCTTCATGCACACCATCAAGGAGGATGGGTCATGCTTTGTTGCGGGCCTTACCACACCAAACCTCATCCGTAATGCGCGGAGACGTCGAGGAGAGGATTACCTATCCATTGATGGGCAATTCTCGATAACCGTAGAAGGCTTCACAATGCAAATTGTGGGCACATGTGACCGGGCACATCACTTGTTGCCCTTGGCCGTGCATGTGGCCACTGCGGAACGCAAGGAAGTGGTGTGTCCGTTTTTGGCAGCCCTTCGTGAAGAAGTTGAGAAGGACGGTATGCCCTGGGCGCCGACAAAGGGCATGGCCGATCATGCAGACGCCTTCCGAGACGAGCTTGTTGCGCAGTTCTCCGGCATGGAGGTTGCAGACTGCTTCTTCCACGTGGCCAAGAAAGTCCGGGATAAGGCTCCAATGCTCGGGTCCTTCTACAAACCCGTGATCGCAGGAGTTCGTCGCGTGTCTCAGTTGCCATCAGCGACTGTGCATCAACAAAAGAAGCGGGACATGCTACGTGAATGGTCAACAATGGGTGTGTCAGAGCAATTCCTCCGTGCATTTGAAAAGGAGTACGTTGGTACTTCGTGGTGTGTGGCCACTCTTCCGGCTGGGTACCCCACCACAAACAATGCGCAAGAGGGAATGAATTCTGGTGTGAAGCGTGTTTGGACGAGGCACGAGCGGCGTCGGTTGATACCATTTTTGGACACGGTGAGGCGGATGCTCCGCAATTGGTCACATGACCGGTGTGAGGCCGTGCCCGGTCTGTATCCTAACAAGGCGCAAATTGCGCGGATAGCAGCTGCGCGTGACGAGCACATGGTGTATCGCGGGGGATATTGGTGGTCAAAAGTGTCTGCAAATGGTGTGCCGTGTGCCATCACCGAACAAGAGGCCATCACGCTGCAGCAAGCATTGCAAGCGGGGCCGCTCGACGAGGAGGCTTGCAACTTGCTTGAGGAGTACCGCCGCTTCAATGCGGAACATTGCCTGTGCACTGAGTTTTGGAAGTATGCGTCGTGTTGGCATGTATTTTGGGCACAACAAAAAGTGGATGGGGTGTGGGACGTAGTCCGCATCCGCAATGCACGACGGATGGGTTACGAACAACATCCTCCTACAAAGAAGCAGAAGACAACGATGCAGGAGGCTGACGAGGAACCGGCGGTCCATTTGGCGGAAGTCCCGAAGGCAGGACGCCCTGAGCGTGCTCCAAAACAGAAAATGAAATGTGGCACCAAGCGGCCCCGAGACGAAGACTACTACCCGGAGGTGCCCGGTGACAGTACCCCGTTGAACGATAATTGTTTGTCGCAGTGGTTGGAGCAGACCCTTTGCCACAACGAGGTGGACGACCCTATGCCCTGGAACTCACTGGTAGGGGCCATTGTAAGGCATCGCATGACACTGAGGTCACTGTTAAGTGGGCCACAGATAGGAACCAAACAAAGGTTACCGCCTCGGAGGTCCACGAGAACGAAGAAGCAGCATGGGCAGCTTTCCACAAAGCCCAGATGAGTTCATCTCCTGGTTCCGCAAAGGGCACTCGGTCTGGAAACTCTGATACCTCCTCAGAGCCGGCCTTGTTTCCTGAATCCGCAACACAACCAGCCCCCCTCCCCTCCCCTACCCCCCAAGAAACCCCCGCAAAGGTACCACCACCGCCCCAGCAGGAGACGCAAGGTGCCCTTGTGCCCATTGAGGGAGGGGATGTTGAGGTGTTCCAGAATCGCCCGGTTGTCAAGGTAGGCTGGAGAGCTTACCTAGTGCCACGAAACTACGGTGGTAACCTCGATTGTGACCAGGCAACCTGCACACAACTAGAGAAGTGTAGGGGTGGCACGGAAGAAGTCACGCGCTGCCTGGATGCCCAAAACAAGGATTTTGCACAGCGTGTGAACGCTGATCGGTTGACATGCATTTTCCTTCGGGTTTTTGGGAAATGGATGACTGAAGCGGACATCCTTGACTTGTCTGGTTAACTCCATTCAATGCACAGCATTCTATGGACCGATCCCCCTCCCCCCCCCCCACCTTCTCACTGCAGACAGTGCCCAGCAGTCTATGGGCGCAATTCTGTTTGGGGATGCACGTGGTCATATCAGAGAGTTCATCGCAGGGGATCACAGGTACTATCCACCTTAGCCAGAGCCCATGTGCCCAGATTCATCTGCTCAGAGAACAGGGGTCTTCCTTCGCTGGGGGACGTATGCAGAGAGTTCATTGCAGAGGATCACAGGTACTATCTGAATGTTGTACAGTAGGGTACTCAGCCACCTTGGCCAGAGCCCATGTGCACAGATTCACCTGCTCAGAGAACAGGGGTCTTCCATCGCTGGGGGACGTATGCAGAGAGTTCATCGCAAAGGATCACAGGTACTATCTGCATGTTATAAGGTAGGGTACTCAGCCACCTTGGCCAGAGCCCATGTGCACAGATTCATATTATGCTCAGAGAACAGAGAGAACAGGGGTCTTCCTTCGCTGGGGGACCTATGCAGAGAGTTCATCGCAAAGGATCACAGGTACTATCTGAATGTCATAAAGTAGGGTACTCGGCCACCTTGGCCAGTGCCCATGTGCACAGATTCATGTGCTCAGAGGGCAGGGGTCTTCCTTCACTGGGGGACCTATGCAGGGAGTTCATCGCAAAGGATCACAGGTACTATCTGAATTTTGTAAAGTAGGGTACTCAGCCACCTTGGCCAGAGCCCATGTGCCCAGATTCATCTGCTCAGAGAACAGGGGTCTTCCTTCACTGGGGGACCTATGCAGAGAGGTCATTTGAACGGATCATACATAATGTCTGAATTTTGTGAAGCAGGGTACTCAGCCACCTTGGCCAGAGCCCAGGGGCACAATTTCAAGGGTGGGGAGAAGGTGCTCGCAGTGGAGGGCTCTGAGTGCACGATCAAGTGGCAGACAAAAAAGAAAGCCAGTTCCCATTCTATTACAGATGTGTTTCTCACTGCTCTTCATAGCATTCCGAGTTCGGATAGTGCATCAGAGGCCCCTTTGTATCTGGAGTCTGAGCACGAAGCCACTAACCCAAAAACGTCCCTACGCTCAGCTGCCTAGCACAATACCCAGACACAGGGTGATCCAGCCAAGCTTTTTCTGCTCGTTTCTTCTGAAGTACCACGTGCCACTCACGTGGCTGTGCTGCAGTGTCTGACAGCCATAGTTATCAACTCCTTACAACCCTGCATCCCAGCACAAAATTTTGTGCATTTTCTGCGGCTTTCGCAGTCTGCCCAGTCAGTCCCAAGTTCCAGATTCCTTGCTCAGACTCTGAGAGGTGGTATTCAAGCACTACCCAGTCGGTGCACAAGTTTGCCCATAATTGCATGCTCAAGTGTTGCTCTTTCCAAATGTCTTCAGATGATGGGTCAACATAGGCCGACCAGGGTGCACACAGGGAGGGATGCTGGTTCTGTATTTGTTTGGGTCATGTCCAAGAATCCATGGCACTCCAGCCCTTGTCCACAACGAAGGCGTCTTGTGCATCAGTTACACAGTGACAGGTTCCCATGCCATCAAGTGGGTTGCATTATCCATCATCCTCACGTGGCCTAAAGTGTACTGCATCAGCACGTTCGGAAAGTGCATCTGGCATCAGGCAATCTTGTTGGCAGTGGTGTCATACTGGGCGTCATGTTGTCCCTAGATGCAACGCAGTGTGAATCAGTGGTTTCTATTGCATGTTGCCTGTAAGGGCAGGGCAGGGACGTGGGGGTAGCGTTATCCGTTATTTTATCTTTTTTTAGATGCGGAATATTTTTTTTAGAGGTTGTATTTTTTCTTAGATCTCAAAGTCTGTTCCTGAAACGTTGTTTTATTTTTTTTTAGATTTGCAGCGGATTATTTTTTAGAGAGCCATCTAAAATTTTGATCACTTTCGACCTTCTTTTTAGATGTTTTGTATTAAATTTTTAGATGTTTTGTATTTTTTTTTAGAGGTTCTATTATTTTTTAGCGCATCTAAAAAAAAATATTTTCGCATCTAAAAAAAAATATTATCTCGGGTGCATGCCTCCACGAAGCTCAGCGCTGCGAAGCGTGAAGACCGAGATCCGAAGTCGGTTGGTGGAGTGGCCCAAAAGATGCACCAACATGGCATGCCCTCCACCCCTTTCCCATCGTCATGTTACGCCACACCGAGACACCCGGCCACACCGGGAGGAAAGAGAGACGTGACTGGGACCAAAGTGGCGTGCTGAACCACTGCTCACAGAATCAGCCGGTCTCTGAAGATAAAGTGGTGCCTTAGGAAGCCCAAGGTGGGTGATATTTTCCCCTGAAATCGGTACCCAGGCGAAATTCACTGCTTCCCTGTGCATGGGAGGAGGGCCAGAAACAGGTGCCATCCCCTGACTGGCTTGGTGTTCGTTTGGCACTTGGAGTCACGATAGTATGCGCACACAGACATGGTGCCCAATCTGATGACGCATCCACTTCCTGTCACCCAGGCGCCGCCGCGATTTGGCAGTGCCGCCGCAGCATGACATTCAGCACGCTGTTGTCTATGGAGCTGATTTCGGGGTTCCATGAACATGTACACCAGTTTGCACCGGATGTGTATGTCGATGACTTTACCCCCTCCAAAAAAAGCCCAGACAAAACCAGGCGCAGACCAGGTGGTGCAAACCGGAAAGGCATCTGTGCATCCCAGCCCATCAGAAGTGTGGAATAATGCAACCTGGCGGCCGCATCGGGGAGGGTGACCCCTGGGCACCTCCCAGAAGGCTGCTCAGCCTCCATGTGTGCCTCATGCGCATGCTTCTGAACGGAGGAGGAACACAAAGTGTTGGTCTCTTCGATAAACCTACCCACTAAATCACGATTCACTAAGCTCCCCACACGCCCCCCCCCCCCGCACACAAAATGAGTAGGGGTGGGGCCTGCTACGGTGCAGCAGCTTTTTGTGCAAAAAAAAAAAAGCAGATCCTCCCCACCAGCCGTATCAGATACAGGTCACATAGGTACCGCACCCGGATCACAACTGCATCCCCCAATCACACCGCCAACAGGTGTTGATCCGGGACTCTCTGGCCCTGAGGTGCGGGACCTACACCGGCCGTGGCGGGCAGTCTCTGAGCCTTACAAATCATCGGTTCGACCGCCATGGAAGCTTGCCAGGCCGGACACCCACGGGGGCAGCAGATGTGAGCAAAACCATTCCTCGCACATGTACTACTCATCGTAGTCGCGTTTGCCCTCTTTCTGCTACGTTGGGCCCGACGACACTCATGTGGTGACTTGGTATCCCAAGCCCCCCACCCCTCCACCACCACCAATCCTGTACCATCCCTCCGCATCTCCTCAGCCCCTCTCGCCCCGCTCCTGCACGTTCAGGCCACGCGCAGACGTGATGTTGCAGCACAAGCTGACAACGATTCCTGCCTCCTACGGACCCAAGACTCGCACCCACGCCGCACAACACCGTGCAGAGGCCCGTACATACACCCACGCACCCCGGGCACACAAGCCCACACGGACGCCCGCACGCGCTCATGCGTAATGGCACACGCACATCGCCACACGTAGGCACGCGACATATGCGGTGCAGCGGCGCACGCGCGCGCACACGCACAAACACACCGTGACTCTGATGGGCGTTTGATGCCCTTCTGCGTCGTCTCCATGCAGCCAAAGGACTGCACGACCGGATCGTCCAAGGCACTGTGGAGGTGGTGGTAAATGCGGGTGTACACCGTGTGGGACAGACAGATCTGCCCCCCTGGGGCGGCCTCACAGAGGGAGAGGGCCTGCCCGATGGCCTCGCCAAAATAGACTCGCGGCACTGAGGACAGGAATGATGGCAGCGTCTGGATCCCGACTTCGCCAAGGTGTAAGCCAACTTTGATGCGCAGGCCTCGTTGCAGGAGATTGTTCTCTGCGTCGTACTCGAGGCCGGCCTCGGCGTGCCTGTGGACGGGGACACACAGCTCGGCGGTTAGCAGACAGATGCACAGATTTGCCGCTTGGCTCCTGGCTCAAATGATGACTCGGCAAACATACCCCATATCGTATGACTGAGGGGGGACAGTCTCTTGCTCCAGAACTCCGCACTACGTGACTCCTTCGGTCAAAGCTCCGTGTGATGCAACTCAACAGGATATGGGTACATACGGTGTGTCACATGTCGCCCATCGTCTAGTAGGACTGAGGATACAGCCCCATATTATGTGAATCAGCAGGACTGCCAGCGGGAAAATCAATGATACTAACGTCCTTGGCTCCATGCCATGTGTCTCAAGGAATACAGCCCCATATCATGTGACTCAGCAGAAGACGACCCTGTACCATATTCCTTTGGCTACCGGGTACGTAGGGTTCACCGGTACCCGCATATACCCACATGGGAACAAAAAGAAAACGCTGTGATTCGTTGGGAGCGTCAAACGTTGGGAACGTTGGGGAACAATTTGCGGTATGTACCCGCATAACGGAACGTTCAGAACATTGTCAAAACATGTGGGGAACAACACCGTGTACCCGGGTACAAAAAGCGGTAACACATGTTCCCATGTACCCGTTTGCTGTCGGCATACCATGGTGTTGCGGTTCCATCCCCAGCCAGAGCCTTCGAGGGGTGGCAGCAACAGGGGTCGTTCGCTCTTGCAGGGGCCAACGTTAGTGGGAGCTTCCCGACCGGGTACTTCCCCCGATGGCCTATGATCACTAACCTGCATGTCCGCGGCTACACGTTGTGGTACACGCCGAAGCACTTCATGTGGAGAGGGTCGCCGCACGCACTGCACATCCAGTTTGTCTCGCCGCCGCACTGTTTGCACCGCATGCGCACCTTGTCACAGTGCACCGGCACGTGCACCACGCCTCCGATTGGCCGCTCAATGTCCGGAAACACGGCCTTGATGGTGAGCCATTGAAACTCACCAAGTGTCAGGCTGGGTTGGCGCACGCCCAGCAAATTGGAAGCCGTGTAGGCGGTCACCACGGCATAGCGCATGACCAGGGCGCGCACTGCGGCACACCACATTCGCATGCGATTCATTTCGCGCAGCTGTAGTGCTAGCTGGTTGCAAACATCCACACCATTTGATGCCTGGTGGTACACGTGCACTACCGTTGGCATTTCATAACCACGCTTATGGGTGGTGTTTTGTCCAACCACCTCGCAGTTCGTGAGCATTGGCACTAGCTTGCCTGCCTTGCTACCCACGGCTGGGCTTTTGAAGGCATACAAGGAGTACCCAGCCTTCGTGTGGCCCACACAATACGCTCCCTCCTTCAGTCGTTGTCCCGCCGCAGGCACGGCTTTGGTATTTTGGGGGACCAAAAAGAGAAATGGTACCCGCCGGCTTGCTAAGCTATCCGCCGTTTTGTGGCTCCCGAAGAAGCTATCGCACACTAGTGTTGTGTCTCGTGGCAGCTGATCAGCCCAGTAATTTGTAATTTCGCTAGCCGTGAAACGACCAGCGCACTTGTACCGGCGGGCACCCCGCAGCCTGCACTTGCCGTTGTAGATGTACATGTCTAGTCCATAGGGCGCCGTGGAGTCGGCCAAGACGTATAGCTTTACCCCTGTCGCATGTGGTTTGCGGGGGATGTACATCCTCATTGGCCCCTTCCCCTTGTGTGGGGCTATGGCCTCGTCACCGGCCACAAAAGCCCCCATGATCCATGCTGCAGCCCAGTGTTTGCTGCATTTGGCCACTAGCTGGACCACATTGGGTTGCGCATAGCGGTGTAGTTCGCAGAACTTGCGGCGCGACAGCAGCCGACTAAGACGGGGGTTGTAGACGGCGGCGTCGGGGTCCCAGATGTCGTCAATCCGGGTGGGATTCACCATCCCCAGAGCTAGCCGCAAGCAAAAGTAGTTGGGCACGTACCCGGTGAGGTGCCGCTTGCCTTTTTTGATGAGTGCCTTTTCCATCAGGCGGAGAATGGGGTCGGTCATGTATTCCCAGACCTCTAGGGGGCTACGCGCTCCTTCGAGGACGCATTGGCCACGCCTAGGTTCACCCGCACCGATTTGGGCAGCACACTTCCTCGCACGGAGGGGGCCACGTTTCCATCGCATACTTTCCTATTGGCAGAAGAATAACAATCGGACATCCTGGGGCTTTTCACTCATTCTAGAGTTCGGTGCGGGTTTGTTAATTCCTTGCGTCGTTCCAATCATTGACTTGTGAACCTGCGAACCTGCGTAGTCGTTCCAACCATTGACCTGTGAACCTGCGGACCTGCGTAGTTGTTCCATCTCGGTCCCTACCTGCCCTTGGCACGCTTTGCACGAAGTGATTGCTTGGGTGATTTTTTTTTCAAATCCAAACACAGTACAATCGTCGCGGGGTTGGAAAGAATAATGATGCAAGTCAGGGGTCAAGGTTAGGCACCGGGTCCGTGCGCACTGTTTCTTGTGCAAATGGTGCGCACTGCTTTTCCAACCTATTTACGCACAGCACAAACGCGTTGTCTACGCGGATCGCGCGCACTGCACCCGTGACTCCACTTCAACCCATTCTTCACGCCTCGTCGGCCTTCTCGGGCTGCGTCAGCAGCCGGGGTCCCTTCGGGGACGGGGGGTCTTGCCGGACCCCTTGGTGGGCGGCAAGCAGAGCCGCCTGGCGGGCCAGGAACGCTACCTCACGCTTCGCTTTCATCTCCTTCTTCCCAGCCTGCAGAAACGTTGGGGAACATGAAACATTAGCGGGTACATTACGCGGGTACACGTGTACCCGGACAACAATGACGTTTAGAACGTTGGGGAACACTATTTTGTTACCGGGTACATTATCCGGGTACACGTGTACCCGGACGACAGCAACGTCGGGGAACAGGAAGTGTTACCGGGTACATTATCCGGGTACACGTGTACCCGGACGACAGCGATGTTTAGAACGTCGGGGAACACCGGGTAAATTATCCGGGTACACGTGTACCCGGACGACAGCGACGTTTAGAATGTTCCTAACGTTGGGGTACAACGGGTACAATACGCGGGTACAGGTGTACCCCAGTTCGTGCACACACAACAAGTAGGACCTACCTGTGCTTCCTCTTTGCTTTCCGCATCTGTTTGTGCTTCCCCCTTCTCTTCTTCATCCCGTTCTGCCTCCGTGCCTACCTTCGTTGCAGCTCCGTTACGCACAAACACAATGTGGGCTTCTCTTCCTCTTCCTCTTCCTCTTCTGCGTTGTCCTTCCTGTGCCTCTTCTTCTTCTTTGCTTCCTTCTTGCTTTCTTCTTTTCCTTTGTCGTGACGCTGTGCGCTCCCCTCTGCCTTGATTTCTGTGTCCTTGGGTGCCACCTTCCCCTCCTTTGCCCTCTTTCCCTTTCCCTTTCCCTTGACGTCCTTGACCTCCTCCTCTTCCTCACCCTTGACCTCCTCCACATCGTCGGACGACTCCCCTTCCTCATTCTCATTCTCATTCTCATTCTCATTCTCATTCTCATCACTGAACAACGAAAGGATAGGGGTGGAGCAACAATGTGGATGAGTGAAACTACCCAAAAGAAGGCGGGCATACTGGAGGAGGCTGTGGTAGAAGAATCGGAAGAGGATGACAATGATGAGGAGGACTCATCCTCACTGCTGGAGTCCCCCTTCTTCTTCTTCTTCTTTTGGGCCTTGGTGTCGACAAGCCGCAAGAGCAAGACGACACGCTCCCGGCGGCAGTGGTGGACTCCAACACGCCTACACAAGGAAACGTCGGAGGACAAGAAGGGGAAGGCAACAAAACGTGGTCAACGTGATACACGTGGGAAACGGGAACGTGGGGAAGTAACAAGGAATACGAAGGGAAAACCTGACATTCCGTTGGTTTCGCTTTTGAGGCATTGTAGCTGACGGCGTCGGCGAGGATGATCTGCCTCGTTGATAACTACAAAGAGGAGAAGAGCAAAAAGAAATGCGTGGAGAAAAAAATGCAAACCTAACACAAGGAGTGCAAAGAACGAGGGTACCTTGCTGATGGTGCTGAAGTAAACGCCCCCGCGGCTCTGCCTCTTCTGCACCAACAAGGGCTTCCCCACCTTCAGCTTTGCGACCTCCGCCACCTCCAAGGCGTGCTCCTTGGGGTTGAACTCCGGGGGGAGACATGGCATGATGCAAGAAACAGAGTGCCTGGGAGGAAGGAGGCCAACCTAGGTGCAGAAGGCACCTCTAGAGTTGCACAGAGAGCTGTGTAATGAATGCACAGACAAGACAAGAGGAAAAATGACAAAATGTGTACCGGGGAACACATGTACCCGCATATTGTACCCGGTAACAGATTAATATTCCCCAGCATGCCTGACGACGAGGACGTCGTAGAACGTCGTCAGGCATGTCGGGGAACATGTTGGGTAACATTTTACCAAAATGTGGGAACATTTTCCGTTTCACATTCAAAACACAATTTTTGGACCAAACCACCATTCCCAACAGATCCAGCGCCCTCAAAAACCCCCCTTCCCAACAAAAACACAGCGGGTGACCGGTGACGTCGGGGAACACCCCGGGTGGTAGCCAAAGGAATATGACTCAGCAAAAATCACAAAAGGCTGGAACAGCTGCGTAGCACCCAGTCAGTGATTCAGAGGGCACCTAGTCAGTGATTCAGAGGGCACCTGAGGATGGACATGGGCCACTGCAAAGATTTCGCATCCTCCTGCAAAGCCATGCAGAACTTGGTCGCAGTTATGGCATCGTCCAGGACGCAGATGCAGCCACTGCTGTGATGCACAAATATTTCTGTGCCTCCGTATGTGGCCAACAGGTCCCGCACCAGCAGCAAGTACATCTGCATACAAACAATATATGCCCTGGTTTCATTTTCACAAAAAAGAGACCTACGGCGCAGAGAAATAGAGCGTCTGAGCATTAAGCCTCGTCAGACTGCAGTTGCACAAACAGACAACCACTACTCATCCGTGTATGGACAGTGGTCTGCGGCACGCCAATCCAGTACATGCTCCAGGTCAGAGATGAGGACCAACAGAAGTATAACCCGGCCATTGCAGTGTTTCAGGTTGTCCTTGTGCTGTGCTGTGCGTGCTGTGGCGTGCCGTGCCGTGCCGTGCCGTGCGGTGCGGTGCTGTGCTGGGCTGGGCTGGGCTGCACTGCAATGTGCTGGTTGTGTTGATGGGAATATAACTGAACCAAAGGCATGTGGGAAACAGCTCAGCCCTGTCCATTGTGTGCGGGATAACAGATGCGCAGAGCCCTCGTGCCAGACTCGTAGCCGCGACCCTTAGATTGAGGGGGGGGGGGGAGGTGATTGAAACCGGTCCCGCTGCACCCTACACTACCTACTGATATCGGTCGAACAGTTGGGGGGTACCCATAGGAGAGGGGAGAGGGGGTGGAACCCGGCCATGCCGGGAAGGGGGGGGGGGGTCAGGTTCTGGTTCTGGTTCTGGTTCTGGTTCTGGTTCTGGTTCTGGTTTTGGTAGGCGCCAGACCCATGGCCAGGAGACGCAAAAGCGGTGCCGTCTCGGCCAGACCTTGTCCGTCAACCAGGGCTTGTTGTCACTTCACTTGCTCCAGAGCGCATCTCTGCGGGGCGGCATGCGTTGATGGGTATTATGTGCAGGGCAGCATGCGTGATGTGTCACGCGCGCGGCACGGCTTGTGTGGTGTGTATTGTGTCCACCGCAAACGGTCATTTGGTTTTTGGTGTGCGAACGTCTCTTTTGGTGGCAAAAACATGAGAGTTGGCTTGAAAAGCGACACATGGATGCGGATCCGTTGGCTTCTTTGTAACAGTGTGTGGGCCATCCTGTTATTTTCCGTAGCCGTGGCGTCCACTTTGTTCCACAAATTTCAGGACAGGGTGGTGGAGAAGGCGGTGTGCCCGACGAAATGCAGTTGACCTTGCGTGCCGAATGCAGCAGAGAACCCCCGCAGGCCAAGTCATTTCCGACTCTGCGCTGCCGAGTTCAGGAAATGCGATGCGATAGAAAAAGAACGGGGACCTTCGCAGGTGACTTGACCTGATCCCATCGTCATCACGGCCCCGGTTCTGTGCCACTCTTCCCACGGCCCCTCCCAGGACCGTGGGTCACAAAGCTGCTGCTGCAGGGGACTGGTCCCCCTCAATGGCAGCCAGCAGCGTGAGGCAACGCATGGGACCACCAGAACCACCACCACAACCACAAAAGCTGAACGGCTGTGGCAGATCCCTCTGTCGCACTGCGCTATGTTGGCTGCCCAGAACAGGCCGGCTTAGGGCCACACGTGTGTGCATGACACAGGGCCAGGACCGCATCCATCGTTCTGGCTGACCAACACCCAGGGCTGGGGGTATGGTGGTCCGCCGGGCATGTAGTGCATAGAGCTCATGCTCGTGGGAACAGGGGACGGCATAACACAAATGCCGTAGACAGGCCAAGTGGGGGACGGAGGGACGGAGGGAGGTAGAGAGGTAGGGAGGGAGGGAGGGAGGGAGGGAGGGAGGGAGGGAGGGAGGGAGGGAGGGAGCGAGGTAGGGAGGGAGCGAGGGAGGGAGGGACAGAGAGGGAACAAGTGAGAGATGGCAGGCCTCGCAAAAGAGACCTTCACGGCATTCTCAAAGGCCTGGCGGTCGCAGAGCTGAAGGAATGAGGCGTACTCTACCGACATGGCGACGACCATCATGTGCCCCGGAATATTGGTGGCACGACCACGAGGAAGAGCACTGTACAGAAAACACAACAGGCCACAATGTCACATCTCACGTCCAGCATGCACATGAGAGGACACCAGACCTTGTAAAAAGCATGGCATCAGAGGCACACTTGGCGGGGAAAAAATTGCTCTGCAGGGGGGGGGGGTGACATGAACGCCCATTTTCCAAACCCCCCCCCTCCTTGGTCGCCGTGCCGGAACCATAGTTACCGAGTGCCAGCGGGGGTGGTACTTTTGTTTAAGGGTACGATGACCCCCGGTCACTTCCGGCTGCCATGCAGCGCCCCACCCAGGCCTTACCGCGCCTTGGTTTTTTGTCAGTGGCAGATGCGCCCCCAAGCAGTGGGGAGGCCCATCGGCTCAGACTAAGCAGTGGCCAAGTGGTAGTGCAGCCGACCGGAGCCTTTGTGGTCGGCGGTTCGAACCCGGGTAGGGCGATTGGGACGCCGCCACCGCCCCCCAAAGGCAGCCAACCGGGATTCGAACTGTCGACCGAAAACTTTCCGTCGGCTGCGTTACCATTCGACCAGCAGCTGTGTGTTGGCAATGTGCGTCCCCACTGCTTGGAGCCTTCTGAGCAAAAACTTTTGACCCCCCCCCACCCCCCTCAAAGAAGTGATATCCAGCGCTTGATCTAACAACCTCTCTTCGAGGTGATTTTCAAACAAACCTACAAAACTGCCCCTTGTTAAGGGGCCCGGCACGGACGTCCATTTCTCCAACCCCCTCCTTCGGCGGGCGTTCATGTCACCCCCCCCCCGCAGAGCAATTTTCAGGTCGCCCTTGCGTCCAGCCTGCGGGACCAGGTGGGCATTGTGAACCGCACGTAAAATGCCTGATGAGACCAGGCCTTGTGACCAGAGTACTCTACACTCCAGTCGAGAGATGGTCTGTGTTCTTTGATACAAGGTTCTGGAAGGGGGTGCCTGCAAGGAGTTGGGGAGTGGGTTTCCCATGCAGCCATTGGACCTCCCTGAGTGCAGGGCACCCTCAAGAGGCTCAGCAGCCCTCAGCAGTTATAAAACTTCGCCAGTGGTTGCGGAACACCCGGTGTTACACATCAGTGGTGCGCGCAGTTCAAGGGCCCTGTGCAGGGTGCATCGGGCTAAAATGATACACCATGGGCCCTGTAAAGGGCGTAAGGGGCCGTGTAGTGATGTGGCCAGCCCTGCTTGGCAGAAGTGGTTGAGTCAGGCTCCTTGGGCTAGCACTGGGGCTGGCCCATGAAGCCCATTTTGCGGGACACCGATGATGTTAGCTACACCCTAGCAGGCGGGTAGGGGCGTGTGAGGAGTGCAGACCGAGAGCAACAGAGGCCCTCCGGCACTGTGGGCTATACACCCTTCCACAGGTGTGGAGCTGTGGCCAGGGTACTACCTCCTTTCCAGGCTCCGAGCAAGCAAGAAGAAGCCGCCAAAGAGGAATACACCCTTCAAACAGAAACACCATCCCTCTGCAAGGAGACACAAACCCTCCACATGGAGGTACAAGCCCTCCACGAGAAGGAGGAGGAGGAGGAGATGCGGCTGATCATCGCCACCGCTCGACATCCCCGTGGTGCCTGATGGCCCACACCAGTGGAAGAGTACATCAGTACATGCCTGTGCAGTGACCCTGGGGGCCTTCCCCATCTCAGCATCATGGCGGCATCTCTCCCCATAGTCTCCTCCTCTGGATCTCTCGGTCCGTCTCCAGGTGATACATGTGCACTTCAGGGCTTGAGCTGCAATGCAGCCCTGTGTGGCTGGTGCAGATGCACGGCGTGTTGCTTGTCGAGAGATTCGATTATTGGTCCATATTCTTCGGCGAGACTTCTAGGAGAGGATGCCCTTGTCTGATGACGCGTAGGCTCAGCACTGAATGCGCGGCATTTTCAGTGCCATGTACTCAAGGTGCCATGGTTTGGAAGGGTACCACTGGGGTGGGAACACGAAGCTATTGTTTGCAGATGAGTTAGAGCATGCTTCGTTCAGCCAAGCCTGGCACATATTCGTCCTATGCTTTCAGCTCGAAATTACCACTGCTATGCATCCACTTCAGCGTCTCATCCATGGGGCTGAGCGCGCCGAAAGGGTGCCTATGGGTTGCCATGGATGCCCGCAAGAAGGAAAGGGGGCAGAGAGCAAGGCAGCTAGGAGCAGAGGGTGTAAGGGAGAAAGAACATTTTGCAAGAGGGAATGCTACAAAGCCACAACAAAAAAGGCGGCGGGTGCAGGACACTTTGTGTCACACGGGCTGCCAATTACGGGGTACACACTTGTGGCGAGGTGCCGCTTTCGGATGCGCGTCTAACAAATGGCTGCGGTCAAAGATGCGATCCTTCAGGGAACTGGGCACCAAAGAGAACAGCAGCTGCGCCTGCGCAGTGTCCCGATGGTCGCCGCCCACCACCTCCACGAGGGCCTCGCCCTGCGGCAGATTGGCCTCGCCCAAAACGGCCCCACTCAAGACAATCTCCCCCCCGAATGCCATCTCGCAATGGCTGTATGCCTTCGCAGACGTGGGGCCCTGCAACTCCAGATATGCAAATGTATTCTGAAAGAGAGGGTGAGCGAGTGAGATTGACGCAATATCAGGGGAGTCCCTCTACCTCGCAGGGTTGTAGCACATCCACACAAACACACACTTATACACAATGACCCAGCCACTGGGCTACTCACCCCTACCCAGAGAGTGTTGTACCATCGAAACAAAAAACCCAGGGCCTCCAATGTCAAATGGAAAGCCTTTTTCAAAGAGGCGAATACCGTCCCCTTTTTGCAGATTTCTGACACACCGGGAAGAGGGAAAAGAATGGGGGTCCATGAAGGCTGGTAGGGTACCGGGTCATCCTGTGCCATGTCTCTTGTGTGACCTGCTTGTTTGCCAGTTCTGAGGGGCAGTGTTTGTATGAGGAGGTGGGGAGCGGCAGTGGGTTGGGAGGGTTGCAGGTTTGTCGGTGAGAGCGAAATGTCTGTATCATAGCCTGCCCCTGTGGTGCCCACTTTCCTGCCCGCGGGCTTTGCATTCAAACCCAGACAGTTTGGAGAGTGCTCTCCACCACAAATGATGTGGGAAACATCACACAGTGTCAGGGGTTGGGGATCACATTTTCAAGCATTATACTCGTGGTGACGTGAGAAGAGTGTGCTGCCTGTGCCATAGGCCAGGTGGTTCCTGACTGCCCTGTGTGCAGGCAGGAGCCAGCGTGGGGGGAGGGGGCAGGCGAGAACGGGTATTTGCAGCATCCCCAAGGTGGCGACAGGGAGGCAAAGTGGGCGAAAACACTGCACAAAGTTGAGGGACTAAAGGCTGACCCTCCTCCCAGGACAGGGGCTTGATATGGAAGTGGTGCACGCAAATAGCAGTGTTGCCCCCGGGGGCAGCAAACATCACCGCAGAACGGACCACACACAGGGGTACAGCACCAGTTCTCATCCGTGGTGCCAGCCTGTGGCCCTCGCAGTGCACATTCAGGGCAAAATGGTGGACTTGCACCACAAAAAGACAAAAACAAATGAAACCATCCACCATGTTGTAACCAGCAATTGTCTGCACTTTCGTGGTTCAGCCACCCGCCCCAAGAGAGTGTGTAACACTCACCCCAGAGTAACACTCACCAACCCACCCTCAGAACCATCCCCTCCACACGCCTCCACACCACAAAAGTGAAGCAAACGCATGTGAGAGGGAGGCATTGAAACGAATTCAGGATGCGTAGCATAAAGGGCTTGCTCTTGGATGGCATACACATTGATCAGGCATCCCCCTGTCAACCGACAGGGATTTGCTCTGCATGTATTTTTTCAATGAGGCTGAGAGGTGTTGTAAGACAGCGCGTCTTAGATTGGTAGGCGTCTTACATCCGCTTTACATCCGTCTTACATGTGTCTTACATACGTCTTAGAAAATCTAAGACGGGGCATCTGAGATTAACTAAGGTGGGGCTTTTTTTATTCAAAAAGCAATTGCAGTCAACATCAAAAAGCAATTGCAGTCAACAGTCAACAGGAAGACATGAGGCACATGTGGCACACCACATCTACAGACTATTGCACCATGCCAGTGTGGACGGGTGAACGATATCAACAGATCGTTTTTGGGGGAAGGGCGCCGTTGGCCAATATTGGCACTTGGTGTCTACGATATGCAGACATTCTCTAAAATTAGCAGACCGCGTCTACTTGGGGGAGACATTGTCTACAAACTACAAACCGGCATGACCGTGTGCACGGGTAAGCGATACTAGTGGACCGTTGTGTTTTGGGAAGGGGGCCCCCTTCCCCAAATATTGGCACCTCGCATCAACACCATGCGAGCAATGTCTACAATTCGGACACCGCATCTACTTGGAGCAGGCTGTGTCTACAGTGTCTACAGACTACAGACTAGCATGCCTGTGTGCACGGGTAAACAATGCCATTGATTGTTGTTTTGGAAAAGGGGCCGAAGGCCCCCCTCCCAAATATTGGCACTTTGCGTCTACAACATGCCAACAATGCCTACAACTAGCCCACTGCGTCTACTTTGGGTAGATAGTGTCGACAAGCTATAGACCCACATGCCCGTGTGCACGGGCAAACGATGCTAGCGGAACTTTTTTGGGCAGGGGACCTTCGGTTCCCTTCCCAAATATTGGCACTATGCATCTACGACATGAAAATGGGGGATTGGGGTGTAACAACAAAAGGCTATATGAGTCCCTGAACCTTGCTGAAGTAGGAGTAGCACTACTATAGGGAGGACACATCACCCTACCAAATTTCAGAAACTAAGCCTGGTTCGGACTTTGGGGTGCTAAGGTGGGAGACCACTTGGACCACTTTTGGAAGATTGGTTTTGTCCTATTCTACACTCATTTGGGAGGCACAAAAATTTTGAATAACAAGGAGAGGCCATATAGGTCCCTCAACCTGAGCTTATCAAAAGCAACACCAGTGTGGGGAAGTCCCCCGACCCTGCCCAATTTCACAGCGCAAGCCTCACTTGGTGTGGGGGTACTAAGATGGGAGACCTCCAAGCCCAATTGTTAAAGGCGGGTTTTGTTGTCTAGTTCTGCAGCCATTTGGTAGGAAACTATTCTTGAGTAACAACCAAGCAATTTGAATGTGGATGCACATAACATTTAAGCATCCCCTCCCGAATGCATCAAGCACAAAAAGGCTGCAAAGCACAAAATGAGGTGCAAAAAACAAGTCCATGCCAAATGTTCTATCATTCCATGGAGGCGGGCAAGCTGGCATGGTTCATTTACTGCCGCCTCCAAGGTGGTGGTTTAGACACTGACATCTAGTCAAATGCCACGGAGTACAAGCATTGCTCGGAACAACGTGCATTCCACTCATCTACGGTGACATCGTGCTGCAAAAGGGCAGGGGAGGGGGCAAGCAGCATTAGGCCCACGATCATGAGCAGTACCACAAGTGCCTGGTGCAAATGCACAAGCATGGCCTTGAAGTGTGACATGGAGGGCCTTGAAGTGTGACATGGAGGGAGGATGCTTCCTATTTGCAAACAGGGTAGACCACAATCTAACACTATAAAAACTGTTTCCCTTTCACTTTCTGCAAGACCCACAACATGTTGGGCCCACTGTGTGCTTCCGACGGTGAGGCCATGAGGGCCGAAAATGCTTCAGGCTCGGCTCCGTAGCCCCATGCACTGGGTTGTGGAGGAATAGGGTGATGTGTTCTGGTGAAGCGACCCAAGTCCACATCTCCGAGCAGAGTGTAGTTATGTACAAAAGCAGTGGCATCAGGGTTTCCAGCAGCCTGTACAACGGTGGTAGGGCGTGAACAGTGACAAACCTACGACACAATGTGATCAAGCCTTTTTTGTGATTCGGCAACAACATGGTACAACTTCAAATGCACCCGCCAAATGGGCCATTCAATGGTGTTGAAAAACACCATGTTTGACACAAAGTGTCGGTCTTCATGGAAATGGTGTTGAGGGCCCTCTGAAAAGTTGAAGTCCGAGGAAGACTCAAACTCCGCGAAAGATGGTGGTGGTGTCAGTGACCACCGTAAAGATGGGGCATCCCACCCACTGTGAGACCCAGAAGCCGTCACGTCTGTTGCCTCCATGTCTTCTTGTGTGTCTTGCAAGGCTGGAACGTAGTATTCTGAATTGCTGTCCCACATTAGTTGGCCGCAACTGGGGCAAGAGCCATCATTCTTGAATGGGCAACCACAAGGAGCACACCACAATCACCCCTTTGTGCACGCGTCTACAGCATCCAAAAGGCACAAGCAGCCCTCATCACACTGGAATGCAGGCATGTAGTGCTCCTGTACACCATAACAAACATGGCACACCCAATGCATTAGGTTATTAAGAAGAGTGTACAATATAATTAAAAAGCAACACAAATGCCCCCAAAAGCAGGGCAAGATTCAGTGTAGAAATACACCATTTCTCCGACACACGGCAATACTGGCAGCACCATTCCTTTTGCAGCATTCATTTCCACATCTTCGACATCCAATTCTTTTATCTTGTGTTTTACCCTTCTCTTGTTCTGATATCTTGGCTTCTTCACCGCTGCCCGCATCCATGTACTTTGCTGCAATTCTTCTCTTCCTTCCTTTCACCCTTCTTCTGGCATGTCATGTTTGTGTCATACTGAGACAAGGCTACGCACATAATGCAAAGCACACATGACAACGAGACATGCCGCACACCAATATTAGATCAACACGACCAACACGTCCTATACATATCTCTTTTTCTCTTTTTCATATTTTTTCATTCTCCAATTGAATACACACTCCAATATGTATACCAAGTACTAGAAGCACCGTCTTAGATTTTCTAAGACGCCTGGTCTTAGGTTTTCTAAGACACCCCGGGGGCCCACATGTGGGCAAAGTGGCAATGTCACCCCTGCTGCCTCAGGGGTCCCCAACACCCAGCGCAGGGAGCAGAAATAAGAAATGGCTACTTGCCACACATGTGGGCAAAGTGGCCATGTCAGCCCAATCATCTCGAGGGTCCTCAACGCTCAACGGTGATAAAAAACATATTTGGCTACCTGTCCCACATGTGGGCAAACAAACTACATCACCCTTGCCGTCTCGGGGGTCCCCAACGTCCAGCGCGGGGGGAAGAAGTCAGAATTGGCTACTTGCCACACATGTGGGCAAAGTGGCTATGTCACCCCTATCGTCTTGGGGGTCCCCAATGCTAAGCGCGGTGAGAAAAATCACAAATGAGGGTGCCCCAACGCACCACGTGCTAAGGTAGACATGTTACCTATCGGTGTACGGCACAACCTTTTTAGGCAGGGACGCGGTGGCCTAAGTGGTTGGCATGCATCAACGGTCCACTCCACTCCAAGGATCTCATCCCTAGACAATTGATGGTTGCAGCCGCCCACACCCCCTGCCACGGAGGTCATTCTTTGGCCAAGGGGGGGCAGACATGGGGCGGCGGGCGGTGGGGATGCACAGCAACATTCGGAAGCGGGAGACTCCGCACGGACAATGGGGAAGGTAGGACGCTTCATGGGGCAATCACGGTAAAGCTGTGTATGGCATGAGCGCTCATAGCTGATAGCAACACACTCCGGGAAGAAGGAGAGGCCCATAGCACTAGTAGGCACACCGTCCCCTTTGGTGTGCCGGCAACACAAGCCCCAGGAGAATTGCGGGAACGGCCATCAAGCTTCGTGACATCGTGAACCTGAGAGTCTCTTCCGGCGTCGTCTTTTTTGCTCCATTAGCATCAGTGCCTAGATTAGTATCACCCTTCTTGGCTAGATCAGGAACCGATTCTCCCTCAGCGTCACTAGTCTAGGCTCCCTCAGCATCGGAGTGCATTGGTGTTGCCCTGCTTGGGTCCATTAGCTGTGTCCAGGGGGAGGGCGGAAGAAAAATTCCCGCAGGAGGTGAAAAAAATTTTTCAACCGCGAAACTTGTCCCCCCCTAACCCCGTATACAAAAATTTATACCCGCGGGGGACTTTTTCTACCCTAACCCCCCATTGTCCCCACTTAGCCCACAGACCCCCCCCCGTTGCCCCCCCCCCCCCCCTTTGCCCCCACCCCACCCCACCCCCTTGCTCCACCGCTTCCACACAATTTCTATGGAGGCTGCCCCGGCTACCATGACCAGGCGTGGCCAATCACATGCCCCCGATCCCGGGGGCGACTCACGGAGCGCCGGGTTCCAAGCACACGAGCACCAACTATCGGATCGGTTGTTTACATATATATGTACAGGAGCACATTGATCTTTTGACACCATCGCTCTCTCAAAGAGAAGAGACTACGGCCCCGGCTCAATGTGCAAAAGCGTAGAAGGGAATTGCACCCTTCGGCACTGTGTCGCACTCGGTACTCGCATGCACAACACTTGTGACTTGCATCCTGCACACACTGTGCCGGGGCGCCAACACACCGGTCTGGTGGTCGCAGCAGCCTTGGTTGTTGGCACAGGTGCTGGACTTGAGCTTTTCACGGTGATTCACAAGTGCAAAATACCGAGGGGCCTGCAGAAAAATGGCATGCAACACACACCTTTTTTTTTGCGTGTCTTCAGCGCCAGCCAGAGATGCGCTGCCCACAGTGGTCTTTGATGCGGCCATGCTCACCTTGAGGTTCAGGGTCTTCGTGTTGCTCCACAAAATCTTGAGACCCGCAGAAAAGTGGCATGCAAAACACACTTGTTTTTTTTTTGCCTGTCTTCAGCGCCATCCAAGGATGCACTACCCACAGTGGTCTTTGATGCAGCCATGCTCAACTTGAGGTTCAGGGTCTTCGTGTTGCTCCACAAAATCTTGATACCTACAGAAAACTGGCATGCAAAACACACCTGTTTTTTTGCCTGTCTTCAGCGCCATCCGAAAATTCGTCGCAAAAAGCACAACACTTGTGGATCAGCTTCCGGAGCGCACTTTGCACTACACAAGCAAACAAGGACGACATGCACGACAAGCACCCCACCCCTCCCCCCTGCTCCGCCACCTCCACAGACATTCGGTGACTGCAGTGAATTTTGGTGAAGGCTGCCCCGGCTACCATGGCCACGCGTGGCCAATCACATGCCCCCGATCGCAGGCAAACTCACGGAGCGCCGGGTTCCCAACCCCCCAGCCCGCCGCCATTCCCCCCCCTTCCCTCTAGCCCCTGTGTCGTTGGCGGCGGGCCTGCCCCCTCCCACCCGTCCTCCCCCCCTCCCTCTCGTCCCTCTGTCCTCCCTGTTCCCTGTTGCCTCACCTTCTCGCTGCCACCCATCTCGCCTCCCTTCAACAGCAACCAGAGAAGGGACATGCCGCAGATCAGCCACAAGGAGAGAGGGCAACGCAAGGATCCGGAAGATCGACGCAAAAGCTTTGGAAGGTACCCGTGCCTCCACCATACCGGCCCCTGGAGAGCCCCCTGAGGCAACAACGCGAGCGCAAGGACAAGGGCGAGCCCGCCCCGAAGAAGGTGCGCCGCACATCCGTGGGTGCACCACTGGTGTCAGAGTCGGACAAGTCGGACATGGACGAGTCAGACACGGAGGAGTCGGAGACCGAGGTGGGTGGTATTGCCAGCCGAGTACGCCATAGTAGGCCATACTATTAGCATGTTTCCCATCGACAAGAGAGAGCACAAAGAGAAAGAGAGAAGGAGCAAGCGGAGAGACGCATTCAAGAAAGGCGTGAGCACGACCGAAAGCTTTTTGTCAAGCTGATGCGCAGGTACAAGCGGACAGCCGGGGACGCGGATGAGCAGGCGTGGATGACGAGGATGTGGGATTTGGAGCATCAGCGGACCGAGACCCTTGGGACACAATGGGCAGAGCAGGTGTCCGCCGTGCGCGCCCCTTCCGGCGCGCAACGCAACAGGCAGCTGCAGACTGCCAACAATGCCCCGCAGGCGTACACCGAACAGAGGAAGTCGGTGCACACGCTGCAAGGGGCGATGAAGCGCAGAGCCTGGCTGTCTGCAGGGCCCACCGGCCGCATGCCCGATTTTCCAGTGCCGTCCCACAGCCCGCGCGATGAAGGGTCCCTCCACTCTTCCCAGCCCAGCTGCCACTCCTTTGTGGTCGGTGTGGACCTAGAGGGCGAGGAGACGTGATCGTCCATCCGCTGCTGCTGCAGCCGGCGCAAGACCTGGCGGTCAGCTTTCGGCGCGAAGGCTTTGTCGTGCATTCCGCGGAGAAGCCGTGGCCGGAGAAGGTGGCGAAGAAGCAGAACTGCTCCTACCTGGAGGCTTGGCCGCCAGCTCCTTCATGTACAGCCCCACGGACGATTAGAAGATTCCCGAACCCGGCGACCTCTTCAACAAGAAAGCGTCCATGACGGAGCAGCGCAGGCAAGAACGGCGTTCCACGCTGGAATGATGGGGCCAAATCAAGGTGAAGCCCAAGTCGAAGGCACGTGGGCAGTATGTCCCGAAGCGCCCCCAGATCGTGAGCACTGCTAAGACCACCCTGCAAGAGGGGCTGCGGCCCAGCGGATACACAGCGCTGAGCAAGGAGGCGAGGATGGCGGCTGTTGCGAGGCGCAGTGGACGGGCCCTTGATGTGATGAGGAGCACGGCGGCCGGCCCTGAACCTGTGCTCATGCCCAGCGCCCCGGACATGGAGTTGAGGTACTGCACTACCTCGCGGGCGCAAGAGACCAAGCAGGCAAGCAAGCCACGCAAGAGAAAAGAGGAAAAAGCGGAGGAAGAAGAGGAGGAGGAACAGGAACCAGCGCAGAAAAGAAGAAAGCTCTGAAGAGGAAGATGAGGAAAAAGATAAGAAGAGAGCAGACAGATGAGAAAAGGGGACCCAGATGGAGGACAGGGATAGCGGCCAGCGCACCACGGCACTGGTAACTACTGTGTGGCTGCGCCGTGGATGTGGCGTTGGTTTGTGCGGCCCGCCATTGTCTGGTTCGGGGGGGGCACACCGCACACACCCCCACACGAAATCCCCCTTCACTGCGCGCGCACTCTGGTGGAGGTGGCAAGCCCGCCGGTGTGTGGTGGTGGGACCACGGCCAATGTCGGGGAAGCAACGTGCGCCATGGGGTGGTTACAGTGTTGGGGCAGCGGGACCAAGAGGTGGAGGACAGGGGTGCAGATGAGAACCAGAGGGGGCATGGGAGCCAGAGAAGCAAAAGAAGGGGAAACAGAAGAAGAAGGGAGCAAATGGAAGTGGGCAGGGGCAATGCAAGGGCGATGCATGCGCGATGCAAGGGCGCCGCACCGGCGATGCACGGAGGACCCCGTGGGCCTTACCCTGGCAGCCACACGGATCAGGAGCTGACCTAAGGTGGAAAGGGAGGAGGGAGCAGGAGAACAATGCGCCTGTGCTGTCTCACCAACAATTGCACAAGATAGGGTTGGCTCACCAGGACAAGGTACAGACAGGGAGGCAAACAGGCCAAGTGACCGTTACCGTGAACCACAACAGGGAGGAACGTAAAAATACGCCTTCGGCTCTTCGTCGTTCGTCGTTCGGTCCCTTGTCGTTGTGACCGTGAAGCTGACCGGCAGACCTTCTTTGGTTACCTTCCCTGCCGCTTCCTCTGCGGCAGCACGATACTCTTTCCTGTACAGGGCTCTCCACTTACTGGCCTGCCGCGACCTTCCTATCGGGGCAATTCCACGCGTCCTGGGAACCTTCCAGCCAACCCCCTTTTCAGGGGGGTGAGTTCGGCGATCTCATTCTCTGATAGGTTGGTTCCGTGTCCGGCTGAAGAGGAATCATCAGACTAGGGACCCCAGCCGGGTATCCAGACCCCGGGTCGCAACCACTCCCAATCCTCGTCTGCTTGCTGCTTTTGTGCCTCTGCTGGCTGCTTTGGTGCCTTCTCTTTTCCTGTCTTTGCTGGCTGCTTCGCTGTGCCCTCTGGTGGCTGTTTTTGGTGCCTCCTGTTGTGTTGCCTCTGCTGGCTGCTTTGGTGCCTCTTGTGGCGCCTGCGGCTCCGTTGGTGGCGCCTCTGGTGGCTGCTCTGGTGCCTCCTGTGGCGCCTGCGGCTCCGTTGTTTGTGGTGCCTCTGATGGCTGCTTTGGTGCCTCCTTTGGCGCTTGCAGCTTTGCTTCCTTTGTTGGTGCTGCCTCGGCTGGTGCCTTCTTTTTTGCTTTCTTTGCTGGCTGATTTGCTGTGTCCTTTGGTGCTGCCACTGCTGGTGGTCTTGGTGCCTGCTCTTGAGTTTGTGCCTCCTTGGGTGCTTCTTTTGCTGCTTGCTTTCGTGCTCCCTCCGCTGGTTGCTCTGGTACAAGCTTGGGGGCCATCCCTTGGTAAACGCTACCACACCTTATTCTGCTCCAGCCTAGATGGCGCTAGAAGGCTAGAACGAAAAAAAGTAGTGGTTACCCCTACCCATGGGCATAGGGGGTTAGGGGTATGAAGGGTGCAACTTGGACCCATGTTACCGTACTAGGGGGTCCATACCTTATTTTCCAGAAAAACACATTTTTGACCTGAAACTCAATGACAAAAAAAAACCATTCTAGCGACGTTCTAGCGATGTTCTAGCGAGTGGCGCTAGAATGGCGCGAGAACGTCGACAAAACGCTTCGCTACAACAAGGCTAGAACAAAAACATGCACGCACATTTGGCAAGTAATGGACACCAATGTGGGAGGGGGGGGGGGTTCCATGACACATAGACACATAGAAACCATCACATTTGGTACATGTCTAGTCATATGTGCTCCCACACACACACACACATGCACGCACACATTTTGACATCGGCACTGGCACTGTGGGGCTGCCCTCCCTTCAAGCGTTGGTTGCGGGAGGGGGGGGGCGTCTTTGCTTTTGTCACACATTTTTCACCGGGGGGGGGGGGGTTGAACTAACGGGTGTGGGAGGGTGTTCTTTTCTTTGTTTCACATGTGCATTTTGTCAATCAAATATGAACCAATTTCAAATATGAACCAATTTAAAGTTGCAGGTGTGCCATGCTATGCTGTGCAGTGTTGTGGTGTGTTGTGGTCTCGTAAGGTGTAAAGTGGTGTCATGTGGTGCGGTGTGCCGTGTTGTGTCGTAGTCTGTTGTGGTGTGTGATCTGCTATGGTATGTTGTACTGTGCAGTGGCGTGGTGTGTCGTGGTCACATGAGGTGCGTTGTGGTGTGTTGCGGTGCGTGGTGTGGTCTGGTGTCATGTGCTATGGCCTCGTGTCATGTGGTGTGGTGTGTTGTGGTGTGGTGTGCTGTGCTGCGGTCTGCTGTAGTGTGTGATCTGCTGTGGTGTGCTGTACTGTGGGGGGTAGTGTGTTGTGGTCACATGACGTGCGTTGTGGTGTGTTGTGTTGTCATGTGGTGTGGTCGGGTGTCATGTGGTGTGGTCGGGCGTCATGTGGTGTGGTGTGGTGTGGTGGGGTATTGTGCAATAGGGTTGGCTGTCTGGTTGGTTAGATGGTGTGTTGGTTGCTTGGCAGGTTGGGTTGTTTGGCAGCTTGGGTTATTTGCTGGGTATTTAGCCGGTTTGGGCATGTTGTGTGGTGTCTCCACCCTTTGGTGTGTGGTATGGTGTGCTGTTGTATGCTCTGTGATGTTGTGTCTGTGGGTACACATGTATCTACTGCCATTCCAAGGGAAGGGGGGGGATCGTAAGCATTTAATATCTTTGTTCTAGCGGCGTTTGAGGGAACTGTTCTAGCGACGTTCTAGCGCCGTTTTAGCACTGCCGATCGCATGATGTTGTACCAATAGTACAGTGCAGCCGGAAATCACGGGCCACGGCGGCGCAGTTCAATGGGTTAGGGCCCTGATATGTACAATAGAGGGCCTGCAGCAGGTCCCACATGTTCGTGATGGCCTTGTACTTGGCCGTGCTCGGCCTAATGCCGAGGCACCTAGCAATATCCGGCCATGCCTCAAAAAAATTGGCCATCTCTTCCCCGTCTGGGGAAGCTGACCCATAAACGCTCCAACCTGCACGCCTCTCCAACAGGAGAACTTGCAGGTCTTGACGGAGCGCAGGGGTGACCAACCTAGCCTCCCGGTCGACAAACTCCCCCAACAAGCGGCCCATGGCCATTGTCAAGTGCAAAATGCACAAGACGACCCAGGCACGTGGCAATTTCAAAATCCGCTGTGTACTGCAGCCAGCGGCTGCAAGTAAGGCGTCCCAAGGAGGAAGGCCGTGTAGTGGGCCTCATCACCCTCCATGGTCCGCGGGATAGTACTACCCTCCCAAGTCTTGTTTTGGGCATTCCATATCCCCTCATAGAACATGAAGCCCACTTGGGGGCATGTGGACACCCCGATCACCCTTCGTGTCCACGGTTGATCCCCCCCGAGGATCACCTTTGCCTCCTCCTTGTAGGCCCCCCATTGGATGAGCCCCGTGTCGATGATGTCTTGAATCACCTAAACACGAGACATGAGGGGTGGTTAATTTCGCTCTAGTCTAGTGTAGTCTAGCTTCTAGCGAGCGGTGTCCGAGGCTAACTAGATCAAAACTAGAACGAGTGAAAGGCACTAGGTGAGAGGCCTACCTCCCAATTGCTCTTCCACAACGTCCCAAGGGTGTGCATGGCCTTGTCATCGCAATTGGCCATGCCACGGGGAGGGGCGACCCCTCGGTTGTGGACACCAACTACCCCCCCCAACTAACAGTTGGCCGGAGGCCCCCTGGGGGGCGGGGGGGTGCATGGGAGGGGGGGCATGGGAGGGGGCATGGGAGCGGGGGTTCAAAGAGGGGCGACGGGGGGGGGTCTAGGAGGGGCCCCGGGAGGGTCGGTTCGGGGGGGGGGGTCCAGGTGGGGCGAATTGGGGTGGTGGGGGGGGGGGGTCCAGGTGGGGCGATTTGGGGTGTTGGGGGGGTGGGGCACAGGCTCCCCTTACCTCCCCTTGCCCTCCCTCTGGCCATACCATCACCATAAACCTAACCCTAACCTTTGCAGCCAGCTAGGTTGGCCATGCAGGCCATGTTGATTGGGCTAAACAAGATGCCTCAAATTTCGTTCATGGCTGCTTTTGCCACATCATTGCTCTCCATTTTGGACCCCAACACTCACTCTGACCCTAGCCTAGGGTGACAGCCAGGGCTAGGGTTAGAGTCAAGGTTGGGTTTAAGGATAGTGTTGGGGTGCAAATTGGACAAAATTTTCCTTAGGGCACCTTTGGTGTTTATGGAGCATCGGGCGCCTTAGGCGCCAATGGATGCCTAAGGGCAACACCTTTGGCAACTAATTGTTGGCCGAAGGCCCCTAGGGGTGGGTGGGGGGGGGGGGGCAAGGGTAGTTGGCGTCCTAGGGCCCACGGAGTCGCCCCCCCCCCCCCGTGGGCCATGCTCAACACCCAAAGGCCCGCGGGGGAGCGGGCCAAGCGGTCGAAGTTGGCCAAGGAGATGGTGAGTTGGGTCCAATTGCCCCCGGCCACGGGGTAGGCATCCCCCCGGGCGATGAACGTCAATGGGAAGTTGCGCTTGATTGACCGCACCAAGCCCGGCCGGGAGAGGATGTATGTGACCCATGAGGCGAAGGGCCATGAGATCCCGGTGGCCTTGGGCAACACCGTGGCAACGGGCTCATCTGATTGCACGGGGGCAACCAACTCCTTCCAACGGGCTTGGAAGTCCCGCTCGGTACAAATTGGACAAGAGTAGGGGCCACCGGGGATGGTGCGGTGGTGTTCCAACTTACGGAGCGTGTAGAGCTCCGAGAGGGTTCTCCACGAGGACTTGGGGGCCCTCATGTTGAGCACTAGTTCACACTTGGCGGTGGGGGGGAGAAGGGAGGCGGTGTATGCCTCAACGGCGGCCTTGCATGCCTCACCCGTGGTTTGGGTAGAAGTAGCGGTGTTCACATATTGGACAGCGTTGTTGAATTGCCACCGTGCTAGGGGGCATGATAGCCCCCACGCGGCCAAGTAATGGCCCACCCGCTCATCCTTGAGGTTTGAAGCCCCACTCAAGTCCCGTAGTGCCTTAGACAAGAGGGAAGTATCCTTCCCGGTTGAGGAGGGAGCAAGGGGGGAAGTGGCGGGGCGTTTCATTGCAAAGAAATGTGTAATATCTAAGCGCGAGAGAAGGAACCATGGAACAATGCACTACAGACAATAGCAAGCATGCACGGCGGAACAATGAAGAAATTGGCACATCTGGGTAGACATTATATCGTTCTAGCATTAATCTAGTCTAGGCTAGAACATCTAGGCTAGAGTGTTCTAGGCTAAAACAAGATTGGGTCTTCTAGCGTGTACCAAGGGCTTAGGTACACATATAGCCCTTAGGTGTGCATGCATCCCCCGGTGGCAGGGCGCAACACGTCAAGTGTCATCACTTAGCAGTGCAGGGGTTTTCATTTGTGCCCAACTGGCTAGTGGTGTTGAAAAACACCGTAAACTTCCTCTTCCTCGGCTGTTGCCGAAGAGCTGGAAGTTGGAAGGTCTCGCTGAAGTCCGGGGGGCTTGCGCTGGGAGCAACGACCTGAATTGTGGCCGCTGCGGCGGGGTGAGAGGTTCGTGGCAGCAACGGGCCAAACTGCGGCTGGGGAGGGAGGGAGGTTGGGGCGGGGCACAGCTGCTTTCGGGCTAAAGCGAGTGGCAGCAGTGAAGAACATCGGTGCCTGCTGTACTGGGTCAGTGTCACCTGATCACTGGGCGGGGGGGGGAAGTGGTCGACGAGGCGGAAGACGGGGGGGCAGCTTGGGGACACCGGGGGGGGTTTGGGGGCAGCAGAGATGGCTTCAAGCACCACTGCCGCGTGCTCCTCGCCCCTGCTAGGGAAATGCGAACGGCTAATCCGCATGCCCTCCTGCCACAGCAGCAGGGGGTTTTTCCTAGGCTGCTGAACCGCAAACCGATACATGGTTGTCCCGGGTGAGCTGCGGTGTCTTGGCACTGTACGGCCCAGGGACAGTGGGCTTTGGGGGTCTTTGGGTGCATATTTGGGGGGCCGCGGGGGGGATGGTGGTGGCACTGCGGTCGACATCAGTGCCTCTTCCAAGGCTTCCGTGGCCGCCTAGTATGGAGTTAAAGAAACGTGGGGTGTGGGAGGAGGACTTGCTGTCGGCACAGGGGGTACGCCTTGAAACAAAAGAGCGTACTGCCCAAACCGGGGGACCTCTGGATTGCGGCACAGCTGCAGTGGCGGCTGTAAGCTTCCAAGCTCAGGGAGAGTTACCATGTTTAATGAATCGTCCACCAGGACCTCCAATGCCGCAATAACTCGGGGGCGATTAACTGTGCGCCACTAACATGCATTTTTTCAACCCCAACAATGGTCCCGGACACACACCCAAAACCGGGCACTTTTCAACTTTGGATTTTTTTTTCAACCGCGACACTTGTCCCCCTCCCTATTAGGTTGAAATTTCGCCTACCGGGGTGAATTGTTTCTCGCCCCCCCCCCCCCCCTCCCCTGGTTGTGTCTCCGTCAGCATCGCCCTTCTTGGCTCCATCGGCACCAGAGCGTTTATGAGTGTTGCCGTCCTTGGCTCCACCAGCATCATTATCTCCCTCAACAACTGTCTTGGCTCAATCTGCGTCAGATCGCCATCATCACTGCCCTCCTTGGCCCCATCAGCATCACAGTCTCCAGTAGCCTATCCCCTCTTGGCCCCATCAGCATCGGAGTCTCTATTAGTCCCCGGCGTCCGCACTGCTACAGCCCTCTAACACGCTCATGGGTCCCCCCAAGCCATCGCCCGGCACCATCATACCGGGACCTAGTGACCTTACGAGATACTGTTGTACCGGGACTCAACGATGGTGGTGTCACACCCGTAGACTTCTACAAACTCCTCTATAAGAGCCCCGCCGTGGTGCCCAGCTCGCCAAGGACAAACCGCAGATCCATGTGCGCAAGCGAGCCACCACCCAATGCCGTCGCACTCGGGACCGGACTCATTAAGGTACAAAACCCTAAGGTAACATAGAGGCTAGTAGGGCACATTGATCCCAAGGGAAAACAGCTTTCCGGCACCTGGACCAGACACTGGTAAAAGACATGTAAAAGACATCACTGCTCGGCGCCAAAATGTCAGCATTCATTGCCATGTGTGCTATGGAAAGCAAAGAAGGCAAAACACAATTACACTAATATTTTCGAATGCACAGGGTACCCTACCACCCACTCTTCGACCCCAACATTATTAATTCAACCCAAACACAACAATGGCCACCCTACCCTGCTATGGCTCGTATGACTGCTTTTGGGCAACATTCCATGGTACCGCCATTCTATGCCAACAAGGCCTCAACGCACCGCGCGTGGGCACCACGCATGCGGCACTCTCAATGGCTACCTGGCCCACGGGCCACGTGTGGGCAAAGTGGCTACGTCACCCCTGCTGCCTCGGGGTTTGGGGACGTAGGGGTCAAGGGATTAGGGTACAGTTGTGCTCGTTCCTAAAGCAGGGGAAAAACACATGAAAGTGTCACTAGGCAACCTCATGTGATGCATGTAACACAAAGGTTATAAGTGCCACCATAAAGCAGCATCACTAAAATATCATCCCCATACCCCAAATCACAAAAGAAAACTTCATCTGGACGACCAGAAATTGGAACCACCAAATTCCATGGCTCTTGCTACTCTACCATGGGTGTTGCTCTCAGGGGCGGGGGGGTACATACATAGATATTTCGATAACATATGACACTCATGTTTTAAGATGCATCAACCATGTGTCTTAGATTATCTAAGACACCCCGTCTTAGGAAAACATGTGTCTTACATGTGTCTTACAGCTGTCTTACATGCGTCTTACATGTGTCTTAGATTTTCTAAGACGCCCCATCTTACAACAGTTATGAGGCGCCTCCTCCGGTCTCCGGAGCTGTTGATCATGCACGGTGTCAGTGTGACGCTTGCGAGCTTCCAATATCGTCACTGCAATTGCAGCCGTGTGCGGCGGGTGGGGCTGTAGATAGCTTGAAGGCATTAACCACAGAGAAATGCTCCACCCTGGGCTGCCCCCCACAACCCCCCCCTTTGTGAGCGGTAGTTTCTGGGTGGGACACAGCTGAACCACCCCTGGATATCAGATTATTTTTAGACTTTGCGTGTCTTGCAAGCTACACTGCTCATCAGCATTGCATGCAATTCACGGATGAGTACACAAAATCTGACGGTGCAGGAAGGGGTCACAACTCATGCACCTCAAAAAAATGATTGCAATGCACTGAATTTTGTGAGATTTCAATGTTCTGGATCGAGGAAAATTGCAAGAGATTTGGAATGTTAAGATAATTGTAAATCTGTCCATTTCATCATTAGTCATTTACGTGCGCATGCCCCTTTGATTGCCCCATTTCTATGGGTTTCCCCTGCGCTTTGTCCCCTCGGTCAATATTCATCCTCGGGCACGGGAGAGGGATTTGCGGGTATGGGCACCCAGGAAAATGTGAAATACCGTCTATCTTACCGGATACAATTTGCTGTGGGTGATACGAGGTTCTTGTGTCGAGGGTGCCAGCCCCAGCCCTGCATTTTCTGACACCCCAGTACAGTGGGCACATGTGGTCCCACAACAAGAGGTTACGTGCGGAAAAAAATTTGCAGAGGTTTGGGGAGGACAAAATGTGGTACCATTTTTGCTTCAATCCCAACATTTATATCTCATTATATTCAGTCCATTGCAATTGTTTTTTGAGGGAAATATGTTTTTTGATTTTTTTGTAATATTTCTGCATTGTTCTTCCACCCCACAAAAGAATCAAGAAATTCAATTTTTTTGACCTTTTTTCTGAAGCCGAACATTTGTATCGCAAAAAGATTCAGTGCTTGGGAATTGTATGTTTTTGGAGGTAGATATGTTGTTGCAATTTTTGGGAAATATTTTTGGAATTTTTGGAATCAAGAGGTTGACACTGGATATCGACAACCTGCCTACATCCATGCCTTCACCACTGTCCTGACTCAATCCAATCCATGTCTCCCTCCCCCTGCCTGAGGGGATGGGGGGGGTGACCTGTTGCAGAGATTGACTGTGCGGCGACTTTTCCGTGGCCTTGCAATACTCAAGGCGACCCCTCTGCAGCCCGATCTTGACACGTATTCCAACCCACTGGTTGTTGGCCGCGGCCGCTCCCTGGGACCCACTCCAGATCTTGGCCGGCAAATTGATGACCTGTACGTGGAACATTGCTGTTATGTAAGTGGTCGTAACTGCAGAGTTACGGAGAAGGTTACCCTGCCCTGCAAGCCCCCTGTGCAATCCCTGACACAACGAGAAGGAGGGACCGATTGGACCTCTAGATCCGAACAACAAGATCATGCACGCTGCAATATTGATCTGCGTCGTTTTTTTTTGCGTCGTTTTTGGTGGAAGGCCAATGGTGTTGCAGAAGGTGATGCTGACGATGGTGGTCTAAACGAGAAGTTGAATGCGGAGGCCGTGTGCTCGGCTGCATCTACTAAAGCTTTGGTGGTTTATGGAGACAGAAAAATTGTGCATTGTGGCGCATCATGGTTTCTCAGGGTGTTGTATATTTTTATACTGCCCATACCTTTGCAAATACCAGTAGGGATCATTCTTACTGTCTGCGTCTGGTGGAAAAAAAATCAGCAGACCAAAGGTATCGAAAGTCGATGTACCGTGACCCGCCGCTCTCCCCATCCCTCCGTCCCCCACCCGAGGGCAGGCCCCACGTCGCACAACCAGCCCGATTCCAGTGGATAGCAGAGGCTGCAGAGCCACAGACTTGGTCATGCCAGGTGAGCTTCACTAAGGCCTCTTGGATGGCAAGTGCAGAGCGAAGGCCGGAGCGGCAGTCCTTAAAGACCAGGTCCATGAGGCAGTCCTCTTGGTACCCCTGGAAGATCTCATGGCCTCCGTGCCGCATCGTCTGCTGGCGCACGGTGTCCAGTACCAACTGCACGCTCTCCTCGTACACCTCTTTGCTGAGATACTGCCGTAGGGCCGCCACAGCATCGACCTGTGGAGGGCGGACACGCGGGGGGAGACAGACCGCTTCGTGGCCTCAAACGTACATCCGCGGCGGAGGGCACACCGAGGGTCAATGCACAGACCACAGGGGCACTTTTCAGATCCACTTGTTCAAATTCAAAAAGCATAAACACCTCAGCGGAAAAGAGTTTTTCTGTGATTTGCATGAAAAAATATCGAGTCCACCGCCGTCGCTTAGCACACAATTGCCCTTGGGTAGATTACAACCATTCACGAGTGGGTTCAGAAAATGACTGGGTCATGCCCTGGTGGCTGTACCGGGGGATTGAGACTCTGGTGGTGGTGGTGGCGGTGGTGGTGGTGGTGGTGGTGGTGAAAGAACATGGTGGGCCGCTGCAGACTCCTGTAAGCATACCGTAATTTGCGAAACACTCCCTGTCCACGGGTTTTTCCGTTGTCAAGGCGCCCACTTGTCGCCGTATTATGGAACCCCGTGCCCAATGTGTACACCCCTGAGAAATGTGCACCCTGTACAGTACTCAATGAGGATGGCACTGGACCGCCCCTCCCCAATGCATACATACCGCATATTCCACTCTGCACCTTCCCTCACATACAAGCATCCGATAAACGCAGAGGACGAGGAGAGTATCATGACGTAGCTCTGATAATGTGCCTCACACTTTTTCATTAATGGTGCTAAGTTCTGCGTTTGAGGCTTCGGGGCTGTGTTTGAAATGGTTGTATGGGCCACAACGCAATGCCTTGCGTTGTGGCCCTTGGTGACCTGAAAGTCCACACACACACACCCCTCCACCCTCTGTCTCTCTGTCGGCGGCTTGCATCCTGGGCAGACGTGTGCAGATGTGCCGTCATCTCGCGCCTAAATAGCAGCCCCATCCCACGAGTTTTGATAGTGTTGACCAGCGTTGCCAGGGTGTCCCCCACCCTCTGCTCTGATTCCTCGCACATCCCCCTTCCAACAGACATGCGACTCCGGGCAGTGCAACGCAGTAGGGCAAGGGGAGAGACCTTGATCTTGACCACGCATCCGAGGCCCGCTGGCAGACGTGGCGGTGCACATCCCCCGTTGAAGTCCAACGACAACAACCAACGGTCCATGAGCCCCGTCAGCTCAGCGGTCTGAGGGGCGGAGAAGGGCTGGGAGGCAGCCTACAGGGGAGGGGGGGGGGGGGTGAACCATGAGGGCAAAATAAGCCAAGCCAATATGCAAACACTCGGCGTGCAAAGCAGCAGTTGCGTGCGCGGAAAATAAACATGACTGAAAGGCAACCAGTGTGGACGGAGTTTCAACACTGACCGTGTACAACAGAGCCGTCCAACCAGAGGATCTGGGACCGGCTCACTCGGATGCACAAAACTGCACCAATCCTTTGCTTTCTTTTTCTCTTCTGTTCTTTCAATCATTTTGTGCCAGAGGATTAGAGTGGGAGGGGGAAGTACTGGGAAAGTTCCAATGAGACCCCTACTTCCCGCGACCATGCAGGGCCCAGAGGTGTGCGCAATTGACAGTTCGCCTTCCCCAGCACTACATGCCCTCAAGTTGCAGCCATGGGTCATTACAAGCCTCAGTTCTGGTGGCTTGTGGCAGGTTCATGTCTGTTGTGCGTGACCCCCCTGTGTGACATTCCGTCGGGTTGCTGTTTCTTTACGGCCCTGGACAGTCACCCGTTCTTCCCTTTGCATGCTGCATCGGGGTGCTGCTTCCTGTCGGCTGCTGCGGCCTGTGTTCCTGCTGGTGTTTCTTTTCGCATTGGCGGAGCCCAGTGCTTGGCGTACTGGGGGTGTGCTGGTTGCTGCGGGGGTCGCTTCTCGGCCTTTGCTGCCCACTCCCCTCCGCGTCCTGGTCGTCCAGCACCTGCCTCGCTGTGTTTCTGCGGGCATGTGGTCCGTCGGGTTGCTGTTTCTTCATGGGGCCCTGGACAGTCACCCGTTCTTCCCTGAGCATGCTGCGTCGGGTCGCTGTTTTCTGACGGCCGCTGCCGTCTGTGTTCCTGCTGGTGTCGTTTCTGCGTCAGCGGAGCGCAATAGTTGGCACACCGGGGTTGTGCTGATCGGTGTGGTGGTCGGTGTGAGGGTCGCTTTACGGTTTCTGCTGCCCACTCCCCTCCGCACTCAGGTCGTCCGCCACATGCCTCGCCGCGTTTCCATGTGCGTGCGGCCCAACACTTCTACCCCCATCCGGTGTCCTGGTGGTGCCTTGTGCCTTGTGCCTCCCCACCACTGTGTGCGTGGGCCACGTGTGTACATGGCACGCTCCTTGATGGCTGCGGATGGCGTGCGCTCCTTTGTGGTTGATGCGGGTGGCGTGTGCACCTGTCAGCCTGTGCCGCGCTTCGGGACGGCCAGGGGACGGTCGCCCCCCTGAAGGTAATCCATTCCTTAACCCCAACATCACTCTGTACAGGACAGCCTAGCCACCCCTAAAATGGGGGGTCTTCTGAAGGCAGCTGTGCAACGTCCTGGAGACTGCTGCTTGCCCGAGCGGGAACAGCACAATATGCCCCGCTATTTGCCTACGTGGGTGCATGAGGACAGGCGCGCGCACATGGGCAAATCTCTGTCGGGGAAGGGGAGGGACAGCTCCTGTTTCCGGAAGTCACCCTTCCTCAGATTGAGACTCACCATGTACACTGGTTGGTTACCAGGTGGTACAGTTCGGAGGGGGGGGGGGGCTATATGCGGAGGGTAACAAATAGGTCGGTCAGCTGAACTGGATGACCCCGCGTTATCGGATGTTCACCAGCAATGTCCAAATAGGCACAATCCGGTGTTTAGCTTCCTGGTAATGCCACCGCCATTTGCCGCTTCAATGTGTTGTGCAGGATAGGTGGGCTTACCCAGGGTGCGTGACGCACATGCCTCTCAATCAGCAATTGCTCGAGGCTGGCCAATGGAAATCATGAAAGGGATGAGGGTCGATCTGGAAGGGGTCACGCCTCCTTGAATCGAACATGCCCCTCCCTACAGACCTCGGTGTCAGTGTTGGGGGCAATGTGATGTTGCGGCAGCCACTTGTCGCGCATGCGCCATACGGTCTGTTGCACTTGCACGTCCCGAAGTTTCAATTGCCGATACATGAGCGTCATCTGCGCCCGTTCTCGTGTCCGCGTGGCCTCTGCAATGCCGGCCTCCCGCGTGAACTGCAGATAGACGGCAGCCACAGGGGCACGAGTTGGCAAAGCGAAAGAAGGAGTGGCACATACCTGAGGCTGCGGGAGGCAGGGGAATCAACGGGGCCAACCGATAGACAATAAATGGACCGTAAACCTCGGGCAGCACTTCAGCGCCAAATGACGGCGGTCGCATGGTGACCTGAATACTCAGCCTGTGAGCTTTCAGCCGGGCGTATGAGCAGCACTGGGTGCTAGTCGGCCCTGGTCCCTCTGGCTTGTCCCCAGCTTATCATCTTTCCCATCAGACCGCCGTCAGCTCCCTCCCAACCTCGGTCTACCCGCCACGAACGTCGGATGCGTGGAAATTGTCGGCCCCCTCCGACTGCAGTTGTACGCCTTCGAAATACTGTCGATTGCCCTTCAACCGCCATCATCCGGCCGCTGTCAGTACCCTCCAACCGCCTTCGGTTCTAACCGTCGTCGCCGTCGATCAACCTCCAACAGAAAGCCAGAGACCCTATCGACCGTAATACGTAACGCCGAGCCGGTTTGGGCTTCTTGGTTCGAGCGTCCCGATTTGGATCTCGCAGCCTATGCGTCCCATCAACCCCGAGCAATGTCGGCGGTTGGATCGTCATTGGCGGGTGCCAAAAGGTGATGGAGGACCGTTTCCCGGCTGTTTCCCGGCCAATTCATTTGCCTCATACGTGATGGCATATCCAGTGTTTGTCGCGGCATGTCCAACTTCCGGGGGTCCAAAGCCGCCTTCCCAATTCCTCTGGGGACTGCAACACCGGGAAAGGGGGCGGCGGTCAATCACATGGGCGTCTGGCCGATTCAGTGTGCAAAACCCGGCCAAAAAAAGGCACTTTTTCTGGTGGAAACACACCGTTGCGTGCCGTGCGTGGTGCGTCAGGGTGCTGTTGGGGATGACGTCCTTTAGAGAGCGATGCACGCCGCTGGGCGCAGCCAACGCCGGTGGGAGAGCAGCCGACGGCTACGGGACCGCTGGAAGAAAATGGCAGGCCGTGTGCCGTTACAGTGCTTGCGTGCCTGGATCCTACTTTCTTTCGTTTCAGGCGGCTGAGCCATCGTCTACACAACAGTCGCAGAGGGACTCTGGTGAAGTGGTGCCAGCGCAGGACCAGCAGCAGGAAGGTCTGGCTGCAACTGAAATCTGTGTTGGGAAACGACACGGGCTGGACGAGGGCTACCGAAAGCGGTCGAGGCCCTACGTCCACACAACCTGCGCTGTGGGGCACACACCTGGAAATACGCCGGGGAGGAAATCAAGCACTCGCCGGCTGCGGCCGCCGTGCAGATGCGTGCGGCCACGTGGACGTCCAGCCCATACCACAAGGGCTGACTGGACACCGTGTGCTTCGATGCCTTCAGCGCAGGGGCATAGTGGACTCCGATGCGACACGGCGGACCTGTGGACAAAGGATGGCAAAGAAGGCGCCAGGGGATGGGGCCCAAGGGCAGAACATCGCCCATGGTCTGCTTGAGGTGGGAACACCTTGACGGCATTGCGTCGTTGTTGCCCTCAGGTTGCCCTCAGGTTGCCCTCAGGCCTTGAGGTAGAAATTGTTTTCGTATCTGCTTCCTCAAATTTTCAGCACCACGTAAAGCATTGCACAGAGTATCCTTCCATATTGCAAAGGAGGGAAATAAAAGAAAAGAAAAGTGCGAATCTGGTTCTCCGTCAGATCCTGGGAAAACCCGTCTCGATGCGCCATCATCTCGCCGCCTACATGGCAGCTCCATCCCCCGTTTTTCTGTAGTGCCAACCAAACGTGGTGCCCTATTTGCAACTTGTCCCCACGGTGGTAGTTTGCACGGTCATCGCTCACTCTCCACATCTGCCGACCACCAGAAATTATATCGCTGCCGTGCTTAGTTGGCGTGTCGAGCCCTCAAGTCGCATGCCCTTCCCTGGATCCTCAATCCACAATGTTAAGGAGCTGCACTCTGTCCCAGCGCCTCCTTTGCCGCACTTGTCCCAGATGCGCAAGGACCTTTCAACACACACACCGCATGGTCCCGGATCCCCTCCATAAGTGCCGGCGAAACCCATCGGCATGCCTGATTGTCTCATCGCCCATCCCAAGGCCCACGATCACACACATTGTAAAGCGGGTTTCCAACCACACGGGTACGGTACGGGTGAGCTTTGGGAACCAAGTAAAGACACTCCGATTTGAGGGCAGGGAACCCAAAAAAAAATCGTTCGTCAAAGACTTTGTAGAATGACATTTTCAATCCCAATTGGGCCCATTTTGGCCTGGGCGAGGTGGGCCGTGTGCGCTCACTCACAGGGGCCAAGCAGGCAATGTTAGGCGGGTTGACGTATCCGTCTGAGCGATTCTGAGGGTGGAAACCACAGAAAGCTGCGTTGCGGGTGGACGAGGGTGCCCTCGGACTTAAGATTTCTGAGGCACGTGGCCCAGAATATGGCCTGATCTTGGTTTGGGCCTGTTTTTCAGGCAAACTGCGCAGATTCTGCGCCAGAGTTGTTACTAGCGCCGTTCCGACCAGCGTCGGAACGGCGGAAACATTTTTCAGGAACGGATCTCTGGGAACACCAGCACACAGACCGCACTCTAATGAAATGCGGTCTTCCCCCTGGAGGGGAGACAGTCAGTTTGTATCATCACCCCAGAGTTTCCTTGCTGTGTGCAGTAGCTGGGCATGATGGCCAAAAACCATCGTGCCCAGCTACTGCAAAACAAAAAAAGCCCATTCTACAACTGGAAATCCCAGGAACGGCGTAGGAACGGCGCAACGCAGGTGGAGGAACGGCGGAAAAGGCCTCTTTGACATGAGCAAAGCAACGTGGTCGCAGCATGTGCGTCCGTTTTCCGTCTGTGCTATCCATGTAGCCGACACGCGTCGGGGCCCCTTTCTGGTCCTCGAACGCAACAGGTCGGTGAGTGACCCGCCGTCCAAAATGGTTTTATGACCCACTACCGTCAACTACCTGCAGTGAACGAACATTGACAACTGGGCTCCTTGCACTTCTGCTTCAAAGGATATGATGCGTTGAGGGACGATGGTCTCAGCGGCATGGGGCTGAACTTTAGAGGCGGAGAAATTGCTGGCAAAAACATCGGGGTGGTCATGAGAACAACACAAGACGTCAGCCTTGGGGGGGGGGGGTGTTAGGGTGTCATGCAAAACTGTGGTGGCGTGGACAACGGACTTTTACCTGCATCCTCGGCACTCTGGTCAGGGGGAGTGCCAAGGTTTGCATCCACCATACTGCGCCGCGTGTCCACACTGCGTCGCGTGTCGACGCTTGGTCGCCTCTGCGCTTTGGTCATAACACTAGGCCAGGCCGCCCGTGTCAATGCGTGTTGGACCTGTAGATAGCCACGGATGCTGGTGCATCCCTTGTGCACGGCCCGTTGCACATGCGCAGCACAGTTACTTCCTCTGCCTGCCTTTGGGGGCGGGGATAACGGAGCTGCGGAGGCTTAGGTCCGAAACGCATATGATGATTGTCTGAGAATCTTTCGATTGCTGAAGGCTTTCTCTGCACCCACCACGGTACAGTGTAATGCCAGGCCCAGGGTCTGGGCGGTGTCAGAGGCTATTTGCATCCGAGCATGGGTCCACTGTCACAACACAACCCAATCCCTCAGGGGTCCCTAACAATTCCTCAAAAATCACTTCAACATATTTCAGCCGAAAACGTACCTCCACTGGGGCTGCATTGGTGATAGTGTGACAGTGTAGCCATGGCAAGTTGGAGGACAGTGGCCGCCATACCCAAGATCCTGTTACTAATACTGAGTAGTGTGGCGTGAGGGCGAGATCACCTTGCCAACCCTCGCGATATGCGGCCTCCGCTAATAACAAGTGCATCTCGAACCAAAGCAACGTGCCCTGCTAATTTGATTTTCAATGCAGATGCGCGTCCCCGCACTAAAGGTGGGCGAACACCTCCATGCAGAATTGGAACGCCCGGTGCGTCTCATCAAACAGCATAATCGCTGCCGCGTCGCAGTCGCAGGGATGCACCGCGACGCCCTTGTGCAGCCGGAACAGCGACGTCACGCTGCTGTTGAAAGTCTCGTACACGGCCCGGCTGTGCGCCGGATACTTCGCCCAGCCGTCGTATGTCAGCTGCACACAGACTACGAAATGTGCACGCGTCCCGGTGAGCTCCAGTGGCTGCTCTGGCGCCGGCAGAGTTGGGACGGACCGACTGTAGTTACCGCGCGGCCCGTCCCGCTCCCGCTCCCGTGCCGAGCTACGCTGCTCCGGGCCTCGCGACCGGGGCCGCTGGTACATCGACCGGCGCGACTCGATGTGGTCCCCATCCATCCTCTGCGCCGAGGGCTCAACGTCATCTAGAGGCAGGGCGGGGGCCTCTTTTGTGGCTTTGGCGGTGTAGAGGAGGTCGTTGAGCTGCGCGATCTCCTTCAACAGCTTTGCGCGCTCCTCTTGCCACAGCTCGGCGCGGGCCGCAAGGCGCTTCTCGTTGGCGGAAGCAAGCTGCGCAATCAAATCTGTCTCCTTGGGCTCCTCAAGGACCAACTTTTTCGCTGCGCGTCCACTTTTAGAGTCCTGCATTTGCAAAACAAACGCTTCCTCATCCGGAGGTCTCGAGGAACGTGCCAACAAAGATGTACCACTTAAGGTTGTACCACTTTGGTTCGAATACATCGGCTCCGTTGTGCAAGCGGCGTTGATCGTGGGGATTATGAAATCACCGACAATGGTTGTAGAGGACCGCGACATGACATTTGAAAAAAAACCCATTGCCCAAGGAGGACTTATGCTAGCTTCAACCACACTACCAACCCCAGCCCCAACTTGGCGCCCCATGTTGCCCCAGTCCGCAGACGCGCTGCACGTCGCCCCCTCGTTGCTCACGCCCACACCGCTAAGCGCGCCGCGTGTCGCCCCCTATTGCCAAATTTCAAGCCGTGCGTCATCTACGTCAAGGGACATGGCTTGGGAAGAGCGAACGACGTAATGCGCTCTCGAGGAACCGGGTTCGGCTTTGTGCACGTGGTGACAGTTAAATTGACGAGTCAAGCGTGTAGACACCAAAAGCAGCGTTGTCGGTTGAACGTGAAGAGACGATAAAAAAACACTCAAAACCATGCTTACAAAGCTTAAATGGCGGGGACAACCCGGTGGCATTGTAAAAACCACAGAGAACCTGAATCCTACGCCACCCATAACCCCCCCTCCAATCTGCCATAGCACAGGGGTTGTTGAAGCCCCCCCACTACTTGCCCCGTGCAGCGGTAACTTTTGAAGTGTTGAAAATTGTCTCCTAGACCCATGCAAAGCACACATAACATGAAGGAAGCAAAGCCATTTCAGCCATTCCCGTTTGAAATTTGAAGCCCAAGACGTTTGCACCAAACCGTCTTGGGTAGTGATTGAGGGCTCTTCTATTTGCCTTGGGTTGAGCAATGTCCTTGTCCTGTGACGTTTCATGCAAAAAGTTTCGGTTCCAGCGGGCACATTGCAATTCAAAGCTTAGCAAAGGTACTCTCCAACAAAACGGCAAAACAACTCATGAAAAAACATGGGTTCAATAGTGAACACTGCAAATCAAAGCATGGCCAACAAAAACAAAAATACTCACAGAGAAAGAGGCAAAAAAGTCACCAAAAAAGCTTTGTTAAAATTACAAGCATACGCAGATTCGAGTTGTGCAGTTCCTCGGAAAGTTCATTTGGTGCACGGCAAATTGTAAATCTTAACCCCCCTCCGGCCTTGTGCCGTGACACGGGACACGGCACACCGGGCCCCTTTGAGACACCCCCCCCCCTCCCCCCCCCCCAGTCCCAGTGTAGACTATGGTCCATGGGGACAAAACCATGCATGGCCTCGGGGCGTCGAAAGACAAGCACAAATGACCGTACCTTGACAAAATTTACAACATCCACGAGCAACTTCTCCATCCACTTGTCAAACATGGCGCTAATGGCCATCGCTAGCGTCGTCTTGTCGTCTAACTTCATAAGGTCCAAGGGGTCAAAACGGCGAGGGTTCGTTTTTGCGCTAGGATCCGGCAAGACGTGGGCGGGCAGGCAAAAACCCTCAAAGACATCCTTACTAGCGGGCAGCAACTCGGAGAAGAGCTTTGCGGCGTTGTGCAAGTACTTCTCCACATACAACACGATGGAGAGAGGTAGGCTAACCGCCATTTTAAAGGCGGAATCGGGGACAAACACTACATGGTGCTAAAGCAAGGGTAAGGACACAACTTGTCGAGCCTTTACGCACATACTTCGGTCCAACCAAAAATTTTTTTTCTCCTAACCACATGTTTCCACCTAACGTCCCCAACAACGAGCTCTTGAGAATGAAAGTCTGGAACCTTGAATCTCCAGATCGAATCCAAAGAAAGTAGCTCGATAACCTCAATCACCGATGGCGTTGAAAGCCAAACATACGCATGCGCACTCTCCCACACTGCAAGCCTTACATGTTGTGTGCGACGCATGGCTTTTTGTACACGGGTCGCAACGGGTAATCGACAGCACAACCATTAGTCGATAGGAACCAAACCCATGATGAATGTCCATTATCTCCATGATGTCAAGGATTTTTAGGGCCACGACATAAACTAGCACATTACACTTGCCATTCACACTATAAGGCTTCAAGGGTTACTGACACGCTTCACGTTATCGAACACCAAAGCAAAGCGAACGCTTTTTTTCCGCCCATGCATACAGCCGAGACGGGAGGATGTCATACATTCCAAGCAAGAATTACCAAAGGCAAATATTACCCAAAAAAATATGACCCAAAAAAAATTAACCAAAAATTAAGGTTGTTTTGGTAATTGTGGTTTCCCCCCGATTCCTGGGCCCCAAGATCTTTATCATTTGTTCCCTTGCAGGCCCCTGTTTCTTGTGCGGTCCGCTTTTGTCATGCATGGGCATGTTGTTCCGACTGTGGTGGTGGATGCGTACCGGGCGAGACCTGGTTTGTCAGCTCCCCGGCACAATTGGAAAGATGAGTACATCAAAACAATTACTGATTGGGCAAGGCAACATGGTGTTGCTGGGGCTATGCTTTATTGGCACGGGCCATTAAGCCATTAAGGACCTACCAGTGGACTCCATTGTCCGCTCATGGGATGCCACTGGGATTCCGCGAGCCCTTTGGGGAGATGTGCCCTCTATCGAACCCATGTTCGACGTTCTCAAGAAGCTTCATCGTGAAGAGACACAACACCCTTGTGAGTGTGTTTCTTTGACTGCACGAAAGTGTCTCTCTTGCTCCGAATGTGTGTGTGATGGCTGTTGGTTGGATCACACCACAACCATTTGCCCCGCCATTTAGTAAAAACCATGTATGGTGCGACTCACATGGGTTTCCCGTTGCTTTGTGTTGCATCGTGGCAGGGAAGGAAAATTTCAAAAATTTGTTGATATTTGGAATAATACTAATGAAGTTTTGACTAACGAGTCCATTAAAAATTTTAGACAGACCAATGTTTTAAATCCTATTTATATGATGGCTTTTTCAGGTGCCAGGGGAAACATTTCGCAAGTTCGCCAACTTGTAGGTATTCGAGGTCTTATGTCAGATTCTAGGGGAGAAATTTTGGATTTACCTATTAAAAGAAATTTTCGTGAAGGCCTTAGAGTAACTGAGTATTTAATTTCTTGTTATGGTGCTAGGAAGGGTATAATTGATACAGCTCTTCGAACAGCTAGTTCTGGTTATTTGACAAGAAAATTGGCTTATGTAGCACAAGATGTTAAAATCGCTAGGGTAAATTGTAATACCTTTAAAGGTACTTTAGTAACTCCTGTAATGAAGGATAAAGAAATTTTTTTGTCGGTAGAGAAAAGATTGTTTGGTCGTGTTTTAGCAAAAACAATAATAGATAAAAAAAATAAAATAGTAGCTTGTAGAGGTCAAGATATTTGTAAGTTTTTAGCAAAGAAAATAATTAAAAAAGTTTAACCAAGAGAATTTTTATACGATCGCCTTTGACTTGTGAGTTGGTAAAAGGTGTTCGTCAGTTATGCTATGGTTGGGATTTAGCTTATGGACGTTTAGTTGAAATCGGTGAGGCTGTTGGTATTATTGCTGCTCAATCGATTGGTGAGCCTGGGACACAATTAACTATGAGGACTTTTCATACAGGTGGTGTTTTTTGTGGTAATATGATAGATAAAATTTATGCACCTCATAAAGGTATTCTTAGTTATGATATATTAAGTTCGATAAAACAGGTTCGAACGAAGTTTGGAGAGGAGACCCTTTGCTACGGTACCAAAATATTACCAAAAAAAAATTAACCAAAAAATGGGCACCTTTTGCTAATTTTGACCTTTGGTAATTTTTGCTTCACATGTATGCAGGTTTGGCAATGAAAGTTGGTTCCTATCTTCATTATGCAACCCAACCCTAACATACTCGCCATGAAGCTTTGAGGGGACATGTGTGTCGACGAAACCTCAAACACATAGATCAAATGGGTTACACAAGTAGCATGCTTGCATGCGGTGCATTTTTTGTGATGAATAGCGCGAAAAATGTTAGAATTTCTCCCCTCATACACGATTCTCAAACCCGTCTTTGGGTCGTGGTTTTTCTTTTAAATCACGTACAACTTGGAAAATCGAAGTACCCTAACGATGCATGGCTGCGACGCATACAAGTGTGCAACGATCTTGCCGCTGTGTTTCAAAGTGGCGGAATAAGGAATGAGGTTATTCCTTGCCGACGATAGCACGACTGCTTACCACAATGGCACATGTTGCAAAGGATAGAGGGCAAAGAAAGCACGAAAAATTGTAGCAAAGCTTACACAGCCACTGACGACGTTATGCAAACTTAAGAATGTGGCTGCCAGGGTCGTCTACGATTTACTAGTGAAAATATTTCAAACCACAAACTTGCATCCTTCGTCAAGGGGTCTGACCCTCACAAAGGGCAATATTTGTTCATGCTTGGCCTTTGGTCGATGGTGCATTTTGTGTCGTCGCGCGAGGATCGGGTGCTTTCACTGAATGGCGTGCGGGGGGCAAGTGCAAGTGTGCCACAATACGACAAACGACGCGACTCCCTTCTACAATAATCCCAATTGAGATTCTCCGATACCCTCGTCGGTGGCAATGCACAACGCAATGCAATGCACCATTTGCCATTTCCCGTTTCCAAGGTGCCGCGGTATACCTCCTCGTGAGCCACACGCGACTCACGACAAGAATCATTCATGGTGTGTCGACTCAACAAGACGATGGTTCCGACAACGGCTCCCTCCCTACCTCCCTCTCTTCTTCCCTTTCACGAACGTGTCAATGTATCAATGGATCAGCATTGGATAGACATGGTGCTCAATTTTCGACTACCTTGCGTGAAGCATGAATGCGAGCATTTTCGTCTTTGCACAACTTTTTCCATGGACAGAAGTTACGGACCGTAACATTACGCGGGCAAGGTCGTCAACCTGCAAAACGGATGCCGCAAAAATGTACAATTGTGCTGACAACCCTAGCACCTGGGTAGGGGGCGCATCAGGTGGATATTTGGCTTCGTCGGGTTCTCGGGGGCAATTTAAGTTTCAACCCTAATTGAGGCTGCCGGGATCATATCTGCCATTAGATTTGTAATATTCACTCTAGTGAGCGAGCCGAGGGAAGTGCGCGGGAAGTGAGGCAAGGGAGGTTCCCAGTGAGGGTGAATCCTATCCAGAAAATACCCATCGCGCCCTTCACAGCTGCACAGTCGCATGATGGAGTCTTTTTTGGATTTTTGGAGATTTCTCGATAAGAAACCAGGATCCTTTGGGCGCTACGCAAGAGGATACTCGGGGGGAGGGTTGAGAGTTGCCGCATTTCCTCAATGTTGTCCTAAGAGAATCCCCAAGAAGGCAGGACAACATGGACAACATGCAATGAAGCAAGCAATTTTTCTTGGAATTCAACTGGTTTGCACCGGTGGGTCCACTTATGACCACATCCAACCTTTTGGGTGTGGCAAGTGATGGGAGTGAGGACCGGTTGAGTCGAGAGCATTCCCTTGGGAGTGATGACCAGTTACTTTTTGAAGACTGCAGTTTTGTGGCTAGCGGCGACGAAGGCACTACCACACCAAAGTAAAAAGCTTTTTTGGAAGAAGTGGGAAGGTGTTCCTTGTTCGACGCCCTACCCACTTTTGATTTGAAAAGCCGTGTGAAAATCAAGGTGCAGCCATTGGGTATGTATGCATCTCCATTTGAAACACAACCTCATCCACATGGTCGTCCCAATGCCCTCCACCCCAAAACATTATAAAGAGTTTTGATTTTTGGGGGGCGGGGACACGGAGGGAAAATGTGCAAAAAAAATGCAATACTTGGGCGCCAAGAAAAGTTCATTTCTAACCCTTTGGAACCATAGTGGCAACACAAGGGGATAATTTAATCTTCGTGTGCCCATTTGCACATCACCACCAGCGTGACATGGAAGAGCAGGAGCACACAAGCGCAAGTGAGCTTCGGCCTCCACCAAACACTCCTGTGAAAACAAAAAACGCCCCGAGCATCTCGTTGGGAGAAAGCAAAAAGTGTTGGGATTTGCTTAGGGAAATGGTGACTAAAGCTATGCTAGCGCTTTGAGGCGAAGGAACTTCTCAAGTGGTCCCATTCGACGGTCTCCACATGTGCATAGCCACTTTTCTTCATTTGAAATCGAGTCGACGTATAGAAAGCGGTTTTTATTTGTTCACGGAGCGTTCGAATTTTATTTGCAATCTTATATAAATAAATATGGCCATAAATATGTCGCTTGTATCCGTCCGTATTATCCGTACGTACGTATCCATACGTTCATACAGATCTTTGTTGGTTGCTCCGCGTGTTGTTCTTTTTGGCGTGATTTTTTTGTAGAGGTCGATTTTGGGGGCCACAAGTCTTCGAACGGTGTCCTCGGTGCAAAACTTGGCGAATGGATCTTCCCGAAACACCCTCTGCGCCCAATCTAACCGCCGAGACAATACTCAAGGACGCCACCTATGTGAAGGAGGATCTTCCGTGCTCGCATGAGAAGTCTCCAAACGTTGCATCCATCCCGAAAGACAATGAAGAAAAGCCTCTTGATGTTGCTTCAAACGTCGGCACCGCAGATGAGGAAAAGCTTGATTCTTCAAGCAAGAACCCGTCTTCTAGCACCGACAAAGGGGCCTCCGTTGCCGAGGATCGGGAACTGTACGAGAGGGATAGGTTAGCCGAAAACCCAGTGTGGGCCGTGTTGGTGGAACATGAAGACTTTCTCATCATCAACAAACCGCAAGATGTCCGCATTGACGGGGACCATCCGATCACCGTACAAAAATACGTGGCGGAACAACATCCCCGTTATAGCGTGAATGGCAAGCATCTCCGCTTCATTCACCAATTAGACTTTGCGACATCGGGGATCTTGTGCCTAGGATTCACTCGGAGAATGACGGGAACCTTTGCCAAATGCTTTGAAGACCGAACGACGGAAAAGCTCTATTTGGCGATCGTCTACGGTTGGCCTGAGAAGGCGAAGGTGCAACCCCCAGCTTGCTCAGTTTGGCACTTGTGATGCACACCCAACGAAGGACATTTTGTCTCGGGGTCCCCTCCCCTCACCCGCATGTGGATCTTGGATCGGGACATGCGAGCGTGTGGTTCGTTGCTACGTCCACAAAATGAAGCGCAGTCCACGACCCGATCCACAAATTGGGAAAGAAAGGAGGGATTGGCGGCGGGTTTCATGCCACATTTTTTGTGATGTGGAGGCATGGGTAGGCGGCGGTGCACTATGCACTATGTTGAAGCCGAATGAGGCCGCCACCTTAGCCGCTTGGTTGGAACTACATTTTGGACTCCAGTGACGGTATTTTTGCTTTTTTAGTGGCCCCCGCTTGATGATCAACAAAGTTGCAAAGCATGTTGATCGTCGTGTGCACCGCACCAAACCCGTACCACGTTTTTCCCGTCAAAGAAATTTATTGGTGTGTCGTTGACCTATTCACCGCATGTTGTGGTCGTTGTAACTCCGTGGTACTTGTACATTCTGTCGGCCGTACTTTGGCAAGGGGGGAATTTTCGGGGTTCCACGTGCGAAGGAAGGGTTCGACAACAATTCCATTCGTTGTTTGCCAAGTTTTTCGTGCAAAGATTGCCATTTTTCTATCCATCATTTGAGAGAAGCATTCTTTGGTGGAGGAATTTACAAACGGGGTTGTGGGAAAGGGGCCTCCGTGGTGATCAACATCGGTCAAAGCTTGTTACACCTTGCGGACGGATGCAACGCATGCATGCAACCAAGGGGAGTAGATATTTTATGCCAACCCACCACGTTCTTAACCATGCTTGGGTATGTACATGTTGGCCAATTGTGCGAGTAAGTGGACTCATTCCCGACGCACCGCTCTCTCGCAGGTCCACGAGCTTAATTGGCCCATCGCCGATGACCCTCGCGACGAAAGAGGGTTTCGGATGTGCATTGGCGGAGCAACGGATAACCCTGGGAGGTCAAGCTTGACACACGCCCTCGTCATCGAGCACAGTGAGTATCGCGGACACAAGGTGGCTTCTCTTCTTGTCGACAAAACGAATACCTTGGCTTTTGGCATTTCGCCTCGCCGCCATTGGCTACGAAAATAACATTTTTTTTGCAATTCGCTCGTTAAGATAGCCATTCGTACTTCTCGGGAATTCTATTTTCCCATTAGGTCTCCAAAGTGCTGCTGCGCCCAAAAACTGGTCGGCGCCACCAACTCCGCGTACACTGTTTGGAATGGGGGCATTCTATCGTGGGGGATTACACGTACTCCCACGACGATCCTCATATCCCCCGCATGATGCTTCACGCATGGAGGCTCCGTCTCCCCTTAAAGTTCCCTGAAGTGCCTACGGACTCAGATGGAGGTGTGTGAATATTTTGCTTACCTCCAAAAGTCACACACCCAGCCAATATGGTACACCCAGCGCACGGGGGATCACTCACACGTAGTTTGTCAATTGTTTGACGAGAATGAAGCGAAGCTCAAGATGAGTGGCCAATCAAAAGGGTTTATTTGAAGACGCTTCGCTTTATACTCACTATTGAAGACCGAGACGTCGTGGGCTAATGTGTGCGCTTTTTGCAACCCTTCGATGATGACATACACTCTATGGATGCGACAATGCAAGTGATGTCTTTGTGACAAGTGTTGAGCTTTTTGTTTGTGCATTGCGTTTCACACACACATACACACACACACACATACACACGGCAGATTGATCCCATGCCTACAGACCGCTGCCAAAACCCAAAACCCAATCATCAACCAATGCCGCCTTACAAAAGCACACCAAGCCACACGAAACACATCACACCGTGTGAAGTTTTTCAATTGCAATTCTTCTTGTATTTGCACAGCCTCTATTGCCTCTTGCCGGTGGCCCCACTACATTCAGGGACCCTGATCGTCACGGAAGACCCTTTCAAGGACATTGTACCAGCTGAAGTGAATCTTGACGCCCTTCCCTCGTGGCCGGACAACCATGGGCCTGAGCCTGTAAGCAAGAGAGCGAAGACCACCCAACGGTAACTTCACGAAGTCTCGTCTAACCTGTGCAGCCGAAGACATAATTGGATGCTATAGCTCCACAAGGGGGATGCAAACATCGGAGGTTGCAGGACCTTGCGTAGACCTCCCACAGGGATACTCATGTCGAGTTTCTCGGGTCTCTTTGTGTCGAGTTCGTGTGATCACCGCTTGCGTTGTGTGTTGTTTGCCTACCATTGGCTGTGCAGCGTTCGGGTCGAATGCGCCGTTGCGTGCTTGCTTCTCTGTGCCACAGGGCTTCCGCAAACCCAAGTCTCTGCAAACGGTGTTTGGCCATCAAGGCGGCATGTGGAGGCCGTCAGCGGTGGTAGTCGAGTGGACACCATGGAGCACAAGGGCACAAGGGGCCGTTCTTCGGTTTTTGACACTGCATTTAATGACACACCCGCCCACTGCCAGATACACCGAGCTGTTTCAATTTGGTGTCGAAATTTTTCCCGTGAAATTTTTGCGCACTTTGGCGCTCTTCCTGCTCCTTGTGCATTTTTAGTGCCCATCCATTTTGCGTGATGATGAAAATGCTGCCCCGGTGCGGTATTTTTTTTCGCAATTCATCAGGAGGGGGGGGGGGGGGGGGCAGCAACCCCCCCCCCCCCTCTGCACCCCCCAACCCACACCAATTTGAAAAATTTTTGGCATTTGGTGAAAGGGTAGGAAAATTGGTTCCACCCAATTTGTTTATACCCAAAATTCTCCAATTTGAATGGTAAGTTTCAAATCTTTCGTTTTCCTCCACCACTTTGGCCTGCGGTTATGTCGACGTATGGATTTCTCCCCATTTTGGGGACTCCAAGAAGGCAGGGTTTATGTAGCCATATTGATTTCTCCCCTCCATGGGGACCCCGAGAAGGCAGGTTATGTGGCCATAAAAACAAATGGTTTTTTGCTGGGTGGATTTGCTGGGTGAGGGCAGGAGATCTGGAGTATCTCGCTGCTGTGTTGCCCCACCAAAACCAAAGGTTGCAAGCGGATTAAATTCATGCCCACAGACAACTATTTTGCTGACACCCACAGACAACTATTTTGCTGACACCACCGAATGATTGACTCCTGCATCTGTCAGGAATTGCACCCATGCCTACACCCACAGCCCCAGCCACACCAACACCCACACCTGCAATGAAAGCCACCAAGGTCGTTACCTGAGCCAATGGTGGCCCCCATTTGAGGCCCGCCATACGCCGTGCCTATTTTCTGCACAAGGGGTGGACTGCCGTGCGAATCCAGAGGCCCATCAAAATATGCTGTCCATTGCCCATCACGAAGACTCCCGCCCCGTCCCCAGAAAAGACCAAATGCTTACCGAGCCAAATAATCCTTGGGATGGGATCGATGATGCTTTTTTGGGTTGGCAATGGCCCTTTCCCTGGTCAAAACCTCACACCGTTGGTTCGCAGGCAACCCTACATTCTGCTGACCTTTGTCAGCTAGTGGTATACCAATTATGTACAGTGCAGGGCCGTCGCCATTGGCTGGAGGCCTTGTTGGACCTGAATAAATGCACTGCTTGCCACCCTTTACGCTCCAACTGTCATCAATCCACTACTAACCGCTGGCCACACCGCCGCATGCGCTGAAATTTCTGAAAATCATGGGACTTTGGCCGCTGGCCCACTGGCACACACCACGGGAAACCTCTCCAAAATAGGTTGGGGCGGGTTCCATAAGAGATCCTCAAAGCAAAAAAAAAAAATCAAAAGCAAAGACCAGAGGTGTTGGACTGGATTTTCCGGAAACTACTCCAGGAACTGCAGGAGCGGGATGGTATGGCTGGATTGAGAACCACCCAGATTTGGGAAACCCCCAGAAACACAGTGGAACAAAATGTAATGTGATCAGCCAAATGCGATAAAGGGCTGTTTCTGGTTGAATTGCAAGGGCTGGAACACGTCTGGGATTGTGGCTCACGATGGGGCTGAGGATGGGGAGAACGGGGGCGCAAATCGGTTGATGCTGAAATACCTGGAGGAGTAGCGAGTTCGGGGTAGTCCAATCGTCGGCGGGGCCCAGAACACCTCTCATGCACTGTGGTGCTGGCTGAACACGGGTCACAATATGCCGAGATGTCGGGCCACCTCACACTGTGGCCCATTGTTGAAATTTGCATGACGCGGTTGGCATGTAGGGCTGGCGTGTACACCAGGAGGGGGGGGGGGGGTACGGCACGGGATGGGAGTGAGATGGGGACCCCCCTGACAGACCAAAGATTGTCTAAGAGATAGGGAAAGTGGAGTTGAAGTGCCAGATCTCATCAAATGCCTAGCTACCAGTGCCTTGCTGATATTTTTTCTTGAGCCAGAATACGTTGACGGTTATTCCACTGTGCGACCAGAAGCAGGCAGCTTTTTCGGTTTGATTCATGATGCTCTGCGCCGAAGGTGGTATGAGGACGGAAGCATGTCAACACATGTGTGTGTGTGTGTAGGAATTTAGCACGTTGAACCTCGCAATTTGAGCAAGAGTGACAGTACACGAAGCCATGGTTACAAGCTTTCGCAGTGCATTTTTGCGTGTATGTAATTTCTTGGCAACAGGTATGAAACAAAGGCGGGTGAGTTGGGTCAAGTGGTGTCAGTGGCTTTGTCAAGTGGTGTCTAGCATGTGCTTCGGGGATTTTGGGCGCCGCTGATGCACCATCGCTCATGCAAGTATCTTCATTCATCCACGCCGCGGAACACCCCAGAAATCACAGGCAATCACGGAAATGGGTTTTGGTCGAAATCACGCAAAACCCTGGGAAATCACAGATTAGTTTTGAGCAATGTTCTGCGAGTGCTCTGTTTTTGTGTTCTACTGCCAGCAAAATTTGTTGCTTGTGCAGTTCAAGGTGAAAAAACAATTTATGTCCGATTGTGAACTGTCTGGCTCTGATTCTGAATGTTGTGATGGCAAGGATTGGCGGGCTCCAAGCAAGAAACTAGGAAAGTGGCATTGCGGTGCAAAAATGCCTGCGTTGAAACAATTCTGTGATGATATGTAGGTTCGAGTGGACCGTATATAGTGCAATATTCTTCATGGGCGAATTGATCACATGGAAAAGAGGAATGCTAGATGCGATGAAACGCGAACGAACAACAATATGAAGAATACTAACAAAAAAAGGCAAAACATGACTCCCCAACGCTTCCGAAAACCCAGGGCTCTCGGCTCTAGTGGAACCCAAACCAGAACTACATCCGGCAAGCAGACGGAAAGCCCAGAAGCATCTCAAAGGCAATTCGATTTGACTCCTGTTGATGACATGGTGTCTGATGATTTCATGGCTGCATTTTTGTCAGTAGGTATCCCCCCAAAAAAGCGCTCGCCCACCCAAGCACACAACAGATCCTCGTATATTGCTGGACAGGGCACTTTGACCATACTGTGGACCGCGTTGATGACTCCCACAAGGAGACTATGCGGTTGGGATTGACAAGTGGACTGGTATGCAAGGTCATGTCATCATCATTATTCCGAGTATTACCAGTTGTGTTTATGCGGTGCCAACCAAAGTGGCTGGCATGATTGTGTCATTAGATTGTCAGTAAAACACAACTCCACCAGCTGTAGACATTCAGACACAAAAGTATGGACACATGTAGGCACCAAATTTCATCCCACTCCTGTCAATTTGCAATGCTTTAGAAAGCAAGAAACATCAGAAAAAGTACCGCTTGCCAAGAGGTTGGCCGTTGCACAAAAAAATGGGCGTAATTGAAATGGGTGCATTTCTGAGATTTTGCTGTTTGTTCGCTGTGCTGCACATGTGGGCTGTTTGAAGGGAATATCCCTGTGGAAAACGTCCATTTCCCCAACAATTTTGACAATGGTTGTGGCCAGCTCACAATGCCCAATGCCATCGATATCATGCAGCCCTGGCACTCTAGGGTCTTGGTACTTGGGCTGATGTGCAAGTTGAACACAAGCCCAGCTCCAGCATTGTCAGCAGAGGCTGGGGTACATGGATGATGAGGCAGTCTCTTGGCCCTTCAAGGTGCCCAAGCCAAAGTTACAGGCAAATCCCAAACGTAGCATCCACCAAGCCCCATGCCAAGGTCGCACCCCAAGATGACCCCAAAAGGGGCTGCACAGTTGACAATTCAGGATGGCGTATCATAGAAGGAACAGGCCACCTCAGTCAATTGTGAGTCCCAAAATCTTTTTTTTCCGGCATGCTTCACCGGAGAATTGCCACCGGAGAGTTGCCACAGAATAGCATGCCTAATGACAACCACATTGACAAACCAAGATACATTAACAAATTTGCCACACAGAACCCTGTAATGTGCATGCAAATATACCGAAAAGGGCTCATTTGGCACTTTTTAACCCTGAAACCCCCCCCCCCAAAAAACAGCAAAGCTTTGCTGGTCGCGCCCCTGGGGGAGGGAGGCGGACAAAGCCTGAGTAAGTGTTGGTTGGGTGTAAGGTTGGTATTTCCGAGTGTTCGCAATGGTTTCAGTCTTTAGGAGGCATTTGTCGACATTGCTTGTCCTAGGCCACTGGGGAAAAGTATTTTTGAGGTGAGGGTGGATAGTTGTCCCTCTGCTCACAAGTGCCCCTTGGCGTCGATCCCATATCAGCACCAGCATGCTTCACATTCAGCCATTTCTATGACAGTGAAGTTTGGAGGGTACACACCACCACTTACACTGACGTGAGAAATGTAATACAGGGCTAGGGGTTCTGGATCACCAAGTGGTACCGTACCCATCAGTGATGCGCAGCATTTTCCAGACATTTTGCGTTGGTGGGGAAGAGCCATGGTGGCTTGGCAATGTGTCTGTGGGCAGGGCCACCCAGTTTCTTTGCTTGTGCGGAAGGGGTCGAAACCGTGGAACCCAGAAGCCTGCCACACCTCCGTACCCGGTTGCTACAACCATGGTTCTAAAAGTTTCAGAAACAACACCCACAAAAAAAAGGTTGTTTTGGCAATGTGTTGCTTGGTGGTGGATGCTGTGTTGCCCATGGATTTTGGGACAGTACACAACACCGCTCGCTGCAGAGCTTATCATTATCGCAAAACAAAAAGGTTGTGCACTGGACAACAGTCTGTGCTGATCTTCTATTTTGCATACCTGCAGTAGAAGCATACCGACCCACTCCATATGGTATTTTTGGTTTCAGGAGATAGACATGCAATGTGCTGCTATTGTCGCAACCTTTTCAGCATCTCACGAGCCCCTTTTGGTTTTATTGCCACGTATCTGTGGTCCCCAATCACACCCGCACATAGTGAATGCATATTCAGTCTCATTGATGTGAAAAATGCCAGGAAAATTGCGCATTATTGGGCAAAACATTGTGCCAGGCTGTTGACATGTGGGCAGTGGCGACATTGAATATCGGTTTCTAGAACGGTAACCAGTGGCGGTGACAAGTGCATGTGGGCATCTTGTCTTTCATGCTATTTTGTTGTTGCATTTTGTAAATGCATTCATTCAATTTGATGGTGCAAGTGCAAAAAATGCATGAAGCTAAATCACAGGAAACTGAAGACTGCGGGGAAATCATGGATAGATTTTGGCAATCGACTCACAAATGGGTGAGAATCCTGGGTACTGTTGTGTCCACATGCTACGAGCAAGCAGGTCCTCAATCCAAGTTGGATGCAGAGGATCACAAGCATCTGCATCACCTGAAAATGGACACTCCCTGAAGGAAATGGGCGCTGGGATGGTGCGCCACAAAGCAAAACCTCAAGATGGCATGCAACGGCATTGAGAACGTGGTGAGGGTGCTGTGGGTGCTGGTTTGATAGGGTGGCATTTGTGATTGCCTTTTGATAGGCTTGGGCATATTTTCCTTTGTCTTGTGCCCTCCCATCTTCCTTCTCATTTTGTGCATTGGGCAAAGCCACAAACCTGTCGTTTGTGGTTCTCACCTCTATGGTTCACCCCTCCCCCCCCTCCCTGCCCTCTTCACCCCGAACCCAACCAAACCCAACCCAACCCAACCCAACCCAACCCACTGGGTGGGCAACCAAGCCGCCTGTCCATGAGTGGAGGATTCCCTCCTCAAAAGATGAACAGGTGCGTACACCTGGAAGTACCAACCAGTATACTCGTTATGGCACACACACCCCTCCTCGCACAAGCAATACCCCGTCTACCTAGATTTTGACCAAGCAAAGGCGGAGGAGGCAGGGAATGGCATATATTAGCAGTCATTGGCCCACAGCATCAGCACTCATTTTATGGATGGGGCGATCCGCTTTTTTTTTGGTGAACAATGGTCAGCCATCTTCAACCACTGATGGTCAACCACAAATTACCATTGATTAACCACCAACCACCATGTCATCTAGCAGCAATTGGTGAACACCAACCACTGTTGGACAACCACTGGGGTGCAGTCGGTGAACGCCATTGACTGTGAAAAGCAAAGCGTTCAATTGTTGCTGGTCGAGCACCTTGATCTGTATCATCATCTTCATCAATGGTGCCCGAGACAGTGGCTCAGATTCACTTCATGGAGTGTCCACAGTGAGGACATTGCGCTGGTCGAAAGCACAACAGGGCAAGAAATCTGTCAATTCTGAATGGTGTGTGGCATTATCTTACCACTTGCTCTGCAAGGTTTCAGGCTCGACATGAATTTACTCTTGATTGCCACACGACTGTCACTCAGCAGCGGGCAGCACAAATAGCAGCTCACGTGCCACGCTTTTTCAACGCCGACCTGGTGATTGCCTATCGGCCCATGTATTTGACAGCCGACTACCTGCAGCCAGTGGGGGCGCCAGCGGGTCGCCCAATCATCTTTACCATGCTCCTTCAAAAAGGTGGCGAGAGTGTTGAACCGATCCCACCCAGATGGACGTTCTTGATGTACCTGCTTTGAACCTTGGTTGAGTAATTTGAGAGCTGGATAGAATAATTTTACCTGGACACTTAATGTTCCCATAGCTCCCAATTTGGCACAGAAAATGGTAAATTATGAGTCCTATTGGGACGATGTTGTTCTGAACGTGAGCCTCCACCCTCATGTTGAAAGTGCTTTATAAGCTAGGATGCCATGGAGGCTTGTTTCCTACTGATCGACATATCTTGGATAATGCGTGTACTGAGTACCACCATGGCTTGTGTAAATGTACAGTTGAGCCTTCTTGCAGGTAAGGTGTTGTGTGATCAGGATGTCATATCGTCACCTTGAGGTTCTGTTTCGGTGCCATCATTTTAGGAGAATCACAGGTGGTACCCTACTCGTGTTCTTGCACAGTTTTGACCTAGTGCCACCATACGTGCGCATGTCGCCGCACCTTTTAGCTACAATATGCGAGGCCCAAAACGGGGACACCAAACATAGTGGGAAATTCAACAGTGGCAACCAGCTATGGATGCAGCAAGTTAGGATGACAGCTGTCCAAAAGCTTTCCAAAATGGCTAAAATCGCCTTTTTTAGGCGTTTCAGGTGCGTAGGCTATGTGTGGTGGGTCTCAACCCGAAAAATGTGTCAAAAGAGTGCACAGTCCATCTGCTCATTGTATAGTTTGTGCCATGTGCAGAGTACACTTTCTAATGAGCAAAGTGCATAGACCCCTACCCACAAGCTGGGACCAATATCCAATCTTCATTATAGGGGAATGGCACTCTATCCCCCCCAATCTGCACAAACAACCACGTTATACAAATGGTGCTGAGCTGGTTCCCCAATTTAGAGGCTACAACAGCACACCAACCCCAAAAATTTTGGGAACCAACCCAGTGTTGTTCACACAACGCAATTGTTTCTGCATGACTTTATGACACACGTCCCAAGCATTGTGCACTAACGAGGACTGTTCCAGGGCAACAGCGGCAGTCTCAACATTTTAAAAACCCGTGCAAGGCTTTGAAGCAATTGAGGAGCTCACCATAAGAGAAGAAGGCCACTATTGAGGACGAAGGGAAAAAAAGAAAGAAAATGATTCGGGTACCACTTGCCACAGACAGGGAGCACAATGCAGACCCCAGTGTGGCATGAGGTCTTTGGACCCTGGGTATAGGTGTCTCACCAAAAGCCACCAAAGCACCAAGCCACAATGTTCCACTGCGAACGAGGCGCTATAAATCCGTGTCGCACACAGCCCATACCATCAAAGGTTTTTCCGCCACGACACACATGCAAGCCCAAGTATTGGATTGTAAGGGGATTTCCTCCGGGACACTCACTACTCACTACTCAGTCGTCATGTTCCAGCAGCATTGAATCAAATATACAGTTTTACTGCACAAGCGGATCATGTGCACACATGTGGAACCTCCGAGGCGGAGAGGGAACTGTGGCAGGGAACAGCAGGTGGCAGGGAACAGCAGGGAGAGTCAGGTGCACAGAGGGAAGGAGAGTGGTTGAGAAAAGGAGGTGAGGAGAGAGAAAGGATAGCGGCATGGAAAAGAGGGTAGGCCAGACACAAGGAACAGCAGGTGGGGAAAACAGAAGGATAGGAGAATACAGGCAGGGAGAGGGATTGCTACTTTTGCCTCTGGTGCAGATCACGACCTTGAGCATGGACCACATTCCCCTGTGCAGCAGGTCCTGGCTTTCAGAGAGCAGCTCTGAGCGAATATTCTCAGGAACCAGCTCATACTATGGGTGCTGTCAATCATTGCCATCTTCAATACGTGCTTCAGAACGCTTTCTGTGTGTTCCTGCAAGGCTTTGCTGTGGGCTCATTTCTCTTTGAAGACAATGCTCATTAGGCTGATTAGTTGCATTGAAATGTCAACAGCTAGGATGCCGAGTGTAGTCGCCCACAACCACAGCTGGAGGAGGGGACGGAAATCATCAACAGGAACGCGAGGTTGTTTAGCACGGGGTTGCCACTCCCCACCTGCTGTTCCCCTGCCAGATGGGTGCCGAAAGGAAAGGAAAGGAAAGGAAAGGAAAGGAAAGGAAAGGAAAGGTGCCAAGGGAGGGACAGGACAGGGAGGGGACCAGGAGATGGAAGGGGACCCTGCACGTTTCGCTGCTTTGTATTCAACCAGGGGTTTTTGGCATCTCTGACACATTTGGGCCTGTTGTTTTGTCAACGAGGTCCACAGGCACCCATCATCGCCACCGGCACTCCTCTGCCGCTTCTGTTGCGGCGCGACCTGACCCTGCCCAGCCCCTGAACTCACAGGGCACCCCAACACAATGGTCGCTACAACGGCAGAGACCCAAGGTCATCGCGTGAAGTACCTCCGATCCCCCTTCTTGGATGAGAGGTACCAGCAGAACAAGATCTCTCCAACTCCATACAGCAGCCAGAAGCGGCATCAGGTCCCTCATAGTTGTGTTGCACACAGTCTCAAAGGGTCGTTGTATGCAGTGTGCAATTCGAGGCCGGCATGCACGAGGGATGCGCCATCACCTAATTTACCTGTAACAGTATTTTGAATTGGCAAGGGGGGCTTTACAGCGGACATGGCTGCACAGGAGGCACCAGAGCCAAGCTCTGGGGAGAATACCCGAAAATGGCTGTCGCCTGTCCCAATGCAAGCTGTAGTTGCCTGGGTCAGGAGGAAACGAGACAGGTACGATGAGTCTGACAGCAAAGTCTTCCACATACCTAAAGGAAAATACTTCAAGTTGCTGAGATGTGTGCTGTGTTGATATGTTTGTTGTGTTTGCCTCCATGTCTATGTCTATGCTAGTGTCTGTGTGCCCGTGTCTTTGTCGTGTGTCTGTGTGCCTGTGCTATCCCTGTGCTTTTGTGCTTTCTTGTGTGTCTGTGCCTAGTCGTCTCCGTGCTTTTGCCTGTGTCGAGCATGTGCCTGTACGTTTTTGGTGCCTGTGCTAATGTCTAATCCTGTACATGCATATACAGTACAGAAGACAGAATAAGAGACAGATGCATCAAATATTTTGTGGCACTCCCCATTGTTGGGAAGCGTAGGGGCGTTCTGTGCGCCACAAAACTGGTTTTGAAATGGTGGAGGGCAGCCCTGACGGTGTGGACCAAGTGTCGGTCATTGCATCTTAACAAAGAGGGGTTAGTAATTTGTATGTGCCTTGTGGAGTTTTGGAAATGAAGGTGTGTTAAAAATTGTGTCCCTCTGTTCGCATGGGGCTGCATCCCCGGTTTGGAGGTGTGTGGCTCACATATGCAGATACACTGTGCACCATTGCATTGTGGTTTAGTACACTAGATTGAGTATTTTTCAAATTCTAGTTTGCCACATGCTGCGACACTGTGCTGCCAAATGTTTTGGTTTTTCCTTTGTGCACCAAATGAATTCCCTTACTCCATCCACACCACGTTGAACACACTCGTCCACCATAACATGTGAACGACTTGTAGCATCATGGCATGCGTTAGATCGAGAGCAAGGGGAAGCCTAGGCACTGAAAACACAAAAAACAACAGACCAAGAACCCTCCTTGTATGAAAAAAAGCTTTTTGAAGACAACAACGTTCCGTCATTCAGCCATTCGTAAGATCAATTGAATGTCATTTGATTTATCCTAATTGCACCATGATGGCCCCTCAACACGATTCCAGGTTCTATCAACAGGATTTCCGCTCTGCCTCAACAGTTGTATTGATTGCACAATCTATTTCCAAAAGCACAAGGTCCTCAACATCACTTTCCTACATTGAAGGCGCCGGAAGGTCATTCAAGACATCCAAATGACTTTCATGTGACTTCTTGCATTTTTTTTTGCATTTTGTGCAGTTTTAGATGCAAAGGCACAAAGTTTACTAGCCTTATGGCCCTGGGAATAACCCCCCTATCCATTTGATTTGAAGATGAGGCTGTACTTTTGGACTTGGATGCTGATGATGCTTTTCTTTGTTCTTTTGTCTTGCACGACTGATCACTCATGCAACTGAACAAGATCAATGTCCATCATATGAATGTACTGATGTAGTATGGATGTTTGAATTGAAACACTAGGAGGTACCAATTCTGATCTTCTTTCACTGCTTTTGATGTGTCTCGTGCCCTGGGCACCAACGATCTCGAAAAGCCTTTCCCCCTCGCTCGCCTCCCAATATGATCCAAAATTTTCCTTCCAACTGTCCCAGGTTCGGGTGGAGAAGGTGTTGCCACCCATGTCTGTGGCTGTGCATAAGCCTGCCAAGAGCGAGACTGAGTACCGCGAGCGGCATGGCGTGCCCCCCTATTTCAGCTGCAAAATGACATATCCTGCATCCCTCAAGGACAATTTGCAGTTTCAAGACATAACACGAGGGCAGCCGGCAAACGGCAAGCCCAAGGTGAAGCGGACAGGGCTGAAGAGTAGTGTGACAGACAGCCCAGGGGACAAGAGCAGCACGGGCCAAGGGGAGATGGAGACCGACTTCGAGGAGGAGGCAGAGGATGGGGATGACACTGAGGTCATGGACACGCAGCAGCTGATTGCTAAGAAGGTCTGCTGCATGTATTAGTGTGTGCCCTGCATGAAGCCACAAGTTGGTAACTACTGTCCAGTCCCCTGCCTGAGCTACCCGCCTGTCCAAAGTAGCCTCGGCACAGCAAAATACAGCATGTTCATGGGGGCGTATAGATGCTCCGGGCCCTGGCAAGGAGGCAGGCAGGCATGGCCTCCATGTCACATGAACAATACGCTGAGCCAGTCCACTCCTTGACAAGGGACAGGTGGTGCTACCATGTAGGCTGGGTCCAGTGTTTCAGGGCCAATGGCACCAGGCTGCAGTGAGGACGTACCTGGGGCATGTAGAGAGGTCTTGGGGCATGTGAGGTGCTGCCCTGCCCTGGGACCTGTTGGTGCCCTGGAAGGGCACAGCCTGTGCTACAGCCCAGTTAGATGTGGGGGGGGGGGGGGCAGGACCGACCATGCGCACCGTGCCCACAACCACAACAACATGCATCCTTTTTATTTAGATGATTTACCTGACCCTATTGCTTTGCTTGGTTGTTGCCTGCTAAGGTGCTGTGTTGCTGAGCTGTTACCCCATTTCACCCTACATGCTGTGAGGGTTGCATTGCACATGTTATCCCTGGGTCAGCTCAGCACCGCGATGTCATTGTCTTGGGTTCAAGCTGGTACCCGTGTCTTCTATCACTGCAGCTGTGCAAATGAGCGGGTTTCTGCTCCTTCTGCCCCCTTGCAACACCTTGGTGATTGATTATGTACACACACAAAATGCGGTGAATGGGAAGCCGTTGATTCATGATGCTGCTGTACTCCACCGCCTTGAGTTCCACATTCAGAGCCCATCCCCATCACCCTCAACCTCTTCTACACTTGAACTTGATGAACAGCATGCTTCAGTGGATAGTTGGTCACCCTCCCCCCACCCCGAATGTGATGGACAGCATGCTTCTGTGAATGGACAGTCACGCTCCCCTCACCCTGAACCTGATGGACCATGACAGACTGTGAGAACATGATCAGATGCCCATTTGCTTTCTGTTGTCTTGGTGCCCATGTTGCTATCTGGGGCCTTTCTGTGAGGGTCTGTTTCCGGGGTGAAAGGTGTACTTGCCCAAAAAGGCGCGCACCATGTGCGCACCGTGCACCTTTCACCCCTGTGGAGCCCTGAGGGCACACCACCCAAATGACCCCTCTCGGAAGCAAGGGGGGTTGTTCACAGCCACGGATCTGGGGATCAGGTGACTGGAGCAATGCATAAAAGGAGATTTCTCTCTCACCTCACACACTTTGATTTGGGGGAATTTTTGGGCATTATGATTACCCTTCCTTGCACCAGCTCACCATTGAATCCTCTCTTTTCGAACCTGGGCGTCCAGCAACTTCTTTCGCGTAGTCACTCAAGTGCAGGTCGGTATTGCAGTCTTGTCTAGGCGTAGGGACCATGTCAGTTTGGGACTTTTGCATGGCTTGGACAAACGGGGGGGAGGTCCAAGTGGAAAAGCTCTGACAAAACAGATTTCTTATGTGGCTGCACTGCATGTGGTCCTGAATTAAATTAGGTCCCAAATTAATACCGTCCCTATGCCTGCTGCAGCTTGGACAAGATCATAGCTTGGCTAAAGGAGGGCAGGTACCTTTCTCAACATTTTTCGCTCTGTGGCTCCCAGCTATCCGGGTGGGGCATCCCAAAACGTTTCTGAACCTTGGTTTGAGCGTCCTCTGACCAGTCCTTGCACACAGCTGCCATCCTCCAGCCTTCTGCTTTTGCACCTGCAGCTCGTGTTGTTTTCTGCTCTCATCAACCATTGCTTTGAGTAAGCCCAGGTTTAGCATCTGACTTGAGGTGCCTGCTGCAGGGCTACTACGGCAGCCACAAGTGGTGCACAAAACAGACGGAATCAAAGAGGGGGGACTGCAGTGGGACAAAGAGTACTAAAACCTCAGGTGCATTCTGCCAGAGTTTGTCTGTGGGTGCCGGTGCGCAACCCAGTGCAGCTTTCTCTGCCGTTTTCGTAACGTCCTGTATGCAGGTGAAAGACGCATTTGCGCACCCGCTGGAGCTGCAGCACCCCAATCCGTACTGGCAGCAGCCGCCCCCAACCTTCGAGCCCTTGCCTGACTACGTCTCGGCTAAGCCAGTGCTGAAGAAGGATGAGTGGCACCACCTGCTCGCGACCTCCACTGCCGCCGAGATGGCCCTCATGACAGCCACGCAGTCTGACACCGGCAACGCCCCTGCCAGCCCCATGCAGTCGTCTGCCGCCGCCGAGGCATCCGATGCCGCGGAGGGCGGCGATCCGCCCGAGGCGTCGCTGACACTCTCAGCGGCGCTACTGCTGTCGAAGGCGCTGTATGCACCGCTGCCATCGCATTCCATCCCTGCCAACACGGCGGCGTCCGCCAACAACCCGAAGTCCGCTACTGCGCCCGGCACGCGCTTCAAACAGACGAGCCGGCGGGTATGCAATGATGTTTTAAGGGCACCTGCCCAAGCGGAGGGGAAGGGGCTGGTGGCATGGCCGTCCAAAAGGATTTTTTTTGAAGGAGTGATTGCGGGTGAGTGACTGCTGCTGGTTTGCCATTGTATGGATAAGCTACGCTTTGCACTGGCAGCCTGAATCTGCGAATTCCCCGTTTGGAAACAGAACGTCAGTGAGGGCCATGATTGTCTGTTCTGGCTCATGGCATGATACCAGAGCACAGCTGGTGTGCGGGCCAGGGATGGATATAATTTTGGCGCCACTTTGGGGGTCCAGGTCCGGGGGGGGGGTCATTTTTTGTGACTGGTCGCAAAAAACATAAAGGGCCATAGTGGGAAAGTGCAAACCCGAAAAACATCGTGACCAAATAAGGTGTCTACGGTGGAATGTCGTGTGTCCCTGCCGGTACTGTGACTGTTGGTTATTGTGACTGCTGATAGTTGTACACTGTTTCTGTATGCTGTTATTTCAGGCCTTTTCATTCTTTTTTGTCACAATGGGCCGCAAGAAAATTCCTTGCACATGGGTTCCAACCTGCAAGACTGATGCTGCATGCAGGCAAAAGCGTAGCAAAGCAAAGCGCAAGCAACAGGCATTGGCTGACCAAGCTTTTGCACTGGCTGTGGCTGCTTGTTCTGCTGCGGGTGTGGCTGCTGTTTGTGGTGCTGCTGTTACTGCTGCGGCCCTTCTTATAGGTGCTAACAGTCACGCCCAACAGTCTCAGCCCTCACAGCCCTCCCAGCCTGCACCCCAGACCCCCGCCAAGCGTCCGGCTGCACCCAGTACTGTGGGTGCCCCGCTGAAAAAGGTGAAGCAGCCTACCCTGTTTGAGCCGCCCCCCACTTCTTGAAAAACTGATCGACCAGCCGGAAAAGCGCTGCCAAAATCAGGCATACGTGCACCTGGAGGTGGCAGATTTTCGATCATGGAATTCTGAGGAAGTTAGCGACAGTGAGATCGATATGGTGCTGGCTTCAGAAGCACATTGGGGGGGGGCTAACCTGCAGCTTCTGGGTGCCCACAAGCATTTCTCTGCTGCCAAGAATTTTTTTTTTTGAGATTCCTATTAATGACAGGGCCAAGGTGACAAGCAGTGCTGATTTTATCCAGTTTTGGCAGTCAATTGTTGTTGACAGTGCCATGGCAACCCCCCTCAGGCACTATGCAGGTGCTGTTTTACTTGCCTGCCCGTCGTCTTGCGATGCGGAGAGGGCCATCTCAACCTTGAATCGCATCGTAACCGCCCTCCGCAACAGGTTGAGCTGGCCCATGATTGGCATGCATTTAATTGGGGCTGAGGATGTAGTGGAAGAAGGGTATCCGTACGACATGGTGGCTGAGTCGTGGGGTGCCACACTGCGCCGGAGGAGGCGCACGTCATAGAATGTGCGCAAGCCACGCAAGGATACGGGTAGGCGGAGGAAGGACAGCAACACACTGCCCGCATCAGGTGAATATAATGATAATCTGGCGGACATGTCAGATGGGGCAAGCTCGTTGTCCTCCTTTGCATCTATCACTACAGGTTCATCAAGTGGCAGTGGCAGCGATAGTGACAGTGATAATGAGACGTCGAGTAGTCATAGCAGCAGCGAGCAAGACAATTTTGTCACTGTGAGTGACAGTGGATGACATTGAATGACCCTGAATGACATTCGAAATGCTCCATACACAGCGCACTGTGCGTGTCAAATGTGCTGTGTATCCCATGTTGCATCAACCCCCCCCCCCCCCCTCGCATGCACATGTACGGGCAGAGGGCTGCCCAAAACGGCCGGCTGTGGGTCACGTTTTTGGTGACCAAATATCGTGACCTTTTTTGGGACCAAAGGGGGGGGGTGGGGGGGTCCGGGCCGGACCCCCCCCCCCGTTATATCCATCCCTGGTGCGGGCTGCCAAGGTCAAGACACTCACAATCGCGAGCACATAAAACCTGACCTTTGGATCCACACTTAGGAGGCAGTGACATCATGGTACAAATCCTCAGAATCACAGCATATGCAGTGCAATCACGTTTCCTTTTCGTATGTTTGGTGCTTCTGTTTGTGTTTTTGTGTGTCAGTGTAGCTCAGCCACTCTGACTTTTTTGGAGTTAAGGTGACACAACCTCTGTCAGGCACGCTAGATCACCTTTATGGTGATGAGCCCCTACCGGAAGGGCTGGATCCCGTTTGTAAGGCAGCACGGGTTGATTTGAGCCACCGAATTGCACAGGCAGCCTGGTGAATTCCGTGTGGAACACATTTTGAGATACCTGTAAGTTGTGGGACAGTTAGTTTGGAGCAAGCTCCCCTCCCTCACGGTTCCCTTTATTTTTCAAGTAAACCCCCCCCCCCCCCGCGTGTTGCGCTAACTGGCACTAGCACTGGCACCCCTCTTGCCGTTGCAGGTCACCGACATCGTGGGCAACAGCAACTACAAGAACAAGACCTTTGACGACCTGAACAACATAGCGATCCCGCCACCCCCAGCCTTCCGCACACTCCACGCGGACATCCGGCATATCCTGCAGGCGCGCGGCCCGAAGACACGAAGCAAGCTGGAGCACGAGCTGCAGACCACGAAGCCAATTATGGAGCCACCTCCGCGACCCGTGCGGCTGCTGCCGGAGGAGTCCTCTGAGGACGAGGAGGAGGAGGAAGGAGATGAGGAGGCTGAGGAAAGTGCGGAGGACTCTGCCAGTGTGGACACGGGATCGATGGACTCTGCGGCTGGCGAGGTGCGCGTGTGCGACTGCCTACCTGCTTTGCCAATGCACCCGCCTGTGCTGCTGCTTTCATTTCCTTGCCCCCCCCCCCTTTTCCTGTGCTGCTGCTTTCGTCTGATTGTTTACTGCCGTTATCCGCATGCGCTGCCGATTTCATGACTCTGTCCTCTGCTTGTGCCCATTCATGCTCCACATCCACGTATGCTCTATTTTCCGCTTCCGCTGTCATTCCCTTTGTCCCCTTGTGCTGTTTCTCTTCATTGTGTCTGGGTCTCCCAGGCAAAGATCAAGAAGAAGAAGAAGAAGAAGAAGAAGGAGAAAGAGGACAAGGAGAAGGACAGGGAGAAGGAGAAGGATGAGAAGGCTCAAGAGCCAGAGAAGGAGGAAAAGAAGGAGCCCGAGAAGCCTGCAGCGGCGGCGGACCCGAAGAAGAAGACGGAAGTCCGGTACAATGCGCTGACGGGCGAGATCGAGATCGTGGCGAACGAGGAGGACGACGAAGGTGGGGCGGAGGAAGAGGTACCTCGAGCTTCCCCATCCTGAACCCCAGGTTACGGTCTGTGGAGAGTGGCCCTGGGCACCCCTTGCCTCTCTGCCTGCTGGTGGAGCCGTAGCTTTCGGAGGGCCCACGCCACGGTGCCCTATGGTCCTGGTCGGGCGTTGAGGAGCGTGGTTCGCACCCATCATAGGCCCTCCACACCCGCATTTCTGCTGAGCGCGCGCGCGGGTGTCCGTATGTCTGTGCCATCAGTGCATATGTATGTCTGTGTGTCCACGTGTGCCACGGTTTCTGTGCGTCTGTGTGTGCCACGTCCGCCGCCACACCCGCTGCCACGCCCACCACGACGCCTACCCCCGCGCCCGCACCTGTCCGCTGTGTGGGCCGCACACATCTCCTGCTGGTACAGACCGCACCAACCAGATATCTATATGGTTTTCCTCCCCTGCTTTCAAGACCCTGGTGTATGGGGATTACCTGTATTTTTTCCTGGGCTCGTCGAACCGTGAGACGTAGGCTTCCTGATGGAAAGGCTGGGCAAATAGTCCTCTGTCCAGCAATCGGTTGGCTGGGCAACACATTGGTTGGCCAGGAATAGTGGCGGGGCAACAAGTTGGGAGTTGGAAGGGGGAGCCAGTACCACCCCATCCAATTTTGGAAGCGCTACACAAACTGCCCTGCAATCACCTTTACAACCGCCCCTAACTGCACACGTCCTTGACACTTTTTGCCACCAGTACCAACATGTCATGAACCCGCTCCCAAACCCTGACCTTCTTTGCCTGTTTGCCCTGAACCCTGAATCAAAATCGCTTTTCACAGGATGACAGCACTGACGAGGAGCTGGAACCCGAGTGGACATACAGCCTTGAGGACTACCTTGGCCCCATGAGCCACATGCACATGTGGAACTCCTGCGTCCGGTCCCGCACCGAGACTGAGAATCCCAACGTGGACCCCACCCACGCCAGGACGCCGCTGGATGACGTCGTGGGCAAGCGCCGGGTGAAGGTGGTCACGCCGCAGCTGGTGTCCATGTACAACTCGACGTTCCGGCGCCCCGCGTTGCAGCAGTATTTGTGCGGCACGGGGCAGCGCATGGGCTCCACCCTCACAACCACCACGGCCCCGTCCACGTCCTCATTCACCACGGAGCTGCCGGATCACCTGAAGCAGATGAACCTCAGCAACCCCCCACCCCCGGGCACCACAGGTATCGCAGACTTGGCATTGCCAGTGTGAGGACTGACTGGAAACCTGGGACTGCTGTGAGTGACCTGAGATTTCACGGCTCATGTCCTCGTCCTAGTCGATGGGCCTGTTCGCGGGATTTGGACCTGGCACCATCGTCATGGTTTTAAGTAGTCCAGGGGGCCGGCAAGCAGTGAACTTCACGGGGTGTTGGCAGGATGGTGCCAGAAGAACAATTGTGCAAAGGGTCAAAGTGTTGGCAAGGGAACTGAAGGGCCGGGGACAAGAACCCACAGTCGACCCCACGGTGAGGGACGAGAGGTAGATACAGAAGGGAAGAACACACAAGGCGCCGATCGACATCAGGGCACCCTGGTTGCGCCCAGTTCTCAGATGCCCATCGCCTGTTTCTGGAAAATGATTTTGCCCCTCGGCCCCCGACGGTTGCACAACCGCCGGCGGATACCAGCCAACCGCTTTGCGATTACCGTCCAATCCTCGTTGGTGAGGCATCAACCGCCGTCAGTAGCCAGCTGCGTGGCATTTTGCGCCGTGGCCCCATTGTTCCGATGGCCAAAACCTTCAAGAAAGTTTTTCATTGCCCCCTCTCGGTACCCCCTCCGCACCCCCTTCTCCATCGTCAGCGGGAGAAGACTGGGGCAATTGTAGTGCCGTCCGTCGTTTGCAGGCCAGCAAATTGCCTGACCAATTTGTGCCGCGATGGCCCGCTGCTGTGAGGGGCGGAAAACTGTGCCCCTGGCTGTCTGCGGCTCCTTTTGGCCCCCGACCTTTTCCCTCCCCTTTGCCCGGCCAGAAATGCGGTGCTCATTGACAGAAGAAGCGGCAAACAGCCCGAAGCAGGGAGGTGATCCCGAGCGGACCGTTCCCCGCTGCTCCAGGTGAACTGAACAGCCAGTCCTGTGAACTGCCTGTATCACAATGGGCACCAATGCCAAAGCACACTTGAACAAACTGCTCCCGGGCCCTATGTACCGATTGGGGGCGCGTGAAGGGGGCTTCCACGAGGGACAGGATCGTGTTTTTTGGTAGCATTGGCGGCCAGCTGACTTTTGTTGGTCAACAGCAGTTGCTGTACCGAATATTACGGGACAATTTGTTTGCCGGGAGCAGGGAAAAAGGGAATCTCTCGACACTGAGCGTGTCATCAAGTGTGCATCCCAAAATTTCAACCTGTGAATCCAGATCCCAAACTCCAAAAGTGTGAACCCAATGCATATCCCAACATCCAAATGTGTGCACCCCGTGTGTATCCATAGTGTATTGTTGCAGCGGCTAGCTCCTGCAGACACAGATGAGGCGAGCATCGTCGGGAGAGCACATGTGCGCTCCCTCCAAGCCTTCTTCCAGTTGGTCTAGCTCCCAAGCCTCACCTGCAAAGAAGAAGCGCTCAGCCAGTACAGGGCAGCTTGAGCAAATTCATTGTATAGTCTTGTGCCGGGGGGGGGGACTCCGCAGGTCCTAGGACCAACTACCCCCCCCCCAGGGGCCTTCAGCCAACAGTTAGTTGCCAAAGTGTTGCCCTCAGGCGTCCATGGGCGCCAAAGGCGCCCGATGCTCCATAAACACCAAAGGTGCCCTAAGGAAAATTTTGTCCACTTTGCACCCCAGCACTATCCTTAAACCCAACCTTGACTCTGACGCCCACCCCCAACCCTCAGCCTACTCCTAACCCTACACCCAATCAAGACTGAATATTGGGACCGAGCTGGTGGGGGAGGGAACATCAGCTATGACTGGTGAGGGACATCAAGAATGATTCACACATTGATGGCTCTTGACAAAGTGAAATCAGCTTGCAAGTGGGCCCCATCACCACGAGGCCCACTTTCAAGGCTTTTTGGACTTCTGAGAGGCCAAAATGCCCCCAAAATGGGCTCAAAATGGGCTCATTTCACCCGTTGGTGCACCCCAAATGGTCTAGGATGAGTTTTGGAAAAAAAAAGCGTTTTTGACCCAGTTTTGACCCATTTTTGGTCCCAAAGCAGCCCATTTTCAAGGCATTTTGGGATTTTCGGAGGACCAAAATGGGCCACCACAAGCTCAAAACGGTCCAAAAACACTTGTTTTAGCGTCGCACATGGACTAGGATCATTTTTGAGAAAAGTCATCTTTTTGTCCCTACTGGACCCTGTTGACCCATTTAGGCAACCACCTTTTTGGGCTTGAGCTTGCAGCTTGCCGCAGCCTAGTGGGCCTAGGTATTGGGGTCTAGGCGTCCGTTTGGGCAATTCTGAGGGGTGGAAACCAAAGGGAAACGGCTGGGTAGACTCCACGTGCGGCTTGACTTCCCCGTGTCAACGAGCTCTTTGCGGCCCTCTAACTCCATGATATGATCCGGAAACGGCCCAAAAAGGCCCCCACAAGCTCCAAATGCCAACAGCCACAAACCAAGAATAGGCCATATCTTTGGCTACATGGCTCAAAATGCGATTCCGAGGGCAGGGCGTTTTGGGCCCAAAAATGGCTGTTTTTGGCCCTAAACTGCAGTTTTTGAAACTGAGATCCGCCACTTGCGAATCGCGTTCCCGGCCGCCACCGTTGAGTTTCTTCCTCAAATTTTGTGTGATTGTACTTCACACCCACAGGTATCATCCACCAAAATTTGAGTCGAATCTGAAGCACCACGACGGAGTTCTGATTTTTCCCCATTTCGCGCGTGCTGCTTGCTGCTTGCTTGCTTGCTGCTTGCTTGCTGCTTGCTGCTTGCTTGCTTGCTTGCTTGCTTGCTGCCAAACTTGGTAGGTCCACCCTAGGCACTAAAAAGGGTTATAAAACCAAGACTGGTTCCACCAGCTCGGTGGCCCTATCCCTAATCAAGACTGAATATTGGGACCGAGCCGGTGGGGGAGGAAACATCAGCTATGAATGGTGAGGGACACCAATGAGTCACACATTGAAGCCCGTTGACAGAGTGGAATCAGCTTGCAAGTGATCCCCTTCACCACAAGGCCCACTTTCAAGGCTTTTTGGACTTCTGAGGGGCCAAAATGCCCCCAAAATGGGCTCAAAATGGGCCCATTTCACCCGTTGGTGCACCCCAAATGGTCTAGGATGAGTTTTCGAAAAATGTGTTTTTGACCCATTTTGGACCCATTTTTGGTCCCAAAACAGCCCATTTTCAAAGCATTTTGGGATTTTCGGAGGACCAAAATGGGCCACCACAAGCTCAAAACGGTCCAAAAACACTTGTTTTAGCATCACACATGGACTAGGATCATTTTTGAGAAAAGTCATCTTTTTGCCCCTATTGGACCCTGATAACCCATTTGGGCACCCACCTGTTTTGGTTTGAGCTTGCAGCTTGCCGCAGTCTAGTGGGCCTAGGTACGGGGGTGTAGGCGTCCATTTAGGCAATTGTGAGGGGTGGAAACCACAAAAAGTGGGGGATTGCGGGTGGATTAGGTGCCCTCGGAATCGCGTTTTGAGCCATGTACCCAAAAATATGGCCTGTTCTTGGTTTGTGGCTGTTGCTAGCTATGAATGGTGAGGGACACCAATGAGTCACACATTGAAGGCCGTTGACAGAGTGGAACCAGCTTGCAAGTGATCCCCTTCACCACAAGGCCCACTTTCAAGGCTTTTTTGGACTTCTGAGGGGCCAAAATGCCCCCAAAATGGGCTCAAAATGGGCTCATTTCACCCGTTGGTGCACCCCAAATGGTCTAGGATGAGTTTTGGAAAAATGTGTTTTTGACCCATTTTTGGCCCATTTTTGGTTCCAAAACAGCCCATTTTCAAGGCATTTTGGCCTTTTTGAGGACCAAAATGGGCCACCACAAGCTCAAAACAATCCAAAGACACTTGCCTTAGCATCACACATGGTCTAGGATCATTTTTGAGAAAAGTTAGTTTTCTGCCCCAATTGCACCCTGATGACCCATTTGGGCACCCACCTGTTTTGGTTTGAGCTTGCAGCTTGCCGCAGCTTAGTGGGCCTAGGTACGGGGGTGTAGGTGTCCGTTTAGGCAATTGTGAGGGGTGGAAACCACAAAAAGTGGGGGATTGTGGGTGGATTAGGTGCCCTCGGAATCGCGTTTTGAGCCATGTAGCCCAAGATATGGCCTGTTCTTGGTTTGTGGCTGTCGCCAGCCCATCTACACAAAATTTGGGGCTTCTGGGGGCCTTTTTGGGCCATTTCCGGGACATATGGTGGAGTTAGAGGGCCGCAAAGGGCTCGTTGACACGGGAAAGTCAAGCCGCACATAGAGTGTACCCACCCTTTCCCTTCATTTGGCCGTTTTGAATGGGTTCTAGGGCTGTTTTGGCCCAAAAATGGCTGTTTTTGGCCCTAAATTGCAGTTTTTGAAACCGGGGTCCGCCACCTGCGACAGCTGTTCCTGGCCGCCACCGTTGAGTTTCTTCCTCAAACTTTGTGTGGTTGTCCCTCGCACCCATAGGTATCATCCACCAAAATTTCACCCGAATCTGAAGCACCACGGCGGACTTATGATTTTCCCCCATTTAGCGCGTGCTGCTTGCTTGCTTGCTTGCTTGCTGCTGCTGCTAAACTTAGTAGGTCCACCCTAGACAGTGAAAAGGGTTATAAAACCAAGACTGGTTCCACCAGCTCAGTGATCCTAACCCTAATCAAGACTGAATGTTGGGACCGAGCTGGTGGGGGAGGGAACATCAGCTATGACTGGTGAGGGACATCAAGAACAAGCTCAAGCCCAAACAGGTGGTTGCTTAAATGGGTCAACAGGGTCCAGTAGGGGCAAAAAGATGACTTTTCTCAAAAATGATCCTAGTCCATGTGCGACGCTAAAACAAGTGTTTTTGGACCGTTTTGAGCTTGTGGTGGCCCATTTTGGTCCTCCGAAAATCCCAAAATGCCTTGAAAATGGGCTGTTTTGGGACCAAAAATGGGTCAAAAATGGGTCAAAAACACATTTTTCGAAAACTCATCCTAGACCATTTGGGGTGCACCAACGGGTGAAATGAGCCCATTTTGAGCCCATTTTGAGCCCATTTTGGGGCATTTTGGCCCCTCACAAGTCCAAAAAGCCTTGAAAGTGGGCCTCGTGGTGATGGGGTTCACTTGCAAGCTGATTTCACGTTGTCAAGAGCCATCAATGTGTGAATCAGCAGCTTGCCGCAGCCTAGTGGGCCTAGGTATTGGGGTCTAGGCGTCCATTTGGGCAATTCTGAGGGGTGGAAACCACAAAAAGTGGGGGATTGCGGGTGGAGTAGGTGCCCTCGGAATCGCCAGCGCCTGTTCTTGGTTTGTGGCTGTCGGCATTTGGAGCTTCTGGGGGCCTTTTTGGGCCGTTTCCGGGACATATCATGGAGTTAGAGGGCCGCAAAAAGCTCGTTGACACGGGGAAGTCAAGCCGCTCGTGGGGTGTACCCACCGCTTCCCTTCATTTGGCCGTTTTGAATTTGTTCCAGGGCTTTTTTGGCCCAAAAATGGCTGTTTTTGGCCCTAAGCTGCAATTTTTGAAACTCAGATCCGCCACTTGCGAATCGCGTTCCCGGCCGCCACCGTTGAGTTTCTTGCTCAAACTTTGTGTGATTGTACTTCACACCCATAGGTATCATCCACCAAAATTTCACCCGAATCTGAAGCACCACGACGGAGTTCTGATTTTTGCCCATTTCGCGCGTGCTGCTTGCTGCTTGCTTGCTTGCTGCTGCTGCTGCTAAACCTGGTAGGTCCACCCTAGGCACTAAAAAGGGTTATGAAACCAAGACTGGTTCCACCAGCTCGGTGACCCTAGCCCTAGCTCTCACCCTGGGCTAGGATCAGAGTTAGTGTGGGGGTCCAAAATGGAGAGCAATGATATGGCAAAAGCAGCCATGAACAAAATTTTGGGGATCTTGTTCAGCCCCATCAACATGGCTAGCATGGCTAAACTAGCTGGCTGCAAAGGTTAGGTTTAGGTTTATGGCGATGGTATGGTTAGAGGCAGGGCAAGGGGAGGTAAGGGGAGCTTGTGCCCCCCCTCCCCCCCAACACCCCATATTGCCCCACCTGGGACCCCCCCCCCCACCACTTCAAATCGCCCCACGTGGACCCCCCCCCCCCAACCGACCCTCCCGGAGCGCCCCCCCCCCCATTCGCCCCTCCCTGAACCCCCTTTCCAATGCCCCCCCCCCAACTCACACAACAACACAGAAGACCACACACCACAACAAACACACAGGGGCACAGAGATGTGGGGGAGACGAGAGAGTGGCAGGGCACTGATGTTGGCGGCAACCGAACCACAGGTGATCCAGCAACTGAGGGTTATGGGTCACCGATGACGGACGCAGCCCCGTCAGGACTCGGAGATTGAGACTGATTTGGTTGCCAGTGCCAAACTACACACCACAACAACCACTCAGGGGCAAGGAGAGGTGGGGGAAGCCAGAGAGTGGGAGGACACTGATGTTGGCGGCGACCGATCCTCAGGTGATCCAGCAACGGAGGGAGAGGGTCACCAATGGCAGATGCAGCCCCTTCAAGACTCGAAGATTGAGACTGATTTGGTTGCCAGTGCCACAGGCAACCACATCACCAGCAGCAACGCTGACACCACTCAGAATGGACCCCCCCCCCCCCACGCACCAACGGAGAGGCCATTCGGGTGTGGTGCCCTCTGGGCCCCCTCGTCTACGCGGGCTGTAGCGCCGTAGCCAGTGCAGCCAGCACCGGTGGCACCCAGGGCAGGGAAGCACTCTTTGCGCCCTGGTGCCCCTCCACCTGCCCGCGGTACGCCCTCGGCCGTGGGGAGCCGGACCCAGCCCGCGTGGCAGCACCACCTGTGCCTAAGGCAGTCAAGGAGTGCGGGTCTGACCCCAGTCATGCCACGTGCCACCGCCTTCCCGTGCCAACAGGCAGTCGTGGAGTGGTTGGGTAGCATGTCCTAGTGACGTGGAGGTTGCGAGCCCAGGCCCACATCTCCCCCGGCGGGCTCAGAGTCAGGCTCTCCAGCCTCCCTGCCGGGGCCTGGAGCACCAGGCACACACTTCCCCGCACCATGTGCGCCAACGCCGAACAACAATGGAGCAAGCAGGTGTGCCACAGCCCCCCCCCCCCCCCACCACAAACACACAAGGGCACATACACACAGGCACGGCGGCATCTCCCGCCCGCGAGCGCCACCGCGGGGTCTGGGGGCGGTCAGCAGTCCGGTAGGCCTTGTGACCGGACACCCTGGTACAGCCGCCCGGTCGGGTCCGGCAGGGAAGGCGGCGTGGACCGTGGGTAGGCGACCAGGTGAGGCCTTCACCCAACCCAACCCAACCCCCCCACGCACCACACCCCAGCGACTACCCCTGCAACTCTGCCAACACCGCACCAACACCGACACCAACATTGGCGGAACGCGCTCACCCATGCAACAACACTAGAGAGCAGCCCAGGACAGCAAAGGACAGCCCAAATAAGACGCCCGGGGCACCGCGGACCCTAGGTGATGAGCCAACAGACTCTTTACAGGGGAGGGGGCGGAGGCCGCGAAGGGGAACTAGCCCCGGTCCCGAACCCTTAGACTGACAGCGGGCGCTACGTGCATGGTCTACCACCGCCGCGCCAGCTAAGGCCATCATGCCAGCAAACAGCATGCAACTATGCCCAGGACAGACTGGGATATGTGGGCTAGCAGAAGCAAGTGGCCAAAACCACCCACACCAAGCACACCGACACCAACAAGGAGCCCCCTTGAGCCAGGATCTCCCTCCTCAAGGGGAAGGAGGGGGCAGGGTGAGACGAACCCACACCCACTCCCCCTCCCCTGCCCCCTCCTCTACCCCCTCCCTACAGCAACACGCACCCCCGCCACCCAATGCCCCCGAAAGCAGAAAGAATGGAGAGGGCGGGGAAGAAACTGGGCAGGCGGAAAGGGATGAACAAAGGAGGGTAACACGACAGGGCAGACCGCGCTCGCCGAAAACGGTGCAGAGCGCAGAAGGAGAAGAAGGAAAGGAAAAACGGGAAAAAATCATTGTGGTTGTTAGAAGCCCCTGTCCTGCAGATGCACACCCCAGTGCGCTCAAGTCAGTGCTGGAGTCGGCAAACCCAGCATGGACTCGGAGTGTGCATCTGGATGCACCTGGTCAACGGCACGGGCAACAGCCCGTCTCCGGGACAGCCGACCCTGGAGTAGTCAAACAGGAGAAGTCATCCAGGGGCTCCGTTGACACAACCAAAACATGTTTGGGCCCACAGAGGGTCAGAATGAGCAGTGGCGAGAGGCCAATAGGCGCCGCCAAAGGCAAACAAATAGATACTGAGGCCTTGTGCCGAACCCCCCCCCCCCCCCAAGGGGCCTCCGGCCAACAGTCAGTTGGTGGGGTAGTTGGGAACCGAGGGGTCGCCCCCCCCCCCGGGGTCTTGTGAGGCTTGATCAAGATACAGTTCTTTTCTCACAGGCGTCAACGTGTGTTTGCTAAGTTGTGTATTCCATGTCCCAATTCACCAAAGCCCGTATGCCGTGTGTATCCCCCCTGCAAAAAGAGTGTACATCCGGCCAATTTTGGACTCGCACTAACGTAGAGTCTGCTGTCATCCCACCACCAGAGCTTTCCTCAGGGACTAGATCTTCTTCTTCTTTTTCTGCTACGGGTAATGCTTCAGCACAGCCCCCCCGCGTGGACCGGCATAGGCGAACTAGCGATCCACTGGCCAATCGTTATTGGTTAACCGCCAATTTCCCGGCCAAATAGGAATCATGCCCCGCCTCCAACTGCCATCTATTGACCAGTCAATTGCCGCCAGAGACCAGCCAGTCGATTGATTGCCATCCAGTGCTGAAATTGCAAAGGCTTTTTTTTGTCCACCCGTAAGGATAGCCCTTTCCAGAACGCTGCCATCTGTTTGTGGCACTACAGGCCCCAGCAGCGGCATTGGACCCACGCCTTCGATGGCGTTCGCCTGCCAGGACGACCCCAACGCCTTTGCCTTCAAGGATGACAACTTGACGGCGCTAATCAGTGAGAAGGGTGGCGAAATCGAGGAGATCAATTTGGCGGGCATGGACTGGATCTCGGAACAGGTTTCTCTCCTGTGCCCTCTGCTCCTCACTGTTCCCTCTGGTGGTGCTGGTTGGTGGTGGGGGGGGGGCGTCAGGGGGTTAACAGCTGATCTGTGTCCCATTGGAGTTATCAATGAAATGTCACACCGCCATGTATTGCCCCCTCCTGTGGCGCAGTATTTTGCAGTGACTGCTCAATATGCTCGGTATATGCTCCGGGTATGCCCCATGAATGCCCCTGGTATGCTCCATCCTGGTAACTGTCCCCGTTTTCTGCAACTCTCCCCTCCAGTTCAGGGGTTTCTATTCCTCCCCCCCCCCCCCCCCAACACCAAAAAAAACCACATTGAAAGCCACGGTGCCCCTCTCCAAACGGTGGCGTGATCACCGTCACAGATTTTCCTTCACCAAGTCCTCTGACCCTCATACACTCCAGACATTCATCAAGATTGCCGACTACTGCCCCAACTTGAAGCTCCTCAACGTTTCTGGCTGCACACGGCTCACCAATCGCGCATTGACGCACATTGCCAAGAGCTGCCACCTAATCGCCTACATCAATGTCAGCCGCTGCCCTAAGGTTACCGGCGAGGGTGTGTACGAGATCATTGCTCATTGCCGCCAGCTGGAGGTCTTCTGCATGCACGGCATCACTCCTTTGGACACTCCGCAGCAGTCGGCATTCCTGTCCCTGTTCCAGACCCGTGCCATTCGGGCTCTGGACCTCTCGTACTGCCACACACTGCGGGATGAGTCCCTTATCTCCATCGCGACATACTGCCCATGCCTTGAGGTAGACCTCCTTTCCCTTCTCTCTTGGGCACTGCACTCTGATCGTACCCACAACCTTCTCCAGCACACTGCGATTTCAGCGCTCAGCCAGCCTCACACTTCGATGCGGTTGCGACAGGTAGGCATGACAACAAAGGCACCAGCTCAGATACAGACGCACGAGCACCTGCACCGGCGCAGAGACAGGCACAAACCAAGTCCCCTCACTAACCCCAATTTCAGGTTTTAAACCTTTCCGGATGCAGTGGCATCACAGACCTCGGGGTCAGTGCCATTGGAGGAAAGTGCAGCAATCTGAGGGTGTTCATCATGAAGCTGTGCGACCAAGAGGGCCTCACTCTCGCCGGCCTCGCGTGCGTGTCCAATGCGCCGCGAAATCTGAAGTATTTGGACCTAGCCGGATGCACTCAGCTGACCGATGCAACCCTGTGCCAGGCATGTGGTGCACGTGTAAGCGAGATGCCCTTCAAATGCCTTTCACGTCACTGCGCACGGAGCACTCTGTCCCGAAGTTCCTCTGAATAACAACCTGTGGCGATGGATTCCTCCTTCCGTGCCTCCTTTCCTTCCTTGCCGCATTTGCGCTTTTCAGGTTGTTCCGATTATTGGCCCGCTTTTTTCTTCTTTGGTGGCCATGTTTGTCTCAGAATTTGGTAAGCGGTCACTGTTCGCAACCCACAATGCGTACGTGTTACTATCGAACTACCGGGCACCAGCAGTCTTTGTTCTGGAGTTAGGTGTTCGGCACCATTGGGACAACCCTCACCCCCCCCCCGCCTTTAGCCCCACCGTACCTTGCAGCTGGGATATTCATCTTTGAGGTTTTCCAGCCTCCATAGAGCAGTTCTTGGGAACCATGGTCCGGTTTTGGTGAAGTTTGGTGCCGAGGGCTTCTTATGCGTAACATTGTTATGCGTCATCACGTTACGTAGAGTATCATTGCATGTAATATTTTGTGCGCAGTATCATTACGTGTAATGATCTTACCTGTGGTATTGTTACGTTCACTGTTATCATGTCATATTGTGACGCGGAATACAATGCATGAAGACACACTAATTGGTGAGACATTAAGAAACAGACAGTTCCAGGCACGTCAATGCTCCCATGAGCCGACAAATGGTGTGTTCCGGCAAGCTCTGGGCAACTGTCCCGTTGCCGTCTACAAAAGCATGGAAAGTGGCAGCACATTATTTCCTTCAACAATGCATTCCAATTGATGAGTTGGAGGGAAATCAAGGAAAGGAGAACATGACTTCAGTATCGAGAAGACATATGAGCTTGCAAAAAGAATCAACGCCCCACGGTTTCAGCAACAGCGCAATGCCGTGCAGCAACCCAGAACCCATCAACCATCAATATTAGTACTAAATGATATCATTATGTCCACGCGTTTCCGTCCAAACACGCAATTCTACAAAACACGCATGTCTGCAGTGATGAATACAAACGCGCATGTTTTGCCAACGCGTGCGCTAAGTTGAAAGCCCTAGCGGTACATGCACGGCCCTTCAACCTCTGTACAGGGGGGGAGGGGTTCGTAGCATTTTAATTTCGCGTGGAAAATTTCGCGTTTCAGATTGACCGCAAATTTCCCACGCGAAATTCAGAGTTCTCCGCGAATTTCTCGCATACTAGCAGTACACACTGTGGACTCTGGCGGGGGGTGATACACTCAACCCAGGGGGCTCCGCGAAATTTACCACCGCGAATTTGACTTGGCGCGAAACCCCCCCCCCCCCAATGTCCACAATGCCTATGCCACCCTGATGCAACTCTTTGGCATTCTTGTGCAGCTACCACACCAAATACTCTTGAACAATCATGCATACTCCATATCATTTAGGATCAATTCCGATGCAAATTCTATGCAACCTCTATGCGATCTGCATACCATGTCATTGTCCCATGCAGATTCTCAAGCAGACCCCATGCCTCCGCAGTCTGTCTGTGCGAGGCTGCAAGCAGATTACTGACGAGAGCATCGGGATCCTTAATATGTCTTGCAAGCAGCTGCGGCGGCTGGACATCTGTAGCTGTGAGAACATCGGACTGCAAACCCTGCTGGACCTGATCCATGACGTGACCTCGCTGGTGCTGCTGTCTGCCTCGGAATCGTGCATCTCGCAGGTGGAGGTAGTGATGCTTCAGGAGATCCGTCCTAACTGCAAAGTAGTGAACAATAAGTTCATCCCCCCACCGCGCATGAAGACCGCAGCCCTGAAGCCACCCGAGCAGCGTAAGCCACGCAAAGCGGCCCCCAAGGAAGGGGACAAGAAAGGGAAGGGAAAAAAGTAGACAGAACCTGCTAGAGCTCATTTTCGGTTCCTGTTCAATGTGTGCGGGGTTGCCTGCGTGTGTAACAACGAAACTGTGGCTGCTATTGCAGCTATTGCCTGATACCTGTTCCATTAGTGTGAATACTGACTGCACCCCCTCTCGCAATAGGTATCAAGTTTTGCGCGGCTATTGAGATGTTGCGGGCGCTTCATGCGCTGTTTAACCGACTGCAGCTTCCAGGGCTCAATCGTGCCATTGCTCCCCAAAACATTTTCGTGGCCTTTTCGGCAGCAAAACGGGAGAAAACAGGGACATGGGGGGGGGGGCTGGGCCAAAGGGGGGCATGGGGACCAGTGGAAGCGTTGGAGTGTGCCATGACTGAGCGCTCTCAGAATCGGCCCCTGAGGCCACGTTCAGCTCTTGGTGCCGCAGCCCCCGATGCAGCCCATGCTGCGTTCCCGCCTAGATCACCGATTTAATCAACATCAACCCAATCTCAGCAGATTTGTAGAAGTACCCTTCGTTTCCTGGTGCTTGGCCAATGTACCACATTTTGCATGTGTTTTGACTTGTCGCGGGCTTAGGACGGGAATATCTGTGTGTGTTGCTGCCGATTTTGGATGAGGCCGGTCCTGCTTCGCTGCACATGCCCCAGTGGCCGCACATCATACCTTTTGCTGCCAGCACAATCCTGTTGAAGGGGCCCGTGCTATTGCAGCGATGGTGGCCTGTTTGTTCCGTCTTGCCGCATCCTTTGCTTTGTGTCAGCCGTTGTGGGAAGTTGCCTTTCAACCCGCTTTTCACCGAATCCCCTTTTGCTGCGTGGAGGCAGGCTCCCGACGCGACGAGCCCCTGCCGGCTACGGCGGAGGGCGCACGGGAGCGGCCATCACCACCAGATCCGAGGCTGGGCTCCAGTTGGGGCTGCCCCTTTGGGGGTGCACTCTAGTGGACTGTTTCGCCGAGCCCTGCTTCGGTCGCACCCTAAGTTGCGGTACAAACCCGCCAAGCTGTCGCGCCCTCCGAGGGGCCAGGGCACTTATGTGTCACCCATGGCTTGTGTACCGCAATGCAGCCCTTCGTTGGTGCCATGCATATTGATGTCTTCAATTCGTACTGATGGTCTCATTTTGCATTGATGTCCTGAGTGACACCCAAATACTTGGAGACGAGCCCACTGTTGTGACACCCCCTTCAAAAAAAAGTTTTTGTATTCTGTTGTGTAGTTAATGATGTTCAAATTTTCCTGTGCGTTGGCTTTTGTGTCGCCCACCTACCGCCATGCGCACACGCACACACACCTCACCCGACCCATATATACGCACACCCTGACCCTCCTCCCCCAAGTTGTAAACGCACATACACGTACCATGGGAACAGGGCTCTTTGGTTGGGTGTTCGGCTGCGTGCTGGCCTCGGCTGGCGCTCCTTTTTGATACATCCGACCCCCCTTTTGATACATCCGACCCCCCTTTTGATACATCCCACCCCCCTTCCTATCCCCATTCACTGATGCTGAACATTTCCCCAGTAGACCCCACCCCCCACACACATGCATCGTTAAGATTTCATGGTTGAGGCTGAAGATTTTGAACTGGAGAATGCAGACCCACCATCATCAGGTTTGTGGGGTGCATTTGTGGCAGCCAATGCTGGTAGGTCCCATGTTCATCTGTTCATTTGATCTCACATGCTATTTTTTGAGTATGTTTTCATCCCTCGCTAGCTAACCACATTCTTCTTTTCTGGCACCCCCACACGCTGGTCTGCCATGTGTCCGTGTTTCCACACCAACTCGTTTGGAATGACCTCTGCTTTTGGTCCTCTCCAGACCAAATCCGTAACCTTGGTCAAGCTGCTGGCCGCAGAAGTGGCAACCCCCTCATTTTTTTTTTCATGGTCCAGAAAGCATCCTGGCTCGACGCCGTCCCACCTCGTCCATTCTGCTCACTCCTCTTCTGTGAAACCCTACCACCTGTGTACTCATGGTTTTCTCAGTCCTGCCCCTATCTCCCATACAAAAAAACGGGTAAGGGTTCGGGTTGCCATGCTGGTATATTGGTAAGTTTCTGGACTCTTTTTTGGGGTGCAGTGTGGAGCAAGGACTTCCAACAAGAGCAGCAGCAGCAGCAGCAGCAGTGGCAGCAGCCTGCTAAAGATGGGAGAAAATCAGATTTTCGCCTTGTTACTTTGGGTTCCCTGGAATTTTAGTGCATCATATTTGGGGTATCAAGTTGAATCATGCATTGAGCGAAAACTCAACAGTGGTGGCCAGACATGGGTCCTGCACGTGGTGAGTTCCAAAAACTGTCAATTTGGGCAAAAAAAAAAAAAGCTCCATTCTGACTGTTTCGGCAGAGGCAGGTGATGGGTGCTGTATGTATTCTTTTCTTAAATTTTTGATCTGACTGGCACCATTGGTGACTCGTTTCGGGCAAAAAGGGCGGTCACAGTCGCTTTAAGTGCCGCAATTTTCAACGTCTCGCTCCTCTGGATGAGCGTATGCCATGCATTTGATGGACGAGGATGAACAGGGATAGTCCAAACGCGCAACACACACATCTTTCCGCATGCTTTAGGTGCTGGTGTGAGTGGTGCTTTGTGCGCATACTAGGGTATGGGCTGTGTGAGTTGTATGGATCACCTGTGGTCTGAAATGTTTTATCCAACAGTCATTTGGCACCACCTGGGATGGCGAAACTGGCCACCGGCCCCATAAACATCAGAGTGCTTTGAATCTGGCCCATGTTGGACCAAAAATGGTCCCGTATCTTTCCAGAAGCTGTGCTAGACCCCTGGTCAGGCGAAACTCATTTCTTTCAGCCCTTTACACCTTTTTTTGGCCCACCATGTGCAACCTTCAACCTTGTCAGTTGATGGTGGTGTCAAGCGTAAGCCACTTTTTTTTTGGCATAAGTTGCTTTTTTTTTTTTGAAGCATAAGTCGAGTGTGAAACAAAAAACTTAAAAAGATATGGAACACGCCTCGCGCTTTTTCTGTGATGCGACCTACGCCTTAAGAAAATTATGCGACACACGCTTCTTTAAAAAAGAAATACGCGACTTATGATTTTTAAATTACGCGATTTACGCATTTTTTGTTACGCAGCCCATGGCAAAAAAAACGCAATTTACGGTTTTTTTCATAAAAGAATAAGCAACTTACACCAAGAACAAAAAAAATCCTCCCCGCTGTGAAGCGCCGGGGACCCCCAAGACAACAAGGGTTATGTAGTCAATCTGCCCACTTGTGGGCCACTACTGATTTTGCCCCCTACTTTGAAGCGTTGGGGATCCCCGAGACGGCGGAGGTTATGTAGCCAAGCTGCCCACTTGCGGGCCACTACTGATTTTGTCCCCCGCTCTGATGAATGATGAGGAGGACTCCCTGCCCAAAGTAGCCAAGCCGTTGGATGCCGGCATGTCTTAGGAGGAGGACACTGCTATCCCTATATCATAGCACGGAAGATTACCCGTAGTATGCCGGTCGATGAAACCAAGCCTCTTGTCTTCGGAGATTGGCTGAGCGACAAGGACATTATTGCGTGGCTTAACCACAAGTTGTACCACAATGAAATTGGTGAGCCATAAGCACAACAACAGTGACATACATTGTGCCCCGCGTGAACATCATGAAGAAGTACGAAGGCAGTCGGAACTCGTCACACAATCGTTGGTTTGGCTTAGTGGCACCGCCATGATCGTCACTATCGTTAGTAGTGACGATTGCGAAGGTCTCCATTGGTTTCTTTGTGCCATGGACTGCCAGAGTGCCAGCACGGGCCTTCAAAGTTTGGATTTGTGAGCCACTTCTTGGTACTTCCTTGGTCAGGCCAATGTTGAAATGCCTCCAGCAAACGGTTTTTCCACACATGCTTGGGCTTTGGGTTTTCAAAAGGATGGTTGGTCATGTGGCCATCGTTGCATCTTTGTGACGAGGTGGTTGGCCCTCAGGGAAGCGTGGAGGATATTGATGTTATCCCAACACCTTTGCTGAAAGGATTCATCAAGGAAGCATTGCGCATCGTCAATGTGGATTGCTCCGTTTGAGTTCCCAGCAGCATCCCGGAGAATGGATGGGAGGAGGAAGTGAGTTGCTGGAAGCCTGGAGAATCTCCTCTTGCCCTAGCCTGCAACTCCGAGTCCCCGCCCCCATCTACTTCCCCCCTCCTTTTTGATGAAGAGGATCCTCTTTGGTAAGCCAAGGGCAATATTGCTACCTCCTCCTCGGAGCCGAAAGCTGCAGAATCTCTTGCCTTCCTATCCTCCAACTCAGAGGATTTGCCCCAAGATGGGCAGCTGGTGAAGGGCCATGTTCAAGATGTTGACACCCCCCTAGCAACCCTGTAGTCCTGTGCCTCTTCTTACATCCCCGCATGTGATGACGCCTGTCCATATGTGCTCATCCGTGGGAAGCAATTCAAGGTCCCCGAGGCGTATCCAAAGGGCGCAGAAGTTTGGTTGGTGAATGACCAACAACTTATTGATAACCTGAACAAGTACCTTGTAAAGGATATCCGTGATGCTTGTGCATCCGCATGCAAAGCTGAAGTCATCAGATACGAAGTCTGATTTGATTTACAAGCACTATTCGCCGACTTCTTGAAGTTGGCTCCACGCCATTATGGTTGCATGCGAAGAATGTAGTTGGCCCGACGTGGCCAGACTCATGCGGTATCGATGGCTTGAGCTTCGTAGCCCGTGGCACCGGTAGCAATATAGTCATTTTGATACCGCTTGCCAAAGACCGAAGGGCAAGTTGCATTTTTCGTTTGCGATCATGATGAGCACCTCATATGGGTGTGCTCCAACATTATCACCCCCCCCCCCCCCCACTTCTTTCCGCCATCTGCCGGCGATGAGTGTAAAAACCACTCTTCATGCCACGGCTCCATTGCTTTACCCGTTCCGGAGGTACCCAAAATGTCCGTGGGGACTATATGCTTCACCTCCTCCGGTAGCAATGGCGGTTGTTGGTTGGATCTTGTGTTTTTTCTGGGTAATCTCCTTTTTTTTCTCTGAAAAATTTTTTTTTTCCCCATATGCGTTGTGCCCGCAAGAAAAAAAGTTTACGCGACTTGCGCCAAAAAGTTTTGGTCGAGAAAAAAAATGCGACTTACGCCAGAAAAAAATTGCGCGATTTCGGCGAAAAGAAAGATCGCGCGAATTACGCCAGAATAAACAAAGCCGCCTACGCTCTTTTCCTTCCTCCTGATGGTGCCATGTTGTGTTTGTGTCGAAGAAACGACAGGGTGGGGCCATGGGTGATTATTGGGGGTGGAAAATGTCATTTTGGGTCAAATATCCTTTGTTTCCCCAAAATTGATTGGACACTGCCTAGGATGATAAAAATGGTGCTTTGGAGCCATGGACAGCATTGTTGGCACAATTGTCCTTTTACCCTCCCAAAATGCCTTGAAAAGGGCTGTTTTGGCATTGGCGTGGGTCAAAAATGTATTTTTGAAAGCCCTTCTAGAACACCTAGGAATCCAAAACAAGTGTTTTCGACCCATTTTCCCTATGTTTTGACTTTTTAGTGTGCCTGGTGATTCGTGCAAATTGCACACAGTGCATTCTGAACATCCCTGCTCCACCACCTCGTCCACATATGCAGTCTTGATTAGGGCAACACTGTTGGGGTTTCGGGGATACTGGAGGGGCCGAATGCAAATATGCGTTGGCGCGCGAGTGACCCTGAACCAGTGCTTCATCCTTCATCTTGACTCTTGTGTGTTACACAGGAGCAGAGGCTGCAAGTGGCTCACCAGCACATTGGATACTGATCCTTTGTAAAGATCCATGCGGTGCACCTTTGCATCTCTGTCTGCGCGAGACCGGCTGTTGATGTGGGCGCACAAGGGCGCCTGAGTTGCTTTTTTGTAAATATGTATGTTCACAAGGTTGGCACCCTTGGGGCCTCCCTCTGGGTGTCATCCATCCATCTGACCTCCCACCTCCGGCCACCCTATGCCTGGCAACCATTTGATATTTGGAGGGACAGTTGGGGCAGTAAGACAGGGCACCTGCGGCGCGTGGCCGGGCGTTGTGATGGCAGGGCACTGGCATCAGAACTGAGATGCTGTGTCCCGGCCTTAAGCAAGGTGTTGCCTGCACTCGGTCCTCCATCGTCCACTGAGACGAGGGTGCGTCCCCAGCCTCTGCCTCAGCCTCAATGAGCCGCTTGTGGGTTCCCCGCAGCACCTGCAGTGCACCGGAGGCATTCTCATAGTCCTCGTTTGCTTTTTCTGGCAACCCTCTTCACAGATGGCCTGTCAATCACTTCAGTTTGGGGGGCATTGAGTGACAGTTTGTTTAATCCGAGGTGCAGTCAACATCTTCTGGGGAAGTATTGGCCCCCCCCAGCGGCCCACGTGCTGTAATGTCTGAGTCCTGCTTGGCTCGTGTGGGTGTTGAGGGGCAGTTCTTTACAAATGGGGCCATGTGGTCCGGGGCTCTCCACAACTGACCGCAAGACCCTCCAGCCATGACAATGGCCACTGCACTTTTTCAGGGGGCTTTTCCTTTCCCGTGCTTGTATGTTGTCCCCCTCTGACTACTGTCCATCAGGTCTCACCAACCGCCACCAAGTGGCCGGGACTGCTTCCATTGAATGAGCCAGCAAGTGAGTGAGCGAATATGCATTGACCCAAAAAAGAGCTGTGCCGGCGTACCCATAGACACACACACACACACAAGGATCCCCGGCTCACTCAACCGGGCTAAGCGTAGGTCTCGCAACCGTAAGGTCGTGGGTTCGATCCGCGGAGCGGGCATGTCTGGAGGTGGGCGGCGGCAGCCGTGCGTCAAGGGCATCCTTTCTGGGGAAATCGCCAAATGAGTAGGCCGTGGAGGCCGCCTCGCTGCCGCGAGCACCACCAGCTGTGGAAGCCCCAATACACATACAACACACGGGGCAACATGGCGATGACGGGCTCGTCGAACTCATGCCGTGGAGCTGGCCCGGCGGAAGCCACGGAGCCACCACCCCACTTCCAGGGTGGTCCTGGGGCAGCGAGCCAGGTTCTGGCCCAAGTGCATATCGCACTGGTCGAGGGGTAACACAGGGACGCACTCACACCCCTGGCCTGCACCGTGGGCCTGCTATGATGGGGTAAGCGACCCGACCCGAGGACGCCAGTGTGGCCTATACGGGCTCAACCGGGAGACCTGGTAAAAATGGTACAACCGACACACACACACACACACACACACACACATACACAGAGAGAGAGAGAGAGAGAGAGAGAGAGAGAGGCACAAAAACCAGCTGCGCAGCGTTGATACGCAGACAGCGCTCGCAATTCTTTCAGGAACACGCACGCAGGCGTACGCACATGCATGCACGCACGCACTCTGCAAGGTCATTCAAAGCAATGTCTGGGAGGCAGTGCCCCGTGCCAGCCCATCACTTTGTGCAGGGCTGGCGCATTGAGCACACTGATGATGGGGCCTGCACACTGCTGCTTAATGTAAAGGGTTTGTGCAATGTGTCATGCTGTGTGGGTTGACGAGGGCGAATGCTAGACAGTGGATTCGTTCCCACCGTCACTTTTCCTACCCAAGATTGAAGAGACAGGCTTGTAGTCGGATTTGGGTTGCCAATTGGACACTGATGTGAACACTCAGTGGAATAGTTTATCGTGTGATGAAAAGCTGTAAGGGGGTTTTGGTGCGCGGGGCATGGACGGATGGGGGGAAGGAGCACACCGGAAGGGAATGGGTGCAAGACACAAATATTCTGTGAATCCTTCCTCTGATTCCAACATCCATTTGCCCTCCATCTAAGCCCCCTTGCCCCCCAAAACACACAGGCAGGGTTGCAGGCATTGCACATGGAACTTTATTTCCCCGCATTTCCCCAGGCGCACCGCATCCCTGGGCAGAAGAAGGGATTGCCTGGGATTGGGACCCTCACTCTGCTTAGAGCCGCAGCTAGTGATGCCAGCCCTGAATTTTTGAAATACCCTCATGCTTTGGCCTACAGTTGGCTATAGTAGCCACAGATAAGTGATTGTTTGTTGGACTTGCTCATCTGCACAACCTTACGAATAATGCTGAACGGATTTTGATGTGTTCATGTGTGCTCTTGTGTGTTCATGTAGCGCGTTGTGCACTTGGGGTTGCAGGGTTTTAGATGAAGTGGCAAGGGCACATGATGATCATTGTAGACTGACTTTCTGAGTGTCTTTTTTTTTTCGACCTTCAGAAACCTGCTTTCACCCGTTTTTACCGGTCTTTTCTCCATGTTCTCCTTTGTACGTGCTAGGTCCAATGTGGGGTTCTTAACTAGTGTTGGGGATGCACAAAAGGGGGGGGGGGTTCCACTATTTGCTGTACCTGCCCTACCAATATGTGCTACTGCTTCATATGGAACGAAGGGCGTTGGGAGAGTTCTGATTTGATTGTGTATTTTGCCGCTACTGTGACGTCAATTTCAATTTTGGATTCCAAAATGGCCTGTGAGGGTGAAAACCACAAAGGCAAGGGATCTTCGCGAAACAACAAACGTGTGTGTCCGCATTTCCAAAGAAGCAGTGGCTTATGTTTTGTCACGATCCACTATTGCAATTGCATGAATGCACCTTCATGTGGCCCATGCCTGTCCTTGCTCCAATTGCCCTGTGCCACTATTCGACTTCACAAAGCATTTTCCAGATCCCATCCTGTCAACCCTCCCCTGCCACTAACCCCCCCCCCCCTGCTGTTATAGCACCCCCCCCCCCCAGTACATGGATGTAGAAGAATTGTCACCAAACCTTTGGATTTTCTGAAAAATTACCTGATTTTACCCTGGAAAGTGCGCGCTGTGCAGATGTGCCCCCACAAATGCCTTCAAAACAGCTGAAGAGTCAAGACAAAAGTCTTTCATGGAACACATAGCACCCCATGTTTGGCTCCCCACCACAACCTTGCTCTTGATTGGGTTTCTCTGACCCAGGTAATTCCCTGCGCCGCTGTTGCATCACGAGACAATTGTTGTCACCATATAAGCCTGGCCTGTGAGCTGCAGTCTCATGTATATGTCCACAGGGATTTTCGTGGAATGAATAATCAAGAATAATCACGAATAATCACAAGTAACTGTGAACACAATTTTTCTGATCCTGAGTACTCACGAATAACCACGAATGTTTTTTTTAAGGTCCCCTATTTGTTCAGGCTGTTCCATGTCTGATTCTGATTCTGATACGCAGAATGCCCATGTGCACTCATGATCACAAGACATTGCTGATGCAACGCATCTAAAGGCACTTGGAACACGTGTGGGGTGCACTTTTCCAAACAGTTTGGTGAGCAATCTTGGCTGTGCTATGCCTTTTTTTTTTGGTACAAGAAAGTCACGAGTAAAATCACAAATAAGATCACCAGTAATCCTGAATGCGATCGGTCATCCACAAGCACAAGCCCATGAAAATACCTGGTATCTATGTTTGTGATGAATGTGGGGGCCGCTTGAATAGAAAGGTGAAAGGTGATGGTGATGGGTGTGGGGGGGGGGGGCACATGGGAAAGAAATTGGGATATTGTGTGTGTCTGCTATGTCCAGATTTCACTATCACTGCTCTTTGCAGTCAGCCTCGAATGTATTTGTCAGCAGTTTTTCTTGTGCCCTTGGTTTGCCCTTGATTTATCAACAGATTCTGCGAGTAGCTGGTGGTTCTGCAGGTAAGTTACGCTGCACACCAGGTCCTAGTCACGGGGGCGCCCAGGTAACCCCCCCCCCCCCTAGGGGTCCAAAAATTTCAAAAAGGTCCCGACCATAGTACAAGCCAATATGGAGAAATTGGCTGGCGCCGTAGGCACCGGAAAATTTTGGTGCCCCACATGGGGGGTGCCCAAATGCAGTCCCTGACCTGAAAACCCCTAACCCCCCCCCCCCCCCTTGGGGGGCCAAAATGTTTGAAAGCTCCTTACCATAGTACAAGCCAATATGGAGAGATTGGCTGGCGCCGCACGCGCCGGAAAATTTTGGTGCCCCATCTGAAGAGGCTGGTAAACCCGGTCACCCCATGTGTTTATACTCAAAAGGTTGTTAACCTCAAGGTGAGCAAGATGCAAGGCAATACTGCAACGGTCCGTGCAGCCGCCCCGCCTCGGAAGTCGACACTGGTCAAGGCGCATTGTCTTGCTATTTTAAGGGTTGTAATCAATAGGTTGGTGTTTGTGCAATGTGTGGACATGTGGCTCGCATTTTTTTTGTGCCACAAGTGGCCTAGCCAGCAAACAACAAAGCGAGACACCTTTTGCTTGTTTTGTGGGTCGTGTGCATCAAAGTGCACAACACTCATGGATGGCCGAAAGATGCACACATACGCACCAATGTGGATATATTAATTTGTGCATCACCGGTGCGGCAAAGGGCTCCGCAACAAACCCTTGCACAAATGTCCTTGCGCAATGCCCTGTTGCAACGTGCTATAGGTGGATGTGTACCTGTGACATTGAAAGTCACATGCGGGAGCACCACCCAATAGTGAGGAGGTGATGTTGGTGTTGTTGGCTGCCGAATGTGCTGTGATTGCACAGTCTGAACCGAGGACAAAGAAGGGGGATGCTTCCAATCCGCAGTTCAAGGCGCCACAACCCCTACCTCCCAATAGCAACAGTAGCAGTAGTAGCAGCAGTAGCAGCCTCTCACTCTAAATCAGAGGAATTGGGTCGGGTTGGTGTAGGAAGCCTTTGTTGCAATCTTCCACGGCTTTGGTGCCGGGGTGTTCCGGAACATTGCCTTTGGCAGGGGTTGTTTGCAACCAAGGATGACCACTCGCGGTCCCGCATCCAATGCACTCTTGGAAGGGCAATACTCTAAGCCACTAGGGCCACAGGCGCTGTTGCTACTGCGGAGGGTTAGTTCGCAGGCCGCGCGCACGGCATTTTTTGGCTACTTCTGATTCCTACCCCTGGTTTTGGGGTGGATTGTACCCTTCAGATGGGTGGGTGGGTGGGTGGGTGGGTTGGGGAGATTTGGGATGATTTCTCCTCATGGACTTGCCCTTTTCCGGTTGGGGATATGGACCGGCCACTTTCCAGGTGGGGATATGGACCTGCCCCTTTCCATCACCCATTGTCCCCCGGTTCGCCCAGTTTGCGTTTCACAGCTACAAGGGGCATCTATGTGTACTGTGAAACAGGCACGCTGAGCTGGGTACATGGTGATACATTCAGCATGCTACGGAGCATCAATTTTTGGCCTTTGTGCACGATAAAAGTAGCCGTTTGTATGCATGATACTTGAATGTTGTATGTATTTGTTCTAGCCCTGTAGTGGCATATGCGGTAGGACCAGTTGGTTGCACACTATGGCGTGGGGAGGGAGTCCTGGCCCGCCATAGCCATAAGGGACTCCCGAGTTGCGTTGGCCAACTAGTAGAGGCTCGAAGGGCCGCCACACGTAGAAGTAGGTGCCTCACGGGACTGCCCCGGACTGCCCCGGACTGCCCCGGACTGCCCCCCTGAGATGGTGATATGAAACGCGAAACGGTCGAAACGGCCTCACAGGCTTGGGCACCTTGTGGGGCACCCTCTTTGGTGCAAGCCGTGCCAAAGAGGTCTCTTTACTGTCAACGCCCCCCCCCCGGCAAACAATCAGATACCGAGGCCTTGTGCCAACGCCCCCCCCCCCCCCGGTAGGGGGAAGAACTGGTACAGAACTGGTCTACGCTGCAGTGCAGCAAGCAATACGCTGAACAATGTGGTTATGACCATGCGCCTGTGACACGGGGGCGTATGCGAACCCAGTTTCCGTTGCCTCATGGCCCCAATGAACAATGTACAAATGGCCAAGGCCAAAGCACAGTCAGCAGCCACCTGGAGTGGTCCAGAACTGCTCTGCGCTGCAGTGCAGCAAGGAAAAACACTGAACAATGTGGTGATGACCATGCGCCTGTGACACGGGGGCGTATGCGAGCCCAGTATCCGTTGCCTCATGGCCCCCGGTAGGGGACGTGGGCGGCTACAACCAATGTGACCGGGGAGAGGAGGGAGAGTGGAGACCTCCGTTGTTGTATGCTAACCCCTTAGGTCACCCCATCCCTGCCACTTTGTTCAAAGCAATGTTTATGAGAAACAACATGAGATCGGCAAGGTTGCTTTTGGCGTGAGTAGACCGGGAGATGGCTGCACGGGGTGCGTGGGTGTGAATATTGCTTGGACACCACGGTGGTTCAAAGAAAGGGGTGATTTTTGGTCCCAAACCCCCCCCCCCCCTCTTCAAGAGGCCAAAAGGTTAAAGGGGTGTGGGGGTCAAGGACTGCACCTGGGCACGCCCATGGTCCAAGTGCCCACATTGGCAGGGTCTCCACTTCTAGCAAATTTTTTGCACCAACATTCGCACAAATTTGGGGATATCCAAGTGGATCCAAGTATCCAAGTGCTTCAATGAAAGTGACATGGTCCCAGATGTCCTGAATGGGCTAAGTTTTTGGCAACCCCTGTGGCCTCCCCTTGACGCTTTTGGGTCATGACTGAGCAGCTGCATTTCAAGAGCGTCATGATGCCTGGTGCAGTCCTGTCCGTTAGGAGCCTCATGACTCCCATCTCTTGGGTGCCCCCACTGTGTCTCTTTTGAAGCATTTCTTTTGTGTCAACATGTCCTCTGCTGAACTGCCTCCGGCCAAACGCCACAAGGGCGACCAACACGAGCTGACCGCTACCTCTGACAGCGTAAGTGTCTCGCAATTTCCAACTCTGGCACGGTACATCATGGCCCGCACGGGCGACAGTGAGCTCACCATTCTGCTCACCGCCCTGGCACTGGCGTGCAAGGCTACCTCCCGCGCCTGCAACAAGGCAGGCATTGCATGCCTCTTCGGTCTTGCAGGAGATGTCAACTCAACCGGGGATGATCAGAAAAAGTTGGACGTGCTGTCTAACGACATCTTCATTGACGCCCTGACAAATTGCGGTGCTTGCGCCGTGCTCGTGTCTGAGGAGAATGAGGACCCTATCTTTGTGCCAGAGTCCAAGGTGGACCATCTGCCTGCGGAACAAGCACAGTGCAGCTCTTGGAGGGTGTTCAAACGGCTGGCCCAGACAGTTGTGGGGGAGAGCAATGTAGGGGACGGGTCCGAACGCAGCCCCAAGTGGACATCTGGGCGCCGCAAAAATTTCAGAGCAAGCACGCAAATAGGCGGGAGTACCAGAGGAAGGCACTGCAAACCCAAGAAAAATGGTGACTGTTTAGGCCCCATCAATAATCGCATACATCTGTCATTGCTCTACGGTGTTAGGTCAATGTGGCATTTTTTGTTCGGACACGCCCCTCTCGTTTGTGTGCACAGCGGCAGGGTAGATTGACAAAGCCGCTCTGCGGCTCCTTGCACTATGGGCGTGGACCGCATTTTGGGCATAGAAGCTTGGCATTACATTGCATGGCCTGGCATGGCAGGACACGGCTGGGCAGGCAGGTTAGGGCAGGGCATGACAGGGGGAATGCCGTGCACACAATGCCGTGCACGCACTGCGCACGCAGTGCAAACTTTTGTTTGTCGGCAACTACTTGAACCCTAGTTTTGGCCTTTTTTCACTAGTTGGTTGTTCCATAACAGAATTGTTTACGCTTCTTGTGCATTGAGGATGTGGCACATTTGAATTGCCGCCCATGTTCACCCATTTTCAGCCATTTTAGCCCATTTTTACCCGGTTTTGTTGCACGTTCTTTAATATAGATGGATGCTGGGTTATGATGATGGAGAATCACCGGATGTTGTGTACATTCACAATGCAACAAATCGGCTGGTGGGTTGTTACACACTCCAAAGCGGATTCCAACCTTCATGGTCATTGCCTTGCTATCTCTAGGAAACAATGTCTTTGTGGATTCTCTTTATGAGCCAGCACTTGAACCCTTCACCCGCACTCTCGGATCATTGCGAATCAGTAGCATGGCTTATTAGTCGGCCCACATAGTGCTGCATATTGCTACAAGTTGGGCCCCAATCGGGTCAAGGCAGAATGCCTATGTCCCCAGAAGGCTGCCACCATCTTCCAACACACTCACGCAACAGCAGATTGCGCTTGGCCACAGAGAGAAACGAACGCGCGGTGCACGCGTTGCAATGCGCGGTGTGCGCGCGGTGCGCGCGGTTTGGTGCATTGTTTTATGAACACACCTTTTTTTCATTTAGCCACAGGGTCGTTAACACCAGTCTCCCACAAGCATAAGTAGAGCTTGTGGGAGGGCAGAGGGATCAAAATCACTTCGAAGAGAGCGTGTTAGATCAAGCGCAGGCGTGAGCGTCGTATACCCCCCCTTTTTTGGGGTCGTTCGTGTAGCATGCCCCATTGTATGGTTTCTGACGTCTAACCCCTTGTAAAATCATCATTTTAGGACCAAAAATGATCCCCCAATGATTTTTTGGATTTTGACCCCCGTACCCCCCCTGCACTTGGGTACCCCTTTTTTGGAGGGGGGGGGTGGGGTGGTGGGGGGGGGGTCAAAACTTCTTTGCGTGTGGCTGCTGTGTGTGTATTTGAACCCGGCACCTGAGAACTTTTTTCTTGTATATGGACCCCCTAACCCATGGCGGGGGTCTCGGGTCTCGGGTCAACTCTAGGTACCCCCAGTCGCCCCCCCCCCCCCCCATATGGCCCCTTGCCAGTGAGGACTTAGCGATTTTCACGCTGGGTGTTGGGGGGGGGGGGCTCCTAGGGGGTCTGGGGCACAACGTGCTATTATGCAGTTTTCCAGCCTCAGCAGCTCAGAAATGGTCGTCCCTCTCCCCTCTTCGAGGTGCCTTGCCAAAGGCAATAGAATTTTGCGATTACCCACCTCCTTCGGCAAGGCGAGGCACACCCGGAGACCGTCGCCCCTAAACGATGATGGGTGTGGAGTTGTGAGCCCACCACCACAGAACTCAAGGTGCTGAATCTTTTTTTTTAGATTGGTTACCTTCACCCCTTTGCTCCGTTGCACTACAGCTCACCTCTCTTTCCTTGCTATTCCTGTGCTATTCTTCTGCTGAGAAGGAGGGTGAAGAAAACGAGGAGGAGGACTCCAACTGAGGGGCACCTTACCGGAATGAGCACCCCGTAAGGTTCGAACCGCGAAACATGTCGAAACGAATGCTCCACAGGCTTGGGCACCCTGTCGGGCACCCTCTTTGGTGCGGGCCATGCCGAGGAGGTCACCTTTGTGCTCAACCCCCCCCCCCCTCCGGCAGGGTGTGTGGGCGGCTACAACCACCATGACATTGGTGAGGAGGTAGAGTGGAGGCCTCTGTTGATGTATGCTAACCCCTTAGCCACCGCATCCCTGCCACCCTGAAAATCTGCCAAAAATACGTAAAACGCCAACCAAAAACGAGTGCGCGGTGCATGCGCGGTGCAATGCGCGGTGCGCGCGGTGCGTTTGTTTCTCTCACGGCCACCAATCACCAGGTATATGAGGACCCTTGTGACGCCTGCATAAATGCATGGGGGTTTCCTCCCTTCCTCCCTGGCTAGGTTTCATTGTGTCGGCACTGCAGCAGTGCGCACGCAGTGCACCAACTTGGCCAGGGGATGGCACGGCTGACCGCTTTGGATTGAGCCACGCACCGCCCACAATGTGCATTGGTTGGGCGCCCTTTACGTTAAAATCGCACCTGCCCAGCTTTGCTGTTCCCGCCCTTGCTTTCTTCCCCCTTCCCAAGCTAGCCATGCCCCTCACTCTTCTGCCTGGCTGCCTACTCGTGCCCTGGCCTGGCCTGGCCTGGCAGTCTGCCCTGTGTAAAACACCGCTTCAATTCAGGCTGGGCGCTTCGTGGTCGCCTTCGACCCACTGGACGGGAGCAGCAACATTGACTGCAACGTTAGCACAGGGACGATCTTTGCGGTGTACGAGAAGGTGAGTACTGGACCAGCCACCGTGGGTGATATTCTGCGGACCGGCAATGACATTGTTGTGGCGGGTTATTGCATGTACGGTGCTGCCACCGAGCTCGTCATTACCTTCAAGGGCCATGGCGTGCACCGCTTCACGCTTGACCCCTCTCTTGGGGAGTTCGTACACACCCAGGCCCATGTGAAGCTGCCCGAGGGTGGTGGCAAGAAGATCTACAGCTGCAATGAGGGCAACAGTGCCAATTGGGACAAGGCAATCAAGGCTGTGGTGGCGAGTTTCAAGGAGGGCACCAAGCCTTACGCCGCACGGTGTGATTTGTTGCCTTTCACCCCCTCTCATTTGGAGGGTTGATATGTTCACGTGACGCTGCTCCTGCCGTGTGGTGTACGGCACATTGCAGTTTCTGAAAGGTTTTAGGAGGACATGGGACAGACCCCCATGGGTGGCTGGTCCTTGGCCCGGATGGACATGGCAATGTACAGGCGCCACACGTACAACATGCACCTCCCTACCTACCGCTGTTCTCGTGCATGGTTCCAGGGCGACCCGAAAATTGCTTTGCGGGGGGGGGGGGGGGGGGGGATGGCATGGGCACCCGGCGAAGGAGGGGGGGGGGGTTCCAGAAATGGGCTTCCGTGCCAGGCCCTTTGTTTTGTGTAAGGACGGATATTGCCACCAAAGGCGCCGGAACACAAAATTTGGCCCGGAAAAATTTTTTCACGAAAAAATTTTCCCCCACATATGTGTAGTCAAAATGATCAGAGCGACGTGGGGATCATTTTGAGCCATGTATGTTGGGGTCGGACCCCCCCCCCCCCCCCCCAGCACGGCAGGTAGGGCAGCCCCAGCCCAAACCCCCCTCCCAGCACGGCGACCAAGGAGGGGGGGGATTGGGCAAATGGGCTTCCGTGCCATCCCCCCCCGCAAAGCAATTTTTTTCCCGCCCAGTGGTCCACCACACATGCGGCTGATAGCAAGAGCACAACATGAGCATCAAAGGTACCCGGCTGGGTGGATACCTACAGACACCCTGGGGTTTCCCCATTTCCCCCTTCCGGAAGCTCGGAAACCTATTTCGCAAAAGACTGGAGTGGGCAGCAACCACTTTCTCTCACAATTTGTTGTGCCAAATGCATTTTGGCCTCATGAGGGCACACTGTTCATGTGAAAGCGGGAAGTTGTCCGCTTTGGCAGGGATTCAGATGCCCAACCACCAAAAAAACGGAAAGGCAGTTGGAAAGAGCCCAAGGTGGTGGGAATCAAACTGAGTATATTGGTTGACGGGCCGGTGTATGGGCTGATGTGGACAATATTCTGAACATTTTGGTTTGGGGTGAACGAGAGGAGGTACTCCTAAGACATATGTGTCCTTTTGTTTCAATGGCGTTGTCCCTGTGCCACAGCCAACAGCGTTCATCAACTTCCGGTCCATGTTTGATTGCCTAGAGGTTCTACCTTGTTTGTGGATGGTGGTTTTTGGCTGGGAGGTTGTTATGTGAGAATGATTACCTGCAGAACGGAAATAGAGTTGGACAGCAAAATCAACCCCCAAAGTGGTATCCCACCTTAGCACTACCGGTATGCAACGAGGCTTAACTTCTGACTTCTGACATTGGGCAGGGCAGGGTCATAGGCCCTCTCCACAATAGTGCCACGAACATGTTAGTGTTGAGGGGCCCATGTGGTTTTTCAAAAAAACTTGATTTGGTGCTAAATGGGTGTGGTTGTTGACCCTAGAGACGGCCTCTAACCCTTTCCCCCTTTCCCCCCCATTCCCCCCCATTTTTCTCCATCTTCTCTCGGGGACTTGGGGACCTCCGGATTTGGATTGGGCTTGCTCCACAGATGCAACTGCTGTAGTGACTGTAGTCCTCGCTGCCCTCAACAGACGTATTCAGAATTGAAATCCGACTCTGAAATGTGTGCTAGTGCCACTCTTGCTCCCCCCGGGTCCACAATGAAGAAAAATTACAATCATTTTGGTACTCGGGTTTACAACACAAATTCCATCCAAGCTGTGGCCAAAAAATTATTTGGGTTAAGTTTTTTGGTACAGGGTTGCAACCAAAAAAAAGGTTCCAATTTACAATTCTTGGTGCTGTACAAGATATGTCGCCACAATCCTCACTCTTTCCTCCAGTGTGGCCCTGCTACGGTAGTGGATGCATAGCTACACTCCATGCTTTCTTGGGGATGTGGCTTTGACATGGCAACAGCCACACTCCACGCTCTTTTTGGGGTCTGATCCTGACATGGCATGCAAAATGTGGCCACAATCCATGCTCTTTCTTGGGGTGTGACCCTAAATGAATTGAAAAATGACAAAGAGTCCCGTATAAGCCTGTGTTCCATCTAGAAAAGCAGCTTGAGAAAGATTGTCGGTGGAAAACTCTTTCTAGCATGGCTCCCCACTCCATGTTGTCTTATGGCACCACCACATGTTCTAGGTACAAACACAGTGGCATTCATAATACTTCATGTTGTCTTGAGGTGACTACCTCTTTGGGAGCAAGTGTGGCGGAGTCCCCTAACTTTCTGTATTATTATAAGAAAGGGCAATATTCCCATATTTGCCTCCACTTTGCTTGGCTTCTACAATGAAAAGATTCCATTGCCTAGTAGATGGGCTATGTGCGCTGCCCATTACTACCCCGTACAATGCATTTGCCTCGGTCATTGCCAAATACGGGGGCATAATGCTTGCGATTGAACCCTCCCTGTACCCATGGCGAATGCAGCCCAAAGAAAGTTGTGACTACTTCAGGTGGGTCTACCGGCAGGAGGTTGTTTTTTGAGGAAATAGATTGCGGTCTACCTGGGGCCCCAAGCGGCAGATAGTCCGCACATCCCTTACCTGAGAGGGGGCAGGGGTGGGGGGGCGACTCGGCGGGTCCTAGGACGCCAACTACCCCTGCCCCCCCCTAGGGGCCTCCGGCCAACAGTTAGTTGCCAAAGGTGCCGCCCTCAGTAGTCCATGGGCGCCAAAGGTGCCCGACGCTCCATGGGCAACAAAGCCGCCCAAAGGAAAAATTTGTCCACTTTGCACCCCGGCACTATCCTTAAACCCAACCTTGACCCTAACACCCACCCCAACCCTCAACCTACTCCTAATCAAGACTAAATATTGGGACCGAGCTGGTGGGGGAGGGAACACCAGCTATGACTGGTGAGGGACATCAAGAATGATTCACATATTGATGGCTCTTGACAAAGTGAAATCAGCTTGCAAGTGAACCCCATCACCACGAGGCCCACTTTCAAGGCTTTTTGGACTTCTGAGGGGCCAAAATGCCCCAAAATGGGCTCAAAATGGGCTCATTTCACCCGTTTGTGCACCCCAAATGGTCTAGGATGAGGTTTGGAAAAATGCGTTTTTGAACCATTTTTGACCCATTTTTGGTCCCAAAACGGCCCATTTTCAAAGCATTTTGGGATTTTCGGAGGACCAAAATGGGCCACCACAAGCTCAAAACGGTCCAAAAACACTTGTTTTAGCGTCGCACATGGTCTAGGATCATTTTTGAGAAAAGTCATCTTTTTGCCTCTACTGGACCCTGTTGACCCATTTGGGCACCCACCTGTTTGGGCTTGAGCTTGCAGCTTGCCGCAGCCTAGTGGGCCTAGGTATTGGGGTCTACGTGTCCGTTTGGGCAATTTTGAGGGGTGGAAACCACAAAAAGTGGGGGGTTGCGGGTGGATTAGGTGCCCTCGGAATCGCATATTGAGCCATGTAGCCAAAGATGTGGCCTATTCTTGGTTTGTGGCTGTCGGCATTTGGAGCTTCTAGGGCCTTTTGGGCCGTTTCCGGGACATATCATGGCGTCAGAGGGCTGCAAAGAGCTCTTTGACACGGGAAAGTCAAGCCGCACGTGGAGTGTACCCACCGTTTCCCTTCGTTTGGCCGTTTTGAATGTGTTCCATGGCTTTTTTGGCCCAAAAATGGCTGTCTTTGGCCCTAAATTGCAGTTTTTGAAACCGAGGTCCGTCACTTGCGAATCCCGTTCCTGGCCGCCACTGTCGAGTTTCTCGCTCAAACTTTGTGTGATTGTACTTCACACCCATAGGTATCATGCACCAAAATTTCAACCAAATCCAAAGCACCACGACGGAGTTCTGATTTTTACCCATTTCGCGCGTGCTGCTTGCTGCTTGCTTGCTTGCTTGCTTGCTTGCTGCTGCTAAACCTGGTAGGTCCACCCTAGACACTAAAAAGGGTTATAAAACCAAGACTGGTTCCACCAGCTCGGTGACCCTACCCCTACCCCTACCCCTACCCCTAGCCCCAAGCCTAGCCCTAGCCCTGACCTGAACCCTAACCAGGATTGAATATTGGGACCGAGCTGGTGGGGGAAGGAAAATTGTCTCGGAGACTTTAACAACAAATGAGGTACACACTGGAAAGTGGACGAGAGCGGCTCAAAAGGGGCTCAAAATGAGCTGCATTCATCCGTTTGGGCACCACAACTGTAGCTGGGGTCATTTTTGGAAAACCACGGTTTTGACCCGTTTTTGAGCCATTTGTGGTCCCAAAGTGGCCCAGTTTCAAGGCTCTTTCGGCCTTGAGAGGGACCAAAATTGCTCAACATGGGCTCAAAATGGGCCCCTTCCACTTGTTTGTGCACCCCAAATAGTCCAAAAGCATCTTATCAAAATTTTTTTTTTCGTGCCAAAACAGTCCATTTTCAAGGCATTTTGTGACTCTAGAGTGGCCAAAATAGCTTGGAATGGGCTCAAAAAGGGCTCATTTCACTTGTTTGTGCACCCCAAATGGTCTAGGATCATTTTTGGAAAAACACATATTTGACCCATTTTTGACCCATTTTTGGTCGCAAAACAGCCCATTTTCAAGGCATTTTGTGACTTTGGAGGGGCCCAAAATGACTTGTAATGGGCTGAAAATGGGCTCATTTCACTTGTTTAGCCCCAAGTGGTCTAGGATGATGTTTGGAAAAGCACATTTTTGACGAATTTTGACCCTTTTTTTGTCCCGAAAAAGCCCAATGTCAAGGCATTTTGGGGTTGTAGGAGGGCCAAAACGGGCCACCATGAGCTCAAAACGCGCCAAACACACTTGTTTTGGCATTCCATGTGGTCCAAGATCATCTTTGAAAAAAGTCATTTTTTTTGCACCCGGTGGACCTTGTTGACCCATTTTGGCACCCACCTTTTTGGGCTACCTCTTGCAGCTTGCCGCAGCCCACAGGGCCTAGGTACAGGGGTCTAGGCGTCGGTTAGGGCAATTTTGAGGGGTGGAAACCACCAAAGGTGGGTAGTTGCGGGTGGATTAGGTGCACTCCAAATTGCGTTTTGAGCCACGTAGTCCAAGATATGGTCCGTTTTTGGTTTGGGGCTGTCGGCGGCCAATCTGCACAAATTCTGGGGCCTTTTGGGGCCTTTTTGGGGGCCCTTGGTGGACATATTGTGGAGTTAGAGGGCCCTAGAGGGCTGTTTGGCACGGGCAACTCTAGCTGCATGTGTAGAGTAGCGATTATTTCCCTTCATTTGGCCGTTTTCAGCAGGTTCTAGGGCGGTTTTGGGCAAAAAAAGGCTAATTTTGGCCCTAAATTGCAAAGTTCGAATCGGAGGTCCGGCACTTGCGACGCCCGTTCCTGGCCGCCATTGTTGAGTTTCTGGCTCAGACTTTGTGTGGTTGTCCCTCACACCCATAGGTACCATCCACCAAAATTTTGGCCGAATCCAAAGCACCACGACGGAGCTGTGATTTCCCCTATTTCGCGCGTGCTTGCTGCTTGCTTGCTGCTTGCTGCTTGCTTGCCAAACCTGTTAGGTACACCCTAGACACCAAAGAGGGTTATAAAACCAAGACTGTTTCCACCAGCTCGGTGACCCTAATCAAGACTGAATATTGGGACCGAGCTGGTGGGGGAGGGAACATCAGCTATGACTGGTGAGGGACATCGAGAATGATTCACACATTGATGACTCTTGACAAAGTGAAATCAGCTTGCAAGTGAACCCTATCACCACGAGGCCCACTTTCAAGGCTTTTTGGACTTCTGAGGGGCCAAAATGCCCCAAAATGGGCTCAAAATGGGCTCATTTCACCTGTTTATGCACCCCAAATGGTCTAGGATGAGGTTTGGAAAAATGCGTTTTTGACCCATTTTTGACCTATTTTTGGTCCCAAAGCAGCTCATTTTCAAGGCATTTTGGGATTTTCGGAGGACCAAAATGGGCCACCACAAGCTCAAAACGGTCCAAAAACACTTGTTTTAGCGTCGCACATGGTCTAGGATCATTTTTGAGAAAAGTCATCTTTTTGCCCCTATTGGACCCTGTTGACCCATTTGGGCACCCACCTTTTTGGGCTTGAGCTTGCAGCTTGCCGCAGGGGTCTAGGTGTCCGTGTGGGCAATTTTGAGGGGTGGAAACCACAAAAAGTGGGGGATTGCGGGTGGAGTAGGTGCCCTCGGAATCGCATTTTGAGCCATGTAGCCAAAGATATGGCCTATTCTTGGTTTGTGGCTGTTGGCATTTGGAGCTTCTAGGGGCTTTTCGGGCCGTTTCCGGGACATATCATGGAGTTAGAGGGCCGCAAAAAGCTCGTTGACACAGGGAAGTCAAGCCGCACATAGAGTGTACCCACCGTTTCCCTTCATTTGGCCGTTTTGAATGTGTTCCATGGCTTTTTTGGCCCCAAAATGGCTGTTTTTGGCCCTAAACTGTAGTTTTTGAAACCGAGGTCCGTCACTTGCGAATCGCGTTCCCGGCCGCCACCGTTGAGTTTCTTCCTCAAACTTTGTGTGATTGTACTTCACACCCATAGGTATCATCCACCAAAATTTCACCCGAACCCGAAGCACCACGACGGAATTATGATTTTTGCCCATTTCGCGTGTGCTGCTTGCTGCTTGCTTGCTTGCTGCTGCTGCTGCTAAACCTGGTAGGTCCACCCTAGACACTAAAAAGGGTTATTAAAAACCAAGACTGGTTCCACCAGCTCGGTGACCCTAGCCCTAACCCTAAACCCAGCTCTAACCCTAGGCTAGGGTCAAAGTTATTGTTGGGGTCCAAAATGGAGAGCAATGATGTGGCAATATTAGCCACGAACGAATTTTGGGGGATCTTGTTCAGCCTAATTCACATAGCTAGCATGGCTGAACCGCTGCAAAGGTTAGGGTGATGGTATGGTTAGAGGGAGGGCAAGGGAAGGTAGGGGGGCTGTGGTGGACCAACGCTTGGCCTTGGGGGCATGTACCCCCCAAATTGCCCCACCTGCCCCCCCCCCCCCCCAGCAAAAGCCCCCCTAGACCCCCCCCATTGCCCCTCCCAGAACCCCCCCTCCCAAGCCCCCCCCCCCCCCCCCCCCCCCCCCCCCTGGGGCCTGCGGCCAACAACTAGTTGGGGGGGTAGTTGGCGTCCAGAACGACTGTTTGCTTTGCAAACTCGGGTTTCATGTCATGCATATTTTGTTTCATGATTCAGAACTGTTTTTAATATTTGCCCAAGGGCTGCCACAGATGTCTGACTATATGGAATTGGGAGACTACCTGGAAGCAGGGGTTCATGATGCTATAAGAGAGAACACATCTGCCACGGATTGGGCCAAGACCAAGGTACGCATCAACTAATCCCTCAGACAGTTGGGCGATAACAAGTCAAAGTGGCTGGAGGGCTTTGAAGGGGCTGTGGGTTTTAATGGATCAGAGGATCAGCTTGTGGACTGCATCATTGGATATACCATGATGGAGAAAGTCACTTTGAATGTGGGATCTGGGAATTTTGAACGAGTGTCGCAAGAACCAAAGGTGAAACCTACTGTGAGTGATCGTGCACTTCTATCTCTGCTCCAAGGCCAGGCTGATTTGATACCATCCCTCACTGAGAAGGTAAATCACATGTAGGAAGCCCCTAAAAAACCGGAGGACAAAATCCCCCCATTGTCGCCGAAGGAACTTCACAAATTGTCTGGAGTTTGGAACCACCCGCAATGGGTCACAAGGACCATCTACTTCCTCAAATGCGCCATCGTGAAGGAACCCCTGCCAGTCGAGAAAATGCAGATGACCCACCAGTGGAATGACGCGTCCCCAAAGCCCCTCCTGTTTGCTTTGTGCGAGGATCAGCGGAAGGATGAGACTATCCGGACCAAAATCGCGAGAGCCACAAGAGATACGCCAATGGGAGGAGATCCATCTGCACCACTGACCCCTGGAGCGGAACACGGCAGCGGTCCAAATGGTGGAGGCCCTGTGGAGGCTGACGTACTGTTCGGTCTACTGTTACAAGAATCAGTACGAGACTGACTCAACTTCGTCGAAGCAGGCCTCCTCCAACCCTTACTTCACCTCTGGCCTTAACCCTGCAGGGGCACGCCTGAAAAAGGTAACGAAAAAGAGATTTAAAGTCGTTGATGGAGTCGAATTTTTTGAGGTGCATTGTGGAGATGGGTCCGAACTGATTCGTCGCCAGTGGGGCCCTGTCAAACCTGCCGACAGCACGGTCTTATCGAGAGGCAGTGGGTGTGGACGTGCCCCGGATTGGAGTGATGGGATGTCTCAGTCCGGCCGTCATCACAGGGTTTTCAAGAAGGTTGGCTGGACTGGGTCGCCAAAATTTTACGCAGACCGCGACCGCAGTGGCTTCCGAAAGGTTCATCAAATGGCCAGAGATCGCGGAGGCTTGGGTTCACTTGGGGGAGCTCGACCCGTCAGAGTGTGTATCCGCATGCTTGGTCTCAACATGGAAGCCAGGCACACGTCAATCGTATGCAACCCACCTCGGGAGGTTCGCCAGAATGGGGGGGACGGACCAAACCCAATCCCTGGCAGAGAAAGTACTTCAATCCATGTGCGCCTCCGGATTCCAGCTGGGATCTTTACGAGGATGCGTTTCGGCCCTCAAGGCACTGGTCCAATTGGGATGGGCGCCGGAAGTTCAATGGCCAAGATTGTGGAGATTGGCCAAAGCACCACATGAGACACCCTGTCACAGACCTTACGGAAGACCAAAGGTTTTACAACTCCTGGGAGAAGGGTGCAAAACAGTGGGGGACTGGAAGATCTTTGCGGGGGCGGTCCTGTCCTTTTCCACCCTTGCCAGGGTTGCCGAAATCGCTTCGTCGCGGAAATCAAACATCACCAGAGTGGGCATCACATTCCAGGGGCTCAAACGTGGGGATCGAGAAGTCACACGACGTTTGGGGCCATACGCGTTGGCATGGTCGACCTGGCTCAGGAAAGTGGCCCCTGGTGAAGCACCGGCTCTGGGTTCCTCATCAGCGCTCCAGTCAGGTATGGCAAGGCTCCTCCAGGGCACATCACGGCATAATGCCAGGTGGCACGCATGGCGAAGAGCAGGTGCCACGTACCTGCGGGCAATGGGACTGCCCTGGCGATACCTCTGCTGGTGAGGACGTTGGAGAAGCATCGGAATGGCATACCATTAGGCAACTCCCCCGCACGAATGGGAATTCAAGGGTGTGGCGACACTCCCTTGGCCAGCCGGTAGTGGGATCTGCTGGAAACAAACCCAGGTTAAGAGCCTGTGGCCACCCAGTCTCACGGAACTCTTCGAAACGTCATCCCCTGCAGGGTCTTCGACAGTTCGGAAAGGGTGCTCTGATGTACGCGGATCCGAGGACAAGGCTCACGATGACTCGGAGGGAGTCGCGGTCGAACCGCCGTTGGGTGCCGAAGTCGCGAAGTCCCGAGGACAGCAAATGGCGAGGGAGTTCACGGAAAAGCGCCAGGGTGAGGTCGAGATCCGGTCCCGGAAGGAGAGATGCCGAAAAGTCAGAGGAGGAGAGAGTTCGAGTACAGGAGATCCACAGGGAATTGGACTACAACCCGGGATCGCCCAGGCTGTAGTCGAGAGGAGTGTACGAGGCGGAGGCCTAGCGAGCCGAGCCAAGTCAGCCCCAGAGCCCATCGATGCCGATGAGGCGGACTCAAGACCCGTCGGTGGTGAGGGTGAAGAGGTCACACTGAGACCGGCCTGGGAAACTCAAGAATGGGGGGTCGGTTCCAAGGACGACCCCGAGCTATCACCCCTTGGTGTACAAAACCTCGAAGTGGAACCGGCCTTAATGTGTCCCGACTGGCTGCCCTGGCCCAACGTGCAGCCCAACGCTCAGCCCAATGAGGATTGCCCAAGGGCACAAGCAGTGGAGGGCCTTCTAAATTCTGACAGGGGTTGGGGGTGGGTTGAGGAAATTTCTAAAGGCTTGCGTTTGCACCCTAATCTTCAACCCCTTCCGCGCAGCAGGATTAGGTTCCTCTTGATGAGGGGAGACCGGGTGGCCATGGTTTTGGGTATGGTTAGCGTTGATGAGCGCCTGCGTACCGCTCTTGACGCCCTGCGGGGGATGTTTTGTCCTGCGTCCTACGTGACTCCACCTCCCCCGTTACGCTACTCTTGGGCTTGGACCCTGAGGTTGTGGATAAGGGTATAGGCCAAGTGGGACACATCCCCATCCCTAAATTTATTTGGGACCTGCTTGCCCCCCTGGACTTCACACACGTAGCTGCACGAGACCTGGGGACTATGCCGGACATTTCTCCGGAAGGCCTGATCATGGCACTTGCTTTGGTGAGGGATGGGGTTCTGTAACCCTGTGGGGGGGGGGGGGGTCCGAATGGATACCTCTTTCCGGTTCCCAAAAATGCAACCAAGACATCAATGATTGGCCACCTGGTGCGTTTTAACAAACAACACCGTTCGAAACCGCACAGTTTTTGCTTACCTTCTGTGGAAGACTTGGCTTTTTTGGTACAAGTCCATTCTATGCTCCCCCCCATGTTGTCCATGAACAATGCATATTTGTCTTATTTTGAACGACCCTTTGTTGAGGGAGCTGGACAGCCTTAGGGTTCAAGCATCCGCAGATGAGGAATTAGTGGCTTTGTACCCCGTGTGAATGGAACTTTTGAATGAGTACGCTCACTTTGTTCATTTTTTGCCCGTTTTGCCCGTGGTACCTTGTCTTTGTGCCCGTTTGCTATGCTTACTTCGCCAAAAAATCATAAAAATTCAAAAGACGCGACCTGTAACTCGATTTTGGCCTAATTTAGGCTAAATTCGAAGAAAAAAAATTAGATTCACATTCACATTCGCATCCTCGTGCGCATTCGCATTCGCGCGAACTTCGCGTGAATTTGCCAAATTCGCGCGAATTTCGCCGATTTTTGCGCAAATTCGCATTCTCATTCAAAAGTTCCATTAAGGGCTGTTCACAAAGGGTACATCGTCACATTGACTTGAGTAATGCGTTTTGGTCACTGGTCCTGCCGGAGGCTCTGCAGGGTAGCTTTCAAGTCCAGATAGACGGTCAAATCTATGGTTTTTCCTGTGTGCCTTTTGGTTGGCAATTTTCACCCCTGATTTGTCAGTATGTATTGGGATTCATTTTGGAGTCCATCCAATTGGACTCTGTTTGTCCTGGTGGTGGGTTACGGAAAACGTCGAGTTCGTACGGCCGCTAGGGCCTTGAGCGATGCCCTCCGGAGGGCAGGCGCCGTTATAAGTATCAAAAGTGTTTTGGAGCCGGTGCCTGAAATACCGTGGCTGGGCAAGAATCTGGTTTTTTCTGGTCCCAATGCGGAGGTTATCCCGAAAGAACAGGGCTGGATTTCCTTGGTCGGCCTGTGGATTTGGGCGGCAGTGTTACCCCTCTCCAAGAAGCATGCCAGGCGTATCTTAGGTAGGTATGTTTGGGCACTACGAACCAATACAGGATACGCCTTTTTTTTGTCCGGGTGGTAGGCCCATTGCCAGTGGGGTGAGAACTAGGTGCAAAATTGCCCTCTCTCCTTGCTCACCAGCCTGCTTCACTGCCTCATTCTATCTTTGAGGGGCTGGACCCCAAAATCCTTACTTCCCTTGTCTATCTGTGGGGGGAGTCTTATCTTTGTAGACGCAGCCTTTGATGTTGACAGATTAAAGTAGGGATTTGGGGTCCTATGTTGGGAGGAAGGGTGTTTCATTGCTCCCCCTTTGTGAAAACGCAACAGGAGGCCGAATTAGAGGCCCCAGTGCGTGGGGTTCGTCTTTGCATTAACGTAGGGTGGCCAGTCTGGCGCCTGGCTGGCAACAACGAATCCGCTCTCAGCCAAGTGTCGGCATTGAGAGCTGGAGCAGGATTAAAACGTCAGAATAGACACCTACGTAGGCTTTTTTATGTGCTGGAACGCCTTGAGTGCTCTATATATCTAGAGTACGTCCCAGGAGACTTAAACCCAGCAAATTGCCTCTCCAGGGTGGACTCGGATTGGGGCGGCAGTGTGCAGACTGCTTGCCAGGAGGCAGGGGTTCAATTTAAGGCCCTAGAGGCTTACCCAGACGTGCCCTCGCCGGTATGGATCCTGGGGTTTCCCAAAGGGCGACGGGGTGCAGCCTACAACCTGGAGCGCTCTGCCCTTGGCTCCGCAAAACCGTTGTGCGGCGAATTCTTTTATGTTCGGGATGGGTAGCAAGAAAAACAGTGTCGGTGACTGTAATATGCCTGAATACTCTTGTTTTGCTTTGTGATTGAAACGACTGTTTGCTTTGCAAACTTGGGTTTCATGTTTTGTTTCATGATTCAGAACTGTTTTTAATATTTGCCCAAGGGCCCACCCGCCCACCCATATTGGGTAGGTGGTCCCGCCCACCCGCCTAGTGCAGCGACTCGTGTTTCTATGTCACTTGAAGTGCCTTTGCGGACATGGACAGTGTCGGTGACCGTAATATGCCTGAATACTCTTGTTTTGCTTTGTGATTGAAACCGAGGAGTCGCCCCCCCCCCCCCCCCCCCCGGGGGGAGGGGCTGGGGAGGTGCTGCATACTGATGATTGTCATTGATTATTTGTGAGCATGCTGTTTGACTTGTAATGTGTTGTAAATGGACAATGTCTAGGGTAGTGCGTAGGTCTTTGGGTCTATTTTGGGCCGAGAGGAATTTGTTGATGCTGCAAGGGTGATGACACAATTGGTGATGGACAATTGTGCACACCTTTCGTTTACCTCCATTTCACACGCCGGCGGCAGCTATTGCCAAAAAACGGGGTTCATTTTCTGCAAATTGCCTCTACACCATGAAACAAGCTGTTGCACACGGGGGGGCCGTCTCCTCGGTTCGGGTACGCGACTCCCCCCCCCCCCCCCTCCCTGCCCTCCGGGCCCACTTAGTTACGGAGGGTCAATAGCTACCGGCCATACATATGGTGGCGCCAAAGGCGCCCGAAAATTATTTTTCATTCCCCTTGCCCACGTTGCATCCCTCCCCGCCAAGGCCCAACGCTATACTTGAACCCAACCTTGACTCTAACGCCCACCCCAACCCTCAGCCTGCCCCTAACCCTACACCCAACCCTTCCGATGACCCTAACCCTAACCCTTACCCTAACCCTAATCAAGACTGAATATTGGGACCGAGCTGGTGGGGGAGGGAACACCAGCTATGACTGGTGAGGGACATCAAGAATGATTCACACATTGATGGCTCTTGACAAAGTGAAATCAGCTTGCAAATGAACCCCATCACCACGAGGCCCACTTTCAAGGCTTTTTGGACTTCTAAGGGGCCAAAATACCCCAAAATGTGCTCAAAATGGGCTCATTTCACCCGCTTGTGCACCCCAAATGGTCGAGGATGAGGTTTGGAAAAATGCGTTTTTGACCCATTTTTGACCCATTTTTGACCCATTTTTGGTCCCAAAGCAGCCCATTTTCAAGGCATTTTGGGATTTTCGGAGGACCAAAACGGGCCACCACAAGCTCAAAACGGTCCAAAAACACTTGTTTTAGCGTCGCACATGGTCTAGGATCATTTTTGAGAAAAGTCATCTTTTTGCCCCTGCTGGACCCTGTTGACCCATTTGGGCACCCACCTTTTTGGGCTTGAGCTTGCAGCTTGCCGCAGCCTAGTGGGCCTAGGTATGGGGGTCTAGGCGTCCGTTTGGGCAATTGTGAGGGGTGGAAACCACAAAAAGTGGGGGGTTGCGGGTGGATTAGGTGCCCTCAGAATCGCATTTTGAGCCATGTAGCCAAAGATATGGCCTATTCTTGGTTCGTGGCTGTCGGCATTTGGAGCTTCTAGGGGCCTTTTTGGGCCGTTTCCGGGACATATCATGGAGTTAGAGGGCCGCAAAGAGCTCGTTGACACGGGGAAGTCAAGCCGCACGTGGAGTGTACCCACCGTTTCCCTTCGTTTGGCCGTTTTGAATGGTTTCCAGGGCTTTTTTGGCCCAAAAATGGCTGTTTTTGGCCCTAAACTGCAGTTTTTGAAACTGAGGTCCGCCACTTGCGAATCCCGTTCCCGGCCGCCACTGTCGAGTTTCTCGCTCAAACTTTGTGTGATTGTACTTCACACCCATAGGTATCATCCACCAAAATTTCACCCGAATCCGAAGCACCACGATGGAGTTCTGATCTTTAGCCATTTTGCGCGTGCTGCTTGCTGCTTGCTTGCTTGCTTGCTGCTAAACCTAGTAGGTCCACCCTAGACACTAAAAAGGGTTATAAAACCAAGACTGGTTCCACCAGCTCGGTGACCCTAGCCCTAACCCTAGCTCTCACCCCAGAGGGAGGGCAAGGGGAGGTAACAGGAGCCTGTGCCCCCCCCCCCACCACCCCAAATTGCCCCACCTCGACCCCCCCCCCCCAACCGACCCTCCTGACCGCCCCCCCCCCCCCATCGTCCCTCCCTGAACCCCCCCTCCAATGCCCCCCCCCCCCCCCCCCCCCCCCCCCCCCCCTGGGGGCCTTCGGCCCATTTCTACGGGGGGGGGAGTCGCGTACAAAAGCGAGGAGACGGCCCACCCGTGCTGTTGCATATTTCATGCTCCTAGAATAGTATGGAATAGTTGGGTTCAACAAATTGTGAGAGCTGGGCGGCCTGCTCGGCTACCCCTAACAGCTAGGGAAAAGTAATGTTATTGGGTGAGAGTGGGACAGTTGTCCCGCTACCTGCAAGTGCTGCTTCTACCCCTTGGCATCCCGTGCATGCGTGCGCTGGCACGCTGCACACAACGCTTATCCTAAGGCTGTGAAGTTTGGAGGGTATCCGGCAAAAACTGTGTGCGTGCATGGCGTTGTCTGGCGAGGCAATGGGCATGTATCCGGCAGCATCCGGCAACAAGGAAGTGTTGCCCCAGGAAGCATCGGGCAGAGCACATGTAAACGTTTTCCTCCCCTTGTGCCACGGGGGGCCATTTGTTCACATACCCGCCCCCAACAGCCCCCTGCCCCCACCCCCCTCCAGGCCTCCGGCTACCACATAGGTCTTGACCATTGTTGGCTAGCATCTCGGCGCCTGAGGCACCAGAAAATTTTTTTTGTCGAATGCCGGGTGTACATCTTTCTTTTCACGCTATGTGTGTATACCCAAAATGCTCAGAATTTTATGGAGAATTCAAAAGTGATGGCAAAACCGTGGTTGGGATTTTTCTGTGGACATAATGTGCACCCTTTGGATGATCTGTCACACAGGGATGGCAGATCTAAACAATAGCTTGGTTGAATGCCTGCCTCCTGAGTTGAAGGTTGGTGGAGCAATACCTAGTGTGCACAACTTTTTCTCTGTTTGTGGTCTCTGTTCTTTTCCCTTTTTCCATGCAGCTCATCGTGAGCCCGACTCAACCAAAGCATTGCATGTGTTGGCAAAAAAAAAAGCCTCCTGCAGTATCTGGCGGGGGTTGGGGCTTGCATCCGGCAGCATCCGGCAACGACGTGCGCTCGCGTGTGCCGACATATGGCATGCCGGATACGAGAGGTCTGGTATGGAATATTCAAGATAGATCAGGAATATTCCAGGATAGATAGGTTTCCAATACTCTGTTGCAGGATATTGGCAGCCTGAACCAAGACATTTTTGGGCTTGGGTTGCAACAAGAAGTATTTTTTTTGGTAATTGGGTTTACAAACAAAACAAATTCTTCTGGGGTTACAACACAAAGAATGAACTCAGATTACATTTCTTTCTTGGATATCAATTTTCACTCTCTGAGATGCTGGCTGATCCCCAAGCCAGTATGCCACGGTATTCTGACAACCAACATACTTTGCAGCAATTCCGGAGGATACCGAACGGGGGGAAGGGGGCAGGCGAGGGGAGCCCCAACAAAGATGATTCAGGATGATCCACTGGATGTGCTGATCATTTTTTTTGGGGCTGTTTTGGGCCTCTGCTATGGAGTCCCTTGACCTCGTCAGGCATTCCACCCACGCTCCGCACTGTGCCTGTCCAACAGTCTTCATTGCTTTCTGTCAACTTGATGTGTCCAGGCTGCATCCAAAGCATCAGAGTGCCACCAATGTGTTCTATTCCACAAATTGCCCTCCCTGGCTGGTCACATTGCTGGGTGTTCGTTGCAGGGGCTATGCATGCATTAGGCGTGCATGCTATGTGGAGCCCTTCTGGGGTGGGGGGGCCGGAAAGTGGGTTCGAACGAATTCCACCCGTCCACCTTTGCAATCTACCTTTATGGAATACCCCTTGCTACTGAATTTTTCCCATTGCCTCTCTTTTGCTGCACAGGTATGTGGGCTCCATGGTGTCTGATGTCCACCGCACCCTCTTGTACGGGGGCATTTATCTGTACCCTGCCGACAACAAATCGCCTCTTGGAAAATTGAGGGTGCTGTACGAAGGCTTTCCTATGGCCTTCATAATCGAGCAGGCGGGGGGATCTGCCTCCTGTGGGCTGTTCAAGGGGAAGCTCCAGCGCCTTCTGGACATCGTGCCCACGTCGATCCATGAGAAGTGTCCGGTAATCATCGGCTGCAACCGTGATGTCGACCTTGTCCTGGCGGAATACAAGGCACAGGGCCTGCTGTAGGCAGGAGATATGGCGTGTAGCACAATGCGCCATCCATTCACACGTGCCCACGGGCGTTGGGCGACTGTGCCGCAGCAGCGATCGGCCTCAACCATTAGCACCCCCAAAGTTTTCGTTTCACTGGCTAACGGAGAGGACTCATGCAGACCACGTCGGACCTGCACCAGCGAGATCCAGCAGGGCTGCACCCCAGCCTTTGTCTCTGGTACGCGTGTCCTCTTTGGCGCCCCAGCCATCCCAAAAATTCACACAGTTCGGATCCCGTTGGGGCAGGAAAAATAGTAGGCCTCAGTCGCCTTCTTGTGCCGTGGGCGCCCGCTCTGCTGACAGCATTATTGTCTGTCAGAAACGTAACAGCCAAGGCAGAGCCAAATTGACCCCCAAGTGAGCCACAGCACAGCAGTGAGAAGTCATTCGAAGGTGCGCCATCAACGACACAACCAAAAGAAAGATGAGGAAGTCCACCCGCGTTGCATACCAGGCCCTATCATGCACAGGCGCAGGCCTGTGTTGGTAGGACCAAACCATATTTCATATGCCAATGAGTAAGATTTGGGATGGGTGAGGTGTCTTTTGGCAGGAGAGCAATGTGATCTTTTGAGGGTTGTCTTGAGCAAATTTTGAAGGCGAGTAGTGTCCAGCCTGTCTGAGAAGGGGTTTCATCCAAAAGCAGCATGTAGTGCAAGGGTTTGTACTTTGTTGCTTGTCCCTCGTTTCAGAAGGGTTGGTTTTGATCTTCACCCATGGTCGGTCTCAGGGGTGTGTTGGGTTATGTGCTATGGTGGCGTAGCGCTGCTGCCGCTGCTGGGCAGCCCACAAAAGGGGTAGCCGGACCCGGAGAGGGGCCACATGCGCCCCTGTGCCGCGCTGGGAGCCCCACCTTGACGAAAGACAACAGTCCAGCCCACAGGACTCAAGTGCTCGGGCTCCTGAAGAGGAAAGCCAGAGGGTTGCGCTTCCAAAACAAAGGTGCGTGGTTGTATGCCGTACAGTTGGGGCCTCAGTATGACATGGGAGCGGCCCATGTTGTGCGCGTTGTGTGAGGAGCTCAGCATCCATGGCACTCATGGATCATGGCATTGCACTTCTTTCGGACACACGGTATGACAGTATGGCAGTCTTACTGACCCCTTGGTTTTCGCGGGCTTTCATCGAGGGTCAGCTGAATGAATTTGTTCTCACTCCAGACCACCAACTTTTGGAGGTTGGCGGTTGAGTGACGCCGGACTGTGGTTGGCAGTCAAGTGATGGTAGTTGATATTTAGCTGCTGGCAGTTGCAGTGACATCAGTGGCAACAGTCCCCCCCCCCCGTTTTTGTTTCGAATTTCTCAGATGGATTCCCCCGGTGCGCACGGCGCAAACTACCAGTGCAATCTTCACACCGAGGACACAATAATACTGAACAGCAACTATGGTCCAGAGAAATCGTGACAAATTCCCTAGTGGAATAGTTGGACGTCTATTATATTTTCAGTGGCAAATCTTGTACATCACCAGAGATGAGAAACAGTGCGGCCGCTCCCCACTGCTAAAATGTGGCGCCTGGAGTCGGTCAATGGATCCCTCGAAACACTGGGGCGAACGAGAACCGCCAATCCGCGGTGGTTGAGAGACAACCGACGCCGCGCCACAGCAAAGCACTGTTGACCCGCTGTCCATTGCGTGCCGGCCATGACGGTTGGTGCAGACTGCTTGATACATGGACAGCTCCCAGTTATTTAGGACGTTCTGATGTGTTGTGAGTGTTACGGGGATGGCTACTGGGACTCTTTTGCGCGGCCCAAACAGCCTCAAAAAAGGGTTCCAGAAAGAAAAAGTGAGCATGAACGACCAGGTCACCCCCCAACATTGCTCCAACTGAACCCCACCAGTATTCAGCCAAATCCCTGAAAATTAGAACTTGAGGGGCCGTTTGCTGTTATATATTTCATTTTTTGCAGCTTGCAGGGACCGTTGTGGGTTCCCTGGATTCATTTTGAAGTTATCTGGAATCGTTTTCGTCTGGTTTCCGATTTCCAAGTTTGGAGGAATGTGCGCTCGCTCTGTTCGAGGACCAAAGAGTTAGGTAGCTGCCTTCAGGCATGCAATGACCTGTTGCCAAGGAGTAATGTCTTTGCAAAACACTCAGACAGGATGTGCATTTGGATAAACACCACGGCAGATTCGGTCTGCCAACCTGTCTAGTCCTGTACAATATAGACGTGTATGTTGCGCTAAGAGGTCGTGTTTTGCAATCCAGAGGGTCGCTGCCTGATGCGAATGGGTTTCTCCTGTTTACTCGGACTCCTGATGTTTTTTCTGGGTTTATGAATGTATCATCTGTGGTTGAGTCCTGCACTTCTTACCTTTCTGGGGTGAACTGGACGCCCAATGCAGCATTGTGGAACTGTACGCCGCCTTGCCTGTCCGTGTGGTATGAAGAGTCTTTTCGGATCATGGAGGATTTACCACTCCAACTCAAGGAACCATGCGCTGGACAAAGGGCAGTTTTTGCACGATATTGGTTTTTTTGGGTGGGGTCGGGTGCTTCAATTTTGGCAGCAGTCAATGCTGGTGGTAAGTGTTGCTTGGTGATTGGTGCCTGGCCAATAGCAGCGGGCAGTTCAGAAATGCTTTTTGTACAGGTGTTTGCAGCCGGATTGGATAAATTTTGGATGTCAATGGTGTAGGATGAGGATAACAATGGACGGCCCCAAATGGGGGGAAGCCCAGTGGACGCCAAGATCAAGGTCTTCGATGGGATGCCATCAGTGAATGTGTTTCACTGACGGATCTCCCTGAGTTAAAAGAATGACAGGAATTCATTGTTTTCCTTCAATGCAGGTTGCTGGAGATCATTCGTTCGCAGGATGGGTGGCTTTGATGAAGAACTCGCAGTCCGAGAAGTTCAGGCACGGGCAGCACTTCAATTGGGAGGGAATGGCGGCTGGATATGGTGTATCAACCACAAAATATTTCACATCCTTTGTCTCCTCCTGGCTAACCCCCACAGATACACAGCAAAGCTGGCACCACATTAACCGTATGGCTTACCACACAGTCCATGCCCACCTCTAACAAGACCTTTATGATGACCGCATTCTTGGGCGACCAAGTAATGTATGCGAACACCAGTTTTGGACTTAGGGACAATTCAACGGCCATGGATGGTTGATCCCCTTCCAAACTGGTTGGACCTCTGTTCCACAATAGCCAGCTGCAAAGATCATGCGGAAAAACATGTTTCCTCGTATTGTTGACCACCAAACCTGTGGTGAAACAAACAACTTTCACATGGGTTTGCTTTGCTTAAACGGGCCATGCCAGCTACAGGACGTTGGTGTACAGGACAGTGGTGTGGACTGTGAGAGACATTGTTGCAGCGCGGTATTGCAATTGAACAAGGGACTAGGGACACCATGGGCTTTGTATATGCAGATCATTTGGTTCTGTACAAAGATGAAGTTGCAGCCAGCAGCACCATTGCCTGCCCACAAGCACATGGTAGGCGGGTAGGGCAGCTCCAGCGGTGGCACCAACCATGGTGGACGTTCTGGCCCTAGGAGCCACCAAGAACAAACAACAAATATCCAGAAGCCACAAAGAACTAACAGCAACCACGCAAAGGCACAAGCACTAACAACAACCCTCTAGAAAAGTCTAGTCACTTGACCACCTAGGGAGTCCATTGCCCTGAAGGAATAATGTGATGGTGTGGAAGTCTGCACCTCACATTCTTCACCACAAGTAGTGCATATCAGGATAGTGCTATCCCAACCAATCTGTTCATCCCCAAGGTGACAAAGGACACCGTTGCCGCTAGTTTTGCAAAGAAGGTCCTCAAGCCAAGGGAGCATGTTCAGCTCTTCACGATGAAGAGGGAGACCTCAAATACTAGGGGTTGTGATAAAATTGTGAAAACATACGGTCCAAACGCCAAGTGTTCGTAGGACATAGTGTTCATTGTGCACGTGAATAAATGGCCATATGAGAGTCTTGTTGTGCCTCCCTAAGCACAAGATACGGGTGAAGTGTCACGCGAGTGTAAAATATAAATAAATATAAAAATATAATATATATATATATATATATATATATATATATATATATATATATATGTACATAAATAATGAAATAAAAAATAAGAAATATATAAAATGAATATATTTTTTTGAGTGTCAGCGCGAGTGTACCCCAAAAAACCCAAATAGCCACTTCTGATTTTCTCCCCGCGCTTGGCGTTGGGGATCCCCGAGAATGCAGGGGTTACGTAGCATTTCCGCCCTCTTTTGGGTCCCCGAGAAGGCAAGGGTGAGGCAGCCACTTCTGATTTTGTTCCCCTTTGTTGGGGATCCCCAAGAATGCAGGGGTGATGTGGCATTTCGGCCCTCTTTTGGGCCCCCGAGAAGGCAGAGGTGAGGCAGCCAATTCTGATTTTACTTCTAATTTTGTTCCCCTTTGTTGGGGATCCCCGAGAATGCAGGGGTGATGTGGCATTTCCGCCCTCTTTTGGGCCCCCAAGAAGGTAAGGGTGAGGCGAACACTTCTGATTTTGTTCCCCTTTGTTGGGGACCACTTGTGATTTGTATATCAGGGTACGGCAACCTACCGGCATGTGGTCTATGCAAAACACCATTGATATACCAACCGGTGGAAGGCCAGTCTGCACCCTGGCTTTTTGAGTGCCATTTTATATGCTGCAAACCCGATGTATGTAGTAATGCTGGCAATCGCCTTCTGCGGTATGCAACGGGCAGTACTGTGTTCGCCAGTGCTTGTGCAAAAGACTGCCTGCTCAGTGTGTTCCTGTGGATATTCAGAATGTTATCCCGCAAATTGTAGCCGCTGATCATGGTGACAGAGATACTGTCGTCGAGCCAAGCAGCATGTGCCCGGATCGGCGAGGTGGTGCGCATTTATCAAGCCGATTTGACTAATGGTTTGAGTCAGCTGGATGCCACTGCACGACAGCTGTACCATGGCCCGAATGAGTTTAGAGAACAAGAGCAGGACTCGCTGCTGAAAAAATATCTTGAACAGTTCAAAGGTGTGCGTTGCAATTTTATTTGAAGGAGAGCCCCTCTCAATTTGGGAGCTCTGGAGAGGAGCCAGCCCATGGCGAGGTCCCAATGCTTTGATGGCCCTCACAACTCCCTACACTGCATTTACAAGGCCCACTAAAATAATCGATTCGATATGAAGTGTTGTATGGAGGATGATGCTTGTGATGTAGATGTGTGCTTATGGCATTCCGGATGCACTGATTGCAACCCGATTGGATCAGCTCATTTGTAGTCCCTCGACCGTGGCACCACTGCTTTGCAGATCCGATGATTGCGTTGCTGTTGGTATCGGCTGCAGTCAGTTTATTGGTGGGACAGTACGATGATGCCCTCAGTATCGCAGTTGCTGTGATTATTGTCAGCACAGTGGGTTTTGTGCAGCAGTATCGCTCAGAGAAGTCTCTTGAGGAGTTAACCAGGTCTGATTGTGGCTGAAGCGACATGGCAAGGTGGCTGATTATGTAAATGGCATATGGTCAGCTGCCCCTACACATGTCCTTGGGGTTCATGTTACATTTGTTGTGCACAAAGCGAAATATCAAATATGAAGGGTTATCCGGGGAACCCCTCACATCTGTCAATGTCATTGGTGCTTCCGTTCCACTGCCGCTGAGAGACGGAGCAACTGGTTGCCGCTGTCTTAGTTTGGCCTTTGACTTTGTTCATCGTATTTAACAGCGCACAACTGCCTGTGTCCTTTTTCAGACGCCTGCTCATTACGGCGGAGGATCGCAGGACCCAGAACTTCCCACTCTGGAAAGCTGCTGGGGAAGAATATGACGATGGGGGGAAATTGCGGGGGATGGGGAAAATTGGGAATAGATTGGGGGAGATGATTGGTAAAATGGAAGAGATGCTTCGAACAGAGTGCAATGTTGACTTCAACTGTTGTGAAGATTGGTGTGTCACCAGGGTCTGTTCCCCATATGCGAGTGTGGGATGGACGGCAGCGACAGCGTGGACAGGCATCGTGCAGCTGTGTTCTTACACTACAATGGTACTGCACCGTACATATTCCCCTGTAGCCCCCCACCCCCCTCCCCATTTCCCTCCACTCCTGCTCGTTTTCCGGTGTTCGTCCCCGTTCTCTTTTTTCCGCATTTTTCCTCGAGGAAATTGTCAGCCAGGTTTTCGCCAGCTGGGTCGGGAAGTTCTGGTCCTTGCCTCCTTGTCTTTGGTTTTCGCTCATAGCGCGTTCGCGTTGATCCTCGCGCCGGTTCATGGCTGGTGTACTGTATGTATTGCCACTGACGCAGTGCAAAGAAGCCATTCGGCACACACAATGTGAGCACTGATCCATCAGTTCCACAGAGTGCATATGCAGGTAGCTTCGTCATGTTGGGTATCATGATCCCTTGTGGTATTTAATGGGGAGGTCAGTGGGTGGGGTTAGGTGGTTCCACAGAGCCACAGATGGAGAATGGAGGATTGTGCTGATCTCGCCTCGGAGGTTTGTGTGTGTGTGTGTGTGTGTGTGTGTGTATGTCGTCTTCTCCTTTCCATCTCAAATTGGTGACGGACAGGGCTGCTTGTTTAGCCAAACGGTTGTGTGTTTGCCTGACACTCTTGTTCATAGCCAAAATGTAGGGAACGGGTGCACAGGCGCCGAACCGAGTACGATCCATCACCCTGAGCGGTGTGACTCAATGAGGTGACACGCATGTGTGGCGTAGTGCATACAGGCCTCGGCCCGCAGGATGCCGCCGAGCCACCGTGCCCTGCTTATTGTGCCCACTTTGCTGTCATGGGGCTTATATGTCCTTGACACACGATGCATTCTGCCCGCTGACCCACATCCGATGTAACCGCTGCTGCACATCCGCTACCTACAGAAAGGCGCCTACTGTAAATCCATTGCTATAAGTAGGGGGCTACCGTTTTGCAAAACCCTTCTTGGGCTGACACCTACGAATCACAGCTGCCCCCTACTCAGCTGGCAAATCCCTATTTCGGATGATCCTGGCAATAGAAATCTCAGGCCTGATGTGGGGCGGTGCGGCCGCTGTGGTATCCCCTACGCAAATATCCTGCCCCCTGCACAACGGGAAAATGCGCTAAAGGGGCCAGTGTGTGTGTTCCTGGTTGGGGGGATGCGGATAAACGTTGTGCATTACTTTACACACCCAAAGTGGGACTGTTGCGACGGTTGGCATGGGGGTGTTGGCAACCTGTCCCCCTGTCAGGACTCAAATGCTCTCATCAGGTGGGCTAGATAATGTAGAGGTCACCAAAGGAGTGCTGTTCCATGACCTTTGGTCTCAGGTTGATGCCGCCCATGTGCCACTGTATACGTGACGGTGCGACGTTGCACTTGGCCGCCAAGGAACTGGTTCCTGGAGATTTGGTGCACATCGGTGTTGGTGACCGAGTGCCCGCGGACCTTCGATTGGGGGAGGCTGTGAACCTTTTGATTGACGAGAGCAGCTTCACTGGGGAGACAGAGCCTGTGCCCAAGCAGCACGAATGCATCCAATCTGCAGGCCAACTGGCAGTCATCAATCAGACAAATATTGCGTTTATGGTCTGTTGCACTCACTGTGCGTGCCCTGCGCAGGCCCTGAGCACGCCCCATGCCTGCCTGCCGTGTGCATGCATTGCATGCCCTGGGATTTTGTCCTGTGCCTGACTTGTGCATCCCACACGCAGGGCTATGCCAAGCCTTTGCATCTCTCGTCGTGCCCGCCCCGAGACTGCCCTGTGCCTGTCCTCCTGGACTCAACGAAGTATTTCAATGGGGCTCCCCCTGGCCCAAGGCTCCATGAACTGTGTCACTTCCATGCGGATGTTTGGATGTTGCCCCATGTCACCTCTGCAATCTCCACACTGCAGCCCTCAGCTATCGAATGTTTACAGGGGACGTTAGTCGCAAGTGGACATGGGAAAGGCGTGGTCATTGGCACTGGGGAGCAGTCTGCCTTTGGAGAAGTGGTGAAAATGATGAAAGAGGAGGTGTGCCCGCCTGCAATCACAGCACAACAAAGTGGTCTGCACAGTACCCGCAGCTTAGCTACCGACCTGAGGTTAGTGCATTGTTGGGTTCTTGAAGTGATGTTGCTGTATCAGCAGATGTCGTAGGGTTCATATGAGTTGGGAAACTTGTTGGACCCCTTCCTCCTCCCTCCATGCAAATGCCGTCCATTGTTGGAACTGTGGCTTTTAAATGGGCCCTAGACAGTGAAAGGCAGGGGTGCCGAACCTGTGAAGCAGTACCTGTCACAGGTGGGCCGCCTCCTTGGTGCGGTGACACGACCCCCCCCCCCCCTTTGGCCTTCGGCCACAACTGGTTATTACCAAAGGTCACCGGGCTTGGCCAGGCTTGGGCGTGACACGGCCATCGGCGCCAAAGTTCCCGAAGGGGGAATCACTTTGAAGACAGGTTGTTAGATCATGGGCAGGATACAATCCCAGTTTTGGGGGGATGTTCGTGTAGCATACCCCAATGCGTGACATTGGATGTTTTAACCCATTGCAAGGTCATCATGCTGGGAGACAAAATTGTCCCCCTAATGAATTTTTCGATTTTGCCCCCCCCCCCCCCCGCTGGGTGCTGCTTTTTGATGGCAAAGGGATCCAGGGGGAGGAAAATTTTTGGTTGACCTATTGCGGCCACTATTGGTCCACAGCCAGGTCCTATTGAATTTTTGTCTTCTTGATGGACCTCCCAACCAATGATGCAGATCCCGGGTTCCATCTCCGGGTACCCGGGTACCCGGTCTCCCGATGGCGCCCCTTTGGCAAGGGACTGAGCTGTTTTCACGCTGGCATGGGTTGGCTGAAAAAATCGTCTTTTTTTAGCGACCGCTAACGACCCCAGGGACCCTTGGGTCAGGCTTGCATCATCATTTGGTGACAATGGGAGTACATATAGACCCATGGGAAGCCATGTAGCGCCAGTCAGGCCCACCTGTTGGTGCCCATTGGCCCTTGAAACAGCCGACCTAGGTCCTATTGAACCACTTCTCTCTATATGGACCCCTGAAGGAATGGCGGGATCCCAGTTTCTATCTCTGGGTACCCAGCATCAGCCCCCCAATGGAGCCCCACCAGCAAGGACTACGCTGTTTCAGGCTGGCATGGATTGGCTGAAAAAATTGATCTTCTCTGGCGACCATTGGCGACCCTGGGGACCCTTGGGCCAAGCTTGGATCATCATTTGGTGACAATGGGAGTAGATATAACCCTATTGGGACATATATAGCACCCATTAGGCCCACCATATGCAATTTAGCCACTCGCAACAATCGGATCTCACAAGTCACATGTACTACTAGTCTTAGCACCTTAAGATTGGAGGCTGAAGCATTACAACCCCCTCTACTCTTGAAGGTGCCTTGCTGAAGGCAATGGAATTTTGCCTATGGCAGCCTACCACAACAACATCCACAATGCATGCACGTCACATGTCGCCAATATGATAGAGATGTGGCAGGACGGACGGTCCTCCCCTCTTGTCCCTTTTCCTTGCTGAGGCTGGAACAAGCGCAGGCTGTTGCCTTGAGGTGGCGTCTAACAGGTACTACACAAGTGCGACAGCCCAGGGGAGGCTAACTGGGCCCCTGTACTGGTGGCTGCGAGGAGACACAGCCACCGGCGCACCACGAGACAGAGCAGCGGGCTGGTGCTCTTGTGGGCACGACGGTACAGGGGCTGCTGTTAGCTGAACTGTTGGGTTAGCTACTGTGGGAGGTGCTGTAGATGGGGTTCGGTGCAGGTAGAAACCAGTGCGGATGGCTGACTGCATGCGGGTACTACCACACATGGATACTGCTGCAGGCTGGTCCTGAGCCCACACCAATGGTTACTACTGCAGGCAGAGACTGGTGTGTGGAGACCCTGGATGTCCACACGTAGAGACTGTTGCAGGGAGACAGTGTGGTCAGCTCAAATGCCTCTTGGTCGTAGGCCTGTGGTGTGGATGAGACGGCACAAGGCCATGGGACTGGCGCTTTTCCAACACCAGAACCAAAAGCCACCACCTCCAATACGGGGGTGTTCAGCCACTGTTAGTCTTGGGGGGAGTTGTGTCATAGACAGAGGACCCCCCCCCCCATTGGCACCAAGGTTCCAAGGTCACGGGCAGGGACTGTGCAACTGTTTTGCATTTTTTCCTGCCTGGCTTTGTGCATGTGATGTCAAGGCATCCTGACGTCAGGCAGTTGCATGTTGGTATTCCGGTTGCCATGCCAAGCCATTTGTTGCTTAAAGTCGTCAGTTTAGGCCATCGCATGTTTAACATTGCACAAGATGGGGCTTACCCAACTCTTCACCACTTATGGGACCTCAATATGGTAGGGTTTGTCTGGCCACATTGTGAGGACCTGATGTAGCAGGGGTTATGTCACCACCTCTCCTCCCCGCTTTGGGGACTGACGTGTTAGCATTGTTTTCTGACGATTTCTGACAATTTTTGGTTCTGATTGCGAGGCCTCCCCAGGCACTGAGCAAACACTCCAAGATGAGGCAATCCGCGGGCCCCTAAGACCCCATTGGACAGTGGGGACAAGCCCAAAGCCCAAAGCCCTTGGACTTTGCTCGGGGCCTGAATGAACGCCACAGCCCTTTTGGGTATGAATGATCTAAACAGTGGGCAGAAATGGCTTCAAAGTATGACACCCGCACCCGTCTACTGAATCCTGCAGATGTAGTCCTGTACATGGCAGGAGGATGCTGGAACATTCTGGCCCTGAATTTTCCCCCAATCTGAGGACCAACCACCAGCGGATCTTGAACACGGGTATTGAATTACGGGCGATGAGCGTAAGGGAAGACAGATGCTACGGAGGCTACGTCTGTCTGCCGTTTCTTCTTAAATCATCAGTGGTCCTGGGGGGCTGAAGTCGGGGTGGGATGGCGGGGGGTCGCAGACAAGACCGGCACTACCAGGGTGCACGGGCCTCTGTCTCTCTGCTGCAGTACGCACCGGTGAATTGGGAAACCCCCGAGGGTAGCGGTGTTGGCAAGGCAGCCATTATTGGCCCGTGGGACGCAGGGGCACCACGGCCACAGCACAGGGGTTGCTGCTCACAGTGGTGGCATCCGGACTGGCATAGCGCACTGTTTTTCGGAATGCTCTCGCCATGGGGGCCATCTGTGCAGCAGACAGATGGTCAGTCAAGTGCACAGATGCAAAGTGGAAACACGTTGGTCAAATAGATGGCTATATGCTGCACGCAGGATGGTGCAATAAAGGGCGACTGCTTGGGCTCCCGCATAGCACTCATCTTTCATATCCAAGGAATCCAATGCACCGCAGTCGCCTCTACAGCAAAGTCTCGGCACTTTGGGCAAACAATTGTCATTCTACTCATTGTGTGTGATCGCTATCATCACGATCTTTGGCGTTGTGCAAGGCCGCAAATTCATGGTGTGTCTGCGCCCTCGTGCCGCTGCATTCTGCGTGCCGGGTCGTGCATACCCCGGGACAGTGCTGGATTGCTGGGGTTGTGCTCCGATCGCAGAGGAGCAGTCGAGACCTGTACAAAATGGGCAGTGCACCGGGCATCTCGGCCCGAATCCCCTCGGCAAACCGCACAAAAGAGGATGTGAGTCTGGTTGCCCCAGGTATTTGGGTTGGTCCGGTCCTGGAGACTGGGCCCAGGGCCTGGACCTTTTTTTTTTTTGTTAACTGACCAAAGTGCGGGACTGCCGCCGCCGGCTAACCGCCAACCTCTGACAGTTGATGGTCAACCGATGACCAGTTGACAGTTGCCGGCAGTTGTATCAGGGTGTTCTATGATGAAATGGCAGGGTACACCCACTGCTTTGCACTGTCATCTTCCGCTTTTTTGTTAAAGGGAGTGGTGCCAGACTAGTCCTCAAGAAGGGTTGAGCCCTCTCTGCCACCAACCAGCTCTCAGCTGCAACCGTGGCCCTCTGTGCAGGATGTTTGTTTGCGCTCCACATCCGAAGACGTTTCATGTGCAAACTGACTTCGCCCGAGCTGCCTCGGGTCAGTACACCGCCAGCTGAATTTGGGTCTTGGCGGTCTTGACGGAGGTGGTTTCTAGGGATGGAGGTTGACTGATGGCAGTTGGCGGTTGGCAGCCGGCGGCGGCGATTTGAGGGAGCAGTCAGTGATGGCAGTTGATGATCACCCGACGGGGGTGTGCCAGTGATTGACAGCACTGCTGGCCGACTAATGCGATATTGAGTTTTAGCAAAACGGCGTTTGGTTAGGGTGGCACGTTGTGCACAAGGGGCTCCTATTACCTTTGGGGCTGGAGATGCCTCCCAAAGGGCATCAGTGCTGCAGTAAGGTTGGGGTGTTGTGGGTGGCAGACTGATCTCTTGGGTTTTGGCGTGGGGTGAGGGGAGGGGTACAGGGTTAGGAGGGTGCGATTGGGTCGGGAACGGTGGGCTTTAGGGGAGGGGCGCCCGGAGTGCAGTTGCGGCGATGAAGCGATAAAGTACCCTTGGCGGAGGCCGCAGCTCGGAAAGGCAGCCAGGCAGAGCTGCTGGCGGGGGAAGCGTGAGCCCCCAATTCGCCACCCGAACTAAGAGTGATCAGCAAGAGCAACAAGGAAGCGAGCACACACCGAGGTGGGGTTTGGAGGCAGGGATTGAAGCTGAAGGCCGTTTTGGCGCAGTACTTCATTGGGGGGGACTGTCATCCAACGGGGATCTCTCGTTGGAAATCCCATGAGTAGATACCTGTTGGACGACTGCTCACATTTTCGCAGGAAACCCTTGAACAATGCACTGCGAGCTACAAATCAGTGTCTACAAAGTACAGCTGTCTATTTTACTGCAGATCAATGTCTGCAGACTGCACGTCAACCTGCAAGATGAGCAGGGGCACTAATATCGTGCCCCAGCTGCAGCTCTGACCAGGGCACATTATAAACGCCACAAGAGTCGTTTTGGCCAGTCCTTTGGGATCCACTTAGTGGAGTTCTGACGGGTATCCAAGGAGTGCGACCACTCCTTTGAAATCCAACGAGTATACGTGTGTTGGATGAGCGCTGGAAGCTTGAGGGGGATCCCCAGGGTTTGCTGACTGTCCACCTAGTGTGGGCCTGCTCCCCCTCTTGTGCAGGAAGTCTTCACTATTGGAGTCAGTCTCGCCGTTGCGGCCATCCCCGAGGGCCTGCCCATTGTCGTTACGGTGACCCTGGCGTTGGGCGTCCTTCGGATGTCTCGCAGACGGGTGATTGTAAAGCGGCTGCCGGCCGTGGAGACCCTTGGGTGCGTAACCACAATTTGCTCTGACAAGACGGTATGTTTGTCTCGTTTGGGTGTCACGGCATGGCACTCATCCCCCCCCCCCCCCCACTTTGCCCAACGGTATGCTACTCTTTTTGGCCTCAATCTGGAATCCTGCTGCAGTCGGCACAGGGGGCCCCCATTCAGAACCGTTAGCGATCCAGAAGGGGCAGATAGAAGGCTAAGGGGGAAGGCCGATGGAGGGAAAAGGAAGCAGAGGATGCCGAGGGTATGACGAGTGCCTGCTTCAGACTCAGTGTCAACGCATGTGCTGCCATTGCTCAAAAGGCTGTGGGAGAGGGTATGCGTATTGAAGTGAGGCGAAACGTGGGATCGGGCATATGCTGGATTCTATCTGATCCCTAATGTCTGTGCCGAGCGCGCCTACTTGCAGTGATGGTACGGCAGCAGGTATTTACAGACAAAGAGCAAAGGGGTGGGATGATGAGGCCCTGTGCCGAAGTATGTGCCACAGGGTCAGAACACCACCCGACATTCATATGTGCAGTGCTGGCGATGGGGCAGCTTGATGGGGGCTAAGTGACCGTAGCCTGGATGGAGGCATTCGTCGCAAGGTTGGTCAATAGGGTGGCTTGCAACTGGACTGAGCGCGGGCCCACAACCAGCGACAACAGTCCACATCAGCTCTGCTGGTCCCTGGCTCTCCATATCTGTTGATTCTGTTGGCATTGCAACAGCAAACGACACACCTCTGTCAGGAACAGTAAATATACTTGCAAACTACATGCAGGTTTCACCAACCATGAGGCCAGTAGGAGGGCGGAGGGTCTTGGAGACTGCATTGCTTGGCAACCTCCCCCCATCCCCTGGTTAGACACAACTTGGACCCCCTTGCACACCAAGCTATTGCTTACCAGAATCCCCCCTGCTGGGGCCCTGGAAGGTTTGCGGTGCCCCACAAAGTTTGTGCACCTAGACTCGAGGATGCATCACTTGTCTTTAGCACTCCCAATGTCTGTGCCGAGCGCGCCTACTTGCAGTGATGGTGTGGCAGCAGGTATTTACAGACAAAGAGCAAAGGGGTGGGATGATGAGGCCCTGTGCCGAAGTATGTGCCACAGGGTCAGAACACCACCCGACATTCATATGTGCAGTGCTGGCGATGGGGCAGCTTGATGGGGGCTAAGTGACCGTAGCCTGGATGGAGGCATTCGTCGCAAGGTTGGTCAATAGGGTGGCTTGCAACTGGACTGAGCGCGGGCCCACAACCAGCGACAACAGTCCACATCAGCTCTGCTGGTCCCTGGCTCTCCATATCTGTTGATTCTGTTGGCATTGCAACAGCAAACGACACACCTCTGTCAGGAACAGTAAATATACTTGCAAACTACATGCAGGTTTCACCAACCATGAGGCCAGTAGGAGGGCGGAGGGTCTTGGAGACTGCATTGCTTGGCAACCTCCCCCCATCCCCTGGTTAGACACAACTTGGACCCCCTTGCACACCAAGCTATTGCTTACCAGAATCCCCCCTGCTGGGGCCCTGGAAGGTTTGCGGTGCCCCACAAAGTTTGTGCACCTAGACTCGAGGATGCATCACTTGTCTTTAGCACTCCCAATGTCTGTGCCGAGCGCGCCTACTTGCAGTGATGGTGTGGCAGCAGGTATTGACGGACAGAGAGCAAAATGCGGTGGTATGATAAGGCCCATTGCACAAGCTTTTGCAAAGGGTCAGAACACCACCCGACATTCTGTTTGCTGTGGGTGATGAGATTGAAAGGTTGGCATTGGAAGGCTTCACTGGTTTGTGCATTTGCATGTTACGGGTGCATCCAGCTGGTACTTGTGCTTCCCATTTCTTCCTTCTTTCTTTTTTTTGGACACCTTGGAACCACCACCCTCTGTCATTTGTGCTTTTTTTGTTACCTTCCTTCCTTCCTTCCTTCATTTTTTTGAAACATTTTGACCTACGAGGAGTGGGCCTCAATTTTCATTATGCCAATGTTGTCATGAAAACCCCGCAACCCACCACCCTCTGTCATTCTCTGGGTATCCATTTTTTGACACCACCGGCACTAATCCTGCCCAGGGGTCAGCCCCGCAACGTCCAGTATTGTTGGAGTCTCCCTTCAGGTGCTACTCATACATTATTATATGTGTCGCTCTCACACTGGTTGCCTCGTTGCTTTTTGACGAAAATACAGACCAATGGGGGTCAGTTCCATTACTCCACTGTGCTGCTGCACTTGAGCCCAACATCAACGTCCACTGCTCAGCCTTGTCTCATCAGCTCGGTCCCCACCAATGAAGAAGATCAGAGTGCATTTGTCAAACACAAGGTTTGGGGCCATCCACCAATCCAATTTTAAGATTCTCTCACATCTAGGAATGAGGAACAAGCATTTCTGTGCATTGAGTTCATTAGCAAAAGGGTTTTGAGGTGGAGAACCTTCAACCACACAAATTCGAAGTCTGTTTCGTATTTTGGAGCGCCTATTGGTGTGATCCACAGGGATGGATCTAATTTTTGCACCTCGCGGGGGGTGGGGGTTGTGGGAAGGGGAAGGGAGTGGCTGGTCAATCGTCGCATGCGACATCATGATCAATAGGTCTAATGGGAAATTCACAAGCCCCCAAAATGATTGCACACCACATATGGTCTCATCATTGCATCGCCTCCTCCCCACCTACTGTATCATGCTGCTTGTTCCTTACATACAGTTTTTGCCATGGGTTGAAAAAAGGGTGGCAATAGGAAGAGTGACTGTGACAATTCTGGCTGAAAAACTGGTATCGGTCATAATTTCTGCACGTCAGTCGCCTTCGTCTTGTTTTCTTGTATGCTCTGTTTGCCACACCGGAATTGGTATACTCATGTGGGTGGCTGGGTTTGGTGATTGAGCATTATTTTTTTTGTCACAAAAGGTGGGGTGGGGGGTGGGTACAGGCCCCGGTATATATGTGCAGTCATATCCATCTTTGGTGATCCACCATATCCCTCTAACAGCTTGCTGTATTTGTGCTCTCTTTTTTTGCTACTGCTGTCCATTTTTTTTTGTCACTGCTATCTATTTCTTCGTTGTGAGGAGGAAGGCCCTCACTAACAGTGTTTTATTGATGGGTCTCACCAACACGTCATTTTTCTCAGTTCTATTTTTTTTTATTTTGATTTCGCTTCTGCTGCATCAATCTAATCATCTCCAACAAGCTGCAATGTCTGAGGACTATCAGAAAATGTCTATTGCAACTGAAATCGACCTTGTGTTCTTCTTCCTCTCTTCTACATCCAGCGATATTGTTAACACACGGCTTACGAATTTGGCAGTGGAAGGGTTTGACATCCCTGAATTCTAAGAGGAAGTCAACGTAGATAATTACTTCCACCTTACATTTGATTATGCTGCCATAGCAATTGAATACTCTCTAGAAACCGAAAAGAAGCCCCCAATATTGCAAGAAAAGCTTAGTGAATTCATTGTGGAAGTAAGCACAGATGATTCTGGGGGCATCTCATTAAGTTCAATCCCACTTCTCATAAGCTGTGGCTACAAGCTATTGTGCCGTGGGCTATTAGGAAAGCGGGTTGAGGAACTTTGTTGTACAGAAAACAAGCCACACCACACCAAAGGAAACAAGCTGAAAAGATGAATTTGATGTTCAATCTTATTTGGAGTATGCATGTGACAAAATGGTCGATGTCAAACAAACAATGGTGATTGTCATAAACCCTGCACAAAGGACAGTAGAGATCCTAAATACACATCCTATACATCCTAAGGAAATAATTCATTCCTGGGAGTAGGTGTGATTTTGTGCAAAAAAAAATTGATAAATAAATAATTTGATGGCACATCTTGCAGCTCAGCGCAACAATGCGCAACTTCTTTTTCGGCAACCTCTTGTCCTGTGTCACAACACTTTTCCATGCACCACGAGTTTCGTCACATGTGTCTGTGCCCTTGTTAGACACCATGTTTAGCATGCAATTTCATTATCAAGGTATTCCCTATGAAACCGCTCCAGCAAGATCTGTTGCGGCACACAAGGCATCTCACATGTCTCTCTGTTGTTTGGTATTGTGTTTGGTTTTGTGAACACAATTTCCACCCTGGATCCACCTCTTCCACACCAACCATTTGGACTTCCCAAGATCATTGTGATATTCTAACTACTCGCACACACCATTGTGAACCAATTATTGGATCAGGTTTTGGCACAAATGGCACAATATCCATGGAAATAAGAACAATCATCCAATGGGCATAAAACTCAGGTGGGCAAAAAAACCCTCCTCCCCAAAGGGATGCCGCAACCCTGCCAACCAAAAGGAAATGCAAAAAAACCATGCATTTTGGGCTAACGAATACTTGGTTTCTCAAAAGCTGGTTTTGCGATAATATTGTGGAAAAAGGAACCTATCAATGATGTGTTTCCCAGAATGGCACATAATAATAGAACAAGCCTATGGTGCCATGATTTTTTTTTTGTCCCTAGGCAAGAGTTGTTCAATCTCTGAGCAACACATTGAAAGTCACGGGGGGCACAACCCCCCCCCCCCAAAAAAAAATTCCGGTGAACTCATGGAGGCAGTGTTGTAAATAATTGTTAGTTTTTAGTCCCTTAAAGGCATAAAAGGCTCCATCAGAAATCACCTCAAAAAGGATTGTTAAATGAAGATCATTTATACGGTTGTGTCTATAGCAGTGCAGAGTGCACCTAGTTTGATTTTGGTTTGGTTGGAAAGTGAGCTTTGGCTTGAGAATCTGAAATTGTGACCCGAATTGGGGTTGGGATGATGGATGATGATTATGGCCGATCCCAAAATCACAGATGCTAGATCCCAAAAGTTCCTTATTTGGTTGTGTTTGTAACAATGTAGAGTGAACTTGTTTTGAAGTTTGTTTGGTGTGGAAGTGGGTTTTGGCCTCAGAATATAAAATTGTGACCATGATTGGGGATTGGATGGATGATGATATTGATTATGATGATGATGGAGGATCCCAAAACTGAAGACGCTGAAACTGAACCAATTCACAATACCCCTTGTGCTGTTGTGTCCACAACAGTCTAGAGTGGACTTATTTTGATGTCTGCTTGGTGTGAAAGTGAGCTTTGGCTCACAATGCATATCCTAACAACAAGAGCAAACCCATCACAAAAATCCCTCTTCAAGGTGCCTTGCCAAAGGCAATAGAATTTTTTAGTTCAATGCTGAAACAAACATTTGTGCCAACCTATGCAAATTTTATTTATGCGACAAAGCAATATGCTCCCGAATAATCCTGTTTGGCCACAATTTGGTATGCGACCACAACTCTGTGATCCTCCTTTCCATGCATTTCTTGATTCATTTTGAATTCTGTTATATTGCTTTTGCACCCTTTAAAAGCATGAAAATCGCCTCATGTTGTGCATAGATGTGATCTCACCATTCCGAAACTGTCGCAGTGTGAATGATGATTGTGCCTGTGGCACAACCCTCCATCACCCTTCAACCACCCTGCCTCCCCATCAACAACTACCCTCACTCACCACTCCCTATCTCTGCCTCACCCCTCCACCACCCTCCCCCCTCCACAGCCCTGCTTCACCCCTCCATAACTCAGCCCTAGCTTTACACCCCCCGCCCCCCTCCCCAGCCGTTCCTTCCCCCAACCTATGTTTCATGCTTTGTATCAGGGAACACTGACCCAGAACGAGCAGACCGTCACCCAGGTCTTTGCATCCACGGGGGATACTGCTCACCTTACAGGGCTGGGGTTTTCGGCGGATGGGGAAGTGATCATCGAAGGGGTCCCGCTCTCCGCCTCCACCGGCAGCAACGTCAAAAAAGTGCTAGAAGTTGGGTTGCTTTGCAACAACGCGCACATTTCTGCTGACGGCAAGCTATTTGGTATCTTGCTCTCCTGTGTGATGACCTTTCCCCCAGGGGCATCTTTACTTGATGGCCAACAGAGTGAAACCCGCTTTGCACACCTGCGGTATTGATGGTTTTTGATGCAGTTGCAAAGACAAAGAATTATGATGGATTGTTCGTAAGCTTTGCAAGCATTTTCCTGTGTTATGCCCCACAGGAATCCCGGCTAGGGCAAGCCAAGGACTCAGCCCCCTCCCCCCCCCTTTCCCCCTCCCCGGGCGAGGGGAAAATTGGCTTGTGCGGGGGGGGGGGTCTGGCAATGGGGCTCCTGTGACAGAACCCTTGGTAAAGTACCAATCACCTCAAACAGAGGTTGTTAGATCAAGTGCAGGCGCGGGCATCGTATACCCCCCCTTTTTTGGGGTCATTCGCGTAGAAAAACCCAAGGTTATCATCCCAAATATCATCCCAAGACATGATATTTGTGGTCAGAAGGCTCCAAACAGTGGGGATGCGCTGCACTGTCGCACCAAACCATGGTCGAATGGTAACACAGCTGGCTGCAGATTTTTTTGTCGGCGGTTCGAATCCTTGCCAGTCGACTGCCATTGGCGGCGGCGCCGCCATGTTCGCCCGACCGGGGTTCGAATCGGCGATGAAAAAGTCTGCAGCTGGATGCATTACCATTCGGCCACAGCATTTTGTGCGATATTTTTTTCTCCCACTGGTTGAAGCCGAGTCTGCCACTGACAAAAAACCCAAACTGTGTGTTTCTGTCTGACCGGACATAAATACCACCACTGCCCCCCCCCCCCCCCTTTTCAATGGAAGTTCAAATTTATTTGCCACCATCTATGACCTTTTTCAAGGCCCCATCACGGGAGCCAAGGAGGGGGGCGGGGTCCGAGAAATGGGCTCCGACGACCCCCCGCCAGCGCAAGCCAATTTTCCCCCACCCCTGCCGGAGGGCCCTCCAGGCCCAGGATGGTGCCACTTGGCCCAGACGTTTGGGCCAGTGCTTCCCAACTTGGGTATGCCAGGGGGGGAAGAGTTGTGTTGCTTTTTTGCCCCCCCCCCCCCCCTGTCGAGGGGTCCTCCAGAGGGCAGTGGTTTGCCCCCCCCCCCCCCCTCCCGAAGGCCCTCCAGGCCCCAACATAGTGCAGACCAGCCGAATATAGACTTACTGAGTCGGGGTTCCTGTGGTCATGCCCCCTGTGCCCAAGAGACGCCCGTGTCTAAGGTACCCCCCCCCCCTTGCACAAGAAACGCTCTTGTATAGTAAGCGGGGGGGGGGGGGGGGGGGCGTCACTTTCACTTTCCCAAATGTACAGAAAATTTCAATGTTGAGCTTCTCCCACATCTTTGTTGGTTGGACAAGGTAGCAGCATTTGTGCATTGCTGTCTTCTTCATATTTCTTGCATCCACGGCATCGTACTGAACCCTGTATCATGCAGACCTCTCAGTTTTTCGCAATTTCAGCCATGGATGTTGAGCCTATTGACACGTACACACCTGGTACGGTTGTCAATTTCAACATTCCGAAGGCACTGTTGTGCTTGCAAAGATTCTGGGCCCTTCAGAGCATGGTGCTGAGTATCGGTCTATTACATATGAGTGGTATGGCTCTATGGTGACGCATGATTGTGCCCCCATAGCACAGATGTCTCTTCCCTCACCCCCACGCCCTGTCACATCTCCCTCAACTGCCAACCGGTCGGAGAGAAGGTGCCCTACTGGGAATAAGGTGCAGAAGAAGGTGCAGTTGAAGTTGGACACTTTTCTACGCCCCCCAACACCCCCTCCATGTGTTGAACATGGTCAAGCCCGAAGGGAAGAGCACAGAGGCAACAATGTTGTACATTACGAAAGAGGGTCTCCGCAACCGGAAACCTGGATGGCTTTTCTATACGATGGATGGTGCAGCGTGCCACATGCACCCATCGGTGTGCAGAAATTTGCAACACATTGAGTTCGTTGAGTTTACCATGTACATTGGTCCGCCCACTGGTACAACATGGGCACAAGGGTGCAACAAGACAGAAATCAATTAGCAGTTTGGGCGGCATGTTGAGACATTTTTCTTGGATTGGCTTGGCCCCGTAGTTGATGGTGTGGGAGAGAGGGATGCGGTACCAAGTCCACGGTGCCATTTGATGGCAACGTGGATTCGGGATGCATGGGAGCCTATTTCCGAGGAGGACATCAAGGCAGCCACACTGGCTGCCTATTTCCCCGACGGCTTGGCATTTGCCAAGTTGTTGGACACAAAATTTGTTGTATAGGCCTGCTCTGATTCTGATTCTGATAGTGATTCCTATTCCGACTGTGATTCTGAGTCTGAGTCTGATGATGATGATGATGGCCCAGTGTCTAACCCTTCTTCCAATCCTCCTTCACCATCGCAAGTAGGTTCCGAGGGTTCATCGGGGGGTGACAATGATGGAGCAAGTTCTTCATGTCCCACGTCAGGGTTGGTGTCAGGTGCTTCTTAGAGCGACATAGATTCTGATGTGTCATCGTTGACTTCTGTCAATAGTGGTTTGCCAAGTAATGTTGAAGAAGACAATGCATCCGACACTGAAATTGTGTGGGCAAAGAGTGCGCGTGGAGTATGGGGATTGGCAAATGTTTTTGCCAACGGGAAATTGTATTTCACGTGTGACGCGTCTGAGCGAGAAAGCCTGCCAAAAGGGTTGGAACCCCCTATCAAGCCGGCTGCCAAGCCTGCTCCCAAGGCTGCAAAACTTGGTCCAAAAATGTCTGCAGCCAAAGTTGCAGCCAAACCTGGTGCCAAGGTGGCAGCCAAGCCTGCAGCCAAGCTTGCATCTGGGGAGCCCATCCCTGTGACCCTTGTTGAGCATGTGCGGCTCTTCAAAGTCAAATACTCGTGCTAGAAAATGTGGCACACAGAGCATCTCTCTCAGTGGACCTAAGCATGCATGCCAATAGGGCTTTTTCAGGTCGTTCAGTGGTTCATATGCCCTATTATTTGCTTGTCTTGCTGCATGTCGCGCGTCCCTTGCATGTAGGTGGGGGGGGGGGGTGGGGCGAGGGAACCGTCACTTGGGGTAGGTTCCCTCGGGGGTGTGAGGGAACCGTCGCGCCGAGGTGTTTCTTGTACAAGGGGGGGGGGGTACAGTAGATATCGGTATTGAAGGGGGAGAGATTCGCAGTGTGAGGCCGGAGGGTGTCGACCGTCGTCGAATTAAGGCCAAGGTACAGGAAGCGCCCGGACCGTATTCATCTCCCAAGCGCAGCGGTGCACCAAGAAGCCTTGTGCGACCGCTCGCGCAGAGGGTGCCCTGTGTGAGTGCATGCCACAGTCCACTGTGTGCCCAATGCAGGCGCTGTTGTTGCATGAGGGATGGTTTTGTTTTGTTTGCTGCGTGCGACACATCCTTGTGCATCCAATTGCCTCACACACAAGAGAGGCACGTGCAAGGTGCAGGAGGTGTGTGACCAAACCAAGTAGGGACCTTGCGGGTGTCGCTAGATAGCGGGGCCAAGGACTTGCCACGTCGACACGCAGCGTCGTTGATTGGGTCATGCGCGCACCGTTCGTTTGATGGTCCGCTGCTGTACCAAGTGTGTGAAGCACAGCAGCCACACCAGCAGCGCCGCCATCACTCACCATAAGACCAGTATCTGCGGCGGCACAGGGAGCCACTGTGCATCACTGAATGGCCGCTACATGCACCCCGTACCTACGCTTGGGGCCACACGGTATCGATGCACATGGCCCCAGGATAGAGACTTGTAATACCATTTCATCGGGGGATAGACTGCATTGCCCCTTTTAACAGATGCACAAAGGACCAAACGTCAAATGCCAAATGAATCTCGGAATGAAATCCGTCCCAAAATTCATTTGGCATGAAATGGAAGTGGGCTGAGGGGTTGGCCCATTGGGGTATTCACAGTGTGGTCTTTTAGGACCAATTTTTTTTTTGTTAAGGACTCCCCTTAAGGACCCCCACTATGGGATTTTTTCCACTAGCCCGGCGCGGGCCATTTTTGAACCCCTTTTCGGGGACCCCCGAGAACGTAGGGGTTACATAGCACTTCCGCCCTCTTGTGGGCCACCTTTGACTTTGTCCCCTTGTTTGGGGACCCCCAAGAACGTAGGGGTGACATAGCACTGCCGCCCTGTTTTGGGCCCCCGAGAAGGCAGGGTTGAGGCAGCCACTTGTGATTTTGTTCCCCTTTGTTGGGGACCCCCGAGAATGCAAGGGTGACATAGCATTTCCGCCCTCTTTTGGGCCCCCGAGAAGGTAGGGGTGAGGCAGCCACTTCTGATTTTGTTCCCCTTTGTTGGGGACCCCCGAGAATGCAGGGCCGACATAGCATTTCCGCCCTCTTTTGGGCCCGTGAGAAGGGAGGGGTGAGGCGGCCACTTCTGATTTTGTTCCCCTTTGTTGGGGACCCCCGAGAATGCAAGAGTGACGGTTTTTGCTGCTGTCCTTCCACCTCGTTTTCTTTTCTTGCGATTTTCTTGAGCTATTTTCACGGCAAACCATCCCTGGCCTTGCGGACATGGTGCAACCCCAAGGGAGTGAAGCCACCGATCCAGATGCCGCCAACGCTGAACTGTACGATGAAACGGTACGGAAAGTGTTTGAAAAGTTGGAGATTGACCGGAAACTAATTGAAGAGCGTCTGGTAGCAGTGGTCTCCGATGGAGCAGGCACCATGGGCGCTTATGTGGATCGCCTAAATGTGGTAAGAGAGGGAGCACAGAGGGAACTAATCGCTTGGGTAAAGGATGCGGCCCACTGTCTGATGCAGGCAATTAGCACGGCAAAGGGAAGCGTCTGATTTGGGTACAATGTTTTGGACAATGTTGTGGCGTTGTTGGCATATTTCTATAGAACAAGTTGCAAAAGAATGCGCGGGTTGTTGCGCAAAGGCAGCAAGTTTTGTTTCTCACGTCGCACTAGTGTGCGATGGGTTGAAGCCATGTTCCATGAGTTAGACATTGTTCTTGAGAACCTTCCCGCTGTCCTCTTGCACCTTCCCGAATATATTAAGATTGAGGCCGACTTTGGGCGTAGGGATAAGGCCGAGGGCTTGTTGGAGGCTCTGTTGCAGCCCCTCTTCAAGCTGACCGCTACATTTTTTTGCAATGTTTTTGTTGTGGTTTGTGCCACGAGCAAGAAAATCCAAGCAACCAAGGGTGCAAAAATCAATGCAGTGCGGGGTTTGATGAACGTGATGTGCACCCAGCTTATGCACACCATGCGTCACATGATTCTAGGGGGGCGGGAGGAAGGATTCGGTGTTGAGGTAGGGAGCAGCCCCATCCAGGGTAGCGGGATCAAGTTTCTTCGCACTCTGATTGAAGATGTGCAAAAACGTTTTAATGAATCTGAGTGGGGTGGTGGTGTGGCATTGGAGAGTTGGGTTGAGGCAAGCTCATGTTCGTGTGAGAGAGTGTTTAGCTACGTGACTGCCACCGACTTTGGGCAACGCACGGAGCGCATGTGTGAGACACTGTGGGTGAGGTGTAATGGGGAAGCTCCGGAGGACTGGGGGCCTTTTGAGGTGTTCGATGAGCTCCGCAAGACCTCTTTTCGTCCACGAAAGCGGAAGGAAAGGCATGTTGTTGAGGTGGAGCATAGTACTTTGCTTGGATTTGCAGCTTTCAAAGATTTGCAAGTTTCGGTGGAAGACGGTGCAGAGGCAGAACTTCCTTTGGAGATTTCAAATTTGTGGGTTGTCCCCAAGAGGGCAACCGGTGGCGCCGACATTGTGGATGTGTATGGTGTTGCCGTGGAGGATGAGGACGAGGCCATTGACGAGGAGGATTTGGATAGGGCGGGCGAAGTTGCTAATAGCTCTTCTTCTGACCTTCCTAACTGACTAGCCCTGTCCTCTACCTCCGCTCCCTCCGCTGGCCGTGCCGCACAGTTGGTCTTCAAGTATGATGTGGATGCTTTGAGCGTGAGAGCGGCAAAGGGTGACCTTATGGGGCGGGTTATGGCACATTTCCAGCCCGTGTACCAGGTGTAGGGATTGTCAGCCGCGCCACTGGCAATGGAACATTCGGGTGGTTGAACGCTGTGGCACTTCATGTGATGCAAAAAAAAGTGTGATGTTCTTCGTTTTGAATTGTGCAGGGTGTTAGGTAGGGCTCGGATGCCATCTTTGAACACATTTGGGGGTAGGAACAAATGCTTCAAGAATTGCACCCATGAGGGGATGGGAACCAATGGTTGAGCAATTGGGAACCCATGGTTAAAGACATACAGGCTAGGAACCAATGGTGAAATGGAGTGCCTGCCGGCATTTTAGGGAATCCTGTGTACAGGAACACTTTTTTTTTGTGTTAAGGACCGCCCTGGGTATTCACAACAAATTCTCCAATGGTATTGGGATACTTGGGTGATTGGCCCCAGGCCCCCGGATCCAATTTCGGCGTTTGAACGTGCCTGAGGCACCGGGTGACGGGGCAATACAATGCCTGACATCATGGTCGTCTGATGTGTTTCCGCGGATAATGAGGGAGGGGACGGACAGACCCCCGAATCAATGGCACAGGTCCCGGTCACACCTAGTCCAATTCGCTCGCTTAATCCCCCAAGGGAGGTGGAAAATTGGCTTGCGCCCGGGGGGGGGTCACGGCTGTCGCCTGAAGGAGGGGGGGGGGGGTTTGGGAAATGGACACCTGTGACAGGACCTATGTATCGTCCTCATTGTCAGCCTTTTTTTTTTTACTATACTATACACTCTCTGGTTTTTGAATATAGGCAGATCCTGACTTAGCTTAGTTGGTAGTAGGCCTAGGCTCCATTCCCAGAGGTCCTGGGTTCAAACCCAGCTTCATGCAATGTTTTTCCCTTCGCTTTTTTGGTCTTTTTTATGTCTTCATGTTTGCATGTTTGCATGTGCATGCCCCCCCCAAGACAGTTTTCTACAGGTCCCCCCATTAGGGGGGACCCTTTCAGTCAGTCACAGGCACACGTACCCCTTAACCCCCCCCCCCCCCTGCTCTCGACCCCTTCCCCGAAGCAACCAGCCCCTGACAAGGAAACAAACAAAAGTCAGTTAAACACAGGGGGCCACTGACAGCACCACTTTGCAAAGCACATGTTCTGATTCTGATTCATCGGAGTCCTCTGATGTGTCTTCCTTGACATCTGCATCAGACTAATTTGCCAACGGGAGGCCATGGTGGGGCGTTGCACCCCCCCCCCCCCCCGTGCTATGGGATGCAACCGGAATAGACCGGACATAAATACCAGCACCGTTGGGGGTAGGGGGGGGACTGGGGGGCTGTGTATACCGGTTGTCATTGCCCCGTCACGGCGGGCCAGAGGGGGGGGGGGGGGGGTTGGGAAATGGACATCCGTGACCCCCCGTGGGCGCAAGCCAATTTTCCCCCACCCCAACGGCCCCCTACAATGGGCCCTGTGATTGGGTGCTGAAAAGCTGCGAATGTCGCAGGATTTTCTTCTGATGCGTTTGTGATCCCGCCTGCTCTTCTTCAAGGGATTCTGGCCGAAGTGCTGAGACAAGTTTTTTGTTTTGCGTGGTCAATGCTGTGCTGATTTCTCGCATCCCCCGCTCTGCCCTCCCTCCAAGCTCCTGACACGTTCACTCACCCACAAGGTACATCGACAGAAGGGGCGCTGGTAGTGGCAGCGTCGAAGCTGAACATTGGGCCCTTACGGGACCAGTGGATCCGAACGTCTGAAACGCCCTTTGATTCCGATAAAAAGACGATGGTTGTGCAGGTACTGGGCGGCATAGAGTGCGTTGGGGACACGGCCAGCTGGTATGGGGGGGAAGAGCATGCAAACACCCACATGAGGCTTGCAGTTGTGTCAAACAGGATTGACGCATATGGCAGTGCCGCTGCTCCCTCCCTCCCTCCTCTCCTCCCTCTCTTCTCCATCCCCCTCCCTCCCTGCAGTCCTCCTCCCCGGGTCCTGCGCTCAGCCCCTCCCTCCCTTCCCTGCTCCGCTCCGCTCCCTTCCTCCGCACCTCCATGCCTCGGTCCCTCCCGCCGTCCCTGCGTGCGTCCGTGCCACCCACCCCACACCCCGTTCCAAGAGAGCAGAGGGGGCTTGCGAGAGGTCGAGGTCGGACGTCCTACGAGCGTCCTATTTTGCTGTGCGCTCGTACGCGCATTCCCGTGAGCTGTGCGTGTGCATTGGGCACACAGTGGGGGCGGTGTATGTGCACACCAGTGCGCGTCGCCGTGCACGGACGTCGGGGATCGTGGATGGGGCTCTCTTGGGACATGTTTGTACGCTTGTGGTCTGTTTTGGGGCCAGTGGACTGTGACGAAGCCAGAGGATGAAGTGCTGTGCCCTGACGGTCAGTACATGCCATGTTGACGGCTCTTGCGATGTGTTGTGCTCATGCCAGTGCAGACCGGCAGGACACGCTTACTCTGTATTGCTGGTGCTGGCGGTCTTCGCGTCCCTGTGCGCCTGCCCACCTGCCTTCTCACCTGCCCTGCCTCACCTGCATCACCTCCCTGCCTGCCTGCCTGCCTGCCCTTCCTCTCCTGGTGCTTGTATCTGTGAAGTCAACTCCGGCTACTCCTGCGTTGCGTTTCAAACAGGCATATCGCAGTGGGACGAGCCCGACCACCGCAATGTGTTTCTTGAAGGGCGCGCCAGAGGCGGTGCTGGTGCAGTGTGGAAGCTACATGCTCGACACTCCTGCCAAGCCCATCCCCTTGGCCCTGCAGGACCGGCAGCGGTTTCTGGCCAAGGCATCAGACATGGCCATGCAGGGCCTGCGGGTGCTTGCATTTGCAGAGGGCATGGAAATGGGCAGCCTGCACTTTGTGGGGCTGGTGGGCATGCTGGACCCTCCCCGTGCTGGGGTGAAGGAGGTGTGCTCGGCATGATGATGTGTTTGCTGCATATGCCCAAGGCCTGAAGGGCATGCATGTTTTGTGGACACATGCCCGGGGGGGGGGGGTGGACCCCAAGAGGGATGCCTCAAAAGCATCAGCAGTGAACACGCTGATAAGTTTTAGGCATATATTGTGGCATCAACAAAAAGGTGCCGCTGAAACCTTTTTGGTGCCTTATGCGCCGTGGCCTGGCCCTTGTTGGACTCTCTCCCCCTGTCAAAGAAAGGCTCTGAGCCCTCCCGTCTTTATGTAGCCATTTCACTTCCTCGAGATGACAGGGGTTATGTAGCCATTTATCCCCGAGACAGCAGGGTTTTTGTAGCCATTTTATTTCTCCCTAAGACCTTACAGCGCCATTCCGCTTCTCCTTAGACACTGCGGATTACAAAGCCATTGCACTTTTCCCCATGAGGGTTACATAGCCATTTTATTCCTCTCCGAGACGCTGGGGGTTATGCAACCATTTCATTTCTCCCTGAGGCTGCATGGGGTTATTCAGTCATTTTATTTCTCCCAAACATGGCAGAAGTTTTGAAGGCCATTTCACTTCCCCTGAGATGGCAGGAGTTATGTAGCCACTTTATTCCTCCCCAAGATGGCAGGGGTTACGTAGCCCAAACCTGTGCCAAGGAAGCCAAGTGCCCAAGCTAAGGCATGGGCTAAGTACGTTAAGGCAAAGATGGAGGCAGCAACAGGTGTAATGTACACAGGGTAAAGATTATAGTTATCCTAATGCCAAGTACAGCTCTGAGTATGCCATCAACCGTCGTATTTCCTGGCCCCGTTAAGAAACCTTGTACGCTTTGTTGTACAAGACGATTGTTTGTATAATCGGTGGATGAAATGGTGTAGTGCGCGTAGAACAATGGCCTGCAGACAATGGAACGTTATGCTCAATTGCCATGTGTGTTACATGGCTCGCTGGTGTCTTTGCTGATTGTGATGTGCGTCTGCTGGAGTGCCCTACTATTTTTCCTTTCTTGTGAATGGTAAAAGAAGATTTTACCTCACTTGTGCACATTCAAAACGCCCAGAGCGAAACAAGGACCCCAAATGCCCACGCCTGAACCCAAAACAAGTCGTTTTGACCCCCCTCCCTGGACCCCCCTGCCCACGCTGTAAGGGTTGGGGTCTGGAACTGAATTGGACAACTGCCCATGACGGTTGCTGCCCATTAGATCAGCCATCCCATCTGCAGACATATTGCCTCAATGCATAGTGTATCCTGAGTACTGCAGGGTCTTCTCTGTGTCTCAAGTAAGGGATGTGCCTTGCAACGGAATGTGTTTCAGATCTATGTGTGTGTGCCCGTGCGTCTTTCTCTGTCCCAAGGCCATCAGTAAGTTGAATGCTTCAGGCATTTCAATCAAAATGATCACTGGGGATGCCAGAGAGACTGCAGTGAGCATTGCTCGCTCTTTAGGTATGCCCTCATGCACGTCATGTCACCCACTGATGCCCTCCACAGCATCCACAGTTACCCCTTGTGGAGTCCGGTGTCTCTGTGCCAAACAGCCCAAGTTATGGTTTTAAGTTCCTTGACGTACTCTGGCTCCCTCTTACGTGAGCAGAATGCAGCACACCCAAGTCAAAAGATTAGGAATTGCCGTGTCTCCCCACTGACTGCGGCTGCTGGGGTGGTCGCCTATCCGTTGTATGCTTGCCAAATCTGCCTCTGTGTTCAAAGCCCGCGGTGCTATCATGCTCAGGCTTTGGGTGGTGTGACAGGGCATGCACAGTCACCCACGCACAGGCAGGCGCAACAGAGGAATGGAAGAGTGGCACGAGCGACGGCAGGGCTATCCTCAGGGAACCGGTCCTTTTCTGACTAAGGATGATTCGAAAGGATGGCCCTCTGGGCCGGCAGTTACCGGCCAATTAGGCAGTTGACTGCCAACTGCCGGTGTGTACTGCCCAAAAATTGTCCATCAACTACCGTCGCTGCTGTCAGTAACCTGCGATACGCCTCCCTCTTTACCCTCCCACACCGCCATTGCATTTGCCAGCTCGCCAGTGTGCAACAGGCAGAAACTGAGCAGAATGTAACCCCCTCGGCTGGATGGAATCAACCGGACAAGGGTTCGGCGGACGTCCCGGCTTGGCGGCCAGTCGGTGTGAGCCACCCCCCCCTCCACTCCCAACCGTCCCAACCATCGTATTCCACAAAGAAGGGTTTGGTATTGCGCCATGATGTCTGTAACAGAGGTCGCTTTGCTTGCACATGTGGGCGCATTACAATGCATCTATACCATTGTTGTGACCAACGAAGCCGCGCATACACCAGCCAAACATCCGTTACAAAGTAGGCTCCCATGCCTCCCGTTCTCGGGTTCCCGCGGGGGACGGGGGCGCTCCAAGGCGCACTGTGTGTGCAACAAAAGTAGGGTGCGCCGCAACAGCCCACTTGTGCGTATTTTGTTGGGCGTGCTGCTGTGCGGGCCGGTTCTTTCTTTGTCAATACAACTGCATGGACCTTGTCATTAGTCCCTCGTTAACCATGATAACAAAACTATCGACCATTCCCCCCAACCCCAAATACGACGTTTCGTTTACGCATTGATGCATGTGGCTCTCAACAGTCACGCACTGCGGCTGTTGGCTCAAATCGATCCCTCAGATGCCTAGAACTGTCGTCACCAGGAAGAAAAAGGCTGTTTCCGTTTGCAGTTTAACAAAAAGTGAGGCTCGCGACGGCAGTCAACAATGGCGGGGAGTCAACCCTCAGGGGCTCTTGGAGGGCCGGACCCGAATACCCCAGTTTGACCCTCCGCCCCCAGAACACCAAGTCTTCTATTTCGGTTGAATCAGGGGTTTTCCTCTGATGGATTTGATGGTTATGATACAATTTGGGCCGTCTTGACGCAAAAAATGTTTTCCCGGTCTTCGGCGTTGGATGGACCAATGGCCATTCGTGGGCCCGGACCTTGAAACCCCTTTCTCAGACCTCTTGGTGCACAGGACTTAAGCAAGCGCTCAATTTTGTGGCTGTGTATCGTTCACCCTGCTTCCCTTCTGATTGACGGGGAGGTGCTGCACACACAGCGGTGCTCATCACCAACGCGGTCGCGAGATTTAGGAACACAAATGGTTTGCGATGGAGTATTGAAATGTCTCTTGCAGTGCCCCTTTGCCACAGGGCTTGGAAAGGGAAAGAAAGGTCAAGAAGACATCGAGGTCATGTCTGGCGAACAAATAGAGTCGATGAGCCCCACCGTATGCCTTGATATGTGCATATTCCCATATACGTGGGTTATACCATTGTCGAGGGTTGTGGAGGGTGTAAGGAGGTTGTGGAGGGTAAAAGGGGATTGTGAGGGAATAAAGAGCGTTTTGGAGGTTCAAAGGTTGTTGAGGTTGGGTGGAGGTTGTGGTGTTGTCCATTTTACACATCTCACTTGTAAACTCGGAGGTCTTTTCGAATCGCTGAGTATCATCCAGTACGATTTGCCCCCCCTTCACATCACGAGCTTATCAGCCACCAACAGCGTCCCATAAACGCCCTGTAGACCCATGAACTGGGGGCAGGTGTGACGACAGCCCCCCCCCCCAAAAAACGCAATCTAGATTCCAAGGAGTTTTGGCTTTTTTGCATCAAATGATGGCAGGCTCAAGTTTTTGGTGGGTGAATGTCCTTTTCACGGGCGTGTGGAAATAATCCAGGCGTAGTTTTATCCTGCTTGCTTTTGGATTTGGAAAGTAGGGGGTGCGCTTGCAGTGGTGCGTGTGCGCATACATCTACTACCAGTCAGCGCATAGTGAGCCGCCATCTTACCCTCACCAGTGGACATTGTTAAATGTCTTGTGCCCGTTCCGCAATTCGACCTCAAGCCTGCCCTCAAGACCTCATGCCTTCCCCTGCCCTCAAGGCCCCATGTCCGCCCCCCCCCCCCCTCCGCAGTCCCCAAGGTTGCCTGCCACAATTTGCAGCTTGGTATCTCAAGGCGGTGCCCTCCCACAGCGATTGGGCATCGGCTGACCAAGAGGCATGGGGTGAACTGTAGTCGGGGCACACTCTGCTTTCACATGCCGATGCCTAAACGCCCGATCCTGCGCTGAAATCTGTCCTCTCAGTTCTAAAGCCAACCAGGACCATTTGTCGTCATCAGGAAATGTCCCGCAACGCCCCCCATGTGTCGGTGTTCTACCGCACCACCCCCAAACACAAGCTGCGGATCATTCAAGCGCTGCAACAAGCAGGAGAAATTGTGGCCATGACCGGGGATGGAGTCAATGACAGCGTGTCCCTTAAACGGGCGGACATTGGCATTGTATGTTCCTGCCTCGTGATATGCATCGACCCACAGCCGTTGCCGCTGAGCTGCAGTGGTGAGTGACCCGATGGGTAACTGCCTTGCCTGCAGTGTGCCCGCAGTGTGGAGTGTTATAAGTCGACCATGATTTCGTTTCCATAAAGGATACCTGGACCCACACGCTGGGCAGGCATGCACTTGGACACACCGGGAAAGGAGAAAGAGAAGTTCCTCTACATACGGCAATTTGATTGCAACTGAATCACGGGTGCCCCACCCCCCAGCCTACATGCCAGCCTCGTCCCCCAGGGGGCAACAGCGTGTGACCAGGGAAAATGCGTGTCTCTGTACGCTATGGTAGGCCGAAAATGGCTCAGAACCTGGTCAACAAATGTGCTATTGGCGTCAAATAGGCAGCAAAGCGGGTGAACCAGGTTTTTTTTTCATCAGTTGGGTTGGTTTCAATGCACTCAGGATGATGGTGTCGGGCCCACGTACCCAGACAGTAGAAAAATGGCATTTCGCCCCCATTTTTGACAGTTTTTGGAAACCGCCATCTCATGTCGGGGTCCCAAAGAGTAGTTATGTCAACCTGTCCGTGCTGCGGAAAAAAATCTGAAATAAAATTGTAGGTTAAGCTGCGTGTTGCCAGTAGGGGTAGCTCATCCTACACCCTGCCAGATAGGGGTGAGGCGGCAACGTTACAGCTACACTGAGCCGGCGAATGAAAGGGCGAATGAAAAAGCAAGGGGAAATATGAGATATGCAACTGCTTCATCTCACAAGGTACCATCCCCCAAACTTTGGGCACAAACCAAACTACTTGGGACGACGCATTGGCTGTGATCTCACACTGCTTTACTCCTCATCACCAATGAGATACCAGGCCAAAAAAAAGGCCAAATAATACGAAAAATGTTGAAAAATGTTCGAAGGTGAATTACACCAAGCCTGAGTAGGAAACCCAAAGCCGAGGGCCACCTGTGGATGCTGCGTCACGCTGAGCGGACATCCCCCACATGCCATGTTTTCTTTTATGGCAAGATTCGAGTTAGATGCTAAAGGCTGGCATCTTTAGGTGAGTGGCAAGTGAATCTGACGGAACAGGAAGTGGTGTATCCAAACAGAAAACGCATCAATACGCCATCCTCAAGGGATGGGGCATCCTGTAAGGTTGGGAGAGGGCAGGCATCACAATCTGACTTTTGCAGGTGTGATGTTATGCTACAGTCAGGGGGCATGGACAAGCGTTGTGCCTGCAGTGCCACAGTGACGGCATGTGTTTTGTATTGGTCATGTGTAACAGGGTATTGCAAAAAGATAAGGTTTGCGGTGCATGCAAAGCACACACAATGCACCCGCATAGTGCCATAGCACACAAGCACATACATTCCAACAACACCCGTAGCATCACTTCGAACCCACATTTGCCGGTGTGAGTTGCTTGCTCCCAACGGGTATGGGATGGAAGCAGGATTGGGGCTCTGCTGCTGCTGCTGCTGAGGGACGCCCCTCCTCTGCACCATACTGGCAGCGTGAGATTCCCTTCGATGCTTTGCACATTAAGTGGAGGCCGTAGCCTTTCCCTTGAGAGCGCGATGGTGTCAAAAGATTACCGTGCACTTTAGAAACTTGGCGTTTCCTGGATTTTACTCTACAATCAGAATACCACATTTGTTATCGCACGTTTTACCTCATTTTCCCCATTTCTGTTATTTGTTGCATTTTTTTTTTTGGATCCACATGTGTGATCACATATGGCCCTCTGCAAACGCAGCGGCCTTTGAAGCCACACTCCAAACTTGGTGTAGAAAGTGGGTCTCAGCCCCCCCCCCCCCCCTCCATTTCAATTTTCAACAGCCTTTGCAGTTTCACAGAAGCAGCAAATCGCCCCAGGAACCCAATTTAGGGTTGGTTTCTGTGCACGAAATTCCCACCTCCTCTGTGTTATGACACAGATGCAAAATCTCTTTTCTCAACCCCCGTCTCCTTTGCTGCCGCACAGTCCCTGTGATATTGTACATTACATTGCTGCAGGCCATGGGCAAGAGCGGAACAGATGTGAGCAAAGAGGCTGCAGACATGGTTTTGGTGGAGGATGATTTCAGTACCATTGTGGCTGCCATGGAGGAAGGGAAAGCAATTTTCTACAATATCTGCAATTTCATCCGGTGTGTGTTTCACGTTTGAACATTCATCTGCACGATGCAGGCGCCTGTTACGGAAGGGACACGTACACATGGCCCGAATATCTATGTGATTGTTGGGCCGCTGATGATTGCACCAGTCCAAAGTAGGTTCTCTGGACAGACTTCGGCTGGATTTCGAGGGCGGCCCCCCGAAACCAAGTAGGACTGATCCAGAATCAGAATCAGAATCATGTGTTTGCGCCCGGCGCACAATCTGCGGCGATTGCTGTCATTTTAGTGTGCAAGTGGTCCAATTGGGATGCGTCTTGCGGGCTGCTGTTGCAAAAGTCGACACATCATTTCGCAGTGTGTTGAAGGGACGGGGCAGAGAGGAGGGCCGTTTGCTTCTCATGCATTCCCCGACGTGGGGTAGCTCGCCACCAACTCGCTCACATGCCGCTGTCGCCGTGACAACGTCATGTATGATTTTAACGAAGGGCCGTTTGTGCTTCGGGCCGATGCAGGGTCCGACGGCCTCTCTGTGCACACATCATGGCATCAGCTGTAGTGGCCGGCCCTTGTGGCGTCGCTGCTGTCCTAAGCTGAGGCAGCGCTCCCAGATTGTTGCTTGGTCGCCCACTCTTGGGCGGTGGGTCAGTGGGCCACCAACTGACATAAACATACGTAAACGGAATAGAAGGTCACAACAGATGCTATGAGTGTTATCCATCAATCGGCGCTCCCCGCCCCCTCCCGCTTCTTGGTTCTGCCACTGCACTGTTCATGAGCGATGTGCCGTCGCAGCGCACAACGGAACATTCTCCTCTACGGTTCACTCGTCTTTTGCCTTCTTTTTGAGGGGCAGGGGGGGGGCAGGGCTAGAAAGGCTCCGTCAATTGTGACCCTGTACTGCCAAGAATTTTCGGCCTTTTTGTGAACTCAACAGTGCTCGCAATGGAAGGAATCGGGTCTCCGAATAGAATAATTTCTGATCCCGCTGTGCATGATCTTGTGGTGCTTCGTATGACTGTGTGCCACTGTCATGAGATGAAGCACAGCCCATGGCCGTGATTGTGGTGTGCATGAGCTTGTGCATGGATTTTCTCAAAGCGAAAGCGCGGACCATGCGTAGCGTATATCTTACGGTAGACGTGACATGCACATTGTGGAACACACAAAGGATGTGATGTCCGCGTTCCTGCAGGTTCCAGCTCAGCACTAGCGTGGCTGCCTTGAGCCTCATCGCATTCTCTACGCTGCTCAATTTCCCGAATCCCTTGAATGCCATGCAAATCTTGTGGATCAATATTCTCATGGATGGTCCCCCGGCTCAGAGCCTGGGAGTCGAACCTGTGGACCCTGACGTTATGAAGCGGCCTCCACGCACCGTGTCAGCCCCTATCATCACGAAAGACATGGTTGGCAAGGTGCTGCTTGCAGCGTCGTGAGTGCATCGGGGGATGGACTCTTGGACGAAGACGGTGCGCAAACTTATTGTACGGCGCAGAAGTCGTGCAAGCCGAATTTCCTGACCCCCTTAACCCCCCGTGGAATCAGGATGTTTTGCACTGCAGGCCTGGCAGAGGCTGCGTGTCCCCTCCACAAGATTCACCGCGATGAATTCACTTGCTACGCCCGGGAATGCCAAAGCCGACTCCCACACACCCCAAGGGCCTGGGGTCTCTCCCACGGAGAAGGTCGGGCACAGCAGAAGTTTCCGGGACCCCCTGGTCATAAGATGGTAGTCTGCCCGCTGGCGTATCAAACGGGACGTGCCCTCTCTTTGTGGGGGCATCGGGATTTTCGGACCACCTCAAAGGGCCCCCTCCCCCGTGGCAATGATCTGCGCCTGTCCCTCAGAGCAGAGCACAAGCCCGAGCGCCACTGTGCAAGGGCTGTGTTGGCGTGTAGTGTCTGCATCTGGCTGTGGGACCCTCAGGCCGCATCTGTGGCCCGCTTTGCTCAGGTGGCCCTCTCTGCCGCTTTCATCCTCTGCGGCACACTGTGGATCTTCTGGCGGGAGATGCAGGACAACATCATTACCCCGCGGGATACCACTATGACCTTCACGTGTTTTGTGTTCTTTGACCTGTTCAATGCGCTCACGTCCCGCTCACAGACCAAGTCTATCTTCCAAATTGGTATGCCCCTGCTCAACACCCTCAGTGAGGGTTGCGAAGTCTGGGTGTTGAAGTGTGGACCCCCCTCCCCCTTATTCACTTATTCCCACTTATTCAGCCTTTCTGGCAAGCTCCCCCCCTCAGCAGTGGGGCCGACAACAACATTACTGCTTGTTGGCTAATCTGGGAGGTTCGTTTATGCGTCTGCGGGAAATTCCTGGGGTTTGGTTCCAACTTTTGGTGAGTGGGGAACAGTTACTCCCCACTGATGTGCAGTAGATGCCCATCATTTAATGGGGAATCCAATATGCCAGAAAAAAACGACCGAAAATTTGTGACGGAAGGTTGAATCCATGCATAGCCATCGCTTCTTTGATCCGAAGCGCTGGTTTGACTGTCCAGCATTTTCTTAGCTTTCTTGGCGTCGTGCAGTGAACACTTGCAGTTAGATTGAATACATTTTGTCACTTTGATTGGCAACATGGTCTGTTCTTGCGGAGTGCTGCTATTGCGAAGAGGTACATATGGAAACATGCTCGTTGCTGCTGGTTCCAACCCAGCACAGCATGCCCCACCTCTTGCAGAATTACCTACAAAAGCCCATAAGTTCGTCAAGGTTCCCAGGTTCAAACCCAGTATCCGTCGCAGCCCCCCCCCCCCCCCCCGGCCAAAGGGTCAGACCTGCTGACAGCGACGCAAAGCGTGTATAAAACAGGCTTTAAAAGGTGCTTTCAAACAATCAACAGCCGGCTCTAGGCGGGGCTAGAGGTTGCAAAAAAGATTTGCATCCTTTTTGCATCCGACCCTAGTGGTAGGTACCACAGTATCAGCACCTTAACAACCTCAAACCTACTGACATGATTTTCGCCCTGCTTTTTTTTTTGAAAAAGAAATGGTGCAAACAGTGATTTCGCGCCTTCCAAAGGGCCACAGTAAGCCCTCGGCGGGACAACAGACTGCGAAACATGTCCTTTTGCATCCTTTCGCGTAAGAACATCCTCAGTCCCACTTCTACAGTGGGGTACTTGAGGCAGCCAACAGCGCTTGTCTTAACAAAAATGGCCTACCACTCCGAGCCTTGCATTCCTGCAGCTCCCAGTTTGCAGCTTTGGGGTGTAAAAAAATCGGCGTTCCGAAATGGGTTTTTCTGTCTATCAAAAATGAGCCAAAAAAATATTTGTGGAGCTTGATGCACCCTATTTGCATGCTGTTCATGCATTTTGGCTGCCGAGAGTATTGGCCCACGAACCTCCATTCAGCCTTTGGCCGCAAATTGGATTTTTTTCACACATTTCGACTGCCAAAACACCGATACATAGACTGCCAAAAATGATCAAACAGGTGTTGTAAAGGCGCATTGCTGAATAAAGACATTACGGGGCGTTACAAGGCGATGGTGCCGAACAAATCGATGACAAACACCCGTAGAGCGCTCCATCGTTGTGCTCCAATGCCCTGTTCAGCTGCTGCCTGTGCAGCAGAGGTCTGAACCGGCCTCCTCTTTGGTTGCATCTCGCCCCATACCAACAATCCACATGCAGCTCTTCAGTATGCACTGGTAGCATTTCATGCATATCAAGCCTTTCACTGTGTTCAGACAGCCTTTCAGGGTGCACTGATTCACACTGCAGGCAGTGCGTCACCCTGTGGGGCAGCACTTCTGACGCACAGACGGCACTGCACTGCTATGGCATTTTTGTTTTTTTGCCTATAAACACAGCTCCTCGCTTACAGCCTGCGGAAATGCTGATCAAGGCCCTGAGTGACGAGCTTTTTGGGCCGATTAGGCATGGTTTGCAGATAAATAAGTGCAAAAAGTGCATGTGTACCAGCTTCATAATCGTGATGCTGCCATACAAGCGGGGTGATGGCTGTTCAAGGCCTAGAATGCAACTTGGACCACAACACAATGACCGGGTGTGACAAGGTGTGTGTACTGGACCCTGCGATTCCCCCAGTTTCCTGCCATTTCTGTCATCTGTTTCCCCTGCTACGTCACATGTTGCATCCTCCAGCCCTCACCTTAGCATCCCAGCACCTCTGCCCCCTTTCCGCAGGTTTGTTCAGCAATGTTCCATTTCTTTATGCCGTGGGAGGAAGCATATTGGGACAGATGCTAGTGATCTATTTCGGGCCATTGCAGAAGATTTTTCAGACAGAGGCACTGTCGTTGGAAGATCTTGTGTTGCTCACGTCGTTGGCTGCCTCTGTGTGGCTTGTGGACGAGGTGCGTAAGGCGTTGCTGAGACGAACAGCAGCAAGTCGTGCTGCACCTGTTGTGGACAAAATGACACACGTGTAGGTTCTTCAGCACTAGAGATGTCTGCGGGGCAGAATCGTAGAAAGAGAAAAAGAGAAAAGAGACGGAACCATAGAAGGAGAAGAAGAGAAAAGTTTTTCACACCTCGTACCTTATGTTCCAAGAGGAAGGCATGTGAGTACAGTGGGCAGTGCAAAGAGGGGAAAATGGACAGATGGTATGGGGTGCGAACAATATGCTACAGAGAGCACACAGGGATTGCACAGAGCATGCAATGCAGCCATCTATAGGGGCTGGGAAGTCCTGCTCCGCTAATAACTGCAGAAAGCAAAGACAATTTCGCGTTGGGTGCTCTGAGAGGACTAAGCAAACCCCCCTCGCCGTCTGAACCGTGAGCAATGCGGGCACTGCTGCACCGTTGCACTCTCCTTCTGAGTGGTGTGCTGGATTGGTGTGGTGAGGTGTACAGCTCCCCAGAGCTAAAAAAAAAAAGCACGTAGAGAGCGGTGGCGCGCTTGTGCACCCACCTCAGAAAGTAGAGCATTTGCGCGTGCCCAAGCTTTGCCAAAACATTTTGTGTAAGTTTGGGGCGAGCCTTCGCTGTGTGTATCTCCTTAGTTTCATGAAGAGCTCTACATGTCTTGGACCCCCTGTACCTTGCACCCCAAACCCGGTTCAGAACCCCACTACTGGACCTGTTACGTTGAGACCTGTGTTTCAATGGTCGCAACCGTAAATGGCAGGTTTGCGCTCCAGTCAAAGATTGAGGGTGCGGTGCCGACCACGAACACATGCGAGATCGATTCCTCTGCGAACCAGTGCACCACAGGCTTCCCGCTGATGCAGTGCTCGTCCACAGGTTTGGGTGTGAAAAAGAGGTGAAGGAATTCAAGGTGAGCCCCGAGTAAGCACTGGGCTCTGGCCCATTAGCAGGGGTGTCCCCTGAGCAAGGCACACACACATATATATTACTACACCCCGCTCCCCTTAAATCTAGCTAACAACAACAAAGCAACAACAAGCACGCCACCGCTCCGTTTTGGCCATTACTCCTTCCAAAGGCTTCGGGCTCTACTCTAGCCTAGGTGGTGGCCTTGCCGAACCTACATTTTGAGCCAAAAAAATCACTGATGGCGCCCCAGGGCACATGCGCCAAGTCGGGAGGTGCCCACCCCAAATCTGGGCAATTTTGGGCCAAAAGCAGCCGTTTTTGTACTCAAAAGAGCCGTTTTCGGCCCAAGACAGCCCTGGAACCTGTTCAAAATGGCCAAAGAAAGGGAAATATTTTGTACACTCTACGTGCAACTTGATTTCCTCATGTCAAAGAGGCCTTTTGATGCCCTCTAACTCCTCAATATGTCCCAGAAATGCCCCCAAAAGGACCCCAAAAGCCCCAGAATGTGTGCATATTGGCCGCAAACAGCCCCCAACCAAAAACAGGCCATATGTTAGGCTACATGGCTCAAAATGCGATTGCAAGGGCACCTAGTCCACCTGCAACCCCCCACTTTTTGTGGTTTCCACCCCTTGAAGTCGCCCAAATGGACGCCTAGACCCCCATACCAGTGCCTATTTGCCTGCAGGTAGCTGCAAGCTTGAGCCCAAACAGGTGGGTGGCAAAATGGTCAACGGGGTCCATCCGGGGCAAAAAAAGGATCTTTTTGGAAAATGACTATAGACCGCGTGGGATGCCAAAACAAGTGGTTTCAGCCTGTTTTGAGTCCGTGGTGACCCGTTTCTGCCCTCTGAAAATCCCAAGATGCCTTGAAATGGGCCGTTTTGGGATAAAAAATGGCGCAACAATAGGTCAAAAATGCATTTCCCCAAAGATGATCCTGGGATTTGGGATGCACGAACAAGTGGGTTTAGCCCATTTGAACTTCTTTTGACCCATTTGGGCCTATCAAATGTCCTCAAAAGCCTTGACCATGGGCCATCTTCGGGCCAAAAATGGTCTAAAATGGTGTAACAGCTAGTCAGTAGCACAATGCACAAGGTCCAACTGCAACATTACACTATGGATACAAACAGGATGCACACATTTTGATTTTGATTTTGGAATATGCATCGGTTTCACACTTTTGGAGTTTGGTATCCGCAAGATTCACACATTGTGGGATGCACACTTACTCTAAAACTGGATGACAGGCTCAGTGCGAGAGATTCACCGATGCCAAAGCACACTTGAACGCACTGCTCCCGGGCCCGTTGTGCCGAGTGGGGACGCGGGAAAGGGGCTTCCATGAGGGATAGGATCGAATTTTTTGTTGGTTTTTCGTTGGTCAGCCGCCGGCAGTAGTTGCTGTAGAATATCACGGGACAATTTGTTTGCTGGGAGTTCGGAAAAAGGGCACATTGTCATACAGGCGGTTGAGAGGACCACCTGTATGGGAGGAGGGTGTAGTGATATTGCTTGTTGTCCCCACAGTACGTCGGTGCATCTGCCGACCATCAAGTGGATGCTCCGTCCTAAGTGGACCCCCCTCATGCGTTACTTGTGCCATGCCAGGTCAGAACCATTTGATATCTGCTGGTGTCTTTATGGTTTAGCACCCTCTTTCTTGGTCAGTTGCTTCTGATTGAGGTCCAACCATATGCCAGGACAAACTGGATGCTCCCTGTCCTGGCTATGGGTGCATGGGCTCATCACTGTGCCTTGGCATGGAATAGTATGCCGGGCATTTATCATGTCATCCAGGTTTTCATCTCTTCTTCTCAATAAGATTTCGACCCGCCCCCCCCCCCCTCCCAATCCTTCCAGGTGGACCGTAGATTTTGAGAGTCCAGGAGTTTTGTTGGACGCTGTTGTTGAGCAGATGTGTGGGGGGCCACCATGGAAGTATTACAATGGCCCTACACCGTAGGAGGAGGGGGGTTACCCCTCCCTGGACCCCCCCCCCCCCCCGAACCAAAGTCACCATAGTCGGAAAAAACGAAGTTTACAACAGGGAAAATCTGATCGGGCCATTTTTGGTACACAAAGTTTTGGGTCCCAGACCGCTCCTCCCCCCCTCTTCTAATATTTCCCTGGGGGCCACATGATGAGCATGCTGAAGGCGAAGCGTGTAGCTCGCTGCTGAAAGACAAGCAACGTGGCGCTCTCGCTACATACAGCCACCATTCATTGACCTAATACCAAAAAAAGGTGCCGGTCTGTCTCAAGCCATTGTTTGTTGCTGCTGTAGCCGACAGGTGAGGATGTGGTGTGGTCCGGCTTTTGCTCCGGGAGAAGCATTCGTGCCGCGGCGAGTTGCAATAACAATAATCGTGTCAACATTGTCAGCAATGCACAGTTGCTGGAATCTAGAGGGTTTCGCACTTTTCTTTCAGTGAGGTGAGGCAGATGGTAGAACTTGCTGGCACACAGCATGACGTTGTCCAAAAGTCTCGCGCCATGTAGCGCAACTTTTCTGCTTGGCTTGCTGCAGGTCCCCTGCATGTGGTGCCTGACAGATGTAATTTTTTGTGTTTACTTGCCTGTGTGTCCTCTGGACGTGGTGAAAAAATGGTCTGAGGATTAGGGTAAAAGCTCTAAAGTGCAGCAGCAGATGTGATGCAATACACACTGTATGGCATCGCAATATTGGCAAGACCAGTGCAACTGCATTGCCTACAGGGTGGGCGAAAGGATTGGCTTAGCTTTTTGAGCCATGTTTCAGCATTTCATCAGTGTGTTGTTCACTGCGCACACTTGCAAGCTATGAAGCTACATAGTGTCTCAGGTAGCCGGCCAAAATCGCTCTGCTAAGATCCGTTACGGTCGTGCACAGCAAATATGATGCAACTCTGCCCTGGGATTTTCCAGAAATGGGAAATGCTTGTGCATATCGTATGAGCGTTGATGGCTGGCTGCTGCTGCGCTGCTACAACCTGATTCCGTTTGCTCATGCAAATCGGGTGAGATTGGAGGAGATCCAGAGAAATCAGTAGGGAATGGAGGGGAATGGGAGGGAATGGAAGAGTTGAGGTGTCAAGGTGCCAGTGTGTTGTTGTTGAAGAGTCAGTCCATGGGTGGGAACTGTCCTCTGGTGATGATGTTGGAAGTTTTCAAGCTCCAAAAGGTCCTGACCCGCCCTTACCTGTGGAGTGAAGTTTTCTGCACTTAATTGGTTTCCCCAGAGATTACGCACCATGGTGTTGCTTACAACCACGGGCTTATTGGCTGCTGTGCATTCACACTGCCTGTAAGACCTATCCTGGCATTTGAGACACAGCGCACAATGTTGTGTGTGCGCAGGCATGTCCGCACAATGTTGTGTGTGTGCACAGGCATGCCGTCTGCACGGACAGTCGATCCCTGGCTGCATTTGTGCCTCCTTGATTCTTCAGCTGTGTGAATAGCCTGTACCCACGACCACCTTCCTGGCACGCTCCTGCTTCCAGAGTGTGCGTTCATTAGAGCAAATACTGACGCCCCTTCCCCGATTGACCAAACTGGGACCATATCATTTCGCCTGCATGAGTGCAATGCAGGCTTGGGTGTACACCAAGCCCATGATTGCATGAAAATTAGAGCGCAGTCACCAAATCCAACACACTGAGTGTTTTTTATCTGAAAGCGTTTTTTTCTCTCACCTTTGATGCCTGCGGACACATATGGGCCAGTGGACACCTGTTTCAGGTGCCGGGTAGGGGCTCATATGGCCATTCACAGTTTTTTGCCTTTTTTTTCTGACATTGGCAACCAGGGAGTCTTAGTGCCCTGACCGGTCTGCTCTTTCCAATCATGCTGATTTGGTCAACAGCAAACCTTAGAGAATGATTTCAGGACTGCTTCTAGAACTGCACTCTCCTGAGCATCCATATCCGTTGCATGTTTATGGAAAGAACCTGAAGTGCATGCGACATTGCAGTTCTAACCTGGTTTGTGGAAGTCACATATGAATAAAATCAATGTTTGTCAGATGCTTTAATTGGGAGGTGAGGGAGACTACAAGCCCATTTTTTGTTTTTGTGCAACCAATAGTGTGCGTCACCTCTCCATTGCCAATAAGTCAATCATTTGTGCAAATACTACAGGGCAAGACCAATTTGTGGTAGGATGTGTTTGGGTAGCCACCAAGAGGATGTGCTGTGCAGGTTGTTAAACTGCACTAATGGAGCGTAGCGACACTGTCCTTTAATTGCCCTGCTAATGTTGTCCAATGAAATGAGGGTGGGAATATTGTGCAGGTGGGAGTGTCAAATGTGTTTGTGTGGGAGTGCCTTCCACATGGGGATAGGGGGTATTTTAGTAATAATTAAGGGGTTGCTGGATACAAAAATGGTGAGGGGGATATACTTGGGAGCTTTTGGTAATCATGCGACGTTTTCCTGGTAAGAAATGGGGGGTTTAGGGTGGGGGCCCATGGTAATTGCCGGGGGGTGTTCTCCATTATGTTTTTTTTGGCACAATTTACTACTCCGCAACTGGGAGGATTTTTGAGATTTTTGGAGGTATCTGGGGCGGGGGGCAAGGGTTGATAAAATGCGCGGGATTTTTTGGGGGCATGACTAAAATATGAAGTGAGTGCTTCAAATCAGTATTGTATTCATCCTAGCATAGCACATGGCAAAGCAATAGTCCATGATGTACGTAAACACAACAACAACAAAATTGATCTGGAGCCCATGTTGCAAAGCAGATCAATTGGGTATCCATACAAAGACATGGACTTGACGCACCATTGCATTTAATGGATTGTTTGCAGACAACAAAGGCGTGCATCTAATGACTTGGTGTTGGGGGGGGGGGGGTTGGAAATGGTCCAGGGTTCCATGCCTTTTTTTTTTGTACGTGAACCAGTTTGAACAGTGTTCTGGGCCTGGGTCCCACCCCATAGTCCATGCTGAATAAGGGCTAGCGCGGGCTTTGATGCTTGATGAAATGTTGGTAGGGGTGCAGAGTGATTGATGGTTATATTTTGGTGCTGCATGGGGGAAGAGGGGAATATGCAAGGGTATCCAACAATACCGCCACTGTCTAATTGCAATTCATCATTTGCACAAATTAATTCTAAAATCAAATTGTCCAAGGTGCAAAAATCAGAATTTAGGATTTGAGACCTGCAGCCAAGTCAATGATTTAATACTAAGCCTGTTGTAGCATTAGTTTTGTTCGTGTATGATTGACATACACAGAGTACCAAATTATGTTGGCCAAGTTTGAAACCCAAACTTTGGGATTTGTGATGGACATCCTAGTCAACACCCTATTTGTTTACCAACATAGCATTTTGCCCAACCAAGGTATGGACCATTCAGTTTGGATGTATTTTTGCTTATGTTAATGGTGTTCTCTTCGAATGTTCCACTAGACGTAAGAGTTATTCCACGAGATGTAAGTTGTTTTTTCTACATCTAGCGCAACGTTATCAAGTAAAATGACCAGTAAAGGGTCTGATAACGAATAGCGAGTACGTAGCATGTAAAATTGCTTTTTTTTTAAAGTGAAAAACCCATAAAAAAAACCCTAAAATGGTTTGTTTGCCTTAGTCATCCACATTTGCAAACTACTGTTGACTTGTTTCCTGCCCGTGCGTGTCCATTTCCTATGCCCTTTTGCACAACAAAGCACCTAAGACTTCACAGAAAATGCTGAAAGTCTTGGTTGTTTCTTCACTCGACCAACTAGCTTTGGTCCTACAGACTGATAGCCATAGGGTCTTCATCGTAGATGTACTAGGGCTTGTAGTTGACCAACTCGAGGGCTGGTTGTAGACTCACATTGAACCACTTTCGGCACTCTTCATCCGTCAAGGCCTTCTCTAGTCTTTCGGACTCTACATGGTGCGCAACATGATGGCTGAGGTCTAGGTGTCTTCGCTGAAACAGGCACGACCTGTCCAAACTCTTCACTTGTGAGTTGCAAATGTCACCTGTGGGTTGCAAACGGCACATTTTGCGTCTAGTTGGCACTCGTGGGCACACGACGCGTCGCATAAAGATCACACTCGTGGGTAACGAAGGGCACTTATGTTATCTAGATGACACTCATGGGCGATGAAGGGCACCCGTGGGTAACAAAGGGCACTCGTCGCGTCTAGATGACACTGGTGGGTAGCAAAGGGCACTCGTTGCCTTGAGATCACACTCGTGGACACTTGTCGCGGCAACATGACACTGCTTGGCAAGGTATCACACATAGTGGCTCAAGAGATTTTTTTTGGGAGTGCGGTTTGAGTAGAATGGTTGTGGGCGAGTTACATAGGGATCTCAGTCAAAAAAATGGTTGTTTTCTAGCGTGCCCCATGCTTTTGTATGTATAAACGAAAAAGTAGCACTTTTCACGCTCCAAGTCACCCAACTTAGGTGCACATGTGCAGCCGTCTTTTGGGGCAATGCCCTTTTGTGCGGAAGGTAATTATATTTGTGACACCCGCCGAAGTTTTTGGCAACAAAGATGTACATCTTCTCTACCTCCCTCCTCTTGGCGAATTACAGCAAACGTAGGAGCTGCCAAAGGAGCCAAGCAGGCCTAGCAAGATGTGCAAAGGGCCAAAAAGGTGACACACATTTTGGAAGAGCTAAGGTTGGAAGAAATGCCCGACTCATGGGATACAAAGTCCAACCGCTGAGGGGGGTCAGGTGTGTCTAGCGATAGCTGTGAAGAATATCATCATGTCCGGCCCAAGCAACCGAGGCTTCGGTGAGAACCAGCCTATTAAACATTCGATAGCCCGAAGGGTCGAACTCAAGGCAACATTCAGCACTAGTTTGGGCTGTGACTTGTGCTTAGCCCACGCAAACTGCACCCCCTTTTTTTCACCTAAGCACCTAGATTTTGTCACCAAAAAAAAGTTTTTTTTGCCATCTTGAAAATACTGTTTTTCAAACCCTCCCAAAAAATGCATTTTCATCAGCTTTGCCCATTTTTTGATGTTTTTAGGGGGGTCAAATAACCATTCTTTAGTCCAAAATTAGAGGGTTCACCGGTCATTTTCCCCGAAAAAAAATTTTGTTGGCTAATTTGAAGAATACCAATTTTTGGAGCGTCTGGAAAACTATTAAAGATGGGCGCTGTTCACACATCCTGTACATGTCCACATGAAAAAATACTTATTATGGGAGGCTGAGTGCTCGAGGCCTCGCGCACTCAGCCAGCTGGAGTGAGATTTACAGGCTTTTTTGAGATCACTTTTTGACATCGGAAGTGGCATGAAGCAAGGATGGAGCAAAAGCAAAACTGCAAGATTCAATATGGGTTAAAGACTTGCACAGCGGAACACTCAGTGCGCGAGGGCTCGCGCACTCAACATGCTAGAAGCATGGGTTTTTGAATACCCCTGACTGCTTGCATTCTGCCGATAGCCTCCAAAAGGCTTTTTAGATTCCTCCCTTTTGGAATCCTGTAAAAACAGTGAGCTCAAGAGCAGCGATTAGACTATCCTCCTCTAGAGCACTTGCTTCATACGTCTTGTGACCTAGCGCTTCTGACAAACTGTTGTACAGCCCCCAAAAATGGGAGGCTGGGCACCTCATTTGTAGGTAAACTAACCGAAAATCGTGTGTTTAGCAAGGACTGAGGGCAACCCGCCTTTTTAGATCTATTACACCTTACATAGTGCATGGCGTGTACAAAACGTCCATTGATTGACCACTCTTGCTGCTGATATGACCCGAACGGTACACCATGAGGCACCCATGAAGACATCAGAGCCTCATTTGGCATGGAATACTGTTTATTCAGGATCATTGGGAAATACACATTCTGCATAATTGAGTGCGCGAGGCCTCGCGCACTCAACATGCCAAAAAAAACGTTTTTTTCATACCTCTGACTACTTGCATTCCGCTGATAGCCTAAAAAATATATCTGAGATTTCTCCGTTTTTTAATTCTCAGTTTTCAGGTGGAAACATGCGGAAACTGCGCGTCTTTTTTTTGCACACAACTGCCGCCCCTGAGGTGAAAAACAGGGTGCAGTTTGCGTGGGCTAAGTTGTGGTCCGTGACACGGGGATCATATGGTAGCCGAGTATCCATTGCTTCATTCCCCTTGGAATTACAACAAGATTATTGTCACCAAACTATTGATCCATGTTTGGGATGGCCTAGTCGCCACGGTACCCCATGATCGCACTCTCCGTCGGGGCCTTGTCTTCTTCACACCTGGAGGCAGCCTTGTGGTCTTCATTGTCGCTTCCTCCTTTTCTCCATTTCTTTGTTGAAAGGAAAAGCTTTGAGGAGAAAGTGTCATCTGTGTCACGTAGGAAGTAAGCCATAGTGGCAAGCGAAGATTGACTTCGGGTCGACAGTGGTTAAAAGAATGTTGATTTCTGGGTCCAATAGGGACCAAAGTATTGCAAAGCAATTATGCAACAATCGTACACGCACCGAGAGCAAAAAGCGAAAAGTAGATTATATCATTAAACAACAAGAAAAGAAAAAATTTTGAGCATTTGTCGTTCCAAAAATTTCAAATTTCTTTGTTCAAAAGAAAAGCCTTGAGAGAAAAATGTCATCCGGGTCACCTAGGAACCAACCCATGGTGGCAGGCCAAGAATGACTTGAGGTCTAACTTCATTGAAAAAATCATCTCCAGGGAGCATTCACCAGACACGGTTTGAAACAATCCAAATCTACAAATTTGAAGAATCAGAATAGGCAACTTTTCCATTTAGACTGTTAAAAGTCCATGAATGAGCAATAATTTCTCAAAACATTGGTTTCATATGGAGCAATGGTATTAATCCTCATTGCGGTTTGGTTAGGACTTTTGGGGAAATTTTATCCATGGAGCTTGATCACTTCCAACATGGTTGAAAGGCACTTAATGGCTTAACTTTAATTCAAAAGAGGGTTTCTCTATTATATTATATGCCATGAGTTGTTGTTTGATATTCCATTGTTTCTTCTTTGAACACTATTTGTAACATAGTTCAACATGGGTGTTGGCCTTTGCTTTATCGATTTTTTTTGGCTAGTCTCATTGAGATTGAGCTGTTCAGTAATCTGCATTTTTCTCCAACATACGGACGATTTGCAGAAAATGAATGTGATTTTCAGATTCAGCATAAAATTCCGCATCTATAGAGTGGTCATATGACTACTTCATTTTTTTGACCATTTTTGGCCCGTGAGCGCGCCGCCTACTCTATGGGCAGTTCCTACCGAGTTCTGAGGTCATCAGGGTAGTTCCTACTGAGTTCTGCAGAGTTCTGCAGACGTCAATTTATTTTTTTCCTGAGCTACAGAAAACTCCTTGAAGAGATTTAAAGTCATTTTCTATCCCTTTTTATTATGGAGAATCCATTTTTCTTGCGTCTGTTTTACTATCTTTGCACGAGACCTGCTTTTTGAGGTATTCCATTTTTTCCCTGATCTGAAGTCACTATTCACTGTTGCAGCCATTTCCGGAGTGCAGACTGGAGTCGCTTTTAAAATCCTGAGTGGTTCTGAAGCATACATGCATGCATACACGCAAGTGCAAGGCCAAACATCACCCATTGTTTGTCTGTTCATTGGGCAGCCCCATCAAGTTCTTTATTGGTTTTATTGATCCCATTTCTGCTCGTCTTGGAGTCTTGGTCTGGTTTTTTTTTCCATCTAAATCTTTGTATACCTGAAATGGAGCAGGAACAAACACCAAAGCACGTTCATCCATAGGATACTGAGACTATTCAAGCAGAGGAACAAGATGCAAAGCAGGAATTTAACAGTGGTAGCAGAGGTATTGATGTGACTGTGCACGATATCGATTCCACACGTCAAAGCGTCGACCTGGCGAGTTCCAGCAACGTCGACGATCAACAAGCGTCACTAGGGTCTTTCGTTCACGGCGCGCAAGAAGACGATGGGCAAATCAAGAAAGACAACCAATATTTCAATCATATGAAACTTATCCACCCATGGGAAAACAAGAATTGGATTCTATTGGTGATCCTTATGCTATGTTACTGGCTGGTTTGGAATAACGCGAGCGTGTTTTACGCGTCCAAGAAGAGAACATGCAGAATTTCTTTTATATACAAGAGACGCTGGTTTTCAACAAGACCGCAGCTTCAATTCAAGAGCGCGACGCGCGCAGACGCTTGACCATTTCTTTTGCAGATATGAGTTCACCGAGTTTCCCGTCAGGATCTACTACGACTCCTGTTCCTTTCAGTCCACCGACCATTATACTGGAACCGATGTCGTCACCAAAGGGTCACTGTTCAGGAGACGATCATAGAGTACCTGTTTGGACGGCGAGTTCCGAAGTTGGTCACGATATCTCCGAAGGGTCTTATGAATTACCTGAGACAAAATTTGCAAAGGAGCTTAAAGATGAAATTGGCGAGCTCACAGAAGAAGAAGCACGAAGAGATGAGCGGCTGGCTGGAAGACTATTTATTGAGGGATGTCAAGGAGAAAATGAAGCATAATTCAAAGCTACCGAAGTACGAGAGAAGCGTACGCGTAAGACGCTTAAGGGAAAATCCAAAGTCGAGTTCCACAAGACTCTCTCTGAAAGTTCTGAGGATGAAATCTTGGAGACGGATGACCCACTTCTTTCGAAGTTGCTCCAGCGTATTGATCAGATGAACGAGAAGATCTCCAAGACGTCCGAGGACATTCGGCGTATGCCAACCTCCAGTCGCTTACTGAATCATTACCACCTACTAAGAAAAGTCCCTTTGTTACACGAGAGTCATCAGCTTTTGCCACAATTACAGAAGTGTGTGGAGGTATGAATAAACATGAATGGTCGGATGACAGTGAAGAGGATACGACTCACGCTCTGAAAATGGAAATTCCACCCTTGGATGGGCGCAACGTTGAGAAGTATGCGCAAAATTTTGGAAATTCCCTGGTGCTCACTGGCAAAGCCAAAGCCAAGGATCGGGTGAAAGCTAATCTCATTGTTCAAGGTATCAAAGATCCTGAACTCCAAAAACGAGTCTGCAGATTGCTCAAAAAGGCCACAAGCTTTGAGGATCCTCTGAGCAAAGTCCAAGACCTCTATCCTACGCTCGAGATGCACCTCTCAATTCTGGGTGAGATTTCGAAGGTGTCCCATTTACCTTATGACCCAGAACCACAGCAACTGGTCAAATGATTGGCAACGCTGGAAAGGCTGTTTGACATATTGAACCCAGGGGTTATGAGTGAGGAGCGCAAACTTATGGAGCTTTTGTTGTGGTTTACGACTTGGGAACTCTCTTGTTCTCTTGTTCCTCTTGTTTCTCGAAAATCCCAAATCCCAAATTGACAAACCTCTGCGCAGGATCTTTAGCCGGAGCACCAATACATAGACACTTCACAAATTCGAAGACAAAAACCCTGTCCAGAGATATCGAAGTATCATACAGCACTTCGTTCACGCAACTGGCATTTCGATGCTTCATATGTATTCATAGGCTGCAGTGCGATTGCGACTCGCGCGCTCGCTGCGCTGCTGCTGTTCGAAGCCATAACACTACCCCCCCCTGAGACCTCGCAGAGGTCTCACTCCTCTGGGTGGGCGTCACGCTGTCGAGCCTCAAAGACAGGCCCAGAAAAAAACACTTTTTGGACCTCAACATGTGCTGGCTACTGAAGCATAATAGTGGTCGAAACCCACACACTGAGGTACAGTACATGGCATACCTGTCGTCAGCGCCTCATTCATACGCCGTGTTCGACTCTGCCACGGCTGTGTCTTGGCGGAAGCTGCAGAAGACAACTTCGCCAGGCACACTGCACGGGCTCTACCCACAGCAAAGCTGTGGGTTCGTCGAAATACCATAACATTGGGCACAGCAATCGAAGCTGAGTGCCAAGCAGACAAACAACCAACAGGACTATACATCTGTCCAATCGAGAGGGCATATTAAGGCAGTCGACACCATTAATGGCGTCCCGACTGTCGAATCAGCCATTACTTGGAATCCAGACTGTCAAATTAGCTATTACTTGGCATCCAGACTATCGAATCAGCCATTACTTGGCATTCCGACTGTCGCTTCAGCAGTCTGTGCCCTGCTCGAGAGGGCGGAGGTCCAGAGGAAGTACGGGATGTCTGGGGAGTAGTACCGTAGGCGGAGGCTCCAGTGGTCGACCTGGAACCCCGCATGAGTTTTTCGAAAAACCACGCCGCAGAGAAGTGAGGTTACTTAGGATGGAGTCAAAGGAACTGAAGGTACACGGGATCCTCCTCTAGAGCTTTACTCGACTTCCAAGACCATGTGTCATTATCCCATTCACAGCGGCACAGGAACGTGCGGCGCTTTTTAGATCCCACTCGACATCTAGCCAGAATCTTGACAAGTCGAGGGGAGTCCCCGGTTTTGACAGGTGGCATCGGGAATTTCCACACTGGCTGTCCCTCTCGATGGATGTAGGGCTTTATGCCGTCTCGATTGAAAACTCGCAACCCATCGAAGGGGGCAGGGATGTCCGGTTTAACATTCTCGCCCTTGTTCAGTACCTCGAGAACTTTGTAAGGGCCGCACCAAACAACATGCTCCCAAACTACAGATTGCGATGTCGCGCGCGCTGGCATCCTGTGCCAGAATGAAATAAAAAGATACGTTAAACACGACGAAAAATGTTTCTGAATAGCTGAAAATAAAGCTGATTAGCATAAAAAACGCTTCGGCCAAAAAGCGCGCTGCAAAACGCGTAAAAACGGGACGAAAATTTTTTCGACGTGAAAAAGGTGAATAGTAGGACCCTAACGCCGTCCCTCCCGTCTTCCAACTCGCTATAGGCGCAAAGAAAAACGCGTCGCGAGCAGCGCGTAAAACTCGAAAATTTTTCATATTTCGCCACGACCCCTCAGGTCGCGCCCTGCCGCCTTTTTCTTATTCCTCTCCATGCACCTCCCTCCCCACCCTCATGCCCATCACTCCCCTTGCCCTGCAGCTCAGGCAGCTGCCCTGGGGGAACGCGGTCAACCCCTGGCAATGGACACCAACACTCTCCACGACGCCAAGCACAAGTACAAGGCCAAGTACGTCAAGATCGGCGGGTAGCACGTAAGACACTGAAGCGTACATGGTCTTGCTGCACGCGAGTGTGCTGGTTGTGTATAATTTTATTTTATTTTCAAAACATTTATTTTCAAAACAAATTTTGCAGCGGTTTTTGAAGTAGGACAAACCACACAAACGCAAGAAACAAACCCAACAAGGCAGCAGGACAGGACGCCACAGCACCACGCGCCAACACAGCACCACGGGGCACAGCACGGGGGAGCAGGGCACCGAGGGAGAGCGGGCCACACAGCAACGCCGCACAGGGCGGAGACGACAGAAAACGCACAGCACGACACCCCAGGGCGCACACGGCACAAAGCACAACGGCGAACAACACCACGCAGCAACACACCACAGCAAAACACACACAGCGCGGGGGGACAAGACAAAACACGGCGCCCGAGGGCACAGGACCCCAGGACGATGGACAGCGCCCCAGGACACAACACAGCGCGCGGCAGCACCAAACGGAGCAAAACGAAACAACACAGCGCACAACCACGCAACGCCAGGCGGCACAACGCGCAGCGACACGGCGCAGCACAGCACCCAGGGACACACCACAGCACACGACCAAAAAGCGACACCGGGAGCCACCAGGACCCACCAGGAGACAACAGAGGACAGCCAGGCCCAACAGCAAACGGGCAAACACAACAGGCAACAACACAAAACACCAGCCAGCGCCGCAAGGGCAAGAGAGCACCGCACAGAGAGCAACGACGCAGGCACACCAGCAGAGCAACGCACAAGCAGAGCACAGAAGCAGAAACAACCCGGAACCAGCCCGGAGCCCGGAACCAGCAGAGAACGCAGCAGCGCAGGACAGCAAAGCAGGACAAAAACAGCACAACACGGCCCGGCAAAACACCGCGCCAAACAACACGGCGCAAGAACCCAACCCGACACAAGCACCCCACACACCACCGGGCACAACACAAAACGCGCCACAGACCGCGGCGCCACACGACGGGAAGCACGACGAAGCACAACAGAGGACACCACAACCGGCAGGGGGGGGGGGGCACAACCGGCAAACACCAGAGGCAGCACGGGGAAGAGCGACGCCGCCAGCACGGCCCCACCGGGCACGCGCAACACAACAGGCAAGAACACAAAAGGAGGAGGCGCAGGCAGGGGGCACCGAACGACGGAGCGCAAGCGCACACAGGCCCCCACCGAAGCACAAGGCCCACAGCAACACACACCAACACGCCCCAGAGCCCAGGACACACAACCGCAGCACCGCACAACAGGCACACCACGGCACGGGAAAGAAAAACCAAGAGAGGGGGGGGGGGGGGCATCAGGCGCCAAGGCCCAAGGCACCCAGGGCCGGAAAACACGGAAAGCCGGAGGCAAGGGGGGCGCGGAACAGTGGAAAAAAAACCCACAAACAGGGGGGGGGGCACGAGACGCCAAGGCCCAAGGCACCCAGGGCCGGATAACACGGAACGCCGGAGACAAGGGGGGCGCAGAAGAGGGAAGGAAAAAAAACATCAACAACGGGGGGGGGGGCACAAGATGCCAAGGCCCAAGGCACCCAGGGCCGGAAAACACGAAACGCCGGAGACAAGGGGGGCGCAGAAGGGGAAGAAAGCAGAAAAAACCACAAACAGGGCGACCCAAGCCTGACGGGGGCCAAGCAGACAAAGAGGGCACCAGGAACGGCCACAAGAAAAGGTGAGGCGCACCGAAACGCGCCCGGAAGGCCAGCCCGCCTGACCCCGCCAAGAAAGCACGCACACGCGCACACGCGCGGGACCGAGGCGTGGCGTCCTCCGACCCGAAAGGGGAGGTGTCGGCGTCCACATGAAACAGCCCCGGTGCATCGGCCGAGTTCCCCGTCGAAAGACCAACGGTATGGGAAACCGGACGCGTCAGTGACCGGGTCCGCACATGCCACCACCGAAGCGCACGCACCCCAAGACCGAAGCCCGAGGGACCCGCCAGCGACGACCCCGTTGCGCGGCCCCGAACGGGTACGACACAGAGCGTGCCCAGCGCCCCTGCCTCGGCAGGGGCCGGCGGCAGGCACAAAGAGCCCGGTTCTCGGCCGGCCTCCACGTGCCCCACGCAGCCACCCAGTAAAGCCGGGGGCGACAGCCCCCGGGATGGGGGAAGACACCACGGCGACCGGAAAGCCGACCGGAGCACCGAGAGCGACCGGACCGGACGAGGTGCGGCGCACCAACGCGGGGCCACGAGGCACGCCAGAGAGGCACGCCGCCGGCCACAACCACGGCAGAGGACAGGTGCCAATCCACAACGGCCACCCGGTGCCGCAAACCCGTGAAGCACGCACAAAACATGACGAACCGCGGCACGGGAGGAGGTGCCAAGGACAGCCGGGACCCCACGCCCGCACACCGCACCCACAGCCAGTGGGTAGCGGGCCCCGGTCGCACGCCCCAGAGGACGGGCGGTCGGGGGTGGGAGAGCGCTTGACCCCGGACGCCCCACAGCCAGGCAAGAGGCGCCCCCCCCGGGTGCCCTCGAGCCACCCCCACAGCGTGCAAAGCCAGCTCACAAGAGCGCGCGCTGTGGGGTAGGTGACGAGTCCCCACGCCCGCATCCCCCGCACCCACAGCCAGTGGGTAGTGGGCCCCGGCCGCACGCCCCAAAGGACGGGCGGCCGGGGGTGGGAGAGCGCCCGACCCCGGACGCCCCACAGCCAGGCAATAGGCGCCCCCCCCGGGTGCCCTCGAGCCGCCCCCACAGCGCGCAAGGCCAGCTCGCAAGAGCGCGCGCTGTGGGGTTGGTGGCGGGTCCCCACGCCCGTACCCCCCGCACCGACAGCCAGTGGGTAGTGGGCCCCGGCCGCACGCCCAGAAGGACGGGCGGCCGGGGGTGGGGTAGCGCCCGACACCCGACGCCCCACAGCCAGGCAAGAGGCGCCCCCCCCGGGTGCCCTCCAGCCGCCCCCACAGCGCGCAAAGCCAACCTCGCAAGAGCGCGCGCTGTGGCGTTGGTGACGGGTCCCCAGGCCCGCACCCCCCGCACCCAGAGCCAGGGGGTGGCGAGCCCCGGCCGCACGCCCTAAAGGACGGGCGGTCAGGGATGGGAGAGCGCCCAACCCCGGACGCCCCTCAGCCAGGCAAGAGGCGCCCCCCTGGGTGCCCTCGAGCCGCCCCCACAGCGCGCAAAGCCAGCTCGCAAGAGCGCGCGCTGTGGGGTTGGTGACGGGTCCAAACGCCCGCACCCCGCGCACCCGCAGCCAGTGGGTAGTGGGCCCCCGCCGCACGTCCCAAAGGACGGGCGGTCGGGGGTGGGAGAGCGCCCGACCCCGGACGCCCCACAGCCAGGCACGAGGCGCCCCCCCCGGGTGCCCTCGAGCCGCCTCCACAGCGCGCAAAGCCAGCTCACAAGAGCGCGCGCTGTGGGGTTGGTGACGGGTTCCCACGCCCGCACCCCCTGCACCCGCAGCCAGTGGGTGGTGCGCCCCGGCCGCACGCCCTAAAGGACCGGCGGTCGGGGGTGGGAGAGCGCCCGACCCCGGACACCCCACACCAAGGCAAGAGGCGTCCCCCCAGGGCGCCCTCGAGCCGCCCCCACAGCGCGCAAAGCCAGCTCGCAAGAGCGCGCGCTGTGGGGTTGGTGACGGGTCCCCACGCCCGCTCTCCCTGCACCCACAGCCAGTGGGTAGTGGGCCCTGGCCGCACGCCCCAAAGGATGGGCGGTCGGGGCTGGGAGAGCGCCCGAACCCCGGACGCCCCGCACCCAGGCAAGAGGCGCCCCCCCCGGGCGCCGTCGTGCCACCCCCACAGCGCGCAAAGCCAGCTCGCAAGAGCGCGCGCTGTGGGTTTGGTGACGGGTCCCCACGCTTGCGCCCCCCGCACCCACAGCCAGTGGGCAGTGGGCCCCGGCCGCACGCCCCAAAGGACGGGCAGTCGGGGGTGGGAGAGCGCCCGACCCCGGACGCCCCACAGCCAGGCAAGAGGCGCCCCCCCCCGGGTGCCCTCTTGCTGTCCCCACAGCGCGCAAAGGCGGCTCGCAAGAGCGCACGCTCTGGGGTTGGTGGCGGGTCCCCACGCCCGCACCCCCCGCACCCACAGCCAGTGGGTAGCGGGCCTCGGCCGCACACCCTAAAGGACGGGCGGTCGAGGGTGGGAGAGCACCCGACCCACTCGTTGTTACCAAAGATGCCGTGTGTACGCGGGCACTGGAGGATCGACTGGTTGCTGCGCTCCGCTAGGCCATTGCCTCGAGGACGGTTGGCTACTGTTTGGTGCATTTCGATCTTGAAACGCTGTGCCAACTCCTTCCACGCTTCGGACTCGAACAGCTTGTCTCGATCAGAAAGAATTTGTCGGGGACATCTTTTGAGTCGGATTACTTCACGCAGGAACAAATAGACACGGTCGTCGGCGGTCATGTCTTTGCGGCAGGGGATGGACATTCCACGCTTGGAGAATCGGTCAACCAGAGTCATGATGGCGTCATGGCCTCTAGTGGTCGGCGGCAATCCTGAAACCCAGTCGATGGACACACTATGCCATTTGGTGTCGGGCACCCGTAGAAGTCTGGGTTGTCTGGCGGTGTCGACACGCCGTGACTTAGCCGCTTGACACACATCACAACTTAAGATGTAACACTCGACGTAATGTCGAAGATGTGAACAAACGTAGTCGCGCTTGATCAGCGCCATGGTTCGAAGTACTCCCAAATGGCCATAGAACTCCGACTCGTGATACATAGCCACAATCGAGGTCACGAGCGTTCGAGGGACAAGCACATATTTGCCCATCGTCGACAACTGGAAGAATCTACCATCATCGAAGGACAACTTGGCATCATGGAGTTGGTGTCGTGCCGCAGGGCTTCGAACCGTGACTTCGTAGATGTTTCTCGTACGTGGGTCTTCTCGATAGGCCGCTGCCCACACAGCTGTCGAAGTCAAAACCTTGCACTGGTAGTGTCGGTGTACTCGACGGTGTGTACCTTTAAGACTCGACGGGTACAGTGTGTTCGGTCCAACCTTAGGCAAGGGAACTGACTGTAGTGTGCCGTCTCAGTGGCGTCGACAGCGAATTAGTTCCCCCAGGGTCGGGGCATATTGAAGTTCTTTGCCAAAAGTGACTCGAAGAGGGCGGTCCATGTCTATTTCGGGAAGGTCTTCGGTGTCGGTAGACGTGTCCGGCTCGTTGCCAGCATCATCCAGATGTACCTCTGGTTGGTGTGAATCCTCAGCCAGAATCTCGTTTGATGGCAGTGGCTTCAGGTCCTCCGGCCCGACGGCTGGTTCAGTGTCGAATTGGAGGGCTGGTTCCGCATCTTTGTCAACATCAGGTTCCTTCCCCACGGAGCGTCCGCTTCGAAGCGAAACATACAGGTGGTCGTATGGCTGGGGCCACACTTCATCGTGTGAGAACGAGTCCTCGACCACATGTAGGAACTCACCGACAGGTTCTCCTTCTGCTGAAACCCAGTTCTCGACCAAGGGTACTACAAAGGCCCGTGTACGTGTGGCATTCTCGATGTCCATCAACTGCCGCGAAGTCAGGCGGGAACAGGCGTCCGCTGCTGGATTTTCCAGGCCCGGTACATACCACAATGTGAGGTTGTACTCTTCGAGGAACTGGGACCAACGTGCTTGTCGTGGTGTCAGCGGTCGAGGGCACGTCTTAAGATGAAGAAGGCTTTCGTGGTCAGTGTGCACATGCACCTGCTGTGGTCCTCGAAGTAGATGAAACCACCGCTCCAAGGCTAACACGATGGCCAACAGTTCCTGTTCTCGAATCGGGTATCGAGTTCTGGCAGGTTGCATTTTCCGCGACATGAAGGCAATAGGTCGAAGATGTCCCTTGTACTTTCCATGCGCGCATCGCTGCGCTAGCGTGGCACCCACGCAATCTTTTGAAGCATCCGTGTACAAGTGATACGGCTGTCGGGGATCGATGGCACTGAGATGTGTCGCATTGATCATTGCTTGCTTCAGCTTGTCGGAGGAAGCTTGATGTACAGCTGTCCACTCCCACTTGAAATCTGCCTTAAACATTGCGGTCAGAGGGGCTGTGACAGCTTGGAACCCTTCGACAAACTGCTAGTAAAATCCATAAAACCCGATGAATTGTCGAACTTCATGAACCGTGGTCGGCGGAGGCCAACCTCGAATGACCTTGATCTTTTCGGGGTCCATGTGTACTTCGTCTCCATCGATGATGTATCCGCAGAAGGGTACTCGACTCTGGAAGAATGTCGATCTATCGATGCAGGGAAACAGCTGGTGTCGACGGAGTAGTTCATGTACCAAATTGAGATGTCGTTGGCGTTCATCCGCATCCTTCGAGAAGACGAGAATGTCGTCGATGTACACCCATAGGAAGATCCTCAAGTGGTCTCGAAGGACATCATTCACGACGCGTTGAAACGTCGATGGCGCATTACAGAGGCCAAAGGGCATGACAACCCATTCGAAGGCGCCAAATTGTGTGTTGAAGGCGGTTTTCTCGACATCTTCGTCGTGGATTCCGATCTGGTGGAACCAGCTAACAAGGTCTGTCTTCAAAAATACGGTGGAACCCCCCAGTGTACTCAAGATGAATTGCATCGAAGGCAAAGGATATCGATCTCGAACAGTTCGCGTATTCGACGCTCCGTAGTGGACGCACATACGCCATTTACCATTCGCTTTCTTCACCAGCAGGCAACCCGCTCCGTATGGACTCGAGGATGGTCTGATCCGACCAGATCGATGTAACTTGTCCAGCTGTGGTCGAAGTTCATCTAATTGACTCGGGTCCATTTTGTAAGGTTGTCTTCCGAATCGAGGCGTATTCGATGATCTCTACCAGGTCGATGCGGAGGTAGGTCTCCATACTCCGCTTTCTTCCGGTCGTAGAGGTCCGCCCACTGTAATAAGTTGGGGAATTCGGGCCTCTCAGAAGCTTTCTGGAGGAACTCTACAAGACCTCATAGAGCTTCAAGATCCTAAGATACTAGGATATTTACTCATATTTGGCTCATATTTCAAGCCTATAGCTTACTGCTAGAGTCTACTGCTCTTAGGTACACCACACAGAGCAGAGATCTAGATTACACCAGTAGCCATACATGAATAATCACATTCCATATGCTTATAATGTGATCTAATCATGTTTTATGCCATTTTAGAAGGTTCTAATGTATTAGAAGCTATTTTGAAGCTATTTAGAAGCTTCAGAAGGCCTGTCACGATTGTCGGCGCCTGCTGTCGCCGACGGCAATTTACGTGATATTGACAAGGCCTGTGACAAGATAGACTACTCAGAAAGTTGCTAAAATATAGGTTTTATTGCCTTTGTAATGGGAATTTATTGTTACACTAATTTTCCTGTTATTTAGGCATGTGAACCCGTATTACTGGACCAGCCAGTTGGTCCAGCTTGATATTCGTCAAGTTCTTCGTCTTCTTGCTGTTGCCTGTGTCCTGTACTTGCCAACAAGATCAATTGTAATGGAGAACATTGGAAACAATTTGATTTTTAAGTGCAAGACAAGGAAAATGGGTTTTCTATATGCACCCAAGCACGAGCATATGAAAGTCCAGTAATCTGAGTTGGAGCAGGCCAATGACGACGAGGAGGACGCGCAGAAGCTGGGGCAGCGTACGCTGTTCCATAATGGTGAGTCCCTTGCTTGAATTTAATGAAAAGTTGGAGAAACTCTGAAGAATTGAAGGTATCCTTCCAAATACCTCCAAAAGCCCTTGAAATTACTTTGAAAACTGGGAGAACGCAGTTCAAAACGCGCTGCAGCGAGGACGACGACGACAAGGACATCGAAAGTCGACGCTTTGGACTTCCTGGAGCCTTCTACAAGTTCAAAAATTTGATTTTCTTGAAGATATTTAAGTTTCATTAAGGACTACTTTGAGTTACTCGATAATACCTTGAAAAGTGGTCAAAACAAGTCAAAAATCGTGGATATCTTGGACCTACGCGCTGCTGGGCGACGTGAACGAGCGCTGGCGGACTTCGACAACGCGCTTTCAAGGCGCTGCAGACTGCTGCAGCCTTTTGCTTTGCAATTTTGAAGTGTAACATAGCATTCCTTTGATGTTTGTGTTGTTGCATTTTATTGTTTCATTGCACACGGCCTTCGGTTGCCCTGTGTCGTCTATTCACGCGCTTCGACGCGCTTTTCTAGCTGCAGGCGTGTCGCCAGTAGCTTGATTGTCGATTTCCGACCCTCCCTTCCCCTTCAAAGCTATGATTTCATTGAAGTTTTTCACTAACTTTTGATGTTCCCAAAGGCCAAAAATGTCGAAAATGGCCTACACTATTTTACGCATAACTTGGCGCCACTGGCTCAAAACGCGTCAACTAAAGTGCTAACGTGAACTAGAGAGCGCTGGCTCTCAAAAGACGTTTTCATCCTCAACAAGGGCTTTTTTCTGTGATTTTTTCAAGATGATCCACGATGCACTTTTTGCCCAACCCTCTAAAGCACCCCAAAATGACTTTTGGTGTTTTACGCATATCTTCGAGCCACTGCGCTGAAAAAATTCGAACTAAGCATGTATGGAAAGTACAGAGCAGGATGCTCTTATTTCATATTTCACTTTGTTGAAATCAATTTTGCTCTTATTTTTTGCATCCCCAACAAAGGCACCCATGAACCACACCCCAAAAAACTCTCAAAAGTGCCTTTTGTGCTTCCTTCATATCTCATAGAGAAAAAAGGTTTGAGGTTTGATATTATTTTTCTAAACAACACTGAAGTATGTGCTTTCTAACCCTGGGTCACTTTTATTTTAAAAAAATGAGAATTGCTATGGTAAAAATGCCACAAGTTACCACACAAACCACTTGGTGAAAAATCATGCAAAATGGTTTCGGAGTTTTAATCATTTCTCTGAGACCCTGGTGAGTTCGAACCTGAACCAAGGTGTTTAACAAACACTGGAGCATGGAGATTCGAAAACATGTTTACTTCGAATTTCTGTGGAGGAAAAGGGATTTTTCCGAAGGTTGTCAACTCGATACATGAAAGCATGTTTTCACATTTGTTGGTCATGGTGCCACAAGAAAAAGACCTTTCTCAGAGCCTATGGTGAGTTGGTGAGTCATCAAAGCTGTTTTGGAAAGGTAATGGTGTCTAGTTTGCAGATATTCAATCATTAGATTTTATGAAAAATGTGATAACAGTGAAAGATTTCAATTTCTTTATGTTTTTTTGATGGTTTTTCAGCATGTGTTACATGTGAGATTCATGTGTCTCCCCCAACTTCTATTTCTCTGACCCTATGATGAGTTGGGTCAGCATCAAATATGTTTCGAAAACCTGAGGACATGCCCCACCCAGTGCAGATATTCTTTCTCTGACATCTCACTGACATAGTGCAGAAAAATGCTGCGGAAGTTGGGCATTTTCAAGAAAAAACAGGCTTGCGACATCAATTTTTTCTAAACCATTCGCGAGTCTTTGGTCTTCTAACCTTGAATCAATGTGTGATATTGCAGTTTGTAATTGTTTCCATCAGTTTTCATTCATTCTGACTAGGCTTAGCCTAGGTAGAGAGGTAGATACCTTAGAATTACTTTAGACACACAATAAATAGTGAAACATTTTGTTGTCTTTTTTTTCGGGCACAAAACAAACTTGGCCACAACCATTAACAGACCGTTTGCATCCGCCACATTCACCGTCAAAGCCTTTCCCTTCGACTCCCCAGGCTGAGTGGCTCAATTCGGCTGGCCCGTTGTCCAGGGGACAAACAAGGCTTGGGGCGTGTTGCCACCAGGGAGTAGGGAGGCGATTGATGGGTGTGAGCGGAAGGCGGAAAGAGAAGACTCAATGCAGGAGCACCGAAATGAAACATTAAAAGACCGTGCTTGACCAAACCATTTGCATTGACCTCCCTCTAGTCTCTCTGGGTCCTTGTGACCATCTTTCGATGAGAGAGGTTGCTGGTGGTACATGGCCGCGGAAGAAGCTTGTAACACTTACTTACTTTTACTTACTTACTCTAGCTAGCTAGCTAACTAGCTAGTATATGAGATGCATTGACTTTCATGGTATCATAATCCTAATGCTAACGGGTGAGTTCAACTCAACTTAATGTCTCTGGTCCTCCCCCTATAGGGCAGGGTGGTGAGGAGAAGTGCCGCAAGGCGCTGGTACTGTAATAGAGGTAACCATTCCAGTAGGTGCAGGCCGGAATGTTAGTGTTCGATACCATTTAACTTCTTTTCATCCCTTTATCTTTGACCTGAAGTGAGTGCTGGGCACTGGTTACGGCCTACGGTTGCCCTAACCAACCCACTGCCGGTCTACGCATACACACGGCCTACGGTTGCCCTGTGTTGCATTGGCTTCCCACGTAGACGCACGGCCCACGGTTGCCCTGTGTCGCATTGGGATGTGCTGAGCTTGTACGGCCTACAGTTGCCCTATGAGCCTCAGTCTTGGTATTTTTGGCAAGCTGTTTATTTTACATCATCCATTGCTTCATTTGAGCACAATTGCATTTGAGCTAGGAAGTGATTTGTCCTCATTTCACTCTACCATGCACCTCATCCTTCACTGCATGGCCATCAAGGCAAGCGGTTGACTAGTGACGTATTCTACTCTCCATTCGGATTGCATTTCATTCATTTCACTCGATAAGGTCACTCATTCTTTGCCTTTCTCTTTGCAAATCTTACATTTCATACTTATTGCATTACTTCCTTATTGCAAGGGCTTCCCCATAACGCTCAACATGCAATATGGTCCGTAATTGATCTGCCCTACGTAGCTCTATGACCACCTTTGCTCAATAGACCCCGAGTTTTCGTTCACCGACGAACAATCAATTCGTATCCACCCAACCTTTGTTGATTAACTGCAAGTTGTGAGGAATGAATCTCTTTTTCCAACCCTCGCGATCATTGACCTAGGTCATTTGGTCTAAAGAGCTAGTTTGACCTCAAATTTGCTACCGAACCACTGCGGGTACGTTCCGCTTCGTTAATTTTTGCTGGATCGCCTGGTACAGCCGCAATTACCGGGTTTGAGAGTGCCCAATTGAGTGTCCGTAGTCTACAACATGACATTCTCTATCACATACTCTATCCCCCCAACAAGACCATCAGACGCGTGACAGACCTAATTGGATTCTTTTTTCACACATTCCCTGCCTCATCACACTACACAAACAACACACACATCAACACCTACCATGAGTCATTTGATTATTCCATTTATTGCTTTGGATATCACACTCTGAGGAATTGCCGTAGTACCACTTCTATCCAGTTTTTGTCTGCGAGCCAACATGTAGGTCACTTCCTTCGTGTAGATAGTCAGTGTCCGCTTATAGCCGACATTGGTCTCACCTCGCCACATCTTTGTTGTGTAACACAAGTGAACAGGTTTACGTTTGGTCACTAAGCCTGTGACTTGGCTAATGCATTCCGCGGTGTGTTAGTGAAGAGTCCTACGCCGGTAGCCACCGAGACCAAGCGGTGCACTACGGTAGGCTCATTGAAAGGGATTCTCGAAAGGTGGTGAATGCCTACAGTGTATAGGATTCTACCCTCGCGCGGGTAGATAGCTACTTTCCATGCAGTTGGATAGACCCCTTCTCTTGCGGTAGAGATAGATGACGGAGTTAAGCTCCATGAGGATAGCCTGAATCCTGGAACTCAGTTGAGTGGAATGCATTCATCATGTAGAAAGACAGGCCCCCGCACGGATGGCTTTGTACAACCATCTGCTGGGCAAGGGGTTCGCCATTGATTGGTCTTCCGGTAAGGTACAGAACACACTTTGACTACGATAAGCATTTTTCTGAGATTTACTACTTCTACTTGTCTCAGACAACGGTCCATTCGTTCCGCTTATCTGAGGCAGTAGCGACGCTCCAATCTCGCTTTTAGGGGCAGTGGCGACCCTCCAGTCGGGTAGGATGTAGGCTTGCCTTCGAGCTAAGCGGTCCATCCAGGAAAGAGCCGACCTTTCCGACGCCTTGACTACGTACGTACTTCGTTTTGAGACAACCCCAGGGGACCAACCCACCCCTACCCGTAAACCCATCCCCTACATTCACATACAATTCATTGGTTTTGTCATCTTTAGCACTTACCACAACCCATACATCTTCTTTCTCTGAATTTACATGATCAACACACTTCTACATTTTCGCCTTTTCGTGCAAATTATTTGCATTGGTGATTTACGTCTTTTAGGACATTTCTACACAAATCAGTATTCCCGCTAGCTTCATATCTCATTAGATTACTGTGTGCTATGTCCTGGTATGCCATGGTGCATACCAGGTGCTGCCCTAGGTCGTTGATGGTGCCGGAGGGCTCAGGGCCGGCAAGACCGGGGGGGCAGGCACGCGAGGAGTCGACCTGAACGTTGCTGTTGGGGGCAGAACCGGATACACGGACACCAACGGAGGCAAGAGCGGCGACAACGGAGGCAAGATCCATGCTGATTGTTATCCGGCAAAAAATCCCAGTCTATGAAGAAAATTGATGCGGATAATCCTAAGTACATCTGAGTGTCCATATCTGTCTGAAAAGATTTACAAAAATCCGATTGTGAAAAAATATTTGGCTGATTTGGCTTCGGGCGCGCATCAGCGGCAATTGGCGATTCCAGGTAAATGATCGGAACGCGACGGATTTACGATGAATGGACCGCGGAATCAGATCCGGCACATCAGAAATATATAGGTCTGATCCTGAGACTGAGCTGCGGGGCGGCGATTCCGCCGAAGCAGAGAAAATGACCAAAATGTAGCCAATCTGGGGCAGATCTGTGAAAATCTGAGCAGATGGGGGTTAGCCGCACTTACACTCCCCCTCCAAAAACACACTGGGGTGTGTCGCTACGTCAACGAAGAATGTAGTGCGGGTAAGTCCCAGAAAAAAAATAGAAATGTAGCCTCGATGGGGCGAAATCTGCTTGATCTGACCTGATTTGGGCTGAATTGGCACTGAATCAGGATGGATGAACCTGAAATAAGACAGAATGAGGAGTGACGAACAGTCCTCCGGGCAGTAAAACGTTAGGTTAAGGGCTAAAAAGCATGTAAACGTATCGAGAATCGATACCAAACCATGCCCTGGTTGAGAATGAAGTAGATTATTGGTGGATTGAGTGGGAAAATCAAGAAATGGAGTGACATCTCAGCGCTCTGGCACAGTAGCTGTCGCGGGCACGCTACGGTGTTCTCCACGTACTCTACATCGTGTTACTCCCGCTTTTCTCGTTCTGAAAAGTGCAGCATGTGCTTCAGATTTGGCGCATCTGGTGGATGATCACAAGATTCAGCAAGGTTGAGAATCAATTTGAGCAGAGATGAAGGAGATGAAACAATCATAGAGAGGGAAAACAAATACAAATGTAGTCTGCAGGCCCTAAGTGAACAGAAAAACATCAGCGTCAACGAAGTAACTTCGCCTAACTTGCCTAACTTCGTTGAATGAGAGGAGATGACAAGGAAATCAACCTAAATTGTCCTAAAATCAGGAAATTCCCTAAGATGAAGGTGAAATGAAGCGGAATGTCTAGAACTGAAACTACTAACACCTTCGTTTAGACTAGAGTTAATATATATTGTCGTTTATTCAGCTGAGTTGTGCTTTCCGGCACGTTGGTTCGCGAGCATCCAACAGATTCCATGAAAATGTGGATCATGTGATGATGCATCATGATGGGACATGATGGCCCTGGATCCTTGGCATGTAACGCGCCGAAGGTTCGCTGAAGGCGCTTTACTGACAGTATATAACTGAGAGACACCGACTAGTCCTTTATTTACAGTGGCGGCGGTGTCAATTGACTTGGACAAGGCCCATCTTTCGATTGAGTCCCACAAGACACTTGGATTCACCATTTTCGACAGTTTCAGGTCGGATTGAGCTCACATTGGCGTGTGCCAAAAATACACTGTAGCTTACGGAAGCTCTGAGGTCCGAGAGGCTGCTGTTAGAAGTCCCTGGAGCTCCTATATGAAGGTTGTCTGAACAATTGACGTCGGGGTTTTGCTGCAACAGTACAAGAATGATGGACAAACCTGAGGAATTCAAGGTAAATTCAAGGAATCTGGATCCGAATCTGGACTTTGGCTTCAGCATCACGGCAAATGAAGGTAAGATCTGAGTTCCTGGCGTCGCATCTAGTGCAGCCAGTACTACAGGGGGTGCCTGTAGGGGTGAATGTCGCCGGCCGGCGTTTTTACTATGTACATTTGCTTCCATCTGCACGAGTAGCCAAATTCCAAAGATGCACAGACCAACAGAGACAAGATTACCCCGAATCTGCCTGAATTAAGCCTGAGTTTGGTTTTTTCTGGACACGGCAGCACACTCCGTGGCTTTCGGCAGCGTATCTACGCCTTGTCTGCCGAACGGAGACCAAAGAAAAGTTGATTGACGTCAAATTATCAAACATTCGCAGTTCTCCACATCATGATGTAATCAGGAAGAATGAACAGTGGATTGAGCAGAATGTGGTTTTTTCAAGTCGTCAGAACACTCACATTGGAATAAGTGGTCGACGGGGCGAGGCTGGAGCTTTTGTAGGAGTTGGACATGCAAGGGTTTCGAACCTACACCCTTGAGCCCTAGCGACGAGTGCCATGACGCCTTGGACTAGACGACTGTTACCCAGATTATGGCGTCGGCGACTCAAGTCACGACGGGTCTCCCTCAATTCGGCCAAGCACGAATACATGTGACCACCAACCTGTCTGGTGGGGCCCTCGTACGGCTTGGGTGCTGCAAATCAGCGGCCGAACTCGAAGCTTGGTCTTCATTTGGCTCCTGGGCTGGCCTTACCGCAGGAGGGGGGATCGACGGATCAGCCCTGGAATGTGGCTGCTGAGGGCCGTAAAAGGCTGGATCTCGATTCACCACAGGTCTTTTTCCGTCGCTCTCCACCTGTCTGTCTGGTTTCGACAGACAGTCTGTCAGGAGTACGCCAATTTCGGGGTGCTTCTTGAGGAAGTCGATGAACCCCTTGGTGTACCCATGGACAAAAGAATGGGCTGGTTCCCAGTTGTTGTGACTGGAATCAAAGCCCCTCCACTCACATAGAAATTCCCATTCGCCCTTTTCGTCACGTCTTGCTTCTAAAATCCTCTTGAGTTCGTACTTCCCCCCTTCGATGACCCGATCGGACAAAAATTTCGAAGTCCAAAAAAGGGGTTTAACCCGATCCTTGGGGGAGGGGATCTCTCTCTTGAGGCGATCGCCCGAAACTTCAATTTCCCTGCTGACATCCACACGAATCCTCCACCTGTTCTCACCTAGACGCGCTGTAACCGCGAATGGCCCCTCCCACAAGGGAAGAAGCTTATCATCTCCGTCCAGGGTGGTTTCGGATTTTCGAAGCCAAACTCGATCGTCGACTTCAAAATTGTGGGGGTTTTTTCGGCCTTGATTCTGGACCCAAAGCCAGTCAGCTTGATGCTTATCGATTAATTTCGACACAGTTTTTTCTGCTCGTTGGATTTCGTCCAAAAACAACGAAGCATCTTTACAAGGGCGAGGATCATTCAACGGCATGTTCCACCAACACTTCTTTCGTCCAAAGACAATTTCATTTGGAGAAAGGCCATGGTACAAGGGCGTGTTGTGGTAACGGCGAAGCAATGCGAAGAGAACTTCAAGCCAATGGAAGTCTTTCTCACTGGCGAGCTCCTTACGAAGCATATTTATAATGGAGCGGCCGGCTCCTTCGCCAGGCAGCGCTCGATGTGAGTGGATTTCACATCTTAGATGGTGGATTCCAAGGCGAGCACATAGTTCTCTCCACCATTCGGAGGTGTACTCTTTGCCTGAGTCCGTAACCACCTCGGATGGGACGTCCCAACCTCCCATCCAGGTCTGCGCGCACCATTTGGCGGTAGCCTTGCCAGTCATTGACTCGATGTTGCAAGGCAACACCTGAATGTAGCCAGAATGACGGCATTGTATAAGGAGCACTCCATTGACCTTTTTGTTGGTCCAATGGCACTCTTCGTCGTCGAGTTCACCAAGATGGAAAAAATCACTGGTGACTCTGTTAAAGAGGCGCTCCGGAATAGGATGTGGCCTCAGATGGCCGTGCTTCTTCGCGCTGGGGGGCGTCGAGACAGCACATTGGGCACATCCGGCGGCTACTTTCATACAATGAGTATATAACCTTGAGCCAAACAACCTATGTTTAATCATCGACCATAATCTACGGCCATGTGCGTGGGGGGACTCCCATTTGTGCCACCAGTTTAACACTCGGGGGGCCAGGGCGTCTGGTACGCACAATTTACCCTCCATCCACAGCTTCCCCCCATCCAACGAATATTCAGCATAAATTCCATCCTTGTGAGCATCTTTGGATTTGAGATTCTCAAAGACCTCTTTAAACATGGAATCATGCAGATAATCGTTCGTCCAGTCACGGATGATAAGGGAATCTTTCGGCAGGGGTGGAGTTTTGGCCGGATCTCGACGCTTAATGCCCTGAATCAACCGAAATCCACTTACTGGTCGGGTATACTCAAACCGTTTCACACTCCCTGAGGAGGGATCGGTGACTTTCTCCACGACTTTCAGTGATTTGGTTATGATTTCATGAGCATGCGCCGGATCTGAGAAGGCCGTGATGTCATGGCACGGTAATGCATGCTGTTTAACAGAGCATTGCATGCATTCACGTCGAATGAGCTTTTTTTCTTCCTGATCCCACTCGATTACGACGTGGCGGTCCTGCTCCGTACCATGGATGTTGGTACTTTGCAGCCCCTCTGAAGCGGGGTAAGCCCATCGGCTCAGAGCATCTGCTACCGTGTTGTGTTTTCCAGGCAAATACGACACATGGAGGTCAAACAAACTGAGAAATTCATGCCATCTGGCCCGTCGACCAGCTGGGCTCGCGACAGTATCAATGTGTTCGGTGGCCCAATACTCCAGAGATCGATGATCCGTTAGGACCTCGACTCGATTGGTGCCAACCCACGATTGGTACTTCTTCAGCGAGCAGATTATGGCATAAGTCTCTTGCTCACGCGGTGACCATTGCATCTGGCGTGGAGCTAGCTTCCGCGACCAAAATGCAAGAGGGTAATGATCACCTGTGGCTTCATCATCCTGTTCAAGGACAGCTCCGATCGCGTACCTAGAAGCGTCGGTTCTTATGTAGAAGGGTCGGTCGAATTTCGGCACATGCAACGTGGCGACTTCGCAGAGGGCCGCCTTCAAGTGATGGAAGGCCTCCTCGCACTCGTCAGTCCACTTGACACGAACCTTTGAACCTGCCTTGCCCGCATCTCTCCCTACCTTCAATAATTCAGTGAGGGGGGCAGCAAATTTGGCATAATTCGGCACAAAAGTGTGGTAAAAATTGCAACAACCCAGGAATCCTCTCAATTCCGTGATCGTCTCAGGGCGCTTCCACTTCTGAATAGCGACGAGCTTCCCTGGACTGGGTCGTCGGGTGCCATTCTCAAGGAGAGAACCACAAAATTCGACTGATTTTAAAAATAGTTTTCCCTTCTTTGGCCCACAAATCAGCTGATTGGCATCAAGAATGTCCAAAACCTGGTTCAGCTGCTTTTCATGTAGGGCCACCAGCTCGGCTTCGGTCAGTCCCTCCCCCTCTGTCGCGATGATTATGTCATCTATGTACACACTCACGAAGGCACGAAGCTCAGGATGAGCTGTAAAAAGCACATCTTCCATCATTCTTTGAAAAAACGAAGGGGCGTTCTTCAGGCCCATGGGCATGACCGTCCACTGGACTGGGCCACATGGCGTGCACATACAGGTGAGAGGTCGGCTGTCCTTCCTCAACGGCATTTGGTGAAAGCCGTGACGGAGATCTAGCACAGAAAACAAACGACCTCTTGCCCTCTTGGCGATTTCCTCCTCAATGAGGGGCAGGGGGTGTGAATCCGCCTTGGTTTCGGCGTTGAGGTTGCGAAAATCAACAACCATTCGCCAACCATCAATAGTGTTCTGGTCTGCAGGCGGCGGCTTCGGGACTGTGAAGGGTGCACAGCACCCTTCGCTGGTCATACAACCCTCAAGCCAACCAAATTCCCTGAGATTTCTCTCGATTATTTTTCTGAGTATCTCATGTTTCTGTCCATGGTTCTCATAAGGACGCTGTTTCTTCGCCTTGTACCCTTCACGAAGCTCGATGAAGGCTTCACCGAACTGCCCACGGACAGGGGGGTCTTTGATCAACTTCCCCGAAAGGGTTGTGTCCTTCCGTTCCTCAAAAATCTTGTCTCTTTTCTTGGAACACAACTCAGTGTCCACCTGATCGCCAGGAATTACTGTCGAAAAAACTTTGGCGATTTCTTCGGCCTTGGCAGGAAGAATCTTCTTACGGATGTCCCTAAAAAGGTCCGTATCAACTGCCTCTTGAAGATAGGTGGGTCGAGTGTCGACATTCCAGAGATTCTCTTCGTGATCCAGCTCCTCGAAAGGATCTATGAAAGCTTCCACACGGGGTTTTTCATAAAAAACTCTGAATTTGCGGCGCGAAGAAAATTTTTTTGTCGTCCGTGCGCCGTAGATTCTTTTGGATGTAGATCGTATTGGGGAAGAGGGAGACGAGGCGGATCCATTTGACGTTGGATCACCTTGGGCATGTGACGGACAAAAATCAGAAAAAATAGATTCATCATCAGTACCACGCTCAACCTCAGATTCAGACCCAACACAGGAATCAGTACTAGAATCAGCAGAATCAGAGTCAGAAAGCTTTCCATCCACCAGGAATGCAAGCGAACTCCAGGGCCGCTGTAGCAGGGGGCCTGTGTCGTCCCTGGTATACAGCTTAATCTTCCTGGGAAGTTCGATGTAATCTACACAAATGTCTGGCAATTCCTGAAACCAAGGCTTGTCGTCCCACAAGGGCACAACTAAAATCGCCTGGGTTTTATCTTGCTTGATTTTGTGGATGACCTGCTGGATTAAGTGAAACGGAGGATTAATCCATAACTTCTTGTCCCATTTATGGGTCCAAGCGTCGCGAAAGTGCTTGTCAAAGCGCTTGTTCTCGCGGTTAGCAAAGGCATCATACTGTGGCCAAAAGGAATGGTGTTCATAAAAATATTCACAAATTGTATCGCGCCATTTGTCGACAACTCTGTAGGATGAAGAGTGCCAGCGCGAAGGGCGTCGTGGCTGGGAGTCCCTACGAAGACATTCTAACTCTCGGGAGTAATCGGCACTCCCATTCACCTCTGCAATGGTGACATCTTCGCCAAACTTTGGTGTAACCTTTTGCTTCAAAAATTCTTCTGCACTTTTAAACCCTGCGTGCAAAAAACGAAATTCAGGACGCTCCAAGGGACCTGACCCCAGCAAGGAACAACGCCGATGACCTACGGGCGCCACCCTGTTCTTGCGAAGCCAAGGATGGCCCAAGTAAAGGTCATACTTTATGTCGGCACGATAGAAGTAGTCATCCTTAAGGATGACTTCCTCCACATTGCCATCTTCCGAAAGGTCTTGGGCGACCAAATGAGTTGATATATAACAACCGCGTTGCCCACCTGCGAGAGAATGTCCAGAAACTCCCTCGAGGGTAACAGGATGAGGCGAATCAAACACGCAGTCGTCAGGCAAAAAAGAATTGGATTGGAGATTTACCTCCGATCCATTGTCACACAAACAAGTGGCAAGGTGGAAATTGCCCTTGCAATCAGAGACCCACAGCTTTGTGACAAACTGACGGGCCCTGTGCTTGGACTGTACACCAACCTCGTCCACTACAACAGAAGGATCCGCTGCCGGATCCAGGGGAGAGGAGACAAGCGACCCTACATCAAGTAGTGGTCGAGAAGGAATCTGGGGATCATGCCTGAAATCGCCTGGGGAGGGGCGATTTTCGTGGCTTCCCTAGGCGTTCTGACCTCCAGTGGCTGCGTTAACATTGTGGACACACCCTGATTCGTCGACCCACTCATCTTGGAGCGGATCATCGGCTGGATTCAAGGCATTTTCAACGTAATCTCGGTCCGCATCGGACACCTGATCTGCACCTGAGACCTGATCCACACGATGGTTGCCCTTTCCACGTCCACGGCCCCGGCCGCCGGATGATGGGCCTCCACCTCCGCCACGCCCTCTGCCCTTACCAGAGGAAGGGGTTCCCGAAGGATTTCCCTTACCTTTACCCTGGAATCCTAGAGCATTTCCCTTGTTTGCACCGGATTGAGGGGTTTGGCCTGGATTTTGATTTCCGCCTCCGGCGTTGCTATTGGGATTTCTCTGGCCGTTCGGCTGCCCACCGGAGCCGGATGGAGTCCGATTTCCTGTGCCTTGGGACCCGCCAGGGCCTCCAGGATTTTTGTTCCCACCGGAGGGGGTCGGATTCCCTTTTCCAGCCTTCCCACCGTGCACCTGTCTGTCATTCCTGTCTGAATTCTGCGAATTACTGATATTTTCACCAATCACCTTGTGATCGTAAGGAGACCATCGGTGATTATCAGTAGAATGCGTCTTAGCTCGGTTCGTAGAACCTAAAAGAAGGCAGATGCTACAGTGCTGCTGAACATTCCGGGTGTCATTCACCTTTTTGTTGCCCTTTTGGGCCCCATTTTGGGTGTTTTGCTGGGTATTCTTGTTTCCCCCAAGACCCTCATGGAAATTCTGATTGGCGGCGTCGGCGAGCCGCACAACCTCCTCCCAGAGTTCCTTCGGGGTGTACGAAAACACCCAGTTTTTGGCCTTCAGGCGATGGCCATGGAAGCTTACTCCCCTGTTGAGGACTTGGACAAACAAGTCCTGATCCTCATGTTCATGAAACTTGATTTTCCACGTGTTTTCAGTGAATTTCACCTTGGAAAACGACGTGGGGGAACACTTTTGAAGTGCTTCCCGAACTGAAAACTTGTTGGCAGAGGCATCGAAGCCTTCCACCTCCGCCCACCAGGTCTTGACCTTTTCTTCGGACTGTTTGTTCCGAAGGGTGGCGGCAGTTTCTGAGGGGATCTTGTCAAAAATCAGACTTTTCAGCTCGGCACTAGAAAATTTTTCGCCTGAATGTTCAGCTTCTTCCACTAAATTCCAGAAGCGCTGTTTTTTGTCTTGCACTTCGTGCAAGATTAATGGCGAGAATGAAGGAAAATTCTTCAACATTTGGTGGTAGTGGTCCTCTGGCAGCCGGGATCCACGTACCTCCAACTGTTCCCACACCTCATCAAAGGTAAGGGGGGAACTTGTATCCTCGCGATCACTCCAAGTCCTGAGCCAAGTGTTGGCCGGCGCTCTCTCAAGGCAATCCAAGAGGGCCATCAGGAACTGATCATCTTGGAGTTTTTGAGTCTTAACCCACAGTTTAAATTCCCGTTGGAACTGAGGCCAACGTCGGGGGTTCCCATTATACTTCGGTTGCTTGGCAACCTGACGAAGTCGCAAGGAAGTAGGATTAAGAAGCAAATCCAGCCCAACACCGGCCGTAATGGCAGACACCTTGGCGGCATCATTCGCCACACCAGCTCCGGCGAGGGTCTGGGCGAGCAACAGCTGGGCTAAGGTATTGGGATCAGCAGCAGGAGGGGCAGTAGGGGAGGCAGTTTGCTTGGCATTCTGAGCCTCAGTCCTAGCCCTCGCCGTCCTACTCTCAGAACGAGAGATTTTAACCCTTTCCTTTAGCTTGGTCCTGCTGATCCTTGCATCGGTGGTCCTGGAGTCCACCGAAGGAGCAATTGAAAAAATTTCTGTCGCCTCCTCCGATGGCTCTGTTGCTTGTTCCACCGATGAGGCGCCCTCAGACCGCATGTGCGTCTTGAAAAGATCTTTTATTCCCAGCGTTTGAATGATGAGGTGCATTTGATCTTTGAGCAGTTGCGGCTCAGAATCTCGCTGGAATCTGCAGGAGCAGTCGGCAGGACAGTACATACCGTGTCCTGAAGGGCCTGAGCAGGCTGTCGGACCGCTGATCTCGGTGGTCCGCAGCCAGGAGTCCACTTGGGGAGCTCCTTCAGCCCTGATTTCCAGGCTTGCCTGCCTGGCCGCCTCTAAAATTCCCTCCTCAACCGCGGCGGCTAGATCGTCGCGGATGGAAACAGGGGGATGAGGGGCGGAGGGCCCGGGAACAGGTGCCGGACCTTTCTCCTTCGGGAAGGGGCTTGCCTCCCAGATCTGCAAAAAAATGGCAAAAGAGTCATCTTCTTGAGAACGCCACCACATCCTGGTATTAATTTCGTTCTGAAGGAGGAAAAAATATTCCATTAAAAAATCAGAGGCGATTCTTTCTTGTTCGATCAGCTTAGACGACGCTAACCAACAAAGGGCCTCAAGGGCCTCAAGGCTACGGGTCACTTCTGAGGACAAATGGTCGTCCCAGTGTGCCCAAGAGGCTGGTCGATTATAGCTAGGTACCTCACCTGGACCGCCCATCTCAATGTCGTTCAGATCGGTGTCAATGGTCTCGAATGTTGGACACGCGTAAGGAATGTTGGTACCTGTCAGCTCCGTAAGCTCCAGCGGAGCATTGCCATCGTCGTAGGCCGGCGGATTCCAGCTGCTCGATGGCCAGTTTCGACTGGGATTATGGTAATCTGGGTCCCCACAGCTGCTGATGTGCGCCCTTCTTGGGCAGCTTGGACTTGCGCAAGGCATTCCTCTCAAGGCCTCGTTCGCACAGCACCAAGGCAGTGTAATCGTTACTTCTCCAGAAGCGGCGGGGTCTACGGGGCCGTACTGAGGAGCGGGCTGTGGGTAGGGTGCCACTGAGGCAACATTCAGGTAGCCTCTGCTACCATGAAAGTGCTGCCCTAGGTCGTTGATGGTGCCGGAGGGCTCAGGGCCGGCAAGACCGGGGGGGCAGGCACGCGAGGAGTCGACCTGAACGTTGCTGTTGGGGGCAGAACCGGATACACGGACACCAACGGAGGCAAGAGCGGCGACAACGGAGGCAAGATCCATGCTGATTGTTATCCGGCAAAAAATCCCAGTCCATGAAGAAAATTGATGCGGATAATCCTAAGTACATCTGAGTGTCCATATCTGTCTGAAAAGATTTATAAAAATCCGATTGTGAAAAAATATTTGGCTGATTTGCCTTCGGGCGCGCATCAGCGGCAATTGGCCATTCCAGGTAAATGATCGGAACGCGACGGATTTACGATGAATGGACCGCGGAATCAGATCCGGCACATCAGAAATATATAGGTCTGATCCTGAGACTGAGCTGCGGGGCGGCGATTCCGCCGAAGCAGAGAAAATGACCAAAATGTAGCCAATCTGGGGCAGATCTGTGAAAATCTGAGCAGATGGGGGTTAGCCGCACTTACAATGTTGCATAGGTTGGAGTGCAAAGCATATTGCCGTGATGGAATATTGATTCATTTGTACATGATTTCTAGGCATGATAGGTAACTGATGTTTCAGCTTTGTTTAGTGATAGCTAGAAGGTATGAGTAAAAGGTCAGTAATGAAGAACTATATCTTTCAACGCCTTTTTGGTTGAAGTATTAGTATAAATCCCCATACCCCCATACGATCAATCCTTGAATGACCTTGACCCAAGGAAAAGAAAGTGCAGATCCGGGTCATATGAGTTTTTCAGAATTGTCTCATTGTGACTGCCACCACCCACTACACTAATCAAGAGTTACTGATTACTGATGCTGCCTCGCTTTCTCTGTCCATGTAATGCAGGCCAAGAAACCCATTGCAGGTACCAGAATGCACCCAGCTGGAGCATTCGGGGTTCGTACCACGCGCCCATTGAGTAAGGTGGTATATCCTCTCTTTGCATGACGCACACCAAGTTATGTCAATAGACAGCTTGGGCAGAGCTTGAATTTCCGGTTTAAGCCCACATGTTGTATTTCGTTCTCAATTGGTATTGATTTTTCGTATAGCTCATTGCAATTGATACGTCTACATCCAGGTGTATTACCCTTACCCTCAATTTTTGCCTGAAGATTTAGGTTATCATTGCTTATACTTTGTATGCCAGCTTTTTGCTTAGTGTTTTTCGTGTTTCATTTTCAGCCCTACGTTACGTACTTAAGACTTAGGAACTTTACCCTCTTAGGTGAAGATATGTCTTTACCTCTAGGAAGGGGGTAGTGAGACACTACAATAGACACTTAGAACATTCAATATGAGCGTTCCTTATGCCCATACCCCTCCTTATGTTGGATTATCAGCTTGTCATGAACATTCTTAGTGAATGTGCATGAAGCTTAGGAAGGGGGTGTAATAAGTTGGGGCATGTGGGCCTCTCAGAAGCTTTCTGGAGGAACTCTACAAGACCTCATAGAGCTTCAAGATCCTAAGATACTAGGATATTTACTCATATTTGGCTCATATTTCAAGCCTATAGCTTACTGCTAGAGTCTACTGCTCTTAGGTACACCACACAGAGCAGAGATCTAGATTACATTAGTAGCCATACATGAATAATCACATTCCATATGCTTATAATGTGATTTAATCATGTTTTATGCCATTTTAGAAGGTTCTAATGTATTAGAAGCTATTTTGAAGCTATTTATAAGCTTCAGAAGGCCTGTTGCGATTGTCGGCGCCTGCTGTCGCTGACGGCAATTTACGTGATATTGACAAGGCCTGTGACAAGATAGACCACTCAGAAAGTTGCTAAAATATAGGTTTTATTGCCTTTGTAATGTGAATTTATTGTTACACTAATTTTCCTGTTATTTAGGCATGTGAACCCGCATTACTGGACCAGCCAGTTGGTCCAGCTTGATATTCGTCAAGTTCTTCGTCTTCTTGCTGTTGCCTGTGTCCTGTACTTGCCAGAACATTGGAAACAATTTGATTTTTAAGTGCAAGACAAGGAAAATGGGTGTTCTATATGCACCCAAGCACAAGCATATGACACCCACTTGTGTATTCAAATAGGCAATTTGCGTCGAACGGGGTCAAGCCCGTCATCGTCACTGCTTGCTTGCATCTTATACATTTGATCAACCGGCACTGCGGGTCGAGGCATGCAGCACAGAAACACTTGATTCCCCGTGAGATCAGTTCGACGGATCTCCCTTTTGAGCTTCGGCAACGAGATGTATTCGATCTCCATATCGCTGCACTCCTCATCGGTGATACCATCTTCCGTTTTGGACTCATCGTACATGTCAGCACCATTCTGGCGGTGTGCCAACGAGTGTAGGTCAGGGCGTTCCTTGGCATGTGGGGTAGGGCTTTCAACCGGACTCGCTTTCGAGGTACTGGATGGAAGTGTGAAACGAAGGTCCAACTTTGAAGCGGCTTGGAACTGCAGCTGGGTGGAATGTCTTGACTCGTCGAAAGACAACCGGTATGTTGTCGCACCATGTTGGATGTCCGCATACCTTTCCTTCCAGTTGACAGTTGGGTTATAGCTTCGAAGCCATGGTAGTCCAAGGACCACATCCGGCAGAATCTCCAAGACCTGAAAGTGATGTCAAAATACGAGATCTCCAACCCGAACATAGGCTCTCGTGTAGTATCCAACTTCGACCTGGACACCTCCGGCTGTCAAAACGTGTCCAGGGTTTGTCAGTTTGTAGAGGGGAAGTCGCGCCCTCTTTGCAGTCTGCATTTACATGAAGTCACTGGTTGCTCCACAGTTGACTGACAATTCCACGCTGGAGTCAAAGGAGTCATCACGACGTGCGCAAATGCGCCCTTGAACCGTGAACAGAGACACATGCTCAGGTTCGGTTCCTTCGACGTTGACAGCCCCAGGTGTCGAATTCTTTTCAGGTTTACTGGTACTGATGGTGGTGTTCAGCTCTTCTCGAGGATGTCCACCAGCAGGTCTTCGAAGATGCTTCCTAGGCCATCGTGGGCCGTTCTTTGCTCTTTGAGCACGATCGAAACCGTCCCTTACTGTCTCGACTCAGATCTCTTCGTGGCGTGCCCGATCTTGGCTCTCGACGTTCTCGTCCTCGGGATGGCGGTCGATGCTTTGGACAGTCGTGGGCGGAGTGGCCTTGTTCGCCACAATTGTAGCAGCGCCTAGTTTCTCGACCATCTTGGCGTCCGAACCATTAATTTCGACGTTCACGAATGTAGGCATGTAGTTCTTCTCGGAGCTTGGCAATTGTATCGAGTTTCATTGGCTCTGGCACAGTCGAAGCCATGGGGGCCGCAGCTGGAGTCGGCATGGGGTTGACGTGCGGTGTTGGCATAGGATTGGAAGGAAACGCTGTACAAGTCGAAGTTGGCGGAACCATCATAGGCAGGGTTCTTGAGACCACGGAACCCATCTTATCAGGTGCCGTTCTCGATGCGTTCTGTACCTCCTCGAGCTGGTAACCGGCCGCCATGTAGGCTTCTGTAATGGTCTCCACCAGAGTATTGAAGCGGTACCCAGAACCCCATGGCCAGGTCAGGGCATACAACCGGTCTCCGGTCCACTAACGTGTTCCGTGCCGTAAAGCCCCGCATCGGCAACCGATGCACCGCCAGCGGAGATTTGTGTATCAGAATATCAGGAATCAACAGGGTTTTATTTTCATATTGTTTCCGTCAATTTTTACGCTTCCGTTCTGATATTCACTGTTTTGACTGCTGGCGGTTGGATCGCGACTTTACCGTAACCGCCAGTTTAACTGTTTATAATGGAAATTTTAACGCTATCCGTGACGAAGGCTCTAAAGTCTTCAGGAATTGCGTTGATGCATCCGCAATTTTCACATTCTACACTCGCAACCTTAATCCGAATTTTTCAGGATGTCGAAATCGGATTTTCGACTTCGACATCCCCGCACTTGATTTGACCTCTTTCGAGTGGACCTACGTGCTTCCCTATGCACGAATCAACTTTCCTTTTACCCTGCCCTCCATTTGTCTTAAAGATATGGGCAAAACAAAGTTGATTCGTGAGGCCACTTGTGAAGGTCATATCTCGTGTTGCTTGCGAGGAATGACAATAAGGAAACGTGGGATGTATTCACAATACTCCCGACGAAATTTAGGAAGCATCATATGCCTTGCGTCTCCACACGTGCGCGCTAGTGTAATGGATCATGGTCAAGAGGGTAGAGTTTGCGTTGTAACTCTATGGCCATGATATTGCGTGCGTTAAGATAACTTTCGAGTGTAGCGCGCGAGTGTTGGTGTTGCATAGGAACTCTTCTTGAGTTCCTATGAGCGATTGACACAAAGTTATGCCCTTGGAGGGGCATGACATATCGTGGGGGGAGCTACCTTTTTGGGCAATATGTGGTATGTGCCATGTGTTGTGTTGCGTGCCCATTTGGCGGGTCCATCGCTCCAAGCCAAACCCGCCAATGGACCTCATGATGTGCAAGCCCCTTCTCCATACTCCCTGCAATCAATTGCAAGCCTAACCTTCGTGAAGGGAAGCTTGTGTGGCGATCCCGAAGCGATACGTTGGGAGCAAGGTGTGTGTTTGCAATTTTCCATATTTTCATGTGCCCACTTGGGAAGTAGCGCTCGTAACCTTTCAAGGCGCCCCAAGTGGAGCACATATGTGGAATCGAAGGCTATTGGTGTCAAGTCATTTCAAGGATTAGTTGATTGCACGATCCAAGCCGAAGATATTATAATATAATTGTGCGCCTTTCAAGGCACTCTTGTGTGTCTTTGTGCCAATTTTGCCGTTCTTGGCCCGTCATGATGTCAAGTGGCGACCGTGTATCTCAACGTAGCGTTCAATTGACATCATGACCCAAGTATGTTATGAGGGTACATACTTCGGTGCCCAACATATCTTGGACCCGGCGAATAACTCCTCTTAGGCTTGGCATACCGTGGCCGCCATGTTGGCGATTTGGGACTATCCCAAATCATCGGCTCACTTGGCGACCCTGCGATTCCCAATACCGGAGGAGTTGGGCGACGCCCAAAAGATATGTTGGACACATATGACTTGATACCAATCCTATGGCACACTTCGGTCCAAGTCGGGCATGTGCCTCATTTGCCCCAACCATAAGTGTGCGCATTTTTGGCCATTTTTAGCAATTTTCCACTTTCGCTGCCCGCCGTGCACTATGTTCAGCCTACCCGTGCACGCCGGACGCATGGACCAATGGACCATATATTGCGTGGGTGGTATGCATATTGGTCCCCATGGTTCACACACCACGTGGGCGAAGCGGAGCAACCTTCGTTAAGGCGCTAGCCCAAAGTGAGTATGGGCAATATTGCCATTTTGGCATTTGTGGACCCCATTGGGATCGTCACCACGCCGAGTGGCATGGAGATGTTTGAGAGCCAAGGTCATGGGAGTCTTTGTTGGACTCACGGTGGATCGCGTATGGAATGGCGGATCCGATCTTCAAGCCGGCGTGGAGATATACTATTGGGAGCACCCCGAATTTTGGCTCATTTCGAGCAGCCAAAATGACCCCATTTTGGGACCCGAATTTCCCCCTTCCGTGTGGTCAATTGGCGGCCCCATTTCTCTATGCCCACAGGGAGCCCGGACCTAATCCCAAGTTGTGCACTCAGATATAAGTCCTAGGTCCTGCCTCCTAAAATGTGAGCCATTGGCCTTGGCCTGGCCGGGCGAGCCACGCGTGGGAATGAGGCCAATTTTGGTGATTTTGGCATCATGACCCCACTTGACGAACATGTGGTGCCCTGATGCCGGGAACTCAGAGGGAACCAGGTTGGGTGAGGGCTCCAGGGAGTTCGTACTCGAAGGGCATAGGGTCAGTTGCCTCGTCCCTACCTCTGGCGGGTCCGGACGAGGGGTCAATTTTGGAGATTTTGGAGCTAATTTCAGTTTGGGCTGAAACAGCCCATTTTCAGCTACCAACTCCTGAGGGATAATGGCGCGGCCATATCTCTTGCTCAGAGGGGAGTTGGGACCTGCCGTTAAGGGAGCATAGGGAGCCACTGTCGGGTGGCCTTGGAGCTCCTTGGTTCCCAGGAGCTCGCCTGTGGCTGGGCGGGACACCTCCCCTATTGGCAGGGTTTCAGGGTCCGGACTGAGCAGGGCATGGGTTGTGTTTGAGGCCCCGCCCCGACCAGCCACTGAGAGGGTCGGACCTGGGATTGGGATATAAGTTAGGATAGAGTGTCTATTGTCCTGTGATGCCCTTACCCCAGTCCAGTCTTAACCCCATGTGTACATATCCTGATGTGTTGCTGTACATACTTTCGTTCCCTTGTTGCAGAGTGGCAAGGATCCTGAAACGCTTTGTCACATGACACGAGCGTATTGATGCCCTTGTGAGCGTAGTGCTTTGCCTGCCTGCTCACCTGTGCGTGTCACCGCAGCGTCCCGTGGCCGGCCCCCCACGGGAACGCGTCAAAAGCGTTTCACCGCCGCGGGGTTACCCAGCCCTCGCCTGCCACTCGGGGCCACCAACGCCGAGCAGCGCGGCGCAGCAGCTCGCAGCTCGCAGCTCGCAGCGCAGCGCAGCAGCTCGCAGCGCAGCGCAGCGGCTCGCAGCGCCGCCCAGCAACAGCGCCGAGTTCGTCACGGAGCCCGCAGCGCCGTCCAGAGCATCGCCCTGACCGCGCAGCGACCGTGAAGGAGGTGCACAGACCAGGACTCCTGCATCAGCGAGTCCCATCGGCCGACCAGCAAGGCCGCGTCAACCAGCTCCACAACCACCGGCTGACCAGCACCAGCCGCACACCCAGTCCAGTGCTGCATCATCCGCCTCAACAAACACCACCAGGACCAGTTCGTTGAGCGGAACGAGTGATCACCAAGGACCTCAAGATCAACTACGCCCCCCGCTGCCATGGTAAACTGGCAAGAAGCGGGTAAGGCGTGGCCGCAGCCCCACCCCCATGCGGCGCGCCTACTGCGCGGGTTGCTGTGGGACCAGCACTACCGCCACAGCAATCCCCAGTGCGAAGGCGGCATGCCCGGGAGCTTCGAGCTCCGCGAGGACATGGGGGAGGACCGCCTTCGGGCAGTGGAGGAGTGGCTGCGGGCGGAAGGGTACGAGTACCGCTTCCGCCGCAAGCGCTGGAGGACCTGGACCCGCCCGGACAGGCCCGGCGAAGGGCTGCGCCCCGACGGGTTCGAGGAGGACGAGACCCCCAACGAGTACCCGTCGGGCGCCTCGATCAACGTCCCCATGTGGGACATGATCGAGAAGAACTTCCCGGAACCGGGGAGCGAGCGCAGGCTGCAGGGCAGCAGCAGCGCGTCTCCGGGGAAGGAGAAGCGGTCCGCCGGGGACAGGAAGCGGGACCGGAAGTGGCGGGAGTACCAGGAGTCCCTGGCCGCCGAAGCCGCCCAAGGCGCCAAGGGCGGAACCCCAGCCCCCAGTCCCCAACGGGCCAATGGTGGTCATCACCCCGGCCACGCCACCCTCGGCGACTTCATCCAAGTCGCCAGGCAGACCAGGGCCAAGCCCCGTCCGCTGCTCCTGAGGCCCCAGCAGGCCCCAGCAGGCCCCAGCAGCGACGTGGAGTCGGCCCACCGCGGGAGGATGCCGGCCGACCAGGCCAGCTCCAGCAGCAGCGCCGCTCCCGCCCAAAGGGACGTGGCGCGCGCCTGTGAGCGCGTCTGTGGGGTGCCCTGCAACCTTCGGGTTGCCCGGCAACGGTCCACGCAGCGGAACGCCGCTGTGGAGGGCGCCGTCGGCATCGCCCATGAGGAGGCCACCGAGTGGGGCAGAGGCATGGACTACCACGCCTCGAAAGTGGCAGCCATCGCGGCCGGTCTCACGGCTGCAGCCGCCCATGAGGCAGTGGCTGCCCGGATCAGGGCAACCGACGAGGAAGCCCGCCGGACGCAGGAGGCCATTGCCTGCAAGGAGGCCGAGGTGAAGGCGCTGGAAGAGGCGCTTGCCCAAGGCAGGGCAAAGAAGGAGGCGGAGGAAAGGGCCCACGCCGATGCGACGGCAAAGGCCCAGGCGGACGCCGCCAAGAAGGACGCGATCGAGGCCGCGCGACGGAAGGTCGCCGAGGAGAAGGCCAAGACGGAGGCGGAGCTGGCGGCGTTGGAGGCGCAGAAGGCGCGGCTGCAGCAGGCCCGGGAAGCCGAGGCGGCTCGTGCTCGGGAGGAAGCCGAAGTGCGGGCTGCCGCAGCCACCGCCGCCGCCATGGAGGAGGCAGGAGCCAAACTCCGCCGCGAGACTCCTCCGGGAGGATCACGAGTGGAGACCCTTCGAAAGCTTTTCGAAGGGGACGCCTCCTCCAAGATGACGCTGGACGAGGCCGACACGGGCAGCAGTGGGAGCAGTGGCCCCACCGCCCATCGACGGAGGAAGGGCAAGGGGAAGACCCCCGAGAGGCCGCGGAGGCCAGCGGGTGGACACCCCCACGACAGTGACCCCTTCTTCAGCGCCAGCGACGGGGACGAACGAGGTCGCCGACATCGCCAAGTGGTGGCTTGGACGGGCGGAGGAGGCGGAGACGTCCCCATGGAATCGGAAGGTGAGGATGAGGATCTCCCTCCTCCCTACCGGAGCTCGGAGTCTTCCGAGACCGAGAAGCCCAGGTGGGGCGACATGGACGAGGATGACGACATGGACTTCGGCATCACGAAGAAGCGCCCATCCTCGGACCCACCGAGGCGACCCGGTGGAGACCCACCGGGACCCCCTGGCGGAGGACCATCAGGACCCCCTGGAGGACGCCCACCAAGTGGAACCCCTGGAGGCGGACCACCGGGCGGGGGATGACCCCCTGGACCGGGCGGACCCGGCGGAGGCCCTCCTGGAGGACCCCCTGGGGACCCCGACGACCCACCAGGGAACGGCGACCCGGATACCACCTGGCGGTGGATTGTCTACCTCCGCAGGAGGGTCTTTTCCCTCGAGTGCGAGGTAGACACGGGCAAGGGCGAGATGACTCGCATCTCTAAGGTCGCCGCGCGCGCGCAGACAGAGCTGGACATCGCCAGGGCCGAGATCAGACAGCTGAACACGGTCATCAGCGGCCTGCAGCAGAAGCTGGACGCGCTGGAAGCCCGTGGGAGCGTCGGCAGCGACCGCCCACCCCTGGAGTCTGGCTCGTCGGACGACGGCTGGGGACCTGGACCAGGTCCAGGCAGACCCCACGCCCCCGGCGGAGCCCCCAGGAGTCGCCCCAGCGCCAGTGCCCCCTCTCTCACCGCCCCCTCTCACCACAGCGCGGGCCGCCGCAACGAGCGCGTGCTGCCCGGCAGTGGCAGTGAGGATTGGCGTGATGAGTGGCTCAGCGCGGAGTACCGCAACCGCCGTGCTCCACCGCGGACACCGGTACGCCCCCGGCGCCCCGCACCAGCCCTGGAGCCAATCCCAATGGCTGGTGGACGTTATGGTGGACTCAGGGATGAGGTCCCCAGAGGAGACGTGCAGTGGGATGTCGGTGAAGGTGAGGATCTGGACCTGGACCTGGAGGAGTTCGACATCAGCCCGCCGCGTGGTGCAGGACGGGAGGCCGCTGAACGCAGCCGCCGGCGCCGTGATGAGGATGCGTACATGGAAGGCGTACGGCGTGAACATCTAGGTTCAGCGTACCTGGAGGAACCGCGGCGTAGCCACAGGGATTCCATGGAGGAGATGGACGTGGCGGCCGTGGGAGTCCGTGGGCTAGGCCGATGGGAACCTCGGTCGACCTCGCGGCCGGCGTTCATGGTCTCTAGGGCCGCGGATGCCGCCGTGTGGGAAGACTTCAAGGACATCAAGCCCCCCATGTACGATGGCAACCCCCTCAACCTCGACCGCTTCTTGGAGAAGCTGGACGATTGGGGGCTGACCGTCACTGAAGACCTGCCTCCCGCGGATGCGGAGAGATATGTCTTCAGACGGTTCAGGTACCGCCTGCCGGAAGTGCTCGGCGAGCTATACTTCGTGGCGACCAAGGAGGGGAGAATCAAGACCCTCAAGGAAGCCAAGAAGTGGCTCAACGAGCAGGAGCGGGTGGACGCTCCGCAGGTGGCTGCCAAGCGCTGGAAGTCCATCAAGCTTGAGCATGATGGACGGGAGATCCGCCTACGAGATTGGCGAGACTTCCGAGGGAAATACACCCTCTTCCGCCGCAACGTGGAGGATTGGAACGAGGGTGACGAGCAGGCTCGCCTGCTCTCCATGCTGCCGGAAGCATGGATCAAGAGGGTCACCAAGGAGGAATCCAAGAGGGCCAAGTCCAACCACACGGTCAAGATGATGCTCCCCAAAGAGTATCATACGAACGTGGTGGCTTGGACGAAGAAGAACGTGGCCCGGGATGTCCAACGGCACTCCCTGCGGAACGCTCTCCTCATCACCGTCTCGGGCGATCGCGAGAAGACCGCGATGTGGCGCCTTGACGAGTGTGAGTTGAGCGGCCAGACCATCCGTCTGCAGCCCATCCTGGCGCGGATGAGCTGCGACGAGATCCTGGAGTGGGTTGGCGAGGAAGTACTCAAGGAGTACCGAAGCCTCCACCACACCCGCGGGTTGAGGCCCGGCGACCGCGACGTCAACTACGTTGGCGAGGGACCTGGCAGGGAAACTGCCATGGACCCAGCGGGAGCCGGCGGCGATGAGACTCTCGTCGACGATGACGACGACGATGAGCCCGCCGAAGTGGCCGTTTGTGCCTTCGTGGCCAAAAACCTGAGCGCGGGGAGCAAACCAGGAAACTGGAAGCCCCTGCAGCAGGGTTGGAGGAAGCAGGAGAAGAGGGACCCTCGCCGTATTGGCGACCCTCCGCTGTCCTTTGGGGAGTTCATACGAGCTCACCCTCAGGGCTGTTTCGTGTGTTATGGGAGGAAGCGAGGCTTCAACCATGACCACCGAACATGCCCCGTCCACAAGGCCGACACGGAGGCTTACAAGAAGGCGCACGGGTCGAAGAAGCGTGCGCCCGCGGGTATCCGGGAAGCCAAAGTGGAGGTCGACAAGGACGAGCTGGCCAAGCTGATGTCGTCGGTGGGGACCGACTTGGCCAAGGAGATCCAGGAGATCAAGCGGAACTGGGTCCCCAGGTCGGACAACAAGAACAAGGAGAACGACCAGAATGACCAGAACAAGGACAAGGACAAGAAGGGTAAGAAAGGTGGAAGGAAGAAGGGCGTCAACGAGGTTGATGCGGAGGAGAACACCCCTTCCTCCACAACCGACGCCCCCTAGCGGAGCCCCTGCAGCCAAGGGCACCAGCTAGGGCGGTCGCAGGATGGTGACGTGGGAAGCGCCAAACCATCCCAGTCGGGAGTCGATAAGCACAAAGGGACTGCCGCGGGCGGAAGGCCCGGTCCGGCACCCAGTCGCGGAGGCGGGGTGAGGGCAAGTGAAGGCACGAACCCTTGCACCCGTCCGTCCTTCGCGACCAAGAATGTGTTTGATGTACTACAAGATCTTTCTGAGAGTATCGGAGGATCACCCGGACCGCAGCTGGATGCTGCAGATGGGCAGCCTGAGCCCATTGTCCACGACCTGCACCAGTCGCTTGTTGAGCTTCTGGAACGGCCGGAGATCCTGAGTTTGCACGCCGTGCGCCGTGTCGGTCGCGAGCGGCAGTTGCATCTTAAGGTCCGTGCCTTATGCGGGGAAGTGGAAAAGGTTTTCGACGTGTTGGTCGATACGGGAGCTCAAGTCAGCTTGGTCAAGGCTGGCCTACTTCCACCAGAGTGTCTGACCGACAGTCGGAAACCTGTCAGGCTGAAGGTGGCGAACGGCCAGTACATGGTGGGAGGCAGGAAGGAAGCGGCCATGGGGCTGCAGTTCGTGAACCATCGTGAGCTGAGCCGCCCAGACCTCGGCAAGGAAATCCTCCTGCACGGTCGCTTCTACGAGGCCGAGATGGACTGGGACATGATCATTGGGTACGACTTCATGATGGAGACGGACTCCGGCGTTCTCCCGGCCCAGGCCTCCATGACCCTGTACCAGGACGACCAACTCTCGTGGCTTTCGTCACCTGAGCACCATGTGGAATGCCAATGGATCCACCCCGAACGCAATCAGCTCGAAGTGGCCGCGCTGGACACTGAGCCAACTGGTCCTGCAAACCAGGAGTACGGCGTAGGGCCGGATGTGGCGAGCCGAGTTGTCGCGGACTTGGGAGCTTCGGATCTGGCCCTGGATGCGTTCTCTTCAGGAACCTCCGCCCATCTGCGGGTGTGTGAGAAGTACTGGAGCGCACAGGACTCCGCGTGGAAGAAGCACTGGGGTCCGCATCAGGGATTGATGTGGATCCATTGCCCCCGTTGGGACATTCCAAGAGCGATAGCGAAGATTCGCAAGGACCGCTCCAAGGCAGTGCTGGTTGTTCCTATGGGATGCACCGAGGAGAAAAGTACCCGACATTGGGTAGCCTCATTGACCAACAAGACCTTAAACAAGGTCGTCCTACCGGCTGGAGAGAGTGTCTATCAGGACGCTAAGGGACAGCCCATGCCACCCCAGAGATGGCCAACGGAATTCCACTATGTGGATGCGGGCCTTGATCACGCCGACGCCACGGACTTCCTGTGTGTCAACCGCATCATAGCGGAGCCATGGCGGCAATGCTTTGCGGTTCCCCCTGTTGACATCGAAGAATCGGAATCGGAAGACCCCCTCACTGAAGAGGAGTGGGATCTGGTTCAGGGGTATATGGATCAGCCCTTTCACGTGTAACCGCTGCATAGTGGTTGATCTTTGTTGTGACTGCGAAGCCTGTAGCCTTGATGCCCCAGGGGTCGTAACGCCCGACACTGCCCCTGATGTCTCCGAACCCACATAACCCTCTTCGGACCCATATCCAGCCTCTGGGAGCGACATATGCAAAGCACTTGAAGGTCCAGTGAACTCCATGGTGGAATATGAAAGGTACGAAAACCCGGTCTACAAAAATGGAGCAGACATAGAATCTCAATGCGCATTCATCGCACATAAAGACACAACGTGAAATCATTCGAAAACATTTAAATAAATCCGATTGGGAAATCACGAAAGACAAATGCGACTCGACGCGCGCTCACAGGCGACATCTGGCGACGAACGGAAAACATGAAACTGAGCGGAAAATTTACTGCACTAATGTACATCTGAGAATCATTGGAATTCTGATCACATCAGTGTATAATTCAGTGCTGTCACTGCCGTTACACTCCCCCTCTGAAAACATACGCCAGTATGTCAGGCTGGGTCAAGTGAAGTGAACGAAACGGCGAAAGTGACCAAAAACTGACAAATCTATGCCAAATGTGTGAAATTGAGCTGAATTGAGCAAAATTGTGCTGAGATCTGTGCTTTGCGATGGCCATCGACTTGAATGAAGCACATAGGTACCTTAGGGCACACAGAAAAAGCTTCGTTCAAGCTCGAAAATTCGAAAATTGAAAGTCTGAGTGAAGAATGTACATGATGATCCATGATCCATGATGCATGATGCAATCAGGATTTGACATCACACTGCCAGAAAACAGAAAACGAGCGTCGCCATGTCGTCGAGCGTCAAAAAAATAGGGTATCCCTTCATGGAGTCCAATATGTGTGAAACTGGTTGGTGTCATTTGCAGTCATGAGACCAGATGCCAGATTATGGTACAAAATGTGCCTGAATTGGGACCAAAATCAGTGAATCGCGCATGGATTCAGGGTGGCGAAACTCACCGCAAGCCGAAATAGGTTCAATTCAATGTCGATAGACACTGTGTGTAGTGTTGAACGGAAATCCAGTTCTCATTCATAGCCAATCCAGGTCAAATCCTCATGATGATGATGAATCCCCATGATGGAAATCCAATCATTTGAAGTAATGATAACCAAGAAAACCCAGTGGGGTATCCCCACACTGTCAGTATTGTTCCCAGGGCTTCATGTTTAATCCAGTATGAGCCAGAATGGGTAATTGACTCGTTATAGTCCCAGAATGTATAAGCATCCAATGCTTGGTACTGGGAAGTTGCCAAAATTGCTGATTCTGAGGGGGATTCCAACACAATCCACAGATGAACAGCGAGTCGACACAAGTAAGAACACCATCGTCGTCACTTGGTCTATATAAGCCCTTTGACAGTGGTCTAGTGGAATACGAACCAACCGTCTCAATGTAAGAGCTGATGGAAATCACATTCTGAGCAGATCCGTCAAACACATGAAATGGATCAGACTCAGTCATGTGCCAGAATGTCTGAAATGAGCACGAACTCGAACGAGTCCTTCCCAAGGCGAGTAGAGGGGCCCAGCCGACAGCAAAAGGCGATAGTGTCGTCGTGGTCGAGGATAAAGGCCCCTCGGAACTTCCGATTGGAATCATCTGAGATGAAGCACATGATTCACATGATGGCCATGATGAGAATGATGGATGGAATGACCAGGATGACCCCAGAATGTCCCATCATCTGTCCATCGAACCACACAGACGATGCGTCAGGACTGTTTTGTCCCCATGCCAAGGGTATATGTCGACCGTAAACCTCTTTGAAAGTTTCGGCGACCCAAATTCTGATCAGATCTTGTCAGGGATGGATGATGCCACAATTGGAGCTTCTTCTTGTGCTTGTAAGTCCTCCTTGGTGACACAATCCTTGATCAGCGAGAGCTCTTTGTCAATCTCAGGGTGTTTCTTCAGGAACTTGATGAAAGTATCCGTATACCCATGGATGAAACTTGAAGCTGGCTCCCATTTGTCTTCTTCTGGACCGAATCCTTTCCATCTGCACAGAAAGTACCACTTGCCTCGAGCATTCTTCTTGTACTCAAGAATCTTCTCCAACTCGAAACTGCTTGTGACCATCTTCCTGTCGCTCAGGTACTTCGAAGTCCAATAGAGAGGCTTGAACCTTCCTTTGGGGCAGGGTACTTCGGCCTTCAAACGATCTCGATGTACTTCTTGATGCCTGCCTGGTTCATAGTCTCACTTAGTTGATTTTTGACTTGGAATGGGCCATCCCACAAAGGTAACAATTTGTTGTCGTCCTTCAGGGTCTCGTCTGACTTACGAAGCCAAACTTGCTGGCCTTTCTCGAAGGGTTTTCCTTGCGTTCTTGACTTATTTTTGAAATTCAACCAATCTGCTTGACTTTCCACTTTGGCTTTGATCCACTTGGACTCTAGATCCTTGATCTTCTCAAACCATTGTGATGCGTCGTAGCACTGCCTTGGATGATGCATCACTGGTCCTGGACCCATCTTCTCACGACCAAAAACCAGCTCATTCGGACTTAATCCAGTGTAATTCTTGGTACGATGGTATCTTCTCAAGACACAGTAAATTGTCTCCAACCAATTGTAGTCTTTTTCAGTCGCCAGGAATTTTCTCAGAATGGAGATAAGAATTCTTCCAGCGCGTTCAGCAGGGAGAGCTCGATGGTCGTAGACTCGGGCACGAAGGTGATGAACTCCCAATAGGGCACACATGTTCTCCCACCAAGTCCCAATGAACTCTTTCCCACTGTCCGTCAGAATTTCACTGGGCACATCCCAGTTACTCATCCACTGACTTGCAGTCCACTTGGCAGCCATTTCAGAGGTGAGATGCTTCGTGTTGCAAGGGAGGACTTGGATGTAGCCACTGTGGCGGTCTTGAATTAACAAAACCCCATCGATAGGCTTCCTCGTGTAGAGGCATTCCTCTTGGATTTGCCCCAACTCGAAGACATCCGCCGTCACCTTGTCGAACAGCCTCTCAGGAATTGGTAATCCCTTCAGTAGTCCTTCTGCCTTTTGATTCTTGGGGATGGTCGCCTGACATTGCTTGCATCCTTTGGCAACTCGTTCACAGGCACCCTTGAGGTCCCTTGTGTACACTCTGTGGCGTAGCTCCTGTTCCAGCACACGAGAATGTGTGTGGGCTGTCTCATTCCGATGCCAATGTTTGACATATTGGTCAATCAGACAATCAGGAACACAAATCCGTCCTTGCCAAAATAACTTGTCGCCTTGGATTTTGAAATCAGACGTCTCTTCAGAGTCGTAAGGCTTGTCCCCTTTCAACTTGTGGTAAACAGACCCAAAGAACCTGTCCTCCTTGTACATCTTCGTCCAATCCACATAGAGGAAGGAAGTTTCCTTGTCCTTTTGCTGTGGGGGGAGCGTGGATTTCGACTTGGATCTCGTCAGAGGAAACACATTCAGGAGTGGCAGCGACGACTCAGAGTCAGAGTTAACTCCTGCAGTCTGATCTGCTCTGGTAATCTCCTTGCATCTGACCAAATCCACCTTCATCCGATTTTTAATCGAACATTGGAGACAATGTTTCTTGATCAGTGTTTGTTCCTCCTTGTCGAACTCGATCACTTCAGCTTTATCCGTCGCTGTCCCATGAAAACTCACTTCAGAGTAAGCCTCTGAGGCTGGGTAGGCCCAGCGACTCAGGGCGTCCGCCACTGTGTTGTAGCGACCCGGAATGTAAGTCACATGGAGGTCAAATCTGCTGAGTGTTTCATGCCAACGGCCTCTTCTCCCAGCTGGTCCACCAGGGGTATCCACATGTTCTGTCCTCCAGCTCTCCAGTGACTTGTGGTCAGTCAGTACCTCAACGCGATGGCCCAAGATCCAACCTTCATAGCGCCGTAAGGCACAAAGGATTGCGTAGGCTTCTTGTTCCCTTGGACTCCAATTTCGCTGTCTTGTAGTAAGCTTGCGAGACCAGAAAGCCAGGGGATGATGGTGACCTTCGTCGTCGACTTGTTCGATCGTAGCACCAATGGCGTAACGACTGGCGTCTGTACGAATATAAAAAGGTCTTCCATCCAACCACGGAGTCTTTAATGTAACCACATTAGCCAGTGCTTCCTTGAGACCAGTAAATGCCTCTTCACATTCTGGCGTCCACTTGAGCTTGACTTGAGATCCCTTCTTTCCTTCTATTTTGCCAACCTTGAGTAACTCTGTCAGGGGACCAGAGAACTTGGCGTAGAGTGGAAGGAACTCGTGGTAGTAATTGCAGCAGCCTAAAAAGGCACGAAGCTGCGTGATGGTTTTAGGCCTTTCCCAGAGCTGCAGGGCAGCCATTTTTCCTGGGGCTGGTCTTCTTGTCCCATCTTCCAAGACAGAGCCACAAAATTCCACCGATTGGAGGAACATCTTGCCCTTCTTGGGTCCACACACGAGCTTCTCTTGTCGAAGGACTTCGAGAACTTTTCGAACTTGTTCTTCGTGCAACTTCAGGCACTCATCAAAGTTGTTTCCCAACGGCGTGGCAATCAGAAGGTCGTCAATGTAGATGCTGCAGAATTCTTGTAAATCCAGAGACTTGTGCTTCTGAAATAAAATAGTCTCCATCATCTTCTGGAACATCGACGGCGCATTCTTCAGACCCATCGGCAGTACAGTCCACTGGACAGTGCCACAGGGCGTGCACATTGCCGTCAAATGCCTGTCCTCCTTTCGAAGGGGCATCTGATGAAAGCCATGGCGCAAATCCAACACAGTAAAGAGCTTGCCTTTGGCTCTCGCTGCTATCTCCTTCTCGATTAGAGGAAGAGGATGCGCGTCTGGTACTGTGGCGGCATTCAGGGCTCTGTAATCCACCACTAGACGCCAAGCATCTATGCTGGATTGGTCTGCAGGTGGGGGTTTTGGCACAGTAAATGGTGCTGAACACCACTCAGAACTCATGCAGCCCTCCAACCAACCGAACTCATAGAGATTGCGCTCAATAATCTTTCGTAGGGCATCTGCTTTGGTGCCGTGGAGATAGAATGGACGTTGTTTGTGAACCTTGGCGCCTTCGATTATCTCAATCCTGGCTTCCCCATTTTCACATCGATTTGGGGGGTTTTTCCACAACTTACCACTCAGCACGTCATCTTGATAATCTTCGAACACTGCGTCCCTTCTTGCAGATATCTTGTCTCCGTCGACCTGATTCCCACATTTAATCACCGACATTATGTCCACCAATTTGCGAATTGTTGGTCGTGGTCTCATATTCTTGGCCACTTCATTCCATACTTCTTCGTCGCATTGTTGGCGGATGAAGCTCACCTGAGCTCGCTCCTCCGTGGGATCCCACCAATCAAAGGGGTCCACGAATGTCTTGAAGGGATGGTCGGACGAATTCAGCTTCATTCCTGTCAATTCAGGCGAGATTCTTGGAGATTTGTCTTCATTCTTGCTTGAAATCCTGACTTTGTTGGCTTGATTCTTGTCTGATGGGGACGAATTGTAATGGATGGAGGCGTTCTCTTGAGGGACGCCGATTGTCCTTCCCTCCTTCCGCGACGATACGTCGGGATTCTGCTCTCGATCGTCTTCATCCACTCCAATTCCGTCGATTCTTGAGGAATTTGAGATAACCTCTTCTGTTCCCATTTCACTGCCATCTTGCCAATAATCTCCCAGATTCCCGTCAACTAAGCACGCCAACGTGCTCCACGAACGCTGTGGCAAAGGCTTGCCATTGTCTTCGCAATACAGCTTCACGCCCTTGTGCGGAAGCTCGACAATGTCGATTGAAATGTCCATAATGTCCTTGAACCACTCTTGTCTTGGCCAATTGGGGACAATTAAAATCGCCTTCGCGCCGGATTGCTTCAGCTTCTGCACTACACGAGGGAAAACGTCGAAGGGCGGATTGATCCAAAGAGGTTCAGACCAGTCTTCACTCCAGGCATCGTCGTAGAGCTTCGGAAATCTTTTATTCTTTTTATTTGCAAAAGCATCAACTTCAGGACGAAAATTGTGGTTCTTTTCGAAATAATCCACCAGAATGTCCCGCCATTTGTCGACTACTCGATAGCAAACTGACTTCCACTTCTTGCTGTTCAACGAATCCACCTTTCCTTCGTCGTAATCTTCTTGATTCCGTGTCCATTCCTGCCCATCTTGCTGAAAATGCAGCTTATTTCTCTCCTTGAATTGGTGGATACTCTTGGTATATGGGTGCAGATAATACAGTTCGGACGGGTCGGTGGTCGACGGATCTTGGAGGAAGCATGTCCTGTGTCCCATGGGCGACACACGGTGAGCGTGAAGCCAGGGTTGACCCAAGAATAAATCATACTTTATGCTGGCTTCATAAAATTTTCCAGCAAACCACTCCTCAGTGACCGTCTCTTCAACACTCCAGACTGATTGTTTCACCAATCTGACCGCCAATTCTGCTTCTCTGTCGCCACCGTCAAGGCGATGTCCGCTGACTCCCTCCAGCTGGACAGGGGTGGAGGACATCTTCGTCTCATCCTCCTGCAGAAAGCCTTTCCTCACCAGGTTCACCTCTGAACCATTGTCGATCAGACATCTGGCAAGTTTAACCTTACCATCCGTCGATCTGACCTGGATCCAGCAGACAAACTGGCGCTGTTTGCCTCGCCGGACAGCGCTGAGGACCCAGGCAGGGTACAGGAGGCCGGAGGACCGCGCCAGTCGATCCCAGCAGCGTCCATCCACCGCCCCAACTACCCTGATGGGTTTTTCCTCCTGCCACTCAACCCCAGTGTTGGGATTTGGGTCAAGTTGGCTTCCCTATTGCCATTCTTCTTCTTCGTTCGTCTGTACGTCCTGTACTTGTCCTTCGTCAACCCATTCTTCTCCTGCTTCGACAGCATTCACTCCTTTTCCACGTCCACGACCTCCAAATGATTTCCCCTTACCACCTTTCTTACCTCCTTGTCCTTTGTTGTTGGAGGTGTTGGAATTGGGGTTGGATTCGTTGGATTGGCCCTTGCCTCGACCTCCAGTATCCTTGTTGTTGCCGAAGGTCTTGTTCGCTGGCGTCTCCGCGTACAGGGGGTTCCCATTCACCTTGGAATCATCTTGATTCCCGGACTTTCCCTTGCCATTTCCACCTTTTTGGCCATTTTTTCCACCTGATTTTCCACCAGCATCGGTCCATCTTGAGTCGCTTGGATCTCCGCCTTGCTGCGAGTAATCTTTTGGTGTCCAGTCTCTGTTCTTTCCTTTGGACTGCCCTTTACCCTTTCCCCTTCCATGCTGGTCAGCATCTCGTGCTCCATCCTGCTGGGGATTTTTGGGAGAATTTCCCTTTCCATCCATTTTGGACTGAATTGTCTTGAGATCTGAGGGCGTCCATCTGTGATCTGCGGTCGTGTGAGTCGCCGCTCGACCTTCCTTTCCAAGGGCAATGCACACAGAGCATCCCTTCTCGCCAACGGCGTTGACCTTGCTTCCGAAGCCATGTGCATCCTGGGACTTCTGGCGTTCCAAGTTTGCATACTTTTCAAGTTGGTCCCAGATCTGCTCAACTCCATAACTGAAGATCCACGGTCGTACCCTCAAAACTGTTCCCTTATACTTCACTTTTCCATCCACCATGCTGCAGAAAAACTCCGACTGTTCAGAATCGTGGAAACCAACTCTCCATCTGCCCTCACGAATAGTGATGTCCTTCAATCCAGTAGCACTGATAGAGTGTAGCAACTCACGAACAGCCATTTTTCCCATAGTTTCTGGTAATCCTCGGACTTCAACCCAGTTGCCCAGGACTTTTTGGTCCGCCTGAGAGTCCCTGATCTTCTGCTTGGTCTCCGGCGTGAGTTTGCTCAGGAGGATCTTCTTCATTTCGCCTTCAGAAAGTCCTTCTCCAGAGTTCTCCGCCTCTTGCACCAAAAACTCCCAATCTTGCCTTGCAATTTGAATCTCTTCCAGAAATAATTTCTTGATCGCCCTGAAGTTCTCCAAACGGTTCCTGTAATGATCTTCAGGTAGTCGAGACCCTTTCTTCTTCAGGCTGCGGTACAGCTCCTCATACGTCAGGGGATTCCCCTGATTTTGCCGCTCCACATACAAATTGTATGTGCTCTCTCGGAGCTTGCCCGTCAAGCAATCCATCAACCCAAGGATCCAGAGCTCCTTGTCCAGCTTCTCGGTCTGCCGCCACACCACGAACTGCCTCTCGAAGGACGCCCAGTAATTGGGATGTCCTGAGAACTTCGGCTGCTTCATCACTGACCCTCTCAGCCTCATATGCAAAGGGTTCAGCAAGTGGTCCAGGTTGAAGTTGGTGGCTGTGCCGACCGGATTGACGAAAACTGGATTGACTGCGGCGCCTCCCATGGCCTGTGCCTGCGCGATTGCGGCCGCCAGCAACGCCTGGTCTACAGTAGGCTGCACGAACGGCGTTGGTTGAGCTTGATGCATCCTCATCTCCTGCAATTTCTTCTGTTTTTCTTTGATTTTTGCCTCGTTTTCTTTCTGCTGCCGGTCCTTCTTCTTCAAGGCCATGGATCGCTCCTTCACAGTGGTCCTTGCTTCTCCATCAATATCTCCGACAGTACCCACGGACAGTACAGACTTCCCTGACGAAGATTCTCCTCCTTCAGTACCCAGATTGAACCCAATTGGATTTGTAAATCCAGTAGGGGGGATACCAGAAATTCCAGTAAAAGCTGGATGGTGGCCAGTAAAAGCTGGGGGTGCTGGAGAATGTGGAGCGCCGTAAGGCGTGGATGTGGGTGCAGCTGAGGAGGTAGGTGCTGGGTGGCTTGCCATTGTAGGCGCTGGTCCAGAGAGCCCAGTAGTGCTCAGATTTTGTACCAGATTTGTAAGCTTCTCCAACTTCTGTTCCATGTCCTTCCACTTGCTGTCATCATCCCTCTTTTTCTCCTTGGCGGCGTTCTTCAGCTCCTTCACCTTGTTCTCCAGCGACGAAATCTGCCTTCGACAGGAGCAGTCCTTGGCGCATTCGCCACAGGAAGGGCATCTCGTCCCTTTCCCCTTGCTTCTGACTTCATCAACCCAGCTGTCAACACTGGAGTTGGAGTCAGGAAGCTTGGACAGTTGCTCCCTGGAGAGGTGAGAATGTGTCGAATCACACCTCATCTCGTCGACCTCGTCGTCGTTCCGACTCCAGGCGCCTGACGGACCAGGCTGCTGACGCAGATTCTGCCGTCGTTCCTCGGCGATGATGGCCATCTGCACCATCACGGCTGCCTGGTGGTCGAACTGGTCCATCAACTCCTCCCAGTCCTCTTGCTCCTGCAATTGGGCATCAAATCTTGACCGGCCGCTGTCCCTGAGGAACTGGCACGACGCCCGGAACCAGTCCCTCAGGCGGCCACGATAGCCCGCCTCCGCCAGCAGCCAATTCTGCCTGTGCAGGAATTCCTCATTCCAGATCTGCTGAAAGTGGTTTTCCCAGTAATCACCACTAATTTCAGCTTCAGACTGCTCTCCTTCGCTGCTGCTGTCTTCCAGATCAGGCAAAGCGTGAGAGGAGGAACCAGATTCACTCGAGGAGGGAGATTCTCGACCGGGTCTAAGGTTGGGTGGGGCGTTCATGCAACACTCAGCACAAGTATGAACACCAGGCCAATGTTTATGGCCACAGTAAGGGCACTCTGATGGTTGAACCTCGGCTTGTTGGGGAGATGCTACGAATGTAACCTCGGGGGGAACACGCAGCGACCCAGAAGGAGTAATAGCCCCGCTAAATTCCGACGATCTCAGAGTATCAGTGGAGATTCCAGAAGCAGAGTCATGATTTCCTCTGCTACCATGTAACCGCTGCATAGTGGTTGATCTTTGTTGTGACTGCGAAGCCTGTAGCCTTGATGCCCCAGGGGTCGTAACGCCCGACACTGCCCCTGATGTCTCCGAACCCACATAACCCTCTTCGGACCCATATCCAGCCTCTGGGAGCGACATATGCAAAGCACTTGAAGGTCCAGTGAACTCCATGGTGGAATATGAAAGGTACGAAAACCCGGTCTACAAAAATGGAGCAGACATAGAATCTCAATGCGCATTCATCGCACATAAAGACACAACGTGAATATCATTCGAAAACATTTAAATAAATCCGATTGGGAAATCACGAAAGACAAATGCGACTCGACGCGCGCTCACAGGCGACATCTGGCGACGAACGGAAAACATGAAACTGAGCGGAAAATTTACTGCACTAATGTACATCTGAGAATCATTGGAATTCTGATCACATCAGTGTATAATTCAGTGCTGTCACTGCCGTTACATCACGACTGGGGAAATCAGCGTGAGGGCAAGGGCCAGGACAGAGCCTGGTGGGAAGTGGACTCCATCGTCTCCGGTTCCTATGACGGGAACACCTTCGTTCAGAGGGTGCTGGATCATATGTCCAGCCAGGACGAGCCGCCCGGCGGTAGCCCACCCACCTACGGCGATCTATTCCGAGGCAAGACCAGAGATGGCCCTTTGGGCCACCTGGGAAGACCACCTGAGCCGAAAGCGAGCGGAGTAGCTACCCTCGGAGTAAGCTCCGTGGTTCAAGTGCCCGGAAAAGCCAAGGCGGAGTCCGATGACTGCCCCAAGATCCAGGCATTGAGGGCCAGGCTGAAGCAGAAGTATGGTGATACCTTCTTCAGCGGTAAGCCTGTGTTTCCCCCACCGGTGCGTGGACCGTATGGCGAGGCTAAGATACGACTGAAGCAGGACCCCCGTGTGTATCGGCACCGGGAGTTTGCCCTGAGGGGCGAGAGGAAAGAGGCCATGGAGAAGATCCTCCGTGACTTCATCCAGAGAGGCTGGCTTGAGCCGTGCCACTCCGAGTGGGCCTCTCCCTGCTTTGTCGTCCCCAAGAAGGTTGCCGGTGAGTGGCGGCTCGTGGTCGAGTACCGCGGCCTGAACGCCCAAACGCAGCACGACAGCTATACGCTGCCCCTCATCGAGGACATGCTGCAAAAGCAACACCGGCGGAGGATCTTCACGGTGATTGACCTGAAACATGGTTATCATCAGATGCCTCTCGCCGAGGAGTCCGGTGCCTGCACAGCCATGAGCACCCCACTTGGACCTCTCCAGTGGAAGGTGATGCCCATGGGCGTTACCAACGGCAATGCGGCTTTTCAGCGGATGCTGGAGAACCTGCTTGAGCCGGTGCGCGACTGTGCGGACCCCTTCGTGGACGACGGGATCATCGCGTCCGGGGACCCCAGTATGAGCTACGAGGAGCTCCTGGAGGCACACGAGAGGGACGTCACTCGAGTGCTGGACCTTCTGGTTCGGCACAAACTCACGGGCAGCAGTGACAAGGCCACCATTGCAGTAAGCGAGGTGGTCTTCGCTGGCCACGTAGTCGGGAACGGGCAGCGAAAGCCCATACCTGGCAAGGTGGCTGCGATTGAGCACTGGGAAAAGCCGAAGACGGTCTCTGAGCTACGGGCGTATCTGGGGTTCTGCAACTACTACTCGGGGTATATCAAAATGTATGCCGAGTATGCAGCCCCCATGACGACCATGCTCAAGGGCAACCGAGAGGAGACCAAAAAGGGGTCCAAGAAGGCTCTGGTCTGGACAGCTGAGTCCGACCGTGCCTTTGAGGGGATGAAGCAGGCGCTGCTATCCGCAGTGGGTCTGCACCTCGTGGATCCCGACCGAGGGTTTGTCCTGCGCACCGACGCTTCCGACTACGCCATTGGCGCTGTCTTGGAGCAAGTGCTTGACGATGGGAGGCACGTGCCCGTGGCCTTCTGGAGCCGAGTCCTGGCGGAAGGCCAGAGACCGACGTGGACGCCCCGTGAAAAGGAGGCGTATGCCATCGTCATGGCTCTCAGGAAATGGGCTGGGTACATAGCCCTCCATCCCGTCACCGTCTGCACCGACCATCAGAGTCTGCAGTCGTGGCACAAGGAGCACGTGGACACCCCCTCAGGTCCCGCCTCCCGACGGGCAAGATGGCATGAGACCTTGGCCAAGTTCGACCTCAGGGTTGTGTATATTCCTGGAAAGGATAACACCGTGGCGGACTGTCTCAGTAGGTGGGCCTATCCCGCCAGCAAGGGCATGACGGATATCTCTGCCCTTGGCGATGAGGCCGAGACCGCTGAAGCCAAGAGGATCATCGAAATGGAGCGCCTGATGGAGGAGGAGGGTGCTAAATGCTTCGTCGTCATGGCTGCAGATGCCCCCCTCGCGTCGAGGGTGAGCAGAGCGGTCAGAGTACTCGCCCCTGATGGAGCTGAGTCCCACAAGCACCTCTTCCCGGAGTCTTGCCTCCAGGACGACTGGACCGACGACTACGCCAAGTCTGAGGCCTGTGCGGCCGAGTATAGGGCTGTGACCGACCCTGATGACGGGCAGAAGTGGCCAAAGGGGCTGACTGAGGAAGATGGCAAGCTCTACCGGAATGGTAAGCTGCTAGTACCAGAGTTCCGGGTGCTCGAGCTGTGTGAAGCTTGGCACCACCACATGCTGCACCCAGGGGTCAAGAAGCAGGCTCTTGACATGCAGCGTCGGTTCGAGATCGACCATATCGTTCTCTACACCGCCATCAAGAAGGTCAGGAAGGGTTGCTCGGTCTGTCAGGCCTGCAATCCCGATAACCGGAACGTCAAGGGGGAAGCCCAATGGACCCCGGTTCCTGACCAGCCCATGGAGAGCGTCGCCATGGACGTCTTCTCCATGCCCGAAGTGCACATTGGCAAGGAGACCTTTGACTGTGTGGTTCTCTGTGTGGACCGCCACAGCGGCTACGTTGTTGCCGTTCCGGCACGCAAAAAGGGGTTGGTTGCCAAGGAAGTGGCAGTCATGATGATTCGTCATTGGCTGACCGTCTTTGACATCCCCCGCACCATTTGCAGTGACCGAGGGCCCCAGTTTACTGGTGGCTGGTTCAAGGCTATGTGTTCCCTCATGGGAATACGTCATGCCAAGAGCGTCGCCTATCTCAGCCGGTCTAACGGCCGTGCTGAAGTGGCTGGACGGCAGCTGTTCGAGAAGCTGCGCAAGATCCACATCACCAATCCACGTCGGAACTGGTTTGAGGAGATGTGGCCTGCTCTGAAGGCCCATCATGACACCCCCACTCCGGGCGGTTTGTCCCCTCACCAGATTCTGTTCGGCAGGGACCCCCTGGGTAGGGGACTCCCCTTGTCTGGTGATGGCATGGCTGTGGATGCCAAGGAATTCTTCGCGCGGCAAGAGCAAACGGCGCGGGACATCCGCCAGCAGCTCGAGAAGGAGCATGCTGAGCGTCAGAAGTCCGCCCCGAGCTCGACAGCGCAGAAGTTCAGGGTGGGAGACCCGGTGTGGGTGATCAGACCCCGCCCTATGGGCACCCACCGCACCAAAACCTGGTTCACACCCGGCGAGGTGGTCCGCAGGATTGGTGAGGACACCTACCGTATCAAGGTGGGTCACGGACAGTTCCGGGAGCGCCACGAGAGTCAACTCCGTGTGCGGGAACCCGACCTCCGTGGCCAGCATGTGTCCCTGAGCTATGCCGCACATGAGGCCGATTCGGACGACGACTATGCTGAGCAGGTCGACTATACAGTCGAGAAGATCCTGGCTCAGCGTCCGAAGGCCTCGGCACCCGGAGGTCTGGAGTTCAAGGTTCGTTGGCGAGGCTATGGGCTGTCCCACGACACCTGGGAACCCGTCTCCTCGTTCGTGCCGCGGGTCAATACTCCCTTCATGGAGTACATCCGCAAGCACAAGACCAAGATCCACGTTTCCGACTTGGCAGCACTCACCCGGGCAATTGCAGCCAGGGGTGCCTGATCAGCGCCCTGAGCTCTCCCCTGATGCATTTTGAGCGCTTGTGAGGCCGACGAATCGTCCCTTACTTGCTTGCTCTCTTCCATCTTTCGGTGACAGAGTGGCCATATACCCCCCCCTGCTGAATCCAGAGGAGGATGGCCCCTCTCTTCTTCTATTTGTCACTCCCCCCCCTGCTGAATCCTTGGGAAACCAGGTAGGGCGACTGACCTTCATATTTCTGAGCTCTTGGGGCCTTGAAGCCCATACGACGTTGCGCAACGGATGCTGCTGTCATCGGCATTGCGATTTTTTTGGTGTGTGGTCTGGTTCGGTGGCACTTGCGGAATCCAAACCAGTCGACCTGTGTCAGCTGACTATATATGGCCTGAACTCAGGCGTTTTCCTGTCCACCCTCCTGCATATGCCTTATCCTAACCAGGGCGTGGTTTGGCACTCTGTCCAGAGTGTGTTTACACGCCTGTTTACCTGATTGTTGCTTCTTTTTCTGCCCTCCAGGATATGTGCATCTGTATGTTGCTGTCTTCAGCCCATCACCGGAGTGTGGACTGTTTTTCCCCTCCGGAGGGATGCGAATCGTATACGCAGGCGCCCTGAGTCGCCGTTTACATGTTCTTACATAGAGTCCAGCTTGGACCAGTACCTAAGTACAGATTCTACTGTTTGAGTGCCCGTGATACCGTGTGCCCTATTCGCTGTGATGTGTGGAGATCCTGATGGCGCCAGGCGGGAAGCCCAGTTGCCTGACTACACTCCCAGCGGTCCGCCACTGTCAGTCCCAGTGTGAGCCTACCGATTCGCAGACGCACTTGCAGTCGGATGGCGCCCTCCGGTGCTCCTGACCTCGGTCAGTCTGCCTGGGAAACTGGTGGTTTGAGGAGTCGACGCCTCCGCCCACACTGCATGAGGACTCCCTCATGTATGGCCTTCGTGGTAATAGGGCGAGGGAAAAGACGGCCTTGATGCCCGATCCCTTAAGGAGGAGCCCCCTTAAGATCCCTTAAGGAGTTCGGCTGTACCACTCTGGACTCGCGTCGTATGGATATGGACATGGTGCGCCCGAGGAAGGACCCGTGGGGACTCTCCCCAGTCGGCGGGCCTTGGGAAGCTTGGGGTAGCTTGATGGATCTTTGTGGTCGCTCTCGACCTGTGGGACCACCTCGGTCGTCGTGTGTCGCCTATGTTGGCCGTGTATGCCACTGCCACTGTGGTGGTGACCGTAGCAGCCGGCACCCGGTGCGCCTGGTATGGGTTAACGGGTCCTTTGGATGCCGAACAATCGCCGCCAGGACCCGGGACTTGATACTTGTAACTATACATGTGCTACGAGCTTATACAGCATCATACCTATCTTACTGTGGGATTTGGGCAGCCTAACCTGAGCCAGCCTGAATGAGGATGTGACACCCCCCCCCCTTCAGGAAATGGTCCTGGGTACCCGCTGCCATGCGTAGTGTTATCGAGCCCCCCCCAGGGTTTGCTCTAAGGAGGGGGGTGAAGCGGTACCCAGAACCCCATGGCCAGGTCAGGGCATACAACCGGTCTCCGGTCCACTAACGTGTTCCGTGCCGTAAAGCCCCGCATCGGCAACCGATGCACCGCCAGCGGAGATTTGTGTATCAGAATATCAGGAATCAACAGGGTTTTATTTTCATATTGTTTCCGTCAATTTTTGCGCTTCCGTTCTGATATTCACTGTTTTGACTGCTGGCGGTTGGATCGCGACTTTACCGTAACCGCCAGTTTAACTGTTTATAATGGAAATTTTAACGCTATCCGTGACGAAGGCTCTAAAGTCTTCAGGAATTGCGTTGATGCATCCGCAATTTTCACATTCTACACTCGCAACCTTAATCCGAATTTTTCAGGATGTCGAAATCGGATTTTCGACTTCGACATCCCCGCACTTGATTTGACCTCTTTCGAGTGGACCTACGTGCTTCCCTATGCACGAATCAACTTTCCTTTTACCCTGCCCTCCATTTGTCTTAAAGATATGGGCAAAACAAAGTTGATTCGTGAGGCCACTTGTGAAAGTTATATCTCGTGTTGCTTGCGAGGAATGACATTAAGGAAACGTGGGATGTATTCACAATACTCCCGACGTAATTTAGGAAGCATCATATGCCTTGCGTCTCCACACGTGCGCGCTAGTGTAATGGATCATGGTCAAGAGGGTAGAGTTTGCGTTGTAACTCTATGGCCATGATATTGCGTGCGTTAAGATAACTTTCGAGTGTAGCGCGCGAGTGTTGGTGTTGCATAGGAACTCTCCTTGAGTTCCTATGAGCGATTGACACAAAGTTATGCCCTTGGAGGGGCATGACATATCGTGGGGGGAGCTACCTTTTTGGGCAATATGTGGTATGTGCCATGTGTTGTGTTGCGTGCCCATTTGGCGGGTCCATCGCTCCAAGCCAAACCCGCCAATGGACCTCATATTGTGCAAGCCCCTTCTCCATACTCCCTACGATCAATTGCAAGCCTAACTTTCGTGAAGGGAAGCTTGTGTGGCGATCCCGAAGCGATGCGTTGGGAGCAAGGTGTGTGTTTGCAATTTTCCATATTTTCATGTGCCCACTTGGGAAGTAGCGCTCGTAACCTTTCAAGGCGCCCCAAGTGGAGCACATATGTGGAATCGGAGGCTATTGGTGTCAAGTCATTGTGTTTAGAAGGATTAGTTGATTGCACGATCCAAGCCGAAGATATTATAATATAATTGTGCGCCTTTCAAGGCACTCTTGTGTGTCTTTGTGCCAATTTTGCCGTTTTTGGCCCGTCATGATGTCAAGTGGCGACCGTGTATCTCAACGTAGCGTTCAATTGACATCATGACCCAAGTATGTTATGAGGGTACATACTTCGGTGCCGAACATATCTTGGACCCGGCGAATAACTCCTCTTAGGCTTGGCATACCGTGGCCGCCATGTTGGCAATTTGGGACTATCCCAAATCATGGGCTCACTTGGCGACCCTGCCATTCCCAATACCGGACGAGTTGGGCGACGCCCAAAAGATATGTTGGACACATATGACTTGATACCAATCCTATGGCACACTTCGGTCCAAGTCGGGCATGTGCCTCATTTGCCCCAACCATAAGTGTGCGCATTTTTGGCCATTTTTAGCAATTTTCCACTTTCGCTGCCCGCCGTGCACTATGTTCAGCCTACCCGTGCACGCCGGACGCATGGACCAATGGACCATATATGACGTGGGTGGTATGCATATTGGTCCCCATGGTTCACACACCACGTGGGCGAAGCGGAGCAACCTTCGTTAAGGCGCTAGCCCAAAGTGAGTATGGGCAATTTTGCCATTTTGGCATTTGTGGACCCAATTGGGATCGTCACCACGCCAAGTGGCATGGAGATGTTTGAGAGCCAAGGGCATGGGAGTCTCTGTTGGACTCACGGTGGATCGCGTATGGAATGGCCGATCCGATCTCCAAGCCGGCGTGGAGATATACTATTGGGAGCACCCCGAATTTTGGCTCATTTCGAGCAGCCAAAATGACCCCATTTTGGGACCCGAATTTCCCCCTTCCGTGTGGTCAATTGGCGGCCCCATTTCTCTATGCCCACAGGGAGCCCGGACCTAATCCCAAGTTGTGCACTCAGATATAAGTCCTAGGTCCTGCCTCCTAACCTGTGAGCCATTGGCCTTGGCCTGGCCGGGCGAGCCACGCGTGGGAATGAGGCCAATTTTGGTGATTTTGGCATCATGACCCCACTTGACGAACACGTCATGCCCTGATGCCGGGAAATCAGAGGGAACCAGGTTGGGTGAGGGCTCCAGGGAGTTCGTACTCGAAGGGCATAGGGTCAGTTGCCTCGTCCCTACCTCTGGCGGGTCCGGACGAGGGGTCAATTTTGGAGATTTTGGAGCTAATTTCAGTTTGGGCTGAAACAGCCCATTTTCAGCTACCAACTCCTGAGGGATAATGGCGCGGCCATATCTCTGGCTCAGAGGGGAGTTGGGACCTGCCGTTAAGGGAGCATAGGGAGCCACTGTCGGGTGGCCTTGGAGCTCCTTGGTTCCCAGGAGCTCGCCTGTGGCTGGGCGGGACACCTCCCCTATTGGCAGGGTTTCAGGGTCCGGACTGAGCAGGGCATGGGTTGTGTTTGAGGCCCCGCCCCCACCAGCCACTGAGAGGGTCGGACCTGGGATTGGGATATAAGTTAGGATAGAGTGTCTACTGTCCTGTGATGCCCTTACCCCAGTCCAGTCTTAACCCCATGTGTACATATCCTGATGTGTTGCTGTACATACTTTCTTTTCTTGTTGCAGAGTGGCAAGTATCCTGAAACGCTTTGTCACATGACACGAGCGTATTGATGCCCTTGTGAGCGTAGTGCTTTGCCTGCCTGCTCACCTGTGCGTGTCACCGCAGCGTCCCGTGGCCGGCCCCCCGCGGGAACGCGTCAGTATCGAAGCCGAATGGTCTCCCAGAACGCCATTTCGAACGGACCTCAACGATGTACTGCCGACGAACAGCGTCATTCGACAAACCTTCAACAAATCGAGAGTTGACGAGGTAACCCATCTGGAGGTCACTGCTGTTAACCTTTGACTTAATGACGCAAGTTCAAAACTCCTTGACGTAGTCCGCATGTCGAGGGAACTCACTTTCTTTCAACGTCAACATTCTTGACAGGTACACTGGCTCATGGGATATGCAGTCGAAACGTTGACCCAACACGCGCATAAGCTCGAACCAGTCATCCTGTACAACTTTCGTCCAACTGTGATAATACTCAACAACATCGCCTTCAAGGAGAAACGGTATGGTGGTCACCTGATCGACGGTTGGAGTGATATCCGACAAAGCAAAGGCTCGCATAAGGTCCTCCTTCCATGTGCAAAATTCTCCAGATCCTGTTCTCCCAGAGAATCTTCGAATCAGCTTTTTCAAGCGTACAACACGACGTCCAAGAATCTCGAATGTTGGAGCACGTGGAATTGCGACACTCACTGGATTCACTTGGTGCACCGCGGCATGCACTGGGTCGACTTGGTTCATTGAGTTCGCTGTTTTCATTGACGGGTCGAACACAGGTGGCTGTGGAGGTGGTTGTTGCGCTGGATAAGGTGAACTGTTCGACGGTGAATACGGCGGATAGCTCGAAGGAGACGGCTGTGGTTGTGGTTGTGGTTGTCGCTGTGGTTGTTGTTGAGGAAACCGGAAGTGATTCGAAGGTTGTTGACTCGAAACTTGTGTAAACTCGTTGAGAAGGACATAACATTGCGAAAGTTCATGTTCCAGGCGTCGAAGTCCGCTTACAGCAGCTTGTGTTGCATTCTCCGTCGAGGACTGCAAAATCTCGACGCGGTGATCAGTTGCCGCAGTAGCATTTGCTGCTGATGTCTGCAACGCATCGATGCGTTGTTCCAATTCGATGACCTTGGCTTGAGTATCTGCAGGCGTCTGCGACAAGCTGTGAAGATCACGCGAAATGCATGGAAACCACTCGCTTTCTCCAATTGCGATGCGCTCTGCGATGAACCTTTCTGAAGAACTCCAAAAATCGTGATGCAACGGTGAGTAGGATCGGAACATACTGTCTCTGATAAAGTGCACCATGGCTGCGTCGTCGAAAGGTCGCTCCATTGCAAATTGAAATCCAAATCAAGTTGACGGCGTCAAAGATTGATCTCGAATATTGATGTCCCGGCCACCTAGCTGACTACCACTTGTTGTGGTTTACGACTTGGGAACTCTCTTGTTCTCTTGTTCCTCTTGTTTCTCGAAAGTCCCAAATCCCAAATCGACAAACCTCTGCGCAGGATCTTTAGACGAGCACCAATACATAGACACTTCACAAATTCGAAGACAAAATCCTGTCCAGAGATATCGAAGTATCATACAGCCTTCGTTCACGCAACTGGCATTTCGATGCTTCATATGTATTCACAGGCTGCAGTGCGATTGCGATTGCGATTGCGACTCACGCGCTCGCTGCGCTGCTGCTGTTCGAAGCCATAACACTTTTTTCGAAGATCAATGATAAATTATTCGTTGAGTGGACCAAGGACGATAACCATTTTGCGAGGATGCACTCTTATGAGTCACTGAAGGATCTCATGAGGGAGCGGGCACAGCTTTCTGTTGGTTTCAAACATCTGGCCGCTTCGCGTGGTTCTGCTTTCGGGCGCACTGCTTCCAATCGATACCAAGAAAGGCACAGAGATAAGGAAAAGGACACCTCTTTGTCTGGTGGACCATCGTCTGGAAGTACTGCCAACAAGCCGGACATCACCGAACTCCTCTCCCAATGCCACTCGATGATTGCAGAGCTAAGAGTCTCTGAGGAAGAAGGCAAGGGCGACAAGGGAGGAAAAGGCTCTGGCAAAGGAAAAGGTTGAGGAAGAGGAAAAGGCAAAGGTGGTAGAGGAGGCAAAGGACAGCTGGACCCCAACGCATTGATCGCCGAATTTAAGGCACGCATTCAGTGTAGGCATTGTGGTAAGACGAACCACTACAACAATCACTGCTTTGAGATCCAAAGGAAACAGACGGAGGAAAGACTCAAGGCCTTCCTGATCCAGTCCAGTCTCAGTGAGGAAGCAGCCCAAAAGGCGGTGGAAGACGCCAAGAAGATGTGGAACGACCAGAAGCAAAAGGGACCAAAAGCTGGCCCAAGAAATAAAAATGCCTCTGGCCCCTGTCGCAGCAAGTGCTGGTGCTGGAGCCCCCTCAACAGAGACCAAACCGATACAGGTGGACATTGAGAGTCAAGCCAAGAAGAGGAAGAGAGATCTTGCATTTTCAGAAGTGGAGAAAATTGTGGACCTACTTCGAAGTGAGATTGAGCCCCATGGAGTATATATTTTGAACTCAGAGTGTACTTTATTTGAACTCAGAGCAGATTCAGATCAATCATCATCATTCATCATCATCATCATTCATCATGCATCATGTGTCATGTGTCATGCATCATGTGTCATGACATGCTGGCGCCCTAGCATGTGTTTTTCACATTCCAACCCAAAATTCAACTTTCGCTCAGAACTAACACAACCACAACCCCACTCTTATGGGTTCCTAAGAAGGTTATACTATTCATTTTTCATAACTCTTTGAATTTGGATGATCACATTTTTGACATCATGGATTGTCATGCATGTCATGCATGATCGACTCATTTTGTGAGTGATACCACACATACCACCTTCGAAGGAGTCTAAGGCCCCTAAGGGACCTCTATTTACTCTACAACCCTTTTCCATGGTTGTCCCTACTTCTACATGTATTTTAATGCCTATTTGGTGGGTCCCAAGCATGTTTCATGTATTGGGGGATCCCAAGAGTATACCTAGGCCTAAGCCAAGCCCCAAACACAAGAGGAGAGAAGAGAGAGAGATAGAGGAGAGGCGCCTGGCGGCGACACCAGGGAGCACGTGGTGCTTCCTAGGTAAGTCCTAACTAGGTGTATTTTACTACAAGAGGCATATTTGTATGGTGAGAGTGGAAGAGAGGTAAGGAGTGAACATGAGTGTAAATAATGATTGTGTTTCATAGTCCCTTTTTTGCTATGGACTAAGCTGGAAGACTAAAATACTATGAGCCCATTACTTTGCTGTTGTTGAGGAGGGTGTCAAATCTAACTGGTAGCAGAGAAAACCTGCTCTGCCCAAATCCAGTATCCCTTGGATTGTATTTCGATTCAATTCCAGCCTGGAAATTTAGTAAGGGACGGAGAAGAATTCCTGAACTCAGAAAATCGAGTCAGAAAAATTGAGATCGACCCTGTGAGAACTTCAAGCAGCCTAGAAGCTACGGGCGCTTCTGAAAACGACGTGCAAGTCATGATACCGGTCTCCGATGAGGAACTAGTCGCGCCTACCATGGCCGGGTTTGGAACCCCAGAAGTACCTCTAGACGGATCTCGATTCGAAGCCTATCGTTTTCCTGCGCTCACATGTCCTGAGTATGCTGAAGCTGTAGCTCCACGCCCAGTGCCTTCAGCGAATAACATGACGACAGCTGAGCTAGCGAATGCTATGGAGGTCCTATCGTTGCTCAACCAGAGTGGTCGGTTGCAACAAATGGTTCAACAAGTCGAACACCATGAAGGTTCATTCACTAATGCCCCACAGACTCATGAGTCGGGGACCACATCGTCTTCGACTAATCCTTTCCAATCTGTGCCATGGCGTTCTAATGTGACTTACGCCACTATGCCTCAACCCCTCATCCGTGGAGAACCTATTGTTCATGGAGTGCCTACCGGAGTTCCTGAGCCTAAGTTTTTCCCTGAGCCTCAAGCTCCCAAAAGGACTCATGTTTTCGAAGCCTCTCCTTCTTCGGAAGAGAGCACTATCCTTTTGTCGACCTTGCAACAACTCAAGGGTCGTCTTGAAAACTTAGAAAATAGGACTAGTGCTAACTTAACCACTAACCCTTGTGTACCTTACCACCCCTCGCCTCTAACCGGAGTGTGCACCGGGCTTGCCGGTGTGCCTCCTGGAGTCAAGTCGCCCTTTGTACCCCGTACCAAAGCACCCAAACCCGTGGCGTGCTTTACCACTACCTACGAAGTATACACCCTCGACCAAGCCCTCGCCCTAGGACTCGGTCCACTAGCGCCTATGGCGCTACTCCCCGACCCCACACAACCGGTGCCACATACCGGTAGAGGAACCAAAGCTTTTTTCAAACCCCAAACCGAAACCAAACTACCCAAGTTTTCGGGTAGAGACCTCGACGTTTACGCCGAAGATTTTTTGAGGTTCTTGAGGTCGACGGGACAAGAAGACCTCAACGAAAGAGCCAAAGCGGACGTTGTTATCAACGGTTGTGATAACAAGGACGTAAAAGAAGTGGTTTCGGGGGCACTCAAGAAAAGTGACTCTTGGGTAAGGTTCCTTATTACGCTCGAAAAGCTCTACCCTACTTACGTTACCGACCTAGAGCTTATTCAAGAGATAGAGCGTATCCCTCGGTTGAAGGAATACCCTACAACCGCGGACATAGCCCAATACGTCCAAAAGTTTACTACGCTTACGGACCAATTGGCTACGTCCTACTACGACGACTCCAAAGCCCTCCTACACCTCCTACCTCGTGTTCTGCCCAAAACCATGGACGAAATACGTGCTACTCCCGAGAGGTTGTCTAGAATACACACTTTCAACTCTCTCGTTGACCTCCTCTACGAGTTGGCCCTCCAAAGGAAGTCTGACGCTACTTTGAAAAACTTGCACTCGATGGCGCAACTCAAGTGGCTAGACGGCAACACCAACGCCGACTCCAACGCCCCTATGAACCAAGAAGAGGCCTTTGCCCACTCGCTATGTGAGGAGTGCTTTGTGTCGTTTCAACAAGCACGAGGACAAGGCAACGGCAACCGTGGTGGTGGCGGTCGTGGCCGTGGAAAAGGTGGACGAGGCAAAGGACAAGGCCAAGGGCAGTGGTATTGGCGAAGGGAAGTCGAGGAGGTCAACTCCACCGCGCCCAAGTTCTTCGCCACCGTGTTTTGCCCCAATTGTGGGACAAAACACAACGTAAGAGACAAGGCGTGGCAAGACAGCCTTGACGCGAGGAAAGAAGAGCAAAAGCAAACGAAGAAAGGTCAAGGCAAAGGGGGAAAGGACCAAGCGAAAGGAGGAGAAAAAGGAAGTGGAGGAAAAGCGAACGGAGGAAAGGCGAACGAAGGAAAAGGAGGCAAAGGAAAAGATGACGACAAAGGAAACCCTCAAGAGAAGAAACGCTTGGAAGAGTTGACAGAAGGAGAGCGAGAAAAGAAGCGAAAAAGAGTTCTCAAGCTGGAAAGGCAAGCTAAGAACCTCAAGGACTTTCTCGCAGGTCAAACGCCGGGGGAAGCCTAGGTGGACACCGAGACGACGCACCGAGGTATTGCTACCTATTGAGGGTCGCTATCAATGGTCTATGGGTGGACGCATACCTTGATACCGGCGCTACAATCTCCCTAGTCTCCTCTAGGTTCGTCAACTATGAGGACCTAGTTCCCAAAGATATTTGTGGGGTAAAAACGGGAGAAGGGGGAGTCACTCTCACCGAAGGCGACATAGAAGGAGAAGTACAAGTGGGGGACCGAAAGGTACTTCAAAAGTTTCAAGCGTTCGACACCGACGCCTTTGAAGCCGTATTGGGGACGGACTTCTTTGCGCAAAGCGAGTGGATAAAATATTTATCCCTTCAAGAGCCCACTCACTTGTTGGTGGTGAACGAAGAGCAAGAATGGGAAGCAATACCCCTCAAGGAGACAAAGTGTCCAAGACCTACGCTCAAGACTCTCAAGAGTTTTCCGTTGGCACTCGATAGCGAGGTGAAGCAAGAGAGTATCCTCGCTACCTTGAGCCTACACCGAACGGAGAACTACACTCTCGACTCCGCCGCCAAGCGTGACGCGTTTCGAGAACTTGGCCTTAACCCGAACACGTGTAACGGCGACTTTGTCGAACTCTTTGCGTCCAAAGAGAACGCCGACGCGGAGTGCTTTTGTACTCCCAAAACCAACAACACGTGGTGGTATGACTGGGGAAAGTTGGGAGCTTGGAAGATGCTCTACGCCAACCCCCCTTTCTCAAAAATACTCCACACGTTGGTAAAAGTTTATGTGGACCAAGCTACGGTCGCGTTGGTTATTCCCGAAGGGAAGAAGTGGGAAGAAAAAGAAAAGCTATGGGGGCCTATACTCGAAAAGTTGACGGTGACAAAGTTGCTCTTACCTGACGTTCCTCTTTACCGACTCAACCCAAAAGAAGAGGTTTTGCCAAAGCCCCGTTGGCGAACCGCTATGTACCTAGTCTTGGGGAAAAACGTGTCCTCTAACCCCATGGAAAACGTGTCTGAGGAGATAAAGAAGTTCGCGCTAAAGCACCACCGTGGGTACGGAAAAGAAGAGATGATGAAAAAGTTTCCGGACGTGGACGAGAGCAAGGAAGAGTACAGGTTCGAGACGCCTAAGTTTCAAGTCGAAGAAGTGGTTCAAGAAAGTCCGAAAGGGGCAAGAGAAACTCAAGAAGAGAGCGAAGAAACCTCCGACGAAGGCGGAAGTATATCCGAAGCTCCTTCCGAGTCGACTATACCCTTTTCGAACGACTCCTACACCACTATTGACTACGACGACTTGGTCGCCAACCTGTTCTTGGAAGAAGTAGAACCTCTAGAGGCTCCTTCGACCCCTTCCGAAACTCCTAACCCCGAAAAACTTCTTTCACACGTTTCCGTCCCACTTGAAACGATGACGAGCGAAGGAGACGAACGTGAACTCCGTCTCCTACACGCACGCCCGAGTAAAAATTCGTTCCCTTCTTCAAAAGAAGATTTGGAAGAAACTCGTCTCCTTCTACTAAGTCAAATTGACAGACTCCAAAAAACTGGAGCTAAAAGAAAATTGGAAAAGCATGGTCTACCTAGACGAGTACGACGGAGAAGATGGGACGTATTTTGATGTCGGCGAAGAATTGGTCATGCTTCACGAACTACACGAAGCATTGGAACAAGAAATTGAAGGAGAAGAAGAAAAGAAAGAAGAAAGAAAAGATCAATTACGCCGTAAAGACATCAAGAGGCTAAGAAAGAAAGTCAAAGAAAAGAAGAAAATTGATCACCAAGAGAATCAGATGATTTTGGACCCCGAACAAGTCCTAGCCCTCAAGAAATTGACGGAGCAAGATGAAAAATCTAAGAAACAAGAATTAGGTGCGTCCAATCTACACGCATCTGAAGACCTCAAGATTTCGCTCGACAAAATGGATGTTGATGAGAGGATCAAGAAAATCATCCTGCATTTCTCTGACATTTTTGGTCCGTTACCTCCACCCGGATCGGTGAAGAAACTCGTGACCATGGACCTAGAACTAAGAGAAGAATTTCTCAAAGATCGAGTTCGATGTCGACCGTACCCAGCATCAAAAGATGACATGGCTGAGATTACTCGCCAAATCAAAGAATGCCTGGAGGCCGGTTTGGTTTACGAGTACAAAAAGACGGACTATCCTAAACATTGCAGTCCATGCTTCCTGGTAGCTAAACCAGGGAGCACTGCAAAAAGATTGGTGGTCGACTACAAAAAGGTCAACCAGAAAATAAAACTGCACAGCGGTTCGTTGCCCCTGATGGAGAACACCGTGGAAACCGCTGCTGGATGCAGATACAAAACTAAAATGGACAAGCGGTCCGGTTTCTGGCAAATTGACCTAACGGAGCGTGCTCAAGACCTAACGGCATTCATTGCTCCGGATGGACGGCTCTACAAATGGCGGGTAATGCCATTTGGTATTGCTAACGCCCCGGCGTTGTTCCAGGAGCTGATGAATCAAATCATCGCCCTGTGTAAACGACGACCGGCCGTCCAAGAGCTCCTACAGCGTGGTGCTGTCCTGGAGGCTCACATCGACGATGTCATCCTAGGGACGAACACCATCGATGACCATCTCCTACTACTCCGAGAATTCTACACCGTCTGTCAAGAAAATCACCTCCGCATCAAGCTGGAGAAATGCGAATTTCTCAAGACGGAAACAGACTACCTCGGATTCCACATCGGAGATGGATGGTGGAAACCGCAGGATCAAAAGATGAAGCCCCTGATGGACTTCGACCTAACGGATTCTATGTCTAAAGCTGAAGGAGTTCAGAAAATCCGACAATTCATCGGATCCTGTAATTTTTACAGGCGGCATCTCCGAAATTTCACGGACGCCAGCGCACCACTAACGGATCTCATCAAGAAGGAGACTCCGTGGCGCTGGGGACCTATTAAAATGCAAGCAATCGAAGATGTCAAGAAGAAAATCCGAGAATGCCTAGTACTTGGAGTACCCCAACGCTACGGCGAGATGATTCTAATCACGGATGCCAGTAACGTTGGAGGAGGAGGGACATTATTACAGTGGCAAAAGCTAACTACGGATCAATGTAAAGACATTGATTATCGCCTAAGAGTTCAAGGTGTCACAAGAGAAGGATTCATGAAATCTGACTATGACTCCCAAGAATGGCGCCTAGTTCCACTTGGCCACTGGAATTGGAAGTGGAATGCAGCCCGCTCACACTATCACACCTACGAGCAGGAGCTGTTAGCTGGAGTTCTAGTGTTGGCTAGTCAACACAGGATCCTGGGTACCAATCCCATCACGTGGCTATGTGATCAGGATTCCGTGAAGTACTTTATGGAAAGACCACCGCCAGATGGAAAACGTCTACGACGATGGTGGGTCTGCCTGAGCCAACTACGACTCGCTACATTCCACATCCGGGGAATTAAAAACGAACTCTGTGATTATCTATCACGGAATTGTTTTGATTCCCTGGTGGGGGCAGACACCGAGATGATGGCCCAAGAAGCTTTCGCCAAGATGGATCAACATCTCGATCTCTTTACGAGGAAAGAAAAACTCATGTCCTGGAGTATGAAAGACCTGACGGCCGATTACTCGGACATCTTGGACCAGTTGACGATTGGGAGCTCAAAGATCCTGGATGGAGTACAATGGTCCCGCACGTCAACTCACCTATACAGGGAAGACCTCATTTGTGTCCCCAAAGACTACGAAGAAACTATGTTGAAATGGGCACACAAAACGGATGGTCACCCTGGGGTGGAGAGAACTCTTTGGTTCTTCCAGAAGTATTTCTTCGCTAAGAGTAGCGATGCATCTCTCAAGAAGATTTTATCTAAGATCATCGCTGAGTGTCCCTGCACTAAGGCTAAAGCTAAGACTGCAGCGGATCGTGTTGAGGTAAGGAATCTCCCGATTCCGAACCAAATGAACTCCATCCTCTACGTGGATTTTATGGAGTTACCTAAATTCGCTGGCCATGACTTCGCCCTCCTGGTGACGAATGGACTCAGTCGCTACAGCCGAGTGTTTCCCCTTACTAAGAAGGTGGATGGTGAAGGAGTATTGAAAGAGATTTTCGAAGGATGGGTACAAGTCTACGGATTACCCAAGATTATCCATAGCGATCAAGACATCCGGTTTACCAGCCCTACTGGTTGGTACCGAAGCGTCATGAGAGCCATGGGTACGGAAGTCCATTTCGGAACTCCTTACCTACGAACAAACAATCCTCTATGCAAACGCCAAATCGGCTGTTTCAAAACAGTCATGAGGATTCTGATGCTGGCCGAGAAGAGCCGAAACTGGCTAAAACTAGTCCCTTATGCTATCTACTTGATGAATAATCAAGTGAGTAGCAGGACTGGTTTCACCCCTACGGAACTGTTCCTAGGGAGGCCAGGTTTCAACTTCGAATTCCCCTGTGCGAGCGAAGGAAATCCTAAAGTTGATGAATGGCTCACCGAGCAAAAACGGATCGCTGATCTATGCCGATCACTACTGGAAAAGAAAAGAAGTAAAGAGAATCGTACCAAGAACCGCAAAAGAAAAGAAGCTATCTACCAAATTGGTGACTGGGTTCTGGTACATCATACAAGATTCAAGGCATGGCCGCGTAACACGCTGGACAGCCCTTACTTCGGACCATTTCTGGTCACGGATGTAGCTGAAGGATCCGTGTGTATCAAAACTCATCCCAAGTACGGAGGTCTGGTTGAAGTGGGTTACCCACAGCTTAAGCACTATGACGTGCTAGACGACCTCTATGACTGGGAAGAGGATCTACAAGAAAGCCTGGAAGCTGCAGCCGAAGATTTGGCCGTGGATCCTATGGATGAGGATGAAGAACTGCCGCCTATGGAGGATGACGGTTCACTACGGATGCCCGAAAGGGACATCTCTCTCTCTAGACCTACTGTACCTACACCTACGGCCGTAGAGGCTAGACCCAAAAGAATAAGCGCTAGTGAACCCATTACGTTTACTGAATCAGAGATGAAAAAGCAAGACTACTACTTTGTTGAAAGAATCCTCCGCCACACCTACAAACGTGGTTGGAGATTCTATACAAAGTGGTCTGGCTATTCTATCTCTGACTGTACCTGGGAGCCAGTGACGGCTTTCATACTCGATGACGGTAACGTCAACGAGGTTTTTGCTGATTACTGCAAATCTCAGGATTTGCGTGACATTCTGCAGTCAGCCCAAAATCAGGCCCGCAAGCGTGCTGGGAGGTGAGACTACTCCCTCCTGTTTCATAGCACCTGTGAAAACGGTGCATCTATGGTCCTAAGGCCCTGTTTCACTGAGCAGTGAGTTCACACTCACTAGCCTGGGAGTTGTCGTGGATTTCCAAGGGAACTCCGAGGCTGGGGGACAGGTTTCACCAATCTAGGGAGGGAGAGAGATGAGCGGTGTGTAACTGGCGCGCGTGTGAGTGTCAACAGCCCCAACTGAAGTGTGTTGCCTAGGAGAGAAGTGAAACACTACTGCTAAGCAAGCCGATTCTTACGGGTGGTGAACACCTGGTTCCATTTTGGAACAGTCAAGCATCCACCACCGGAGGGGCAGGGTTGGTGTTCCCCAGGGATGGGACCCCCCCAGGAACTGGGTGGGCTGCAGGACGAGCAGAGTTTGCAAGGGCTGCCCAACCACGACCAGGGCTACCCCCTTGGCTGCAAACCTCCCCGCCTTGGGCACCCACCGTCAAAGACGCTAACGCCTGATCCTACACCGCAAGACACCCTGATCCTACAACTTCCCACACACACGCCCACGCCAAGGCAAGTCAAGTTGTAGCTAACACCAAGCATCCCTGAACAAACAGTGAACGCTTTGGGTGCATCTCGCCTCCGGTTCGATGACACCCGTGCAAGTGTGGACACGGAACCGAAGCTCAACGTGATCCGTGCAGAGTGAGTGAATGGCGCGCAAAAGTGTGTTGTGTTGAGTATGTGTGTGCAGTGCTGTGCGTGGATGTGCGGTGCAGGGCGAGCATGTGTGTGAATGTACCTCAGGGTCTCTACCTTGGGGCTACCCAAAAGAAAAAGAGAGAGGGTCACACACGGGGAGACCAGGAAAAAACCGTCAGGGATCAGAATGGGAGTGGGAACAAGGGCCAGCGTACGCTGACCAACGCGAACGCCCTTGCCCAATCCAATCCCCTGCCTTCTCAGTCTCCCACACGCTGAACTTAACGCTCTACAAAGGAGTAGCCCTTTGCAGGAGCGCCCCTTGCTAACGCCTCCAACCCACATCCCACTCTCCACTCCACACTCCTCCCACACTCGGAGAACTCAAACCGCGCAACTTGCAAGTCGGGAATCTCACCCCAGAGTTTCATTGGTTAGTTTGAGTTCCCACGGTCCTACACTCTCTAACACACGCTGCATGTGTGAGCGGCACGGTGAAACATATGAGTGTTTTAGGTGCCTGCACGTGAGCATATGCATGCACTGAACGATTCCCCAGGCATTCCGCCACAAAACCACCACTACAGTTAAACAGAGGACAGTGACGCATAGAGCGGCGCCTCCGCTGTGCATGCAAGCTGTCCTGGAGAGCGAGCAAGGAAGGTTCTCGCTACCTCCCAAACCTTGAATGTTTCCCTTATGAAGTTTTTACCCTCTATCCTACTTGGATTCGGAGTTTTTACGTGTGCACGACGCGGCGTACGCTGCTATTTTGCATGCGTGACGGCCTGTTTCCCTCCTGAATCCTGCCTGAATGCCAGCCCAAGCCAAACCTTGCGAGGCACCAAGAGCGTGCACAAGACTGCAAAGCAAGGTAAAAACACGCTACGCGTGTTGTGCAAGCTCTAACCAACACGTATGTTTCATTTCTGTTGTGCTATGTGTGGCTGATGTTCAAACTCGCCTATTAAACGCACAGTGGTGAATTGATGCGCGCAAAACGTACAGTTACCGTATGGCTGTACTGGGCACCCTCCCCGCGCAAAATTATTTGCCTGTCTGTAAGCCTCACTTTATAAAATCGCGTTTTTCGCTGCTCGTTGTTTTCCAAATTCTTTGTTTTACAAAACTGCGCTTTTTGCAGCTTCAGAAGCGCTTTTTGACAAAAGTTCAAAAGTTTTTGGACTTTGGAGGCTTCGCCCCCAGTCCCGCACGGCGGACGCGCGCAGTTACGGGAGTCGCCAGAACTCCCAGCGCTACACTTTGCGCTTTTCAGGTGTCCAAATAATTTTTCAAGTTTTGGTTCCTGGCGAGTTGGAAGCTCAGCTACGGTTTATTTTGAAGTTGCTTTCAAGCATTATTCATCGCCGATTTCAAAAGGATTTCAAAAATCGGTATCTGCATTTGTTATGTAAGGCTTCCCTAAGGATTCCTACGCCTTGTCCATGCTTTATATATCACTTTGAGCACAATCTTTCTGGAACTTCTGGTATTTGCATTTTTAGCTCCAAACTAATCACCTATTGTGCTGTGGTAAGAGTGGTATAGTAAGAAAGGTAACTCACATGTATGCTTTCCGAAGTCATTCCACTCATTCTTTACTGTGGTACTGAGGTGCAGTGATCATACTTGGTATTGAAGGTAGTCCATTTCTGCACTGAGTAGTAAATGCTAAGAGATTTCACAGGGCTGCATATGATTATGGCCACAATATCATTTTTCAGCCTATTTTTCTGAGTATTTACTCCTGAATTCCAGGGCTTCAGTTGGGGGGGGGGGAGTGAGATTGAGCCCCATGGAGTATATATTTTGAACTCAGAGTGTACTTTATTTGAACTCAGAGCAGATTCAGATCAATCATCATCATTCATCATCATCATCATTCATCATGCATCATGTGTCATGTGTCATGCATCATGTGTCATGACATGCTGGCGCCCTAGCATGTGTTTTTCACATTCCAACCCAAAACTTCACTTTCGCTCAGAACTAACACAACCACAACCCCACTCTTATGGGTTCCTAAGAAGGTTATACTATTCATTTTTCATAACTCTTTGAATTTGGATGATCACATTTTTGACATCATGGATTGTCATGCATGTCATGCATGATCGACTCATTTTGTGAGTGATACCACACATACCACCTTCGAAGGAGTCTAAGGCCCCTAAGGGACCTCTATTTACTCTAAAACCCTTTTCCATGGTTGTCCCTACTTCTACATGTATTTTAATGCCTATTTGGTGGGTCCCAAGCATGTTTCATGTATTGGGGGATCCCAAGAGTATACCTAGGCCTAAGCCAAGCCCCAAACACAAGAGGAGAGAAGAGAGATAGATAGAGGAGAGGCGCCTGGCGGCGACACCAGGGAGCACGTGGTGCTTCCTAGGTAAGTCCTAACTAGGTGTATTTTACTACAAGAGGCATATTTGTATGGTGAGAGTGGAAGAGAGGTAAGGAGTGAACATGAGTGTAAATAATGATTGTGTTTCATAGTCCCTTTTTTGCTATGGACTAAGCTGGAAGACTAAAATACTATGAGCCCATTACTTTGCTGTTGTTGAGGAGGGTGCCAAATCTAACTTTCGAGCAGCTGTCAAGGAAGGTCTCACGTTGTGACCACCCGTGGTTGTGGAGGAGGACATGTGTGACGCTGTTTTCGATGCTGGTGCAACCGCTTCCATTGTGGCTTCATCATTGGTGTCAGATCCGAATCGCAGGGGTTACTGTTGAGTTAAGGTGGGAGATGGGCACTACACGTACAGTGAAGGAGAGAAATCTGTGGATGTGTGCATGGGCGATTTTACTCTTCCTCATGTTTGTATCGTTATGGAGACTTCGGCTGTTCAGGTATGCCTAGGCATGAATCTCATCCGTCAAAACGCCAAGAAGATTCTGGGTTTGATTTTTACTCCATCGAGACTCATTGTCAAAAATCCAGAGACTGATGAATTACCTTGGTATCGCTATCTGAAAAGTCCTGTCAGAAGGAAGGAGGAAATGGACTGCCACCTGCTCAAGCATCCTTGAGAATCTCCCGGAGAGAAGCTTACACTTAGGCGGCCGAAACAGGTACACTTTTGTACCGGTGTGTCTGCAAATTTTGACTAGTTAATTTGCCTCATTTACCTACCTTTTTGGCGAGAGAAAATTTAAGCAGTCAGCTTTTTGTTCCAATTACCCCCAAAAATGCATCTTTTAGGCCCGAAATGCATATGCTGGATTTGGCAAATTACCTACATTTTTTTGGTGGATGCCCAAAATCTGGGGTAGCTTGAGTTTGGTACCCTACTCTTTTACTTTCGTACCTCTGAACGTTTTGTCATGGTGTTTCTATCCACCCTTCAATGCTCACTGACTGAAGAATGTAGGTAAATGATGCCATTTTCAATTTGTATTGCGTGGCCTCGCAATCCAAATTGAAAATGTAAAGTAAATCCGTTCAATTATCGACATTCTGAATTGGAATGCGAGGCCTCGCATTCCAAACTAGGGGATTTGGCTATTTTACCCGCGATTTTCAAAATGCATATTTAGAAATACACCTATTTACATCGATGGCTGCACTGAACCGCAACCACATATCATTGAAACGGGGTGTTTTTACACATTCTAATTGAGTGTATTGTGAGGCCTCGCAATCCAAAATGTTGGTGAACAGCTCCATTTTCCCACAAAAATGATTTTTGGATTGCGAGGCCTCCCAATCCCTGATGAGGAAGTGTGAAAAGGCATCCCTTTTGTACGGCCTTGTTGAAAAACTGACTTTTTTGACACCTCATCCCGCTTCGAAAAAGCGTTGACAAAAAAAGTGGGTATTTAGTAGAATTCACCAACCATATTTTTCGGTTCATTTTTCTAATAACCCCGGTACAAATGTGTACCTGTTTCGGCCGCCTAAGTTACAGTTTGTTACCTTCCTGGAGGGAGCAAGTCCTCATGGACCCCGGCGATTTGATACCCACCGTGGACTTGTACGCCAACACCAAAAGACATACCGAACCGTTGTATTGCACCCCCTCAATTCATGTTATGCCTACAGCTGGCACGACTTTCAGTTATGCTGGGCTAACCCCCCGTGGTCAGACCTCGAGAAGACGGTTACCAAGGCCGTGCTCCACCGAGCGCAAGTCGTGGTTATTTGTCCTGATTGGGGCCAAACAAGGGGAAGCTGCTGCATGGCGACCATTTTTGGACCGCATGACTAAGTTTCGTGTACCTATTCCAGATGTACCTCTTTATCTCTCGAATGGGGCGACCAGCCCATTGTGAGCCCCATGCTTGCAAAGCATTGCATCTCTCATCGATGGCAATGATTGTGACGATTCGTTGGATGATCTGAATCCCCAAGTGGTCAAGTTTCTCCATCGGGTGAACCATGGTTTCGCCCTGTCTGATCTACTAACGCGATACGGGCACGATACACCTGCAGCAACACCGAAGGACGAGTCTGAAGTTCAAGAAATTCGGCCTCCAACGGAATCAGATGAAGAACAGGACGCTGGCCCTCGAGATTCTGAAGTTGACAAGGTCGATATTCAGTGGGAAGAGGTCAGTGAGGAACCTGCAGAAGTGCAATGGGGTGAGGTCAGTGAAGGAAGACGGCGATCTGGCGGATCTCGATCTCGCTCAGCCCCTGAAGTACGACCCATTCCCAAGCATCCATGAAGATTATTTGGACCGAATCGAGGATTTACTGAGTGAAGTCGATCTCGAAGATTCAGCCCCGCACGCCCACTTGGCCCCTAGTTTCATCTTAACAAATTTATCTTCTTAAGATGAAAAATTCACCTTAAGATGAAAAGTAAGAAGAAAAACAAGAAGCATAATCTGCTGAACTTTTTTTTTTGGGTTCCACCTTTTTGCCTACACTTTTTTGTAGTTTTACAGTTCTGGGGACTCTTTGCACCTTTGCAGTTGTAAACATTTACATTTATCATTGCAGCTATGAAGTTGATGGATTGTTTTGCACTGAACGGCGCCTTTCGTGGCTGGCCAGGCCGGGGAGAAAGGCTCTTGCGCGCCAAGCTTTTTCAGGGAGGGGCGAGAGCCCGAAACCAAGTTCAATCGCGGGCTGAGTACCGCTGCACGTTGCTGTCCTCCTCTGCCTTATGTCAATGAGACCTGGCAGCCCCGTTATAGACAACCGCAGAGCCGGGGTCTCTGCCTGATTCTCGAAGGCTGTACGGTTGCGGTTTGGGGGTTAGAGCATGACGGGTTGAGCACGGGGGGGTGGCTTGGGGGAGGGATTCATTTGCAGAAGTGACTGGTGAGTGCCAGTGTGGTAGTACTGGTTGGTTGTGCCGTGTTAGGGCTGTTGAGGGCTGGCGTGAGAGAAACGTGTAAGTGTGGCTTTTTCAAAGAGATGACACGTTGGACGAAGATGAGGACGATTGCGAGTTTGTGCTCGCGGAGGAGGGGGGGGCTGGTGCGAAGTACCTTGTTATGCGGGGAGACGGGGCAGAAACAGGGGCGGAGGCGTCGAGGGGGGGTGCTGGTCGAGGGGGGGGGGGAGGTTGAACATGTCCCGGATGGTGAGCGGCCGTTTGGGGGGCGGGGGCTCTGGCTGAGGTTGGCTTGCGGTATTGCGTTTCAGCGATAGAGGCCGGACGGGTCTTGGGGGCTGGCGGGCGTGTTTCCGAGCTTTGGCATGTGCCGCAGGGGACGGGGGACGGGGGCGCTTTGGAGGCTTGCGTGCCACTTTGTCCGGGAGGGGGGGGGGAGGGTGGTAGGCGGGGGGGGGGCGTTGTAGGGCGGTGTGTGACGTGCTGTAAGGCGACCAGGGGCGTCCCCAGGAGTTGGGGCCCGTGGGGGGGGTGAGCGGGGCTGGGGGGAGGTTGTCGTTTAGCCATTTCAGCGTGCGGTATAGGGCATTGAGGAGCAGGGGAACACGAGCCTTCAGGGCGAGTTTTAAGTCATGACAGTGTGCTGGTTTTCTTCGGCCGGAGGGGGGGGCTGTGAGTTTGGTGTACAGGGACATGGGGACAAGCCCCCGGACGAAATTGCGCCTCTCCCCGACGTGTGTGGTCGCAGACCACCATTGGAACACCACCGTGGTGAAGGGGGGGCGCCAGCACTGAATGTAGGTTTGCACCAGGTGTTCGCACGTTGGGCAGTGTGAGACGAAAAAGATAACATCCATTGGGTGCGGATCGGGGCAAGCGTGGCAATGGCGAGGGCGCAAGCCGTCGTGGAAAGCAAACGGCGCCATGTTGAAATTTCCGGAGGACCATTTGAAAGGGAGGCCTTGGAACCACGAAGTGTGGTTGTAAAAATGGAAGCTGGACGGTGCGTGGATGTTTTCGTGTTTGTGGCAAGGGAGGAGGTGCTTGATTGAGGTGGTAGTCAGTTTGTGTATGACGGGGAGGGGGCCTCTGGATATGCACCCTATCGGGGGGGGGGGAAGGAGGGAGGGGTCCCAGATCATCACGTGGGCGGCCCACTTTGAGTAAGCATCCGAGATCTCATTCCCCACAAACCCGGCGTGCCCCTTGATCCACCCCCAACCCTGGATCATCCCTGGGCGTAGGGAGGCCTGGATGGACTGAAGGGTGGATTCCCACGTGCCGGCTGGCGAGCGTGACGGGAGGTCCGGGGGGGTGCTTGGGCAGAGAACAGTGATAACGTGGAGGTTGTCCCCTAGCACGGCAAAGGTGAGGTGCGGGTGAGATGCAAGGGCCCACAGTAGGAACATAATAGCCGCCCAGAACTCCGATCCCTCTGAGGACTGCTATGGGGACGTTTGGCACAGCACCCATCTGGAGCCATTTGGGAAAAACGGGGTGGCTGCAGACCCGTAGCCCAAGGCGCCCGCTGAGCCATCCAAGTACACCCATGTCGTGCCGGGGGACGATGTGAGGAGGAGGGCAAAGGCTGCTTCACAACCCCATTCTTCGAGTCATCGGGGTCAAGGAAGTGAGGTTCATCTGGGAGCCGGTACAGCTCGCCATGCAGTGACGAGTCGAGCAGAACTCCGCCGTATGGCCCGGGGGGGGGGGGTTGAGGATGTGCCCTTGGGGGTGGAGAAGGGGGGGGGTAAGCAGTTCGTGGTGCCCCGTCAGTTGGGGGCGGACAGAAATGGCTGGGTTTTGAAAGGTGTACTCTTTTTCATTGCGGCGGAGACCGGGGTCTTTGATGGTGTGGGTGGTGCCGTCCGAAAACTGGAGTGTGGCCGATTCTGTGTGCACCCTCGTGACTGTTCCTAGGGGGAACCCTAGGTCTTCGGGTGTTCGTTTCAACCTGTTGCCGCACTTGCTGTATTGTGGTGCTGGTTCGGTGGCTAGGAACCGGACTTGGACTTTCTCTTTCGGGAGGAAGAGGGAGGGGGGGCAGGAGGCCCAGAGGCCGGTGCTGTGGTATCGGAGGCCTATGGTGTGGCAAGCGTCCATGACGGTGTCTTGGATCGGGTTGCGTGTGGTGGAGAGCATCGCTTCGGAAAAGGATTCGTTTGTTGAGGCTGGGCCGTCCCCGTTGAGGTACCTGATTGCGGTGTTCACCAGGGCCATGCAAATGGAAAAAGTGAAGTGGCGGAGTCCTAAGCCTCCCTGGTGGCGGGGGGTGTAGCGGTCCTTAGGAGAGACGAGGCGGGAAATCCTGTTGGCCTTGTCCGGGGAGGGGTCATGTGCAATATTTTGCCAGATCATGGCCTGGAGGGCTCCCAACTCGTTCAGGGCCAGGGGGTGTGCCATGAGGCGGTAGGAAAGAATAGGGATGAGTTAGACGTTTACTAAGAGAATGTATTCCGAAAGAGTGAGCCGGAGGGGTTGGAGGGTTGTGAAAAAGGAGCGTATTTCCGACTTGGCCAATGCCAGTTTTTGTGCCTCGTGGTTGGCGGTGAAGATGTACACCCCTAGGTATTTGAGGCAGTTGTGTGGTTGCCCCGTCTTCTGGTTGGTTGTTGACAGGGGGGTGCCCGAGGGGGAGGTGAAAGTTCTGGGGGGGGCTGTTCCCATAGCATGGATCTCAGTTTTGCTGAGGTTCAAGTCTAGGCCCCACTCCCTGGCGACCGTGTCGAAAAAACTCAAAATTTGTTGTATGCGGTCCCCATCCTCTGATCGATAGAGGAGGTCGTCAACGAAGGCGTGGCCCGACTCCTGTGGGGAGGGGGGTGCCGTGAAGTGAGACGGCAGGGCGAAGGGGAGAACATTCAGGTAAAGGCAGAAAAGGATGGGTGACATGGGGCATCCCTGCCGAACACCTCTGGTTTGCAGGTGGGAGGAGTGGGTGTGCCCTGACACCACCGGGAAGTCATGGGGGGCACGGTACAAGGATTGAATGAGGTTTACAAGGGGCGCGGGAAAGTTCAGGCAGGACAGCACTGTGAAGAGGGTGGTGTGGGGGACGGAGTTGAAAGCCTTATTGAAATCAATGTAGAGGCTGTAGCTACCGACTGATTCACGAAACGAGGATAAGAGGTTGAAAATGTGGTCTTGGCACCTGCGGTTGGGAAGCCCGCCAAACTGGGTGGGGTGTATGATGGAGTGTTCGATGGCCGCTGCCAGTAGCTCACGGTTGGCGTGTGTTGCAATTATTTTGTAAACGCTGTTCAGCAAGGCTATAGGCCTGTAACTTACAGGGTTCGTCACGTCCCCTTTCTTAAAAAGCAAGATAATGTTGGCCTCGAGCCATTTCTCGGGCAACCGCTGGTGGAGGTAGTGGTTACATACCTTCCAAATGAATTGTTGGATAGGGGGGGGGGAGATGTGCAAAGTGTAGTTGTTTGTGAAGTCCCGCCCACCCACCTTGTTGGGCTTTGACCTCTTGAGCGTGTTGCGGAATGATTCCCAGGTGATGTCAGGGAGAGGGCTGTGTTTTGTGGGTTCAGGGCAGGTGGGGGAGTGTGTGAGTAGGCGATCCACTAGTGTGCTCGGCGGAGCGTATTCGAGGTTGCCCCCCAGGGTGAGGAGTGTGGAAGAAAAAAAAGAGCTCACTTCTTTGGGGGTGGAGACGAGCTGCGTGGCGCCTGGGCGCTTCAGCGTTTTTTCACCGCGTTCCACGGGGTTGAGCGCCTCGTTGATGGTGCGCTTGATCCTAGTTTTCCTCACAAGGCACCGATGGATTTTGGTGGTTGCGGCCTTGTTCACTTTGGTTTCCCACTCCTTCACGAGCTTGTTGAGCGTGTCCATGGAAGCGGGGTAGTTGGGATGGTTCGGGGGGGGGCAATTTTTGCAGGGACGCTTTGATTTTCTTAACCAGAGCCGAGGAGGTGGGGTGTGAGGGTGTGGTGATGTTTTGGTAGTTGGTCGCTACTTCTTCCAGCACCACATCTGTGAAGAGCTCTATGTCTGCCGAGGATAGAGGCTCAAAGCGGTGGAGGGTAGACTCGCACCATCGCGCCAGGGGGGCGAGGGAGTCGTGGTACTTGGAGCGCTCCCGCTCCGTCAGTTTGCGGAAAACCTTCCTCTTAATGGTGGGTGTTTCGGAGAAGGGGTGGGGGGGGACTTGAGAGGTGTACGTGACTGGGTGGTGGTCTGACGTTTTGTCGTCAGTTTGGATGGTTGCAGAGGTGGGGGCAAAAAATTCTGAGGCCGCCGGGGAGAGCAAAATATGGTCGAGTCGGCTGCTGCTTGCCCTGTACGGGGTGGGGTATCGGGAGAAAGACCGCTCGGTCGGCCGAAAGTGCCGGAAGGTATCGATGAGGCGTGGCGGGTCGCTCTTGACCTGCCTGCGGAGCCATGGCCACTCGTTGTCCGTCCGGAGGTTCACTCCGTCCAGTTCAGGGCACACTATGCAGCTGGTGTCTCGGCCTAGGACGTGGTTGGGATACTGATGCATGAGTGGCCGCAGGATGTTTTCAATTTTTGAGCGGTGGACGTCCGCGCCCGAGGCGTATACCGAGGCCAACAAGGTGGGCGGGGCCCCTGGGAGGGTGAGAACGGCTGCCGCCAGGAGCCCTTCCGTATCGAGTCGGGGGAGGGGGGTAACGAAACGGGTGAGCCGGGGGGAGCAAACCAAAACGGACCCGTGCTCGCCTCTGGAGTGTTTGTCCTGGATGATGTTCGAAACAATGGTGGCTTTAGTGCCCGATCCGTAGGCGTATACGTGGGGGAGGAAGGGGGCGTGATTGATTTCTTGGAGGAAGAGGATGTCCAAGTCGTTCTTGAGGTGTCGGAGAATTTGGCTGCTCACTATAGGTTTCTTCTGCAAGTTGTGGGACAGAAAACACAATTCTGAAGGGAGGGTATGGGGGGGCGGTGAGGCCAGTAGGCCGTTGGTACCCCTTCCGTAGGCGCGTACCGGACTTCGGCGGGGGCGGGATAGGGGGGGGCTGGGGGGGTGCCGGGGGGTCGGGCTGGCTGGGCCGGCTAAGGCAGCGGAAATGCTTGATGTGGTCGGCCGGTACTCCGGCCGAGGCGAGCTCTTCGTCTAGCCCCTTGCCGGTGACGGAGGAAGCCGTGACTGGGCCGGTGTGTCACCGAATCTTGACCCTTGTGGTTTCAGGCAGAGGGGGCTGGAGAGTGCAGGACGTGGGTATCCGGCCCTCTGGCTTTCGTGGGTTAGCTTGCCTGCGGGATGTGGCGGAGGATTAGAGCGAGCCGAGGGATGGTGCGCGGGACAGTTAGCCCAAACACTTCGTCTTCCCTCCGTCGGGGTATCCCGTGGTGCCACTCGTGGCCTGCGGCCCCCGTGAGGACCAGGAGAGAGCGGGCAAAGAGGCGGATGCGGAAGGAGTCTCCGTTGGAGGGGTCTTTAAAGAACATTGTGGTGTCTGACTGGGAACCAAAAATGGACACCGGGTCGCCTAGCAAGGGGTCGTCCCTGTGGTAGCCGATGCCCTCTCCCGGGAGATACATTGTGCCCGTGATCTGGTTGGGAGGGGGGTGCGAGAGGCCTAGTCGCTCCAGCGCGGCATCGTAGGTTTGGATGATAGAGGAAAACTCTTCCAGGATGTGGGACGTGGTGGTGATTTTGCTCGGGCCGAGGTATGCGTGGCCGAAGTGTTGGACTGAGCGCCCGTGGTATTTCTCCCACGTGTTGTCGTGGAGAACCTTTTTTACCGTTTCCTCTTGGCCCTCAGAGAATACGTCGCGGACGTAATAAAAACCAGTAGGGAGGCGTGGGTCAATTCGTACCTCCGAGGCGGGGGTGGGGGCATCGTGGTCGGGGGGTAGGAGGGTGGTCGCCTCGCCTCCCAGCGGAGCAAGCAGCGGGACGTTGGTCTCGGACATCTCTTCGACGCGGTTTGGTCCCGGTGTTGGCGTAGCGGCGTCCGCGTCGTCCGGTGCCGCGTTCCACTCGCTGATGCGCTCAATCAGCCCCGTCGCGGGCCTATCACGAAGGGCGGAGACAAGCTGGGATACGAACGCTGTGGACCCCAAGGCGGCGCCTGCTTGGAGGCGCTGCACGATGGGTTGCTCGTGCTCGGCCACATCCGGGTCTTGAGCGGGGAGTATCTTCTCGAGGGCGAGGAGGTTTGCGGTGTAGTGGGGCAAAGGCAGCGTCTCCATATTTGAAATCATGGGCTAGCAGCGCGGATTCCTCCTTTTCGTAGACCACGAGGTGGGCTTGTTGGTGCTCGTAGGGAGGTCGCGTGGGTTCGAACGACACGTATGGGCCAAGGAACCCCGCTTGGACGCGTAAGTCGAGAGCATGCGCCGCTCTTGGGGCCACTAGGAGCACGGCGGTTTTCGGAACCTTAGACCAGTCGTATGAGGGCGGGGCCGGCGTTGTGTGGGCTCGCTCGGGGGCGCCCGAAGGCGCGGACCTCGCATTGCCATCGGATCTTGACGAAAACAGCACCAATTGCCCATCTATGCCATGAAAGAGAACAATGCCGCATGAGTGCAAGAAGCGGATAGCTAGCGTTTGGACTCCGGTTTTCATGACGTCGCACGGCGCGTGTGTGGTGTCAATCGCCACGACCAAGGAGTCTTTAGACCGGAACATCGCTCCTAAGGGCGGTGAGGCGCGCCGTCCTCCGGGCAGGTTGGCGATCATCATGGTGAGCATTTCCGGGGCTTGTAGGTCTTTGTTTCTTTCCTTCCGGTCCCTAGCGATCACGGCTCGATACACTTCGGTAGTCGGCAAAGCGTGCATGTCCATTGCAAGGAGCTCTTCGGTGAGGAATTGGGCGCACTCGCGAACTTCAAACATGAGCTCGTCGGCAAAGCGGGATGGGAGTTCCCAATCAAACCGGTAGTAGGCCCAATGCGGGCTCTCGGAAGAAACTATGTGGCCAAACGGGTAGTAAGCATTCTTGGTGTTCACTGATACGTTTGCTAGCGCGGGGACAAACATTTCGTTCATCAACTTCATGAATGCACGGGCGTCTCCAATTTTGCCTTGTTTTGGTTGGGACTTGTCTCTCTCCTCCGGCGGCGAAGGCTCAATGTGATCAAGGAACTCTATGCTCACCACAAAACATAGTGTGTTGTGCAACCGGAGGTCACGCACCGTTTGATGGGCGTGCTTGGCGGCGAAGCGGAAGGGTTCAAACTTAAAATTGATGGCTTCATATCGGCACCTGTCAAAGGAAGAGGTGTTTAGGAGTAAGGCAATATACGGCATCGTTTGATGGCCGCTCGTGCGGAACTCGTAGGAGTCTTTGGCGTCCTTTTTGACCTTGTAGGCGTCCCGATGTTGTGCTCCGTGCATACATATCACGCTAGAAATGTAAGGAAGGAGAGGAAAAAGGGCCGAAGTTGAGCATAGCATGCGAAAGGTGGCGGCAACCACTTGAGCGTCCCACGCCGGAATAACGAACCATCCTTTGATGTAGTTGTTCTCTTCTTTGGCTTTGTCTAGCACGGTTCTTATTGTAGGCGGAGACTTCTTGGCTTCGGTTTGAGAATAGTCCAACTCATACGGCTTTAGGTAAAAACGCTTCTGCTTGAACAAAAGCTTTTCAAGCTCGTTGTAGTTATTGTGCGCAACGGAAGAGACCCTGCCTCGGTCTAGAATGTCCGTGGAGTTGCTCCCAACAAAGGCGGATTGAATATCGGTGCCTTCCACATCCAGGTAGAACTCGGAGTAGTCTTGTAGAAGGCGGTAAACTTCGGGAACGAAAATGCGTTGGCGTGTGTCAAATATTTTGCCTTCAATGGCTCCAAATTAGCGTGACGGAAAGCGTGTTTGTAACGGCGAATTTGAGGCTTGGTGTTTTTGAAAGAGGTGTGACGGGGAGTAGTGAAATAGCATTGAAAGGCCATCATCGGCGGCTTTGGAGCTTCCAAATAGGGTGAAGTTCATGGTGTTCTCGGCATGAACGAAAAGGCGACTTGGCGTCAATTGAAAGGTTGCGAGTGTGGATTTGGACTCGGGAATTCAGGTGATGATTTGAAAACTGCGGGAAAGGCTCCAGAACTTGAACAGCCCAGGATTTTCACCAATCACCCAATAGCCTGGACTACTGGTGGATCCATCAACAAAATGCTGAGGGTCAATCGAAAAAAAATAGACACTCAGAAAGTGTAAAGAAGTAGATGGATTGCTTGATTAATCATTAGGATTTGCCCAAATCAAAAATCCACCCCCTATTGTTGTGCACATCCGCCTTTTGTTTGCCCGTTTTTTTCAGAGCGATGGAAACCGCAATTCAACAACTACAAACAGCAATCAAGAAGATAACACAGCAATACTCAGCTCATGGTAACGATGCTGCCACGTTACTAGCGGCTTTCTTTGATGGTTCTACTCTTGGTCGCTCCCTATTTCACCAAATCAACAAGAAAATGCAACTTACCGCAAAAAATGTTGAGCTGCAGGATTTCACAACAACCTGGTGTAGTCCTATACAAGCTGTGTGCTTGATCGTGGCACTTGGCCTCTCCCGGGCGAAATACAGCCACCTCCCGTCCTTTGCAAGTGCCAAGCAGCAGGCCTACTTCAATGCCACCGGGTTTGGTGTTCCCAATTTGTTCCTGGGTCAACGGACTGTGGAGGACACATGGAAAAGTCTCACACGCCTTTGTACATTGGAGTCACCTACATGGTACAACAACACCGTCTCAATTTCCTGGCCACTCCAAGAATGGTTGGAATATGTGCAGTCCCAGGATGCTATCTGGGACACTGTTGCAGACCCGCAGGATGGTATCACATTGATTATCCGAGGCGGTGGTTATCCGGTTGCGGGATGTAGTTGGACGCAGTTAATTGTTTCCATCATGGACCATGGTCGCCATGCAAGGACAACCAGCCACATGTGGGTGATTTCACTGGCCTATGCAAGCGACAAGGACATGCAGGACCTGAAGATTCTTTGGAAAACCAATTTGGAGGTGTGCTGCGCTGCATTCTTCGTGATGTTTCATCGTAAGACGAATTTTTCATCATAAGATGAATTTTTGATGGTAAGAAGAAAATTTAAGAAGAAAAAATTCTCCCTTCCCTGCAGGCCATTCAGCAAATCTTGACGACTGGTTGCATTTCTCTGCGGTGTGGCATGGTGCCGGGTACCTGCAAGTTTGGTGGCGACCTACCGTTTCTCTGTGGTATCCTCGGACTCAGTACAACTTGGATGGTTCCTTCCCCATTCTCCTATGGTATTTGGTCTGATGTGCACCAAGAATTCATTGGGTGGGAAAGGCAGAGAACACCTGAGTTGACTGAAAATTGACTGAAAAGCAGAGAAATAATCCACCCCGTCAGCCTCCGGTGCCTCCAACCGCCCTGCTAAAATTATTGGGAGTCATCTGCAAATTACATGGAGTTGTTGAGCTTCATGCTGAAGCGGGGGCATGGATGCTATGGTTTTCCAGCACCCCCGCACCTGACATTTGGAATATTCCTATCCCTGAGGGCAAGCAGAAAGGGAGACCTCCAGTAACATCTGCGCCACCACCTGCTATGAGATCGACATCTGCACCATTACAAGAACCAAGTGAGCCTCCATCACCAGTAGCAGCAGCACCAAATTGGAGCGCGACGTTGATTGCAGCCGTGACTGCTGGACTCCAGGAGAACGCGACAAAGCAGCGCCAATATGAGGTAGACAACCTGTGAAGGGGTGCGCGCGTAACGTGCGACGATTCATCTTAAAAATTCATCGTAAGACGAATAATTCATCGTACGAAGAAAGCAATTCGGCGTACGATGAAACGGTACGAAAAATGTCGTTCGTTCGTTGCTCTTTCCTCAGGTTGAAGCTGTTGAGCGGTCAGCTGTAGGAGTTCGATTTGTTGTGGGCATTATTGGTACTGACCTTGGGGTTCAGCATGTTCTCACTGCAGGAGGCATCCTAAATTCACTGAGACGTGCACCCGCTCGAACATTGGGGATGCTACAAGCATTGGAGACCGATGAGAACGCAGCAAGAGCAATGCAGCATGAGCAGAAAAAGGCTGTTCACTGGGAGCCCTGGCAGAGCCCAGTGAAAACGGCAACAACAACCGTGAAAATTGCAAAGCCCATTAACCCCAATGCCATGCGGACACTGCTTGCCCTCCAGGAACAAGCCACAAGGACGGGCACACCAAAGAGTAATGAAAAAAGTAATGAAAAAAGCGAACCGACAAAAGCAGCACCACCAGCCACCAGAAAACGCAAGTGGGAATCTGAGTCTGAAAACAAGGAGTCGGAAGAACCTGAGGAGGATGAAGGTGAAGACGAGGAAGAGGAAGATGACAGTGATGCCAGCGATGAAGGCGTCACCCAAACAACTCCAGCCAAAGGAATGAAGTGGTCGTATGTCCCATACCAGGCGGAGGCCACTGACGAATGGAAGGTGGCACCAGGGATCGCTCGTCGATTTTATGAGCCTAGAGGAACGAAAGTATCTGACGAACTAGTGGCTGAAGCGGAGCGGGCTAAGAGCACTATCTATTGGCTTCCTGACGATGCGACCGACAAGAGCTGGAACGTGGAAGGTCAATACCTTGCTGCTCGCATCGCGTTTTGCACTCTCAAAGAAGCCGAGCTTTACTGCACAGGCATGACGCTGGCTGAAGAAGCGCAAGATGAAGGAACAGCAGCAGAAGGAGCGCGAAGCCCGCAAGGCACGCAAGGCAGAAGCTGCTTCAGAACCAGCTGCACCACTAGCACCAGCTGCAGATCAAGAAAAGCCCGAGGAACAAACAGATAAGGTGTCAGAAGGTGCAGGTGCGACTGGTGCAGCGCCTGACGGTGCAGAGGGCAACTGAACGTATCTATTTTGAATCCCACGGTCCTGCCCTGCGGTGCAATGCGGGGCAACCGTGACAACTCTCTCTTACAGCACAACCACCCTTTTTGTTGCACTGATTCTTGATTAGAACATACACACTTATGCATAGCGTCGTGTCTCGCCTGTGCTTCACTTCTTCCCACACCTTGCTTCACTCTGAGATTAAGAGGATTAGGACTCTAAGACTAAGAGGAAAAAGCAAGATTGATCAAAGGTTGTCTCCCTCGCAAGTATGTTGCATGTCACGCCGCGCACGCAGGACGGACAACGAACAAAGGTGGCCAAAGAGGTGTGTGGAGCCGTGTCGAGTGCAAGTAGGATATAAACCTACGCCAAACAACGCACGCTAAAATACGCCGTAACAAGCACAACACGGTAAGAAATAGGAGAGGGGAGAACACGTACGAGGCATAAGTAGGTAACATACCACACCACCGCAAGAGTAAGAGACCAACCGAGGATGGCAATGACAAGGTGCCATGGCACAACAAAACCCCCACCGCCGCACGCCCGTTTGCATCCTTGCTCTTCACAGGTCCAAAGGAGAAGGCCCAACGAGAGAGAACGACCAGCCGGCAAGGAAAAAGACCGAGACACGCACCAGAGCGGAGGCAGGGAAAAAGTGCATGCCAGGGAGAAGGGTAGAGGAAAGGGTAAAGAGCAACGAAGCCACGAAAGAAACAGGGGGTAGCCAGCAGCAGAGCAAGGGATGCGCGCAGGGAAGGGGGCACGGCAGGCACACCGCGAGCACAACACCTCAGCGAAGCACCGGAGAGGGGAGCACCAGAGGGACAAGAGAAAAGCGGCACCGCGCACCACGACACGCACCGCACAGACACCACACACACCGCACACACCCACACCGGCGCCCACAGCACGTGGTCAGCGAGCCCCGGCAGCCCGCTGAGAGGGCGGGCAGCCGGGGGAGGGGGGGCGTCTGACCCCAGACGCCCCTCACAAAGGCGGACGGCAACCCCCCGGGGACGCCCTACCGCCATCCCCACGGCGCCCAACGCCGGCCCGCAAGGGCGCGCGCCGTGGGGTCCGTGCAGGGTCCCCACGCCCGCACCAACCGCACCCGGGACACACGGGTCGCGGAACCCTGGCTGCCCGCTCCAGAGGACGGGTGGCCGGGGGAGGGACAGCGCCTGACACCAGACGCCCCTCACAACGGTGGCAGGCCAGCCCCCCGGGGACGGTCCCCCACCACCCCCGCGGCACGCAGCCCCCGCAGGGCATGCAGGCCAAGGGCACAGTGTTGGGCCTCCACACCCATACACCCGCATCCACAGCACGTGGGTGGCGGACCTCAACAGCCCACCCAGTGGGCGGGCAGTCGGGGGAAGGACAGCGCCTGACCTCAGACGCCCCTCACAATGGTGGAAGGCACCCCCCCCGGGGACGCCCTTCTGCCACCCCCACAGCGAGCAACGCCGGCCCGCAAGGGCGCACGCTGTGGGACCAGTGCTGGGTCCCCACGCCCGCACCGACCGCACCCGGGACACACGGGTCGCGGAACCCTGGCCGCCCGCTCCAGAAGACGGGCGGCCGGGGGAGGGACAGCGCCTGACACCAGATGCCCCTCACAACGGTGACAGGCACCCCCCCCGAGGACGCCCTTCCGCCACCCCCGCAGCGATCAACGCCGGCCTGCAAGGGCGCACGCTATGGGGCCGGTGCTGGGTCCCCACGCCCGCACCGACCGCACCCGGGACACACGGGTCGCGGAACCCTGGCTACCCGCTCCAGAGGACGGGCGGCCGGGGGAGGGACAGCGCCTGACACCAGGCGCCCCTCACAACGGTGGCAGGCCACCCCCCCCCCGGGGACGGCCCCGCACCACCCCCGCGGCACGCAGCCCCCACAGGGCATGCAGGCCAAGGGGACAGTGTTGGGCCCGCACACCCACACACCCGCGCCCACAGCACGTGGGTGGCGGACCCCAACAGCCCGCCCAGTGGGCGGGCAGGCGGGGGAGGGACAGCGCCTGACCTCAGACGCTCCTCACAATGGTGGAAGGCAGCCCCCCCGGGGACGCCCTTCCGCCACCCCCACAGCGAGCAACGCCGGCCCGCAAGGGTGCACGCTGTGGGGCCCGTGCTGGGTCCCCAAGCCCGCACCGACCGCACCCGGGACACACGGGTAGCGGAACCCTGGCTGCCCGCTCCAGAGGAGGGGCGGCCGGGGGAGGGACAGCGCCTGATACCAGACGCCCCTCACAACAGTGGAAGGCACCCCCCCGGGGGACGCCCTTCCGCCACCCCCACAGCGAGCAACGCCAGCCCGCAAGGGCGCACGCTGTGGGGCCGGTGCTGGGTCCCCACGCCCGCACCGACCGCACCCAGGACACACGGGTTGCGGAACCCTTGCTGCCCGCTCCAGAGGACGGGCGGCCGGGGGAGGGACAGCGCCTGACACCAGGCGCCCCTCGCAACGGTGGCAGGCCACCCCCCCCGGGGACGGCCCCCCACAACCCCCGCGGCACGCAGCCCCCACAGGGCATGCAGGCCAATCGGACAGTGTTGGGCCCCCACACCCACACACCCGCGCCCACAGCACGTGGGTGGCGGACCCCAACAGTCCGCCAAGTGGGCGGGCAGTCGGGGGAGGGACAGCGCCTGACCTCAGACGCCCCTCACAATGGTGGAAGGCAGCCCCCCCGGGGACGCACTTCCACCACGCCCACAGCGAGCAACGCCGGGCCGCAAGGGCGCACGACGTGGGGCCGGTGCTGGGTCCCCACGCCCGCACCGACCGCACCCGGGACACACGGGTAGCGGAACCCTGGCTGCCCGCTCCAGAGGACGGGCGGCCGTGGGAGGGACAGCGCCTGACACCAGGCGCCCCTCACAACGGTGGCAGGCCACCCCCCGCGGGGACGGCCCCCCACCACCCCCGCGGCACGCAGCCCCCACAGGGCATGCAGGCCAAGGGGACAGTGTTGGGCCCCCACACCCACACACCCGCGCCCACAGCACGTGGGTGGCGGACCCCAACAGTCCGCCAAGTGGGCGGGCAGTCGGGGGAGGGACAGCGCCTGACCTCAGACGCCCCTCACAATGGTGGAAGGCAGCCCCCCCGGGGACGCACTTCCACCACGCCCACAGCAAGCAACGCCGGGATGCAAGGGCGCACGACGTGGGGCCGGTGCTGGGTCCCCACGCCCACACCGACCGCACCCGGGACACACGGGTAGCGGAACCCTGGCTGCCCGCTCCAGAGGACGGGCGGCCGTGGGAGGGACAGCGCCTGACACCAGGCGCCCCTCACAACGGTGGCAGGCCATCCCCCCCGGGGACGGCCCCGCATCATCCCCGCGGCACGCAGCCCCTACAGGGCATGCAGGCCAGTGGGACAGTGTTGGGCCCCCACACCCACACACCCGCGCCCACAGCACATGGATGGCGGATCCCAACAGCCCGGCCAGTGGGCGGGCAGTCGGGGGAGGGACAGCGCCTGACCTCAGACGCCCCTCACACAATGGTCCAAAGCAACCCCCCCGGGGACGCCCTTCCACCACCCCCACGGCGAGCAACGCCGGCCTGCAAGGGCGCACGCTGTGGGGCCGGTGCCGGGTCCCCTGGCCCGCACCGACCGCACCCGGGACAGACGGGTCGCGGAACCCCGGCTGCCCGCTCCAGAGGACGGGCGGCCGGGGAAGGGACAGCGCCTGACACCAGACGCCCCTCACAACGGTGGCAGACCATCCCCCCCAGGGACGGGCCCCCACCACGCCCGCGGCACGCAGCCCCCACAGGGCATGCAGGCCAGGGGGACAGTGTTGGGCCCCCACACCCACACACCCGCGCCCAGAGCACCTGGGTGGCGGGCCCGAAAAGACCGCCCAGTGGGCGGGCAGGCGGGGGAGGGACAGCACCTGACCTCAGACGCCCCTCACAATGGTGGAAGGCACCCCCCCCGGGGACGCCCTTCCGCCACCCCCACAGCGAGCAACGCCGGCCCGCAAGGGTGCACGCTGTGGGGCCGGCGCTGGGTCCCCACGCCCGCACCGACCGCACCTGGGACACACAGGTCGCGGAACCCTGGCTGCCCGCTCCAGAGGAGGGGCGGCCGGGGGAGGAACAGCGCCTGACACCAGACGCCCCTCACAGCGGTGGCAGGCCAGCCCCCCGGGGACGGCCCCCCACCACCCCCGCGGCACGCAGCCCCCACAGGGCATGCAGGCCAAGGGGACAATGTTGGGCCCCCACACCCACACACCCGCGCCCACAGCACGTGGGTGGCGGACCCCAACAGCCCGCCCAGTGGGCGGGCAGTCGGGGGAGGGACAGCGCCTGACCTCAGACGCCTCTCACAATGGTGGAAGGCAGCCCCCCCGGGGACGCACTTCCGCCACCCCCACAGCGAGCAACGCCGGCCCGCAAGGGTGCACGCTGTGGGGCCGGTGCTGGGTCCCCAAGCCCGCACCGACCGCACCCAGGACACACGGGTCGCGGAACCCTGGCTGCCCGCTCCAGAGGACGAGCGGCCGGGGGAGGGACAGTGCCTGACACCAGATGCCCCCCACAACGGTGGCAGGTCACCCCCCCCGGGGACGGTCCCCCACCACCCCCGCGGCACGCAGCCTCCACAGGGCATGCAGGCCAGGGGGACAGTGTTGGGCCCCCACGCCCGCACACCCGCGCCCACAACACCTTGGTGGCGGACCCCAACAGCCCGCCCAGTGGGCGGGCAGTGGGGGGAGTGACAGCGCCTGACCTCAGACGCCCCTCACACAATGGTGGAAGGCAGCCCCCCCGGGGACACCCTTCCGCCACCCCCACAGCGTGCAACGCCGGCCCGCAAGGGCGCACGCTGTGGGACCAGTGCTGGGTCCCCACGCCCGCACCGACCGCACCCGGGACACACGGGTCGCGGAACCCTGGCCGCCCGCTCCAGAGGACGGGCGGCGGGGGGAGGGACAGCGCCTGACACCAGACGCTCCTCACAATGGTGGAAGGCGGCCCCCCGGGGACGCCCTTCCGCCACCCCGTTAGGGAGCAACGCCGGCCCGCAAGGGCGCACGCTGTGGAACAACCGGTGCTGGGTCCCAACGCCCGCACCAACCGCACCCGAAACACACGGGTCATGGTACCACAGCTGCCCGCTCCGGAGGACGGGCGGTCGGGGGAGGGACAGCGCCAGACACCAGGCGCCCCTCACAACGGTGGCAGGCCATCCCCCCCGGGGACGGCCCCCCGCCATCCCCGCGGCACGCAGCCCCCACAGGGTATGCAGGCCAAGGGGGAAGCGTTGGGCCCCCACACCCACACACCCGCGCCCACAGCACATGGGTAGTGGACCCCAACAGCCCGCCCAGTGGGCGGGCAGTCGGGGGAGGGATAGCGCCTGACCTCAGACGCCCCTCACAATGGTGGAAGGCACCCCCCCCGGGGACGCCCTTCCGCCACCCCCACAGCGAGCAACGCCGGCCCGCAATGGCGCGCGCTGTGGGGCCGGTGCTGGGTCCCCACGCCCGCACCGACCGCACCCGGGACACACGGGTCGCGGAACCCTGGCTGCCCGCTCCAGAGGACAGGCGGCCGGGGGAGGGACAGCGCCTGACACCAGACGCCCCTCACAATGGTGGCAGGCACCCCCCCCCGGGGACGCCCTTCCGCCACCCCCACAACGAGCAACGCACCAACGCACCAACGCACCAGCCACGGGAAATCCGCACCCCACCCCCTGCTCTTAGGCACAGCGACACAACAATGGCGGAACCCGCGGCCCCACGCAAGACACGCCCCCGATCTCGGACGCTGGACGCAGCACATGAGGTCATCAGGGCGCTGGGACTCAGAGGCGGCAAAGGAGACCCCCCACAAGGGGACGCGGCAACGGACTCCGACCTGGAGGCAATACCGGAGCCCTCCATGGGAAGCGCGCCCGCGGAACCTGCACCGCCGGCGGGCAGCGTGCCCACCCTCTGCCCCGCGTGGAAACGGGGCCACTGCACCGGCGAAGGCTGGTGCCCCAAACAGCACCCTCAGCCCGGCCCCGATGACGGAGCGAAGCCCGAAGTGGGACGCGCGGCCGCATGCGCCGCCCTACGCTACGGGGTGGCGCAGGGCTGGATCCTGGATGAGACTGCACGCGGCAGCGTGGACATCCAGGAGGCCGTCGACCGAGTCACCCACGCGGGACAGGCGGCAGTGGCCTTGCACACCCGGGGCCGCCACGGCGGACCCGCAGAGGGGATCATTGTGGAGCCCTCGGGAATGGTGCTCGTCCTGGCGGCGGATCTGGTCCGAGGGGTGCTCCACGCATCCCGTGTGCGGCGGGCGCGCCCACAGTGGACCATCCAGGTGTACACCCCCCCACGGGCGTGGCCCTTCTCCACGTTGGCGATGCTCGCCGTCATGTGGCACCTGGCACCGGAGGACGACCCCCCAGGGACCGCGGAGGAAATCGCCCGGGACCTTGACACCTGGACGGCCGACCAGGATTACCCCTGGCGCAGGCCCCGGGGCGGCCTCCCAGTGGCACCCGCGGCAGAGGGGCTCAGCCTCACGGCAACCCTCCAAAGGCACCCCGACAAGAGGGCATGCCACTTCCTGCAGACGGGCACGGTCCCGGCCGCCCCGCCAGACTCCGAGTGGCGATGGGACGCAGGGGAGGCGCAACCGCTGCCGGGCCCCTGGGTCCTCCCGTTGTGGTATTTGCCCATGGGCACCCTGGCCCACGCCACTCAAGCCGTCAAGGGGGCTTTCCCGCAGCCGCTCCTCCCCGGCGTGGCCCTGCTCCGCAGGCTGCAGGCGGGGGCATCCTGGGTACGGTGGAGGGAAGGGGGCGGGCGCTCGAGCCCCTATTTCCCTCTGGTCCAGGGCCAGGCGCTACTCCACGCCGAGGGCACGGGGACCGTGGAATGGGGGGCGATCGTGCCCGGCACAGCGTGCAGGTCGATCAGCGCGGCCGCCCCAGAGCCCATGCGATCGCCGCCGGCGTGCCACCGCCTCCTACGGATGGTCCCCTCTTTGGCCCCCCAACACGCCTTTACGAGGGACGTATGGGGGGCCATACTGAGCCACACCAGGAAGTGGCTAACGAACCCGGGTGCACGGTACCCGCCGGGGGCGGTGCTCGAACAGCTCACGGCCCCCACACCCGGGGTCCGCCACGCCCTGCACAGGGCGTCGGCTCTCACGGAGCAGCTCAACCACGAGGTGCTAGACCTGGCGCTGGAGCCGCTGCGGGTGCTTTACCCGCAGACCTACATCCCACCCGCGGGCACGTCCAACCGCCTGGGCCGCCTGGGTTTGCAGCGCCGCGTCGAGGCAGCGCACCCGGGAGCCGTGGTGGAACAGTGGCTAACGCTCCGCAACCCGTCCGCCGCGCAAGGCCACTGGTACCTACACCAACTCCTCTTCCTACCACGGGCGGCCCCAGAGCACCGCCGGCAAAACCCGTACCACACGCACCCAGAGTGCCGAGGCGCGCAGAGCTTCCCGCAGCCAGTCCCGCCCGCCCTCTCGCCGGGGCAGGGCCCGGAGGCGCTGCAGCAGGGCCCCCCGCTCGACACCGCCACCACGGTACAGCAAAGGGGGAAGCGACGGTGGTGCCGAACCGGACTGCACGAACTGCGGAGCGGTGGCCTGGACGGCGGCCTGCAGGCACCTCGCCTGAGATACCACGGGGCTCAGGCAGTACAAACAAGCGGACCGCACGGGGCTGGCGTCCGCGGTCGCGGCCGTCACCATGGGTCCCGTGGCGGGGAGGCCGGCGCAACTGCTGCCCCACGTCCCCTGCCGCGAAACCGCAGCCCCGCCAGCCGGCCGCAACGCACGCGCCGACGGCACCCCTCACGGCGGAGCAGCTATACGTCGTCGCGGCGGCGCTGCTGGCGGACGGCGGGGAGACCTTCGTCCACCACCACGACCCGGCGCAGATTGCGGGAAGCATACAAGGGCCGCAGCGCGATGCAACCCCCCCGTGGCACGCCACACTCCGCGGGCGCACCCGCGTCTGGGATGCGGGCGACGGCACACCCCCTCCCGGGCCTCAGCAGGGGGAGGCACTGGTGCTGCAGAGGGCAGGCTACCAGGCCATCCTGCACGGCCACGCCGGAGGGTACCGGTCGCACGTCCTGGCCGGGCGCCGCTGGAGGGTCTGGCACAGCATCGCCAGGCAAGGGGCATTCCCGCCCCTGCCCGAGGTCGACTGGCAGCAGGGGCCCACCCAGGCCTACTATATGTCGGCGGACCCCTGGCCGCTGGCAGTCCTGCTACACACCATCAGCGCCCCCAACAAGAGGCAGGAACCGGGATGGGTCAACCCCCCCGCACTGGTGTGGAGCCCCAACCAGGAGGAGCCTCTACGGGCCGCGTGGCAGGGAGATGCCATCAGGGCCACGGACGTCTCGGACCTCCACGCGGGGCCAATCACGCACGCCCGCCCGGCGGCTACCCTGGCGGTGGCCCAACGGGGACAGAAGAACCCACAGTGGGTGGTCTGCATGTTCAGCCCGGCGGACGCGCACATCGTCGTCTGCGACCCCGAGCGCCTGCCGGGGCCCGAAGCCGTGGTCCGCGTGGCAGACTGTACCCGCATGATCGTCAAGGCGCTACGGGAGGGCGAACACCACGCCCTCCTGCTCCAGGTCAGGCTGAAGGACAACGCCTGGGCGGCGAGGCCGGGGGTGTGGCCAGCAGCGGCGCACCCCTGCCGACCTAGAGCTCCAGCTGGCGGTCCCGACCACAGTGTACCACTGGCTACAAGCCTTCCACGACCTGCGATGGAGGGGCAAACCCGACCGCCAAATCGGCTCCACGCACTGGCAAACGTGGCTGCAAGCAGACGCGCAGCGCGATGCCATCCGGAGTCTCGGGCCCGCGCCCGCGACACGAGCCCTCGATGCGGCGGCCCCGGGCCGCGCGCTGGCGCCACACACGGTTCCACTGACCAACCTGCCCTTCGAACCAGCGACGGAGGGCGCCATCTGGAAGTCGGTGCCGCTCCCCCCGGCGCGAGGGGCCACGGAACCAACGAAATGCCCCCTGTGTGCAGACAAGTACTACACAAGCGGGGCAATGCTGGAACACCTGGCGTGGCACGCGGTGCACGCTGCAGCCCTGGTGGACGACAAGGAGGCGGCCACCAACATCCTGCAAGGGAGGGCACGGAGGTCCCCATGGCACGCCCCGTACGCCCGACGCCCCCCGCCCCAGGCGGCCGACCACGCACACGGTGATGAGGAGGCACCCGGAGCGGCCCCGGGAACCGGCGGTGCGGCCCAACAAGAGTACATCCCCGCGGGGCTGGCCCCCCTGGCCCCCCTGTGGGCCCCGCTGGGAACGGGCTCGCACCCCATGGCCCCGGCGCACCCGGGAGCCCTGGCTGCACCGGCGGACCCAGCGGCGATGCCGATGCGCGATAGCTGACTCCAGGAGGACACGGCGGACGACGCCCTATGGCTCCAGAAATGTTTGTAGTGGTTTCAACACTGTGTTTTTGTCTCTCCTGCTGCTTGCTGCTGGTGTAGGGTTTCCTGCTGCTTGTTTTTGAAGATGAAAAGCTTTTGTTTGCTGAAATACAGTAAATCCAGGATAGCCCAAGCCGGAGGTGGGCAAGGAGAAGAGAATCAGGATCAAAGCATGAAGGGCTGCAGTGTAAACAGTGAAAGATGAAAGGATATTCACAGAAACTGCAACTCAGGTCAAATCGGAATGCATATTCACAAAGATAGCTGAAATGTCTTGGAAAAGAGTTGGAAAACTGACCCATGGTCACTCTATCTCCATAGTGCCATCTCAGGAGATGTGCACTCTTTGTTTTGGGTCCCATATGTGCTGTGGTGGCAGGGCATGTGGCAATGAGGTCACTGCCATGTCACATGGGATCTTCCTACTTAGCTAGGCTGACCGGGAATTGAACCCAGGACCTCTCAAAAAGAGGTGCCCAGCCCCCTAGGGTGCATACCACTAGGACAGCTAAGAATTCATGGAAAAACATAGATGAATTCATAGGCTCTGCCCTGGATATGTCAGTGCTCAGTCAACTCAGGAAAAGATGATTTGCCTCACATTGAAAGGGGATTAAGGGGTGCACTCCATATCCCGATTGGGTGTTTGGTTCCATAGGTCGAAATGTGTTATCACCACTTTTGGTGGGGCCAATACTAAGATAGAAATGCCTGGATGCTCAGTGCATCCCTAATACAACTAGAGTATGCCTCAAAGCATTGGAAAAGCACTTTTTCTTACTCCCCCCTTGTGCTGTGGTGGCCACCACTGTCGCATTTTAGGAAAAAGGGTTTTTTTCTTGGCCTTTCCTTGGTTTCCACATCTTCTTTAAAATACCTATAATTTCCCTCACATAGAAAAATGGGCGCTCACCATGGCTGGCGCTCTTTTGCTGCTCTGTTTGTAACATTTCCTACAGAAGACTCAGCGCTCATGGCGCTGCCGGGGCTCCTGTGGCTTGGTTGGGTTAGTTTGGGAGCATGCCAAAACATGTGCATGTGCATCCCTCCCTCCAAGACGCAGCGCGACACAAACCCAACGCAAGACACAATATACACACTCGCATGGGTTCTCGTAAACCTGCTGGCGACCTGTGACCTGTCTTAGGGCGAAGGGAGTCGTAAAAAAAATTAAATTGCCCCTTGGTGGGGTCTTGGGTTCTGCTCAGTCTCTCCAGGCTGCTGCGTTTCGGCCGGAACACGGCCTACTCAGCGAGGCTGCGCGTGGGTATCTGCAGAGGCAGGAATGGGAGAATTATGGACGAATCCACGCAAAAGCGAAGCGACGACACCAAAATCCGTCAAATGACGGCCTAGAATTTTTCTAAGACAACACACCTGAGCAGAATCCTATTGTGCATCGGAAGCACATTTTTTTAAAAATTATAGTCATCTCTAGATTTCTTAAATCAAGAAATTCCTACGCATAAAAAGGCGGGGCGCAGGAGCGGCTCCTAGCGAAGCGCCGGAAAATGCAGAAATAATGGCATTATAAACGTATGTCTCACGTAGTCTTGAAAATGACGACACACACATTAATAAATAAACATACAGATTCCGCCTACACTAATACAAGTATCAAAAATTCAAGAATTCGAAAATCAACGAAAAGACTTCAATGAATCAGGTATAAACTACAGGTATGCTCGTCTAGTATGCCGCATACACATTGCTCGTCTCGTGTCTCCGTGAACGAGTCTTGTAGCAGCGCTAAGAACGATAGAACGCGATAGAGGGATTGATTAGAAAGATTGTAGATGATTAGAGGTCAGATCAGGTCGATTAGACATACACACAAGTGCATAGTGACGTTTTTTGCTTGCGCCCCTCACGAGCCCACTTGCTCTCTCTCTTCAGCGGTAGGTAAGGTGAGTAAGCCCAGGTGGGGCCACCCCCTGGTGGAGTTCGTGATCGAGGTTGAGATGGGCAGGTTTGCCCAAAATACTCGTGCATGCTCGCGCATTCACACACGCATTAAAGGGTAGGCCACGCGAAGTGCGCACGGTAAACCTTGTTTAGGCTACCCAGGGGCTCCTCGGTACGTTCTTTAAGAGAACCTGAGGAGTCCCTTAACGCTTGCTTGCTTGACAGGGGAGCTGATCCTTCAGCGTGTTTGCGGACAGTGTATTATAGGTCACACTGAGAAGCGTATAATACGTGGAGTGTGGCTTGGTTCCTCCGCCGCAAACACCCCTTCATTTGCCTTTGCTTTACAGGTGGGCAGGTAGGGTGATTGGTGCAGCAGCATACCATTTTTTTCATGCCCTGCTAAACAAGGGCGCAGATCACACAAACAAATAACTCCCCTCTGCCTGTGGCAGAGCAGGGAGTCCGACTCCATCGACATCTGCGCCGTGCACGCAAAAAGAGCATCTCTTACTCCAAGCCCTAGCAGGGGAAACGCGTTGTGGCGTCCCCTGTTAGGCCACAGTTGCTTAGCAGCGCTGTGTTCTCTTGTCTTCTTCACAGGAGGGTCGCTAGGACCCATGACATGTTCTTCAACAACACCCAGTAGAGTGTGCGTGTAGGAGTGGTAGTCCTGTGTGGGGGCTTGAGCCAGTTGCAGCAGTGCTCGCCCACCAGGATGGTACCACTGTAGGGTGTGTAGGACCTGTAGTGCGTGTGTCACTGTCCCACCCGTTTCCTGCAATTTTAGCAGGGTTGGTGGGCTGTGGCAGTGGTTAGGTCACTGTTTTGGCCACTTAGCAAAAGGGCGTTTTCATGCCTTCATAGCTTTTGGCCACCCCTCCCTGTAGTAGACAGATAGGTAGGGAAAACAATACCTGGATTAGTACGCTGGGTATTCCCCAAAGATTTTGCGCCAGCACAGAAATCGGGCGCTTAGGGGAGGGGAGACCCGGGGCGTACCCCGTGGCATCAATAAGCCAACCCTCCAGGTTCAGCAAGCGTGCAGACTTGGGTATAATTAGGACACCACTTCTGCGGCTTGCTCTCAGGACCTTAGGACTAGCACACTCACACATACGCTTTGGCAGGTAAGGGTAAGGTTCCGTCCCTAGCTTTAGTCTTGGAGGCAAGCGTCTCAGCGAGCCTCAGCAACTCACCAAGGTTGTTCTGGGACAAGTAGTCAACCAGAACTGAGTTTAGGCGTCCCTCAGGTAGAACAAATGCAGAGAAGGGCTCCCAGGTGGCCTCTTCGACTCCAAACCCTTCCCAGAGGGTGAGGAAGCGCCAACCCTGGCGATAGCGATGGCGTAGGACAGACTTCACCAGGTAGAAGCCCTCCTTAGCCATCTCCTCGGCGTTCATGTCGGGGAGTTCACCTTCAACTTCCATAGGGCTGGCAGCCCCTTGTAGGTCCAGGGCGGCGATTTCCTCGTCGTTCAGCTCCCACTCCTCCCCACAGAGGTCTTCAGGATCATAGTAGCGCTTCAGGTGTTGAGCAGCGCACACCAGGGTCCCCCCTAGACGGGGAGAACACCGCACGGTGATACGGTGTCCATCCACTGATAGAATCTTGTACGGCCCGAAGTATGGGTCATCGCTGGTAGAGCGTGGCCAGGCGGGTAGTCGACTGTGGTGCACCAGCACCCAGTCCCCCTCTTGGTAGGTGGCCGGTACTCGGTGCTTGTTCTTCTTGTTCCACTGACGCTCCCTCACTCTCTGGAGCATAGCCTTGGCCTTGTCCACCTTCGCTTGTTGCTCTTGGACCCATTCACCCACAGAAGAATGGGTGTCCTCTGGATAGGGGGCATGTAGGAACCATGCCGGGCGCCCTAGGAATAGCTCATGGGGCGAGTAGCCAGTAGCTGAACTCTCTTGGGAGTTCATCATCAAGGATAGTTCGGGGAGTAGTCTCACCCAGTCTCTGATGCGTTCAGTCTTGCACCATATCCGTACATTCTCCTTCAGGACACGGATCTGTCGCTCACATAGGGGGTTGCTCGTGTGCGAGTAGGGAATCCCTGTAGACACCTGGACATTGAGGGATCTCAGGACCCTCTTGTACCAACCGGTATCTGAGCGTACTCGTACGTCCTCATCGGAGTTGATCTCCTTGGGCGCCCCATAGACACAAAACCACTCCTCCAGGAGTATCTTGATAGTCTCCTCCCCGGTACTGTGCTTGGTACATGGGAACACCCTGGTAAACCTGGTCAACCCACAGGTTACCACGAGGGCGAAGTCATAGCCCCCAAACTTCGGCATCTCCGTGTAGTCCACGTATAGAACACTGTTAGCACAGTGAGGGATGGGCAGGGTCGAGTAGAGACCTCTGTCCCTGATATCCCCTGGTTTATAGGACCTGCACGGGCACTTGTCCACGATAGGCTAGAGGGTTTTCCGCAGTTGGTCGTCAGTCCACGTAGTGCGGAACCACTGCTTGAACAGCCTCAGGGTACGGTCAGCACGCACATGACCGCTGGACTCATGGGTCCACTTCAGCAGCGCTGGGACTCTGTCACTAGGCACCACGATACGGTCCCCGTGCCAGAGGTAGCTCTTGTCCCTCTTCCACTAGTCTTGGTTGACCAGGAGGGGTTCAAGGCGTTTCTCCAGGCGCTTGTAGATATCCCCGAACTTCTTCAGGTACTCCGATTGTTGGAGTCCATCCAGGGGGCGTATCATCGTCATGTTGAGGTCCAAGTGGACGTCCATACGGCTGAACGCCTCCTTAGCCAGCGCTTCAGACCGGGCACCAATCAGGGCGTCAAAGTTGTTGCGGCTGATGTAGTCGGCACACTCGTTCTTCACTCCCTGGATATGGTGTACCGTCAGCCGTAGTTGACTGAGGTAGGTCCACCAGCGCCGTAGGTTGGCCTTCTCAGGTGGGGGGCCCTTCTGGAAACTGCGGACCGGTTCTTGGTCGCACAGCCAGACCACAGGGTTACTCCCCAACAGTCGTGCTTGTGAGGATAGCACCAGCATACCCGCGAGCAATTCCTGCTCATAGGTGGAGTAGTTCCCCCTGGCCTGGTTCCACTTCCAGTTCCAGTGGCCCAGAGGTACTAGGACCCACTTGTCGTCAGGGTAGCTGTGCTTGAGGGTTCCATCTCGGTTGAGACCTTCCGTCCCCCATTGGGAAATGGCCGAGTCGAACTCCTCCTTCTCTAGTGCTTGCCATTGGAACAACGTTCCACCACCGCCCACATTGCTGGCGTCGGTCACCAGGATAATCTCCCCTTGTGCCCTAGGCACGCCCAAGCACTTAGCGTTGGCTACCTTGTCTTTGAGCTCGTCAAACGCTTGTTGCTCTTGTGGGCCCCAGCGCCAAGTAGTACTCTTCTTGATCAAGTCCGTCAGAACGGCGCTGGTGTAGGTGAAGTTTTTGATGTGGCGGCGATAGAAGTTGCATGCCCCAATGAAACTGCGTACATCATGAAGTCCTTTCTTGGGGTCTTCGTGTCGTACCTTGGCATCCATCAGGGGTTTGGCCTTAGAGGCCACTGGGGTCCACCACCCATAGCCAACATCAAACCCCAGGTACTGCATGGTCTCCTGCATGAACTCACACTTCTCCAGCTTGAGTCGTGTGTGGTTCTCCTGGCAGATCGCAAAGAACTCACCCAAGAGGATTAGGTGATCCTCCTGGGTATTGGTCCCGAGGCATACATCGTCGATGTGAGCCTCCATCTGGGCACCACGGGATATGAGCTCCTGCACCTTAGGTCTCCTTCGTAGGATGGACAAGATCTTGTTCATCAGCTCTTGGAATAGAGCGGGTGCGTTAGCCACGCCAAACGGCATGACTTTCCACTTGAACACCCTCCCCTGAGGGGTGATGAAGGCCAGTAGTTCCTGTGCGTTGGGCGTCAGGTCCACTTGCCAGAATCCGCTCCTCTTGTCCATTTTGGTCTTGTAGCGACAGGAGGCTATCTTCTCCAGGGTAGACTCCATATTGGGAATGGACCCTGAGTGGTTCAGCGTTTTCTTGTTCAGCTCTCCGTAGTCCACTACCAGCCGTTTGGCTGTAGACCCAGGTTTAGCCACCAGGAAACAGGGGCTGCAGTGTAGGGGGTAGTCCCCGTCCTTGTACTCCAGGACTAGGCCAGCGTCGATACATTCTTGTATCTGTCGCTCAATCTCGTCGGCCTGCTCTTTAGGAGCTGGATAGGGTCTCCTCCGGATCTTGTGACCCACGAACTCGGGTTTCAGCTTGAGGTCCATCTGTACCAGCTTGTCACATGAGGCTGGAGGGGGTAGTTCTCCGAACACCTCCAGATAGGTCCTTATAAGCTTCTGTACCCGCGGGTCCAATACCTTGATCTTGTCCTCCATGTCCTCGTCAGAGTGTAAGTTGCTTGCCCCCTGAGTAATAGACGTCAGGAGGTGGTCCTCCACCGACTCTTCGCCCTTGGTAGTGTCCTTAAGCCCTTGGTAGGCATATAGAAGGTCTTGTTCAACCATCTCCGGTGGACGATGGCAACATAGGCACGCTCGAGGGGGTTCACATACACATTCCTCCGAGAGGTCGTCCTCCTCTGGGGTCCTCACATGGGCGCCCCACACGCTCTTCATTGGCTTGAGATCTACCTCACTTTGCCAGGTGGTGATCTTCTGTTCGAGGTCCTCCTTCAATTGGGATAGGTCTCCCATACGTCCTTGCTTCAGTGGCCATGAGCTGCGGGTAGGCTTCGCGTAGCATAGCTTTTTCGCCACCAACTTCCTCTTGGAATCCACATACTCCCTTAGCCTGGATCGAGGGTCCAGCTCCTCGTCCACGGGGTCTTCCACCCTCATGGAGAGTAGGGGTTTCAGTGGGGCGACGTACTCGGCGTTCTCCACTTCCTCCACACAGGTCTGCACGAAGAGAGCGTTGTGCTCAGTTTCGTCATCTGAGTGGATAGAGCTAGGTAGCTCAGATAGTCCACACTCAGAGACTCCATCAGGAACAGGTACATGACAGGGAGAGTTGGGGGCGTTGGTGTCAGTCACGACGTACTCATCTCCTCCGGGTGTAGTTTCAACAGCATCTTGAGGTCGTAGGCGATCCTTCAAGTCACCCAAAGCGAGTCCGTCGCTTTCTCGTTGTATAGCCTGGACCAGAGTCGGGTCCAGATCCTCCCAGGGAATGGAGGTAAGACCTCCGTCCACCACGCTCAGCATACTCCCCCATTTGGGTTTCCCAATAGGCGTCTTACGCCCCAGAGGCACGTAGATGGCCTCATCAGGTAACCGAACAGAGCTGATAGTCAGCCTGTCCAGGAGGTTTCGCCAGTATTCGTTGCCCCCATGGGCTCCCCAATCAGGGGAAACACAGGACCATACGGGAACGTTCCAAGGCCACCTTGGTCAGCACCTTCCCCAGTTCAGTGAACCTGGGGTTCCCGTAGGCCATCCCGAAAGAGGGCCAGTAAAATTTGTAGCTGCAGTTCTTCCCCTTGCTGCAGTAAAGGTCCAGTACATGCTGCTTGTCGCTGGCGAACAACTCCACACTCAGGTCTTCTCGAGAGTAACCCAACTCCTTCAGACCTTGGTCTAGGACTTCCCCCAATAGTTGATAGTCCTCAGTTTTGGAGGCCGCCATCATGTTCGAGGGATCCTCCTTCGATGGCCTCAGGTAACTCGAGGTATGTTCCGACTGCTCCAGTGGCACAGACTCTCTGCCACTGCCGTGGTCCACGTAGAGGAGGTAGGGCGCTTGCAGCGTCAGGGATTGTATCTGGGAGTGCTGTACGAAGAAGTCAGTCCCCAGTACAAAGTCGAAGGCCTCAGTGTCCATCACATAGAACCGATGGGCGATAGTCCGGGAGCTCATAGGTACCTCCACTTCACAGTCCCCGCAGCTGTGCACCACATGTCCATCCCCCATGCGTATAGCCGTGGTGGTCATGGTGTTCTTCAGGCTCCCACAAGGTAAAATTTTCTTGGCCACTATAGATATGGTGGCTCCAGTGTCCAATACCCCCAGGTATTCGCGTCCCCCTAGTCGGATACGTACCCAAAACACCAGGTCTTGGGTGCCACCGGAGCGTCCCCGTCAGAACTCCGCGGGACAGGTCACCTCGAACCCCTTGTTCCGCAATTTGCGGGCCATCCTCATGAAACGGCTCCTCTTCTTGGCATTGCCGTCATCACCACCTTCATGCTCACGCTTGGCTCCTTGTTCCTGCTGGGCCTGCGTTTGTGAGCGTGTGGTAGGACCAGACTGCCCTCCAGAGGGCTCGGAGTTCCCCCCTGGATTAGGGTTGGGGTTGCCTCCGTTCTTGTCCTTGTTCTTGTTGTCCTTGTCTGGCTGGCGGTTAGCGCCTCCTCCTCGTCCACCTTGACCCTTGTCTTGCCCTTGACCACGTCCTTTCGACTTGCCCTTGCCGGAGTCGTTTCCTTTGCCTTTGCCTCCACCTTTGCCTGAGCCTTTGCCAGGATCTTCACCCTTAAGCTTCGCCGATAGGCGTTGCTTATGGTAGCACTCATCCTCGTAGTGCTTCCGCTTCCCGCAGAAGGCACACGTGATGGTGCACCTGTAATGATCCGGCAGCTTCGCCTTGGCGCCGGTGTTCTTCTCCTGCTGCTTCCCCTGGACTACGAAGCAGTCTCGCTGCTCGCAGTCAGGGGCGTGCTGCAGGTGGGCCTGCTCGTCCCTGGCATCACACCAGAATAGCTCCTTAATGTTCTCCATGATACGGGCGTAGGAGTGTTTTGGGGTAGTCCCCTGCCCAGGTCGGGAACCTTGGTACCCTTTGCCATGGCCTCCAGAACCTCCACCACCCGGACGGTAGTTGTTCAAGTGCTGGTCGCTCTCCTTCTCCAGCGCCAGCTCCAGGAGTAGCACGCATAGATCCTCGTAGCGGAGGGATCTAGCCTTGCGCTCCGCTGTCGAACGGCACTCGTCCCATAGCTCTCGAGGGAGCTTGGCCACCAACCAGAACAGCAGGTCGTCGCTGCTGTAGGAACCGGGCGTCAGTCGTCCAGCCCAGTGATCCAGGTCAACCAACAGCTCGGAGACCCTGCCAGGTTTGGGGTTGTTGGGCAGCACGGGCAGGTTCTGGATCTCGGCCCTGATGGAGAGGTCGGTTTCGTAGGTCGGGTACTGCCTCTCCAGGGCTATCAACACATCGGCAAAGGTGGCGGGGTTAGTCACGATCTGCCTGACCTGCTTCTCCAGGTACTTGGTCTTGCAGCACTGCAGGAGCAGATCGCACTTGACTCGCCCACTAGCGTGGGTTTGGCCGGTCAATCGGAGAAACCGGCCAAAATTCTCAGCGAACTCGCTGAGGTCCTTGCCTGTGAACTCAGGCAGGTTCACCACGATCTTGCAGGTGGCAATAGCCTTCACCTCCTGAGACCTGCGTCCCTTAGGGCGTCGGGTCTTCTTCTTCTTCTTCTTCTTCTTCTTCTTCCTTGGGTCCTCGGGGTCCTCCGGGTCATCGTCCTCCGAGGGCGAAGTAGAAGTCATCGACGGCGGCTCATCATCGGAGGGGTCTCCGCCTAGATCAATAGAGCCATAAGGCTCCACGTCCACCATTGCCCTTAAGGCTGTCAGCCCCAGCCGGTCCAGCTCGGCCCTCGTAGAGTTCGTCACGTGGCTGTAGGGCGGCTGGGCCGTTATCGGTACGAAAGGACTTCTCGGTATCGCTGCAGGGGTCGGCATCGGTCGACTCCTCAGGCTCCCCAGGGTGTTTGTCAACCCTGCCGCCAGGTGGTTGGCCTGTACTCGGTGGGGTGACATTCCCACCGTGGTAGGTGACGCTTGGGGCGGTATCATCAGGGGCTCCAGTTTCTCTCGGATCTCTTGAGTGAGGTCGCCCACGATTTTTGAAGTGGCTCCTCGGAGCACCTCGTTGATCTCCGACCGCGTCAGGGACCTGTTGGAGGATCTCCCCGATCCTCTACTCCTGCCTCCAAGAGACTCAGGTCCTCTCCTCAACCCACTCAAGGTTGCATACCCAGGTGCATACCCAGGAACATCCACATAGGTTCCAGTAGCGGGTAGTGGATGGGGATATTCAGCCGCATACCATCGCGGCGCAGAGCTGGAAGCCACCGGCTCACTGGCAGTAGTTGCCTCAGGGAGCGCAGTGGTAGGTGGGCCCATACCATAGGCGGATTAGGGAGGCATGCCAGTAAAGCCTGTGCCCTCTGCCATAGGCGGGTTGGTTATGGGAGTGCATGTTGCAGCGGCTGGGTCTGGAATTGGGAGTGTGGTGGTTATAGGAGAGGGTGATGCGTGGAGGCCAGAAGTGCTTGGTGCGCCTTCGAAGGTAGGGTCATTCGTCAGGTCTTGCCCTTGTTCCTCTCCTTCGTCTGCTTCGTCTCCAGCATCCTTCTCGCTCTCTCTCTTCCTCTTCATAGGCTGAGTGACCACGTCCTCGACTGAGAGGGCCCTGAAGGCCGTCTGGAGTCCATCCAACGAGTCCTCAGCCACTTCCACTGGCCCATGTAAGGGCTCCGAAGGTACAGCGCCGCTAGGTCCAGGTCCAGGTTCCCCAGGTGCTGGCCTTGCCGGTGCCTCAGGCGCTGGCGCTGTCTTCACGTCGGCGTCCTCCTTCCTTGTGTCCATCTTCGTTCGCCCTTCTGCTTATATGTGACTGTACTCGGCGCACTGGATGTACGGCGCGGGGTTGCTGCCGGTGCGCAGAGACAGTCTGCCTCTTGCTACCAGAAAAGTTTATAGTGGTTTCAACACTGTGTTTTTGTCTCTCCTGCTGCTTGCTGCTGGTGTAGGGTTTCCTGCTGCTTGTTTTTGAAGATGAAAAGCTTTTGTTTGCTGAAATACAGTAAATCCAGGATAGCCTAAGCCGGAGGTGGGCAAGGAGAAGAGAATCAGGATCAAAGCATGGAGGGCTGCAGTGTAAACAGTGAAGGATGAAAGGATATTCACAGAAACTGCAACTCAGGTCAAATCGGAATGCATATTCACAAAGATAGCTGAAATGTTTTGGAAAAGAGTTGGAAAACTGACCCATGGTCACTCTATCTCCATAGTGCCATCTCAGGAGATGTGCACTCTTTGTTTTGGGTCCCATATGTGCTGAGGTGGCAGGGCATGTGGCGATGAGGTCACTGCCATGTCACATGGGATCTTCCGACTTAGCTAGGCTGACCGGGAATTGAACCCAGGACCTCTGAAAAAGAGGTGCCCAGCCCCCTGGGGTGCATACCACTAGGACAGCTAAGAATTCATGGAAAAACATAGATAAATTCATAGGCTCCGCCCTGGATATGTCAGTGCTCAGTCAACTCAGGAAAAGATGATTTGCCTCACATTGAAAGGGGATTAAGGGGTCCACTCCATATCCTGATTGGGTGTTTGGTTCCATAGGTCAAAATGTGTTATCACCACTTTTGGTGGGGCCAATACTAAGATAGAAATGCCTGGATGCTCAGTGCATCCCTAATACAACTAGAGTATGCCTCAAAGCATGGGAAAGGCACTTTTTCTTACTGCTCCTCTCGTGGAACCTGCGCAACGGCCTCGTACCGCCGGACCGGTCCCTCCGGGACACGCTCCGGCGGCGCCGGGGGCCGGCGGCCTGTACTGACAAGGAGCACCTCATCACCGGCATGCTACCCCAGGAGTGGGGCTTTGCTATCATGCTCCAGGAAACAGGGATCGCCACCCGGGCGCAGGAGATGCACGTGGCCGCGGCGCTCCGGGACAAGGGGTACACCCCCTTCTTCAGCAGCCGGCTGGCGGAGACGGGAGCCACTTCCACCTCGAGAGGGGGGGGCCTCCTCACCGCGGTCAGCAGCAAGTACGTGGCGGAGCACGGGGTGCTCAGCTTCACCGAAATCGTCCCCGGGAAGGCCGCGGCCCTGGAGATCCACACGGACGGGGGAGGCCTCACCCTCATCAACGTCCACAGGCGGCAAGCAGGCTGCTCCCCGTGGGCGGGACGGGCGGCGTTCTGGGCCGACATACAAATGTATGCCACGGCACGCAGCCTCGGTGGGAGACACCTGGTGGTCATCGCGGATGACACCAAAGTCTACATGGATGCCACCTCCAACCCGGCCACGGAGCACTTCCGCGCGGGCTGGGAGGCCTGCGGTTTCCGGAGGGCCACAGCAGGCGACGAGGAGGACATGACCCCCACGCTCCACCCGTCCTGGCACAGGGTGGACACCTTCCTGGTCAACGAGCCCCTCCTGCCGTGGTCCCTGCGGGAAAGCGTCTGGGCTCGCGGCATGGCACACCCCCAGGTGATCGGCTCGGACCACCTCCCGGTCCGCCTGGCCTTGCCGGGCCTCCTCAGCGCAGCGGGGCGCGCGGCGATGCCCAGCCCCTACAGCCACATGGAGGGCGGCCTCCTCCCGTACGACGCCGGGACCGCGCCTGTCCAACACTGCCTGTGGGCGGCGGACACCGCCGCGCAGAATAACCCTCCCTGGCGCCCTGGCTGGGTCCCGCAGAGCAGCACGCCTACAGGTCCATGCCCGCGGCCGCGGTGGACAAGGTGTTCGAACACCTCCACGCGGCGCATGACGCCCTGGCGCGTGTGGTGGGACGCCGGCAGCCGTCCCCGGCGGGGACGGACCCGGTGGAGGGGGACCCCCCGGAGAGCGGAAAGCGGCTCCAGGCGGCGGTCCTCCGCTATGACACCCTGGCAGCGTGCGCGCCGGCGGCGTACCAGGCGAACACGGCATGGCATGGCATCCGGTCCGAGGCGGCGCTCCGGCTCGCGGAGGAGCTGCGGGGTGCGTCGCCCGGGTTCCGCCCGACCACACAGGGCCAGCTACAGGAGGAGCTGGAGAGGCAAGCAGCCGCCCTCGAGGAGGACATTCGACAACTCCGCGCACTCCTTGCGGCAGACCGCAAGCGCGCCATCAAGGACTTCTGGCGCCGCCACGCCCCCGACATCGCCCAGCGATGCAAAGCCGTGCGGGGAGCCATAGAGGTTGAGGCCCCGGGCCCGTCAGGCCTCTGGAACGTGCGGGTCCCCAACACCCAAACGCTCCTCACGGAGGCCCACGACGTGATGTTCGCAGTTCGCGCCTTCTGGCGGGAACTGTATGACAAACGCCCGGTGGACCTCCCAGGCTTCCAGGCAGTCCTCAGCCGCCATGTCCCCCGGGTCCCTGACGGGGCCTGGACACAGGTCCAGCAGTACTCCATGCAGGACCTGCAGTCCGCCCTGGACAAGGCCGATGGCAAGGCCCCAGGTCCCAACCACGTGGAGGCCCGTTTCATCAAGGTCCTCCCAGCACCCGTCCAGTGGCTCCTGGTCCACTCCTACCGGGCCATCCTCTGCGGCGCCCCAGCGCCAATGCACTGGAGGGACGCGCACATCTGGGTCAGCCACGACTACAGGCCCATAGCCCTGGGCCAGCTGGACATGAAGCTGCTCACGGGCCCCCTCACCCAGCACATCGCGGAAGTGCTCACACGGCACGGAGTGGTCAGCGACTGGCAGCAAGGGGCCCTCCCTGGCTCCAACACAGGCCCCCCACTGTTCATGGCGCAGCGGCAGCTCCAGCGGGGAAGGCCGGACTACGTTTTCTCCTTCGACGCCCGCAAGGCCTTCGACACCGCTCCGAACGGCGCCCTCCACCTCATCCTGCGCCACCTCTCTGTGCCGCTGGAGGTCATCGACCTCCTGCTCTTCCTCCACACGTGCGCCAGGCTGCGCATCGTCACCGCACACGGGCTAACGCAGCCCGTCCACATGCTGCGCGGCGTCCGGCAGGGCAACCCTGAGAGCCCCCTGCTGTACGCGCTCATCCTGGAGCCCCTGCTCAGGGCGCAGGGGCACCGCCTGCGCCCGCCGGGAGGGGCCGAGCAAGGCCTCATCCAGGCCTACATTGACGACCTGCTGGTAGTGGCCCACACGCTGCAGCATTTCGCCGAGGGCGTGGAGGCGGTGGCCGCGTACCTGGGGATGATGGGCATGGAGCTCAACCCCCGCAAGTGCGCCATGGCCACCACGGAGGGGGTCCCGGGCCTGCAGCTGCGCCTCTGTCCCCACCTGAAAAACCCATGGCACTGGGTACCAGCGGCGGACTCCGTCCCCTACCTGGGACTCCGGCTGCAGCCAGACGGGGAGTTCTCCCTGCAGCGCAAGCACCGGCTACGTCTGGCGGCGGTGCACCACTGGTGCCTCAACACCCTCGCGTCACCGAAAGTGGTGCAGGACGTCATCCTGGCGATCCTCGAGGGGGTGGCACAGTACGTCGCCCCTTTCATCGCCGACGACTCCGACACTGCGCGCCACCTGGACCACATCGCAGTCCAGGTCGCGAAGGACAGGGCGCGGTACGCCTTCAACGCCTCGCCGGACAGCCTGCAGGATGACCGGACCCTGGGGCTCACACGGGTGCCAACACGGTGCCAGCTGGCAGCGGTGGCCCTCGTGGGTACACTCGTCCACCACAGCTCAACCTCCGTGCGCGCCGAGGTCACCAAGATGTTCTGGGAAATAGCCGGCGCGCACGGAATATGTCCCGAGGTGCACTGACCCGTCCCAGAGTTCGCAACTTTAGCGGGGGGTGACTGGGTCCACCGCATACCCCGGGCCCTGGCGACCCTGGGAGTGGGGCTGTACAACCCCGTCGCGTGCCCCAGGGCGGCCCACGTCCAACTACAGTCCCCACCAGGCAACATCGTCACGCTGCGCACCGTCAAGCTACGACACCGCGACACGTGCCGCCTGACGGTGCCGCACACAACGCCGTGGCATGGGCACCCCGGGCCGCACCACCCCTTCCCCAACAACGACGACCCGTGGCCGACGGCTTTGCGGGAATGCCTCAACCAATGCGCCGATGAACACCTCCACTGTTGCCGCCGCGAGCAGGAGCCCACCAACCACCCCGGGTGGGGCGACGCCTTGGTCCACCTCTTCCACACCACCGGCACACGGGACCCTCGCCTGAGACTCGTCCACCCCACGAGGGCTAAGCAGGACGCCCACACCGGCCCACGGGTGACCCCGGACAGCCTGCACCTCCACGTCGGGGGCTACCCCCGCCGGGGCGGCCTATCCCCCCCCACGCGGGGGGCGGCGTACCACCCGCCGGCAGCCCTCAGGTACATCCTCCACCACGTACTCGCGGAAAGCGAGGACCGAGAGCCTAACGCGGATGTGGCGTGGCCCGAGCCCCTGCGCCCCCGGCCCCACGCGCCGACGCCGCTGTGGTTGGTGACCACGGACGACCAATGCACCCGAGCGGCGGGGCAAGCGCAGCTCCAGGCCGAGTGGGTAATAGTTCAGGTGGGGGCAGGCCAGCCAAGGCCCCGTGGACTCCCCCGTGGCACCGCCCTGCTGGTAGCTACGGGGATGCCGCACGACCCACACATGGCAGTGCACGCGCTGGAGCACCAGCCGGAGGACACGGGACACCTGGTGGTGCACCAGCGCGGAGGTCCGGCGTGACTCAAGGAACATGTGACGGCACTTCGGTGCTGGGCAAGCACGATCGCCGGAGCGGAAATCCGGCTGCACGACCACCCGGCGATCAGCCCCGGCGACACCAGGGCGCTGAGCGTGGACCAACTGACCCCCAGCCACCCCGACGTCCGGTGGCACTCCGCCGACCTCAACGCGGGGTGGCTCAGCCCCACCGGGTACTACTGGATCCCGGAGGCCTGGGGCCACACCTCTTCCGACGCGTCAGGGGGCGGACCCTGCAAACACGCCACCAGCGTCGCTCTCGCCGCCGACCTCACCCGCATGTGGGCGGTGGCCATCTCGGGCACGGTGTCCGACGGGGAGGGGGTGGCCGCCTCCCTCCCCCTACAATACGGCGCCCTCGGACCATGGGTCCACACGGTGGACGCTGAAGTCATAATCCACCTCCTGTGACACCCAGATCGCGAACGAACCACGGGGGTCCCCGCGGGCGCGGCGAAGGTGGTCAACCAGATGCCCCTACGGTGGCTCCGGGACGGCCTGTGCGCGCGAGGGCGACACGCCGGGCACCTGTTCTGGTAAGTCCGAGCCACCTCGCACCACAGTGACGCCCTACTGCACAAGGCGGACTGGGCGGCGTCCCAGGACACCGTCCTGCAGAACGCGCCCCTGGACCCTGGCCACGCCCAACTCATTGTCACCGGCCGTGACGGCCACCTCGATCTACGGCCCCCCACGATGCGGACGCTCGGCGAGGTTGCGCAGCGGGCGCAGACGGACCATGCGCTGACGCACCGAGGACACACACCTTTGGGCGCGGCCCACGCCACAGCCTATGTCCACGCCCGGGACCTCACCGCGACCGCCACCAACCGCCGGGCGCTGCGGGCCAGAGACGGCCACACGCCGGTGCAGCGCAGGCTCCGCGTCCGTAAGGAGCGGCTCTCCGGCGTCGCCGTCCTCCCACAACCGTGCCTCCTATGCGGCGGCCCGGAGGAGACCCCGGTGCACATACACGTGGGGTGCGCCCACTCACAGCTCCTCTGGCCCCACTACCGCCAGGCGGTACACGAGGCGGCCCGCCACCTCCCACCCGGGGAGAAAGCCCTGTTGGTGGCCTCGTGGCGCTCGGCAGGCGCCACATGGACGGAAGTCTTCTGCTCCGGGCTGGTGCCCGAGGACGCGGAGGCGCAACTCCGCGCCATAGCCCGCTACGACCCGCCGGGAGGGACCTCTGTGGATGATTTCCTCCACCACATGCTCCGGCTGGGGGACTTCGCATGGGAGCTTCGCAACCACCGGCTGGAGCAACTCCTCCGCGAGCCCCTAAGCGCGGCGGCCCGGGCGCACCGATGGCTGACCGCGGCGAAGGGCGACCACCCCCCCCCTCCCCCGCGCCCTGACAAGAACTTCGTAGCCTCCCTCCGTGTCGTGAATGGCACTCTGGAGTGCCCGCCACAAGAGGGCCCCCACCCGTACCAGGACCTGCCGGGGGGTTTCTCGAAGCACCTACAAGACGCCCTCTTCCCACCGTGGATCATCGGGCGCGGCTCCATGACCGCCTGGGAGGCACGCATAGTGGGTGAGGAGTGGGCGCGCGAGTAGAGCCGGTGGTGCGCCGCCACGCGCGCCCCGCAGACCCCTGCGCAACGATACGCCGCCATCCTGCTCAAGGCATGGGGGCCGGACACCCGGCCAAGACCCACCGTGATCCGCGGGGCGGGACCTGACCACCAGTGGGACGCGGCGACGGGGGAATGGCTGCCACCGGCCCCGGGGCCGCAACCAGGATGGACTGGGGACGTGTCCTCACTCGTCAGGACGCCCGTTCCCCCCCGCATCGTCCTTCACGCCGCCAACGTACTCCGGCCTACGGAGATACGCAAATGGGGACACGCCACGGCCACCATCGGATGGCACCCCCCAGAGGACAGGGCCGCCCAGCTCGCCGTGGCGCACTTCAAAGCTGGGGGGCCGGTATACGACGACGCCCTGTCCCGGCTGGGCGACACCCAGGGGCCCTTGCTCCTCATGCTCCCCACCGACATTGCAGTCGCGCTGCGCCAGGAGCTGGACGGCTGCGAAGGGCTGCGAGTGGGATGGGAGGCAGTTGCGGACGGCACCCTACTGGCCCTCCTCCAACGGTACGCCGCAAACGGGTGCCAATGGGATACGCTGGCGCCCCACCTCACCGGGCGCCACGTGTACATGGCAACCCCCCCCCAGGGGCACCCCTGCCTGGCTTGGGACGACCTCATCGCCGCCTTCCACGACCATGGGATTCTCCCCGACGACACGTGGCGGGAGGTCCAGCGGAAGACGCTCGGCAGGGACTACCGGTGCCGCGTCCGCGCCCGCCTGCTGGAGATCCGGGACCCCCTCGGACAGAGGTGGGACGACCTCTGGCTCCGCCATCTCGACCCTTGGTCGCCGCCCTCCCACCTCCCACACACCTGCCGGCTCTCCGGGGAATGTGACACGGTGTCCTCCGCAGCGTCGACAGGCGCCAACAGGTGCGCGCGGTGCGCCCAGGTGGCCGCGTGCCCCTGGCCCGAACCTCCCGCAGGCCCGCGCAGGCGCACAGAGGAGGAGACCCTGCACCGGCGCATCGAGGGGGCACACGCCTCCTCACACGAACGCGCGGGCCCCGCGGGCGCTGTTCTTCTGTGGATCCACGTGCACCTGCGGGACCCCACATCCGTTGCGCACCTGTCGCACGTGTTGGCGTCTTGACCCCCACCCGCCGCCGCCCTTTGCAGAGCCCGCAGTACCATGCCACGCCGCCGGGGGGATGGGCCGGGACACGCCAGGGCCCGCCGCAAAGCGCAGGAGGCAACCGTCCGGGGCCTATTGGCGGACGCCGTGGCGGTGGCGCATGAGGCGCACGCTGCCGCACGACGTGACCTGGCGGGCAGTGCGAGGGCTTTCCTCAACGAGACCGCCCACCCGGCTGTCCGCGCCCTGAACAGAGCAGGGGCCCCTACGCTGCTCCCGGCGATGCACCGGATGGTGAACGCCATCCAGCCGGGGCTCATCAGCCCGGAGGCGGCCCTCTACGGGCACTGGATGGAGTGGCGCGAGTCCAACCGGTCGGGCCGGCCTTTGTCCATGGGGGACACCCTGTGGCTGACAGGAGCGGGGTCTGCCATGTCCCTCCGCAGCAGCGCCCCAGCCCTGCTGCACGCCCTCAGGACGCGCTACCCCGGGGACACGGCCAGGTACCTGAACCAGGCGCGGGCCACATACCCGGGGGGAGTGTCCGAGCTGGATGCGGCGCTCCACCTTCTACACCCACCGGACGAGGACCTGGAGGTGGGCAAAATCACGGTGTTCGTGGAAGGCGCGGACGAGGCGCCCGCCTGCCCCCGGCCGACCAACCCGGTGTACAACGGCAGCAGGCCGACCCCCCCGTACGCCATCGTATGCGAGGCGTTCCCCAGGGAGCCCACCTGGTGCCCCGCCCCCCCGCCGGCGACGCACGCGCCCCGCGGCTGGGCCAACCCAGACCTGTCCCCCCCCCTCTCCAGAACTAGGAGTGCCCACCACAGGGGGCAGGTCCTCTGGCAAGAGCGCCCTGGCACCCCCCTGCTCCTCCTCGTCGTCGCGACCCGCGGGGACCCGGAACGGGTCCTGGGGATCACCCCCACCCACCTCTATGGGGCAGCACCCCTACCCCGCCCCCCCCTCCCAGCGCCCGCGGCGCGGGACGGGGTACACACCTTCCTGCGAACACAGGAGGTCACCGCCGTTACGGGGGTCCACCTAGTGCGGCTCCCCCCGGCACCACCCGACGACCCCCGGGGGCCCAGGGCCCTGAGCCCTGCCCCAGACTGGGAGCTGTGGCGCGACGCGTGGGCCGCGTGGCTCCTCCGCCTCCCCTCCCAATGCCGATGGATGGCCGCCGGCCCCCGCCCGTAAGGGGCTGACGCCACAGCCAGCCCCCCACCCCCTCCCCCCCTGCCCCCCACAGAGCACTGCACGGCACTGCCCACGGCACGACACTGATGCACCGGGAGGTAGTGGGAAGGGCGCACCTGCCACCACGCATGCCTACCAGGATAACAGTGATGGCAGACTCCAATGGCTCCCCCCAGCGGGACGACCGCCACCACCGCCGGTCCTGCTCCCGCTCCCCCGTCTCCCCGGAGTGGACTGGGGAGACCCCCGCGGAGCGCGAGGAGCGGAGGCTGGCGGAGGCGGCGGTGCTGGTCGGGCCGCCGGCTGGGCAGCCCCAGGCGGCCTCCGCCGACACCGGGCCGTCAACCTGAAAGTGCTGCCCTGGGTCGTTGAGGGTGCCGGAGGGCTCGGGGCCGGCAAGACCAGTGGGGCAGGCACGCGAGGAGTCTCCCTGGATGTTGTTATTGGGGGTAGAACCGGATACTCGAACACCAACAGAGGCGAGAGCAGCGACAACAAAAGCAAGGTCCATGCTGATTGTTATCCGGCAGAAAATCCCAGTCTATGAAGAAAATTCAGGCGGATTATTCTAGATACATCTGAGTGTCCAAAACTGTCTGAAAATATTTAAATAATCCAATTATGTAAAAATGTTTGGCCGATCTGACCCGCGAGCGCGCGTCAGCGGCAAATGGCAATTCCAGCTAAAATAGCGGAACGCGGCGGATTTACGGGAAATGGACCGCGGAATCGAATCCGGCATATCAGAAATATATAGGAAATATCCTGAGACTGAGCTGCGAGGCGGCGATTCCGCCGAAGCAAAGAAAATGACCAAAATGTAACCAATCTGGGCAGAATGTCTGAAAATCTGAGCAGATGGGGCTAGCCGCACTTACACTCCCCCTCCAAAAACACACTGGGGTGTGTCGCTACGTCAACGAAGAACGTAGTGCGGGTAAGTCCCAGAAAAAAATAGAAATGTAGCCTCGATGGGGCGAAATCTGCTTGATCTGACCTGATTTGGGCTGAATTGGCACTGAATCAGGCTGGATGAACCTGAAATGAGACAGAATGAGAAGTGACGAACAGTCCTCCGTGCAGTAAAACATTAGGTCAAGGGCTAAAAAGCATGTAAACGTATCGAGAATCGATACCAAACCATGCATTGGTTGAGAATGAGGTAGATTAATGGTGGATTGAGTGGGGGGATCAAGAATTGGAGTGACATCTCAGCGCTCTGGCACAGTTTCGCTGTCGCGGGCACGCTACGGTATCCTCGCCGAACTCTACATCGTGTTAATCCCGCTTTTCTCGTTCTGAAAAGTGCAGCATGTGGCTCAGAAATGGCGCATCTGGTGGATGATCACAAAATTCAGCAAAATGAGAAAGAATTTGGGCAGAGATGAAGGAGATTAAACAAGCACAGCGTGGGAAAACAATTACAAATGTTGTCTACAGACCCTATGTGCACAGAAGATCATAAGCGTCAACAAAGTTAGGCAAAACCGTCGACAGATCTTCGAGGAATGAGAAGGGATGACAAGGAAATGAATCTAAATTGTCCTAAAATGAGTAAATTCCCTGAGATGAAGGTGAAATGAAGCGGAATGTCTAGAGCTGAAACTACTAACACTTTCGTTTGGACTAAAGTTAATATATATTGTTGTTTATTCAGCTCAATTGTGCTTTCCGGCACGTTGGTTCGCGAGCATCCAACAGATTCGATGAAAATCTGGATCATGTGATGATGCATCATGATGGGACATGCTGGCCCTGGATCCTTGGCATGTAACGCGCCGAAGGTTCGCTGAAGGCGCTTTACTGACAGTATATAACTGAGAGACACCGAATTTACAGTGGCGGCGGTGTCAATCGACTTGGACAAGGCCAATCTTTCGAATGAGTCCCACAAGACACTTGGATTCACCATTTTCGACAGTTTCAGGTCGGATTGAGCTCACATTGGCGTATGCCAAAAATACAACGAAGCTTACGGACTTCAGAGGTTGCTGTTAGAAGTCCCTAGAGCTCCTAGATGAAGATTGTCTGAACAATTGACGTCTGGGTTTCGTACAACAGTGGCAGAATGATGGACAAACCTGAGAAATTCAAGGCAAATTTGAGGAATCTGGATCCGAATCTGGACTTTGGCTTCAGCATCACAGCAAATGAAGGTAAGATCTGAGTTCCTGGCGTCGCATCTGGTGCAGCCAGTACTACAGGGGGTGCCTGTAGGGGTGAATGTCGCTGAAAGGGTCGACTGTCGCTGGCCAGCGTTTTGATTATGTACATTTGCTTCCATCTGCACGAGTAGCCAAATTCCAAAGATGCATAGACCAACAGAGACAAGATTACCCCGAATCTGCCTGAATTAAGCCTGAGTTTGGTTTTTTCTGAACACGGCAGCACACTCCGTGGCTTTCGGTTTTCGACTTTCGATACGTTACCGAACGGAGACCAAAGAAAAATTGATTGATTGACGTCAAATTATCAAACATTTGCAGTTCTCCACATCATGACATAAACAGAAAGAATGAACAGTGGATTGAGCAGAATGTGGTGGGATGGCTTCCTCAATTCGGCCAAGCACGAATACATGTGACCACCAACCTGTCTGGCCTGGCCCTCGTACGGCTTGGGCGCTGCAAATCAGCGGCCGAACTCGAAGCTTGGTCCTCATTTGGCTCCTGGGCTGGCCTGACCGCAGGAGGGGGGATCGACGGATCAGCCCTGGAATGTGGCTGCTGAGGGCCGTAAAAGGCTGGATCTCGATTCACCACAGGTCGTTTTCCGTCGCTCTCCACTTGTCTGTCTGGTTTCGACAAACAGTCTGTCAGGAGTACACCAATTTCGGGGTGCTTCTTCAGGAAGTCGATGAACCCCTTGGTGTATCCATGGACAAAAGATTGGGCTGGTTCCCAGTTGTTGTGACTGGAATCAAAGCCCCTCCACTCACACAGAAATTCCCATTCGCCCTTGGCGTCACGTCTTGCTTCAACAATCCTCTTGAGTTCGTACTTCCCCCCTTCGATGACCCGATCAGACAAATGTTTCGCAGTCCAAAAAAGGGGTTTAACCCGATCCTTGGGGGAGGGGATCTCTCTCTTGAGGCGATCACCCGAAACGTCAATTTCCCTGCTGACATCCACACGAATCCTCCACCTGTTCTCACCAAGACGCGCTGTAACAGCGAATGGCCCCTCCCACAAGGGAAGAAGCTTGTCATCTCCGTCCAGGGTGGTTTCGGATTTTCGAAGCCAAACTCGATCATCGACTTCAAAATTGTGGGGGTTTTTTCGGCCTTGATTCTGGACCCAAAGCCAGTCAGCTTGATGCTTCTCGATTAATTTCGACACAGTTTTATCTGCTCGTTGGACTTCGTCCAAAAACAGCGAAGCATCTTTACAGGGGCGAGGATTATTCAACGGCATGTTCCACCAACACTTCTTTCGTCCAAAGACAATTTCATTTGGAGAAAGGCCATGATACAAAGGCGTGTTGTGGTAACGGCGAAGCATGGCGAACAGAATCTCAAGCCAATGGAAATCCTTTTCACTCGCGAGCTCCTTACGAAGCATATTTATAAGTGAGCGGCCGGCTCTTTCGCCAGGCAGCGCTCGATGCGAGTGGATTTCACATCAGAGGTGGTGGATTCCAAGGCGAGCACATAATTATCTCCACCATTCGGAGGTGTACTCTTTGCCTGAATCCGTCACCACCTCGGATGGGACGTCCCAACCTCCCATCCAGGTCTGCGCGCACCATTTGGCGGCAGCCTTGCCAGTCATCGACTCGATGTTGCAAGGCAACACCTGCATGTAGCCGGAATGACGGCACTGAATAAGGAGCACACCATTGACTTTTTTATTCGTCCAATGGCACTCTTCGTCATCGAGTTCACCGAGATAGAAGAAATCACTGGTGACTCTGTTAAAGAGACGCTCCGGAATAGGATGAGGCCTCAGATGGCCGTGCTTCTTCGCGCTGGGGGGCGTCGAGACAGCACATTGGGCAGATCCGGCGGCTACTTTCATGCAGTGAGTATATAGCCGTGAGCCAAACAACCTATGTTTAATCATCGACCACAGTCGACGGCCATGTGCGTGGGGGGACTCCCATTTATGCCACCAGTTTAACACTCGGGGGGCCAGGGCGTCCGGTACGCACAATTTACCCTCCATCCACAGCTTCCCCCCATCCAACGAGTACTCAGCAAAAATCCCATCCTTGTGAGCATCTTTGGATTGGAGATTTCCAAAGACCTCTTTAAACATGGGATCCTGCAGATAATCGGACGTCCAGTCACGGATGATCAGGGAATCTTTAGGCAGGGGTGGAGTTTTGGCCGGATCTCGACGCTTAATGCCCTGGATCAACCGAAATCGACTTACTCGTCGGGTATAGTCAAACCGTTTCACACTCCCTGAAGAGAGATCGGTGACTTTTTCCACGACTTTCAGCGTTTTGGTGCAGATCTCATGAGCATGCGCCGGATCTGAGATGGCCGTGATGTCATGGCACGGTAATGCGTGCTGTTTAACAGCGCATTGCATGCATGCACGTCGAATGAGTTTCTTTTCTTCCTGATCCCATTCGATGATGACATGGCGGTCCTGCTCCGTACCATGAATGTTGGTACTTTGCAGCCCCTCTGAGGCGGGATAAGCCCATCGGCTCAGAGCATCCGCTACCGTGTTATGTTTTCCAGGCAAATACGACACGTGGAGGTCAAACAGAGAGAGAAATTCGTGCCATCTGGCCCGTCGACCAGCTGGGCTCGCGACAGTATCAATGTGTTCGGTGGCCCAATACTCCAGAGATCGATGATCCGTCAGGACCTCGACTCGATTGGTGCCAACCCACGATTGGTACTTTTTTAAAGCACAGATGATGGCGTAGGTTTCTTGCTCACGCGGCGACCATTGCATTTGGCGTGGGGCTAGCTTCCGAGACCAAAATGCAAGAGGGTAATGATCACCTGTGGCTTCATCAACCTGTTCAAGGACAGCTCCGATCGCGTACCTAGAAGCGTCGGTTCTAATGTAGAAGGGTCGGTCAAATTGGGGCACATGCAACGTGGCGACTTCACAGAGGGCCGCCTTCAAGTGATGGAAGGCCTCCTCGCACTCGTCAGTCCACTTGACACGAACCTTTGAACCTGCCTTGCCCGCATCTCTCCCTACCTTCAATAATTCAGTGAGGGGGGCAGCAAATTTGGCATAATTCGGCACAAAAGTGTGGTAAAAATTGCAACAACCCAGGAATCCTCTCAACTCCGTGATCGTCTCAGGGCGCTTCCACTTCTGAATAGCGACGAGCTTCCCTGGACTGGGTCGTCGGGTGCCATTCTCTAGGAGAGAACCACAAAATTCGACTGATTTTAAAAAAAATTTTCCCTTCTTTGGCCCACAAAACAGCTGATTGGCGTCAAGAATGTCCAAAACTTGGTTCAGCTGCTTCTGTAGGGCCACCAGCTCGGCTTCGGTCAGTCCCTCCCCTTCCGTCGCGATGATTATGTCATCTATGTACACACTCACGAAGGCACGAAGCTCAGGATGGGTTGTGAACAGCACATCCTCCATCATTCTTTGAAAAAATGAGGGGGCGTTCTTCAGCCCCATGGGCATGACGGTCCATTGGACTGGGCCACATGGCGTGCACATACAGGTGAGAGGTCGGCTGTCCTTCCTCAACGGCATTTGGTGAAAGCCGTGACGGAGATCCAGCACAGAAAACAAACGACCTCTTGCCCTCTTAGCGATTTCCTCCTCAATGAGGGGCAGGGGGTGTGAATCCGCCTTTGTTTCGGCGTTGAGATTGCGAAAATCAACAACCATTCGCCAACCATCAATGGTGTTCTGGTCTGCAGGCGGTGGCTTCGGGACTGTGAAGGGTGCACAGCACCATTCGCTGGTCATACAACCCTCAAGCCAACCAAATTCCCTGAGATTTCTCTCGATGATTTTTCTGAGGATCTCATGTTTATGTCCATGATTTTCATAAGGGCGCTGTTTCTTTGCCTTGTACCCTTCACGAAGCTCGATGAAGGCTTCACCGAACTGCCCACGGACAGGGGGGTCTTTGATCAACTTCCCTGAAAGGGTTGTGTCCTTCCGTTCCTCAAAAATCTTTTCTCTTGACTTGGAACACAATTCAGTGTCCACCTGATCGCCAGGAATTACTGTCGAAAAAACTTTGGCGACTTCTTCGGCTTTGGCAGGAAGAATCTTCTTACGGATGTCCCTAAACAGGTCCGTATCAACTGCCTCTTGAAGATAGGTGGGTCGTGTGTCGAAATCCCAGAGATTCTCTTCGTGATCCAGCTCCTCGAAAGGATCCATGAAAGCTTCCACAGGGGGTTTTTCAGAAAAAACTCTGAATTTGCGGCGCGATTTGGAATTTTTCTTCGCCCGTGCACTGAAGATTCTTTTCGATGTCGATCGTATTGGGGAAGAGGGAGACGAGGCGGATCCATTGGACGTTGAATCACCTTGGGTATCTGACGGACAAAAATCAGAAAAAATAGATTCATCATCAGTACCACGCTCAACCTCAGATTCAGACCCAACACAAGAATCAGTACCAGAATCAGCAGAATTAGAGTCAGAAAGCTTTCCATCCACCAGGAATGCAAGCGAACTCCAGGACCGCTGTGGCAGGGGACCTGTGTCGTCCCTGGCATACAGCTTAATCTTCCTGGGAAGTTCGATGTAATCTACACAAATGTCTTGTAATTCCTGAAACCAAGGCTTGTCGTCCCACAAGGGCACAACTAAAATTGCCTGGGTTTTATCTTGCTTGATTTTGTGGATGACCTGCTGGATTAAGTGAAACGGAGGATTAATCCACAACTTCTTGTCCCATTTATGGGTCCAAGCGTCGCTAAAGTGCTTGTCAAAGCGCTTGTTCATACGGTTAGCAAAGGCATCATACTGTGGCCAAAAGGAATGGTGTTCATGAAAATATTCACAAATTGCATCGCGCCATTTGTCGACAACTCTGTAGGATGAAGAGTGCCAGCGTGAAGGGCGTCGTGGCTGGGAGTCCCTACGAAGACATTCTAACTCTTGGGAGTAATCGGCACTCCCATTCACCTCTGCAATGGTGACATCTTCGCCAAATTTTGGTGTAACCTTTTGCTTCAAAAATTTTTCTGCACTTTTAAACCCTGCGTGCAAAAAACGAAATTCAGGACGCTCCAAGGGACCTGACTCCAGCAAAAAACAACGACGATGACCTACGGGCGCTACCCTGTTCTTGCGAAGCCAAGGATGGCCCAAATAAAGGTCATACTTTATGTCGGCACGATAGAAGTAGTCATCCTTAAGGACAACTTCTTCCACATTTTGCTCTTCCCAAAGGTCTTGAGCGACCAAATGAGTTGATATACAACAACCGCGTTGCCCACCTGCGAGAGAGTGTCCAGAAACTCCCTCGAGGGTAACAGGATGAGGCGATTCAAACACGCAGTCGTCGGGTAAGAATGAATTGGATTGGAGATTTACCTCTGATCCATTGTCACACAAACAAGTGGCGAGATGGAAATTTCCCTTGCAATCAGAGATTCACAGCTTTGTGACAAACTGACGAGCAGTGTGCTTGGACTGTACACCAACCTCGTCCACTACAACAGAAGGATCCGCTGCCGGATCCAGGGGAGAGGAGACAAGCGACCCTACATCAAGTAATGGTCGATCAGGAATCTGGGGATCATGCCTGAAATCGCCTGGGGAGGGGCGATTTTCGTGGCTCCCCTAGGCGTTCTGACCTCCAGCGGCTGCGTTAACATTGTGAACACAGCCTGATTCGTCGACCCACTCGTCTTGGAACGGATCATCTGCTGGATTCAAGGCATTTTCAACGTAATCTCGATCCGCATCGGACACCTGATCTGCACCTGAGACCTGATCCACACGATGATTGCCCTTTCCACGTCCACGGCCACGGCCGCCGGATGATGGACCACCACCGTCGCCACGCCCTCTGCCCTTACCAGAGAAAGGGGTTCCTGAAGGATTTCCCTTACCTTTACCCTGTGATCCTGGAGCATTTCCTTTGTTTGTACCGGATTGAGGGGTTTGGCCTGGATTTCGATTTCCGCCTCCGGCGTTGCCATTGGGACTTGTCTGGCCGTTTGGCTGTCCACCGGAACCGGATGGAGTCCGATTTCCTTTGCCTTGGGACCCGCCAGGGCCTCCAGTAATTTTGTTTCCACCGGAGGGGGTCGGATTACCCTTTCCCCCCTTTGCACCATGCACCTGTCTGTCATTCCTGTCTGAATTCTGCGAATTACTGACATTTTCACCAATCACCTTGTGATCGTAAGCAGACTTGGTGATTACCAGTAGAATGCGTCTTAGCTCGGTTCGTAGAACCTAAAAGAAGGCAGATGCTACAATGATCCTGAACATTCCGGGTGTCATTCACCTTTTTGTTGCCCTTTTGGGCCCCATTTTGGGTGTTTTGCTGGGTATTCTTGTTTCCCCCAAGACCCTCATGGAAATTTTGATTGGCGGCGTCAGCGAGCCGCTCAACCTCTTCCCACAGTTCCTGCGGGGTGAACGAAAACACCCAGTTCCTGGCCTTCAGGCGATGACCGTGGAAACTTACTCCCCTATTGAGGACTTGGACAAACAAGTCCCGATCCTCGTGTTCATTAAACTTGATTTTCCACGTGTTTTCAGTGAATTTCACCTTGGTAAACGACGTGGGGGAACACTTTTGAAGTGATTCCCTGACGGTGAACCTGTTGGCCGAGGCATCGAAGCCATCGACCTCCGCCCACCAGGTCTTGACCTTTTCTTCGGACTGTCTGTTCCGAAGGGTGGCGGCAGTTTCTGAGGGGATCTTGTCAAAAATCAGATTTTTCAGCTCGGCACTAGAAAATTTTTCGCCTGAATGTTCAGATTCTTCTACGAGATTCCAGAAGCGCTGTCTCTTGTCCTGCACTTCGTGCAAGATTAATCGCGAGAACGAAGGAAAATTCTTCAACATCTGGTGGTAATGGTCCTCAGGCAGCCGGGATCCACGTACCTCCAACTGTTCCCACACCTCATCAAAGGTAAGGGGGGAACTTGAATCCTCACGATCACTCCAGGTCCTGAGCCAAGTGTTGGCCGGCGCTCCCTCAAGGCAGTCCAAGAGGGCCATCAGGATCTGATCATCCTGGAGTTTTTGAGTCTTAACCCACAGTTTAAATTCCCGTTGGAACTGAGGCCAACGTCTTGGGTTTCCATTATACTTCGGTTGCTTGGCAACCTGACGAAGTCGCAAGGAAGTAGGATTTAGAAGTGAATCCAGCCCAACACCGGCCGTAATGGCAGACACCTTGGCGGCATCATTAGCCACACCAGCTCCGGCGAGGGTCTCGGCGAGCAACATCTGGGCTATTGCATTGGAATCAACAGCAGGAAGGGCAGTACGGGAGGTAGTTCGCTTGGCATTCTGAGCCTCAGTCCTAGCCTTCGCCGACCTACTCTGAGATCGAGAGATTGTAACCCTTTCCTTTAGCTTAGTCCTGCTGATCCTTGCATCGGTGGTCTTAGAGTCCACCGAAGGAGCAATCGAAAAAATTTCTGTCGCCTCCTCCGACGGTTCTGTTGTTTGTTCCACCGATGATGCGCCCTCAGACCGCATGTGTGTCTTGAAAAGATCTTTATTTCCCAGCGTCTGAATGATGAGTTGCATTTGATCTTTGAGCAATTGGAGCTCGGTATCTCGCTGTAATCTGCAAGAGCAGTCGGCAGGACAGTACATACCGTGTCCTGAAGGGCCTGAGCAGGCTGTCGGACCGCTAATCTCAGTGGTTCGCAGCCAGGAGTCCACTTGGGGAGCTCCTTCAGCCCTAATTTCCAGGCTTGCCTGCCTGGCTGCCTCTAAAATTCCTTCCTCAACCGCGGCGGCTAGATCGTCGCGGATGGAAACAGAGGGATGAGGGGCGGAGGGCCCGACAACAGGTGCCTTGGTCTTCTCCTTCGGAAAAGGGCTTGCCTCCCAGATCTGCAAAAAAATGGCAAAAGATTCATCTTCTTGAGAACACCACCACATCCTGGTATTAATTTCTTCCTGAAGAAGGAAAAAATATTCAAATAAAAAATCAGAGGCGATTCTTTCTTGACCTATCAGCTTAGACGTGGCTAATAGACAAAGGGCCTCAAGCGCCTCAAGGTTACGGGTCACTTCTGAAGACAAATGGTCGTCCCATTGTGCCCATGAGGCTGGTCGATTATAGGTAGGTACCTCACCTGGACCACCCATCTCAATGTCGTCAATGTCGGCGTCGATGGTCTCAAAATGTGGACATTGGTAGGGAGTATTGGTACCTGCCAGGTCCGTAAGCTCCACCGGAGCGTTGCCATTAGCGTAGGCTGGGAGATTCCAGCTGCTTGATGGCCAATTTCGACTGGGATCTTGATTGTAATCTGGGCCTCCACAGCTGCTGATTTGTGCCCTTCTTGGGCAATTTGGGCTTGCGCAAGGCATTCCTCTCAAGGCCTCGTTCGCACAGCACCACGGCAGCGTAATTGTTACGTCTCCAGGGGCGGCGGAGTCTACGGGGCCGTACTGGGGAGCTAGCTGTGGTTGGGACACCAAAGGAACAACATTCAGGTAGCCTCTGCTACCATGAAAGTGCTGCCCTGGGTCGTTGAGGGTGCCGGAGGGCTCGGGGCCGGCAAGACCAGTGGGGCAGGCACGCGAGGAGTCTCCCTGGATGTTGTTATTGGGGGTAGAACCGGATACTCGAACACCAACAGAGGCGAGAGCAGCGACAACAGAAGCAAGGTCCATGCTGATTGTTATCCGGCAGAAAATCCCAGTCTATGAAGAAAATTGAGGCGGATTATTCTAGATACATCTGAGTGTCCAAAACTGTCTGAAAATATTTAAATAATCCAATTATGTAAAAATGTTTGGCCGATCTGGCCCGCGAGCGCGCGTCAGCGGCAAATGGCAATTCCAGCTAAAATAGCGGAACGCGGCGGATTTACGGGAAATGGACCGCGGAATCAAAGCCGGCATATCAGAAATATATAGGAAATATCCTGAGACTGAGCTGCGAGGCGGCGATTCCGCCGAAGCAAAGAAAATGACCAAAATGTAACCAATCTGGGCAGAATGTCTGAAAATCTGAGCAGATGGGGCTAGCCGCACTTACACAACCAACGAGCCTGAGCCGGCCAAGGTGACCGCCCCCGCCGCCAAAGCAGCAAGCCCTGCCGCCCCGCCCCGGGAGGAGGCCCCAGACGCGCGGGGAGTGGAGACCGCAGCCCCAGCGAGCCACGCCGCGGCCCCGACCGCGGCCCCCGGCACGCCGCCGACACGGGGGGTAGCCCCGGCGCAGGAACCGGGCGCATCGACGAGGGCTGCCGCAGCGGCAGAGAGGAACGGGGAGGGCGCGCGAGGGTTTGCGACCGCGGCCCCGGCGAGCCGCGCCACCGCCTCAGCTGGCCACGCCGCGGCCCCCAGCACGCCACGAAAGCGGGGGAAGGACCAGGCACGGGCCACTGGCGCCTCGCCGGCGGCCGCCGCAGCAGCAGCAGTGGGCAGGGAGGGCGCGAAGTACCGCGCCCACGCCAACCCCACCCACACCCACACCAGCCCCCCCAAGCCGTTTCCCCCCAGGCCCTTCCCCCCGGGGCGGACGCGGCACGTCCGCCCCCCCGCGCCCGAGCGCTCGCCACCGGGCGTCAGGCTGCTGCAGCTGCAAAGGCAGCGGGACGCCCGGCACGTGATCCAGGAAGGAGGGGACGGCGCGCAGGCAGAGCTGCGTGCCAGCCACGTGAGCGCGGAGCGGGGGACAGGAGGCAACAGGGGAAGTGCCCAGGAGCACGCGCAAGGAGCGGGCCAGGGCACGCGTGGCAGGGAGCAAGGGCGCAGCAGCGGAGGGGGACAGAGCGCGGGCAGCGGACGGCGCGACTCAGGGCAGGGGGCCGGGAATAGGGCAGGGCACGGGAAGGGCGCGCAGGGGCGCGGGCAGGGCGCCCAGGTGCAGGGGGCGGAGCGAGGGACGGTGGGCGAGCGGGCAGGCCAGGGCGTGGGTGACAGGGGGGGGAGTCACGGCACGGGCAGGGGGCCGGAAGGGGGCCCAAGGGCAAGGGCAAGGGCGCCACGGGCCCCAAGGGACAGGCGGGACTGGGCACGGGAGCCCGGGGGGGAGGGCGGATCGAAGGGAGGGAGGTGGGGGGTGGGGCGCCCCCGTAGCCGGACGTGCAGCCGGTGAGGTGCATCCCCCCCGGCATCCAACAGATGCCAGCGCACCACACCCACCACCAACACCACCATCACCACCACCTCTACAACATCGACCCCGACACCGGCGAGCTCATCCCCCCCCAACCCCCACAACCCCGGCACCAGCCAGCCCCCCCCGCGCCGAGACCGGAGCCCGCGCGGATGGCCTCGGCGGGGGGGGGGGGCGGGGCGCGGCACCGGCGCCGCAGGCACAGGGGCAGCAGGGGGAGCTGGCGCGAGGGGCAGAGGGGGCCCGGCCCTGGGACCGGGACTGGGGCACGGTCCCGGACCCTCTGGGGGATGAGGCCATCCCCCTGGTTGGGGAGGTGTACGGGTGGTTGAGCTGGGCCAACCAGGGGACCACCAGGGGGTTGAGGAACCGGCCCTTCGATGCCGTGCTCCTCCGGAGAGACGGAGGAAACCGGGAGGTACCCCTGGGGGGCTGGGCAGCCCCAGAGGACCACGAGAGGGTCCTCAGGTCAGTGATCCGGGCGGCGTGGCCCGACAGGGGGCCGACGTGGCCGGCCTTCCTGGAAGGGGGAGCGGTGCTCCGCATCACGGATGCGGACGCCAACAACTGGCTCCCCCGGGCCTTGCGCAGCGCCCTCGCCCACTGGCGCTACCGCCGGCGCAACCCGCCGCCGCCACAGCCCCAGCCCCCACTCAAGCGGCGGCGCAGGTGACGGCCCAGACGGCAGACGCGAGAAAGTGGGGGGAGGAGCTGGGCCCCCCGACACACGCCCCCCCCCCCGATACGGCGTGACGGAGGAGCGCACGCCACCTCCCGCGGGAGGGAGGGCCGAGACAACAAGCGCGGGGGGGAACCTACTGCCCCGCAGCCCGCTAACCGCTGACCGCTAACCCTCACGGCGGCCCTCGGCCCGCCAGCGCCCGGCGACGACGGCGAGGGGACTGGGGGCCCCAGCGAGGGCCTGCACGAGGGTGCAACTCTAGGTAGAGGGGGGCGCGGGAAGAGTGCGACCCCCCAGCCGACGGCTCGCCCCCGGGGCCGGGACCGCCAGGCCGCCCCCCCTCGGCCGTCAGGGGGCGGCGCCAGGGGACCAGAGGGCCCCCCCCACTCCCCCCCCCCCTCCCCCTCAGGCCCAAGAGCGGACGGAGGCAGACCGAAGAGACAGCGGCCCTGCACCCCCCCCGAAGAGGCCGCTGCAGCCGGCCTGAGGGGGCACCACGGCCGAGGCAAGCGCCAGCACGCCCTGCCCGCTGCCGGCGCACGGCGGACTGGCGGCGCCCAGGACGGCGCAAACGGAGCGGCCCCTTCAGAGGCCGGCCCGAGGAAGACAGGGGCGCGAACCAGGGCGGGGGGGTTCCCCCCCCCTCCCCCCCCCCCGCCGCACTGACCCGATGGCGGCCGACCGGGCCGCACCCGACGCCCGCGGCCGCCCGGCAACCCCCGCGGCACGAGTATACCCTGGGGGGGCACGTCAGAGACAATGGATGGCAGGCCGACGCCCAACGGGGGGGGGGGGCGGGGGGGCGGCCCCGCCGCCCCCCCCCCCCGCTCCCCCCCCCCAGCTTGAGGGCCACAGGAGCGACCCTCCGCCCCCCCGGAGCCGAGGGGACGCCCCCCCTCCCCCAGAAGGGACCGCGACGCGGGGGTGGGGGGGGATGCGGCTAGACCTGCACACCGCGCGCCCCAGCGCCCCCAGCCGCCTCCTCCCGTGGGGGTCGCGGCCGACGGGCGAGCCCGCACCAGCGCGCCGGAGCGGCGCGCGGACCAAGCCTGGGGGCGACGCACGACGGCGCACCAGAACAGTATGGAGGCCGCGCCCCCCAATGACCCCCCCATGACCACTGCCCACTCAGGGAGGGCAGAGGGGGGGTTCAGGTCTGAAGGGGCCCCCGGGGGAGCGGTCCACGGGCCGCCCCTCATCCCCCCCCACCCCGGGGCGGCCTTCAGTCACCGCCGCGGCCCTGAAGATCCGCAAAGCTCGATTTCAGCAATTGTCGTCCGTCAGCCCTGATGGTGAGTACTTCCCGACCGAGCCGGATGCCTTCAAGGAGGAGTTGTTGCGTCAAGCGATGGAACTGCACTGTGGCCGCCACATTGGCTCAGATGCAGGGTGGCTCCGGCGGCTTGCAGATCAGTACCGCCCACGCATGTCAGATCGGCCGGACATCACCGCGGCAACCCGATTGGCCCACGCGCAGCGTGGTGAGCGTGCAGTGGATCCCAGAGCACCAGCCACCTCAGGTTCCCCGCCCAGCTTTCAGGAGATGCACTTCGAAATCCGACGATCAGGGTCAGAGGCGGCGGCGTTTGGGGAGCTGGTGCAGTCGCTGCAAAGCCGGCTGTCAGGCACCGCCATCGGAGTCCTGGTGGAGCTATTGCACGCCGCACACAGCGGGGCTCCAGCCCGCATCCTCAATGCGGTTCTGCACCTGTGCCTCCTGAAAAAGGAGCCGCAATGGCTGGTGCGCATGAGCCGGCCAGTCATGCTGGAGGAGCCGGTGCGGCGGAAGGAGTCGACAGCGATATTCCACCGCCTCCAGATGGTGTCCACAGTGCAGGGACTCGACCCGCCCTCAGCCTTCGCCTACCGCAAAGAGTTTAGTAGCCAGCTGGTGGCCATCTTCTGTCGCTGGGCCATTCCAGTATGGATACGGGAGCGCGGCCGTCTGTGGGTATTCGACTGGGACGAGAGCAACGCGTTCTGTAACGTGCAGCGCGAATCGCTGCAGCAGGTGTGCCCTGACGGCATCCGTGTAGACCCGTGGTACCAGTCCTTCTACGGCAGGCTGAGCATCTACGTGCAGTCGCCGTACGGGCTGGTGGGCCCCTACCGCATGCTCCACGGTGGGGCCCAGGGTGACAGCATGGGTGTCGGAGGGTTCAAAGAACTGGGCTCCGTGCGCTCCAGAGCGAACGCGGCCATCGTGGCCAACGCGCTACGCCCAGAAACTGGCGGTCCAGGGGGGCCTGACCCAGCCGACTGGTGTCCCGTGCATCCGGCGTGTGCAGCAGAGTACGTCCCAGAAGTATCCTCCAGCGACGACAGGCGCATCTTCGCATACACAGACGCAGGAGCAGCCCACGTACTGCGGGTCAGCCAGAAAACATGTCTGGCTGGAGGTGGGGCCATCAACCGGTCCAAGTTGAAGGGGTACCTCCTGGTCGACAAAGGGGGCGCCCTGGGCTACGCCGCCGGCCAACTGTCGACCGTCCTCGGCGTCATCAAAACGGACTCAGCCGACCTCGCCATGGTGAAGATTCCCGTCGTCATGGGTGAACCACCCAGAGCAGTACTGGTCAAATACGAGGAGGCACTGCGCCACCTGCACTGGGCAGTGCCGCGGACGGAGCCGGTGTATGCCTTAGCTCTGCGAGTGGTGACCACCTTCGCGCTGACCAAGGCAGATTTCGTCCTGGACGTGGTCCCAGCAGTGGGTCTCAATCTGGAGGCATGCCAGCGGCTGTCGGATGGCATCCACAGGCGCGCTCTGGGGCTGCCCCGCAGCTTCCCCAGAACCCTGCTCTATCGACCGCTACGTATGCTGGGCCTGCATGCGCCCAGGCTGCAGGACCGTCACGCGGTCCGGTTTGTGCACACTTTATTGGGCGCCCTCAACTGCCGCAGTAGCTATGTCGCTGACCTTCTGCGACATGAGCTGGGCCATAAGGCGTGGGTCCCGCAAGCGTACTCCGACGCCCACGTGCTGCACTCACTCCTCGAGGCGTGGCAGCTGCAGCTGGTCCTGCTACCGGCAGCACACGTGCCGCCAGCAGCCATGCATGTGAGCCTGCACCGGGCCCCGGAAGGCCCTCAAGTCGTGGTGGCTTCTGATGGGGCATGCGGCCAGCGATCGCTGGCGTATGCGGCAGTCCTTGCAGACGCCCGCGGGGTGTTTGCAGAGGCGTGGTCTGCAGTGGCAGTAGAGGACCCGTACCCATGGGCAGCGGAATGGTTCGGTAGATACCTGGGGCTCGCTGTACTCCGCGAGATGCGCCTTCCTCTAGCCACGCGAGTGCTGGCCCTGGCGGACAACACCCACGTCACCACCGAAGGGGAGGATCACACCGTGTCGGACAGCCCATATGTCGATAACCTGCGGGTCCAGTACGCGGCCGGACTGCACCTCTGGCAAGCAGACGAAGTGTACGTGCCAGCTCAGCAGGACTTCGCGAGCGGTGCTCCTAGCCCCGCGCCGGGGCTAGCCGGCCTTCAGCACAGGGCGCACAGTCTGGCGACGTCGCGGATGTCGGACGTGGAAGAGGGCCCCATGCCATTTGCAGCGGACGTCGGAGGCGTGGCGGTACTCACGACGGGGGGCGTGCCGTATCTGCGTCACTCTGTGGCCATGGAGCGCCGGTACGAGCAGTTAGCACCAGCGATGCCGCACCTGGATGCCGTCTTGCACCGCGACCCGGCGGCTGGGACGTCGTGGGAGCGAGTGGTTCAGGAGGCCCGTTTATCCAAGGACGCCCTCAACGTGGCCACGTGGCTTCGGGCAGCCCGGACGATGGCGACAGCCCCAGACAACGTCTTCAACTGCCCGTTCTGCGAACAGTCGTGTGCCGGATGGGGCCAGCACCTACTGGCAGCATGTGGCAAAGTGGCTCTGGCCGTACAAGCTGGCTTTCGTGCGCTGGTACTCGCGGCAGCGCCCGGTGCAACAGTGCCAGAGTGGGTGACCACCACGTGGGTACGCCTAGGGCGTCCCAGTGGTGACAGCCTGCACCTGGTCCTGCGGGCCGACCATGAGGTGACAGCGACGTGGCCACCAGCGCGCCCCCACACAGTATACGTCACGTGGTCGGGGATGCTCATGGGCACATGCGCGGAAGCGTCACGCTGGCTTACGGCAGCTCGTCGAGACAGCCTGGCCAGCGCCTACCTGGAGGCACTGGCCACATATGCCCGGTCAGCAGCCTGGGATCTGTTCTGGACTACATCCAATGGTCCAGTGAGCGGGTGGACGCATGGGCTGTCGTGGCAACACGCCGCGTGCCTGTCCGCATTGCTGCACCTGTACGACCGCGCTGTCACAGCGCTGGCGGAGTCCCCAGGCCTGGGCGTGGCAGCCCTGGCGGAACCAGAGTTCCCTCTGGGTTCAGACGGGCAGCACTGTTCAGTGCTTGTCGTGATTGGTGGCGGACAGGCGCCTGGGAAGGAGCCGCTGTACACCGCTGGAGCCTGGCGCGGCTGGACGCCCAGCCAGAACATGTGCATGTTCGTGTTGGAGACCGATTCTGGATGTCTGCGCCGGAAGGAACAGTGCCGCAGGGGCTGGCGGAGGCGCTAATGGCCCTGTCAGCAGTGGTGCCAGGCAGCTCCACAGTGGTCCGCGCCAGGGGAGACCCCGATGCCCCTCCCGGGGGTTCGGGCCCGGCGGCGTCGGAGTGATCCCGCGAGCGTCGAGAGCGGCGGCCCAGCCGTGTGGGCGCCGCCCTCAGGGCGCGGTGGGGCTGCCCCGGGCCAGCAGAGGCTGGCCAAGGAGCGATGCAGGCGGTATGCGCCAAGTGCAGCAGGCTGATGTGTCGTGCGGTCGTCTTCTTTCTGGTGGCGGAGTGTGCTCAGACTACTCCGATGATTGCGCCGCTCCCGGGGGACCCAAATTTTTCAATTGACGGGTCCGTCGCGTTTTTCAAGTCGGGAGAGTCCAACCCAACCCAACCCAACCCCCCCAGCTTGAGGGCCACAGGAGCGACCCTCCGCCCCCCCGGAGCCGAGGGGACGCCCCCCCTCCCCCAGAAGGGACCGCGACGCGGGGGTGGGGGGGGATGCGGCTAGACCTGCACACCGCGCGCCCCAGCGCCCCCAGCCGCCTCCTCCCGTGGGGGTCGCGGCCGACGGGCGAGCCCGCACCAGCGCGCCGGAGCGGCGCGCGGACCAAGCCTGGGGGCGACGCACGACGGCGCACCAGAACAGTATGGAGGCCGCGCCCCCCAATGACCCCCCCATGACCACTGCCCACTCAGGGAGGGCAGAGGGGGGGTTCAGGTCTGAAGGGGCCCCCGGGGGAGCGGTCCACGGGCCGCCCCTCATCCCCCCCCACCCCGGGGCGGCCCCGCCACCCCGACCGAACGTGCACGCCGGGGGGGAGTGCGCCGACGACAAGAGGGGGGGCCAGGGTAGGGAACTGCGGGCCGCCACCCAGAGGGGGAGCAGGGAGGCCGCGGCGCGACCCCCCCCCCCAGCCCCCCCACCGGCCCGCAAGCCACGGGGGCCCCGGCCCCCACCCCCCGAGGCAGGGGGGATGGTCTCCCCTCCCCCCACCCGAGAGAGGAGTCAGAGCGCGGCCCGCCCCCCCGCCCCAGCCGCCGGCTCCCACAGGAACTGCGGGGAACAAGCGAGCCCGCGCCAACGCGCCAGGAGGCCGCACAGATCGCGCCCAGTGAAGGCGGGCGAGCACGAACCGGAGTAGTATGGGGGGCCACGCCCCCCATGGACAGAACGACGCCAGTGACACCCGCTTTGTTGCTTGCCCAGGGAAGGCAGAGGGACGGAACGAGGCAGAGCGACCCCCCGCCCTACAGACCCCCCCCGGCGGCACAAACGGGGGGCACGGCGCACGCCCCCCCCCCCCCCCCCAAGCCCGCCCCCGGGCACACGAACGCCACGGACCCGCCCCACGGGGGGCGCACAGCCCCGAGCCAGGTAGGGGGACGGTCCCCCACCACCCCCGCGGCAGGCAGCCGCCACAGGGCGTGCAGGCCAAGGGGACAGTGTAGGAGCCCCACACCCACACGCCCGCGCCCACAGCACGTTGGTAGCGGATTCCAACAGCCCGCCCAGTGGGCGGGCGGTCGGGGGAGGGGGAGCGCCAGACCCCAGACGCCCCTCGCAACAGTGGAAGGCACCCCCCCCGGGGACGCCCTTCCGCCACCCCCACAACCCCAAGCCAAGTAGAGGGGAACCGGGACCGGACCGCCTCCCCCCAAGCACGCCAGACGGAGCAAGGGACCGGGGCAGGACAAGCGGAGGGGCACGGACCACGTGGAACGGCCCTACCAGCGCCCAGTGCCGGGACCGCGCAGGGTGCGCACGCCACACCACCCAGGGGGGAGGGGAGCGGACGCCGCGGGAGCGCGAGCGCACACACACGCAAAGGGCACGCGGGGACTACCAGAATGGGCAACCGGACCAAGCTCGCGGAACGCACAGACCGCGTGGAATGGCGTACCAGCGAGCGAGGGTAAGGGACACCCGGACGGGACGGCCCGCCACACGCAGCGCGGGACACGCGGGGCGGGAAGGGGGAAACGGGAGAGACACAACACCAAATACCGGCCCGAACCCCCCGAACCGGCCGCGAGCGCCTCGCACACACGGACCGGGCACTGCACCCGCCAAGGCAGTAGTGGCGCACTGCGCCACGCCCCAACCCCTAGGCTAGGCAGCCTCCGCGCCAGCCCAAGGGAATCCCACTGGCGACAAGCCAGTAGCACGGGCCCGGCAGCGCCGGCGCCCCGGGCGACCACGCATTAGGGGGGCGACGCGGTGGGTAAGCGCCCGCAGCCACGGCTGCGAATTGATGCACTGACCGGGGAGTGGCAAAACGGGGAAGCCGGGGAGGGACGGGGCTCCGAGCCCTGTGATTCCGTGGGACTCCGCCACCAGGCAGGAGGTGCGTCTTGGAGGGCCCCCCACTAGGACCCGGTGGGGAGGATATCACCTGGCCCGACCAGGTGGCCCCCCGGAGCCGAAAGGCGTCCAGTACGCGCAAAATCAATCCTCCAACCTCAAACCTATTTTGATTGCCATTGAGTGTTGGAAGCGACTGTTACGACTTTCACTGTTACTGTGTCAGATTTTGGTGCGGATTTTTGCATGTCGCTTCTGTCGCGCTAAATTCATCGTAAACTTTCATTGTACGACGAAATTATTCTTCGTACGACCAATTTTCTGTGAAAAAACTTTCCGTGCCAAAAGTTGCGGCGATAGGCAGACACAGCGGCACACACGCGCACGGCATCTGCAGCAGGCACCCAACCACAGATTTGGAACCAATATGACCGAAAAAATGAAGGCAGAATGAATAAGATTTAATTTCAAGATTTTCATCTTAAACAATTTAAGATGAATATTGAGTTCTGGTAAGATGAAACTAGGGACAAAGTGGGCGCGCGGGGGGTTATGGGAGGTGTACAAAATTTTACCATGTGGTGTCTGGCCCTACATGCTATGCAAGAGTATGGCGTGACCATGCAAGTTGAGGAGGACAAGGCAAGAATTGCCAGCCCTCGTGGATGGCCGGTCTCGAAGGATGACTTACGCTCTTTGAAGGAGGACATTAAGCTCCGAATCTTCCAGATATCTGAGGAACAACAAAGGCCAGAGCTCAAGGACAGATGGAAGAGCCATTATAACGAAGTCACGAGCAGAAGCATTGACGAAGACGAAACCAATTTGCTTTATCAATATCTGGATGACGATCGCTTTATTGTGGATGGCGATGACATTTACCTAGACGTCACAGCCCTACTCAGTGAGTGTTACTCCGTCTCCAGGGACGAGGATGGAAAATCCAATATGGCAGCGGCAGATGATGTCGAGGAGACGATCAAAAATTTGCCCTCCAAAATTCAGGAAGTCCTACTCCGGAGGAAGGTTGCGTTTGGACCGTTGATGGCACATGGTTCATGTGAGAAGTTGGTTACCATGGACTTGGAATTGTTGGATGGACATAAAAATACCACAGTGCGTTCAAAGCCATTTCCAGCTAGCAAGGCCGACAGTGAGGAAATTATGCGTCAGATCACTGAATGCATTGCACCCGACCTAGCTGAGAAATACGAGCAAGCAGAGGATCCAAAGCACTGCTCTCCTTGTTTCTTGGTTGACAAACCAGGGAGCAGCGCCAAAGGGTTGGTTGTGCACTACAGGAAGCTCAACAAGCTCACCAAGAAACATTCAGGAAGTCTCCCAAGTTTGGAACAAGCACTGGAAAGGGCCGCACATTGCCGTTACAAAATCCAAATTGGACAAGCGCAGTGGTTTCTGGCAAGTTGAGTTAACAAAGAGAGCGCAGGATCTAGCAGCATTTATTGCACCAAATGGTCAAGTGTTCAAACGGAAAGTCATGCCGTTTGGGTTGACGACTGCTCCGGCAACTTTTCAAGAGCTCATGAACCAGGTCGTGGCCGGTATGAAGCTGAAACGGACGGTGCAAGCGCTGTTGAAAAAGGGAGCAGTCATCGAAGTCTATATAGACGATGTTTTAGTGGGGAGCGATGACGCTGATGATCACTTACGTTGGGTAGAAGAATTTTTGCGCACTTGTGATGAATGCAATACCCGCGTGAAGTTGGAAAAATTTGAGTTCATGCAGAAGGAAATTGAATATGTGGGTTTCCAAGTCGGCTGGAGATGGTGGAGACCTGTGAAGGATAAAGTGGCCCGAATTTTGAAGGCGACCATCCGTGATGACAAGACCCGTGACGTCAAAGACATTAGAGCTTTCCTAGGGTCCTGTACTTTTTGAAGGAGACACATCCCCACCTTCACGTACGGTAGCCACCTCCTCACGGACTTGACCAAGAAGACTGTACCTTAGAAGTGGACTCCAGAGCATGAAGCTCAGTTTCAGGAGATCAAGGAAAAACTGAGTTCTTTGAGGTTGTCTGGCACACCTGCACCTGACAGCGAGTTCGTGGTCATCACTGATGCCTCTCTGGTGGGAGGCGTTGGTACTCTTCTGCAGTGGCAACGAATTCCATGAGCAGCTGCAAAAAGAATAGCGGATGAATTGCGGACAGTCGGAGTCAATCGTGACGGTTCACTCAAGCAAAACTACGACCCGCAGGAATTCGATCTCGCACCCATTGGCCACTGGAACTGGAAATGGTCCTCGACCCAAGCAAGCTACAGCACGTAAAACCGTCAATTGCTCTCAGAAATTTTGCTTATTTCTGGACAAAGCCGACTGTTTGGCAGCAATTCCGTCGTGTGGTTATGTGATCAGGAGTCCAGGGAAACGTTTCTCAAGGGAGCCCCTTCTGAAAACCGAAAGCTCAGGTGTTGGTGGACGTTTCTCGCGCAGCTGAAGCTCAATATCTACAGGGTACGGGGTTTGAAAAATTGGTTATGTGATTGGCTATCACGTGAGAATTTTGACGAGAAAATTTCTGCAAGTTCTGAGTCTCTCTCTCGAGAGGCTTTTCAGAAGATGGATGTCCGTTTGGACCTCACCATGAGCAAAGCTGAATTACTCAGTTCTCTACGGAAGTCTGACTATTTGGAGGAGTATGGAGATGTTTTGAAAGCCCTTGGTGATGGATCTTATGCACTGGTTGACAAGGAGCTTTGGTCGTTATCTTCAATTTGGATTTTGCGGAAGGAAGTACAAACATGCATACCCAAGAAGGCGTTGGGCGCAGCGTTGCAGTGGACTCACGATGTTGTCGGTCATCCTGGACCGGATTCCTGGCTCTGGGCCTTCGAGAAGATGTGACACACTCGCGTACCTGTCACAGAGTTGACACAGAAGATTGAGGACATGCACAGGACATGCAAGGAGTGCGTCACGAGCAAGCAAAACCGACCCAGCGACCGAGGCTTACTTGGTGTCTTGCCACTCCCAGACATGGTCAATGCACTGCTTTATGTGGACTTCATTGACAGACCCAAGTGTCATAACTACGACTATGCCTTGATGATTGTGGACGCTCTGAGTGCTTTCTGTTAAACCTGTACCTTGCAAGAAGACTATTGATGGAGAAGGCATGTTGAAACTCATCAAACACCATTAGATTTGTTTCTATGGCCCACCTGTTCGCATCCACGGTGACAAGGATATTCGCTTCAAGGCAGACTACGGCTGGTACCGCAACGTATTCGCTGCAATGGGCGTGGAAGTTTCTTGCTCAAAACCTTACCGCCCTCAATCAAACGGACTATGCGAGCGTATGAATGATGAGTACCAGGAAGAGCTCCGTATCTTGAGGCAGAGTATCGAAACCAGCAATTGGGTTCAGTTGAACGACTACGTGGTCATATGTATGAATCACAAGCAGAGAGGGAAATCTGGCTATTCACGACGAGACGTTTTCCATGGGAGGCCTACAGTACGTTTGGACCTACCTTTTCCACATGAAGGCACCGTTCAAGTCCGAGACTGGGTCAAAGAACAAAACAAAATTGCACAAGTAGTGCAAGCCCATTTGAGGAAAGGAAGAGCGAGTCGGTTTGAGCGCATCAATAGAAGGAGAAAACGTTGGCGACTACGTGCTGGTGGGTAGAAAGAGGTTCAAGCAATTTGAGGTACCTAAGGGTGCCACAAAGGATGTTATGTAGTATGGTCCTTACCTTGTTACTGGAGTCAGCAGTGGCGGTATTACGGCGTTGTAGCCCTACTTTGGGCCGCGAAGTACCTGTTACCTTTGAGTTCGTGAAGCGCTTCCCATTTGAGCTGGTGGATGACTATGATGAAGACACTATCGCAGAAGGAGACACAGACATGCTGAATGACGATGAGCAAGCAGCGTTGGCTGATGAACAGGACATTGTGGCGAATGAGCAAGATATACCATTCTACAATCAGACTGAGATGGATAGAATTGGACCTTATCACGTCGAACAGATCCTGAGAGGGCAATCTAGGCAAGGCTGGTGCTTTCTGCCAAAGTGGGAAGGCTATGGCACAAGCGAGAGCACTTGGGAACCAGTTCGTGCATTCGTGCATAATGATGAACAGCTGAATCATATTTTCGTGGATTACTGTTTGGCACACACAGCTCGTTTTGACACAGCGCTAAGGCAAGCTCGGCGGATCAGCAACACGTTGAAGAAGAAGTTCAGACGGAGGAACCCAAGGAAGACACTGCCACGGACAACAAGGCACAAGGGGAGGTCAGTTCCACGAAGGTTTCACAGCAGCGCGGAGGCAAACGGCGACGTACAGAAGGACCTACAGTTGGTGGTATGGTGGAAGACTGGTTAGCTTGAGTAAGTTCTAAAAGGCTGAGGAGGAGAGAGTACCTTGAAGTTTGTTTTCATGTCCTTATGCTTCTGGTGGCGTACAAAGTTGAAAACCTGCAGAACCTCACTTCATTCTGCAGAGCAATCATTGAAGTTCAGAAATATTCAGAAAAGCAGAGTTTAAGGCATGGAAAGTCTTCCACACCTTATTTGGTCTTTATTGGTCCACGTGGATATTTTGGAGGAACTGCCGGCTTTCTGCGCTCTGAGCCGCCCGCGTCGCCAGAAAGGTCAGCAGAACAAGCTGGAGACCAGAAAGAAAGGAGTTTGAAGAAGTTTCAAGGTCAATTATTGAAAACCTTCAAAAGGCGGATATGACTGGCATAACAGCAAGTCCTCCATTTAGGACAAGTTCTGGAGGGGGTTGAGTTGGAGGGAGCCAAGTATCAAGGAACCTGGGGTTATTGAGGTTCCGAAAATCTTTTGGTCAATTCATGGTTGGAAAGTACTTTGAATAGTACTTGGTCCTGGTGTTACTTCGCAGCACCTATGGTCAAATTGAAGCCAGGTTTTGGTAACTACAAGTTGAGTCTTGGGGTTTTGGAGGGAGTTATGCCCAGGGCACCAACTTGAACTGAACCAGTGGTCTACATGTTGAGGTGAACACGTGAAGCAACGCGTTAGAAGTCTGAACGCGCCGTTGTACACGTGCAGCCACAAGCTGAGTCCTCATGCCCTGGCATTTGTGTTATGACAGGCTGATTCATGTGGCTGGATTAGGGCATCCTGGTACACTTATCATGTGGGATCTGGAGTTGAAGTGCATGTGCTGGAGTTTCATGGCTCCGAGTGCGGGCCCCCAGCGACACTTACGACCTCCTGACTGCTGAGGTACGGTCCTGATTTCTAGGGTGCCTACTTCACTGATTTTATGGCTCAATTACTGTGTTCATGTGCCCAGATTGATTGCATTTGGTGACATTGATCCGGTCAAGGACCTGGATCAGAGGTTGATTTCTGACTACTTCAATCAGGAACGTCGTTCACAACTACGAGAGCGTACGAGGACGACAATGGAGTATCCAGCGACCGTTTGAAGAACTCATCTGGGTCTATATTTGGTCATTTATGGTTGGTTCAACTCCCAATTTTCAGTGAGATTGGACCCCATTGACGCCGGATTGAGGTGATATCTGCTGGTCATTAGGAACGCCGGAGTCATTCTTGGATGACGCCTTCACACACAGCTTGCATTCAAGCTGGGGGGGGTGTTAAAAGTCCATGAATCAGCAATAATTCCGCAAAACATTGGTTTCATATGGAGCAATGGTATTAATCCTTACTGCGGTTTGGTTGGGACATTGGGGGAAATTTTATCCATGGAGCTTGATCACTTCCAACATGGTTGAAAGGCACTTAATGGCTTAACTTTAATTCAAAAGAGGGTTTATCTATTGTATTATATGCCATGAGTTGTTGTTTGATATTCCATTGTTTCTTCTTTGAACACTATTTGTAACATAGTTCAACATGGGTGTTGGCCTTTGCTTTATCTATTTTTTTTGCTAGTCTCATTGAGCGGTTCAGTAATCTGCATTTTTCTCCAACATATGGACGTTTGACAGAGAATGACTGTGATTTTCAGATTCAGCATAAAATTCCGCATCTATAGAGTGGTCATATGACTGCTTCATTTTTTTGACCAATTTTTGGCCCGTGAGCGCGCCGCCTACTCTATGGGCAGTTCCTACCAAGTTCTGAGGTCATCAGGGTAGTTCCTACTGAGTTCTGCAGACATGAATTTATTTTTTTCCTGAGCTACAGAAAACTCCTGGAAGAGATGTAAAGTGATTTTCTATCTTTTTTTATTATGGAGAATCCATTTTTCTTGCGTCTGTTTTACTATCTTTGCAGGAGACCTGACTTCTGAGGTATTCCATTTTTGCCCTGATCTGAAGTCACTATTCACTGTTGCAGCCATTTCCAGAGTGCAGACTGAAGTCGCTTCTAAAATCCTGAGTGGTTCTGAAGCATACATGCATGCATACACGCAAGTGCAAGGCCAAACATCACCCATTGTTTGTCTGTTCATTGGGCAGCCCCATCAAGTTCTTTATTGGTTGTATTGATCTCTTTTCTGCTCGTCTTGGAGTCTTCGTCTGGTTTTATTTTCCATCGAAATCTTTGTGTACCTGAAATGGAGCAGGAACCAACACCAAAGCAAGTTCATCAGGATACTGAGACTATTCAAACAGAGGAACAAGATGCAAAGCGGGAATTTAACAAAGGGGTTTTAGGAACAGAAAATTGAGAGGAAAACATTAACCATTCAGAATTGCTGCATGTGGAATTGCTGCATGTGGCACAAAGGGAAACACCATTTTTGTGGTCACAAAACTTGTTTTTATGAACATTCCTGTCAAGAGTGTTATGAAAATGTTATTTCAGATTCTAATCTTGGCCGGTGGAGGCCAAGATTATGCTAATCGGCATTTGCAATCCTGCTTAAATTTGCATCCCTGATATCTTTTGCTAATTAAAAATTTCATACCATTCTATACCAACACTTGTTTCCGCCTGCACTACATATACGCAGTCTTTATACCCAAAATGTTTGCTTCTGCACTTGCGCCTGCGTGTTACGATGAATTTTTAACTCCTTTGTCTAGTGTCTTGTCCGTGGCTTCTAAATAAAAAGCCCCCCCTCAAAGCCCTCGCTCACACAAAAATACATTGCGTCACAATTATGAAAACCCGTAGGTCCAAGTCTTATGTAACACAAGAAATCTTATTTTCTTTCTTTGCTTCTTCTTGGATCCTATGTAGTGTTCTTCTTTGAGTTTGAGACAGAAACAGACAATAAAGTGTTCCCGTTAGTGTGTACAACCCCAAAGGCCTATCATAAGTCTAATCCTCCATGTTGAAAGTGCTAACGGTCACTCTGAAGAATTGGTGCCGAGGGCCCTTGTAAGGCACCGCTAAATTACTTTTCTTTACCATGGCTGGTTTGCAGTCATGCACTGATGCTGTGAGCTTTCATGCACATTCAACAAGGTAGGCAAACCGCGAGCAGGAGAAGAGTTTGACTACTAAGCACCGTATGCCGTGCAAGATGTTGCGCCTTCCGTATTCCAACCAACAGATATCAGACTACGTAGCCTCCATGCCTTTTGATTTGGCCGATGTCGGTCAGAATGTTTGGCCAATGTCGGCCCAGATTCTTCTGTTGTCACCCTCAATTTCTCTCACTTTAGGATTTTGCTTTCCAGAGGTACGAGGTACAAGTTACCTGCCGGTGATTGCATGGTGGATTTCGATAAAAGTGGTGTGAATGGTCCATAGCGTGGTCTGGCATTGTAATCATTGGCAAACACCCATGGGAACCCCAAATGTTAGATCCATAGAAGATTCATACCTCCTAAGAAATAGCTGGCGGTGCATGGTCTGGTGTTACCAAGTTGGCCGATGTCAACCATGTCGTATCTACATGTGCGTCCATCCCTACTCAGTGACACACCGTGATAACGATGCTTGGGTAGACTTGGCTGAGCGTGCATCTACATGTACGGATAGTGAGTGACGTTACCAATGTTACAAACAGCTTTTTCCGTTCCGCCTGTTGTCAATGGAAAAAAAAAAAGCTTGTCGTCATCTATTCAAAAATTTGTCAATCCAAATACTGCGGTACATAGCGATACCATCACAGCCAGTGCCAAGGTTGCGGAGCAAGGCTGGCAAACGTATGAATAGGGGTTACATGCACAACACAGCCCACACTACCAAACATGTTTCCATGCAATGAGCATCATATTTGTCTTTTCATGCGTCTTGCTGGTTTTTTCTAGTCATTTATTGGTGACATGGAATGATCCATGTCCCCGTTGTACTTTGAAGCAGAGGTCACACAGCCTAACCGCGTCCCCGGCAAGGTTGGCGGGTACATCACAGTGTGACTGCACACCAGCCATCAATGTATGTATGTTTGTAAACATCGGTTGACCGAGCGTGGAATGCTAACAGTGTCAGTCATACAATTAGTAATGCCATCACTATCACTATTTTCCTCTCAATGAAGATCCATTGGCAAATCATCATCCGTTTTCTGTGCAATCGACACATTGTTATTGCAAGATGCGACATTTGCACAATCCTTCTCAATGTCTTTGGTTGTAATTCTAATCGGCGCTGTGACAGTCTTATACGAACGTCTTTTTATTCTGTCAAATGATGATGTGTCAATGCAAAAATTGTGATTTAAAACAAAGGCTATTTCCTATGCACTGCAAGGGTGTAAGGAGGCGGTCTCTTTGGTGCATTGTTTGCACTGAAGCCGGTTCGGATCCCAATTGGCTGCAGTGTTCTATTTCTGAGCGATTTCCGCGATTTCAGCGATTTCGGAAATAATTTCAGGAGAATTCCGAAATTATATTATTTATAAACAACAGGATTGAGGATTTAACATTTCTTGTTCGGACCAGGCCTGCTGTGTGCGCGCGCGCCCTTGTCGTGTTCCTGCTGGCTTGCGCGTGCTATGTGTTCCTTAATACGGGCCAATCGTCTGAAAATTCTTCCCAACGGGTGCTAATAGTGTTAGTTCTATCCTGTTACGGAAACGGAAGCGAATCGGAAGCTAGGGCGACTCCAGTGGAAGATAGAAGGCACGGAATTGCGATCTGGTTGCACCCTGGTATGGTGCCTCCGCCCACACCGGCTGTCGCCCTTGGGTGCATCACCGCACTTGAGAGGAGAATGGTACACAATAATGGGCGCATCTGCTTCGGCAGTGCCACGCCTATGTGTATGGGGAATCACGAGTCCCTGGAAGCTGGAGGAGCCCTAGTGGAAGTGAAGTGGAAGTGGTTGTGGCTGAGGTAGGCGCACCGGAAGGGAAGAAAGTAACTCGGTCGTTGCTCCGCAAGGCAAAGCAATTCCTCATTCTTTGACTCATCATTTGTTTGCTTTGCATGTGTCATGACAACCTGATCTCCCATGGAATTAAAGAGGGTCAACCTTCGGTGATTGTGTGTGTTGAACATGTGGTGTGCATGTGCAATGGGTGAACATGTTAATAGTGGAGAATTGCACTTATGCCCTGGTTGTTAACCTCTCATTTGCTGTCTTACTCCGGTGACCTTCGGTGAATTCATGTCATTGGTCGAACACGGTTGGTGATCCACTATCCCTCCTTTGTCCACATGAAGTATGTCATGGCATGAGAATAGCTCATTTGATTTGGCAATTGGGTGTAGGGATAATCCTCAATCAATGTCGGAGATTTTCACTTCAAGTGCATGCATGCCTTCATGGGTCATGCCTAGGCGAAAGTCTCTCACCATATGCATGCTCCCATGGGTCATGGCTAGGCTATGCGCTCGGGATTGGGTTTTGGTGAGGTCAGGTTCTCCCTTATGGGCCATGGATTGGTTAGGTTATTTCTCTTCGGCCATGGATTGGTTAGGGTGTCTCTCTTCGGCCATGGATTGGTTAGGTTCTCTCTCCTGGGCATGGATGGGTGAGGGTCTCTCTGTCAGGGCATGGATTGGGGCGGGACCATCTCTCTCAAGGCCTGGATTGGGGCGGGACCATCTCTCTTTGAGGCGGGACTATCTCTCCTTGGGATGGGACAATCTCACCATGTGTCAGATGTGCTCTCATTGGACCCGGGATATCTCTCCATGTGCACTCTCTCTGTGGGCCGGGTCTAGGTCTCTTCATGTGACCCGGGGCATCTACTTACCCAAGCACTCTTGCCCAATCTCTCTCCAAGTAGCATGCATTGAATGGGTTCGGTGTCACACGTACATGCAATTAGGCAATATTGGTTTCATGTCCGTGTGTAGATGGTTTCTAATGCATATGACAATTTGTGTTTGCCAATGCCTTCGGTTCCCAAGCAATTAGGCACCAGGTGATGGGACTGAGTGGCGTGTCCAAGCATGTGAGGGCATGAGGCATATGTCGTGTGTTGGGTTTACACTTTGTTCGTGTCTTTGGTTTGCGATAGTCTAACCGCAGGAGCTCAGCAATTGGTAGGCAGCATACACTAAACAGGTGAGGTTTGGTAGGCTGGCCCTTCTTGATGTCTTCTTCGCGAGCAGCAAGTAAACCCGCCAAGTCTATTCACTTGCTAGCCATTGTGTATGTTATTGTTAAGTGATAGGCACCCGGCGTCCGGTGTGAAGTACCGAGGCATTGCCAACATGATGATATATGGAATGTGTCACACATGCGAGGTGTCAGGTATTGCCATGAGGTCACTCTCCTGACTCATATTTGGTGATCCTCATTGCAAGCTCTTTACTTGTGATCATTGGTGATTCATGAGTGTGGACAAGTCACGTATGTGGCCATGCCGTATTTTGTGTTCATGGAGGCCATGATGTCACACTTAATCCACGGTGGGACATTCCTCATATTTAGAGCTCATGTTTCTCAATTCTGTAGCGGCCGTTGAGTTTTTTCATACTCCCCTCTACTTGTGCAATGTCCTTACGGCAGGAGCCACAACTAAACACATCATCATGCAAACAGAGCAAATCTACGACATGCATCTCAATGAAATTTACAATGTGATAGCGGCCTTTTCACACATTATCGTGCGTGCACATGCCCGCGTGCACAGTGCACAGTCGTTGATGGCCGACAGCCACTCTACGCCTTCAGTTTCACTGTCAGATTAGACATCCGCACTATCTTTGTAATCCGAGTCACCATACACCTCAATGTAAACAATCATGGCTTGCAGCGTGCTCTTTGTTAAAAGTCTTGCAATGGGAGTGCGCGGTGGCACTGAGGAGACTGTCGCATGGGTCAACAAAGCAAATGCGGGGGACGTGAGACTCGGCGGTGTGCTTGGCGACAGCTCAGTACTATGTATGCCCTAGAATGTAACTCACATGTTGCGGTAATTCAATCTTTTTTTCATGCACTTCTCACAAAGCTTTAACCTGTTGAACCTGCCAAGGAGCTTGCAAACGTCACTCTGGCGAAGTAAGACGCTTCCATCAGCGGCATGCATACCCCAAGTGCTTGATTTGGCCTTTCTAGCGGTTGACCTTTGCCCGCTCATTATCTAAAAAAAAAGGAAACGACGCAACAAAGGTCCACCAATTGGCATCTAGCAAAGGGACTTGTGCCCAAACACTGCAGGGAGGGGCAACGTTGAACCCTTGTAGTGTTGACTGGACTCGACTTTACTGCAATGCGCCGAAATATCGCGCAGACTGTTGATTTGATGAACCCAAATCCCCGTAAAGTGGTGAGCGCCGTTTGCACGAAAATTGAAGCGATGAGGACAAGTACCTCGAGCGCGGGCATCCCGAGGCGGCCCAACGGAGCTTGAAGGCTGGCAAGTCCGTGGGGGCTTGATCAAGGTCAAATGTCAGCCTAAGAAGCAAAATGTTTCACCATTGCAATAGCAGCATGCATCTGTACCTGTGAACCAGTAAGAAAATTTGCCTTTCCTGAGGGATGCCTTCTGTTCTGTCGAATGTACATAATACTGCATTGCTGCAGTGTCTGGTGTTGCTGCTGTGCGTGTTAATTCCGCAACCTGAGTCACAGCGACCTTTCATGTCGTCAATGATATTTTGTCTTCATGAAGAACTGATCAGAAATCGACTGTGGACTTCATAGAAATTTACTATGTGTGATTCGGGAATTTTCAGTGGATTTGAAAATGGTGTTAGAGAACAAACACTGTTAATTCGCTCCGCAATCTGTACTGATGTCCAGTCCCAATTGCATCGCTCATTGAGTTGTCATGTTCACTAAAGAAGGTCCCTACCAGGACCGGCCCCTGCTGTACCCCTTCCACCATAACCCGTCACTCCCAGGGTCTTGCTCCTCACCAGGGTCTGCATTTTCCCACAAAAAAATAGAAAAAAACTCCTTCACACAAGACCCTTGCAATACCCAGCACAATCCAAATCCAAATCCACACTGCGGGCTTCCGTTCAGTACACCAGTTGTCTCACGGTGGCGGGCATATACAAGAAGTGCACCAAAGAGGAAAGCCCTGAGATTGGAATATGAACACATATAAAGCAAAGTTGGGGAAAGATGGAAACGTACACATTCACAGCCATAGACCCCTCATTCCCTGGACTCAAGACCTTCTCTTGCCTCACCAACATGATGCCCTGAACCCAGTCAAATAGGATGGCTAAATGCCATGTGTCAAAAGTCACTACATAAACCCCAAAAATGTGTTCCCTCCCAAGCCCCTAAATCCTAGCCCAATAGGGGAGGTGGCGTGTCATGGCCTAGAGTGGCACTCAGGACCATGCCCTACCCTGACATAACCTTGGTTGGACTTGGAGTCGAATGGGCTTGGAGAACTGCCCCATGAAGATGACCTCACAACATGGCAAAATCAGGCAAATCACACCATAGTGCCCAAAATTTAATTATATACTCAAAAATGAATACGGCAAATGTTCAAATGCTCCATGCATGTGTCAAACCGGAAAGTAGTATACAAGGGTGATATAGACCAAAGATCCATGCCCAAGAATATCCCATCATTGGCTCCGAAACCCCTCCGGTTATGTACATGACATGCTTCACAAGTCAGCTCATGAGTTTGAGACCTAATTTTGTGAGGCCTCGTGTGCCAGGCCAAAGTGACCACGTGATCCGGCATATGGTGAGGTACAACACCGAAGCATATGCCAACATATAAGCAACATACCATAGTTCACGGATCTCTAGGCACTTTACTGTTTGCCGACCAATTGAGCACATAAAATACAAAAATGAGCAAAAAATGAGGTCAAAAACATGCAAATAATGCCAATTCAAGATAATTACAATAGTATATAACTTCGCTCACCCATGGTATCAACATATGACTCAAAACACAATTGTTTGGGACCATTTGCAAACAATCCCCCTACTTGGATCCCCACATGGCCGCATAGGGACACCTTCAAACCTCCTCCCAACACGCACCATGATAATGGGAAAATTGATAGTGGCGCTTGTGGGTCGCTTCGTAAGCCCTCCCACATGCACTATATGAGCGGTAGACTTAGTCTAGCGCTATGGAGCTCACCATTGGGACATGGGCGAAGCCCTTGCCACGTATGACTCCATATATCTTCCTACAAACAGAGATATATAACATGGGCGTGAGCATATCGAAACACATACCATGCATATAACACATACCCTCAAAAAGTGGCTCCCACCATGATATGCCATGCCCCTCCATGGACATAACTTCACGTTAAAAATACGTAGGAACCCAAGGAAAGTTTCTATGCAACACCAACACTCATGCGGTACACTCGAAAGTCGCATTAAAATATTCGGTTGCACCGTCCAAGAGTTATATATCACTTTCTACCCTCTTGACCATTATCCCTTGCTTCACCGGGCATGTGTACACACCAAAGGCGTTTGATGCTTCCTAAAGTAAGTTGAGACCAAGGCGGTTCCAACCCAATTCTCACAATTGATATTCCCCGCCGTGAGCCGGAGATATGATTCTTCAAAGTGGCTCCACGCATCACTTTTGTTTCGACTACCTACTGGTATATCTCCAAGCAAAATGAAGGACACAACAAAAGGAAGGTTGATTCGTGATCGGGGAAAAATGTATCCCCACTGGAGATTCATCATATCAAGTGCGGCAACGTCGAAGTCGAAAATCCGATTCTGAAAGTCTGAAAAAATCGGATTAATTTTGCGAGTGTATAACCTGAAAATTGCGGAAGCAACGAACCCTTTACTGATGAAATCTGACCCTTCGTCGGGGTTTCCGCCAAAATATCTGTAAATAACAGTTAACCAATCGGTTACCGCAAAATCGCGAGCCAACTGACAGTCGCCGATACATTGACAATCAGAACGGAAGGCGGAAAAATTACGGAAACATTATGATAAAGGAACCCTGTTGATTCCTGATATTCTGATATATAAATCTCAGCTGGCGGCGCCTCGGTACTGAATATGGCCGCTCATAGCCGGAATGGCCAAACCTATCACACCAACACATCAGGTTAGGTCAGGTGGGTGGGAGAGTATGATATCAGCCAATGGCGGCTTGCCGGCACATAGATACACACCCCAAGTGACCCAAAGATGGCCACGGGGATCCGAACCGGCTTCACATCCCTTCTCAGAGCGTTGTATCCGCTCGGAAGTCATTGAAGAGAGGACGGGAGGACCCCAATGGGCTCCACACCCCCCCCCCATGTCCCAAGGACACATGGAGGCCCCACACACGTCGTAGGCGTCCCCCATGCCCCAAGGGAGGGGTGAGGACACTCATAATCGGTGCCCTACGCCATATCCGGTCTCCTCTTGATCTACAACATGGACCAAGGGGATCAAAGATAGAGAAACGTCGTCGGTCGACCTGAATAAGTATACCACAATGAAATATATATGTGGAGATCGAGTGAATGGGGTATATGGCCAATAAAGGCCGAAAAATCCCCGGATGAACGCCCTCACCCGTCTTCCAAGCACAAAAACAAACAAAAATGCCAAGGGGGATCCATTACGGTGCTACTGCAGCCACCAAATGGACCAACACGTCCTTGACATCCAAAGAAATGTTCTTTTTCTTCAGATAATCCATCCAGACCGTGGTGTACTCCGGCACAAAGCTGCTCGGAGGCTCGCACGAATCCCTGGATGCGGCGAATCCCTTCCAACGGACTTTATAAAGCCTCCCCCGAGGCGTCCCCGGGGCCGGCTTGTCCGCCAGGATTCTCTCGACGGTGAAGTCGTCGTCCTCACCCTCATCGTCCTAGTCCACATCGCCGGCCGTAAACTCGAAGGTGACAGGACGTCCGCTGGGGTCTGGTGCTCGGGGACGAAGCTTGGTATGGTCGCGGTCCAGGATCTTGTTATCCCCCACACGAACCGCATACACATCCTGCCCCACCTTCCGCACGATTACCCCCGGCACATACCAAGACGCCTGCGGATGCCTGGACAGGACATCCTTGTGGTGCCGCTCCACCCACACGGTGTCTTGGAGAGCATATTTCTGGACTTTTCCCTGCTTGAAGTACTTGGCCCTCTTCTTATGCTCGTCCTGAAGTGCTTTGCACACATTGGCCGCCGTGTCGTCCGCCTCAGCCATCATAGCATTCGCATCCCGGGCCACTTTGCCATGGTTCAACCACGGGAGAGTGCGTGACACTCGATCCCGCAGGAACAGGATACGATGGGGCGACAGTCCAGTGGGTCCCGGAAGGTCATGGTACGCCTGGAGTACTCTCCACAGCGAATTATACCAGTTCCGGCCCGGTTCGTCAATGTGCAGCTGGCGGAACTTCTCGAACATCTGCCGCCCGGCCACCTCAGTCCGGCCATTCGACCGGCTGTGGTACGCCACGGTCTTGGCGTGCCGAATCCCCATGTGCTTGCACATCGTCTTGAACCACATCCCCACGAATTGACTGCCCCGATTGCTGCAGATGACAGCTGGGACGTCAAAAATCGTCAGCCAATGCCTGATCATGGCGTTGGCGACGGTCTTGGCCTGCAGACCCACTCCACGCTTGTCCTTCTTGTCCTTCTTCTTGGACTTCTTGCCCGGGACTGCCACGATATACCCGCTGTGCCTGTCCACCGCGAGGATGACACATTCATAGGTCTCTCCTTCCACGGTGACCTCCGGCATGGCGAACACATCCATGGCCACGGACCGCATAGGGGCTTCCGGTATAGCCATATACACCGGGTTGCCAGCTGTGGAGTGATTGGGGCTCTTCGTGGCCCGACACACGGCACAGTCGCTGCAGTACTTGTCCAGGAGGGCGTAGTACCCCGGTGGGAACTTGAAGCGCCACTCCAGGTCCTGCTGCATCTTGTCCCGACCAGGATGCATGAGCTTGGCGTTATGCCAGTGGTCAATGAGCTCCTCCATTCGGTTCTCAGGGACCAATAGCTTGTCCTTCAGGAACAGTTTATCCCCATCCTCGGTCAAGCCCTCAGGCCATTCGTCGTCCGACGGGGCGCTCACGGCATTCCAGTACTTGCTCCAGTGCTCGGATGCCGCATAGTCATCCGACCAGTCCTCTGTGAGCACCGACCTGACTAGCTCTACAGGGGCCACCATCCATTGCTCGAGGGTTTCCTCTCGAATAGCTTGGACTCGGGCGCCCCGGAACTTGGCCAGGTCCGTACGGTTAGCCATCACCACAAAACACTTGACCCCCTCTTGCTCCATGGCCTTCTCCATCTCGGTGATGTGTTTGGCCTCCTCAGTCTTTTCGGCGTCCCCATGGCTGGATATGTCCATCCAAGCCTTGCCCGCGGGGTAGGCCCATCGACTGAGGCAATCTGCCACAGTGTTGTCCTTCCCCAGGACGTACACGACGCTGAGGTCGAACTTGGCGAACGTCTCATGCCATCGGGCCCTCCTTGCCGCCAGTCGCGAGGGGGTGTCGACGTGCTCCTTGTCCCAGCTCTGCAAGTAATGATGGTCCGTACACACCACCACCGGTTGCAATCCGATGTGGCCAGACCACTTCCTGAGCGCACAAACAATGGCGTACGTCTCCTTCTCCCTCGCGGTCCAGGTTCGGCGTTGGCCCTCGGCCAGGATCCGGCTCCAAAACGCCACGGGTACGTGTGACCCGTCGTCCCGGATCTGCTCGAGGACTGCACCTACAGCATAGTCCGAGGCGTCCGTCCGTAGCACGAATCCCTTGTCCGGATCCACCAGGAATAGCCCCAGCTGCCCCAGGAGTCGCTCCTTCAGGCGGCTGAACGCATCTTTGGCCTCAGGGGTCCAGGCAAGCTTCTTCTTGCTCCCCTTCCGGCCATCGAACTTGCCCACTTGCAGCATCTTGTGCAGCGGCCCCGACAGTTCTGCATACATTCGGACATAGCCCGAATGGTAATTACAGAACCCCATGAAGGATCGGAGTTCGCTGATGGTCTGGGGCTTCTCCCAGTGGTGCAGGGACGCCAGCTTCCCAGGCATGGGACGGCGTTGCCCGTGACCAACCACGTGACCCGCGAACTCCACTTCCTTCACGAAGAGTGAGGCTTTGGTGGGCTTGCACACCATGTTGTGCTTGTCTAGCTCACTGAGCACTCGGCGCAGATCCTTCTCATGCGCTTCGATGAGCTCGTCCTCCGTCATGTTCTCCCCGCCGGACCCGATGATGATGTCATCCACAAAGGGATCGGCACAGTCCCGGACAGGACCGAGTAGGTCCTCCATCATGCGCTGGAAAGCGGCGTTGCCATTCTTGGCGCCCATAGGCACCACTTTCCACTGCATGGGCCCCAGCGGTGTCGACATCACTGTGCAGGGCCTGGAATCCGGGTGTAGCGGCATCTGCTGATAGCCGTGTTTCAGGTCCAACACCGTGAAGATCCGCTTTTTCTGTTGTTTTTGGAGGATGGTGTCGATCAGGGGGAGCGAGTATGAGTCCTGCTCGGTCTGCTCGTTCAAACCTCTGTAATCAACCACCAACCTCCACTCGCCCTTCTCCTTCTTGGGCACAATAAAGGCTGGGCTGGCCCACTCACTGTCGGAGGGTTCGATCCAGCCCCGCTCAATAAACTCGGCCAACAACTTCTTCATGGCCTCGGCCCGATCGCCCTGATGTTGGTACTCCCGATGACGATAGATCTTGGCGTTCGGCTTCAGCTTGATCTTCGCTGTACCAAACCTCCCACGATCTGGAGGGTTCTTGTTGGCGACGCCACTGAACAGCCGCGGATAGGCATTGATCAGCCTCTCCTTCAGCTCGGCGACCTTCGGGTTCTTCTGGGCCTCTTCAGCCGCTTGCTTCGGTATCGATACAACCGACCGCACTGCGGTATAGGCCTCTTCCGGGTCCGAGTCCGACTTCTCCTCGTCCGATACGCCATCTTCATCGTCGTGGGGCGCGCTTCCCACCGATAATCTTCGGAAATTTGCGGCATCGGCCTGGTTCTTGTCGCTATCGGCCCCCTTTCTTGGGAAATCCCACGTCGTCGGGTCCGACCCAACCGGACCATTGTATTGGTCCGTGATGTCATCCATGACCCTCGCCACGAACTCATCCTTCTCGTACTTGCCGGTGACCAACATCTTGTCATCCCACAAATGCGGAGATGTGACCACGGCCCGCCTCTCTTTGGCTGCCACACGGTCGTGCATCCCCATTCGCACGTCCCTTGCCCACATAAACTTCCCTTGGCAGGGCGCTCCAGGGGTTGGGAGTGGCGAAACTCAGTGGTTTTGGCTCTTCTGGAGCCTTCTTCGGCACCCGATGTGCCTTCGCTTTCTCTGGGATTCCACTGATTTTCGGAGGAGAGACCTCCGAGGTCCCACTCCTGTGGGGGCTCCTCTAGACATGGCCTGCCGCAGCTTCCTCCTGCTGCGATCCGCTCAGACTTTGTCCACAACGTTGCTGGGCTTTGAGTTCCTCCAACGTCCTCAGCATGTCCTCAGCAACCTCCTCGATCGACCTCACGCGTCGGTCTGGGCCGGGTCCTCCACCATAGCCTTTTCCTCCGCCTTTCCCTTGGCCCTTTCCTTGGCTTTTTCCACCGGCTCCGCCCTTTGCCTTCCAATCGGCAATTCGTTGCTCCTTGGGCTTCCTGTCGGGATGGGCGGCGAAGTAGGTCTTCTTGTCCTCCTCATATACCTTGCAATGCCGGTGGTCATGTGCATGGTTGTTCCCCTTGCCGTAGCAGACCCAACAACCGGTGTGCTGCGATCTGTACTCGCGGAACCAGAGCGGCGGGTTCCCGATCCTCCGCGGTGCTTTGCGGTTCTTGGTCCGGGGGTCCAGGCGGTTCCACCTGGACCTGTCCTGCCCATTCTCCTTCATATTGTACGCTACGAACGCGAAGAAGTGGGCTTCTTCATGATCCTCCTGGGTGGTCGCGGTCCAGAGATCTTGGCCGCTTCCACTCCCTTCCTCCGCGGTGCCGACCGTGTCCCCCTGGACCTCTCGGTGTTGGCGATCTTCCCGATGACCTCGATGCCCATGGCCTTGTCGATCCTGCACGTGGGCCTCGTTCTTGGCGTTGAGCTTCAGCTCCACCGTGATGTACTTCACGATCTCGTCCAGGCTCATGCGGGCGAAGATGACCTGCATCCTCAGCGGCTCTCCGCGTCTCCACTCCACGTTGTTGAGGCGCATCAGCCTTTGCCCCATGGTGTCGCCGAATACCTCCACGTAGACGGCGTTCTTCAACCCCAACATTCGGCTGGGCTCGCCGAGGTTTCGCCGGAAGAACTCCATTATTCCGGCGTGGGTGTCCTCCGACGCCATGATCCGTACGGCCACGCGCTTCTTTGCTCTCTTCTTCTCCTCATCCTCCACTCTTCTCTTCCAGTGCCCGGGGAGGACGTCCTTCAGCAGGTGTCGGATCTCGCTGGCCTCATTCCAGTCCTCCACCAGCTTGAGGATTCTTCGGTACTTGCGGATGTACCGATTCCATTCTCGGACCCTCAGTTCCCCGCGCTCCAGCGGCAGCGGAATGGACCACAAGTCCTCCAACTTCTGGTTTGGGGCGTCCACTCGCTCCTCGTCCTCCAGCCATTGGAGGCAGGCCTGCTCCGTCTGGATCACTCCCTCGCGGATCTGATCCCTGAGCTCCTCCTTCAGGTCCTGCGCCAGTCTGTGTGGGAATGTCCGACATACCCACTTGTCCCTTGGCGCTCCCCTCATCTCGCCGACGACCTCCTCGGCGAAGTCCTCCCAATCCAGGATGAAATCATCCAGGTTGGAGGGGTTGCCATCGTAGTAGGGGATTTTGATTCCCCTGAGGTCGTCAATCCTGATGGCGTCTCCGGCATCCGCAGCCACCACTCCACCGAGACGGATACCACCTGCGGCCGGGGGGTGTGAGTACACTCCCCGTACATCCCTCTCCTCCATGGAGTGCGGTCCAGTTGGGCCTGAACCCATGGGGTTTGGAATGCGGGAAGGACTTGCTCCACCGGCTGTCCATATCTCCGTATTGGGGTCCTTCACCCAAAGGTTTCTGCCTGGGTGGCCTCGACCATGTCCGTCGGCGCTTCCCATGATTCGCCACTGCATGGTCTGGCTCTGGATCTCCTCTTCCGCATAAACTGCATGGGCAGTCGTTGTGGACGGTGGATCCTGGGCGGCATGGGACATCTATACCGTCAGGCTCCTCAGGTCCGTGGTTGCGCGCCCTTCCCGCACCGACCCAGCCGGTGCCGTTTGCTCCCCGAGCATTGTGGATTCGCTGAACATGGGAACAAACGGCACCGCACCCGGGTCAACGCCCGGAGGCGCGTAGGGTGCCTCTGCAGGGCCGTCCATGGGTTTCTCCGTGGCGCCCCTGAGGGTCTTAACCCGCTCCACCAGCTCTGCCGCTGCCGGCTTTGCCGGGAGCTTCGGACCCGAGGCGAGGGGTTGTAACTCCTCTAGCCTTTTCAGGCGTCCCAACATGTCCTCCACCAGGTGGAGGAGGCTGTCCACCACTCGCTGCTGCTTCTGCAGGGCCAGCTCCAGATTGTCCCAGTACCGGTCCTGTTCCGCTCGCAGCTCCGCCATGTCTCTCTCCGCTACCAACTGGTCATCCAGAATCCCCGCGACGTCCTCCTCTAGACCGTCCTTCGCGTTGTCCAGGCTGTCGAGGTGCTGCACGATGGCGTCCATCCCCATCTTTGGGTACTTGCCGATGAGGAAGGATACGTGCTCGCAGTGGCGCTCAACGTGCTTTCCACCAGATCCGGCGCATCCCAGGGTTCCCGGCGCCTCGGACTCCTCCGCCATGGGTCTGTCGCCCATGCTATCCCGCGTTGGCTCCGTGTGCCGGGCCACAGGCGCCGTTCTGGCTCTGGTGGGCCTCTCCAACGCCTCGGCGTCTTGCTCCAGGCTGGGTTCTGGGGCCGTGTTTGCCCTTGTGGGCGGTCTGGCCGTCTCCTCCGACTCCCAAGGTTGCTCATAAGCTGTCCAATAGCCCTCGGAGTGCCCCTCGGAATCTGCAGCTGACCACAACCTGACCGGGCTGGGATCCGTCTCCATCGCCCTGGCATCCGCCGCGGGCTTTGGGGACCCGCGCTTCCGGTAAGGCCGAGCTCTGCCGTTGCTACTAGTCTCCTCCAACTCCTCCACAGCGAAGCGGAGATTGCAAGCCTTGCGGCTTTGCCTTTCGCACATGGAGGCCAGGTCCTCCATGTCCAGCCCATGTCCTGCAAGGTCTCTCCGTTCTGAGCATCTTCGCTCTTCTCGGGCTTCCCAGTCCGGCGTCGACTCCACGGACTCGATGATCTGCACCCGGGGCGTCCTTGGGCAGGGCTCATGAGGACCCAAGTCCCCGGTGCGGCGGTAGGGGGCAGGTACTCCTCTGCTACCATAAAGAAGGTCCCTACCAGGACCGGCCCCTGCTGTACCCCTTCCACCATAACCCGTCACTCCCAGGGTCTTGCTGCTCACCAGGGTCTGCATTTTCCCACAAAAAAATAGAAAAAAACTCCTTCACACAAGACCCTTGCAATACCCAGCACAATCCAAATCCAAATCCACACTGCGGGCTTCCGTTCACTACACCGGTTGTCTCACGGTGGCGGGCATACACAAGAAGTGCACCAAAGAGGAAAGCCCTGAGATTGGCATATGAACACATATAAAGCAAAGTTGGGGAAAGATGGAAACGTACACCTTCACAGCCATAGACCCCTCATTCCCTGGACTCAAGACCTTCTCTTGCCTCACCAACATGATGCCCTGAACCCAGTCAAATAGGATGGCTAAATGCCATGTGTCAAAAGTCACTACATAAACCCCAAAAATGGGTTCCCTCCCAGGCCCCTAAATCCTAGCCCAATAGGGGAGGTGGCGTGTCATGGCCTAGAGTGGCACTCAGGACCATGCCCTACCCTGACATAACCTTGGTTGGACTTGGAGTCGAATGGGCTTGGAGAACTGCCCCATGAAGATGACCTCACAACATGGCAAAATCAGGCAAATCACACCATAGTGCCCAAAATTTAATTATATACTCAAAAATGAATACGGCAAATGTTCAAATGCTCGAGGCATGTGTCAAACCGGAAAGTAGTATACAAGGGTGATATAGACCAAAGATCTATGCCCAAGAATATCCCATCATTGGCTCCGAAACCCCTCCGGTTATGTACATGACATGCTTCACAAGTCAGCTCATGAGTTTGAGACCTAATTTTGTGAGGCCTCGTGTGCCACGCCAAAGTGACCACGTGATCCGGCATATGGTGAGGTACAACACCGAAGCATATGCCAACATATAAGCAACATACCATAGTTCACGGATCTCTAGGCACTTTACTGTTTGCCGACCAATTGAGCACATAAAATACAAAAATGAGCATAAAATGAGGTCAAAAACATGCAAATAATGCCGAATTCAAGATAATTACAATAGTATATAACTTCGCTCACCCATGGTATCAACATATGACTCAAAACACAATTGTTTGGGACCATTTGCAAACAATCCCCCTACTTGGATCCCCACATGGCCGGATAGGGACACCTTCAAACCTCCTCCCAACACGCACCATGATAATGGGAAAATTGATAGTGGCGCTTGTGGGTCGCTTCGTAAGCCCTCCCACATGCACTATATGAGCGGTAGACTTAGTCTAGCGCTATGGGGTTCACCATTGGGACATGGGCGAAGCCCTTGCCACGTATGACTCCATATATCTTCCTACAAACGGAGATATATAACATGGGCGTGAGCATATTGAAGCACATACCATGCATATAACACATACCCTCAAAAAGTGGCTCCCACCATGATATGCCATGCCCCTCCATGGACATAACTTCACGTTAAAAATACGTAGGAACCCAAGGAAAGTTTCTATGCAACACCAACACTCATGCCGTACACTCGAAAGTCGCATTAAAATATTCGGTTGCACCGTCCAAGAGTTATATATCACTTTCTACCCTCTTGACCATTATCCCTTGCTTCACCGGGCATGTGTACACACCAAAGGCGTTTGATGCTTCCTGAAGTAAGTTGAGACCAAGGCGGTTCCAACCCAATTCTCACAATTGATATTCCCCGCCGTGAGCCGGAGATATGATTCTTCAAAGTGGCTCCACGAATCATTTTTGTTTCGACTATATCTCCAAGCAAAATGAAGGACACAACAAAAGGAAGGTTGATTCGTGATCGGGGAAAAATGTATGACCACTCGAGATTCATCATGTCAAGTGCGGCGACGTCGAAGTCGAAAATCCGATTCTGAAAGTCTGAAAAAATCGGATTAATTTTGCGAGTGTATAACCTGAAAATTGCGGAAGCAACGAACCCTTTACTGATGAAATCTGACCCTTCGTCGGGGTTTCCGCCAAAATATCTGTAAATAACAGTTAACCAATCGGTTACCGCAAAATCGCGAGCCAACTGACAGTCGCCGATACATTGACAATCAGAACGGAAGGCGGAAAAATTACGAAAACATTATGATAAAGAAACCCTGTTGATTCCTGATATTCTGATATATAAATCTCAGCTGGCGGCGCCTCGGTACTGAATATGGCCGCTCATAGCCGGAATGGCCAAACCTATCACAATAACACATCAGGTTAGGTCAGGTGGATGGGAGAGTATGATATCAGCCAATGGCGGCTTGCCGGCACATAGATACACACCCCAAGTGACCCAAAGATGGCCACAGGGGTCCGAACCGGCTTCATCACTATGCATTGCATGCCATTATTGAATCTCTGAGACTTGTCATACATACGCCGTGCTTATTCTTTAGCCATGGTGTGACATGTATGGATCAGTGCATGGGGATATCTTGGGATGTACAAGTGGAACGATACCCGTGGAGTATCTTGCAAGACAATGTTGGATTTGTACGAAGAGTGTGCATACCAATGGTTGGAAAACAAGGAGTTGACAGACATTGCGGTACTATGGTGATCATGGCCATCTTATCTTGTTGTCTTTGTCTTGCTTCGCTTTGTTGTTGTTGTTGTTGATTTAATGTGGGAACATACTCTTTGGGAAAACATGTTCATCAATTCTTTTCACCTTTTTTAGTTAATATCACAGCATTCTTTATGATGTGGAGTTATCCGATATTTTGTTAACTATTCTTTTGGGAAATGCATCCTCGAACAGATAGCCTTTCATTTTTGTGGCAATCGAATCTTCTATAATCAAGGAGCCGTGAGGGTGCTTTTTCTTTGTGGTAGCAGAGGTTTAGGTGAGTGGAGACCCACACCCATCACCTCATATGGTTCGAATTTTGTGAGTTTTCCTGACCTCATGATCGTGTAGAGGCTCCATCAAGGGGTAGCGCCAAGGACCAAAAATATGCCTTTTTTGGGCACCCAAAGATGTTCCTACGATATAAACTTTCCCTTGTTGATTACCTTGTTCCTTGAATTGTTTCGATATCTTGTGGTTGATTGCCATCTCCGTTGGGATATTCTACGAAGATTTGATTTACGAACAAGGATCGCGGTACAAAGTCCCCATGCACTGAATCCAATGGGTGCCCCCTTTTCTCCTCAACTCAATATGGGATCAAACTATCTAAGGTCCTTCAAGACCGATACGACAATGATGAGGCGGCGCCACGGTCAAATGCGTAGACACACCTATCATTGGTCCTTTGAGCGGTTACGGGAACGCATAACATTAAGGAAGCCTTGGGGTCGCTGCACTTTTGATTTCCGAGTTGTTCATTTGGTGCTCGATACCATGTCCTCTTTCCTCGTTTCTCTCAAGGGATTTGGCTTCATCAAATTGGGAGAAGAATTATTTGCGGGGCTCCGTGGAGGACCATGGTTGTTCGACACTACATGGCCATTGACTTCGGTGGTCGCATGCACGATGATACCAATAACAAGTTTGTGCTCGAGAATCCTTGCGAAAATGGAGATTGTGAATTTCGAAGATATGTACGAAGGATGTTAAAATATGTGGTATTTATCACGAATCTTGGAACCCAGATGAGTTCTAAGACTTTGCAACAAGAGGTGCTCGTCGGTCGGCGGTGGGGTGTACGCCAAAACGGTGTTGATTCGTTGGTCAAATTGTTTGAATTGGTCCCAACCACCGATGAGAGTAGGAATACTGGTAACCGATGGTGGCACTCGCAAATGTGGACACTACCCATGACGGCCCTTTGTTGCTTTGTATGGACGATCATCGTTTGAAGCACGTGACGGCTTCTTGCTTTCATTTTGTTGGGATATCCCGAAGCGCGTGTGAAGCGCGGACTTCGAAGTACTGCATATTTCGGGGAAAGGGAGTTCGTTAGATTCATACGACGAATTATTTTGCAATTGACGAATTTGACGGATCAAGATTGTCGATTTGTTATGTCGTTATTTGTGTTCGTCCCTACCTTCGAGGCATGGCATTACCGTACCTACTTATGACAGGGTGGTTGTGTAGGCAAGAATTCGTGTGCCGTCGCTTGGTTTCATCTCTTGACACGAGCATCGCCTTTGCAGGGGCTTGGGGCCGTGACATTCCTCTTTGCCAATATATGCACACTCGAAGTGATGGATCCGGTTGCAATCACGAAGCAAGGACCGTGGTTACCCTAGAGATTTTTGCCTTGCCTACCATCGGTGTCGTACGGACGGAGTTCGTTGCATTTGTCACGTTGAATTGAAACGCTGTCCCGTTGTCCACGTACCGCATACCATTGATTACAACGCTGGCAGGAATGACGGCGCTTCTGGTGTGGTGCATTGAGATGGTATTCATTCTAGGAGTGACCGACACCCCCTACATGTGCCACCAATGCCAATGCGGCACTCGGTATGGCGGGCAGTGCCTAGCACCTTTTGGATGCTGTACTGGTCCCTGGGTATTACCTGGCAGCGTCTTTAAACACACTGTTCCCACTGCGCAGTGCAGAGCAGACTAATGACTATTTGGACCCAGGGGCAGGGCCCGAGCGATCTCCTTCTACACCATGCAATGTGGTTTCGAGATGTGGCTATTTTCCTTTGCCCTACCGACTCCATTTGCCTAAGCTTTCGTTCATCTGTGCGCGGGCGTTGGTCATTTACAGGCGGTACAATTTATGCCTTTGGGCGGAGTGCTACGCAGGATGGGTACTGCTGGAAAGGATCCATGAACAGCAAACTTCCGTTCCTCTCGAGTGATCAGTGGTCCAGTGAGCTCTGCAAACTGACTGCATGCTCTTTCCGTTGACAGGAATTTCTGTCCCTACCTCAATGCCACAAGAGGTCGCAATGGAGAAGAGTTGGCTACATTTGCTATGTCGATGGCGCTGCATTCGTTGGCGCTGTGGACCAACTTCGATTCTGAGGTGTCCCGTATCATGAAGGAGACTCAAAGGAAGGCTTTCACGAGGTATCTGTGCGAGGTCATACTTCATGCTGACACTCCAACTGCGACCTGCCGCAATTGTGCCATTGGTCCTGTCTGGAGATTTTCGTTCTGTGGTGTCCAAACAAAAACCTCTTAGCAGCTTCTGGGTCTGAGATTTCAGCAATGTTTGTCAAGAATCCTCTCTAACCGAGCCATCCAAAATGGAGTACTTGTACATCCAGTGACCAATATTGCTTGCATTATGCGTTGGACACGGTGGTATCCAGTTGGGTATGAGACCACGTTCATTGATTTTCACAAAGTCCTGAGATGGAACTGGGTACACGTATGAGGTCAACTGTGACTGTTTATCTGTCCTTTGGTCACGACTACATGCTGCACTACGCCACCATCAGCGAGACCACCCCGGAGTTCTTGCAGAATTTGTGCCGCTGGCTTCTGCTGAGCCCCTTCTCTGGTTTGATTGCCAGTTGCCAGTTAAGCCCACGACTTGGCTGGAGGATGGGAGAATTTTGGGTGGTGGTGTCATTCAGACTATCCGGTCTGGTTTATTCAAATTTTCAAAGTTACAAGTGGACCAGTTCAACTTGCAGAAGGCAAATGCCGGTCCCGTCGTGGTCTGTTTTAATTCGTTGTGATTAATCGGTACATCCGACCCATTGGTGGGTGGATGTCTGACCAGGCTCCAGCCCGATATTACCTCCTTGGACGCTTGCGAGTAGGCATGATTTGTGGGACCCGTAGCGGTGACAATTTGATTCACTGCAGCTGCGTTTGAGTGCTGTGGTTGGCCAACTATTCTCCTGGTACGTGGAGGCCTCTGAGGATGCTACATACGGTATTGCTCCCTTTGTTGACTCAATGCATCGGTATCATGTCTGGTTGGGTTACCACTGGATCGCCAAGACCTCTGTATTCCAGGAGAACTCAGATTAAAGGTTCTATAACGTTCAGCAAGTTGGGCTTATTACAATGACCAACGCTCCACCTCTCGGGTCAGCGACTTGGCTGCTTTTCGACTTGCCACCTCGACTGTAATTCCAGCTTGACTATTGCGCCAACCACCTGTTTACTGTCTGGAACAGACACCTGCGAGGGGACAGGACTGGGTTTGCTCGTACTCACGTTTGCACTTCCAGTGATGTACTATCCCTTGAGCAAGCTGCTGCAAATGTGAGGTCCCACTCTTTCCTTGGCTGTATATCCGTCAGGATGATTTTTAAGGAGATTTGCCTGTGTCCAGCTATCGTTTTCTGACATCCTGGAACTGAGCAACTATCCATTGGGTCAGTTTCAGAACCCTGTACCACAGTACTAGTGTACAGTCAATGGCCTATCCCCTGACTGAACCACCGTGGGGAGCATGTCTGAGCAACTGTTGGAAATGCTGACGCCACACCACGGGCTGGATAATACGTGTGTGTGACAACTGGACCGGCATCCGAAAACCCGATTCCTTGCGTCCCTGTGGAGGAAACGCTCCGAGCGGCTCAAAGGGTCCGTATCCACTGAATACACACCCCGTCAGTGACTTCAGACAGGGAAGCCTTAGGGCGGAGGAGGGCCGGCAGCCAATGCCCTGGCCCCTGCCCCATGCGGTACAGTGCTGCGGAGAACACAGAGACACGGACAGTGAAGCCCTAGGGCGGAAGAAGGCCGGCAGCAAGTGGCCTGGCCCCTGCCCCACGCGGTACACTGCTCGGGAGATCAACGTGACGGGTCAGTACGAATCGACCCTAAGGAGGGGAAGCAATTTGAGAGGTCGTCATTTCACTGGTCAGCGCAATGTCGTTAGCAGGGGTTATGTCTGCGGTACTATTCTTCTGGAGCACTTTGAAGGAGAAGAGATGCTTGAGAAGGAGCGCTGCAGTTGTGAGGCTATTGGTATATTTGTGCGTTATGGCAGCCTTAGGCTCTCCTTCATGGCGCTTCTTTGTACGGTGGACTCCAAGACACGGCCAGTGAGCCATACTGAGGTCCATGACAAAACACCAGAGATGGTTGTAAACCTCACCCGGAGTGATACGCAGGAGGAGGCTTTGAAGGATGGTTTCTGAGATCAGTGGACCCCGAAAAGTTACTCAAGTTCAGGGGTTTTCTACATGAGAGCCTAGTTTATGTTCAACTGGCTTCAAGCTGTACTGTTGTGTCTCCGGCCTTTCCCAAGGTTTATCATGATGCATCCCACGCAATGGACAACCTGGCTGCTTGCTATGGAGTGTGGAATGTCAATGCCATGCCTAAGGAAAAGACTGAAGCCTTTATTTGAATTCTGACGATTGGAAGATATGCAGGCTGTATTTGACCAGGATGTCATATGATTGAGTCCAGAGACAAGAATAATTGACTGTGCTACGCCCTTGCAGAGCGTTGGACACGGGACTGAATCTTCAGTACCCTTGGGAGGCAGACATGGTTGTCTGCTCCACAATCACCTGGCCTCGACCTAATGTTGTCCGGGTGCGACAAGTATTCCAGCAGGTCTGCCGCATACAGGCTATCTTCCGTGTGTCTATGTCACCTTGATGGAAATGCAGCTGGACCCGTTGGACTGGCGTTTCGGCGCCTAGGAACCTGAGGTTGAACTTCACCGCGAAGCTGGGACCTGCTCCTTGACACTGCCCAGCGAACCAGTGCGTCGGCATGAACTCGGAGCGGGAAACTAGTCTACTGTGGGTGCCTTTGGAGAGAGCGCCTTCAACAGCGACTCCATGGTCAGTACGCCACCAACAGAGACCAAGCCAGCGCCTGCAACGGAACTATGAGGTTCTGGAGATCGTACAGACGCTCATAATTGTTCTGGGAGCTGGAACGGGACTTCGTCGACAATGCCAGCCAAATTGGGTGCGGATTCTTCCTCCCCAGGATGCAATCTCTTGCTTGCTCAGGAGCTTGCTTGTTTGCTTGTTGGTTTCCTTGAGAAAAACCTGTTGGTGCTACAACAATTTTTCGTGTAGTCTCCACTGATTTGAACCAATCTGAACTTTCGTTCATTGAAGCCTACTGTTTATGTGTAGGTGTGTGTATGTGTCAGTGTCACCCAGTGTCCCACAGGAATACTGAGATTGTCTCTCTGGCTTTCGTGGCTGGTGATGGGGCAGGACGGGTATGGGCACTGACACGGCACCAACAAAAGACAGCTTACTTAGGGGGAGGATGTGCGCGTCCTCTAATCCCCTTCACCCAGTGTGTGGGTGTGTGTGCGAAGTTTGAATGCTTACTTCCCCTATAAAACAGGGTGCCAGTCCCCTATGTTTGCTGCTGCCGAGGTCTGCCAAGGGCAGGTTCAGGTGTTTAACTGGACAGCCGTTGGCGGTTGATGATCTCAGGTCTGGTGTACAAGCGACATACGAGGTATTTTTGTCTGGATCCTTTTTCAGATGTGTGCTCATGCAAATATTCCTCACGCTTCATGTATCCAGAGCACACGGGGACGCTGTTACCCCCAACATTTGTTGTTGTCACAGTCTAAGGTTTGATGCAGCGTGAAGTACCAGGATACAATACAGGGTTCCCACCTTTTTTTTTGCTGGGATTTTAGAAAGGCAGGTAACTCAGGAGAAAGCACGCGGCTTGGGGAACGATGCAAAGTACGCAAGCCGAGACTACCCTGGGTGACCCCCCTCTCACAAAAGGGGGGGGGGGGCATCCACATGAAGACACAGTCCCTGCTCCGCCCTGGGCCCCTCATGCTGTGCTTTCCGCTGTCTGTCTTTGACCCTGCGGTGTTGCGACACTGGGAAGCTTACGGGCATGGCCGTTTCGCAATCTGGTATTTGACTCAGCTAATCCTCACCACGTGGCAGACCGGCTACCACAGTCATTTTTGGGATCATGGTAGAACTCGACAGCTCTTCACGTGAATCTGGATAGTCATACACGACCTTCAGTTGGCACCTGTTGCTGTAAGGTATGATGGCCCCCGCTGCCTGTGTACACAAGGGTGTCCAGCATGCATGACACGCCTGAGGCCAGTGAACAGCAACATGTGTTTACACCATGTGCAGGCCAGCGTCAAACTGTTCCGCTTCTGTGGAGATAGCCAAGAAGGAACCTGCAGTTAATGTTGTGTTTAGATACTGAGTTTAGCCTGACGTTTTGCTCCCCACCTCCTTTCTTCCTTTGTTTGGCCAAAAATGACACCCAGGACTGTGACCGTCCGGCCCTTGCTACTGAGGGTAGGAGCAACGACAAGCACTCTCCCGGTTGTAGGTACTACTGATCGGACCCCTTGTCTCTTCTCAAGCGCTAGCTGGAGCACTATCCAACAAATCTAGTGTGTCCTGACTTGACCCCCTGTTCCTACTCTGGTGCTAGCTGGGGCGCTATCCAGAAAAACCAGCGTGCAATTCACTGCTATGGAAACCTGTACCTGGGATGCGCTGAGAATACACCAAGTGGTAAAGCAATGCTGCTACATGGGACGGAAAGAGTGCAGTCGATCAGTACAACAAACCTACTGTAGTTGAAGGGCCGCATGATTACGATGCTCCTCTCGAGCTGTGCTATCCCTTTGTCAGTTTCAGTCTCTCTTGTTCGCTGGCTCTTGAGTGGATGTTCGTTTACCAGCGCGCCTGAAAAAGGATTGGGGTTTGTCTATTCGTACCTGTAGGTAATGGTATGCTACCCCCTATTTTATAACTGGTGGGGGTCGCCTGGGGCGTATTGCTTTATTTTGCAGGAATGCCTGGTGGGGTATTCTTCTTTGTGCGTGCGGTTTTCAACCAGCCCTCCAGACTACAACCAGTGCTAGTCAGAAGTCCCAGGAGAGTACTCAGGCTTCAATTTTATACAGGCGAGTGCAGACGTTTCCCACGATGCAGGTCTGCATGGCATGCAGCTTAAATCATAAATGAGAGTTGATTCTGACCTGACATACTATGCACCACCCAGAGGAGTCATGTCCAATGGTAGGATGCGCAGCCCGTTTTCATGTGCGATGTACCGTTGCTGTGTGTGGTGTGGAAAAGTTTGCGTGTGAGCCTGAAGGTGAAAGATGTAACACGGACTGACTCAGATTTGATTTAGGAAGTCTACTCGCAACCAATCATCTCGCGCTCGTGGTCCCTGGAGGACCATTGAAAGCGCACCCGAAGGCCGTGAGCCGGTGCGTTGTAAAGATTACGGTGTACAGTACTTGCTCTGTACCGCGGTTGTTCGTGCATGACAATGTCATGAAAGCCATCAATGACTGAGATGGTGCGTGACTCGCTCTGCCAATGTATTATAGGGTTCCATGTTACAGCCAAGGCGTGCACCACTGAGTTCCCCCGACGTCATCTGTACTCCTTCAGTGGGCCTATAAGTACCCTCACCGAAGGCGAAGCCGGGCTCGCTGTTCAGGATAAACAATGATACCCCTTATCTGTTCGGGTTAAACAGTTACCTAGTCACAGGCCTTCGGCACTGTAAGATACCTCAGACACTGTTGGCTTGTAGACTCATACCTTCATCCTGCAGGCAAGGGTACACTGAGCACACCCCAAGTTCAAGCTTACACCTCTGGGGTGGTACCCGGAATCTATGGCAGGATGTGATATGGAGTGATGTGGGAGATAAATGCTGTGTGACACAGAAGCACCCCTTGCAGGGAGTAACCTCTGGAGGCTGGTACAGGTATCAAACCCTTTCTGCCGGTAACAGTTTAGCCCTGGCACCAGACTGGGGAGTCCCTGGGACTGTTCCAAATGGCCCGCAGGGTTTCCGTGACGAGACATGTGTTCTTGCGTCGATCAAACTGTCAAAAGGTTGTGAACGCCTGAGCCCCAGCCGCAAGTTTGCCTCACACAGTACCCCCGAAAATCACACTCCACCTGAAGGATATGCGGGCCGTGTATGCCCGTAATATTGATCTCAGAAGTTACCTTTTTTCAAGTGTACCTGAGACGCACTGAGGGGACATTCTCCCTTAGGAATCCACAGTGGATTCCCCACAGCGTGAAGAAAAGCAAGGAGGAATTAGGATAATGTAAGCGAATGAAGCAAGCCCACTGATATCCACTAGGAGAAAAATATTCCTTTACCCGCAATGTGAAGAGCTCCACAAGGGGGAATAAGCCTGTGCTTGTATCCATGCGGGGGTGGGGTGGGCAGCACATTTCTCCTGGTTAACTTGTTTTGATGATTGACAGTTTGATTTGCCTGCAACCAGTCCAGTTGAATTCTGTGCTTATTCTGTTGTGCTTTTTCACTGTACAGAACGCCGTGCAGTGGACATGATCCTCATTTCATTATGGTGTAAGGTTTGGAATCGATTTTGGCGATTAATCGATTAATCGATTAATCGGCAATGATCGGCAAGCCAGACAAAATAATTGCAATCTACCGATTATTTTGCTACCTGCATTGAAATCGAATCGATTATTTCGGCGCGCAGCGGCACACCACAGTTGAGCCGCCAGTGCAATCAGCAAGGAATCAAAAATGGCAAACTGTCGCTGAACTGCAGAAGAAGCGAAAACGTATGATGCACACCACTGTGGTTTTTCTTTTTAAAGGCACCGGGGTTATGAGCACCAGGCAAAACGCAATAAACACAGGTTGCAAAAACGAGTCTGAAAGTCCGCTTCTGAGCAGTGCCGGTGTTGTACGATACCACGACTGTTACATGGACGATGGTTGCAGCATGAAACAGCGCGTACAACCGCCATCGCGAACCTGAACCTGATGCATGATCATCCTGATTATAATGATCAGAATCTGAACGACAACGAGATCACCGAACGTCAACGCAGCAGCACTGAGGAGACTTTCCACTCCAGCAGAAGTGGCAGGCGTCGCAAGGTGCTGTCGCGCCTTTCTACTCAGGTTGGGAAAAGTGGTGATTGTAATGATCAGAATCTGAACAACAAATACGCACGCTTAAGGATAACAATACAAAGCGTGCGTGTAGTTGTATGCGGCGAGCAACCTGCAGCCGAGCGTTTCCTTCTTCATAGCGTGCGCGAGATCACCGAACGTCAAACCAGCTGCGCTGAAGAGCCGTTCTACTCCAGCAGAAGTGGCAGGCGTCGCAAGGTATTGTCGCGCCATCCTACTCAGGTTGGGAAAAACAGTTCGGTGTCGACGCCACCATTCTATGACATTCGTCTGCATGCTTTCTACTGGCAGTGCCATATATGCTGACAGTTCGTCGTCACGTTGCAAATCTGGAACATGAACACGTGGACCTGCTGCCTCTTCGAATTCATCCTGAAGAAGAGCTGACAGTCCTGTCTTCTTTTGTGCTGCAGGTTTTGGTTGAGGGCGTTCAGCATGCTGAGGCTGCCACTTCTGTGTCCATTGCGCCCTGAAGGCTTCAACAGCAGTGTCCCTCTGTCCCTGTGGAAGAAGCCTGAAGGACTTCAATCGAGGATCAAGAAGTGTGGCAATACTATATTGTTCAAAGACATGGTCTGGCAGAGCCCTAATGAAGCGATCCTCCAAAGCTGTTCGCAGGTTTGCACGTGCTGCTCTGACCTCTAGTGTAGTTTGTTGTGGTTGAACAACTGAGTCGTCCCAATTGCACACTATCTCATCTTTGCAAACCTTGTGGATGAGCATGTACACACTGGGTAATACAAGCGATGCTGTCACATACTGAGTACCTTCAATGTCATTCACCACTGTGGCTGCTGGATAAAGTACTGCCACAGAGTGCTCATTCACCTTCCAATCATTGTAGTCCATGTGACTGTCAGCATAGGGTCCATCTTCATGTCGCGCTTCAGCACCATAGTTGATATCATAGTTTTGAACAATCACTTTCTGCTCCCAGAACCAATTCATGGAGTCATGTGTGTAGTGCCATCGAACAGAGTTGCCTGTTTGTGGTGGCTTCCTTTGAGGCATGTCAAACCGTTTCTGTAAGTCCGCCAGCCGGTCAAGACGGTTCCCTGATCTATGAAAATATGTCGTCATCCCTTTGGCCTTCTGCACGACATCAGAAATTCCTTCACTTTGCAGGTATTCCTTCACTGCCAGTTGGATGGTGTTACCGACGCAGTAACCACCCGGCAATCCAATAGGTGAGTTTGGCAAGCCACCGAGTGTGGAAGCCAGCATGGCTCTGACGGCCTGGCCGTGACGGCTCATTAGATGTAAAGTGTTTGGAATTATGGTACCGTGATGACGTCATCGTGATGACGTCATCGTCATGACGTCATCAGTGATACCGTGATGACGTCATCGTGGTGACGTCATCAGTGATTGCATGATGATAAGCAAAGATGACATCATCACTAAAAATCCTAGTGAATTTTTTATGTGCAATAAAAATTTTGTTGGAAGGTGAAAGATCCAAAAATGAAGGGGCAATAATCGGAACAATCGGTTATTATTTGCAAAACGATCGGAAAAAACTGATTATTTGAAGGGGCCATAATCGGAACAATCGGTTATTTTTTAAAAAACGATCGGAAAAAACTGATTACTTTTTTTGAAACCAATTCCGAACCTTATTATGGTGACACTACTTTCAGTATGAAAAACGTGGTCGCGCTGTTCTGACAATTTATTGCAGAAACCTGGGATTGGTTAGACCAGACTGTCAGTGGTCTGGACAGTCAGTGGTCTGGACAGTCAGTGGTCTGGGCAGTCAGTGGTGTAAATATGTCAGTGTCAGTGTCAGAAACTCAGCTCTCCGTTGTTACACCCAATCTTTGTTTTTGTACGGAACATACCCGGCTAACCTCAGTGTACCTTTGAAGGAAGGGTTGACACAGGTTCCGCAGGATACAACTTCAGTTCTTTCTCTATAACAATTAAAATTGCCCTGAATGGGGGGGGGTCCCCTAACATGAACCACCCCTGAGGCGATAAATGAGACTTTGTTTTTTTTGTGGTCCTGGCGAAGCTACACCTGAAATAGGATTATTTCTTTTTTTTTTGAGCCCATTTAGCTGTCACTGTGCTGAGAGATCACCAGATTTCTCTGGCTTATCAAATTTTGCAGATGTTAGGTTTAGCTTCTGTTTTGTTGTGCTTATCCAGGGTTTAAAAGACACAGTCTTCTGGTAGGTATTTGAATGTTTTGTTGTGTTGTGGCAAAATGAATCACCTTCTTCTGATGTACCGACCCAAATGTGTATGTGGGATGGTAGTACACGTGCATTGCGTTTGGACTGAGACCTGGTGTTCGGATTGAGAAATGGTAGGTGTGATGATTACAGAAGTCACCCCCTGAAGACATGCCAGGTGAGTCATGTCTGGGGGGGAGTAAGAAAATTTGCCTTTCCTGAGGGATGCCTTCTGTTCTGTCGAATGTACATAATACTGCATTGCTGCAGTGTCTGGTGTTGCTGCTGTGCGTGTTAATTCCGCAACCTGAGTCGCGGCGACACTTCATGTCGTCAATGATATTTTCTCCTCATGAAGAACTGATCAGAAATCGACTGTGGACTTCATAGAAATTTACTATGTGTGATTCGAGAATTTTCAGTGGATTTGAAAATGGTGTTAGAGAACAAACACTGTTAATTCGCTCCGCAATCTGTACTGATGTCCATTCCCGATTGCATCGCTCATTGAGTTGTTATGTTCACTATGCATTGCATGCCATTATTGAATCTCTGAGACTTGTCATACATACGCCGTGCTTATTCTTTAGCCATGGTGTGACATGTATGGATCAGTGCATGGGGATATCTTGGGGTGTACAAGTGGAACGATACTCGTGGAGTATCTTGCAAGACGATGTTGGATTTGTACGAAGAGTGTGCATACCAATGGTTGGAAAACAAGGAGTTGACGGACATTGCGGTCCTATGGTGATCATGGCCATCTTATCTTGTTGTCTTTGTCTTGCTTCGCTTTGTTGTTGTTGTTGTTGATTTAATGTGGGAACATACTCTTTGGGAAAACATGTTCATCAATTCTTTTCACCTTTTTTAGTTAATATCACAGCATTCTTTATGATGTGGAGTTATCAAATACTTTGTTAACAATTCTTTTGGGAAATGCATCCTCGAACAGATAGCCTTTCATTTTTGTGGCAATCGAATCTTTTATAATCAAGGAGCCGTGAGGGTGCTTTCTCTTTGTGAACCAACCAATGGCCAGCCCTCTACAAGCAGGGCATGAAATGACTCGAAAAGAGGGGTATTGATCGGCCATACCAAAATTCTGAAGATCCGAAAGGTGGCTCAAGTAGCATTGCGAACCCGAGATATCTGGATATAAGTAATGGACGGGATTAGATATCCATAGGTTTTGCAATGAATATGGCACATACAGTGCATCTCGTGTTGCAAAACCTGAGATACAGCCCTCACAAGCATATTTGACCGATCTGTCGAGTATTACGGCAAGTTTTATCCGCAGAAATGCGTTTTTCTGCGGATAAGGGCTTATCCGCAGAAAGACCCGCCGGAGCCGGATTTCTGGCAGAAAAATGACGCCGCCGGCAGTTGCGCAGCACCTGGGGTGCCCGGGAATGGAACTGACGACCCCCGCTGCCGGCGACTTACGCTCTGCCCAACTCGGCAACGCCAAAAACCGATTTGGCTCCAGAAATGACGCTTATTGATTTGTCCTAGTATGATCGAAAATTTTAAAAAAAGCAAAGGCCCCGGGCGATTCCCGGGGCCATTCTCACACTTGCGCTGCGCTTTCCCTGCCGCACACACTCCCATGACATGCATTGACATATTCGGACAATATTTGGGAGGTAAGGGAGTGTGTACGTAGGGCAAAGTGGGTGTTTTTAAGGTGTCTGGGTGTTCTGGTACCATGGTGCAACAAGCAGGTTTCCCAAACTTCCGGGGGGGTAACTTGGCGCCACCGGCTCGGTTTTTGGCGCTTTTTTTGGCATTATCACCGCAAAAGTGTCTACTTCTTGAATAACAAGACCTGTTTGGGGTGGTCTGACCGCATTTTTGCGCTCCCGGACCGTTTTTGGTTTAAGGTGAACTATCACTCAAGCAATCAACATCAATGATATTTCTTCTAATCGGTGGCATAGTGACAATTCACCCAAAAATTCTGCAATTCAGAAACATTATAAAATTTGTGTTCAGGCATGTCATCCAACAGGCAGTCACCAATACAGACAGCTCTGATCTTGCATTCCCCCCAAAAAATCTGCTCAATTTCGCTTTTTTCTGCCAGAAATCCGACCGCCGCAGACATTTCTGCGGATAAGCCCTTATTCGCAGAAAAACGCATTTCTGCGGATAACACTTGCCGAGTATTACGTTTAATGTGCCGCACGTGCATGCACACCTGGGAAGCTTGTCGCTGGGAGTCACTCACCGGGGGCACTAGCGCACCAGGCGGAAATAAAGGTAGGGACATGCAAAAGGAACGGGCGAATATAGAAAAAGCACAGATCAATGCCCATTCGTGAACCGAAGCTCCCCTAACCAGGATTTGATGTGTTTTCAATAGATTACGATTTATAGCATTCGCATCGACCAAATCTCACATGGCAAAGCAGATTTTTCGTGAATGTCTATTTTCCTTGGTTTAGTTGTGTCTGTAATGCATTCAAGCAGCCATACACAGTGTGCTGCTATGTGAGCCTGCCCCATTGCATGGTTGAAGCGCTGTGGGTGGATTTCATCGAAATCGGCATCTGGGACAGGAACACTCGTCGCTAGGAGCAGTGGTGCGTCGCTGGTATGGCATGGGAACAAACGGAATGGGTTTGCGTTCAGTGCGGTCGGCACCCTTCACATTGCTGGGGAAGGCCTTTGGATGACAATGAACAGGTCTACTATGCTCAGAAGCTATCACAGATGAGGCACCTTAAGAAAAGGAAAGGGCTCTGTTTGCACTGTGGCCGCCGGCGCGATGAGACCATCGCAGACCCATTCAGCCAGGAAAACTGGGACACACAAACTCAAGAGAGAAAGCGTCGCAAATCAGAGTGCATGGATCCACCTTGCTCACAGCCTTCTCAAGACGAACCCATCTGTTCGCAGCCACTGCTGCCGGATTATGATATGTTTGTGGGTCTCGCTGCCACTCCTGAAGCTTTCTTGCGACAGGTTGAAACATGGGCGAAAGAAACTGCTTCGAGTGAAATGCTGTTCACATATGCCGACTCCAAGCAGACAACATGGTTGAAGTCCTCTGTGGATTGGAAATCCAGGTACCTCTCTGCTGCGAACACTGTCAGGGCCCTGCGACGAGATTACTTCCTGGTCAGCAAGCGTGCGACGCGTCGAAAAGGCAATGAGGAGACCAAGGAGTTGAGTGCGATTGAACAGAGTGCCCTAAGAGTCCTCGTCGAAAGGGCCATGTATGATCACCACGGCCTGAAGTGCATCAAGGTCCAGACTGGTGGCCGGCCTACGACCTTAATGCAAGTGACGAACCCTTCCAAGGACAGTGTCACTGCTCGCCAGGTCAGGAACAAAAAGGAAGCTGTCAACACCTTCGCTGAATGGACATGCCGTGGTCAAGTCCCCATGCATACTGCTGTTATGGAGAAGCTTACTAAATCTGTGCAGGATCCTGGGGTCATGCAGCTGGTGGTGCCACAGTATGGGACTCTGCAATTGAAGACGGATCTGCTGCTGTGTGACTCGCAACTGCGCACCCTGCGACGCATCTTTGCCTCCTGGGGAGGCCACAAACTGGCCGGCTGGCGCCGGCTTGCGGCACAGGAGAAGAAGTTGAGGTATCCTCTGAAAGTCGAGTTAAAAGAGTTGGAGGTGGGTCAGGAAAAGAGCATGGAACCAGTGATGGTTGTTAGAGCACCTAGTGTTGAGAGCTGGTTGTTTCAGAGATTAGAAGTTCTGCGGTCTGCAGGTTGGTTCAGAGATCATGAGTACCTGGGTGGCCGTATAGCTGTTGTAGTTCATGCAGACTCAGGTCAAGGGTCCACAAAGGTTGCCCTCAGATTGCTGAACGTGCCCCATGACAAGGTGAGATCTGTGTCTAACCTTGACTGCATCTGTATCTTTGAAGGTAATGAGTCCTATGACAATTTAGAGGAGGCTTGTGGAGACTTGCTTAGAGAGATTCAGGCTATGCATGAAACTCTGATTCCGTTCGATGGTGCCATGAAGGAGCTTGTTTTCTTCCTGAGTTCTGACCACAAGATGCACAGCATTCTTGCAGGGCATCAAGGCCAGAGTGCAACCTTCTTCAGCATTTATGACTACCTCACCCTCAAAATGCGTGTGGCTAGTAAAGTGTGTGCCGGCGGCGTGTTGCAGAAGTATAGACACCTTGCCTCCCCTCCTGTAGAGAATGTCCCTCCCAAACCTCCTGGAACTGTGGTGAAAGTCATAAGGCCTCCACTTCGAACTTTGTCTGAGGTCCAGGCAGATGCGGCCAGGTATGTTCAGGATGACTCAGCTCACCTAGGCCCTGTCCCTCTTGATGGAGTTGCCTACCGCAGTATTACGAAACCTCCCCTTCTCTTCCTGGGTGCCAATTACACCCTCGCAGCCCCTGTACATAACAATATAGGAGTTGTGACAGACATTGTGCGAGAGCTAGAGGAAGAGTGCCAACATCTCGACTTGCAAGGCCTGGGCGGTGCCACTGAGGGAGTGAAAAGGCATAGAGAGAGCTGTCAGGCAGAGGTCGACAAATGCGACCAAACTGTGCTACACCTTAAGGAACTCCATACCACACAGCAAGCTGTTGTCGCCACTCTGATGGACACTGTGGTCCGCGTGCGTAACCGTGTGGCTGACGCTGTGTCCTCATCCGAGTCCGAATCCTCTGACCAGGAGGGAGATGCTAGAGCGAATGCACGACAGGCACGCAGGGAGGCTGAGGGTATGGGGTGGTTGCCCACTCGTCAACAACAGACGCGCGGTCAACGGCGTCGGCTGGCCACACGCAAAGCTGCGCGACAGTTGCGTCTGCGTGAGAGCGAGGAAGAGCTGTCGACGGCACAAGGAGAGCTGGCGGTGACCGAACAGAAGTTGCACAAGGCCGAGAAATTGTTAATTACTGCGAAGCACAATCTGAAGAAGGTTCGAGGTGATAGAATGTGTCTCCTAGAGAAGGCGTTACTGGTGTTACGTTTACGAAAGACGTGCTACTTTGGGCACGCATACATTGGTAAACACTGCAAAAGACTATGCGAATCTGAGGTCGCAGTGGCCATCACTGCCCCTCTGTTGTTTGGCTTCTCTCGCACTGATCGTCGTGAGCGCACTGATGCGTGGGTTCGTGCATGTCAAAGGCGTGAGGCGTGGGTCCTTAGATTGACCAAGTGGGGTGCTGTGCAGCAACTTTTGGGAGGTAGCTACGACTTTGCTGCCATGCCCCACCTGCTGCCTCAGCTGGTTGTCCGTGCAGCCAGCTTTGCAGGATTTGTTGCATCCCATTTCCCTTCCCATCGGCCCACTCCAAAAGAACTGTTTGCTGTCAGCCAAGGTGTGTATTTTGTGCAAAGGAATCTGTTTTCAGGCTTGGCGGATGAAGAGCCAATGGAGGCACAGCACCTTGATTGGCTGCGCCGATGGGCCAGGTGGAAACATTGCAGGGACAGGAAGCAAGCTGTGGAGAAATGCCTGACCCATTTGCACGTTAGAAACAATGCCATATGCCTCATCCAAAGCTTTGTTGGTCCTGGACCTGATGCTAATGCTGGTGGATGATGTGTGTTCACATGTTGCATTGATTGTCCCATTGCTGTGCCTTCTAATTTTGATTGCCTGTTTGCATGCCTGAAGCCTTATGTGCCTTTGTTTCTCAGATAGGTGTTTGGCAGAGGTGGGTTGAATATTGAGGTACCCCTGATTTTTGCCCTTGACCCTGCACCACCCAAATGAGCCCACAGGGTGAGTACCTCCGTTGGGGGAATAGGGGAGGAAGTGTCTTTGGGGTCCCCTAGACCCATAGACCTTATTTAGACCTTGTCCCCTATTAAGGACTTTTTTTCCTCCCAACCAAAGGGCGTTGGGGTAGTGGGGGCTCCTGCAAGCCAGTAAACGATTTGTCGCAGACGGTGATCCCCAGCAGCCTCCAATTAGGGTTAAATGGGGGCTGCTAGGGATCGTATTCTGCGACAAATTAATGTTAAAAGGGAACCCGGCGAAGCTGGTTGGGGGCCATTTAACCCTAATTGGAGGCTGCTGTGTGTCGCATTCTGCCACAAAACCATTAGACTTGTAGACCCTAACCCTGTAGCTCCCGGCTTGAGCTTGTCCGAAGCCTGCCCAGGGGCTACCGAAACCCTGCTTTTCGTGGACTCAATCTTCCCGGCCACCGTTTTGGCTATATGGCTCGAAAAGCACCTCCGAAAGTTGCTACGGCGAGCTTGGGACCCGAACTCTTAGGTGGAGGGTTCAAAGGTGCTTTTCAAGTCGATGTCGCGTGGCCTCGTGCCCGGGTCCCGGGGGGTTTTTGCTGCCTGTCTGACCCCTGTTTCTGGGTCCCTCCGAAAAGAAAAGATGGGCACGAAAGGCATAGAAGGCTCCCTCCCTCCCTAGCACAAGACTCGTATGCAAAAAAAAAGCATGAAATGGTCAACACACATTGTCAGTGTCAACCCAATCCTCCAATTGGTTCATCAATTGCTCACGGTTCACGTTCAAGCGCAAAAAATCAACAAGGTCAGGCTCACGCTGCCGCAACCCTCGAGTGGCCTTCTTAAGGTGTTCTACAGTCAAATCACCTACATCCTTAGGCAACAACTTAGCCACAACAAGCCTACCTCGAAGCTTACTCTCGCGATCCTTTGCTACAGCCCTCGCCTTCTTCTTCTCATTCTCCTTTACCAACTCAGACAACCGAAGGTAGCAGTAAGTTAGGTACCTGCACTCGGGTGAATCAAGGCGCTGGCTGACTCTATTCATCACTTGCTTCATGCGCCATGGTTCGCTAATCACCAACTTTAGGTACTTGCTACGGGCCACAATGAAATAAGATGGTACCAACACCATGCGTGTGCTTTGATTCTGGTCGAAGCATGCTCGCATGTAACGGAACACGGTCTCTCCAACCCGGTTGGTCGAGGACGTAAACCCATCACCGTTATTCACATGAGGCACAACATGCTTTTGAAATGTGTCATGCACCGCTGCAATCATGAGCAAAACCACCTCCCGTTGGTCATCCGGAAGGGTTTCCAGTGGTGGGAGATGAAAAAAGGCACCCTCTGGGTTATGCCACCAGTCCTCCACAAAGTCAATCCAACTCATTACGAAGTTCTTATAGTCCATTGCTCGCGATACCCCAAGCTTGTGGCTTTGGGACAAAAAAGGCAATCCGAATGAGGTCGTGTACCCCTCCAACAATTGCCACACAAACACAAAGAAAGGGTTATCCAACCAACCAATGAGCTCCGCATCAACATCGAACTTTAGGCTACTGTCTCGAATAACCTCGCGATAGTGCAGAACACCACGTGCTGTCGCACCAAAGGTGCAGAAGCGACCCAAAGAGCACCGAATCACCACGGGCTTGCGTTTACCGCGTGGTGGAGGATGCAATGCATCATGCGCATGCCGTGCCGCACGCCATGCCGACCGGTTCCATGTATGCACACGCTTTTGAATACGTTTCAATGCATGCAAAGGGGTTGCAATTTTGGAAACCTTCTCCTTCACGCCGATCTTGTCCTTGCGGTTGTGGACAAGGTCCAAGCGACCGGCATTCTCCGCCCATTCACAAAAAAGAGTGTTAAACCGAGTCAAAACAAGTGCCAAAATGTGGTCGTCGCATCCTTTGAACTTTAAAGGGTGGTAAGGGGTTGCTGGATGATCCCGCGCATGAGCCGCCTTGCGAGCCTCCTCAAGGAGTGCCGCGAGACCCCCGGCCACGCTGGTGTTCACGCTAGCGTTGTCCGCATACAATGTCCGAATAGCATACAACGGCGTGGGAGGAACGGCCAACTCGTGTTGAATGTCGTTGAGACGGCCCCAAATAAGCAAGATGCAATTCAAACAACCTTCAGCGGACTTATCAATGAGGTCAACCAAATCTAGCAACTCCGTTCCCCCCTCCCAACTCACGTGGACCTCAAAGCCATGCCTATCAAAGAAGGTGCCACTACCATCACAACCTAAAGCAAGATTCGCACAAGAACTCAAATCGGTAGTTTTGTTATTGGGCGATCGTTGCCGTCTTTCGTGCACCAAAGAGGATACCGGAGGTGGAATCGAACATAGTTTTGAAACCTACACCTCCCCATGTGGCCGGATTTTCGCAAGATGAAAGTCTCTAAAATGACCTATTTTGTATCCTTGAATCTAAGCATCATGGTGCAAGCATCGGAAGACACCAACCTCCATTGTCCCAAAACTTGTTGCTTACCACTCACACAAAACACCAACCGCAAATGTAGAACCACTGAACTCTTAGTTTGACGAACCAATCTACCACAATGGTAGATTAGCAATGGTGGCATCTTACAAATTGAGACCTTGTTGTTGAACTACGAACGTGCATACCTGAGGATGGAATCCGAAACTTTGTGGTCACGGAGCTCTTTGCAGACCAAGCAGGCCTACAAACTTCTTCTTGTTCTCGGCTGCATAGAAGTGAAGATAATCGACCGACATGGGTAAAACGGCGATCCGGACCAGAAAAAAAAATACAGAATAAAAAATATTGAGTTACTTAATGGAAACATGTAAAAAACGCATGCATACCGTTCAGGAATAAAAAGATAATTTCTCCGTTGACCACCCCAGTGTGGCGCGCAGGCGGCTTTGGACAAGCTGAGCTCCCCTGGTACCGGTGACGGTATGCAGACTGCGGCCCTAGCAGACTGCGAAAGACTGCGCACGAACAGGCGACACGCGTAACTGAAAAAACCACCGCAAATGACAGAAAGGTATGAATTTTATGTTGTTGTTCTAATTAGTTCGAATTTCACCTTCTGATCACTCTGTCACTTATTATTAATTACTGACAGATGTGTGATTGGCGAGCGTTGCCCTTTACTTCGCTGTTTTGAACGCATTTAGCGCTGTGCGCAAATCGACTCCCTCCCCCTCAATTTCAACTCCCTCCAAGTGAATATCCACTCCCTTCTACTCAATTTCTACTCCCTCCAAGTGAAATATATACATATATATATATACAAATACATGTATGTACATCTATATATATATTTATATATATACTCCCTTCCCCTCAATTTCAACTCCCTCCAAGTGAATATCCACTCCTTCCTACTCAATTTCACCTCCCTCCTGCTCAGTTTCCACTCCCTCCGAGTGAAAATCCACTCCCTCCAAGCGAATATCCACTCCCTCCTACTCAATTTCTACTCCTTATATACAAATACATGTATGTACATCTATGTATCTATATATATATATGAAAATGAGCAGCAGGGAGTTGAAAATGAGCAGGGGGGAGTGGATTTTCACTTGGAGGGGGTTGAAAATGAGCAGGGGGGAGTTGAAAATGAGCAGCAGGGAGTTGAAAATGAGTAGGAGGGAGTGGATTTTCACTTGGAGGGAGTTGAAAATGAGCAGGGGGGAGTTGAAAATGAGTAGGAGGGAGTGGATTTTGACTTGGAGGGAGTTGAAAATGAGCAGGGGGGAGTTGAAAATGAGTAGGAGGGAGTTGAAAATGAGTAGGAGGGAGTGGATTTTCACTTGGAGGGAGTTGAAAATGAGTAGGAGGGAGTTGAAAATGAGTAGGAGGGAGTGGATTTTCACTTGGAGGGAGTTGAAAATGAGTAGGAGGGAGTTGAAAATGAGTAGGAGGGAGTGGATTTTCACTTGGAGGGAGTTGAAAATGAGCAGGGGGGAGTTGAAAATGAGTAGGAGGGAGTTGAAAATGAGTAGGAGGGAGTGGATTTTCACTTGGAGGGAGTTGAAAATGAGCAGGGCGGAGTTGAAAATGAGTAGGAGGGAGTTGAAAATGAGTAGGAGGGAGTGGATTTTCACTTGGAGGGAGTTGAAAATGAGTAGGAGGGAGGTCAAAATGAGTAGGAGGGAGTGGATTTTCACTTGGAGGGAGTTGAAAATGAGCAGGGGGGAGTTGAAAATGAGTAGGAGGGAGTTGAATATGAGTAGGAGGGAGTGGATTTTCACTTGGAGGGAGTTGAAAATGAGCAGGGGGGAGTTGAAAATGAGTAGGAGGGAGTGGATTTTCACTTGGAGGGAGTTGAAAATGAGCAGGGGGGAGTTGAAAATGAGTAGGAGGGAGTGTATTTTGACTTGGAGGGAGTTGAAAATGAGCAGGGGGGAGTTGAAAATGAGTAGGAGGGAGTTGAAAATGAGTAGGAGGGAGTGGATTTACCAGTAAGGTATCGTTCCCTTATCTGGCGATAAAATAATGCAATTATTTTATAAATTTGGGCTGCAGAACGGTTCAAAACATCCTTGTCGCCTTTTAGCAGAAGATCAGTTGCAGTAGATCAGTTGCAGTCGTTTTTTCGGTTGTCGTAAATGCGCGTGTCGCCTGTTCGTGCGCAGTCTTTCGCAGTCTGCTAGGGCCGCAGTCTGCATACCGTCACCGCCCTGGTACCGGAATTTTGGGGAGAGGGGGAGCTAGGTGGGTATTTGGCTTAAGCCAGTCCGGCGATGGCTTAAGCCAGTCCGGCGCCTGGCTTAAGCCGCGGTGCCGCGGCTTAAGCCAGGCGGCGCCGCGGCTTAAGCCAGAATTAAGCCGCGGCGCCGCGCCTGTTCAGCCGCTGAAGTACTACAGACGAAAAATGAGAACGCAACAGAATTTAACAGAAATTCCGGTGTAAAATGGTTCAGACATTCATATTCAGACCACATGGAGGGCCCAGGAGGTCAAGGAGTCATTGAGGAAGAAGTGGAGTATGAGTCCTCGGATGATGATGAGCCCATCAAGCAACAACGGGTAGGAACCGAGGCAATGCAACGGCCGCAGTACCAAACCTCGCAATTTGTTAAGCAAATAGACAAGATGACCCGGGACAAGCTTGGTGAAAAACAAAAGATGGTGAGACCTGATTTTGTGGTGCCCCACACCAACCTCAATACCAACATGCGTAATGATCCGTTATTGTATGTGGCTCCAATGATTTATGTGTGGGATCCCCCAAGTCAATATGGTGTTGAAGTGAAGTGTCAAGGAGGTGATCACAAGATGCACTTGAACCAATGGCGTGATTGTTTGGCATATGATCTAGGCGGGCCCGTGTACCTTCGGAGGAGATTTTTGAAATGCCAAAAGGCCACTTGCAAGCTCGAACCCAAGACAAGGACCGTTCGGGCGGAAGGACTAGAATTTTATCCTTTTCTACACACCGCCAAGCGCGCGTTCACGAAGCGCTTGAGCGACTTCGTGATCGCGGCTTGTGTGAACGGGACGCCACTCTCCAAGATTCAACAAGATATCTTGGAAATCCAAAGGCAAGAGTGGTTGAGGAAAAAGTTGGAGTTCCAAATGAACTTCACAATGACTCAAACAGAAGGGGAACGCCGCGCAATTTTCTTGGGCCAAGAAATCCCGTATCCGGAATTTATCAAGTTCGAAGATTACATGTACGTCCCATGCCGTGCATTAATCAAAGAAATTATTTTGCAACATTGGGAGCGGTACAAAGATTTCTACTTTTGGCACATGGCAATGATGGGGGCTGACAAGTGTTCGGCGGACATGACATTCAAAAGAGCTAAAATCATTGTCACCAAGCAAGGAAAACGCTATGCACCCCAATGGAAAGGAGTTTACCGAATCCTCAACGAAGCCGGCATGGTCATTAGTTGGGCATTGACTCGAACACAAGCCACCCAAGTGTCACAAGTATGTAGGCGAATCCTTACGGTGTTTGTTTTCTTCTACATCATCATTTAACAATGTTTGTTGGTTTGCATTAGGTGGAAGAAGTTGCCACGCGGCCCAATGTGCAAAGCAATTTGGAGTGGCATTCAGACAATTGTTGCCAAGAGAAGGACAAAATACAAGAATTGTTTGCCACAGCAGGAAAAACCGTCAAACTGAAGCTCGACAAAGCCCACGCTGTCTTCCGGTTTGTATTCCTGAAGCAAAAACGATTCACTACTATCTTTGTATGCACACATTGTCATTGCTTTCATTATGTGCTAGATTGAATAAGCCGATTCCGAAGTCCAAGCCATTTTCCGCGGACCATCGTGAAGCTGTCTCCGATGTCTTCCGTGGCCCCGGTGTCGGGAGCAAGACGACGCGTGCATCGAGCTCGCGTACAAACGAAAAGGAAGAAATGATTACAATGCTAAATGCTCTTGTGACACCCTCTCGCCTCAACTTGTATAGTGCGACGGCTAGTGGTGATTTATGCCGTGAGGTTAAAAACATGCTTGGTCATGTTCGTGCAGGATGCATTGTTGATTGCTTTTACGTGGGTTCACAATTGGATGAGACTTTGCATCGTGCTCAGAACCAAGCTGTAATTTCGGGCAATCTTGGTGTAGCACTCGGAGAAGCATTGCTTGGATTGTTTTTGCATGGTTATAATTCCCGGTTGTTTCAACGGCTATATAAAGAACGGTCCATCAATGAGATTCGCTTTGACCGCATTTGCCCACATTTGTTGAGGGATCCTCTTTTGAGCCCCATGGATTGTCATGTAATGGATATTGATTTGGCCAAACTAAAACCCCCTAAGGGTGTGCATTTTGGTATTGTTCCGAATGCTGACTTGGGCGGTTCGGAGTCCAATGCATTGCTTGAGGTTGCTGCAGAGAATGTGACGGAATATGACGAATACACACTTGTGCGTGATGCATTGGAAGGTGTTCATCCGGCTAATATGGAGGCCATTGTGGATGAGGATGATGGTGAGATAGAGGTTAATCTCCCTCAAAAACGTCCTCACAACACTCTTTCGGCAGAGGAGAAGGCAGAGGCCAATGCTAAGAAAGCAAAAAACAAGGTGAGTGCCACAGAATATTTGCATTCCAAGAAGCAATGTGTCACACGCCTCAAGTGGAATGATTCCGAGAAGGCATTGTTTTCTATCCTTGCTCCTCGTTTTCCCAAAGGTGACTCGGTAGATTTTCCTGCCATGACACTTCTCTGGAACAATGTTCTCAAGGCAGATGGTTGGTTTGAGGGTTTGCAGTATGACTTGAATCCACGTGATCGTGTAGCACTCAACAACCACCATGATTATCGGAACAAGAAACAGGCACAGCAAGCTACCCCAGCAGAGGTGCAAGATATGACACAACCGGTTGCCCAACAAGCCACTCAACCCCTACCTGCTCCTCCTCAAGTTGCCAGTGATATGCTTTTGATGATTCAGCAGGTTGATACTCACTTGGCTCAGTTGTATGCTCGGACTGCATGTGGTGAACAACTTTTGCCAGCTGAGTTGCATCGGTGTAAGCAGCTTTTGGAGTGGCGGGCTCAAGTGTCGAAGACTAAGGACATTTCACATTACATGTCTGAGTTTTATGTTCCATGCCTTCAGGGTTTGCCTGTGTGACGTTGGGTTTGCCACTGCTGAGGTCCAAGTCAAGTCAAACTGCATAAACTGCTCGAAATGATCGGACCGGCCCGTTTAGATCGTTTTACGCGGTTTGTTCAAGGACCGGTCTGGACCGGTCTGGACCGGTCTTCTGGTAAACTAAAACGAACCGCATAAACTGCATAAACTGTCCGGTCTGCATAAACTGCTCGAAATGATCGGACCGGCCCGTTTAGATCGGTGACGGTATGCAGACTGCGGCCCTAGCAGACTGCGAAAGACTGCGCACGAACAGGCGACACGCGCATTTACGACAACCGAAAAAACGACTGCAACTGATCTACTGCAACTGATCTTCTGCTAAAAGGCGACAAGGATGTTTTGAACCGTTCTGCAGCCCAAATTTATAAAATAATTGCATTATTTTATCGCCAGATAAGGGAACGATACCTTACTGGTAAATCCACTCCCTCCTACTCATTTTCAACTCCCTCCTACTCATTGTCAACTCCCCCCTGCTCATTTTCAACTCCCTCCAAGTCAAAATCCACTCCCTCCTACTCATTTTCAACTCCCCCCTGCTCATTTTCAACTCCCTCCAAGTGAAAATCCACTCCCTCCTACTCATTTTCAACTCCCTCCTACTCATTTTCAAGTCCCTCCAAGTGAAAATCCACTCCCTCCTACTCATTTTCAACTCCCTCCTACTCATTTTCAACTCCCCCCTGCTCATTTTCAACTCCCTCCAAGTGAAAATCCACTCCCTCCTACTCATTTTCAACTCCCTCCTACTCATTGTCAACTCCCCCCTGCTCATTTTCAACTCCCTCCAAGTGAAAATCCACTCCCTCCTACTCATTTTCAACTCCCCCCTGCTCATTTTCAACTCCCTCCAAGTGAAAATCCACTCCCTCCTACTCATTTTCAACTCCCTCCTACTCATTTTCAAGTCCCTCCAAGTGAAAATCCACTCCCTCCTACTCATTTTCAACTCCCTCCTACTCATTTTCAACTCCCCCCTGCTCATTTTCAACTCCCTCCAAGTGAAAATCCACTCCCTCCTACTCATTTTCAACTCCCTCCTACTCATTTTCAACTCCCCCCTGCTCATTTCCAACCCCCTCCAAGTGAAAATCCACTCCCTCCTACTCATTTTCAACTCCCTCCTACTCATTTTCAACTCCCCCCTGCTCATTTTCAACCCCCTCCAAGTGAAAATCCACTCCCCCCTGCTCATTTTCAACTCCCTGCTGCTCATTTTCAACTCCCTCCAAGTGAAAATCCACTCCCTCCTACTCATTTTCAACTCCCTCCTACTCATTTTCAACTCCCCCCTGCTCATTTTCAACCCCCTCCAAGTGAAAATCCACTCCCCCCTGCTCATTTTCAACTCCCTGCTGCTCATTTTCAACTCCCTCCAAGTGAAAATCCACTCCCTCCTACTCATTTTCATCTCCCTGCTGCTCATTTTCAACTCCCCCCTGCTCATTTTCAACTCCCTCCAAGTGAAAATCCACTCCCTCCTACTCATTTTCAACTCCCTCCTACTCACACACAAGTGTCCCCCCACCGATCCAACCATCGACTTGCACACTATTGTTGTCACTGGAAATTCCGTCCCTCACCTGCCCTTGCACACTTGGCACGAAGAAAGCATTGTTCCATCTTTTTTTGTGCAATGTGCAAAAGAATGTGTAAAACAATGTGCAAGAGATGTGCTTCCCGATGATGAAAGTAGTATACATTGTGGAGCCGTAGCTCAAAACTGGGGGCCATGGAGGCATAACCCAACCTTACACAGGCGAACCGTGAAGGCATGGAACATAAACTCAGACTTGAAATTTGAAATGTCCTTAGTTCTTCGACACTTGAGCCCGCCACTCCCAAAGCTGCTTACACTGATGCAACTCAGCTGGCGAAAGTTGTTCCCCACATGCAGCCCGAGCATACAACTGAGCCAAGCGAGTATCAACCGAGTCAGCCGAGTCAACCATATTGTGAATGTGTGCATGCAATTGATCATTATACGCGGCCTGCTGCGCACTCAGGCCCCCAGGAGCCTGATTCACGGTGGTTAGCGCATCTGAAAGCTCAAGGGCAGCATTCAGCTCTTCCTTCAGCGGCGGACCGCTACCCCTACCCTGACCCCTACCTCTTCCCTTTGTAGCACCCTTTGGACCATCCCCTCGCTTAGCGGCCTTCCTGACAGTTGGCTGCACGGTTCGCTTGGCGGCCACCGGCGGGGGAACAGGTCGTGGTGCTTGTGCACCTGCCACATGGACCTGTGTGGAGGAGGCTCGCATGTCCACAAATTGGTTCAGTAGCCTCTCCTCTTCTTCGAGAAAGACCCCTGCATCCTGTCCCTGGTCGGAAAGATGAGTTGCCACTCGATCCACATTATTTATATATTGACGCATCCGGGACTGCAGGTTCCCAAGGGAGCGGACAATCTGCTCGCGTTTCGTTCTGGCTGGCAAATCAGCCCACGAGGAGATGTCGGTCAATATAATGTCATCGTCTGTAGCATGGATTGCCACGGGTACCTGCACTGTGGGTAGGGGGAGGCGTTGGCTGCTGCATTTGGCACTGACAAGGACCTGAGTTGCAGTCTGAAATTGTTTTAAAATAAAAATTGGATTGAACAACCCAAGATGGAAGCCGACTGAAGATGACCGATGATGCAAAACAGCAAAATAGTGACGACATGGATGCCCGACTCGGACAGCAAGTCCACAACTACACCAAAACTTCGTATAGGCACCATCCTCAGCCAATGGCTCGAACAGACAAACATAATGTGGACAGTTCATGTAACGCGAAGTGCAGCTGGATTCACTTCGCTTTACCTCATAAACTATATTTTTGCCTTGGATTTGGTGCACACGATTGGAGATCGCACAGAATCTCGGTAGGTCTACCAACTCCGTCTCAAGTGAATCGTGACACTGCCGATCATAGTTCCATAAGGGTGCCGCCCTGTTAGCAACTATATATTGGGCCTCCCTGGACATGTCATACTCATACACGAGGTACGCAGTTGAAGCATTCATCTGCTGGAGCATTCTATCAAACGCCCAGCTTGTCACCTTGCCTGAAACGAACTTGACATAGAATGGGAAGGTCTGGTTAGCTATTTGGTGATTGGCGTGCCGCTGATTCACCATTTCAGTATATTCAAGTTTATAGCCCTCCTTGGAGAGCAAGTGCAAAACAGATAAAAAAATGTGGTAGTAACCTTTTCTTGTGGTTAGGTGGCGCTTTATGCGGCAATTCAAAGACTCAGCCCTCTGTGTGGACTTGCAGCCGAAGGTAAAAACTTCTACCTGCCATGCAACACACCAACGGTCAAGACGATGTAGGGGGGATCTGACTCCAAGGTAGTCCTTGACAGTTTTCCAGCGGGGGTCCTCCAGAATTTTGCGCCAGAGAATATCAGCAGCGTCCTTATCTGGGCACTCCTGAACCTGTCGGATGGCGCTCTCAAGAGCAGTGAAATCGTGTTGCTCGAGGGAGTTTCGGCAGTTTTCGGTAAGATTTTTGTAAATGTGAAAAAGGCAGAGGAAGTGAGCAGTTCGGTCCGGGGGGAAAACCCTGGGAACGGACCCCAAGAGGGCGTATGCAGCATCACTGAACAAAACGCGGGGTGCACAACCGGTTGCCTTTATCCACTCCTGCCAGAGCCACTCATAATCCTCTGCATTTTCACTGCTTGGCATGCAGCCCTGAGCCAGGAGAAGGGTTTGGCCATGTTCGTTGATACCGCAAAACAGGGCCAATGCCTCGCCGTACCGATTCGATTTGTACGTGTTGTCTTCAAAAATGACTTGTGCATATTTTCTGGCGTTTTTTACTTGCTCTGGCGTCATAAAAAACCATCTTCGTACAACACCAGTGACTGGGTCAGGGGCTTCATGATTGAAATACCAGGCAGGATCTGCCTGTTTGAGCATTTTCAGGTGGTTAATCAAACGTGCAAGATCATTTGGGCCCATCTTGCGTTCGATGGACTTGAAAAAATTTTGGATGTGCTGGGTTGAAAACCCTTTGATTGCTGGGTACGCGTCCTCGCTATATTTCTTCCTCAAATTTATAAGAATTTGCCCCGGCATTTCACGGTGCTCATACGCCCGCTCAATGTCGTGCCAGAGCTCATCAGGGAGGGCTGATTTGTCCAGTGGGGGGGCCTCCTCCTCGTCAGGCCACCAATGGTCAGAGTGGTCCCAATTACACTCGGTTAGCTTCCACAGGCCCGTGCCAGCATCATGGGTTAGCGTTGCACCATATGGACACAAATCAGACTTCGTGAGAGGCCGGGGATGCTTTTCTGGGCGTGCTCTACTGGTCTCCTTTAGGGGCCCGTGTTGTTTTAGGCGTCCCCAAATGCGACAACCAATACGTGCCCAATTACTCCCCCCTGCAGACTTGCTGGTAACGCTGTTATGTATTGCCAACTCCCCCCGAATCTTATTCAGGTATGCAACAGCTTCGGTATGGGACCGGAAGGTGCAGCCAACCTCGTCTCCACGTCGGGGGGAGTGCTCGGAGGGACAATGGGCTTCGCGTTTCACGCGTTTGCGGGGGGGGATGTCGAGATGAGGTTTAGGATCAGAACGCGGTGACTGGGCGGCACTAAACTCATGCTTAATTAAGGGGGCCGGATCCGTAGATTCCGTGGGTCCCGAGTCAGATGCCGGGGTTGGAGATAGGATGGCAGGGGGGTTTCTTACGGGGGCAGGTCTGGATGAAACTGCCACTTCCGCGGGTTCCGTTTTGACGTTGTCCAACATTGATGAAGAAACAGATCTCAAGGTCGCACAAAATGGATCGTCATATACACCCTCAAAAAGCAAGGTCATCTGGGCGGGGGTAGGGTGGCCCATGGACGTGTGGAGGGACCAAAAGTTGGTTCGAAGGAAGTCTGCGGTTTGATCCTGCAGCGGGATGCAGTTCCATGCAACACCACCGCGGAGACGAAACAGGACAAGAACCCGTTCGTTACGGACCCAGTCACCGGTTCTGCGTGAAACTCTACAAATTCGCTGATTTTGAACGGGCACACCAGTGATGATCCTCACCAGATCTGAGATGGCAGCCTCACTGATATCCTTAGGCACACACAGAACGAGGGTTCTGTCGGGGAGTGCCACGAAAATGGGGATCTCCTTCCTCGCACATCGTCCCTTGTGGAGTAGTTGACACGGTGAGCGTCTTCGCCGCCGTTGGTGGTGTCTACGATGCCTCCGATGGAGAAGGGAGAGAACAACAGCGGCCGAAACGAGACCACAAAGGACTATGGTCAGCCCCACAAGGCTCCAGCCGACATCGCAGATTGCGCAGAGCAAAAGCATTAAGATGGACATGTCTACAACGAGAGATGAACGTGAGAGGCTAACCCCCATTATTGATTCACAAAGGTCCTCTGATGCACGAACTTGATAGGCCACCGCCTGACTATTGATTTACCAGGGCCTCTGATGCACGAACTTGATAGGCTACCCTCTGACTATTGATTTACCCAGGGCCTCTGATGCACGAACTTGATAGGCCACCCCCTGATTATTGATTTACCGGGGGCCTCTGATGCACGAACTTGATAGGCTACCCCCTGATTATGGAGTCAACAAGGGCCTCTGATGCACGAACTTGATAGGCTACCCCCTGACTATTGATCTACCTGGGGCCTCTGATGCACGAACTTGATAGGCTACCCCCAGATTATTGATTTTCCAGGGGCCTCTGATGCACGAACTTGATAGGCCACCCCCTGACTATTGATTTACCAAGGGCCTCTGATGCACGAACTTGATAGGCTACCCCCTGACTGTTCATTTACTGGGGGCCTCTGATGCACGAACTTGATAGGCCACCCCCTGACTATTCACTTACCAGGGGCCTCTGATGCACGAACTTGATAGGCTACCCCCTGACTGTTCATTTACTGTGGGCCTCTGATGCACGAACTTGATAGGCCACCCCCTGACTATTCACTTACCAGGGGCCTCTGATGCACGAACTTGATAGGCTACCCCCTGACTGTTCATTTACTGGGGGCCTCTGATGCACGAACTTGATAGGCCACCCCCTGACTATTGATTTACCAGGGGCCTCTGATGCACGAACTTGATAGGCTACCCCCTGACTGTTCATTTACTGGGGGCCTCTGATGCACGAACTTGATAGGCCACCCCCTGACTATTGACTTACCAGGGGCCTCTGATGCACGAACTTGATAGGCTCCCCCCTGACTGTTCATTTACTGGGGGCCTCTGATGCACGAACTTGATAGGCCACCCCCTGACTATTCACTTACCAGGGGCCTCTGATGCACGAACTTGATAGGCTACCCCCTGACTGTTCATTTACTGGGGGCCTCTGATGCACGAACTTGATAGGCCACCCCCTGACTATTGATTTACCAGGGCCTCTGATGCACGAACCTGATAGGCTACCCTCTGACTATTGATTTACCACGGGCCTCTGATGCACGAACTTGATAGGCTACCCCCTGATTATTGATTTACCGGGGGCCTCTGATGCACGAACTTGATAGGCTACCCCCTGATTATGGAGTCAACAAGGGCCTCTGATGCACGAACTTGATAGGCTACCCCCTGACTATTGATCTACCTGGGGCCTCTGATGCACGAACTTGATAGGCTACCCCCTGATTATTGATTTACCAGGGGCCTCTGATGCACGAACTTGATAGGCCACCCCCTGACTATTGACTTACCAGGGGCCTCTGATGCACGAACTTGATAGGCTACCCCCTGACTGTTCATTTACCGGGGGCCTCTGATGCACGAACTTGATAGGCTACCCCCTGACTATTGAGTCAACAAGGGCCTCTGATGCACGAACTTGATAGGCTACCCCCTGACTATTGATTCACCCGGGGCCTCTGATGCACGAACTTGATAGGTTACCGTCTGACTCATGTATGGCAAGACATTGCCCTCCCCAGCCTTGAAGGATGCGGGGGGATGAGGGGGGGTGGAGGGGGAGGTGAGGGCTGAGCTGGGGGGGAGGGGAGGGAGGGGAGGGGGGAGGGTTGGGGGGCTTGGGGGGTTGGAGGGGGAATTGGGGGGGCCCCGGGATGGGAGGAGGGTGCGGGGGGGGGGGGGGGCGGGGGAGGAGGATGTTGGAAAAGCTGGAGGGGCGTAGGGGGGAGAGGGGTGGGGGGGCTTGGGGGGGTTGGAGGGGAGGTTTGGGAGGGCCCGGGGGGGGGGAGCGTAGGGGGGAGTAAAGGGGTAAAAGGGGGGAACACTGGGGCGTCTGATGTACGACGGGCATCAACTCAATTGGTGATTGAATCATGAATCATTCACAGGCCCACGCACGACAGGCAAGGGAACGAAACAAATCAATAGCAGAAGGATTGAGCAAGTAAAATGTGCGAATCCAGTACATCATTTTCAAGGATCCACTAGCATTTGTTCACACTTGGGTTAAACGGGAGAAACATATGGGGAGTCAGAATCAGGCTGATGACGACAACGCTAACTGACACTTATAAGCACGTGGGGGTAAACCATAAAAACTGGCCGGTAACCTGGAAACAAAACTCGCTGGCTGGGATTCGGCCCAGAGGGTGCCGTAGCTTGGTTATCGCCCCCCTGTAGGGGGACCCTCTGGCACTCGAGGTTCCCGGGGTGTGACCACACAGGATCCGCACATCTGTGGCGTCACGTACCTTCCCCTAGCCTCGGTAGCTGCCTTACCTGCACTAATTGGCCAGCGCCGTTTCCCAGGTCCCTTCTGACCTGTTTTTAAGGTCAGGAACAAGGTTCACGCCCACTTACAACGTGGGTTGGGTCTGTATAATTCTCTTGAACCCATTTCGGTTCAAAATTCGAGTTCCCTTAACCGCACCCACGCAACTAAGAAGCAAACGACGCAAACGCACTGTAGCTGTGGTGTCTTTGTAGCCTGTATCAGCCATTACTCTCAAGGTTGGACAAAGGAAAAGGGTTCGGTCCGGTCAAACCAGTCAAATCAGACGAAATGGGGTAGATCTGAATAATACTCTTGAGGCTAAAAAATAGCGTGTTGTAACAACACCTGCGGTAACAGAAACCAGTACCTGTACCTGCAATCTGTCTCACCTGGTGAAACCAGATGGAAAGTAAGCACTGGGATCCGGTCAAGATCAGGTCAAATGAGACGAAATAGGGTGCCCTTTGGCTCCAAAAAATGAACAAACACCCCAATAGCGCCAAAGAGAAAGTCACAGGGCTAGACAAGCGCGTATCAGGTAGGAGGTCAGTAGGAGGTCAAACAGAATTCACCGCGCAGAGAAAGGAACAGAATGCAATGGAGCCTGGCCTTTCAATATTATATCTGGGTCCGGGAACCGGTATCAAGGGTAAAACTTGCCAAGCAAACAGCAGTCTGCTGACCCCCCCGCCGTAGGCCGTAGGCTCCTCCGTCTTTGGCACTGTAGGCGACGATGGGAGGACTGCTGCTGGCATGCATCGGCGAGACGCTCGCCCAACAGTGATATATCATACCTTCCTCTTCTGCCATCTTCACTTGTTCCTCACGACGGGCAGGCATTGTGGATACTGAAGAAGGGGTTCTAGAATCCGGGAAGAGCGCATGATCGGGAACTACATCCGTATGCAGCAGACGTACTGTTCTGTGCCAATTACGTAAAATATTCCTAAGGTCTAAGTCGCTTAGTTCTAGCGATAGAGGTGACAAATCAACCTCGCTACCGCGTAAAACAAGGGAAACGACCCACTCTGCACCACAGCACGCAAACACTGCACACGACCAACCATCTGGCTGATGTACACAGTGAAATTTCTTAAGGTTCGGGTCAGTAGAGAATGGCCATGGCTGGTGCTGGTTATGCACCTGCCAATGCCGCTTAAGGAGGTCCCACAGAACGGTTCCACGCTGTTGCCGTTGGGCAGAATTCGGACACAGAGAATCCAGAATCCACACTTCAGGGGACGAGAGCAGATGAAGAAAAATTGCCACCCACCAGTGCCCCTGCTCGCCACAGACCAAAATAAACCAATCGAGGGCAAAGAGGTTTTCCTTCTGTGGCAAGCACTTTTTGCGCCAAAGGGTAACAGGCCAGACCCTTCGCTGGAGGCCGAGTTTCCGATGGAGGAGCAAATTCATGAGTTGCACTCGAATTTCAATCAAATTATCTCCGATCCAACGATCACCCCCCAATTGTTCCGTTATTTCACGGTTTGTCAAGAAAATGCTCAGGACTCTGATGCCATCTACCCCAGATGCAGGGCCCTCGGGAGGAGATGGGGTGTCGTCGGCATCAATATATACCGGGTGAGGAGGTGAGGAGGTTGAAGCTGGCTCAGGGCTAATGGGTCCGTGCAGCGCAGTGGTGCCGGGGTTAGCAGCTTGCATGGGCTCCGGAGATTCCACGTCGGCCATTGATGGCCACCAAACGTGTTCACGCGGCCAAAGAGCAGGGTCATCCCCTAAATCTTCCCCCCGTGGTGCAACGAGGCCGTTCAAATGAGCCTCGTACAGCCGTCGGCTATCCCCACAAAGGATGTCTTTCGCCCCATTGATTCTCTGAATGACACTGATGTCAAACCTCTGAGCCCACAGCACCAGTTTCCGATACCGTTTTTTAACGACGGCCTCATCGGCCCCACGCGGCAGACCTAGCAGTTCATGAGCCCACGGACGGCTCATGTCAAGCTGCTCCAAAACGGGTTGGCGGGCATCGTGGGTATCCTCCCACCCTACTTGTGCCTGCACTCGGGCCCAAAGATCGTCCTTGTTTCGCAAGGAGAGGAAAGAGATTGCTGTCTGGGTGAGCTCGCCCCGCTCTTCGGCCTCCTGGAGGAAAAAATCCTGCACCTTTTTTCGAAAAGGAGAGTCCCCTAAGGATGCGACCCACGTTTCCAATTTTTGGATACAGGCACGGAGTTCTATTTTCTCCGTGCACTTGTGGATCTGTCTCTTTACCTCATCCCAATCTTGGGACAGATCTATATCACCGATACTAGACGGCCCCGATGAAGCCGTCGAAGATTGAGAAGGTTGTGAGGTTTGTTGGCTTGACGTAGGCGTCAAAGTAAGAGGGGTAGAAGGGGTGGGGAGCTCTGGTGAAGAGGACGTTTGGGAGGTGAACTCGCCTAGATCCGGCATGTCCAGATTTGGGGGTGTTTGCGAAATCCCTTCGTCTTCCGCGTCGTCCACCATCACCTCTGCTTCTGGGTCAGGTATGGCCTCGGCTGCAACCGGTTGGTCTGACGGCTGGGATGGGTTAGGCTTCGGGTCAGGCTTTGGGTCAGGCTTCGCGCTTTGGGACTCAGGTTTGGGTGTGGAGATGGGCGCAGAGGTTAGTACTTGGTGCCCACCCTCGGGCGTGAGTGTTTGTACCTCGGCTTGCGAGGCAAAGGAGACGCGCCGCTTCTTGTGCTTTTGTGGGCCAGGCACGCTCCCCATTAAATCCATCAGAGATGGCCCTTCCGCTGCCCTGGCTGCAGCATATGCCGTTGCCTTGGCCTTCTTTTCATCGGAGATTGGTGTCTTCGGTGGCATTCTGGAAGTGCACGTCATGATCCAGGCGATTGGGGTTGAAAGCCGGTGCGTGCATCACAACTGAGGGCTTGGGTTGTCACACACGGAACGCAAAACGTGTCAACCTGTACCAACTCCCTTCAAGCGGAAGTCCACACCCTCCTTCTCAATATGTACACACACACACACACACACATATATATATATGTATGTATGTATGTATACAGATATATATATATATATGTGTGTGTGTGTGTGTGTGTGTCTGTATATATCTATATACATATATATATATATATATATATATATATATACATATATATATATATATATATATATATATATATATATATATATATATATATGTATGTATATATATATGTATATATATGTATATATATATATATATATATATAGATGTACATACATGTATTTGTATATATATGTATATATTTCACTTGGAAGGAGTAAATATTCAGTAGGAGGGAGTGGATTTTCACTCGGAGGGAGTATACATACATACATATACATACATACATATATATATATATATATATATATATATATATATATAGATACATAGATGTACATACATGTATTTGTATATAGGGAGTAGAAATTGAGTAGGAGGGAGTGGATATTCGCTTGGAGGGAGTGGATTTTCACTCGGAGGGAGTGGAAACTGAGCAGGAGGGAGGTGAAATTGAGTAGGAAGGAGTGGATATTCACTTGGAGGGAGTTGAAATTGAGGGGAAGGGAGTGTATTTTCACTTGGAGGAAGTATACAGCAATATATATATATATATGTATATATGTATATATATCTACATACATACATACATACATACATCTACATATATATATATACATACATATATATATATATATATATATATATATGTATGTATGTATATATGTATACATATATAGATATATATATATATATATATATAGTCATAGTCATAGTCATAACCACTTATCATGCCGTCTACTGGAGTTACCGGGCATCTCGCGCCGACAGGTGGTTCCTGCCTCGCTCGATCCCGTGGGTCCCAGGGCTGCCTGAGGTGGCCCACAGCATGACGGAGGACCCAGAGGACCGGGGATACCGGGCAACCAGGCTTTGGGGGCAGTGGCAACTGCAAAGCGTTAGCATTAGCAACGGCGACGGACGCTGGCCCGTTTGTTCGCCGGGGGTAAGGGGGCAAGGCAAAGCAGCGCAGCAGCATCGCAACAAGCAGAAAGCAAGGGCACCTCTGTCCGTCGCAAAGCAGCAACCAAGGAACAAAGCAGCACGCATGCGGCGAAGCGAGAGCTGACCCTCCATCGTTCACGTTGCCCCGCCACTGTGGAGACACCCAACACCCATGACCCCACGTAATCCATTGTCGTCCGCGTCCTCGAAACTGCCCACCACCCCTGACTCCACGTATCCCTCTGCCAGCACGCACTAGCCTGTATGTGCACAGCCAGGATTTCTGGGAGGCTCCAGCCTAGCCTGGCCCTCAGCTTTAATTGCCCCCATGTTTCCACATTCTACGCCATCTTCCCACCGCACCAGTCCCCTAGTATAGTACAGAAACACGTTACCAACTCCACGTCCCCGTGGCCCCGTGCTGCCCCCACACCCCAGATATATACCATGCTGGCATCCCATGTCAGGGGCCAGCGCCCAGTCTGCATCGAGGCATTCACTTGCCCACATATAATATATCTTGAGGGTCTACAGGGGGGGACGCCGGCCGCTTTGCGACGGGAGTGGCGCAACCCGTGAATGTCGCTGGCTGGGATTCGGGCTGGTGGGTGCCGTAGCTTGGTTATCGACCCCCTGTAGGGGTACCCACCAGAGGCTCGCCCCGGGCCGTGGTTACCAGGTGCACCTCATCTGGCCCACATACAATGCCCTGGCGCCTACCCTTGACCCTTACCTGCACTGATTGGCCAGCTTCCGTGGTTGCGCCTCTTCCGCCACAGCAGCGGCCAGGCCGCAGGTTCGGCCCCCACCGACGACGTGGCGAGCCTACTTATAGCATTGGCCCGCGCGTCACCCCCCGGACCACTCAGCATGCCGCTCCCCTGCCCTCCTCGCCTCTAGCCGACCGGACTGGCGCCCCCCAGGGGTATGCTGTTACAGTGGTGAGGCGACTGCATACTCTTCACTACGACGCCGCGCAGTACCGCTGTTGCCACGCCGACGCCACCTGCTAGCCGCCACGACACTCACCACTGCAACCACAAGGCCATGGTCAGAGGTTAGACTATGTACATGCCCGCAGGCACGGTCCCTCTAGTTTGTTAACGGGGCCAGGGGATGCCCCCGCGCTCCCCCTGAGTTGTTAGAGGGGTCAGGGGGACACCCCAGTACCGCCATGCATCCCCGTGCTCCCCCACTGTACGGTTCCCCAGTACCGCCGCATTCCCCCACCGTACGGACTCCAGTACCGCCGCATACCCCCACCATACGGTCCCCTGTACCGCCGCGTACACCCCCACGATGTCAGTACACCGTCATCTGGAACTTCCCCGCTGCTCCCCCACTGTACGGCTCCCCAGTACCGCCGCGTACCCCCGCCGTACGGATCCCAGTACCGCCACGTTGACCCCCAAGACTCCAGTACTCCGCCACCTGGAAGTCCACGTGCCCCCTGTGAGCGCTCCCTCCAGGCTGCCATGCCGTCTCCACGACGCCCGCCATACTGTCCCCCTGATGACCCCACCGTCATAACCTTCCACGCACACATCTGCGCCCCGTCGCCGCTCCTGGGGCCTGCAGGCTGACCCCGCAACCCCGTGTAACACTCCCAGGGGGCGCCGCAGCGCTGTAACCCCCAAACAACTCCGTGCACCCCCGGTGTATCCCGAGCAACCACTCCCAAGACTGCCGTAGCCGGGCCGCCAGTAGAGACCCCGGTGCCATGGGAATACCCTACAGGGGTTTGGGCCTTATTACCCTGGTCGGGACGACCCATGACACCTCACTGTTGTATGCGGCGACCCGGGGCAGGCGGGTGAAGCATCCCTGTCCGACCCTCATGCACGGGGGCAGTACGGCTCACCATCAGGCCGGCACGACCTGTCACATCGCGTTGGCCGTCATACGCCGCCTGCCAGTACCGCACAATCAGGCCGCGTAGGCACTGCTTCTCAGGCGCCACTCCCTCCGCTGCGTCCAGCGTAGGGATGGTAGCTGGTGCACCCACAATTCCCATCCCCATCAACCTGCACCCCCGGCACCCACCACTCCGTCACCATTTCCTCCGTGATGCCACAACCAGAGTATCCGTGAGTCGCCCTCCAGAGCCGCCCACCACAGCATCAGGGGCAGGGCCGCAGACGGCGCTCCAGGGCACCGTACCCCTTCCACTCGGACGCTCTTCAGGCCACCCTGGATAGTCGTCCAGGCACTTGAGGACATCCGTCCAGAGTGCCGCAGTGCCCACCTCGTCTTAGGCCACCCCCTGTCGGCATGCTCCTGACATGTCCCGCACAGCGGGGCGGAGGCACACTGATGAACCCAAACGGACACCGTCTCCCCGCACCCGTGGCATCGCTGCGGAAGCACAGACCGCGATGGAACGCAGCTACCATCACAGCACTGCGACCACAGGTCCTGCCATACATCGCACCACGCGTCCTGGAGCCCGAGCAAAGCCCCTGTCAGCGTGCGTGCTGTGGCACTACTGAGGAGGCTGCGCCTCGCCTCCTCCCACGTGGACACCGGGCGGAGTATCGGTCGTCCGTCGGGCATCTCCGGCAGGCTCTCAAGCAGCCGGGGCCACCGCGCCACCTTGGGGCCGCGCGTGCCATGCGCCAGGAGCTCCCAACCGTAGTCCCGCAAGACCTCCCCGATGACAACAACCCCGTCCTGCTCCGGGCCCCTGGCGGAAGCCAGAACCAAGCGTTGCCCTCCCGCCCGAGCCTCAATGACCGCCCTGAGACCCAGGGTGTCAAGGGTGTGACGGGCATCGGCAGCCACGTGGTCGTCCCCCTCTGGCAGAGAGAACATGGCCTCCGTGACTTGGCCTTGCGCGTCGTCGCCCTGTACCCGCGCCAGCTGCTCGGAGCCCACTAACACTGCCATGGACCGCTGCTCCGTGACCGCCAGTACGGCTCGTCGCAGCTGCCGGTCACATAGCCACAACGTACCCACGTCAAGTACGACAGCCACCGCCAGGACTGGGAGACCGCACAGAGGTTGCTGAAGGACTGGCAGCACCTCGCGAGGCCAGCCCATGACGTTCCCCACAGCTGGATGGTTGGCGTACACCTGGAGCCAGGGATCACTCTGGCCGTCAGGGTTTCTCACCTTGGTACCCCGCACCTGGGCCCAGGACTGCGCCGACACCACGCGGGACCACTCCCTGAATGCCGTGATGTCTCGCGCCACCCAGGAACCGATCCACCGGTCGAAGGCCTGCGCCACCGCCGCCATCCAGTGAGGGAACAAGGACAGGGCCTCCTCACGCTCGATGCACGACCGCGACACCAGTAGTGCGTGCAGCGGTGCCCTCAGAAAGGTTGCCCGCAGGTCGCCGGGGAGGCCGGCAAACGGGTTCCACGGCGGACGCTGCAGGATCCTCCCTGCCGGCGGGCAGAAGGGTGTGTCACCGCGCAGGAACGCGTATACCGCCCTCCTTCGATCTTGCATCGGCAGCTGCATGATCTGGGTGAGTCGATGGTTCCTGCGGGCATACACATCTTCCCCAATCTGGACCATGTCCTCCACAAAGAGTCTGGCCTTGGCAGGGCCCCGGGACGACGCCGCTCGCACCGCAGCGAACAGCCGCTTCAGGTCCCCGGGTACGACACCTGCCATCAGGGATTCTGCCCACCTGCAGCCGTGCTCCCTCCACGCCACGAACTCCACCGCCCTGTCCGTTAGGGGTAGCTCCGCCGTGAACTCCTCCACACGCCTGCACAGGAGCCCAGCCACCTCCTCGTCCCGCGCACACAGTAGGCGCATGTGGCCGATGTCCTCCTCCGGCCCCCCACAGAAGATACAGGGGTGGGCTGGTATTGCCACACGCGTGAGCTTCTGTCTCCACCGTCGCATGACCTGCATGGTGGACAAGCGACCGTCACGTGCCCGCAGCATATTCCTGTGCGTTGGGCCGTGGTGCACAGCTCCCAGGGACATCGCCTCGCAGGCGCCAGCTAGTGGCGTGTGCGCCCTGGTGCGTGCCGCTAGCGAACGCCACTCTATCTCCCGGACCTGCTGAAGGGCTTGCATGGATGGTACACGCGGCTCGAGCTCACCATTATCCCCCGGTACCAAGAGGATGGCGTGCTCCTTCGGCAGGACAAGATGGACTGGCGGGGCCATCGCACGGGCCGCGGCAGAGTCCGGTGCCTCAAGCGGGACCGCCGCTAAGTGCGAGCTCTGCCTCACCACCCAGTGGTGCGGCCCCCCAACTCGGCGCGGCAGCCGCCGCAGCCCCTCCACTATCCAGCTCAGTGCATGTTGATTGACCAGATGTGATGTCGGCCCCTTGATGCCACGGTATAGGGCCTCCTGCGCCCTGCAGAGATGCGCTCCTATAACGGACGCATCCACCACGTGTACCGTGCACGCTGACGGGGGCGTGTGCAACAAGTACGCCGCCGCGCCAATGATCTCTGCCTCCGGGACCGTGCCGTAGATGGCACCCGTCCACGTGGGGATTCCGTGGCTGGCCACCGCCACATTTGTGGCGTCGTCTCCCTGGGGCGACGCGTCAGACGATGTGACTTTAGTCGCCACCGGCACCCAGCAGTACCGGTGGGGCTATAGCCACGCCACGTCGGAGTGGGGGCTCTGCACCACCTTTCCCAGAGACGCTGCGCTGGAGGCCGTGAGCTCCGGGGACAGGACCACCCTCGGTCGATACACCGCATGTGGTCTCCAGGCCAGGTCACATCCGCAGACTGATTTGATGGCGTCCAGGGCGGTGGTGTATTCCGCCCCCCAAACCGTTGCGGAGCAGGAAGGCTGGTATACCACGACAGACCCCTGCTCCACTGCGCCACCACCACGCAACGACGTGACGGCGACATGCGGATCATGCGGCACGTTGGACATTCGGACCACTTCCGGGACCGAGTGCTCATCCGGATCCGGGATTGGGCCTGCCGGTAGCAGAAGAACAATTGCCCAGTCGCTGCACTTGTGCACCGCCGCGCACGCCCTGGAAAACGCTGGCTGTCCGTGCACAACCCACAGTGGTGGCGGGCTTATGCCGCCCCCGGCGTGAGGAGTGAGTAGGGGGACGGACGCCGGATCGTCTTGCTGCTGGTAGCCCTCAAAGACGTCCCCCAGCAGAAACAGGAGGGCGGCCAGCGGGACGAACGGCATGGACAGCCCCGGGTTGGCCGGGTCCCATCCTTCCTCCCTGTATCCGCCCACCACATACACGTCCCCCGCAGCGGACTGTCTATTGCGTTTGCTGGCCTTCTTTCGGCGCACTGGGTGAATGAGCCGGTGAGTCAACGGACCGGGCAGCTGCGGCCGGAAGACGTCGCGAAGCCCCGTGAGCCACACGTGGTCCAGCTGGTGGGGTCCTACTCCCGCGTGCGGAAGGTGCAGGTGGTCCTCGTGGCACTCCTGTAGCTGGACCGCCCAGTGCCCAGGCGCAGGGCAGGGGAGCCGCGCATGCAGGAGGTCATTTGCGGGATCAGTCAGGGACTGCACTGCCGCATCTGTGCGGGGCCCCGAGAGAATGCAGATGTCCCTACCCTTGAAGGCGTAGGATTGGGATACCCACTTCCGCCCCGCCCACTGCACTTGCGGCAGATGGGCGTGTACACACGAGTACACCGACGATGGCATGAGAAGCCCCACGCGCAACGTCCCCATCGCCCTGAGCACCCTGTCCACCCACGTATTGCCAGCGTGTGTGGCGAATGACGCAGAGGGCACCATGAACTGCCCGCACACTCCGTACTGCACGTGCATGTCTCGGAGCATGGCCCGCAGCTCATCACGGACCGTCATCGACCTGTGGTGGGTGAGCTGAGCCACGGTCGCCACGACGGAGTCGCGGCATATAACCTGGACATCTGCCAACCGTAGCCCATGACCTGACCGCACCGCCACGTTGGACAGGTCCTTGGGCAGCTTCTCGAACTGCAGGGCCGCAGCCTTGATGGCAGTATTCAGCTTGACCACCGCCTCCGCCGTGTCGGACAGGTAGGGCGCCGCGTACCGCACGATGCCACCAACCACGGCCGCCATCACCTCATGAGGCACCGACGCCGGCCCCAGCGTGTTCTTGCACCAGCCCAGCAGGGCTTCACAGCGGAGTACGTGTTTCTCCTTCATGGTCGCCATCCCCCTGGGATCGAGGCGCAGGCCCAAGTATGGTACCGTGCCCTTGGCACGTAAGCATACCCATGGGGCCGCTGTGTCCCCCGGGTTCAGGTATACCATAATCGAGTGGATGCGAGCAGTACTGGCATAGGCGCATTTGCTCACGTTGAGGGACATGCCCATGTCCGTGAGATACCGCGCTATCATCGCCGCATACTCCAGGAATTGCGGCAGGGAGTGCGCTATCAGCAGGAGGTCATAACAGTACGCCTGTACCAGGGGTGGCACCGCGTGGCGAGCATCTCCCCGCGCCTTACAGGCAAGGCTCCGCAGGAGAGGCTCCAATAGGAGGAGGTAGAGCACAGCGCTCTCCGCACTGCCCTGCCGCAGGCCCCTGTGGAGCCGTATGCTCGGCGTCGGGCCATGCGCAGTGACGATGCGCACCAGGGACCCGCAGCTGAGGGTGTGGAAGAGCCTGATGAGCTCCTCCGGGACACCCATGTGGCGCAGGAGGAGCGCCAGTGCTCCGTGCGGCGCTGTGTCAAAAGCTTTCGACACATCGAAGGCCAGGACGTGGTTTTCCTCCATCCCACGCTGCAGCCTGCGCTGGGCCAGGAACACCGGGGCAGCCGCCGTGGAGCCCGGCATGGCTCCGAACTGCCAGTCCGCGGCCAGTCCCTTGCGTGCCAGAACAGCTGTGAACCTCCGCATGAGGGGAGTCATGAGCATTCGCATGTCTTGCTGCCCCAGCGCTATCGGCCTGTACTCGTCCAGGTTGTCCGTGGCTGTGCCCTTGGGCATCAGCCAGATAATGGCCTCGTGCCAGGACTCCGGGACATCCGCACCCCGCAGGATTGCCCTGTACGCATGCACCAGGAGCCCCTGCACCGGTTCAGGCAGCTCTGCTATGAGGGCAGCCGTGACCCGGTTGGACCCCGGAGCTTTGTCGTCCGCCACGGCCTGCCTCACGGCGTCTTTAAGGTCCTGCATGGTGTAGTCCTGTACCGACCTCCACTCCTCCGGCACCCCTTTGGGAATGTGGGCCCGGACCAGCCGCTCGAAGGCCGGCAGGTTCACTGGCCGCTTGGCGTACAGCGCCTCCCAATACCTCTGGACCTCGCCAATGACGTCCGAGGCCTCCAAGAGCACCTGCTCCGACTCGCGGACGCGTACGGACCATAGGCCTGACGGGGCATAGTTCACCACGTTGATGGCCCCCCGTATCGCCGTCCATCGGAGCTGCAGGTCCGGTACCCTGCCCCGCCAGTAGTCCTTGATGGACCGGCGCCTGTTGCTCCTGAGGACATCCCGCAGCTCCTCCACGCGTGTCTCCAGCTGGCGGAGCTGTTGGTCCAATGCGGCACGCAGGTCCTCAACCGAGGCGGGGGACAGGTCGGGGTCCACTCGCCGGAGGTGCTGTAGCAGGGCAGTCGCTTCCTGGGAGTGGAGTCCGGCCGCCGCCGCGTCCCGTTGCCACAGCTGATGGGCACGCCAGGCCAGGGCCTGCTGATCCGAGAGGACCTGGTCCAGCGACGCCTCCGTTTCCGCCTGCCCGTGTGGGTACTGCGGGTCCACGCCGGAAGGCATGCGCACTCCCGTGACCCTGGACACGTCATCACGGAAGGCGTAGAGCAGGTCAAAGACCGCTTGCACCTCCGACGTGCCCATGGTGGCAGTGTCCTGGTCTGATGAGAGCCACGCCTGTAGCCGCTGATCCCCGCAGGCCTTCTGCAGTACTGCCGCCACCGCCTCACGAACCCCCGGGGAGTCCGGGCGTATGGCGTGCAGCCTGCCCTGGGCGTGCGAGTAGGCCATCCTGGTGACCCTCTCTTTGCCGGCCACCGCTAGCGGGATGTCCAGGACCACAGGGCCATGATCCGACCCCAGCGACGCTGGAGACCGCCCCGGCGCCAAGTGAGGGCGCTCACGCGCCGCCCACGGGACCAGAGGCGAGTTCAGAAGGAAGGAGTCCAGTCGGTGCCCCGCCCTCGTGGGCCTCCTGTCCTCCTCCCGTTCCGGGCCTGCCCTGCGGAAGCCACACTGTTCCCACAGGGCTTGGAACCTCCTCGTGGTAGGGTGCCACGGGGACTCCAGCCACACGTTGAAGTCCCCTCCGAGGAGCACGGCCCTGGTGCCACCCGCGCTCTTGGCCGCCGCGTACATGGCCACGTCAGCCCAGAAGGACGCCTTAGACGCCCAGGAGTCGCCGCCGCTACCCGGGCCGTGGACGTTGATGACCGTGAGGGTGCCACCTGCGGTCACCACATCCAGGGCCATGGCCTTGCCCGGCACGATGTCCACGATGTCTCGAACCTCCTCCGCGGCGAACACGTCCGCCCGAAGGGCAATCAAGAGCCCGCCGCGCACCGCCGCCGCCGACGCCGCCTGGGCATCCACCCCTGGGTATGTATGATACCCATGGTGACGCCACTGGTTCTCAGAGTGCACCACACCTTGAGGGTCCTGCAGGCCAGTCTCCTGGAATAGGCCCAGGGTGGCACCCTCGGCCTTCATGATACCCGCCGCCACCGCTTCACCGTCGAGCATTCCTGGGGTCACTGGTACACCGTCCCCCCGCATCGAGCCCTGGACGTTCCAGGACACCGCCGCTCTGGTGTCGGAGGCGGGGCCCCTTCATGGCTGCACGTGTGGATCGGGGCCCCCTGCCAGATCCGGATCACTGGACGGAGAGGGGCCACCAGCAGGCTCTGGGGGACCACCTGCATCCGGCGCGGGTGGCTGGCGAGGTGGCCCCTGACCCCGTGGGCCTCCGCCCGAGGATGTCGTCGCCTGCTGAGACCCGGCAGATGCGGCGGGCTCCCCCTCAGCCTGCCCGCCGGACGTACTTGCCGCCGTACTCCCCGTAGAAGTCACTGCCCCACGCCGCGCTGCAGACCCAATCGCCCGAGACCGTGCTGCCGACGGCGACGCCCCGCGCCCCGCCGCAGGGCGGGCACCCGTGGGCAGCGTGAGCGCTCTGGACCCCGCCTGGGCCGACGCGAAAGGCCCCGCCTGGCCCCCCGGCATAACGCCAGCCAGCATGGCCAGCGCCTGGTCCCGTTGTGCCGGATCAGTCACATGGTCCCGCTGGATGTGGTCTAGCAGGTCCTTGGGGTGGAGGTGGGTAGGCCGGCAGTGCGTGCCAGGTTTCCATGTGCAGTGACCAGCCCCATCCAGCCGAGACCAGGGGCAGACGTTGATCGTCTTTGTCCCACGCTGATCCGTGGCCAAGTCACCGCCGAAGTGCCGCAGCACGTACCGAATGTTGACATAGGCGCCATACTGAGGCGGGGGGCTCCTCTTGGGCGGCGGCTGGGGCGCCGCTTTCGGGGCCTGCTTCGCCGCCGCAGCCGGGGGCGCCGCAGGCCGCACTGGTGGCACGCTTGGTGGTTGCGGCAGGTGCAGCATTCCCCCTACGGGAAACTGCTCATCCACCCAGCGGCGCCACGCGTCGGCGAACTTCTCCCGGTCGCCCTCGACCCTCCACCTGGAAGTGGAGAACGCCCGGAGCCACGGCCCCATGTTCTCCGCCATAACCAGGCGGAGGGCATCTCCTCCGCTCTGCCGGCGGAAGCGTGTCGCGGCCGCGCCTGCCACGGTCCCCTGGAGGTACAGCGCGTCGCCCCCGTCGCCACTCAGTGTACTAAGGTGCAGGGCCTCCAGGTCGGCGGGGCGGACCGTGAGCACCGTGCCCTGCCCGCGATCGTACAGGCGCAGCGCCGAGGAGTGGGGCTCCAACGCCGCCACAACCCAGTACCACGCCCGCGACGCGCTATGCAGCAGTGCAAGCGAGGCTGCCGGCCTGTTGCTGGATGACTGCGCCGCCGGGGCCCTGGGGAGGGCCGCCGCGTGACCCTGCAGCGCCCTGCATATGCCAGCTGCATGCTCAGCCTGCCACATGTTGCTCGGGACTACGGGCCAGACGTCCTGCCCCTGGACCACTGGCGGCCGCGTGACCTCCACGAAGACCGCCGGCGCTGGCGGGATGTCCTCGGCCGTGCACCTGTGCGCCCTGCGCACCGGCCCCAGCCCACTGAGGCACTCCTGGAACACCCGGTAGCAGGCCGGGCCCCTGGACTGCTGCCTCCTGAGCCGGCACGCGGTGACTACGACCCACTCCAGTCCCCCCGTTTCCACCCGAACACAGGCCCAATACTCCGCCCCCTCCAACACCACCAGCCGCCCCATATCCGCCATGCCCACCGTATGGGTGGAGGACACGCTCTCCACCCTCAGCCACCGCTTGGCGCTCTCTTCCCACGGCTGGGGGGCATGCATCCGCTGCTGCTGCATCGCGTCCTGCACGTGCTGCAGGGACACTGTCGCCAGCATGGACATCCCCCCGTCCGACGCCGCTGCCATACACAGTAGGGCATGTTGCATGCGCGCCCCGGGCAGCCCCACGTTGTGCGGGACGTTTGCCAGGTCCAAGGGCGCGCGGGGCGCCGGCAGGGCCTCCAACACCGCCGCAGGCAGCTCCCCCAGGGACGGCAGACGCGCGATGGGCCCCATGTCCCTGTTGAGGACCACCGCCGCCACCCACCGCCTGTCCAGCGCGGACAGGAGGTTGCCCGGCCTCGGCACCCTGAGGAGGGTACCGACGGCGGACATGAGGGCGCACACGCCACAGTCCTTGTTGTTGCCGGCCGGCTGCTGCACCTGTGCCGCCCGGGCCTCCGCCAGCAGACGCTCCGCACCCGGCCATCCCGCCCTCTGGCCCCTGGGTGCCATGCGCATCGTCCGGACCGCCATGTCCCACGTGTGCGGCCATTGGGGCGGGGTCCCCGACACCACAGGCCGGCCCAGCGGGTCCACTGCCAACCGCGTGTCAGGGGCCACGAGGTGGTGGGCCGTCCAGTGCCGCATGTCCGGCGTCTCCAACCGGTCGAGGTACACCGCCTCTGAGCCCCCCAGCTCGACGTACCTCGCAATGAGGAGGGCAGCCGGGGTTTGGTCGTGCCGCTGGCCTTCCCACCCCTCCCTCGGGAGCATCATGGCGTGGGGGGCCAGGCACTGCACCACGTCGGCTGCCAGCGCGACCACGTCGTCGCTGAGCTCCACCCCATGGTCCGCGGCCACCAGGAATTGGTGCCTGGGCTCGGAGTACACTCGCTCCAGGGCGCCCCGCAACTCAGCTGGCGGGGGAGAGGCGTCTCCGCAGCCCCGCAGCCAGGGGAGTGCGCCCGGGAGGTGCCGCCCCGCCCCTCCTGACCAGACGGCGGCCCTAAGGACCGGCAGGTCCCGCCAGACAGCCACTGCGACCTGATCGCGCCAGGGCTGCGGCTTGTTGGCACCCCACTGGAGGACGGCCACTACAGCATGCGTGGTCAGGGGCTCCGCCGTGAGCTGCAACGCCGTCCCCCCGTCGGTCTCGATCACCGTGCCCCTTGGGGCAGTGAAGACGTGGCCATCGGCCCCACGGACCGCCACCCATCCCCACAAGACCGCCACGGTCTCCCAGCTGGGGTGGTTGGTCCTCCTGGGCAGGACCACCACCGGTGGGCACGGGCCGTTGGCGGCCCACACGCGCCATTCCACTCCCACAAGACGCTCGTGACCAGGGGGCCGGTACACCTGGGGCCACGCGTCTGGGAGCTGGCGATGGACAGCGGTCCACACGTCAGCCCCGCCAGCCCGCGTGAACTGAAGTCCCCCAGGGATGTCCCCGTCCACAGGGCTGGGGAGGCGGGCGGTGCGAACTTCCAGCCCCTGACTCAGGCGAAGCCCTGGCCCCTCTCGGTCTCCCAGCAGCGAGACCTCCGGGTCCGTGGTCGCAAGACGAGCCGCCGGCGTGGGGAGATGCAGGGAGACAGTCCACGGCTGGACTGAGACGGGCTCGCGAGGGAGGTCAGGGCAGGCCGCCACAGCACTGCCATCCCTCGCCCAGCTGAGCGCCCTGTCCCACCACTGCGCCCACGCACCCGGCGCTGCCGGCAACGACCAGGACAGGTACGTCACGACCGCCTTAGCCTGCCACTCGCGAGGGTCCATGCCGGCAGGATGTGTGTGCCACGTGCACACCCATCCCAGGTTGGCCTCCTGGACGGTGACCATGTCCCTCCACGGGACCACCGGGAACGGAGTGAGCAGGGCCGCCATGCCACACGGCAACGCCACCGCCCATTCGGTCAGGCCCCCACTCTCCACCGCATACACCACCGCCGGGAGTCCTCCCCCTTGCGCCTTTACCACCGCATCCTGCAGCAACGTCCCGTGGCCCCTGCCGTGGTCCCGGCTGCGGTCCAGGCTGAGAGCCCCCACACGGGCCATGGCCTGGAGGATCAGGAGCAACTCCTGGGGTACTCCCCGCGGCACCGGCGGCTGGGGGTGGGCGTACCGGCAGGCATCTGCCCGCATGCACCATCCCTTGGCCCAGTGCCTGCAGGTTTCCTCCTCCCCCGTCTTCGGCCCAGCCTTATCCGCCACCCCCGGCTCCCTGGGGCTCAGCTCACGCGCTTCCTTCGCCCCCACGATCACCAGCTCCTCGTCCTGCTCCCCGGCACCCTGCGCCTCCTCACCCTTGAACTCCGGCTCCTCGTCCTGTTCCATGGCGACCTGCGCATCCTCACTCCCCCTGCGCTGGTCCTCCTCCTCCAGTTCCTCCGTCGTCGGCGGCGGGCCCGCAGCATCCGAGATCCTCGCCAGGGCCGCCGCCACAATGGCCTGCACGTCCACCTCCTCCCTGGCCACCTCCGGCTGATCCTGCTGCTGCTCCTCCCCCGTGGGCTGCTCTTGCCCCACCTCGTCACCGCCACGGCCTGCTGCCCCGTCTCCTCTCACCGGGATCGCGCGTTCGGACCCCTGGGGGGCGGCGCTCCCGTCGAGGCGCGTGCCCACCACCACCAGCAGCTTGAGGTCACCGCCGCGGCTCTCAAGGCGGTAGGTGCTGGAGGTGGGGACGAGGACCGCCCCATCCCCGGTCAGCAGCAGGCGGTCCGCGCCGAACACGACCTCTGCACCCTCGGGGTGCAACGCCACCAGGAGCGCATGGGACCCCAGCGCCTGGGGTGTGAGGGGCCGCCCAGCCTGCTCGCGACGCCAAGCGTCAGCCCCACCCCGCCACAAGGCCACGTACAGGCCTTCGTCCCGCCGCACGTCCTCCAGCCCTGCCTCGCCCATCAGGCGCACCACGGACAGGCGCACCGACAGGGGGAGGCTTTCCTGGGGCTCGGCCGCCCGGACATCACCGGGGTGATGACCCAGGACCGCCGCATCCCCCAGTTGGACACAGCGGACCTCGCCGTCGCCCGGGGACGCCGCCGCCAGGGCCATCTCCCGGGCGACCTGCCCTGGGCGCTGGAGCTCATAGCGCTCCAGGGCGCTCGCCAGCATCTCTGCCCCCCGCTGCCCCGTGCCCGTGAGGCGGTGCCTGTGGGCGCCCTCGGCCGCATGGTACCTGCAGTGCCGCCGCTCACAGCTCCCCAGGGGAGGGGGCGGCACCGCAGTGGGCATGGGCCGCAGCGGCTCGTTGGCCGGGTCCTCGTCCATGCCGGCGTAGACGTCGGGCCCGGCGTCGTCCTCAAACATGAGGGCCAGCGCCGACTCGCCGGGCCCGTATGCCTCCTCGTCCTCCACTTCCTCCGCTTCCTGCCCCCCCTCCGCCCCGCCCCCGGCTGCGACCACTGCCGGCGGCGTGTCCGGCCGCGGCGGGAAGGGCGCCAGAGGCCGCTCGTCAGCGCCTCCGCCCCTTGCCGCCTCCGCCGCGTCCAGCCGTGCCCGCAAGTTGTCGGGCAGCCGGGCCCAGCTGGTGCCCGCATGGAGGTCCATGCTGTACGCCAGCCCCGCCGGACACGGCACACCGGGTGCCACCTGGCGCCACTCCCGCCACTCCCACATCCACTCCTCCACTCCTTCCCCCTTGGCACGTCCCCCACTGGGCTCCACAACCCCGCCGCCCTCCGCTGGCGTTTGCGCCTTCGGCACACCCCGCCCCGCGTCCTGTCCCCCAGAAGAAACCGCCTCCGTCGACGTCTCCTTGGCCCCGTCCGTCCTCGGGGCGACAGCCGCGAGCGCCTGCGCTATTAGCTCGCCGGCGTCAGCCCCTTCCGGCGCGGCTCCCCCACTCCTCACGGCCGTCCGCCGGTACTCCTCCAGGGCCTGCGCGAGCAGCTCGCTGATGCCTCGCGGGCCAGCCACTGCCGCCTCCTGCGCCGCATCCTCCCCCGCTTGTACCCCCGTCGTAGTCCTCCCCGCGGGGGCCGCGCCCTGCATCCCACCCGGCACCACTGGCTCCGGGCCCGTCGGCACCACGGGCGGGGCCTCGCGCGGCACGGCTGGGTCCGGCATCTGGACCGTCCGCGGTGGCGACCCCGCTGCGGGAACCTCCGGTTGAGGCTCTGCCAGGGGCGGCGCAGGTGCCCCCATACTCTTCGCCTCGCCCGGGGGCACACCATGTGCCTCCCCTTGCGACACCCCCCGCTGCTGGGCGCCCCGCCCCGGTCCTGGAGCCGGCACCGGTACCGGCACCGACACGGCGTGCTGAGGCATCGGCCGTGAGTGCCGCTGGGGCGGGGGGCGAGGGCATTCCACATGCAGGTGCGGACTGTGATGGTGATGGTGACGGTGAGGGTGGACGGGGTGCCGTGGCACAGCCTCTTGCGACACCCCCTGTTGTTGGGCGCTCCGCCCCGGCCCAGGCACCGGTACCGGCTCTAGCACCGGCATTGTGTGCTGAGGCCGCCGTGGGTGCTGCTGGGGTAGGGGATGTGGGTACTCCACATGCTGGTGTGGACGATGTTGGTGATGGTGATGGTGAAGGTGGACTGGGTGCTGTGGCCCAGCTCCTTGCGAAACCCCCTGCTGCTGCGCGTCCCACCCCGGCTCAGGCACCGGAACCGATTCCGGCACCGGCATCGTGTGCTGAGGCGTCAGTGATTGCTGCTGGGGCAGGGAATGTGGGTACTCCACTTGCTGGTGCGGATGGTGATGGTGACGGTGATGGTGAAAGTGGACGAGGTGCTGTGGCACAGCCCCTTGCGACACCCCCTGCTGCTGGGCACTCCGCCCCGGCCCAGGCACCGGCACCGGTTCCGGCACCGGCACCGTGTGCTGAGGCGGTCTTGGGTGCTGCTGGGGCAGGGGATGCGGGTACTCCACATGCCGGTGCGGATGGTGATGATGATGGTGATGGTGTAGGTGGACAGGGTGCTGTGGCACAGCCGCCAGTTGGTGGTGAAGGTGAAGATGGACGGGGGGCTGTGGCACAGCTGCCGGGTGTACGTGTTGGTGTGGGAGGTGATGCTGCATCATGGGGAACCCGACGGGGTGATGAAGGAGGTGATGGAGATGAAGTTGGTGGTGGTGGTGAGTCCCAAAGGGCGGGATGGGCATGGGCCCGAGGCCAGGGGGCGGCGGCATCGGAAACGCACCCGGCGCCGCATACCCCGGCTGCCCCGCCAACCCCACCGGGGGCCGTCCGCGCTGCGCGTCCTCGAGCTGCCCGAGATCTTGTAGACATCGGAGTAGTCGGTTGAGCAGGTGCACCCCGAACGGCACCGTGCCCGCTGCGAACCGCGCCTGAACGTCGGGCGCGTTGTACGGGTGGGGATCGCGGGCCAACATCTGCCGCAAGCAGACGTCGACGAAGTGGTCCCACCCGTTGTCCCTGGCCGGACGGTCCGCGTCCACGCGCGCCTGGAACGCCGCGTACGTGTGCGGCCCGTGTCTGACGAGATCAGACACTGTGTCTACCAGGCGCCGGGCACGTCGCCGGAAGGCTGGCAACTCCGCGGGATTGGTGGGGACAGATAGCGACATTTAGCTAACGAGGGCTGTGTGAGCTAAGGACACGGGAGAACGGGTGGACTCCATGGCCCGTCCCGCTTGCCGTTGGCGTATGGTTGCACGACACTTCGCACGACACAGCTGCGCACCCCCCTTGCTCGCCCCTTCTCCCCTCCGTGTTCCTGTGCCCCCGACTGTGCTCGCTTGGTGTGCCCCTTGGCCCTTGGGTTGGGGGGGGGGGGGCGCCCGACGCTGGCTCTGGTCCCTCCCCCCGGGAGTTTCCCCACGGGGGGGCCGATATATATATATATATATGTATGTATGTATGTGTGTGTGTGGATGTGTGTGTATGTATGCGTATATATATATATATATATATATATATATATCTACATATCTACATCTATATATATATATATATATAAATATATATATAGATGTACATACATGTATTTGTATATATATATATGTATATATTTCACTTGGAGGGAGTAGAAATTGAGTAGAAGGGAGTGGATATTCACTTGGAGGGAGTTGAAATTGAGGGGGAGGGAGTCGATTTGCGCACAGCGCTAAACGCGTTCAAAACAGCGAAGTAAAGGGCAACGCTGGCCAATCACACATCTGTCAGTAATTAATAATAAGTGACAGAGTGATCAGAAGGTGAAATTCGAACTAATTAGAACAACAACATAAAATTCATACCTTTTTGTCAGTTGCGGTGGTTTTTTCAGTTACGCGTGTCGCATGTTCGTGCGCAGTCTTTCGCAGTCTGCTAGGGCCGCAGTCTGCATACCGTCACCGCGTTTAGATCTTTTTACGCGGTTTGTTCAAGGACCGGTCTGGACCGGCCTGGACCGGTCTTCTGGTAAACTAAAACGAACCGCATAAACTGCATAAACTGTTCGGTCTGCATAAACTGCATAAACTGCGTAAACCGGCGTAAAGGGTTTGCCTGTGTGAGGTTGGGTTTGCCACCGCTGAGGTCCGAGTCAAGTCACAAAACCCCTCCCCCATCCTCCCCAAAATATACCCATATGAGCTTTTTGGGTCCCCAAGATATACCCATATGAGGGTTTTTCCTTCCACCACTTTTAGGATACCCACCTAGCTCCCCCGGTACCGAATTTTGGGTCGAAAATTCCCATCGGCATTGCCGGCATCCTGTGCTTGACCCTTGACTCTGGTTACAAGAGATCGTGTAGCAAGTAACACTACGCCCTTCATTATTTCATCGCCTTCGCATGGGAGCACCACCCAGATGAGCATACCAATTCCGGTGTGGCAATCAGAGCATACAAGAAAACATGACGAAGGCGACTAACATAGCATGTGAGTTTTGAAATCCAATTGGTTCTTCAGTATTGTTCGCACTTGCATGATTATGTTGGCCAAAGGTGGTCAATTTCCTGCTCAAACGTATCCACAATGAGCAGTCGCAGATGTTTCATCATCTGCAAAGCAAGCACACATTATGAATTATGAATTGTGACCGACACCAATTTTTTAGCCAAAATTGTCGCCGTCACTCTTCTTGTTGCCGGCCTTTTTTCAACCCCTCGCAAAAACCTTGTGTAAGCAACAACCAGCGGGATGCAATAGGTGGGGAGGAGGCGATGCAACTTGAGTACTTAACAAGATTTGGGACACCAAATTTGTGCAAAGCATAGATACCGAAGGGTTCGCCTCTGCTGGTTTTGGTGATTGTTTGTGTTGCATCTTCATGCACATACAACATTTGCGGAAGTGTCATTCTCCCATGCGTATTTCATCCCACGCATCGAGTCGTTTTGAAATGGCCCATTAGGCTTTAGCGGCCTCTGGAAAGATTCAAGTTCGTAGAGAATGGCCGGTGTTTTGAAAAACCGATGCGTTCTCTCCCCGCGTGGTCTTGGGCGTGTCCGTTATCGATCATTTGTCAAATATCTACCAAAATAAATACCAAATATCTTTCATTCGACGCCGCCCCTCTTTAAAAGTTTGAAACATATTGACCACTTTTTCCCACGTGTTACGGTGCTCTTTGGAAATTTCGCATGGCTCACGAGGCTTCCCGTCGTTTGCTATGATGATCCTCATGCTTCAACGTTTGGTCGGGTAGCGTTTTAGCGGTGGTTTGATTCATGGCCAAACCCTTAAATGATTGATGGATTTCCTACCTTTGCTAGTTCCATCATAGGGCGATTTGGCCCACGTACACACGAGCGACAAGAAATGTGCATATGATGGATGACTAGTTGTGGGGCGTTGTCGAGCATAGTGTGCTATGGTGTAGGGGTTGGTTGTTTGTGCGTGCATTGTGCATCATGTGCTGCATTGTGACGGATTGATAGTATGACATTTACAGCATGTTGTGGTTGAATTGATTTATTTTGGTGAAGGTACGCCTGTTTCAGTTTAAATCATGGGAGATCGTGTTAGTGGAGTTGTGTTTGACATTGCACACCAATAATGTCTTTCAATTGTGCACCATTTTCGCGTACCGTTCACGAGAAAGAAGTGTGCATGAGATACGGTGCGTGCACAGTCGTTGGTGGTCATGGCTTGTGGTGTTTGCGATTTTAATGTCGTGCAGAATAACTATGAAGCCGAAGGATGTCATCCTCTCTTTGTCCTCGCCGACGTATTATCGCACATCGGAATGCATGGCGCATCCCGCTCAACATGGAGCTGCAATTCGGCCGTGGATCATGGTAGGGTTTGTTTTCATCTCCGCAGCCGCGTGTGGAATCTTCTCTGCACCATTCATTTCACATTTGGTGACCGCAAAATTGACACACACGGCGCCTTTTGCGCAATATTCGACTGCGTACAAGTCCTCAACCGTACAGCTCACAAGAAGGATGCCGGCCCTTTATGGTATGTTGATTAGATTCTCCCCTCATCCTCAACTATGACGATGGTCTAATCACTTTGTCGAAAGTAGCCTGTCACACATTTTATGCAAAGTTTCCCAATGAGTGTCACATGAAGGCATGCACGGTTGCATCACAAGGAACGGCGATAGTGCATCATGGCGGCCGAAATGGGACAACTTGGCGCGAGTACCTCACCGATTATGAAAGATCGCATATCCGCAATACGACACTTGCTCAGCAAAGGATAGAGTGGACAATGTGGATATTGAAGAGAGCCGACCACAGTTTGCCGGTTTTTTGGAGAGAACAGGCTAAATTTCGGTGGAACGTGATTGACATTGTGCTCTGAGTGTGTGTTGGGTCGGCCAGGACACGAGCTGTTTGTTTGTGCCCAACCATTGTTTGTGATCACTTTATCTTCCTTTCTATTGCTCTATTGTGCTTTTTTGATTAGGCTTCGGCATCCCACCAAACGACGCACGACCTAAACGAACAGTAGCAAACAAAGAAAACTCCCATATCCCACACTTGTGAGTGCAACCATCATCATGTAGTTCTTACCTAGAAAAGGAACTGAACCAACAGATTTTCATTTCAACCTTCATAAACCACTAGCATATGGTGCCGGCAGAAAGAAATCCCGGTGTGCACCTTCCGTCCTGGACTCTTCTTTGCCTCACTTTCTACCGTGCCTATCTCTCGTATCCTCAAGACGGACTGGCGGTGGTATGCGTTGCGCTACCACCCTCGTATCACGTTGTGTTGTATCGGATTTAAGTTGACTCTTCGACGCTACTAACGGTGTAGCTCGAATCAAGTTGTGGCACAACGGTCATCGTGTATGTAGTTCTTACCCAGATAGCCGGAATCAAACCACTAGGTTTTCAATTGAGTTCGCAGTACATAAACCACTCGCATTTATCGTGTCAAACAAGCCTGGTGTTCCCGAAACGAAGAAAACACCGTAGGTGGTTTTCGCTGTGCACCGATCGTACGTTCCTCTCAAACGTGATAGATGCGTGCGGTAGAAAAACAATTTATTCGAAGTAGCCGACCCTAGCATGTTTGGCTTTTTAGGGCAAAACGAACCGCAACCGACGGAGCCGAAGAACAAGGCTACCGGTCCTCGCTTTCGGGTTCCACCCCCAGCGGATCAAGCGCCTGCTCGATATGACGAGGAGCAATGGGCTAAGATGCAAGACGTCCACGTTGGAGCACGGGAATATGAACAGTTTGCACACTCATTTTCTCACTCGGATTTTGGGATGGAGGTGCCCTCTTACCATCAATGATTCGTCTTTGTGCACGAGCGACCTTGCGCCTCGACTGTTTTCCCTTTCGAGCTTGGTCGGCCACAATTTGAGATATGGCGGATGAACCCCCTCGCTCTCTTGTGGATTGTGCCGAGTTGTGGGTCAAGCAACCGTTCGTCATATATGTGCGCCATCAACAACCTTCATCTCCGATATTTGATGCGGGATAAAGTGCGTGCCACGTTCATGACTGAACGTCATCTTCTTGTGCATGTCGTGCCATTGAAGGTGTCGATTCGCGTGACGACGAAAGCGAAGGGGTGCACACGCGTGCCATAGACTGAGATCAGACAAGAACATGTCCGGAATTTGCTCCATGTGTTGTGTGCACGCGAAGGTGTTTTTGCCCACTTGTTTTAAAACTCCATCTTTGTTTTGGTTTGGTTTTGCAGATGTATGATTTCTCTCGCCCCACCTGCGAAATGTATCGCTCTGAAACTCAAGAATTGAGGCCACGGTACAAAGAGGCTCGCAAGATCCTGGATTACACGTGGCATTCCTATTACACTTTGGAGAGGCAAAAGTTCCAAGATTCGCTTGTCGACCAGGTGTCTCTAGGAGTGGGATGTGTTGGAACCCGGGTTGAGTGGTGCTCGGTTACCAACCGTAGTGCATTGGAATATGTTTTTTTGGGCCAAATTCCTAAAACGATAATGAAGTGCCCAATAAACAATCTTTAAGCCGTAGGCCAAAATTCTTGTGGCTTGCGTTTGTTTTTAGCTTGCTTCTTGGTGGGCTCAGCATATAGTGTGTTGCAAAAGGTACGGCTCTCTTGGTCCTTGGAAGACGGGCCAAGCATCTACCAATTCCACCACTCCAAGTCCACGGCTCTGCCCAAGACCTTTGAGACCGAGGCAAGGTGACCTGAATAACGCGGAACACCTTGTATTGTCTTATGCCCTACGGCGAGGCCTTTGCTTGGCACGAAGTGTGCATAGTATTGGAGAAGGTGTTGCTAGGACCCCGCTCTTCCAACCAATGTGGCATCGGATACACCTTTTGTTAATTATCCATGGGAAGGTTCGTGCATCGTGTGCATATCCCAATAGTAGCAGGATGACCCAACAACTACTAGAGGAAGTGAAACATACAGCTTGACGACATTGGGTAGGTGATTTAAAGGCAACATGGTGCCAATTTTTTTGGGGAAAAAGTTTTTGCACTCCACCACATTTGCACCCCCAGAAGGTGGGTGTCTTTGTACAAACACAACTCCATCTACTTGGATTACGACAAAGAAAAACCCACGTCAAACCTTGAGGGGCAATATATAGGCTTGAGGTGCAATTGCCAATATGCTCCAAGTGTGACTGTAAAAGGGGTTTGGGGTGCAAAAGGCAGGGCTTGCCACAGCCAATGGCATATGCAAAACAGATGTGATGTCGCAAATCCCAACACACGGGTCTTGGGGTGGGGAGCAGTAGCCTGATGGCTTTTTGTTGGTAACAGTTGGCATTCCAATATCTGCCAAACACATGTTTGGCACTCGCAGGCTACCAAAACAAGCAATAAGCCTTCTCTGCTGCTAGTCCCTAGGACATGCTGCCTGCGCCGTGTGCATAGAGAGCTGTATCCAGGGCCTCGCCCAGTTGTACATGTGTGTAATCAACGCACCTTCGGGTCTTTGGCGTGCCCCTGGTGTGTGGTATAGTTGGGCACCATTTTCTGAAATTCATCAATGGCATCTGAGGTGTCAAGGCATCTCGCTCACTTTGCAGGTCTTCGCCTCTGCTTCACCAGAGCACCCAGAGAAACCGTGGATTGTGTTTACCGCCGGACCTATGGGTGTGGGCAAAGGCCACGTGTTGCGCTACCTTGAGCAAATGGGGGTGTTGAACCTCCAGGATTTTGTGCAAAGTCTGCCTGATTGGTTCCGGGAGCAATTTCCGGAGTATGACGGCTACGTGGCTTACAACAATCAGATGGCAGGTATCTTTCTATGGCCAAGTGGGCTTGGCCTGTACTCTTGTGTGTATTGGGGACCCTGCGTTGATCACCTTGCCCAAACTTGGTGGGGGGAGGGACTTTTCTGCTCCACCCCTTCAAAAGAGATCCTGTGACAGAGCCCCAAAACTAGCATGGGAGGGCCTGGAGGCTTAGGGTGGCAACATACGGGAGGCAAAATGATTCCCATGAGAAGCTGAACAAGCTGAACAAAAACATCATTCATTCACCAGGGTTTTCGGTATCCTAATAAGCCCCCCCTTAACAGGCAGCCCTGAGGAATCATTTTTGGAAAAATTGTCCAGATGATATGTGCTTCAAAAAAAAGGATCACGCGCCACGGGTGTTGGTTTGAGTCATCTGCTGTGCACTTGGTGATTCCGGTGAACCTAGGCCCTGTGTTACATTCCCACATTAGTGGTGGCGAGCACCCTCCAAACTTGACTGCCATAGGAATGACTGAATGTGAAGCATGCCTGTGCTGGCACCGGAGTGACACCAAAGCGCAGCCGCAGCACTTGTGAGCAGAGGGACAGTTGTCGAACTCTAACCTACCAACAATCCTTCTCCCCATTGTGTAAGCAAAGACGAAACGCTGGCAGCCTCGGTTTTGGCCTCGGGTATTCAGGTGTCGTATCCTCATATCCTGTACAACCCGAACAAAAGAGCATGGCAGGTGACAGCAAGACATGAGACATGGACCACGGGACGAAAGATGTGGCTTTCAATACACGAGCTCAACTATCCCCCCACACCCATCAGGTGCGAAAAGGGGGGGGGCACCTGAACGTGGCAACCAGAACCAGGGGGTGGTGCCTGCCACATGGCCGGCGAACAGGCAAAGACGAGGCCCGCGCAGGAGGGAGCTTCCCACTCCCTGTCTCGCTGTTGGCCAGCTTGTCCCTGACATCAGGATCATTCTAATTGCTGATGGCAGCTGTATCTCGTGACAGAGCCTGTGTATAAGGGTAGTCCTGAATGCTGGTGATGGCCTGAAAATACGCTGCAAATGGATTTTGATGGCAAGTGTGTGGAAGTGTGCAGTCCCAACTGCCTGCTAATAGCACTGGGTCAGTAAGCAATTGGGGGAGCCAGAGTGTTGACAGATGTTTCGACTGTGATTGTGCCATTAGGGACAGCACTGCATCCCTTCTTTTTGCGATTTTCACAAGGGCCATGCCGCCCTGAACTGACATGTACTGATTGTTCTGAAAATAAACAGTTTTGGTCGATTATTTTTCAAAAAAAAAAAAAGAAACTGGTTTTGCCGAGTAATGGATTTCAAATTATCTTTTTTCCCCGGTTATGACCTGCTTATTGACCAAAATTTTCAGATTTTTCAGAAACAAAACCATGCAAACTGGAGTAAAAGGGTGGCCACTACCCACAAAGCTCGTTTTCAATATATCCATGGATTGAGACCAGTCATGTGGTTACAACCGTGCAGGAAAATGAGCTGCAAGTGTGCGTAAACGCGCGGGAGGTTGGGCCGCAGGCGTGTGCAACCGTGCGCCCATGTTGTGCGCAACCGTGCGCAACTGTGCATGAAAATTTTGAGCGGAGATGCAACCCTCTCAAGCTCTAGTTCCATTGGTGACTTTTGTGATTTGGCATGTTCAAATTCTGATGAGGAAGACAAAATACCACAGCCACAGTCCAATGTACAAGATGTACCTAATCATGTGTTGAAGACAAAGTGGAGGAGGAGGAATGTACTGCAGCCCCAACGGAGGATTTGTTGTTTTGGTTGGCCAAGGATACACTTGGCTGTTTATGAATCCTGATTGCGGCACGATGGCTGGGATACATTGCAGTCATTGAGATTTATGAATGCAAACGATATGGCTGATTTGAACATCCTTCCCTGACATGTCGTTTACTGGTGGATACTTTGACGGATTTGCAGTATGGTGCTTGGCCTGGTGGGGCACGAACATAGTGATTTTAGCCTGGAAATGATCAGGGGGCTTTGTGCTCTTCAACATAAATACCCCAGCACCAATATTCTGTTATGTGCCCATTTCAGGTACACAATTGCACCCAACTGTGCGCAAGCATGCGTAACCATGTGAGGCAACACAGTGCAAGCGCGCACAACCGGGTCCGCACCCACGTCGTGCGCAACCGTGCATAAACGCCGCACACACACGGTTGTAACCACATGTCTGGTTGAGACAACAACCCTTGTTTTTTGGTGGAAAAAAAGGGGGGATCACCGAAAAGAATTTTAATTAGTTTTCAAAATAACCGGTTGTGCCAATTGTTTTGAAAATAGACTCCAATTATTGCCGACAGCCGTTTTACTCGAGTAATTGGTAAAATTGGAAAACCACCAACTTTTGGAATGGCGGTTTTACTTGTTGGGCGGCAGAATTTTTGAGTTGCGTTTATTGTGGCTTCTTTTCTCAGAATTTAATGTGTTTTTGTTGTGGAACAGCCCCTAGCCATGGATGGTGCTGTAGGTTCTGTAATTTTGCACCGTTCCAAAGGGAGGGCGGCCCTATCTTTCGGCCTGTTTTGTTGTCACATAAGGGCAAGGGCAGTTTTTCTATCTACCTCCTCCCTTTTCGGCAGCAGATGCTGTGGGCAGGCTTTTCTTTAGCATTTACCCATTGGGGGGATGGACTCACAAATACATGTACAACCCTGCTGACAGACGGGCGGGGGGGCCTAAAAGCAATCACCTTTTTCCTGCTCCCCCACCACCCCCTGCTTTTTCTGCTTTGCTGTTTCTTTACTATCCAAGGAGGACATGCATTGTATTTCCATGTTCGTGCCAATGGTATCAATTTTCTTTTTGTATGAGTTGCAATTCCCTCTATTCTTAGACATCATGATTTGTAACACTGAATTTGAATCAGTTGGCTCCGGTACCAATCCACCTGGCCCTGAAAAGAGGAATTGTGGGTTGGGCAAGAGTGGTGTTGGTCCAAGTATTGCACCACACCCGTAGCCGTGAGGAGCGTTTGGACTTGCAAAACAACCCAATTATGTGATGTTTGGCATGTGGAAAGCCTGTGGCACAAACAAAGATTTTTGTGGCCACACATCTCGGTGGAAATTGTCATACTGAAGGCAAGGACATGGATTCAACACCCTCCAAGAGGAATGGAGCATTTCTACACATACAGAGCAATTTGATTTCGCCAATGGTGAGGCATTTGCAGTGGAAAAGGCTGGATGGTAGATGTATGGGAATTGTGCGAAGCTTTGTAGTAGAATAGAGAGGGCGGGGGGAGTGGAGTGTGGGCAGAAGGACACGTGGATGGGAATTAGTGGCTACTGAAGCAGGGGGTGGGGGGGGGTCATGATCAAGAAATGGAATAGCGCAGGGGGCCAGGGCGTATTGGTAACGAGCGACGAGTGATGCTGTGCGGGCTGCTTGGGAAAGTGGGTCCTGCTTTCAGGTGGGGGCGGGGGTCCACAAAGACAACAAGGACGTTACACCAGAAAATGTCAACTGGCAAAGGGAGCTGCTCCCGCCGTCACGCAAGGTGCTGCTTTTGACCGCAACCCTCACCCCAGCCCTATCCGTTCCAACACCATTCCAAAGGTGCCATTCCCCCTGCACTCTCCAATCTTCACTGGTACCCAGGTCTGTGGGGGTGCCATTGTACGGATTCGCTCTGCCCAGGGATTCAGACTCAAAAGGAGGCCGGAATGTTGGCCGAGATCGTGACCAATGAGGCCCTGCGCCGGGGCAGCAACCTGATTGTGGACGGATCGCTGCGTGACGCCGAATACCATGCCACGTTGTTCCAGTCGTTGAGGGACCGATACCCCCACTACAGCATTGCCATCGTCTCTGTCACCGCTGATGCTGAGGCAATCAAATTGCGCGAGGCCCGGAGGGCGGAACGCACTGGAAGGTTGTGAAGCAGGAGGGTGCGGTGCCTTGCAGGGGAGAAGTAGGCAACAGTGCACCCAGTCCCCCCCTTCCCCCCCTCTGATTCTCTGCCAAATCTAGGCCCCACCCTCCCTTTTGTCAGCCCATCTTCTAGGGCTGTACAGTTCCAATCGTTGATGCGACGTTTACGCACAAACACATGAACGTTTCTGTGGTTGCACTTAAAATGGGCTGCACACGTGTATTAAGCCCCCCCCCCCCGAAATTGTCCATTTGCGTCTACAACATGTGCACAGTGTCTACAACATGAGCACGGTGTCTACAACATGTGCATGGTGTCTACAACATGTGCATTTTGTGCGTCACCTATTCACATGGGTAAATTTGCGTACGGACAGTGTCCACAAACCATTCACAATATCTACAAACTGTACACAGTATCTACAAACTGTGTGCGGTGTCTACAGATTGCACACATGTAAATGGGACATATTCACCCCTTTTTTGATGGGGGCACCCCATAGATGTAGAGACGGCCTCTCTTTACGCATTAAACGTTTAACACTCGTTGACGTATTACGATATTGGGAGGGGTGCCGTGCGTTAAACGCCAAATCAGTGGCTTTTTGGAAAGCATCTACAACCCCCAACCCACTACCCGAATGTGGATTTGCACCAGGCCACATAAAATTCTATGCACTTATGCCCAAATCATCGGCCCTAAGCCCTCTATTTGAAGGCGCAATATGCGATTTGCCCTGTTCAATTGCAAGTCTGCCAGAGCTCTCCGCCTTCAGACTTCAGATTTCAGGCATTTTCTGAACGGTGGTGCCGTAGGATCCTCCCCCAAAGGTGGACTCCCCATCACAGTTTTTTTGTTAGGTGTGTGTGTGTGTGTGTGTGTGTTGGCGCTGGCGGTCTCTTTTGCAGAGATCCTTGGCAGTGACCCTTGGTCGTGACTCCGAGCCGTGACTCTTGGCAGTGGGTACCCATGGCCTCACTCGGCGATGTTCAACAATACCCTCCTCAACATGAAACGAGTTGGTCAAAGAAAATTTTCAGAAGTGAAATGCATCTGCTTCATGTGGGGGCCGACATAGGAAGTTAAGCTCTGGGCCTGGGCCCGTGTTACAGTACTCACAACATATACACGACCCATGTCGGAAGGATTGGTATGTTCAGAGGTCCGGCATTGTCACATGTGCATACAATAAGGTGCGTATTCCTCTTCATCCATGCGCAAGGGAATGTTCGTGTGCGGTCACTCTCTGCTGGTGAGTGTAATCGCGTGGCACTAATGTCCCGCTGCCAGAACTTGGCGGGAAAACTATTTGACAAATTGGCAAATCCAGGAAAAATGGGGGGAAATGGCGGGGGGGATTGGACAAATCCCACCTGCCTCCTCCGTGTTTTCCTCTTCCCCCCCCATTTTTCCCCCATCCCCCCACCCCATTCCCTCCATTTTCCCTTTGTCCTCATTTTTTACTGTGCTTCATACAACAGCTTTGGCGGGGGGGGGGGAGCACCCCTGCACCGCCATTTCGCACAACAGGAACAGTGGCCGTCGAGGAAACCAAGTGAGCCCACAGGGGGGTCGGCCCGGAGATCGGAATCCCAGTGGGCCAGCAGGGCCCCTGAGGAGTTACGTGCAATGTGGCCAACCCTGGGGCCCCTGCAGTGCAAAGTCTTTGTCTGCCTGGGCCCAGGGGACCCAGCACCCAGTGGGCCACCACTGGGCCCCTGAGGTGTTCTGTGGAGACACCAGTGCGCGCAGGGGATCAGGCACCCAGGGAGCCAACCCTTGGGCCCCTGTGGCACAGCGCCGTTATTTGTCTGCACTCAGGGGATCCAGCACCCAGTGGGCCACCGCTGGGGCCCCTGAGGCGCCCTGTGGAAAGGAATGGTGGGCTAGGCACGGGAAGGAACCTCCGATGGAGGAACAGGGCACCTGGGCTTCACGCGCACGGAAACGCAACGAGGCAGATTGTGGACGGCCTGAGGACGGAGGGGTGTGGACAGCAAAACAGTCAAACGACCCCTGCGACACCCAGCACAACCCTAATACGCCAACTACTGGGCGCCACTGGCGCACAAACGGCACAGCATACCACATCCAGCACAGCCCCAGCACACCGACAACTGGGCTCCACGAACGCGGAAACGACACCAGCGGGAGCACCGGCCGCAGCGGCCAACAGAAAGCAGCGACCCGACGCAACATGCGAAGGGAAGAACGGGTGACTGTCCAGGGCCCTACAAAGAAGCAACTACCAGACGGAAAGTCACACAGGGGGGGGGGGCAAGGGCCTCAGGGAAAGCCAGTATGTACATCCCGAATAACTGCACTATTTTCAGGTCAATTTAGACATGTCTGGTACAAAATCAGTCTGGACCGACCCTCCGGAAGACTGACCTTGTTCCACAAAGCCGTCTACCAATTCACTCGGAGGCACATGACTGTGGCACTTTGTTTTTTCCATCTCACAGCATCCGATGTGTCACGAAAAAAATTCGTCACGAAAATCTAAGTGAATTGTAGCACCAGTGTCCTATGTTCTTTCAGCAGTGCACCCTTGGGAGAGTATGCAGACTGCAGTGTTGCAGAAACCCCTAGGGGAGGGCACGGCGAGCGGCACTTCCAGCACGAATTTGCTGCCGCCGCCACCGGGGTCCCACCACCGCCTCACCTTGCTCACCACTGCACTGTGGTTGGTGCTGTTGCCTGGTTCTCTGTTCTGAATTCAAGGGTGACTGCAACCCAAACCTTGCCACAGGGTCATTCCTTACGATCTACTGGTGGAATGCATCGAGCAGGTGCCCAAGTCCGTGGCCGCTTTGGCCCCGCTGGCGGACTTTGTGTGCGAATTGGATAACACCGCTGAGAAGCCGGTCCTCTTAAACAATGGTCTTTGCAAAGGCGGTGGATGCAGCTTTGATACGTTCCCCTCGGTGCTCGGCCTTAATTTCAATCCTTGCAGCACCTGCCCGCAGGGGGTTGTGGGGGAGGGGGACCTCACATTGGAGCTCAGCAAAAGGGGATTGTGAACCAATACAGCTTGGGTGAGGGCAAGGTACATTCAGGGGTGAGTCAGGAAACGCGCCACCTCCGAGATTTGCATGGTATTATGGCTTGCGTTAATGTCAGGAGGCAACAGGCATAAGCGCTGCCCCTGTACCAGCCATGTACACTGGCTGCATATCCACTTGCGAACACGTGCTCCTAACGCGTTTGATGGGCGGGGATAGGAAGTAAAAGAGAAGCAGCTGTCCTCGTAAGCGAAGGCGTGAACGAGCCGCCAATGCAGGAGGGACCCACGTCTCGGCTGGGGCCTCAAGCTCGCTTCGGGAGACGCCTTCATCAAAATCGCCCCAAACAAACGACCAGAGGGAGAGCCGAATGCGGTGACCATTGCAGGCACCCCCCGTCCAAAGAGGAGTGATGGTCGAGGGCACTCGGGTCAGGGGTCTCAAACATTGCTCCCTCCATTGAAAGGTGTCAAACATAAGGACTGGGAAATGCCGTCCATTCGCTCCTGTCACACTTCTCGGCTTTCGACGGTGTTTTTCACATAAGTTATTGTCCGTCGCTGCACATCAATCAGTAACTCATGGGGTAATTGCCCCTGCCCCCATCAGATTTTCCCACCGCCACCACTTTTTCCATTTTTGTACTGCCTCAGTGGGGACCACCGAGCAGCCCCCGCCGATGCATCTGATACATATTGGACCAGAATAAGACATCCAGCATCCCCCTTATCCCCAAAAGGCACTCCGGCACTCTGTGAGATCTGCATTTCGAGGTCCAAATACACTCTCTTGATACATCTCTTTTGGCGGTGGGCGCGTCAGGCAAAACCAAAGATCGCAATTTCCCAGTCATGGGCCCGTGGGTGTGCAAACAAGCGGACCGGCATAGCTGAAGCTGACGGATTAAGTGGTTGCAAATAAGCAGTGGATTTGCCCTCCCACCGTGACAGCCCCCCAACAGTGTCGCCGTCCAATTTTCCCTCATCTGCTTGTCTGACGCACAATTTTTTTTGGGAATTTTTCTGTTCTGGGTGGAACTGTTTTTTTTTTCGGCGTTGGCCAGATGTCAGGCCGAGGCCAGGCTGAGCGCGGACAGGATGCAAACGTTGTGCGGTCAGCAGAGGACACGCGTGACTGAGACTGATGCGTTGAAATGACGGCAGGTGTGGAGCGGGTGCGCCTGAATACAGTGGTAATTCCACGTCTCTATTGCACACCTCAACCGTTACGCGTTGCTTTGCTTTGCACACTTGGTGACCGCAGTGTCGCGCTGACTGCGGCCCCCTTTATATTTGCGATGGGTCGAGCATGTCGATTTGCTGAGCTTCATCCCCAGTACCCCTTACACACTGGGCTGGAGGGTTCCGGGCACGGATTTTCTGACCTGGTCATCTCGAGGTGGTTGTTGGATCATGAGTAGGCGGAAGGAAATGCATCGGGGAGTGGCATGCGCTAGGGCGTTCAATGCGGAACGTTTTTGGACGGTGCACTGATCCATCTTTGAGGGCGGAAACAGATTGATTGACGTCTGTTTTGGGGAGAGTCAACAATTTGAATATCCGGTATTTTGTGCTGTAATGTAAATTGTGTTGCTATGCTGACAAGTTGTTTTACCCAGACCCCACTCGCTGGCTGGGAAAGAGCAGGGCGTTGGTGCAGTTTCTGGCCTGTTTGGGTTGAAAATCAGTCCGAAACGTCGATTGGTCTGCGGTGCTGCATTCAAATAGACAAGCAGACAATCCTTCCCAATGTGATTATCCACTTCGAGATGCCCTGCCGAAAGCAAGACAGTTTGATTTGATTGATCGCCAAGATAGCATAACCGTAGCAACCGCCCGTCTTGTGCTTGTTGGGTTCTTTGCCCTAAAGGGACACACAGTGTCATTCACGTGGTGTGGGTGCAGTGCTATGTGAGGTGCGCGTGCAGTGCCCTCGGACTTCCAAGTATTTGCGGGCACTATGGCGGGACGCCTCCGGAGAAAACACGGGCCATGACAAGAATGCAGGATGGGCTGCACTGATGCATGTGTCCAATACTTAAAAATGAAGCAAATCCTGTGCTCTCATAGCCTTAGTTTTCGGGGGTATCTTTGAGGTGGGCACTTTCAACTCTTCGGGTCTCGCCAGGGCTGAAGCGTCTCCCAGTAACAAACAGTAAGAGGAATCTTCGCCCTGACGAAACAGAAGGTCCCAAAAATTTTCCGGTCAATAGTTCGGAGGAGCTCTGGTGTCCCCGAAGCACGGACCCCCCGAAATTGACATGAGGGGGTGCTTCCCCTCCGGTACGCGCAGCGCCAGCTGCTCACTCCATGGCACTGTGGAAGAGAAGCTTACAGTTTTCGCTGTGTAGAACATTTTGGCCGCTGGACAGCGAATTTTGTCAGCTATGTGGTCTGTGGGACCACAAGTAGTCAGTGTCGAATTTTTCATTTTGGACATGGCTTTTGCCAGAAAGTTTGGAATCACATGCAAGTGAAGGCAGTCATTATGGGGGCTAAGGGAGCCGTATGACCCACGCGGTTGCTTGCTTCTACTTTAGCTGCTACTGGGAATATTGTGAGGCAATGCACAATGGACATAGATGGGGTGACTACAAAGGACATTTGAACCTGCCCCAACCCTTCCTTGCACCTACCACAGTTGGTTCTGTGCAGTGGTTTGGTATTTTGCTGTTGCAACCATTTCGGTTCTTGCTTTTCACAGTCAGGACTGTCAACGTAAAGTTCCGGCTCTGAACAACCGCATCCTGTAAGAGCGTTGGTCAATGCCATTGGCCTCAGAAGGCGAGAATTGCCAGAGTGTTTAGTGTTTTTGCCAGGTGTTTACGAAGTCCACCATTTGCATCCAGAATTCCGACAAGATTTGCCACTAAGGGAAGCCAAAAATCCCTTCCAATTCATTGCCACATCATACAACATGTGTGGCTCTATCACTCCTTTGCTGTCTGCTCAGCAGCGTGCATATTCACCACTGACTGACTGACCACTCACATGTGCGCTTGTAGCTTCTCCACAAATACATAGAGCCGTATGTGGGACCGCCGATCACAATCACACGAGCCTCTCGAGTTGCAGCCCTGTTTTTTGGGGCCTGCTGTGAAGGTCCATGGGGCCTTGGTCTGCATGGTCGGCCCTGCCCTTTTTGTTGTCTTGACTTAACAGCATGAGGTTGTGATGAGGGCACGGTGCTGATGGATGGGGTCGTAACGGGATGAATTTTGGGGTGTGATTGGACGAGCCCGTGCCCCCAAAATGAAATAAGGACCATACGTTTCATTCAATCAGAAACACAACCATGCAAAAGTAGACATGAACAGGTGGTTTTCCAGACTTTTGCATCTGAATTCAATTGGGCAGCTGTGGCCTCTGGGGAAGGGTGCACCTCGCCACACCAAAACATGTACACTTCGACCACCACATGGGCGTTCCTTACCACACTAGCACATTGGTATGCTTCACCACCAGTGCATTGCGTTCTTGCTCAGGCCTGCGGAGGGTTAGCCGTAAGTAACCAGCCTTTGCAGGCCCGTGCATGCTCCCCCGGTGGAATTTCTATAAATCATTAACAACACGGTCCCTGCAGAAGCAACAGGGGCCGTATGCCCACAGGTCTGCACAAGCAGTCACTCTGAAAGAAGTCATGCACTCTCATCTCAGCATCAGGTGGGCCTGACCGTTGGCCACATGCGTACTCTCCAGGGGGCGATGGGCATGCTGTACTCCAGGAGGACTCTACGCTGGATGTAGCAAGGCTGCAACCTCCTTGGAGAAGTGACCATTGCGATTCGTTGTGAATATTTTGCCCCCGTGACACAAACACTCCTCTTCCAGTAAAACAGTTTGGATTACGGCAAATTCTGAATGGATGCAAGTTCTCAAAAGGGTCCTGCAATAATCCATGTGGGCTCACCAGTGCTGCCCCATACCGCCTCACTGCTGACCCCCATATGGCCTCACCACACAACACCTCACCATTGAATGCCATTACTTTATCAATGCCCCCGCAGCCTGACCCGTCTATCATGCATTACTCCCCCTCAGCCCCCCTCTCTGTGGACAAACCCCCCCTTGCACAGTCCCTGGAGGGGGGACGGGGCGTTGCTTGCCCCAAAGGTCCACGGCGCCGAAGATGCCGAAAATTTTTTTCCTCTGGCCACAATAAAGTTGTAGTAGAAAGGCCGGGTTTGGGTCCTCGCGCATGGTCCCCCCGAGGGGGAACCGTCACCTGATGACCGGGTTGAGGGGACAGTCGCGGGTTCTGGGGGACGGTCCCGCGTTCTGGGGGTACTGTCCATGGGGTCGGGGGGGGGGTCCCGGTCCACGAACAGTGCTTTTTAAAACTCATCCAGTGTCCAGTGTGTCAGTCTTGTATCACGTCACCCCCCCCCCCCCTACAACACTGTGCTGCCACCTATGTGTGTCCGTATTCAGAGACGCACTGACTCGCAGAGTCAAACACTGCTGCGAACGAAGGGATGCTGCATGTGTTAAAGGCCCATGCCACCACAACGGCACTGGTCTGTTGCATTGCATCAGCTGGTGATGCCACTTGGCATGTGAGTCATCACTTTTCATCTGAATGTGTTCCCGTTTAAGTCAAAGGGTTGCGCACAGGGCAAAGGGAAGGCATACTCTCGGTGTTGGGGCTAACTCCTGGTGCCTCAACAACTGCATTTGATGTGTGCATGAGCACGTGCATGTTGTATGTCGTGCGTTTGCCGTTGCTTTTGTAAATGGAAAGTTCCAGTTGTGTAACAGCTGCACAGGGGTTGCATGCATGTCGTTTCTTCTCATGTGGCGGTTACAGCTTCAACATCTCTCAATGTTTTGCAAGCCATTTTGCTCTTGTAGCCTACAGTCTCATATGCAACCCCTGTGCAGAAACCCGCGCTATTTGGTGAGCCTCAGGTGTATCACTGGTAATGAAGCCTGCCCAGCTTTCGCTGTCCATGAGCAGACCCTTCTGAAGTCTTCAACCCAATGAGGGTCGCTGCAGCCAGCTGCTAATGGTTTGCTCTTGGCCCTGAATTGCACTTTTTCGCTTGACCAAATGATGCAGTGTCCACATGACAGGGGGTCATTGTGGATGGGATTGATGCCAAACGGCCTGCTTCGTCTGCTGCCACGTAGCCATGACAAGCAGTAGGCCCTCTGTGAATACATCCAATGGAACCCTTGGATGCTTAGCGTATCGCCGTGCCATCTACACATATGCGATTTTCATCACTCATCCGCTGTGCCGCAAATGAAAATACCTCTTGCAAGTTTAAACCCTCACCCTATCCCAGTTGCATAACATGGTGCTCGTCACCTTGGTCTCCCATGCCATTTGGGACCTATCTTGAGACTGCTTGGGGAACCACTGTTTGGAGTTGTGACCTTTGCATTTGCGCATGGCACAGGCGGGCCATGCCTGTTGACCATGCAAACGCACAAGTTTTAGAATGCCTCCTGGCAGAACAAACTTTTTCTCCTTGTTCAATAGCCTCCTTGAGGCAATGTTGTGGGAAGAGGCCTGCAGAATAATACCAAGGTACAAAAAACCACAGGCCTTCAGATCCAATGAAGTGCTTCGACCAGAATTTCACATTATCAATAAGAGGGACCCCAGCTAATCACAGCTCATTCAGAATTGGTCAAAAAGGTCTCAGTGAATGATGGTGCAACCGGTGCAGTGCGATGTTAGCTTGGTGTGCACAAACCATATGATCTCACGAGATGTTTTTCATAGAGGGAGCGTTAGTGCATAGGGCGCGCGCAGGGCAACTTGGGCTATTTTTGATTCCCAACCCTGTTTTTGGCATCAGATGGGTGAGTGGGTGGGATTTTTGCCTAGGCTATGTCGCCATATTAATTTCTTCCCACTATGGGGACCCCGAGAAGGCAGGGGTGATGTAGCCATATTGATTTCTCCTCACTATGGGGACCCTGAGAAGGCAGGGGTTCAGGTAGCCAGATTGATTGATGTAGCCATTCCGTCTGGTTTAGGGCCCCCGAGAACGCAGGGGTTAGGTAGCCACTTCTGATTTTGTCCCCGCGTGGGGACCCGAATTGAGCAACTGTTTGCTCATTTGTGGCATTGGGGCTTAATTTGGAACATTTGGCGTGGTGGTCCCAACGAGTTGCATCAATCAGTGCGCATTTTGTTACACTTTACCCAATTTTGCGCCCGGAGGTAGGTCCGTTACCCTCCGTATGGACCGTGGAAACATGTTCCCCCTCATGTTTGGAAGAGCACTGAAGCAACCGTTGACGATGCCACACAAGATGATGTTGGGGATGAGGTTGATATATGTGCACTGTGCTGTCAAAAGCACACTACAACAGAATGTGGTGAATGTAATTTGAATTATTGTGTGGAATGTATTGACCCGCAAACCTGTGGAGCCAAGACTATTTCTTGAACAATCTTGCTTGTTCGATTTCAGTGAACAAATTTGGTGGAACAAAGTTGTGAAGGTGATTCAGATGTCCTTTTCTAGTTCAATGTCGTGCATGGATGATTTGTTGCTTCATTTGGTAGGCAAGAGGCATCTGTTCGTCTGCTCGGGGGCTTCATAGGTGATAGTGAACTTGGGGACTCAATCCGGGAAAGTCATCATAAAAGTAGTGCGCAGGGCGCGCGCAGGGCAAACCCTCCCCCATAAGTGGGCAATAGACACTGAACGCAAGTGAAAAATGCATGTGAAAAACTTGAAGCACCTCCGCAGCGCAATCATTTCGGGGGAATTGGGCATTCTTTTGATGCATGCATATGAACGAAAGTTCAGTTGGGGATCACCTGACGTGGCACACATGCCACATGCGCCTGGTGCAGCTACTTGGCGACATGGAAAAGTTGGTGTGTTGTCATTTGGATTTGTCCTCTCATGCCAGGCGCCTTTCTGTCTCCAAAAGAATGCCATTTTGTGTTTTTGCATGCTGCCTTAGGCCAAGGGATGGTCAACAACAGGAGGCAAAAGGATGGCCTCACTCTGGGGGCTAGATTTGGAGGCACTTTGGAACAGGGGCTATTTTGGAGCTTTTGTGGGGATCTATGTCCAGAAGTAGCGTGCAGTGTGCACACAGTGGCACGTAGTGTAAGGATTCCCCCTATGCAAACCCGTAGGCCAACGTATCCCTGCCTACCCTGACAGAGGGTGTTGTCCAAAGCCTTTAAATGTCATGTTCCCTGACACACACGGTGCATGTGGTGCAAGTGGTGTGACGACAGCACCCACAATGTGGAATGTTCAACAATGGCATGAACTGAAGAGCAATACTGCACTGCTCAGTGCCACTGGTCCAGCTTTGGTGAATTCTTTGGATTTTCTTAACCATCTTCCTCCCTGTAGCATTCGGAAGACATCCATACGGCTATGAAGTGTCGTTTTCGCTTTTGTATGGGCTCTTCTCAGCTCAAAGTGTCAGAATCCTGCAGCGTTGCTTCGACCTGTCGCTGTTTGCTGAGGAGCTTGCTGCAAGAGAAAGAGGAGCCTGAATTGTCAAGTGCAGGTGCAATTCCAAGCTAGAGCATAATTGGTTTGAGTTACCAAAGTTATGAGTAGGATGGATGGTTCAGTGACCTTCTTCTGTTGCAGCAGGTGCACACACTGCACGGCACTCATATTCTGGATTCCCTGAGGTTGATATCTGCAAGCTGTTTTTATCGACCGTTCTACCAACGTGTTTTTGCTGGTAAGAAAGATGATTTCAATTGTCGTTACGGGTCTCTGTAGCCTGTGCCACTTTTGTGAAAGGGCCCACAGTTTGACACACCACCAGCTGTCACCGTTGTTTGCAGGTGCTTTTGGTGCGGTTTTACACCCCCAGGTGGCTGCTTTTATCTCCTGAGTCCTGGCATATAATTCGCTGACTCTCAATTCTAAATTGCACCCTTTGCTGCATTTTCCCACTGCAGCTTCGCCTTTGTTGACCATTGCAATTTAACTGTCATGGATGCTCCCCTGCAACAGTGTCTATGTATGGATGGTTTTCCAACCCGGCAAGGTGCAATGGGTGGCTGCCCCGGCTTCAATGTTTTTCTCCAGATCCAATGTGTGTTCCAAATTTCACTGAAACCTCAAGCCTGCAAAGGGTAAAGGAGCGTAGGATCTTTTAGAGGTGCCAATACATCAGTACCTTGCTATCTTGCAGTGTATCGCCCCACTTGCAAACAGCAGTTAGTATAGCGCAGCGGGGTAACGAAAGTTCTGCCACCGGGCCCCCAGCACTCCCCCCCCCCCCCTGTCCTGCTTCCCCTCCTCCCTCCTCCCCTCCTTAGCCTTTTTATAATTTAAAGGCGGGGGTACATCGGGTCATCCAATGGGCTCGGCCAAAAATGATGGGGCTTGGGACTGGAGACGTCTAAAAGACGAGGACCCCGCGGCGAAGTCAACAGCATGGGCCCACCTGATTCAGACGCCCTGGATGGCCCGTATGATCCCGCTTCAGCATCGTACAGAGGTGCTGGTGGCGGGCGTGGCAGGATGGTCTCGGGACGGAGTCAGCTGGAGTGCGGTGAAGCTGGCCAGGACCTTCCATGAGACGCTGGGGATCTCGTTTCAATCCCCTGATCCGCAGCGGTACGTCGACGCGCTGCTGTATGGGCTGACACTTGCCTGGGGAGTAGAGGTGACTGCGTTCAGCCTGTCTGCGGAAGAGGCGGCCGTCGGGTTCGCTGTCTGCGACTTAATCGCCAAGCCGCCTGGAAAATCGGCGAGCAGGAGAGGAGGAGTGGGGATCAAGGGTGAGAGACACTCTCAGGGGAAGAACGCAAAGCCCGAGACCAACAGTGGTATGGCTCTGGACGAGGAGGCGGGCGCCGGAGCCGGTGAGCGCGAAGGAGGTGGGGGGCCGGCCGCGGCTGAGGAGGACGAGGAGGACGAACTGACGTACAAGGAGCCCAGCTTCAAAAATGCCAGGTGGATGAGAAAGAGGCCCGGGGCCCTGCGGTGGACGGTCAAACTGTGCCGCCTGGTTGAGAGGTTAATGGAGGCCGAGGAGTCTGAGACTGCGACAGAGGTGTCCACGATCATTGACGATGTCTGGCAATTGCTCCTTGATTGCGACAAGTCGGGTAAGGACGCGGTCAAGGCAAAAATAAAGGAGGTCAAAAAGAGGAACAAGAAGAAGGCCAAAAAACAGAGGCGAAAGGAGAAAAAGAAGGAGATGAAGGAGCGCCGATCATCTCGGAGGGGAAAAGGGAGGCGCAGGTCCTCCGACTCGGATTCGTCGTCCACAGACAGTAGCAGCGACAGTGCGTCCGATACATCATCCTCGGCAAGCTCCAGCTCATCGGGGCGCCACTCAAAGCGCAAAAGCAGAGGTGGCACGCAGGGGAGCACGAGTCAGCCGGAGTTCAAGTGGATAGACGGAAAGCGCCACTTCCGCAGCAAGAAAACAGGAGACTGGGTTAATTGCGAAAACCCTCCAAAAACGGCATGCCCGGAGTGTGGTGGCCACCATTGGTGGTTTGACAGGGAGAAGCACGGGTGTAAAGGCCGAAGGAAGTGACTGCGGAGCCATGACGATGGAGACGGGGCTGCAGGAGGCACGCGGGGGGACGAGGAGTGCGAGCGCGAGTGGCCGTGGGCGACCGCGTGCGACAGACTCGAGGCGGCGATGGCTGACGAGTACGGGACGGCTTTTGATGCCACGACAGTGCGGGGCCTGCAGGATGGTACCCTCGACGGGTATCTGCGGCAGCTCAGGCGACTGGCCAGGCTGGAGCGGATGCGACCAGGCGACGGTGCTCGGGGTATACTGGAGGCCAGGCTCATGCAGGTTGTGCAGGGCGACCTGTCAGAGAGCGCCGCAAAAATCGTTCTGGCTGCGGCGAGGCTGGCCGAAAAAATGGAGTGGCTTGCCCCGGTGGTGCGGAAGTCTGATTGGTACCTGGTTATGTCTATCGAACAGCGGCGGTGCAAAGAGCAGCGGGCGGAGGCGAAGGAGTGGGCGCAACTGGAGGACCTGTGCAGGCTGTGTGCGGCTGCCTCCAGCTTTGCGGAATGGGAGGCGGTGGCGCTGGCGTGCGTGTCGGTGGGACACTGCCTGCGGGGTTCCGAGGCGGGGGGTGGGGTGGGGCAGGAAGATGAAGGAGTGCGGTTTTTTAGAACAAAGTCCAGGAGGGGGGTCCAGCGACAGGAAGTGGGGCCCTGGGTGCGAGAATGGTTACAGTTCCTGGCGAAACTCAAGGCACTCAAGGGGTTCCACCCCGACAGGGGGGCGTGGCACGAGTCCAGGGAAGCGCTGGGGAAGACGTTGGTCAGCCTGCTGGAGAGGGGGGAGGGGAAGAAAACTGTCCGGTGGCACAGTTTCCGTAGGATGGGGGCAGCACAACTTCGGAAAATGGGGGCGCCGCTCACAACAATCATGCTGTGGGGGGGGTGGAAGTCAGCGAAAGTCGCGCAGATGTATACCGAGGCCCCCCCCAGGTGGAAGTTTGACCGCTCGGGAAAAATCCCATGGCCCATGTGGGGGGGGGGGGGGCAGAGCCAGGCTACTGCACAAAGCAGGGCTCCACACTCTCTTTCTGGCCGTCATGGATACGCCGGGAAATCGCCTTCGCGGCCGGGGAAGCTTCCCGACTTGCTGGGGGATCGCCTGAGGGGGGTGGGAATGCACGCAAACGAGGAAGGACAGTGTCCCCGAGTGCGAGTGCTGCGAGGACAGTTGCGAGATGCGGCGAGGGCGATAAGCGAAATGCGGGGCGTAAAGGTGCACAGGCAAGAGATGGTGCGTAACCTCATTACGGGGATGGGTGAGGCAGTGCTCAGACTTGAGTGTGGAGAGGAGGGTCTGGATACGCTGTGCAGTGTGTTGACAAAAGTTGGGGAGGGGGACTTAGACGAGGAGGACGATGGGTACTACAGTAGTAGTGACGAGGAGGGGGTGGTTACCGAGGAAATGGCTGCTCGGGGGGTGGGGGAAGCGGGGTGTGTGACAGTGTCGGATAAGATCTGGAACAGCCTGGTCCCTCGTGACCTTCTGGGGGTGTACCGGAGGCAGTTGAGGGAGGACAGTGCGGGGGTTGAAAAGTCACAGGGGGGGAGACCGGGGCCTGTGGATGCAATGCTGGAATCCCTCAGAACTGAGACTAAGGGACTGCGCAGAACAAAGCGACCCGAGACGGCCAAAATGTTCCTTACGTGGAAGAATGCACTAAAATGCCGAGCCATTCTTGATGCGCGGGGAGTCAACGCAAGCGACCCCCGGAAGTCCCCAAAGTTCAGACTCCCTGGGCTGGAGGCCATCCGCCACTGGATGGGACGTGCGCGCCCTCGGCGTGTGGGGGGAGGCAGGTGCCGTGTTTTTTTGGCTAAACTGGACCTGCAGAATGCTTACTGGAGCATCCGCCTCCCCACCGCATGGCGCAGTGTTTTTGTGGTGGGGGCGGTCGGGTAGGCGTTTTCGATATGCAAGGCTGCCTTTCGGATGGGCCTATAGCCCTGTGATATGTCAGAAGCTGGTATCCTCTGTTATCCGGGGGGCCTTGTCGAGACGTGGTGTGCGGGGTTGGGTGTATCTGGACGACATTTTACTGTCGTGCAGGAGCAAGAGTCGGCTGAGGGGGGCTGTGAGGGACTGCATTCGAAGGCTGAGACGTGCGGGTTTTATTGTGGGGGCCAAGTCCGAGCCGGAACCAACTGAGCGCCTCGGTTTTATTGGTAAGCAAATTGACACCAAAGCTGGGACAATCAGCAATGCGGTGGGTGCCTTGGTCGGTGCTTTCAGGGCGTGGGTCAGGGGGGTGGGCAGGGGGCGCCTGCCCTCAAAGGTTATGGAACGCCTCCTGGGTAAACTGTGCTGGCTGAGCAGGCCCAATGCGGGTCTGGGCGCCTTCCTGGCGGGCGCATATCGAGGTTTGCAGAGTGGGAAAGGGGTGTTTGGGAGGGGGGTCTGCAAAGGGGTGGCGACAGTGCTCCTGTTTTCTTGTGTCCCTCAGCGGTGTGACCCTCCAGGGCCTGGTGGACGAGGGGCCTGGGAGGTGTTCGTGGATGCGGCTCCAGAGGGCAAAGTTTTTCGACTGGGAATTGTTGGGGGGGGGGATTACTATCGATCGGAGGTGTGTCCGCCCTGGGTGGACTCCCTGCAGCAGGCGGAGCTGTATGCGCTGTACATCGTTATTAAGGTGGCATCCTATCGTGGTTTTGAAAGAATTCGTGTGGGTTCAGACAGCAACGTAGCTAGGTCTCAGATTAATGCGCTGCGGGCGTCGGTGCCTGCCGATTCTCAGCAACGAATACTCCGGCGCCTGTTTTGGCTCAGGTGCTGGAGTACTGTTAGTGTCGAGTCCTTCAGGGTGCCGTCTTTTTTAAACGCGGCCGACCCCCTGAGTAGGGAGACAGGCTTCCAGTCTCGGAAACAGGCCATTGCCGAAGCAGCAAGGCGTCGTGAGATGTGGGAAAGAGCCGTCGACACGAAGTACATGGGTCTGATGGAGATGATTCGCCCCCCGTGGAGATTCAAGGGGGAGGTGGGGGACTGATGACGCGACGGTCACGGGGGACAAATGGACGCGCAGTCGCGCGGCAAAATGTGCTGTCCGTGGAATAGTGCATCTGTCGTGATTGCTTTGTCCAGGGGGAGGGGTGGGGCAGGCAGAACTGCAGTTAGTATAGCGCAGCGGGGTAACGAAAGTTCTGCCACCGGGCCCCCAGCACTCCCCCCCCCCCTCCCCCCCCCCCTGTCCTGCTTCCCCTCCTCCCTCCTCCCCTCCTTAGCCTTTTTATAATTTAAAGGCGGGGGTACATCGACCCACCCGCCCGCCCTGTGTCTTGTCCCGGCGCCTGCCAGGGGTGAAGAAAGGACAGCCCTTCATATGTTACTCTATCACTGGTGCTGTCCGTGGAATAGTGCATCTGTCCTGATTGCTTTGTCCAGGGGGAGGGGTGGAGCAGGCATAACACAGGACAATGGCAGCTTCCTCTTTCCAGGTGCATTTTATCATCTATTTGACAAGAATGGATGGTGCCCTGAAGCTAGGTTCTTCAGACTGGACCATGCGATCCCACTGCAGAGAGCTGAGCTGATTGTGGTTGTTCCAATGTCAGTCAAAAAAGCTGTACAAAAGCAAGCAGCCTCCAGCAGCCACACAGAGGGTGTAAGTGGAGGAGGCAATCGAAGGGGGAATGTTTGCCCGGCGCGCCAAGGGGGCGCACCGCGCGCTGTGCGCGCGTTGTGCCCGCACTGTGCGAAAAGTCAGCTGTTTTCCACCACCTGTAGCCACAGGTCCCAGGGTCCTGAATTCTGCACCCTACAGCCCCTGCTGGTACACCAGGGATTTTTTTTTTTTAAGTCTGATGCTTGCAATGGGTCCCAGGGTCCTGAATTCTGCAACCCATGCTGTTTTGAATTGATCATGCATCCTTCTGTAGGTGGGTGGTTTTCAGGGGTGTTCCTGGGATAAACAACATAACAATTGGCGCTGTGCCCGCGCTGTGCGAAATTGCTCCCTAAGTATCCTATCTGTAGCCCAAGTTTATCCTCACCTAGGGAAGTCCCCCAAGTAGACCGCACTCGACCGCAAACCTTCCCTGCAAGGCACCTTGCATAAGCCGAAATATGAGAATTCAACAACACGAAATGTCACTTCCACCACTACCAACCACCATGCCTGCCATCGTCATAAACTGGGTGCAAAGGATGGGCCAGATTCTTAGACGTGGCGAGAAGGTTCTCCAGATTGTTCGGCGAAGGGGGGCAAAAACAGGCACGGCCGGGGACTGGTCAAAAAAAGATGTCCGGCGCACTATTACTCCCCCTTAAGTCATGCAAATGACTTCAGTTTAGCCACGGTCAATGTGTGTGTGGAATGAGGTGCAAGGACCGCCCAGGTTTGGGGGGGGGGGGGGCGTCAAGCAAGGGGATCATGAATGGGAAGCCCTGATGCGGCGCATGTGTGGCCCAGAGATTTGGCTGTCTGGCATGCCCGGCACAAATACCCCCCAAGAGCTGGTGGATGGCTAATTGTGCCTTTATTCCCCCCTTGTATAAGCCACACCCTTGTCCAAGCTACAGTGGGCGTAGGGACCATATTAATTTGGGACTGAATTTGGTTTGGTACAGCCACATATGTAGTGCAGCCACATAAACCATGGGCTTGGTAACAAATTTTGCCAGCTACATAGAGTCATGGACACATTTGTTGTGAGTGTTTGGCCACTTGAACCCACAGAGCTCTGATTTTGGGGATATTTGTGCATTATATTCCCCTTTCTTGCACCAGCTCAACATGCAATCTTCTCTTTCTGAACCTGGGCGTCTACGGTCTTGTCCAAGCTACAGTAGGGGTAGGGACTGTATTAATTTGGTACTTTACCGTAGCTCGTACAGGGGGGGGGGGGCTACTTTTGCTAATTAAAAACAGGTAAGGTGCGAACAGTGAGCGTAGATCTTTTGGTTGCGTGCCAGAAGACAAGGCCCCACTGCCTCCTCACTTCAAGGAGTTAGTAGCTGAGGTACGTTTCCTTGATGTATTGGAGGGAAGGGAAGTGATGATGAGTTTCTTTTTGAAATGCTTGTGTGATGGCATCCCTTCTCCACAGACATCATTCTTTGGTTTTGTTTTGCTGTGCAACCTGGCCAGTACTGCATGGGTGTGGAATACTTATTTCAAACATGGGCATGGCCGAATGTGAGCACTACAAAAGTGAACGGCACGGAGAAGGTTGAAAGGCCATGAAAAAAAACGAAAAAACGGAGTTGTCTTTAGGCCTATAGGTCACCTGTTCTGCGGTCCAGGGGAATTGCAGGCATGTTGGAACTGTGTTGTGCTTTCAGCAACACCCGGAATACTTACTGTGCTGTTCCTACCATGCTTAACTCTCCTCAGGCAACAGTCAGCCAACACCCAGCAGCAGTCGGTAGCAATAGCAGCAGCGGCAGCAGCAGCAGTAGCAGCAGAAAAACAGCACCAAAAAAAAGGCGGGACCATGTGCTTCGGCAGCTGTGGGAGGCCGGGCTGGGGTGCAGTGCAAACCATAGGAGAGCCCCCCCCCCCCCCCACGGGGATGTTTATACAACGGGGAGGGGGGGTCTGGGTGGGTGGCTCAAACCCCCCTTTGACCCCCCCCAACCCCTCTCAATGACTGATGACCACCTGCAGATGCTTGCGCCTAGTGCTCCATTTGGCTAGCAGGGCAACACAAATTGGTGAAGCTATAGTTGAACAAGAGCTAAAGGGAATCTGTGCAAGTTGGGTATGTTCTTTGTTTGTTATAATATAGGTGAGCAGATACTTGAGGGTGGTGCGTTGGTTGGGTCTTCAACTCAAGTCAACTCAAGTCGAACCTCTTTTCGGACCCCTTCTAGCCTCTGCACCGGAGGAGAAGGGGAAGGGAAAAAAAGGTCTGATGAGGAGGTGTACCTCTTTTTGGCTCCTCCCGCCGCCCCTCCATTGGCCTCGGTAGCCCACGGAAATGCGAGAATTCTCCTTGGAATTCAACTCAGTTGTTTTCCCACATGCTATCAAATTCACTCCAGTACCCTTGAAATCGCGTTCCTCTCCCAGGCAAAGCAGCCCCCTTCAAGAGTACCAACACCGAAATTTTTACAGCAGTCACTGAACCAATTCACACCTGATAGCGCAGGAATGGGTCTTCCAAGGCTTGGGCTTCTCCCCAGGAAACTCTCTGTCTCTCTCTCTGTCTCTCTCTCTCTCTCTATAGAGGAAACTCTATATATATGGCGACACAGCGCCATTGTTTGATGTGGTGACAGTGACAGCACGAAACAAAACATCCGTGGTTCCGTGAGGTCCACAATTTATCACTCTGTTGGGCATAGGCTGACCCAAAAGAGATTCTTGATGTGATTGTGAGAAATGCGACATCTCTAGGTAGGACACCAACTTTGTTTTCCAACACGAATGGGTAGCCAATTATAATATCCTAGCTTCCGATAGCAGCCGTCTTGACAACACTCCAAGCATTTCAAATTTGTTCTCCTCTCTCAATCCGTGAGAAGTCCAAACCCAAAGCGACTTTGGTCATGCCTCCCCACAACACACCAACGTTAGCTCCACAAAACTTGACTAGTACCCACTATAGCATTTGATTGCAATTTTGTGAGTCAAGAATCCCCTTCATCTTGGTTGTGAGAGACCTTGCTGAACCGCCGGTAGCCGTCTCATGTTCAAATGAGGCACATTCGTTTACAATAATGAGGTTCGTTTACAAGCTAGATTGAGTCGGGATCGCCCCAAATCTAGCCCAGTCAGCCCCATCCCAAGCTCCCCACTTTGCAAGTAGTCCATAGGCGCTGTGTGCAAGAAAGTTCCTTTGCACTTTGTGGTAGAGACTAGTAGAGACTTCTTTGTGGTGCCACAACTTGAAGCCTTGGTGGGCACACCACGTGCACAAAGAAAATCCTCACCAATGTTGATAAAGATGGCATCCAAGTCAGTTGGGCCAACTAGTGATCCCCAATACCCTCACAATCTAGTGGAGCCATCTGGCCAATTATCAAAACACAGTATCCAAGCTGTCCCCCAGCCCTTACACATGTATATTGCTCACCTCTAGTGCTCCCTCACCATAATATCCGGGCTGTTGGAGGTTACAAAAGTGTAGAGAAGCTTGACGCTCTCAGTTGCACATGCACAAGGCCCTTCACCTCAAGGTGGCAGGGAGGTTGCCATCAAGGCTTAGTAAGGAGCGGGGTGGCTCTAGTTTCAGCGAATTTAACAAAGTGTGAAACAGACGACATTGTAGCCAAGAACAAACTCAACACAAATGCATTGCATGGTCATTTAATCAAGCACCATACGTTTCAGGAGGGGCCATGAACAATTCACTCATGAAGAGTACCTGATGCGGTGTGCACATACCACACACGCGGCACAGCTACTTGGTTGCATCTATGAAAAAGGTGTTGTGGGGTCATTTGGATTTGTCCTCTCACACCGGGCACCTTTGTAGATGTACTTATCTAGGACCGCAAAAGGCCACAACAGATCAAGAAAGTAAAGATAGTTCGTCCGATGATGCACCAATTTCACTAGCCCCTTCCTTGTCAGCACTCTGTGTTGTGTTGAGAAACCCACTGCCATAGGCCACACCATCATACAGGGCAGTTTGGAAGGCACTAGGCTTTGAACCCATGCCGGAAGGCTACCAAAAGTCTACAGACAAGGAAGCCCTATCACTAGCCTCCCAACCCCTCTACCTTCGCTTGTAATCTTTCCATACCCGGAACCAGTGGAACCAGTTGAGCGTGTCCTTTTTAGTGTCAGGGAGGACTATAGCACTGATGTCAGCGACCGGTCCGTCCCACGGCGCAAGCGCACCAAGCTGCACCCTGCTGCCCCAGGGTAGGAGGTCACCTCAGCGCCCACCTGAGTGCACACAGCACAGGCAGGGCATGATGGGGCAAGCCCCCACCATGGCCAACACATCTATGTGTTCCTTGCGGACCATGACCAGTTTAGATTGTCAGGTTCCCAGGGAGTGAGAGTTAGGATTACGAGGAGTTTGACAACATCTAGTGTAGATGGAGTAGGCGTCGAATGTGCCAGCAAAAGCACCTCTGTATGTACATAGCTGAAGAACTCTTGCATACTTGAACATGTGCAAGGCGGCGATCCCAGCTTGAGGGGCTGTGGGGAGCAGTGAAAACCTCGTGTTCGACCACAACAGGTCAAGGGCCATTTCAAAGAACACGCAGTGTCTGCCCATTGTATTGTGCTGCATTGTATTGTGCTCTTGATTGTGCTATGTTTGTGTGAAGGAGGGGTGTTCATACAATTTTTGTGGCCAAAGCGTTTGCTCTCCTTCGGGGCCATTTTGGGAGGGGGTAAAAAAAATTCAAGATGTTCCGGATGTAGTCGTTGCGAATGGAGGGCATGGCCCAAGTACTCCCTTAGATTGCTCAAATTCAACCAAAATGATGCATTGAATGTGACTTGATATGAGCCATTATGGATGGCTCGAGTTCAAGTGGAATGTTGCATTGGATGCCTCCCTAATCTGAGCCACTTTACTCCAATACCAAATGGTGCTTTGAGTTCGTGCTCTGCACTATCTCCAGGGAGGGGAAGGGGCGGGGCTTGATCTGGTCCCCATGCCAAATTGAGGTTGCACTAGTTGATGTGCTATGAGGTGACGTGTTGTGGCCTTGTATGTTTGGTGTACACGGGATAGTGCCAATATGTTGGTTTGGTAGAGTCCACGTCTACACAGTCACTTGTGTTTGAGATGAATGCACATGCGTACCTAGGGGAATGCCATGCACATAGTGCGCACACGGTGCAAGCTTTTGTATGTCAGTCCTACCCCAGCCCAATTTCGGCCCTTTGGTGGAGGTTTCTTGTTCCATAATAATTTTTTTTTGAGCTTCTTGTGCATTCGGGATATGACATATTTGAATTTTTATCCATTTCCACCAAGGTTCACCAATTTGTACGCATTTTCATCCACTTCCATGCTTCAGTGTGGCCCCTCGATTTGGGTTGACAATGTACCATGAATCCGATTTCTACGGACACTCAAAAGTGCTTTGCACCATGGCCTTGATCAAGTGCAATTACGTGTGCTCTCATCTTTGACACTATGTGGAACGCAATATCCTTGGTTGTGTTGTGTGCCAAGCCGCCAAGTCAAGGAACACATCAACGTCGAGACAGCCGCAGCCTCTCCCAATGCCCAATACCAACTAGCACGGCACATCAATTGATTGGGTCTCACGGCTTACGGCCTGCGACAAGAGGACATGACGCCATAATGACTGTTGTCGATCGATTCTCGAAAAGAGGAATGTTTATTCTTTACAGGAAGGATATGATTGCCAACAACCTCATCTACACAACATTGAGTACATGGTCAATGTGTGTCTTGTCGGCTTTGTTGCTTTGCTGTGTTATACATAGGTGGCATGTGTTATACATAGGTGGCATGGGGTGTATCACTGCAACGTGCACGCAGTGCTCACACAGTGCAAAAACTTGGCTAAATGGATCTCCACTCAATTCGCCCATGACAACCTCTACATCCTCTTCTATGGTTCTCTGACAATCACAAGATGACTGAAGGGAGACATACTGAGCACACACACACACTTTCACACTTTCGTGTTAACAATTAGGCCGGCTAGATGGGTCCTGTAAGAAATAAATCAGTGCCCCTGATGGATTTTGTGATGATTCCAGTGGACCAGTGGACGTTGTGTGTCCAGGTGGGCCATGAGTAGCTGCATCAGCTTTTGACGTTTGATGAAATAGCGGCTGCATGTCAAGGACTCCATACCAATTGAAGCACTGTTCTGCATGGGGTCAGCAGTGGGCAGGGACGGCCAGTCAACAGTGTTGTGGTGGGGCATGGCTGCAGGTGACCTGTATGCATGCTCTGGGGCTGAATGGTAGCCCCTACAGGAGGGTTGATAGATGGCTTCAGTGTCCTTGTTTTTTGCAGGCCCTCATGTGGACCATAGTGGAGGGATCCACGCACAATTTGGACGATGTTCAGGACTTCATATCTCTCCTCAATGCCCTGCCTCAACACCGTTGCCAAAGCGCCCGTGAGTTTTTGCTCAAAGATCGGGATGTCACAGTTGCCCGAGCCCCTGGAAGGCTCGATGTGATGGGCGGTATTGCTGATTACTCTGGATCTCTGGTCCTTCAGTTGCCTCTGAATGAGGCCACATTTGTCGCTGTGCAGACGGAGGCCAGACCTTTGCTTCAAGTCCTGAGCCTTGGGGCTGAAGGTGAGGAAGATCTGTTTTTTGAGCTCCCGCTCGAGGTTCTTCCTTCCACTGTTTTCATCTCAGGGTTGCATCAATATTTAAGGGGAACACATCTGCGAAGCATCTGACAAACAAAACTGGAAAGAGCGACCATGAATCGCCACTCGCATTTCTTGATTCAATGAACGGTCACTCTTTGCTAAGGGGATGTGCCCCTGGTCCCATGTTCGACAGCGTGTCTTCCCTCAGGCGTTTGGCAGGACACTGTCAGTCATGCCGCTCTTCTGGCTGTGCTGTTTGACCAGGTGATGGTGGTCAAACATTGTTCCTGGGACTGCACGCTTCGTGTTGCACAAGGGCGGTGGGCAGGTCTAGAGAAAATTTCCCCAAAATGGACAACAAATCCCCACCTCCCTGTGTGGGCAAACCGGGGCTAATTGGGAGGGGGGAGTGAAACTGTTGAAACTGACCAGAAAGCATTCAGACGTAGGTGGAGTGGCACCTAAATACTGTTCCAGCTGGCCCATTGTGACCTATATGTTGGCAATGGTCCTGTTGTTCAAGGGCAGAGCATGCTCAGCAGCAGCCTGGAGATGGACATATGGTTTATGGTACGCAGATCAGTTGAGGATGGGTTGAATGGCTTTGTGGTCCTCTCCTGTGGGGCTGCCATTTGTCAAATAGCACAATTGGAATTCCTGGGAGCTCCTCAAGCGCTTCAATGCCTCACATTGCTGACTGGCAGTACAGCATACTGTGTGCCTTGTGGACGACTAGGAGGGGGGGTGCCTCATGTGTTCACATTTCAATACTCCACCATCACACATGGTTTAGAGTGTGGTATTGTGTGCCTCCGCCCTTCTTAATCATTGCGAGTCCTCCTGTTTGGATATCTGCCCTGCCCCTGCACCCCTCGCCTTTTGGGACCTCCAGCTACCACTTTGGTCCCATTGTTAGGCAAAATTTGGGTGCTGTAGGTGCCGGAAAAGTTTTGTTGACATCCATACACATTTAGCTTCTTTTGTTCTTCCCGTATGCTTATACTCACAAAGATGAGGACTGTTGTGGCAGCCCACATATGCTATTTGCACCCTGAATTGTGGCCACTTGATTCCACCCCATTTTGGGGCCCTGAGGCAGCAAGGATGACGCTGCCATTTTGATTCCACCCCCCCCCCCTCTGGATCCATGAGATGGCAGGGTTACATAGCCACTTTGTTTGCGCAAGTGGTATGCTGGGTACATGCAGCCTTACCTGTCTGTAGTAGTATCGTATCAAAGAACCATGGCAGGTGACAACAATGTTGCAAGCCAAGTAGGGGAGGTTTGAGGATGTCTATTTTTCAGTTTTGGGCCCTTGCATGTGGTGTTGAGTGGTTGGTGGTTTTGGAATTGGTGCTTGTACAGTCAACCCGGGCAGATTTAGTACGTATTTTGGCTGTCTTCTTGAAATAAACAACAAAACATCCACCCCCGAGCCCCAATCCTACCTCTCCACCAGCCCTACCTCATCCATCCATCACGCATGGAGTACCTCCTACAACTACTATAAGCAATAGCAGCAGCAGCAGCAGCAACAGCAGCAGCAACCGCAGCAGCAGCAGTAGTAGCAGTAGCACCTCCCCTTTGAGTGCACCCATTCACATTCCATCTGTGATGCGGCTAGTCCATTATGCACATGTCAAGTGTATGGCCCTTGTGAGACCCCCTAGCCCCAAGACGAAGGGCCATTCAATGCAGAATGCAGAAAGAAAAGCACGGTTCATCAACAGTTTGTTTAAATCCTCCGATCCGTGTTCTCCTTCCTCCACCAATCACCCTATTTTTTGTATATCCTCGGCCTAATTTTAGTAACCCATTGGAGGACCCCAATCCAATTGCAACTTTTTTCTGAAACCCCAAAACAATTTCGTTTTAACTTTGCACCTTTGTACCTTTGTGACACAGCAATTGGATTGAAAGGAATTTTTGGCATGCATGGCCTTGAGGGGTTAGAGGGCCCATAGTGGCACCCTAAACCCTGAGGCAATTCGGCAAGTTTGAGGGCCCTTAGTGGCACATGAAAAGCCCGGGCAATTAGGCAAGGTTGGAGGCCCTTAGACCTCCGATTAGCACCTTTCAAAGTAGAAGCCCTTGTTGCGGTCCCGCTTCATGCGGAAAAGCTGAACATGCTCCCCGGGCTTGGGGCCCTTGTTGTTCTTGACACGGGCAGAATTGGCAGCGGCCAGCTACAAGCTAGGAATCAGTCATGGTATTCCCTCACAACCTACTTTACAAATTTGCCCACCAATCCTGCAAGATACATCACAACAGCCCCTCATTTCCTCAAACCTTTCGCCTCAAACCGCGGTTGTGGAGCCCAGTACCTAATTAAGTACCTAATTAATTAGGTCCCAAATTAATACGGTCCAAACGGAAGTGTTCATTGGACACAGTGTTTGTTGGACACGGGGGGGGGGGGGGTTGTGGTATATTTGGTAGCAGGAAGGCACGGTAGTACGCATCGATGGCCATTTTGCACTCCTTCCCATGACCATTACACACAACGGCTCCCCCCTTCGCGGCAGCGACCCGCTACCATGCTCTGGCAGCCAGTCCCGACAACAGGCCATTGCCAGCATACACAACTTGGCACACACGCTACACATACAGCACAAATATACGAAGCACACACTCTCAACAGCTTTAGGCACCACAGACTGGGAAACGGTTCCACTCGTACGGCATCCAGTACAAGCACTGGCTGATGCCTTGTCCCACGTTGCATGCACACGAGTTGCCGATAAAGGGCCCACAATGCTATTCGGTTTCTGCCGCCAATGGATATGGGACCACACCCTCGGATTTCTAACACATGAGGGCTACAGCCCACAACCCCTCACGAACAAAAAGACAGTATAGGCCACATGCGGAACATCATCTAGAAAAACGATTGGCCCCACAACCCTTCACAGTGCATCCTCTGTTATACTTATTGGGCAAAGCAAAAATGCTCCTGCGCAGCAACGGCATTGTGGAGACCCATTGCAGCAGTTATAGAACCACAGATCCAGCGCTTCTATTTACGCACCGCAGCCCGGGCTTTTACAGTGTTTTTGCGCCTACTCACGGAGGAAATATGCGCCTCTTTTGTGGTTCTCAAAATCACGGACCTCCAGCCATGGATACACGGCCTCAGCGATTGGGAGTGCGAAGTCATAGGCGAGGCCGACCTTTCAAGCCAGTTTAACAGGGTCCACCCGCTATCCGTTATGGCAAACTTCTTTGCTGCCGCCAAGTGGCTGGCAAAGAAAAGGCGCTGGAAAGCGCAAGAAATGGTCTGGAGCATACATAGAGACAACAAGCAATTGGATAGGGCAGGGGTCGGAACCACATCACGCTTTGTCCATTGTTCACACGAAGCTCTTGGAAACCTTGTCTATTTTTCTTTGCTCACAGACACGCATAGCCAAGCATCAGGTATGTTATGGTCCCGTAGAGGCGCTACACCCATGGGAGGGCCGTTTAGTGCCCAGAGTGCAGACCTTCGGTTGATATGGGGTGCCAAATAGTGCACCGACTTGATGCGACGTCTTGGCAACCCGAGTTTCTCACCCCGCGGCCACCCCCTGTGGACCACGCCGTGAGGCAATGTCTTGTCACTCCCCCAGTTTAGGGATAATGTCCTGGTTGGCGCAAAGGGGCCCACAGCCCGCCACGAAATGCAACACGTGTGCCACACCCTCACAGAAGTTTGGTCCCTGCCAGTGCTTTTTGACTGCATGACGGAAGAAAAGCAGGTATGCACTGCAGCGTGCATGACACACACCATGACAGCCATGGGCATCACCACACATGTGCACGGGCAACATCCACCACTGGTCTACGCACAACCCTCAGGCCTGACGTCACAGTGGCACCTCAAGTACACAGCCACATTACAGTCACCCACGGGGCAAGCACACAAACACATATCCAGCATCATCGTTGGAGCTAACCTGAATGTTCAGCCCTTCTTGCACTCATGGGTTTCATGTCTCTTGAGTATAACATCGTGGGCACAACTTGCCAGCCTATCAGGATATTCCAGACCCACTTTTTTGCGTGCGCTACACTCCGCAGTGCCCCGCATCGTCAGCAGAACACCATGGGCCGCTGGATCGTCACACAAGCTGTGTGGACTCTAGAAGCATATCTCTCAGGGACATTCAGAATATGCCAACTTTAGGGGTTTTGGCACTTTTCGGCAATTTCTACAATTTTTGCTTCCATGTGCAAACATGTCGTCACCTTCGGGGGGGTATGTATATACTTTTTGAAATCTGCAAGAAAACACCATTTCAGAAATGTATGGGTTGGGGGAGGGGGGGTTGCCATTTTTCAGCGTAGTACAACACATTGGACGGTGCACACAAACATGGCACCGCACCGTTCATCCATTTTTACTTAGAATCACCCCTTTTGATGGTGTACTTCTCGTAGTTGTTGTATTTCACGTTTTTCTCCACATCAACGTCAATGCATGTGGCCAAAAATTCATGTTGCGAGGCCTTGGTGGGGTGTGTCTTTCGATCCCAAAACTGGGTAGCAAAAGCGGTGGCCCCAGCGGTCGTCAGAATGTCATGCTCCTTGTGGGAGGATGCAGGTGGTTGTGAGCGGGAGGTACGGGGCTTTTTTGCCCGGCTACCAGGCTCATGCCGAGTCACCTGCACCCACTTTACACCCCCAGAGCAAGCTCTTTTGCGCGTCAACGGCTTTTGTGGTGCATCCGGGGAAGCAACAGCCCGTGGCGTGAATTTGTATGAAGACATGGCAGCTGTTGAAAAAAAGAGGTAGCAAGCAACACATGCACCGTCCGAAACGGACAAAAATCTCAAACATGTCGTCAGTACAGCATGCAGACCCGGGTGTTCCAAATAGCCCTTTTCGAGGGCTTTCCGAATATGCCCCACATACCCCTACCTCTGGAACACTCCGTGGGCACAAATGAGGCAACAATGGCACCGACCCCCAAAAACCCAGAAAGTTGGCACAATCAGCACCGTCCCCGATAGATATGCATCTTGGCACTTACCACACGTGGGACCCTGTGATGCCCTGTGTGCAGATTGGTGCCACGACTTTCCAGTTTTACACTTTTTTAGTCCGAAACAGGACCCTCGAGAACCGATCCACGCGGGGCTTTGCCCCCCGGTGGGAGGGGGGTCTCCATTTCCTATAGTATGTGAACTCAGCGATTGTTCGATAAAAGTAGGTCCAATAGGGGAAGCATAGCGGCGGTCTGTAACATACCGCTGCACTCTATTGCTTTTTGTGCCTGACAGTGGTCAGTCCATCTATATGTCTCTCTTTTGACAGAAAGGTACCTGTGGTCTTTTAGGCCATTGATGAGCCAAATTTCTCTCTGCGTTTTTGTACCGACTGCACGCCGTGCTCACGTGCATTAACTCGGCATTCCATCGGGGGGTATGTGCCACTGAGGCCCCTCAGACTTGCCCAATTGCGTGACACTGTGCTTTGAATGGGCTGGGTATCTTGTACCTAGCGACGTGTTACCGCCGTTTCACAACATTGTCGCGTGCACCGAACAGCGTGTCTAACGAACACTGACCATATTAATTTGGGACCAAATTGTTTGTTGGACACAGGGGGGGGGGGGGGTTGAAAGTTTAGGCAATTGCTGGGGTTTGAGGCATCTTACTAGGACACACAAAGGTGAGGTGATTGCCCAAATATGAGGGCCCTTAGTGGCACAAGGAAACCTCAAGCACTTATGTTGGTTTGAGGACCGCTAGTGGCACATAGAAAACCATTGTGATGTACACAAATACACGGTATCCTGCTTAGATCTTTTGTTCATTTTTGGCTAGACAGACGGATAATTTCGCAGTGTGATTGCATTTGCATAATTGTGCCTGCATGCAGCAGGCCTAGAGTAGCACCGAAACTCACGCAATTGGTGGGGTTGAAGGCTCCAACTGGGACATATAAAGCTGAGGCAATTGGCTTGGTGTGAGTGCCCTTAGTGAGTTGGGCAAGTTTGAGGGCCCTGTCATCAAAAGAGGCCAAGTTGGGGTGCATGCAAGTGCTATCATCTTGCATGCCTGGAATTGACCACGGGGCTGTGTGCCCTTAAATCACCTACCTGAACCCCCGATCGGTGCTTGCAGTTGGCAACAAACCCCCCACAGCTAGCTTCTCCCGGCCTTCCGCTACCACAACCCCGTTGGGGTCTGAATTAGAATATGCCCCCCCCCCCCCCGCCCCCTGGTTGTTTCACTCCCATAGTTTGAAAGCTTGTGACCATTGTACATTGTGCTTCTCCAATGCTTGCCATGACTGGCACATGTGAACCACGGCTAGGCCAAATACCGCATCGCCAAGGACATCTGAGGGTCCTCGGAGTCCGTGGTGGTGGGGCAGATGCATCGGTCGAGGTGTCCCAACAGGCCGCTGTTAGTGCCTCGCTCATGGACGCCTACCACGATAGCCTGGAGACCTTGGCACGGCAATCCCATCATTGGCACTTCCTCCTGTGTTGGGCGGCGGCGTGGGCGGCCTCCACTGCCCCACACTACCGCTGACATCGCCAACGGATTGAGCTCTTCTCCGTAATGGGGCATTTGTGGGCTTCCGAACGCGCGGACCATAGGGTGGAATCACATCCCCCCAAGCACCAGTGCCGCACTAGGCCAAGCATACTAGGCACACGATGGCCTCCGGACAATGCTGCAGGCAGGCAACATCGGAAACTTGTGGTTGTTACCCTTCAGGACTTGTGGCAGCAGCTCAATAGGTGATTTTGTGACCACTCGGGGTCTGTGACGACGCCTGCAGGGTAGCCTCCGCGCTATTCCCCTCCCTCGCCGCCGCAGTACCCCGGCACTTACGGCTCAAGGCGCCCCTCTACACCACCAACCTGGTTAAGGGACACATATTCTATGAAATTACTCATATCGTCAGTTGCCGACTGGTGTGGCGGTCACCTACCGCACTAGAGAGCTCTCTGGTATACGCATATAAATTCTGGGTCTTTGCCACGTGCCCCGCATTGCGGGGATCCATCGTGTCATATGCTGGAATTGCCCATGTTTCCAAGAGTTGTCTTGAGTACTCTATGAATTTCTAGAGTCAGTCCAAAAAAAAAATGCTTGCTATGACCAGCATATGTGCTTATGGCCATATAGGGTAGCGGAGGCCCAACAAGTGTGACGCCCGGGGAAACGGAAAGCCAAGCAGCATGCAACGTTCTTTATGAATGATTTCTATGAACCATGTGCCAAACCACACACACATTGGGCCGTAGGGCGAACACAACGCAGCATGCAAGCATGGAGCGATGCACAACCAGGGTAAGTGGCACAAGTCCCCACAAGCTGCACTATCCTTGCTTTGGAGCAGGCTGGCGCAGAACACCTATGCGCTTGAAACCCGAAGATGTCAGTGTCAACCTGGATATACATGCCCTGTGCGGCGGTGGAAGAGGTATCCTCGGTCCTCAGTACCTTCCAGTAGTTTGGTAGATGTGGTTGGCACGCTGCAGGCTGGCAAGTGCCAGGATAAGAGGGTGGGTTGCCTTGCACGGCACTGGCGACACTTACGGTGGTGCACCAGAGGGTGCTTGCACACAAGCTGTCGGCACCAGTGTACCACTGTGCCGCTCCTTAAAGGCCTTCCTTAAACCAGCAACCACCATAGAGACCTGACGGCAAGCAGGCTTCAGGACTTCATTTCCAAGGAAGTTCTACAGCGGGGTCCTGGGTGCAAAAATCCGAATGTGCCAGAGACCTCAGAGTAACCTAGATATGATTTGAACCCCAGCTGAGCGCCTGGCCCACTGACCAACGTATGCGCAGTTTCCTCTCCCACACGCTAGTAACCTCCAAGCCTCTCTCGCACGTACCTTATGCCCCCCTTCTTCGTTTCTGTGAGGCACCACTACTTGACAGGCATTCACCAGCAAAGGAGGCAGCCTCATAGACTATCCTTCCTCACGTCAGCTGTTTCAGCGTGAATCCTCGCAGCACTGGGCTGCATATGTTGCCGGCGTGTTCTTGGTGTTGATGAAGGAGCTGGGTGCAACGTTTTCGTGTGGAATGCGCGTGCTGGTGTCGTCTGCGGTGCCGCAGGGGTCAGGAGTGTCATCCTCTGCTGCTGTCGAGGTCGCCACGATGCAAGCGGTGGTCGCTGCTGTGCAGCTCCAAGTCCAACCTGACAAGATTGCCATTTTGTGCCAAATGGTGGAGAATTTGGTGGTCGGGGCCCCGTGTGGCGTCATGGACCAGTTTGCCTCCTGCTGTGGCAATGCCGGTCAATTGATGGCACTGCTGTGCCAACCAGCAGAGCTGCTGGAGCCTGTCGGGATCCCGCGGGAGCTCGCCCTTTGGGGGATCGATTCGGGTATTCGCCACGCCGTGTCAGGCGCAGACTATGGATCTGTCCGGGTGGGGGCGTTCATGGGGTATCGAGCCATCGCAGCAGCAGCGGGATTCCGTGAGTCACGTACTGAGGGGCAGCGGGTGCAGATTGAGGATCCTGTGTGGCAGGGCTATCTCGCAAACATTGCGCCATCGGTGTGTTTTATCTTTAGCTTTTGTTATGATTCGTATTTGGCTGTCGCGTGATTGCGGTAGGAAACTGTGACTGTGTGGTATGAGGCTGGTTGTGGTAAGGGGCCATAGTTGTGTGGTAGGCGGCTGAGGCTGCGTCGCTGGGACCTTTGTTGTGTGATAGCAGGGGCTGGTTGTGTGGTAGGCCGCCGTGGCCTGGGAGGGGGCTGTTGGTTGTGTGGTAGAAGGCGATGGTTGTGTGGTATGGGGCGATGGTTGTGTGGTTGAAGACTGTGGATATGTCGTTGTTGTGACCCGTTTGGCGCTTGTTGTTGAGCAGGGTCTGGACGGCATTGTGGGGGCACAGCGCTGTGAGGCCACTTGCACTGCCATTCACAGGAGTTCGAACAACTGTATGCTGGCTCCCTTCCAAGTCCACTTCAAGGGGCCCACTTCTTGACGCTGTACGGCGGTACAACTGATGCGGTAACTTCTGTGGATCCAGAGAAGATGTACGCTGTTCTTGAGCCGACGAGGCATCCCATTTACGAGAGTTTCCGCGTGCAGACCTTTGCAGAGCTCTTGAAAGTGAACCAGGAAACGTATGTCACTCTGCGTTGACCCACCGGCACGGGGGCAGCGGCCGGGCCTGTTCCCTGTATGCACACCCCCACCCCCCAGCCCGGGGTTTTGAAAGATAGTGGTGCTGGGGTCATGGCGCCAATGCCGCTTTTTTTTTTTTTGTTTTTCATGCTCAGTTGAAGGGGGTAGTTTTTGGGTCTCACACCACATGTTTATACTCATTGTGGTCAGAATTTGATGCGGGATTCAAATGTGAAACAGATGCCAGGGAGGCCGGGGAGGGGGGGGGGGGGGGCGACTCCGCAGGTCCTAGGACGCCAACCCCAACCCCCCCCACAACAGTTAGTTGTCAAAGGTACCGACCTCAGGAGTCCATGGGTGCCAAAGGCGCCTGACGCTCCGAGGGTACCAAGGCGCCCGAAGGAAATTTTTGTCCACTTTGCACCCCAACACTATCCTTAAACCCAACCCTGGTTAGGGTTAAACCCAACCTTGACCCTAACCCCCACCCCAGCCCTAAGCCTAGTCTGAACCGTAACCCTACCCCGACCCCCAATTTTCGCCTTAACCCTAACCCTAGCCCTAGCCCTAGCCCTGGCCCTAGCTCTAAATCTAGGCTTGGGTTAGAGTGTGTGTTGGGATCCAAAATGGAAAGCAATGATGTGGCTACAAAGAGCCATGAACAAAATTTGGAAGATGTTGTTCAGCCTAACCAACATGGCTGGCATGGCTGAATCATCTCACTGCAAAGGATAAGGTTAGGTTTGGGGTGATGGTATGGTTAGAGGGAGGGCAAGGGGACGTAAGGGGAGCCTGTGATTCACCAATGCTTGGCCTTGGGGGCATGTACCGCCCCATCGCCCCTCCTAGAACCCTCCCTCCCAGCCCCCTCCCCAGAGTTTTGCTTAACAACTCAGCATCTCCTGGGGGGGGGATCTGACACCACCCACCCACCCCCCTCGGACCCCCCCCTCTTAAGTGATTGGGCAAAATTTTCTCCGGGTCTTCAGCCAATCAAAAATTTTCTCTGGCGCCTTTGGCGCAAGTCAGTTTTGGCCAAAAAATTTCTTCGGCGCCTGCAGCCCCTCTAACAACTCAGGGTCTCCTCGGGGGGGGGTCCCCCCCACAGCCGCCCCCCCCCCCCCCTGATGCACTTTGGCCGCCCAGGGTCTGCAGTGGCCTTGTAGCAGCCCCAGACCCATCGCGGGAAACAAGAAAAGTATGAAAATTACAGGAGGTATGAAAACATGTAGGGCTATATTATTGCGAAAGTTAGTTCTGTGACTGACCGAAAATGGGCGTGACACCCACTTGTTAGTGGGAGGGGGGGTTCGTTGGTGTCCAAACCCGAGGAGTCGGCCCCCCCGGGCAGGGATGGTGTTTTGATGTAATCTTGTTTGCTTGTTGCCCCATTCTCCTTGCTTCATTTTCTGGTAATGGTTGGGTGCCCTGCACCCAAGACGGGGGGGGTGTAGGGGACTGACACCCCCCCTCCACTCGCCTCCTGCCAATACCCCCCCCCCCCACTCGGTGACCTGGCGCTAGTCTAAAAACCCTCAGGATGGTAGCTAGCGGGACGGTTCCCGTATGCACTGCCAACGCGGGAGGACGAGGGTGAGGGCGGCGAACAGGGAGCCAACCTCGTCCCGCGATGCCCACAACACAATACATCGATTCCCGGAGCATACCAAATCCTCGGAGGCGCGAATCGCAGCATGGGACAATTCTCATGGCTGGTAATTGCCAGGGAGAGAGGTGGCTCCAGGGGCTAGAAACTTCAAACGGAGCGTGAGATCCGGCGGACCGACGATCCGAGTCAGCGACACTCGTGCCGAGGCGTAACGCCGGCAGTGCAACACGAGGGTAGACTCGCGGAACTTGGGTGCGTGGCCTGCCGCCAGCACTGCGACAAGAAGGCGATCCGTCGTTCACAGTCTCAGACCTTGGTGCCTCGGTGGATAGCCGGCAATGCGACACGAGGGTAGACTTGAAGAGAAAGGGCGCAAGGCCAGCCGCTAGAAGCGCGGTGAGCGCGCAGACGGGACGAAACCAGAGACAGCGGAGCCCCACGAGCAGCAAGGCAAGGGGCAACACAACAGCCAAGGACGACAACACACAGAGCAGGGCAGCCATCACGAGCGGCAGAGCGGTAGGCAGCGCAACGCCAGTGAGCAACTGCACACGGGGCGCAGGAGCGCCCACGAGTCCAGGCAAAGGCGTCAGCGGAGCCCCGCAAGCGGCAGAGCAGGAGGTAGCACAGCCACCCGGAAAGATAGCGGAGGCAGCGAAGCGCCCACGAGCAGTCGCACAAAGGGCTGAGGAGCACCTACGAGCACAAGCATAGGGGACAACGGAGCGGCCAAGAGCGGCAGAGCGTTAGGTAGCGAAGCGCCCACGAGCCGTTGCACAAGGGGCGGTGGAGCGCCTCGGAGCCCAAGCGCCAGCGACGGCGGAGCCCCACGAGCAGCACAGTAGGAGGCCGCACAGCGGCCAAGAAAGGCCAAGAAAGACATCGCAAGGAGAAGAGGAGCCATCAAGAGCAACAACGCGATAGGCCGCAAAGCGCCCACGAGCAGTCGCCAAGGGAAGAGGAGCGCTCACGAGCCCAAGTATAAGCAACGGGCGGAAGAGCACCCACGAGTCAAGGCGCAAGCGATAGAGGGGCCCCACGGGCGGCAGAGCAAGAGGCAACACAACAACCAAGAAGGACAATGCGCGGAGCATGGGAGCCAACGAGAGCGGCAGAGCGGTAGGCAGCGAAGCGCCCACGAGTAGTTGCGCAAGGGGCGGGGGAATGCCCACAAGCCCACACATAAACGATGGCGGAGCCCCGCGAGCAGCAGAGCACGATGCTGCACAACAACCAAGACAATCATCGCACGGGGCAGGAGAGAGGCCGAGAGCGGCGGAGCGAAAGTCGGCACAGCGCCCACGGGACGTCACACCAGGGGCGCGAGAGCGCCCACAAGCCCAGGCGCAAGAGGCAGAGGAGCCCCATGAGAAGCAGAGTAGGAGGTGGCGCCTCCAAAGACAACTCACATAGCCGAGGAGCGGTGAACGACGGTAGAGCGATGGGCAGATAGGCGCCCACGAGCAGTCGCACGAGGGGCGGGGGAGCGCCCACGAGCCTAGGCATCAGCCACAATGGAGCCCCATAAGCGGCGGAGCAAGTGGCAACGCAACGAACGGGAAGGACGGCGCAAGGAGCGGGAGAGCGACAGGCAACGGCAGCAAAAGGCAGCAAAGCGCCCATGGGCGGTCACACAAGGAGCAAAGGAGCGCCCACGAGACCGGGCATGGGCAAAAGCGGAGCCCAACGAGCAGCAAAGCAGGAGGCAGCACAACAACCTAGACAAACAGCACGCATAGCACATGAGCGAGGAGGAGCGGCGGAGCGCAAGGCAACACAACACCCACGGGACGCCGCACATGGGGCACACGAGTGCCCGCAAGCCCAAGAGTAAGCAACAGGGGAGCCCCAAGACAAACCGAGCAGGAGGTAGCACAACAACCTCGCGAGGCAACACACAGAGCGCAGGAGCAAACGAAGGGCGGAGGGGCACCACAAGCCTAGGCCAAAGCCACAACGACAACGAAGCGCCCATGAGTTGGCACACAAAAGGCAGAGGAGCACCCACAAGCCCAGGGATAAGCCATAGCGGAGCCTCAGGCGAGAGCAGGTGGCACCGCAGCAACATCGGAAGAAGGCATACGGAGCAGAGGAGCGACCTAGAGCGGCGGAGCTACAGGCAGCAAAGCACCCACGAGCAGTCGCCCAAAGGGCGGAGGAGCGCCCACGGGCCAGGCATGGGCGACAGCGGAGCCCCACAAGCAGCAGGAGCAAGAGGCAGCACGGCGACCAGGAAATAAGGCACGCGGAGCAGGAGAGTGATTGGGAGCGGTAGAGCGACAGGTGGTCAAGCGCCCACGAGCAGTCACACAAGGAACGGAGGGCTGCCCACGGGCCAACGTGTGCGGATGTCGGAGCCCCATGAGCAGCGGAGCAGGAGGTAGCAAGCACAGGAAACTCGGAAGACCGCACCCGGAGAGAGGTAGCGACCAAGAGCGGCGGAGCAACAAGCAACAAAGCGCCCACGAGTCGTCGCACTAAGGGCAGGGGAGAACCTGTGAGCTCAGGCATAGGCGACAACGGTGCCTAGGGAGCAATGGAGCCGGAGGCGGCACAATAACATCAAAACACAACACACAGAGCAGAGGAGTGACCGAGAGCAGAGGGGCACAAGGCAGCGAAGTGCGCGCGCGCAGTCGCACAAAGGGCGGAGGAGCGCCCACGAGCCCAGGCATAGGTGTCGGCGGAGCCCCAAGGGCACCAGAGCACGAGGTAGCGCGGCAACCAAGAAAGACGGGGCACGGAGCCGAGGAGCGACCGGGAGCGGCAGAGCACAAGGCAGCGCAACGCCCACGAGCCGGCGCACAAAAGGCGGAGGAGCACCCACAAGCTCAAGGATAAGAGACAGCGGAGCCTTAGGCACGGCAGAGCAAGAGGCACCACAACAACTTCAAACGGTAGCACACAAAGCAGAGGAGCGACCAAGAGCGGCGGAGCTTCAGGCAGCAAAGCACCCACGAGCAGTCGCACAAAGGGCGGAGGAGCGCCCACGGGCCCAGGCATAGGCGACAGCGCATTCCCACGAGCAGCAACACAACGACCAAGAAAGAGGACACACGGAGCACGAGAGCGACCGGGAGCGGTAGAGCGATAGGCAGCCAAGCGCCCAAGAGCAGTCGCACAAGGAATGGAGGGGCGCCCACGGGCCAAGGCGTACGCGACGTTGGAGCCCCACAGGCAGCGGAGCAGGAGGCTGCACAAGAAACTCGGAAAACGGCACCCGGAGTGCGCTAGCAACCAGGAGCGGCGGAGCGACAAGCAAGGAAGCGCCCACGAGCCGTTGCACTAAGGGCGGGGGAGCACCTGCGAGCTGAGGCGGTAGCGGAGCCTCGGGAGCAATAGAGCCGGAGGCGGCACAGTAACATCAAAAGACAGTGCACCGAGCAGAGGAGCGCCCGAGAGTAGAGCGGCACAAGCGGCGAAGCGCGCACGCGCGGTCGCACAAAGGGCGGAGGAGCGCCCACAGGCCCAGGCAAGGGCCGCAGCGGAACCCCATGAGCGGAGGAGTAGAAGGCGGCAAAGCAATCTCGAAACACAACATACAAAGGAGAGGAGCAAGGGAGCGATCAAGTACGGTAGAGCACAGGGCAGCAAAGCGCCCACGAGCGGTCGCACAAAGGCTGGAGGAGCGCCAACGGGCCCAGGCACAAGCGATAGCAGACCCCCACGAGCGGAGGAGCAGGAGGCGGCACATAAACCGCACAAGATAGCGCACGAAGCGCGGCAGCGCCCGGGAGCGGCAAAGCAAACGGCGGCACCCACAGGCCCAAGCATAGGCGACCGCACAGGCGCATAGCACGTGAGCGAGGAGGAGCGGCGGATTGATAGGCAACAAGACAACCACGGGACGTCGCACAAGGGGCACACAAGTGCCCACAAGCCCAGGAGTAAGCAACAGGGGAGCCCCAAGACAAACGGTGCAAGAGGTAGCACAACATCCTCGCAAGACAACGCACGGAGCACAGGAGCAAACAAAAGCGGCACAGCGACAGGCTGCAAAGCGCCCATGAGCAGTAGCACGAGCAGTCGCGCGGGGGGCGGAGTGGCGCCCACGGGCCCAGGCAACAGCCACAACGGAGCCCCACAAGCGGCAGAGCAAAAGGCAACACGGCAACCAAGAGAGACAGCGCACGGAGCAGCGAAGCGACCGGGAGCAGCGTCACAATAGGCAGCAAAGCGCCCACGGGCGGCGGAGCACCCACGAGCCGAGGCATGAGCAAAAAGGGAGCCACGAACAGCCGAGCAGGAGGTAGCAAAGCCAGCGAGGCAACAACGGCTCGGAGCAAAGGGGCGACGGGGAAGGCGGAGCAATAGGCGGCGAAGCGCCCACAAGCAGTCGCACAAAGGGCGGAGGAGCGCCCACGAGCCCGGGCATAGGTGTCGGCGGAGCCCCACGAGCACTAGAGCAGGAGGCAACGCGGCAACCAAGAAAGATGGGGCACGGAGCCGAGGAGCAACCGGGAGCGGCAGAGCACAAGGCAACGCAGCGCCCACGAGCCGGCGCACAAGAGGCGGAGGAGCACCCACAAGCCCAGGGATAAGAGACAGCAAAGCGCCCACGAGCAGTCGCACAAAGGGCGGAGGAGCGCCCACGGGCCCAGGCATAGGCGACAGTGGACCCATGCGAGGAGCAGGAGCACGAGGCAGCACATCGACCAAGAAAGAGGGCGCACGGAGCAAGAAAGCGACCGGGAGCGGCAGAGAGATAGCCAGCGCACCGCCCGAGAGCAGTCGCACAAGGAACGGAGGGGCGCCCACGGGCCAAGGCGTACGCGACGTTGGAGCCCCACGGGTAGCGGAGTAGGAGGCGCTGTTTTGCGATTCTTGCTGTGCCGCCTTTGGTTAATTGCTCCCAAGGCTCCGCTGCTCCATTGTCGACTATGCCTCAACTCGCAGGTGCTCCCCTGCCCTTAGTGCGACGGCTCGTGGGCGCTTTGCTGCTTATTGCTCCGCCGCTCTTGGTCGCTACCCCGCTCCGGGTGCCGTCTTGCGAGTTCCACACAGCAGAGGAGCGACCGAGAGGGGAGCGGCAAAGGGTAGCATAGCGCGCACGCGCAGTCGCACAAAGGGCGGAAGAGCGCCCAGGGGCCGCAAGGGCCGCAGCGGAGCCCCACGAGCGGAGGAGCAGCAGGCGGCATAGCAACCTCGAAACACGGCGCACAAAGGAGCGACGGCAAGCAGCGAGGCAAAAGGCAGCGAAGCGCCCGCGAGGACTAGCTCCAAGGGGCGGAGGAGCGCCCGCGGATCAGGGCAGAGGCAACAATGGAGCCCCACGAGCAGTGGAGCAAGAGGCAATACAACAACCAAGAGAAGGCGCGCGGAGCAGGGGAGCGACCGAGAGCGGAAGAGCGATAAGCAGCGAAGAGCCCACGGGCAGTGGCACAAGGGACGGAGAGGCACCCACGAGCCTAGGCATACGCGACATTGGAACCCCGGGAGTAGCGGAGCAGAAGGCAATACAACAAACTTGGAAGATACCGCACAAAGCGGGAGAGCGATCATGAGCGCAGAGCGAAGGGCAACAAAGCGCCCACGAGCCACACGGGGCGTAGCGAGTCAAGGCGTAAGAGACAACGGGCCTCCACGCGCAGCAAAGCAGGAGGCAGCACAACAACATCGAAAGACAGCTCACGGGGCCGGGGAGCCATCGAGCGCGGCAGAGCGATAGGCGGCGGAGCGCCCACGAGCGATCGCACAAGCGATGGAGGGGCGTCCACGAGCCAACGCGTACGAGGCGAAGGAGCTCCGCGGGCAGTAGAGCAGGAGACCGCACAGCATTTAGGGGAGACAACGCACGGAGCAGGGGAGCCATCAGGAGCGGCGGAGCGATTGGCAGCGAAGTGCCAGCGAGCCGTCGCGCACAGGGCGGGGGGGCACCCATAGGCTCAGGCAAGGGCGAACGCGACAGCGGGCCCCCACGAGCTGCAGAGCAGGAGGCAACGCAACAAAATCAAAAGACAACGCACGGGGTAGGGGAGCCATCAAGAGCGGCAGAGCGAAGCGCCCACAAGCTGTCGCACAAAGGGCGGGGGAGCGTTCACGAGCTCAAGCATCGCTGACAACAGCTTAGGCGTCACAAGTTGCCCACCCTCTAGGACCCCGTATACGCGCGATTTGACAATATTCTACATTTCTACTTTGAGTATGTTATTTGACGTATGTGACCAAAGTAGTTGGCAGAGCTGTGTGACACCCGTTGAAATACGTGTTGATGTGTTAGCCTTGTGTATCCCCGTCTTCTAGTGTGTTGTATTTTACGTTTTTCTGAAGCTGGCCGAAATTTCGGCCAGGTTTTGGGTAACATTGCAAACAACTATGTGTATATGCAGTTTTTGACCCTTCTGGCCGAAATTTCGGCCAGCTTTTTGGTTTCTTGGTGAATAGGCAAGATTATTTTCATTTTTCTTAGGGCTGGCCGAAATTTCGGCCAGCTTTTTGGTCTGTCCAATATTCAAGCACTTATATTCTGGTTTTTGGGTGGGCTGGCCGAAATTTCGGCGAGCTTTTCCTATTTTTGAACATGTAAGCAATTATTTCCCCTTTGAACACACCTGGCCGAAATTTCGGCCAGCTTGCAATTGTCGTTGTTCATGAGTATTACACCATACACTCCTACATAACTGTTTTCTTGTCTCAGCATTAATGTCTTCTGCTATTACTGTCAATGTTGTACATGCTGCAGTTACTGGTGCTTTTGCTACTACAGCCAAAGGGCTGTTGCGAAATGCATTACGTGGTGGGACTCTGCAAAAGCTTTTGCAATTCTGCCTCTTGTTGCGGAAGAATCGCAGGAGCCGGCACTCCCTGACACAGTTGAAGGCCGCCGCCACCGAGAAGAAGCCCCCACGATGGTACATGACATTTTTGTCACAGTTCCATGCCCTATACTGCCTGCTGCGCCGTATGGCACTCCCATACTCTAACTGTGGGTCTGGTTACAACTGGGGTATTATGTCCTGCCGCCAACGCCGTAAGGTAGGAGTCCTTGGTCAGTGTAACACTAAGCAGGAGTCCATTCACCATCGTGCTGGACTAGCAGCACACACCTTGTGGAACACCATGCACCGTAGGCAAGTTTGTATATGGTTTGATAACCTGAGGCGTTACAGGTCGGGAGCTGATTCCCATTCACCCGACTTAACCCTAAACTGTACAGCTGTTGCTGTTTTGCACACTACTGCCCTACCTGCATACCGGGGTCTGCCGGAGCTGGCCGAAATTGAGGCCAGGGTACCAAAGGTTGCTGATGACATCTATCGCTCACATAGAGCATTGTTTGATCGTATTGATGTTGCCAACCAAGGTATTCAGAGAGTTTGGGTTCGTGCTCCTTTGGATATTGCCAGAAAAGATGTTCGTTCCCTCAACTGGAGACCCTTTTTCCTGTCTGAGCTCCGCTCCGGCACACACAAAGAACTTTTGCAACTCGTGGTTGATTTGTCATGTGTGGAACACCGCACCAGACATTGTGTTCCGCTGCTTGTGGACATGAAAATACACTTTGCCCTACTTAAGCTGTGTTATGGTGCTGCTTATGTTCCCTGGAATGTACCACAATTACTGCTGGGTTTTCCTTTGGTGTACGGAGTATGGCATAGCTATAAGTAGTGCGTTGAATTGATCTACAGGGCGTTCCTGCCGTTCATTAAGTTTTTGGAGCAGGGGAACAGCCTTCAGGTTGGGTCTATCCTCCCTCGCAAGGTCAAGGTCATCCATATGGAGAAGACGTTGCTTGGACTCATGCTAGCCACATCGTCCAATAGAGGCAGACTAGATGAGCGCGTCACTTCCCTGCTCAATAGCCAGCGGGACTTGACACCCATTCAGCGCAAGGGTTTGCGTATGTTATTAGCCCTTAAGGCTTTGCTGTACACATACTGTCCAGCTGCTTTCAGCATTGGGACTTTGGTTCGTGAGTGCAACTGGGAGGGACGGGGGGCAGGTTCCGGTATTGTAGCTAAGCAGGCACTTGAGATGTCCCTACTGCTCATGCTGAACATCCTAAAGCCCGAGGAACAGTTAACCACGGAGTATGTGAAAACCACCGCTGTTGCTCTTTTGTTTTGGAGTCAGTGGCATTCCGCCTCCCTAGGGTGTATCCACTCTAAGGAGCTGGGTGAGGCACTTCTGAGTCGGTTCTCAGCCCACTGTCGCCGCAACACTGCCTGTACTAGTGTCCAACAGTCGTCTGATTTATTTCTGACACTTCCCCCTGTCCAACCCGGAGAGAAAGTTTTGCGTGGTGTGCTGACTGAGAGATCCGTGGCAATGTTCTCTGCCAATCTTAAACAATTCATCTTGACAGCCCATACACAGAGCCTGCCCATTTGTGTTCCCGTTCCGGACTATAAAGTTGAGGTGAGAAGACTGGATGCAGTTGAGGATTTGACGTTCCCCGGTACCATGTCTAGGACACGAATCACCACAGACCGTTTAAAAGTGGTTCTGTTGCATGCAATGCAAAATCTGGTTGCGCGTACCAGGGTTCCTGAGGGTGTTGAGGATTTTTTACAGACAAATGCACCTGCCCGCACTGCTGCCGAGCAAGGGGTGTTGCGTACTGCACATGCTTCTATTCGCGCTGCCAACCGTGCACCGCCTGCTGCTGCTGCTGCTGCTCCTGGTGGAATTGCCTTGCCCCCAAAGCCACCCCCGAAGCCCCGAGCCAGAGGCCCCCCAGTACCCCCCCCGGACCCCCCCCGCCCAGTACCCCCCCCCGCCCTTGATGATTCCATTGCTGTCGACTCTTGTGATAGTGACCAGGATATTGATTGTGATGCAGACAGCGTTGCCTCCTTTGAAGCCCTAGATGAGGCGGAACACATCGGTGTGGATACCCAGGATTGGGACTGATTTCTGTTTGCAGCTGTGTTTGTCACTGTGGTATGGGTTCTGCCACACATTGCCAGTGATTTTGGTGTGTCTATTTGCTGTTTCATGTTTTTCTGGCCGAAATTTCGGCCAGACTTGTTGTTTTGTCATATGGCTACCCCCAGAACACAAATGACTTAAGGTTCTGGCCGAAATTTCGGCCAGCCTCTCAGAATGGTATTTGTACACAGTGGTTTGACATGCAGAGCAGTGCTGACCGAAATTTCGGCCAGGTTATCCGAATTTCCTGTCAGGCAGTCCGTTTTGGTCCTTTTTTGGTTGATCTGTGCTTGTTATTTGCTCCTTGGGAACTCTCCCTTTCATGAAATGTTGCCTTGTAGCCCTTTATTTTATGACTGAGCCTGGAGGGGTATCGCAGGACATGGCTGTTTCGCCAGATGGTGAGCCTGCAGCAGACAATGGGCAATCTCAAGTGCAATCCCAGTCTCAAGAGGACCAGGCGAGCACAGAGGGACTTCAAAAGAAGCCTAAGGCCGCACCAAAGAAAAATTCATCATCCTCCATCAAGTTATCCGACTGGGTTACGTCAACGACGAAAATAAAGGTTCGGTGGGATCAGATTATTATCGACCACGACCGAAAATTTGGGCAGGTCCGTAGGATTTCGGATGATCGCGTGCAACGCCGCTACGACGATCTGAAGGCAGCCCCGCCTGTGGATTACATCCAGGATCTTCTTTTTTATAAAGTCACTCGTATGTGTGTTGTGGTATCCTTCTCGATAGTACCGTTTTCGCGTCTGAATTTTCGACCCTGCTGTTACGAATATTCCTGTTGCACAGCCACTCGCTGGGTTCTGTTGGGGGGTCAGCATGTTTACACTGCTGCCCAAAAACACAAGACCGAATTTGAGATGAAAAATATGGAGACTCCGGATTGGACCCTGGTATTGGGTGGTTATGAAGTCAAACAGGACTGCCCCCTGCGGACTAGGCGCCGGCTTGCACGCTTACATCAAATCCAGACCACTGCTGGCTCAGCATCCACCACATCGGAGCGAATGTCCCTACTCTCGGATAGGCTTGAGGATGAGGATGCCAATGAGTACACCCTGTACCATCACATTACTGTTATGCTTGAAGAGTGTGGTGTTACTGCCGAGGAAGGCACTGTGGTGTTTTTCATTTATTAATTCGGTTTTGTCGATCGACCTGGCCGAAATTTCGGCCAGCTTCTGTGTTCCACATGTTCTCCTGTGCAGAGTGCTGTTGCCAAACGGTGGGGTGGCGTTGGGCGTTTGGTGAAATTTGTGGGTCTTCCTTCAGTAGACGCCATGGCAGCCATGGAAAAGCGTGGACTACATCCCGCACTGGGTACGTTCAAGGAAGTGGAAGGCATCACGCCCGACCGACTTCGCGAGATCGTAGGTTACATGGATGGGACAAAAAGTACCCTACCTGGTCTCAAAAAAATTATAAAAGATGTTAAAAAGGCCCAGATGTGGTCCTGGCACATTCTTCATCCCGAGGCGGCTACCAATGGTTTTGTGAACAACACCAGAGGTATGTTTTGGTCAAACAGGGGTTTGTATTCGAATAAATCGACCGACCTGGCCGAAATTTCTTGTGTGTCGTTCAATTAATGCACAATAGGAGCCCACCCTGTGCTACCACCTGTCTACAGCTACACTTGGTACTATCGAGATGGCCAAAAGGCAGTGCGCTATTGCATCACACCTGATAGTAGCCTATGGCAGTTGGACCTGGACTGAAGAAAACCCCTGGCCCCTGTGGTCAGCAGTAATTAAGGCCCCTCTTTGGAAGGAACCCAAATATGAGGGGTTGCGGGGATTGTTGCAGAAGCCTGTTGCTAAGCCTGTTTGTGAAAAATCTGATACTGGTCTGGTCAGTATCCAGTGTGCTAGGGAGTCCCTCGTTGAGTCAAGCACAGGCAAACTCATTGCAGAGTCAGGCCGTGTGGAACTGATGGCAATGCGTTGTGGAGTCCCTGTTCCCAGTATCATTAGTTCACTGCCCTTTGCTGCTTGTGTCATTGAGGTGCCCCGCCTCTATACAGCTGGTTTGCATAACCTGGTTGCGCAGCTGCTTTTGTCCGGTGTGCCTGTGTTCATTGCGGGTGAGTCTGCTGATGTGAAAGCCACTGTTGCTGCTTTGAAGGCCACTGTGGCTGAGGATATGTATCAGTGTGATGTTGCACTTTACAATTTGTCAAGCAAGACCCCGCTGTACACTTCTACGTCCCATTTGGTTTCCATTTGTTCTGCCACTGCCTTTGATAACAGGCTTCCCCGTTACGTGGCTTTTACTGAAGGACCCATGTCGTCTGTGATGCCTGTTGAAATATTCTCATTTCTTTTGAGCCTGGTTCCGGTCCCAGAACGGGCAGGCAACTGGTTTTTGCTGGGGACTCTGTCTGTGTATTTTGCAAGCATGATGTCTACCAGGTTTTCCAAGGACTGTAATGTTGTGTGTGCCCTTTTGGGTGAGGAGACTGTTGTGCCCGATGACTTTGTTCAGCTCATCAGAGCAGGTATCACCAACGCCGACACGTGCCCCCCCAAGTCATGGGAGGATGTGTACCACGACTTGGGGGCAGGTTTTCCTGTGGATTGTTCTGGGGTTAGGTATGTAGATGAGGATCCTGAGGAGCAAGATGGGGAGGCAGAGTCGCAACCAAAGACACAGACTCCAAAGAAGAAACCCAAAACTGCCCCTGCCCCCTCACCCAGTGGCACGCAGTGCGCTCAGGCCACCCCAGCTTCCTCCTCAGGCACTGTTGCCCCTACTGGCAAAGGTATGAATACTTTTGTGAATCATTTTTCACCATCCCAGGGTGGAAACACACAGTCACAGAACTCTGCCACTGCCAAGTCTGGTGCTGCAGCCCCTGCCAAGCAGCCTGCTAACACAGGTGCTAAGAAGCCCCGTGCATCTGGTCTGCGCAAGCGCTAATGCCAGTCCTGCTGCTTATATTGCCTGTCAGCATGAAGTCTGGCCGAAATTTCGGCCAGCATGCAGTCCTCAGCCTCTTCAGCCTTTTATTATTGTGTTTCCCCATAGGCACTGCAAAAGTCTGCTTTGATTCGTCAGGTGGCAAGTATTTGCTTGTAATTGAGTATATTATGTTGCACACCCTGTTCAAATGTCACTGCTCCTGTGTTCCTTGCTCATGTCTACTGTCTTAGGTACCCATTTCAGTGATCATATTCGGAGTTTCGATGGACCTGGCCGAAATTTCGGCCAGCTTAGGCCTGTCTGTCAAATAGGACCATGTGTTTGGACTTTTTCGAAGAGCTGGCCGAAATTTCGGCCAGGTTGGTTAAAATAGGAAATACAAGTACATGCTTTGGGATAGTTTTTTGTGTGCTTCAATGAAAGGTATGTTTGGGGTTCCCTCATCTGTGGTGTATAGGGGGGTTCTGTGATCAACCTCGAACAAAGGGGAGAGAAAAATAGGCAGCCCCCCCCCCCCACACACACTGGAATGCAGTGGTCTAAATGTAAAACAACACTATATTTTGGTGATTGAATGTCTTTATTTTGAAAATCTGTGTGTTTCCAGAAATGCAAATAATGGCATATATTTGAAATACACACCTTGTTTTTGCATGTTGCCACCAGGGGGGTTTGGGTACCCAAAAAATAACACCCCTTTTCACATACTTTCCCCCTCATTACAACATGGACTTCCGTGGGCCATAGCGCCAGGTGGGGGGTGGGCAACTTGTGACGCCTAAGAACAGGGCCCCACAAACGGCGGAGCACGAGGCCGCACAGTAGCCAAGAGAGACAACGCACGGAGCAGGGGCACGGCCGAGAAAGGCAACCTGATACACAACATAGCGCTCGCGAGCAATCGCACAAAGGGCGGAGGAGTGCCCACGAATCCAGGCAAGAGCGGCAGCGGAGCCCCAAGAGCGGCACAGTAGGAGGCAACACAGCAACCCCGAAGGACAGCACACAGAGCATGGGAGCGACCAGGGGAGCGGCAGAGCGGCAGGCGGCGGAGCACCCACGAGCAATCGCACAAGGGGCGGAGGATACCCACAAGCCAGGCGTAAGTGACCAAGGAGCCCCACGAGCAGCAAAGTAGCACGCAGCATGGCAACAAAGAAGAACATCGCACGGAGCAGAGGAGCGGCCCAGAGAGGCAGAGCCATAGGCTGCGATGCGCCAACGGGCAGTCACAAAGGGCGGAGGAGCGCCCATGAGTCCACGCATAGGCGACAACGGAGCCCCACGACCGGCACGGCAAGAGGCAACACAGCATCCAAGCGAGACGGAGCACGGAGGAGGGGAGCAATCAGCAGCGGCATAGCAACAGACAGCGAAGCGCGCACGAGCAGTCGCACAAGAGGCGGAGGGAGCGCCCAAGAGTCCAGCCATAGGCGTCAGCGTAGCCACGAGAGTTGCAGAGCAGGAGACAACACAGAGACCTCGAAAGGCGGCCCTTGAAGCAAGGGAGCGACCGAGAGCGGAAGAGTGATGGGCAGCGAAGACGACGCATGTCTAGGTCAGCGGCGGGAGGAGGGCGTGAGGTGCTCAGCGAAGGAGGTCCAGGGGACGGGGCTCAGCTCCGGCGATCAGCGCACAGGGCGGCCCGCGAGTAGGTATGAGAGAGTGAAGGCGTTACGATCCGCATTCCCATGCCTTAGGTCGGGCGTGCACAGTCAGACTGGCGCTAGAGACCATAGGCCGGGGTGCTTGCCAAAACCAAAGCCAAAACCAAAACCAACCAACCCCGCCCACTGCCCCCCACCCCCCCCTCTGTTTTGATAGATAGTTGGGGGTGGGTTGCATCGGGACTAGTTGTAGCCGCCCCCCCCACGTGCCCACCGGTCAGTTCTGCTGCCGGGTATTCAGCTTGTTGTAGGCCTGCACGGAGCCTCAGCCAGAGTACAAAGACGCCGAGGAATGCCCGGACAATGGCACAGACCGCAGTGGGACGAAGGGAGTGAAACCAAACGCGCCGCATGCACCTCGGCTCGGTTAGCTGCGGTGGTTTGCTTGCAAATGATCGTACTTTACCACAACATCCACCGAGGGCAAAATGCCACGGCTTAGTGGCAACCGTGACCTATATCAAGAGTTGGGGGGGGGGGTAGAGGCAGGGACTTGCTTTGATTTTCATTCCGGCAGGGGGGGGGGGGGGGGCTCCCCCCTGGACCCCCTCCCCCCCTCCCCCCTCAGCTCAAGTGCACCTAAAAACCTGGGGTTTGGGAACTTTTTTTAGCCATGGGACAAAAATTTTCGGCGCCTTCAGCGCAGGACATAAATTGTGTACATGTTGCTCCACCTGTGCTCCATTTCCCTTGTGCACCTTGTGCACCATGGGCTGAATATGATCTTTGTGCCGTGGCAGCAGAATTTCGGAAGACCACACGGTTGCGCAATTTGCGTGGCAGGCGTAAGGACAAGGGTACCAAGCGACGGAAAACACATGTTTCTGATGCTGAGGTACCCTCTGATTCGGAGTCAGTGGACGATGAGGCACTGTCTGATAATTTGTGTGATGTCTCCCACTCAGGCATTGACTCATCATCATCAGAGTCCAGTTCCAGTCCCACTACCGATGGAGGCTCCAGTTTAGGCAAGTCTAATTCTGACTTCCGACTGACAAGAAAGATTATTGTCATTTGGCATGAGATGGTGAATGTCCCGCTTTGTTGTAGTTGTTGTGTATTGGTGAGATGTGGGAACCTTGAATTGACATTCAATGATGAGTTTCCTTGTTTACGGCCGACAACATGACATTTCCATGTGCTGAGTTGTTCATTCTCCAATATTTTTTCTGTTCCCTGTGGATTGGGTATGTTCCGGAAGGGGGGGGGGTCCCCCCTACAGATCCCCCCCCTCGCCCCTCCCCGACCCCCCCCCCCCCCGCTCAAGCAAGTCCTTGGGGTAGAGGCCAAAAAACAAGTTTGTGTGCCTAATATTGACCTCTGAATTCGGGCCCCTTTGATAAATTTCTTTTTTTTCTCGATGAAGCATTTTCTGATGTGGGTGTGTGGGTGGGTCAGGCAGAGGAGCCCAGGCTGCCATTCTGCCCCTCCACCGGAAACGGAAAGCCGTGGCCTGTGCCTGGGACTGCACCCGTGATGGGTCCCCCATCATTTGTGGCGGAGGAGAGCCCCCCCTCAACTTGATTGTCATGGGAACGACCACATTTGACGCTTACCAGCACCAGCACGCCAAGGGGGTAGCCTAAATGACCCCAACCCACAAGCAGGTCACACAAAAGACGCATCACTGTGCACCAGATCCTACACCGGAACCAACTAGCCTTCATGGAACACTCTCCCTAGCTCAATTGTTCAAGCGATGATCGCTGTGAAGGCAGGCGCAGCGTGAGGTGAGTGGTGGGTCCACATATGACCTGGTGATGCCACCGTGACCTCTCTTCGAGGTGATTTTCGTTGACTTGTCGTTAATGAGACATTGCTGGTCATGACACTCAATTTTTGTGACAATCTGCCTGGAAGGTGCCATTTGGAGAGCTTCAATCATTGGGCCCTCACTGGCTCCGAGCATCGCATTACTGCAATGCCACAGATGATGAAGGCGTGTTCCTTTGGTAGCTCATCGTTTGTTAGATCAAGCGTCGGCGAAGGCGTCGTATACCCCCCCCCTTTTGGGGGTTATTTGCGTAGCATACCCCAAGGCATGATATTTGATGTCCAACCCCTTGTAAAATCATTATTTTGCCCAATAAGGCAATCCTCCATTGGATTTTTTGATTCTGAGGCCTCTATCCCCTAAAACCGGATATCACTTTTTTGAGGGGGGGGGTGGCAGGGGGTGCGGGGGTCAAAAGTTTTCGCTCAGAAGGGTCCAAGCAGTGGGGACGCACATTGCTGTCACATCAAACCTTGGTTGAACGGTAACATAGCCGCACGGGGGGGGGGCAACTACAATCGGTCCGGATGCGACCCACCCCCCAGCTATCTGTCAGAACTTGCGGGGTCGGCGGGAGGGCGGGGGGTGGGGGGTATTGGCAGCTCAGCCGGGGCGAGGGGCTGCGCGCGACCCACTACTACCACATGCATACCTCTAGGGTGTGTGTGTGTGTGTGTGTTTGGGGCCATGGGGGTACAGAGGTATGTATGCGTTAATAGCGATTTCTCGCCTTTGCCAGGAAGAAAGTCTTAGGGATCTTAAGGACCAAAGGCATAGTACCCCCTTCAACCAAGCATGGGACAAAAAATTTGGCGCCGTTGGCGCCATGGCCCCCGCACCGCTATCTTTAAAATCTCGGGGGCGGGAGGGGAGGGGGGGGGGGTCGCATACAAGGACCGGGCCCGGCCGCCCCCCGTGCATAGCCGATTGCAGGGTTGTAGGTCGGTTGTTTGAGTCGTGGTCGGCCGACTGTCGTCGGCGCGCCGCCATGTTCGGCCGACCGGGGTTCGAACCCCCGACCCAAAAACCTGCAGTTGGCTGCATTACCATTCGGTCGCTGCTTGCCCGGAGAATGGCGATCCTCCCCACTGCTTGGAGCTGAGTCTGCCATTGACAAAAAACACGCACTGTGTGTTTCTGTCTGAGTGACTGCTGGCCTGGCTAACTGATTGATTGGCTGACTGTCAGCCTCTCTTCGAGGTGCACTGCCGAAGACAATTTAGAGGTCAACCACGCATGCAGGCACGATTCACACACAACAACGGGCTTGTTTTAGGTGGACCGCACCTTTGAGGTTTGGCCATGCTCTTTGCCAGTCGTTCGTCAAAGGAGGGTGGTAAGGGCAGGAGATCATTCTAAGTGTTACTGTGGATGTTTGGATGGAAAGGAGCTCATCGCATTGTGTGCCCAGTGGGTGAACCCACTGTTTGTCGCAGGTCCCATACCCTCTCCCTTAATGATTTAGTTCGTTAGGGAGACCCCTAGAAACTGACATCGGCTCCCCCTTGCATTGTGCCTGCGCAAGCAGCCCCAGAGTCTGGTGAAAAATTGAGAGGGTGTGGGGGACTTGGAAAAGGTGCTGCCATGCCAAACAAGGTATGGGTGCCACAATAGGTAAGCTTCAAGCGTCAGCCTTGTGTTTCTCAGCTAGAGTGGCAACACAAAAGGGTTGTAAGGGCAATAGCAGCAACGGGGGCCACAATCCACATTGGGCATAAAGGACAGCCTGTCTTTGAGCCTTGCCACCGAGGGTGAAATCTGAAAGCGTGGTTTCAAGACCCCCCCCCCCTGGGGGGGGGACATTTCGCCATTTGGTTATGGGGGGGGGCTCCCATTTCATCTGGCTCTTTTTTTGGGGGAGGGGTCTGAGAGGGGGGGTGTAAGCCATGAGATGGGAGGGGCGAGGTGGTTACTTGGCATGAACTGGGGTGGGGGTTTGCCATGAGATAGGGAGGTTGCAAAGAAGTGGTGCTATCGGTTGAACAGAGCCTGGTGTGAGGTTGCAATGGAGTGGTGCCATTGGTTGAACACAGCCTGACTCTGAGTTGAGCACGCTTGTGCTGCTGTGCTATGGACTTCAATCCCATAGTCCAACTCATCCACATTTGTATGCCTGTACAAATGGACTGCAATCCCGGAGTCCAAAATACCCCAGGTCTTTTTCAGTGGCACCAAAATGAATGAACCATAATCCCCCCCCCCCCCACACAAAGGAGGCCCAAACACAAAGGAAACAACGCACTGGATCGGAAGCATCAAGTGAGGAACTGCCAAGGATGAACAACATCCATCCAGCAACCCTAGGTATTGGGGTTTTCATTAACAACAACAAATTTCCTTTAGACTTGGCCATCAAAATACACTTTTCCTTAAAATTTGTTTTGCCCCCATCCCATCTCATCACCCCTCTTTTTGGGGGGGGGTTGTGAAAGGGGGGGGGGGGTGTAAACCATGAGATGGGAGGGCCCCCTCCCCCCAAAAGTGTTTGGCTGCCGGCCCCGTGATGGCCTTGGGGCCTTGTGCCAAGCCACCCCGTGATATATTAGAACGGCTGCACACCGTAGGAGGAGGGGGAGTACCCCTCCCCCCTGGCCCCCCCCCCTTCCCTCCCAATGTTTGAGGCTGACAGCTAAAATTTTGCTTTGGCACCTTCGGCTTCAAGAGGATTTAAGCTCAAAACTTTTTGGCCCGCCTTCGGCAGGGACCATAGGGGGACCCTAAAAGGAGGGGGGTCCCAGCCAAACCCCGGTCCCCACCTTCTAATACATCCCTGCCCCCCCACCCCCCCAAACCCACCCAACCTCCCACATACATTCAATTTTTCGGAGGAAGCAGGATCATTCATGCGGCTGGTGCACATCAACATCTTGTCAAACACATGTACATGGGGGCTGCAATGTCATCTCATCACTTCGTCAATTCAGCTCTGTTCTTCTCCATCAAGGTCAATAAGATCATTTTCGTGCTCCAGCTGCTTGGAAGCGCATACCAGATTCCCCCCCTAGTTGACAACTGAATGGCAGTCATGCGGTGACAGATGCCAGTGGGGATCAAAGTAAGGTTCATTGCTAGTTGAGTGAGACCAAGCCGGGTGCCAACTGTACTGGCCAAATACCTAGTCTTCCAAGCGACACAAACGGGGTAGACGGCTCTGGTTTTTGCAGGTCCATTCAAGCTCACAGACCTCCTCCAGTAAGTGCTTGGCCTTATCCATTTGCTCTTGACGATGTTGAAGTCAGGAACCCCAAGTAGTGCTGGTACCCTCTGAATGGGCGTTATGTAGGAACCATGCAGGATATGATTAGAATAGGTCATGAGGAGAGTACCCTTTTGAAGAGCTCACCTGCAAATACATCATCAAAGGCATGATGGGGACGAGTCTCATCCTTGGTTCTCTCGGACTTGGATCTGTCATTCACACCACCTCACTCGTGTCATTTCCATTGCCCTTGCCCTTGCCCTTGCCAGTGCAATTTTTGCCATCCACCAGGGCCTATGGGATGGATTGCTGATGCACACAGAGGGGCCTGATCATTCAGAGAGGCGGCTAGCTGCACGGTCTGGGGGTCACAACCTCTGCAGGAAATCTGCCTGGAGGTGTCATCTATTGTGCATTAGCTTTATGTGTCTTTCTGTGTGGGCTTGTCATGTTACAGTTGTTGCCCTTGCCCCTGCCCTTGCCCTTGCCCTTGCCCTTGCTGTTGCCCTCCTGCTCTTGTGAGTTTTCTCGTCCTTGCCTTTGCCCTTGCCTTCACTTTTGGCCGTGCTGTTCTGCAAGCCCTTGCCCTTGCTGACACACGTAACATCCTTTGCTTGCCCTGCCCACGCACATGCTCAGGCTAAGCAGGTGCTGATGCGGTTGCGACTGCTGTGGGTCTGTCTGTCACCGTCCTGCCCTCACACTCGTGCTCGCCCTTGCCCTTGCCCTTGCTCGTTGCCCTTGCTCGTTGCCCTTGCTCGTTGCCCCCCTCGGAATTTGCCAGCATTGTGACCCTCACGCTCGCTATTTGCCCCTGTCCCCCCTTGCGTTTTCCTTCGCCCCCGCCCTTCCCATGCTCCCGTTCACGCCTCTGTTTCCAGTTGCAGCCTCGCAACGCGGCGAATGTTGGGGGAGCTCATGTACCAGTCGCACGCGAGTTATTCTGCCTGCGGTTTGGGCTCTACCGGCACAGATCGCCTGGTGCAGCTCGTGAGGGCGGCCGGTGCCGGAAAAGGGCTTTATGGGGGTAAGATCACGGGTGGGGGTAGTGGTGGAGTTGTAGCGGTGCTGGGGGATAAGGACGCGGACGAGGCCGTGGCCGCCATTGCAGCGCAATATGGGTCAGAGGTTGGGCGCAGCGTCAAGGTGTTCAAAGGGTCATCCCCGGGAGCCGCAGCGTTCGGGCACATTGTTGTGCGGTTCCAGCCTTGAGGATGTGTCAGGGGACGTATGGGGCTGCGTGTGCATGGTCAGATATGTGGGTGAGGTGAGGGAAGGCAGCAGGCCGTGCATGTGGGAGGAAGGGAGATGTGTGGGTGAGGCGAGGGCACGGGCGCAGGCAGGCCCTCCCCGAAGGCCAGCATCAGAATCAGGGAAACTGCCCTGGGTGCCGTGTGACGTGAGGTCGATGATGTCGCCTGCGCCATGAGTGCGGACGCCAGGAGGCGCAGGTGAGAGCGGCTGAAAGCCGGGCTAAACCACTGCGTGCCCCGTGCATCAGGGGCTAAGTCTTCAGGCACAACCCAGAGGGTGGTGGCGAAGGGGGGGGGGGTAACGGCATTGACGCAGACGCAGGCATGTTGTACCTCGTACCTTGGGCTGCACCAAATCTGGAAATTGGTACGCCGCAATGCGAATTCTCACTGAGGCACCTGCTGGAAATCTGGCGCCAAAGGCACGAAATTTTTTTGATTTGCCCAGCAAGCTGGTAATTTTCTTCATCTCCTACTTCTGTGTACTCAGAATTCAATGAAGAATTCAATTACCAGAGGGGGGGAGGATTTGAATCTCGTGAATATTCGAATATGGTCAGTTGATTGCAAGGTGTTCAGCGTTCTCGGTCCTTGCTTTGTCTGCCCGGCGACTATTGCCCTGCAGTTGTATTGCATGAGTAAATACTTATTGTCCTCGTTGCAGCGGTCAGCAAGGCTGAGGTGGAGCAAGCAATCTTCAGATGTGGTTCCAAATTCCCTTCGAGTTGTACATCTTGTAGATTTTTGCGAGTGCCAATTTCATCATAAAATGAAAGGAAGCCCCGCGAAGTCCCCCTGCCCTTCTGTATTATGAATCAAAACGCAAAAAGAAATCCCCCCCCCCTCCCCGCTCCCACCCTGGACCCTGCGCTGCCAACCCCCCAGCAGCCCATTTTCTTCAACATGTGCAAAAAATGCGATGTGCTGATCATTGTGATGCACAAATGTTGGGGTATTCCGGACCCCCCTCCCCCCCCCCCCCCCCGGACGGTCGCCAGGAAGGGAGAGGCTGATGCCAGGGCTAACAGAACGAGTGATTCGCCTCCCCTAGGGTTGGTGTCGCTGAAGGTTGGCGCCAATTCGATGGCTTTCTAGGGAGAAGTGGCTCAATGGCAAAATGCAGTCATCATAGCGGAAGACACATCATGACACCATACCATATTTTGAGTGATGGAGGAGAAAGATTTGCAGTGGCCCAGCGTGTGGATGATTCTCCAGCCTCGGGTGAAGGTAATTGTCGCAAAGATGCATATGTCCATTTGTGAACCTTAAGGGTGCAATCATTCAGGTCACGATCCTCCGCACTAAAATACAAACGAATTGTTTTGTCCCATGACATTTCGTGTTTGGTCGACATTCAACAAACGTTAATTAAAACGCCGTCAGGCAACGCTGGCGGTCCGCCGCCAAACCAGGTGCGTAGATCAGCCACAGATAAAAGACCGAAGAACAAAAAGGCCATTGGGGAAACCCTGATGCAGGCCCATTCAATTTGTCTGCAAGGGTGGATTTGCTTGCTGCAGTGCACCTCAGTGTACCCCAAGTGAAAGCACTCCTTGTCCACTACGATCCAGCTCAGAGTCGCTTCTGTCCCTGCTCTCCACCCTGCTGGTGCTTGTGTGCGCGCTGCCATGACTTCATGGAGATCATCCGATGTAAGACAACCCAGTTGGTTTCGCCAGCCATGTGCCGATGGGTCACTGTGCCTGTCCCGTTTTGGAGCCTGACAGTGGGAGTGAACCCCCAACCAACGTCTGCAGCTAACCGCCTCCGTGTTGACCAGTAATTGATTCCACGGCCCCCGATCAATCGCCAAAGGAAACAGGGTGGAGTCGGTCGGAGGTCTGTCGGAGGTCCCCGTTGCTACTGTTGTGCATTGCTCTTGTCAGTCAGTGTGTATGTGTGTGTGTGTGTGTGTGTGTGTGTGTGTGTGTGCTGTTTTGGCGATCAGTGCTGTGCTCTCGCTGTGCACTTGATCTCCTCACGCCGTGTGTGTATGATGTTTTGATGTTATGGTTCTGTGTAATTATTGGCCTCCTCTTTCATCTGCATGGCTCACGCCCTACTTTCGCAAGCCTCCCAGGAGAGCCCTTGTTTCTGGCTGCCATTGACACGGTTGGCGCATGGCTTTCTCGTGCCTTAGCAGTATTTTCTCATTTCGGATGGCCGCGACGTACCGACAGCAGCTTTGAGCTGTACGCACCGAATTCTCCACGTTTGGCCCCTCGCTTTGGGCATCTGCCCCTGTTTTGTGCGGCACCCCTACTGTCAGGCTGAGCCCTGCCCCTGGCGTCTGCAAAAAGTGCGCCAGAATCGAAATTGCAGAGAGCGGAGGCCATTGCACACCCCACTCAACTTGTCGCCCGCTTTGCCGCACCCCAGCGCTGCACAACCTTCGACGAGCCCTCCAAATACATGTGTATTCCCAATAGACCGATGGGTACCCTGCCCGATTGTGTCCTGATCAGGCCTCTGCACCCTCAGCCTGGGCTTTGATTAGCACCTTTTTGTCATGCTGACTGGTTGTGTGGTTGTGTGGGGGAGAGTTTGACGCGTTGTGTGCGCACTGCAGGACTGCGGCACCCAAGGTACCATGGGTTGGAAGGGATTCAGGCAGGAATTTGCCAGTTAGCGCATCGGCAAGAGGTTTTCTTATGCGCCCACGTTGGCGCGTCGGCAAGGTGGTTCTCTGTGAAACCAATCCTCGTTGGCAAGGCCTTTACTGGCACGGATTGTGTGCAGCACATGAAAATGTCAGCCGGTCACCCCTTGTGGATGCGCTAAGAAGAACAAAGTGTGCAGAAGTGGTTGCGTGCAATACGCACCAGTTAGCCCATTGACGAGGGGGTAGTCACTGATTGCGCACAATTCGTATCAGCCAGAGCATGGGTGAACTGGGGCGGGGGGGGGGTCACCTAAAAAAAATCAGTAATCCACACCCCCGCAACACAGTTTGGTGTGCACCTTACTGGCTCCGGAGAGGGCACACAGAATCCGTACCAATTAGCACAATGGCATGTTTTGGGGGGCCAGTAAAAGGCCGAGCCCTGAGTATAAGAGGGAGATATAAGCGCGGTGCGCGCGGTGCACCACGCGGTGCGCGCGCGGTGCATTGGTTTTCCACGTGCGCGTACAACCTTTTCTTTCCCCTTGTGCTGTTTTCTGCACCTCACCACTATTTGCCCCTCCCTTGTGGTGAGCCCGTGTGCCGTGGCTGCGGGATAGGGCGCCAAGCCAGGTTGCGATGGCTGTCGCGATGGCGGACAATTGCCACGGGTGCCTCGCCCCTCCCTCTATAGAGAACAAATGAAAAATCAGAGGCACAAAACGTTTTCCGCTATTGGATGGCGGATTTGGTGGCCGAAAGGGCTCAATCACCCCATATCCCAAGCCCAAAAAACTGGACATGCCTCCCTGGAAAGCAAAGGCAAATGACGGCCACAGTTTGTTGCGCGCACGGTCGGAACACGTGCTGACAGAACTCCACAGTTGGGGTGTCTGCAGGAACATGTACACGAAGCATGGGTGTACCCTTCCAGATCGCTTGCAGAAATTGCATTTGATGGTGCGAGCCGTTGTGCACATTCAGCAATTTCTCAACGTGCGCAATGTGCGCTATGAGCCGTACGGCCCTTGGGACCACTTCCCAAGTGGCATTTTCGGGCAGCCAAAGGCCACCAGACGTCGTGGTTCAGATTCCGATTCCAATTCGGACTCGGATTCGGATTCATCATCCTCAGGCTCGTCACTTACGTCTGCTGATGAGGAGGAAGAGGAGGCTTCCTCGTAGGTGACACCGTGATCATTGAAACGCGAAACGCACCGATACGGTTACTTCCTGGGCTTGGGCACCCCAAGAAGTAACACTCCGAAACGCGAAACGAGTGCATTGAGCACAGCGAAACGCGAAACGTTCGAAACGGCCCCACAGGCTTGGGCACCCTGTGGGGCACTAGGCTCTTCGGTCGAGCGGCCGTACCGGAGAGTTCTACATCCTCTTCTTCCTCTTCCTACGGCCCTCCCCTGGCAGGGGGTGTGGGCGGCCACAACCACCATTGGTGAGGAGGATGGAGTGGAGGCCTCCGTTGTTGTGTGCTTACCCCTTAGGCCACCGCGTCCTTGCCACCCTGAAAAAATGTGAAAAATGCAGGAAAGGGTTGGTAGAAACCTAAGCGCGGTGCGCGCGGTGCGTATATCTCCCTCTAAGGAAGAGGTTGCTTGCATCTTGTTGGCCCTTGCCCCGGCCCCTTTGAGAGAGCAAAACAAAGGATATTAGTAGTAGTAGCCCCCCCCCCCCCCCCCCCGCGAGAACAACGAGAACAAAGCCCTTGTCAGAAGAACAGTAGGTGTTGTTTCTGTCAAAATTTGGGCTTTCGTGTTGTTCTCACAAGGCGCGGCGGGGGGGGGGGTTGGTACACAATACTAAGGACTCTGTATACCCTCTTGACCTGTTGTTGCCTGATGACTGTGCCCGGCCACTTACCCCCTCTCAGGACAGCTGTTGCGCAAGCATCCATTTCCTGTCTCATTAAGGAGCCTAATGAGTAAGCCTCACACCCACTGGGTGTTTATCAAAGACCGGGCACACCTCGAAGAGGGACACAGGAAACACCAGATCAGAGGATCAAGCCAGAGCCCAAGCAAAGCACTAGCAGTGGTGGGCCACCATGAAGAAGTGTGGTCACAGTTGACAATCCTGGTGATGGGCACCAGTATGAGGAAAGGCCACCACCACAACAGACAGCCACCCACCAGACCCAGGTGGCCTTATATGTTGTTTCTGTGGCAAGCCAAAGTGACACCATAGTAATGGGGACACTGAGATAGAGAAGGGTTGGTGTATATGCTGGGGCCAGGATTTGGTCAGGAGATGATTTCTGTCCAAAGGACCTTTTGGTTGCCATGGAGACGTTTGTGGCATACGCTTGCAGTGCAATAGTTTGCTGATTATTTTCCAGGCACACCACGTCGTTGCTAATGGTACTCGACCTGGGACCACAAGGTGGGTGTTTTCATCTCCCGTCTGGCAGGTGATAGGTTGTAGCTCCTAGATGCTACCGCTCATGTGCAAACTACCACACCGCTTCCATGAAGAGCCCCCAAACCATGTGGCGCCTCTTTCACCATTAGGCCAATATCCAACTTGGGAACAATTTTCAACCTTCTTGGGGGGCAAGCAGGGACACTGTAATTTTGGTATTCCATGTGAAACCGTTTTTGTCCAAGACAACCTGCTGCGAGGTAGAGCAAATGGGGTCCAAGTCTATGGCACTTTGCCACCATGCCGCTATGGTAGCATCTCGGTGGCATACACCAAGTGGCTTGCAAACCAAGAGCTATGATGCACCGTGCCACCCACACGGTGGCATGCGGGGATTTCGAGGAACGAAAGGACACTAAGGGCTGGCAATGCTATGTCTGTCACACACCAGAGCAACATGGAAGGTTTCCTGCACAAAAAAAGAAAACAGAAAAACCTGAAACAGAAATGAAGCAATCTGGGTGTTTCACACGGTGGGCTCTTCACCCAAATTTGTCGGCCCCCCAATTCCATGGCACAGGAGGTGCACGGGGTTGGATGTCTTCTGGGAAAACCTCCCCAGTCTCAAAGCCTGCACATCAACACTATGTGGTCCTCTGGTTTGGTGGCTTGGCCGAAGCCTGTTGCATCCTTGTCATCATCATCATGTCTCATTCTGTGTACCAATGCCCATAGGAGCAAACAGTGGCCTAAACAAGACATCCACAGTTGTTGTGTGATCAGCAATGATTGCAACTGCTTGTAGGTGAGTGCAGATACTACACTGACTGCATTGTGCCCCCATAGTGGCCCCAGTACCCAAGTCAAGACCATGAACTGTGGTGTTTGTGTTGTGTAACAGGCTTCAGTTGGACAGAGTGGCACCCAGGATGGTCAGTACCTCCCCAAGTAACGGTGCCAAGACTGGTTGTGGAGTTACCGCAACCCAACTTGAATCCCCCCTCATCCCGACCCTAGCAATACTAGCCAATGGTGCATGGCAGACATATCCTTGTCAAACACACTTCAAAAGGGTTGGATTTTGTGATAAGCTCCGCTAGGCAGAGGAGGAGGCAATACACTTTCATTGGATAGCAAGGAGGATTTGAGGATCTGTGGAGGTAGTATGGTGTGGCATGGCCCCTTTATGCGGATGATCATCGTGGTTTGTATGGAATTTGCCAGCAAGCATACCATTTTGTGACCCAAGTCCAAGATAAACTCAGGAGTGTAGGAAAATCACCTTGAAGAGAGGTTGCTATATCAAGCACAGGTGCGGGTGCCATATCCCCCCTTTTGGGGGGTCATTCGCACAACATACCCTAATGGGTTATGTCTAACCCCTCGTAAAACTACCATTTTGCTTCCCCAATGAATGCTTTCATTTTTTGATTCTTTTGACCCCCCCCACCCCCCCCACCCACCCAGGAGCCACTTTTTTGGGAGGGGGGTGGGGGTGGGGGCAAATTTTTTTGTGTGTTGTGGCCGCTATGCGTTGATTTAGACCCGCGTCCTCAATAGTTTTTTTCCTGTACATGTGGGGAGCACCCAACGTGGTGCGCACACAGCGTGGAGATTGCGCCATCTAAGCGGCAGCTGTAGATTAACTCGTGGCTAGGCCAGAAGAGCAAAACTTTCCCTCCACCATTTGGACAAGTGTAGGAAAAATTGCCACTCCAGCAAGGAGACCCCAAACTATGGTGGTGGTTGCTCCCAAGGGGCTATCTTATGTATTTTCGCCTTGGGAGGGGACATATAAGGCAAGATGAAGGGATGTTTACATAGGTCTTGTAGCCAAGGGTCTGCTTAGGGGGCGTTTTGTGATGGGGTAAAAGCCAACCCATTCCATGTAATTCGCGTGCGGCGCAAATACTCTCCCATCGCCCTCTAACCAATGCTGGGGGTCTAGGGTCCAAACTCCGGGTACCTCCGGTTGACCCTCCTATGGGCCCTTGCTGGTGAGGACTCCGTTGTTTTTTGGGTTGGCATGTGTTGGTTGAAAATTATCTCAAAGGGAGGTTGTTATTTTCGAATTTTGAATTTTTTCGAATTTTCTTGGGGATGGGTTTGGGTGATCATTTGGCGACAATATGGGTACTCTAGCACCCCTCGGGACCCACATGGTAGCCGCTTGCCCATGTCGCTTGAGCCATGGGCCCCTAAAAGCCCCGGAATTGCTAGTTTCTGTCCCTCCTAGCCGCTGTGCAGGCTCAAGGTCCCTCCTAGCCACTGTGCAGGCTTAGGTGAGGAGCACCAATGGGAGGCCATGGGTGCCTGTATTGGACCCGGCCCACCTCCCAGCTCCGCGACCTCTGTACATAGGCCAGTGGGCGCTAATCGACGAATGCCCAAAATTGCTAGTTTCTAGGCTATTTTGTGGCACCTCAAAATTTTTTAAAACATTTGACCTTTTCAATTGCATCTAGGATGGGCTTGGGTGGTCATTTGGTGACAATAGGGATACTCTAGCACCCATAGGATGTGACATAGTGGCGGCTCGGCCCCTGTAGCCTTAGGCGGCTCTATACCCACGTAGACTTCGTTGCTAAAAGGCACGATTCATGGCGATTTCAACATCCGTTTTTTGCACCCAAAAAAAGCATATCATTTTTTCGGCCAACTCCACGTGTATTTTCATCGTGGGATACAACAACCTCGCCTTTTCTTGCTTCCAGAGGTGCACATATACATCCCCTATTCCGGGCTGAAAATTGTATGATTTAAAATTTTTGGGCACTGCAGTGCCCAAAAATTTGAAATGGCTTTTTTCAGTGGGTTCTCCAGTACACCTCTGTAGTCATCTCCACAGGTGATGTCCTACTGCAGCAGCAGGCATCAAAACTTGGCATACCCGTTATCAATGGGTCATCGCACCGCGGTGTTATACTCGGAAGGCCACGTATAATGTACCTTGCCCAATCACTTCCATTCCTGTCCAAATGTGCACTTGAAAATGGACTTCCAGTACTTTTGGGCACTGCAGTGTCCAAAAAATTTAAACTCCGCATTTCACTCCTATTGGTTCCCATTGCCTAACACCTGACAAAGGACGTATGAATCATCGGACGTTGGTACTCATCCTCTGCTCATTGGAAATATACTGCCGGTTGTCTGACTGCCACCTTGGAGTGTACCCAGGCTTTGGAACGTTCCACGTCCATTGGGGGATACATTGTTTGGATCTTCGCTAGCTGCTTTTGGTCTATGCCGCATCAGGTTTGTTTTGTGATAGTGTCTCTGTTTTCTTTGTCCCCTTACCTTTGCTGCCTGCGCACAGGACTTTTGTCCTTGGATGCGGCTCCCTTCCGGCAGTTCCTTAGTTCGAAGGTATATGCTTCAAAGGAGGATCTATCTGAGGCTGTGGGTAGGGATAAGGGTGCCGATGAGTTTTGTACGTGGGTGTTAGATCTCCGGTTGGAGTGGAGAAGTAGGGGGTCCGTTGGTGAATACATCCAACAAAGGGATAGGCGGACCGTTAATTGTCTGCCGGACCAATGGTTCCGTGTTGCTGAGCAAGAGATTTTTAATATATGGTCTGTTCTACACAAGAGGTGTCGTCCACGTGCCAAGAGGGCTGTAGGTGTCCCACCCAAGAGTCGTGTGCAACGTAGGTGTTTGGCTCACATGGGTCAATGTTCTTACCATGTACCCTCCTTTGCTGTTCAAGGAGCAACTGCGTGCACCAGTCTTTGGCAGACCTTGGAAGGTAAACCCGCTGTCCCATGGTTCGATAATTTTAATAGACGTAACTTCCGGCCTGTGCCCGGTAATGAGAACCGGTCCCTTAATTGTACAGCCGGTGCTATCATACTCTTGAAACGACCTGTTGACGTTATGCCGTCTTTTCCTAGCCTCTCGGTTTTGCGGCAGAGGATTGGGTACACTGCAGACTTGTTGGTGCAGAGCCATAAAAACTTCATTGATGGCTTGCAAGGGTTGATGGACGACCCCATCCGCCTTCAACATGTTCGTTGTCCCTTGGACATACGACGGGCTAATGTTACCAGCCCGGCTTGGACCCCCTTTTTTCTCAGAGACCTAACTGTGTCCGCTACCCCCGACCTTGTCTCTATTATTCACGGGCTCGAGGAGGTGCAGCAGCACACACAGCACCGTCTTCCACTGTTGGTCGACGAGAATATTCACTACCGTGTCCTTAAGCTCGTTTACAGCATCAGCTATGCTCGGTACAACGTTCCCCTCATTACACGTACCCCGGTAGTGTATGGCACGTGGCACCCATATAAATATTGTGTAACCCTGTGCTACAGAAGATTCTTCCCTTTATTTACCTATTTTTCCTATGGTTCACTCAATTTGGGCACTGCAGTGCCCAACTTTCCGAAACTCATCTATATGGAGCGTATGATTCTGGTGCTCTTGCACTAGGCCCATAAGTGGCGCCAACCTTTGGAACAGAAGTTACAGACTCTAAGGGGTTTGCACCGACCGGGTAACGCTAATCACAGCACACTTCTTACACAGGTGCAAGGGTTGGTAACGCTGCTGTATGGTTACATTCCAGCTTTGTTTATTATTGGGTCGCAAGTGAGGGATTGTCATTGGTCTGCACAGGGAGAGCAGCACGCTGCAGGGCCATTGCTGAGCCGTTGCCTGCACGTCCTTTTGAGGCTCACCCTAGGTTATGAGGACAAGGTTGAATATGTGCGCACCATTGTTGTTGCTAGGTTGTTGTGGTCCCAGTGGTTTGCCCGCTTACCTGGGGTGGCACACAGTGAGGAACCGTGTCAGGCCCTGTTAAGCCGTGTTGTGCACTTAATGGCACAACACCCTGGGAACTGTACGTTGCAACAGGTGCATGACCTGTTTATACTCACTCCCGTTGCAGGCCGGACCCCAAAGGACCTGCGGTACGTTAATGTTCCCAAGGGACTGCCACAACTGGTTGATAGTCGTTTCACCAGATTGATGGCGCGATTTGATGTTGGTGTTATACCCCCCCTGGTCTGGTCCAGTCAGAAGTCGAGTATCGTGCAAGACAGGTGGGATCCTGCCAAGATGGATTTTCCTTGCGCACTAGATACGGTGCTCACTGCAGAGCATTACCGAGATCTATGTGCCAAGACATTGCAGACACTTGTTAAACCTGTTAAAGTTGATGCTGACGTGATGACAGAGCTGGGTAGACACGTGCCACAACGTCCTCCAGGTGATATGGACGCAACAGTAGCACAGGCACAGGACATGTTACGCGCATGTAATACACCAGACCGGTACAAGCGACGCCGGCCAGCACGCGCTTTTGCGCAAAGGGACCCCGCCCGGACCCCTCCAGAAGCAGTGTCTGTTCACAGTGATGATTCCGATGCCCCCGTGGCTGTCCTTTCGGAGCTGAATGAGTTTGACCCTCGATTTTTACCAGGTGCATCCGACTGTGATGCTATTTCTGCCATCCGTGTTCAATCGTCGAGCGCTGCCAGTAGTCATCAACATTAGAAGCCTGTAAATCAACAATTTGCAGCCCTGTGGCCTTTTGTAGTGTGCCGTGTGACCCTTTGTTAGCCCCTTTGCTAAGCTATGCCTTCGGATACCGAACTGCCGGAAGGGGATGAGCAGCAGACCGCATCGCAAGACGTTCACACAGCAGAGAAGACACGGGCGCAGTCGGGGCAGGCTCCAGTGAAGCGGACGGGGACAGACCGGGCAACGGAAACATTCTGGACAACGTGGATCAAAAAGGAACTGGTCAAGATACAGCTGACCAAGATAAAATTTGACACCGACCTCACGCGTGGGCAGACAAGAGAGAGGGACGAGGACTCAGTACTATCGCGGATCGCAAGCCTGAGGACAAATCCACCCTGCCGGCCTATCTCAAACATTCTCATATGGCGAAACGAAGGTACACTACCATCCTGTCACACACGCGTTGTAATTTTCACACATTCTGGTCGTTTGGGCACTGCAGTGCCCATCTCGCTGATATCTCCCATCTCCCATCTCCCTGTGGTGCATTTTTGTATCAGCTGAAATTCCCTGCTGCTTGGGCGGGGCTCATATCCTGACGGCACTCCAAAGACTTCACCGAGAATACTGTGCGAACTCACGGGCACTGCCGGACTGGTTACCACACGTCTACTGCGAGGAGATCAGACACGACTGTCCTGTTGACATCAGAGAGATTATTGGAGGCGATCACAACGCGGTACAACACTCAGTGACCAAGCTCAGTATGGGACAAGTGGCCGCTCGAATTTGGACTGAAGTGCAGAAGGGCAAAGCGAAAGAGATGCTGCTGGTGGCTCTGCGGAAGTGTGGCCGGCTGGGTGAGAAAACATCTGTGGTATGAGAGATGGACGATGAGACCACCGTTGTCAGTCCTTTGCGTACCTGTGGCCTGTCCAACACTGTATGCCTGCCAGGACTCAATCTGGAAGAATTGGAGACCGCTGGTTTCATTACTGCAGATATCTGGTGGCCGCGTGGCTGAGTTTATTGACACCTTTGAGAAGACTGCCGGTGAAGGTACTGTGTCCTCTGAGTACCTGTTTTCGTCGTCTTTTGGTGTTCATGGGAACTGCAGTGCCCAAATTCGATGCGACCCTAATTTTTGCACTGCAGTGCTCAACCCCTGTACTCTGCAGCCGTTGACGGGACTGCATGGCGACCAGATGGATGAAATACTGCTGTGCATGGCTGGAGATGGGGCCAAGATCGCAGGACTACATGCCAAGGCCAGACTGTTGAAGCGGGACCGCCTGTGGGAGATGCTGTACCTTCACCCGGACAACACGCTCATCCATCCTTCTCGACGTATGTTTATGGGGCGGCAGGGTCTGGCGCGATCGCTGTTGACCCCCCCCCCCCCCGACACACGACGTAAGGCTGTTTGGATCCCAGTGGTACCAGTGGTCTCCTGTTCTAACAGTGAACCTGCATGAAATGCAAAGAGTCCGCAAACTGCTTGCAAAGTCGCCGAGGGCCGCCAAATTGTCACTGGGGAAATGGACCTGGAGTGCCGAAAATCCTTTACCAAGCCGGGACACCATCCAGAAAGCACCGGTGTGGCAGGATGAGGAATGGGCTGACCTGAGGATTGCGCTGGCGAGGCCTGTCAAGGAAACTGCAGTGACAGCGACTGATGGGGAGAAATCAACAACTATCTGGCTCAACAAGCCGCAAGATGGGACTGAAGCAACTGGAGCTCGGGCAGAGGCAATTGCGTTGGTTCCTGGCAAGGCTATCCCGTATACGATTGCATTGAGGGAGTACAAACTTGTATGCAACCGTTAGGCATAAAAATGGGATCGATTTCGCATTGCTGGTCACTTTAGGCACTGCAGTGCCCATCTGTAATGAAATGTGCTTTTGACAACAGGTCTTCATTGAGTGTACGAAGGAACAAATGGACGATATCCATCCGCTGGTGCTGAAGGTTGCCGGGAAGTTGGTACCTGTGGCTATTGGTGGAATGGCGGCCGACGTTAAGTTCCTGGTTACCGAGCTGGGTTTACCCCGTCGAGGTTTTACACCACCTTTTAGGGGCCAAGGCTGAGCAACACGTTTTAGCAGCAGCAAGCAGCAAGCAGCAGCAGCAGCAAGCAGCAGCAGCAGACGCTTAAAAAGTCTTTGCGACCACACCGTGGCTCAAAACCGGCATCCAAGTAGCTCAAAACGACCGGGGAGCCAAGGCGCATCACCACAAACAAGTTTCGTGCCGTTTCGAGCCGTCTAGCCCGTTCTACGGCCAATTTAGTGTCCAAAAATGGCCGTTTTTGGGCTGTTTGCAGGACGATCGTCCTGAAAGTTCAGGACGATCGCCGGTGTGTCAAGTGGGCGTTTGCAATGAGGGCCGTTGTTCTTCCGTGGCGATTGGGTTATCAAAGGATGGCAAATGGGTGTTCAATAAGGCGTGTACCATGCCGTGGTGCCACACGGGGGTGCATTTTGAGGTGAAAATGAGCCATTTTTCAGCCGTGTTTCACGACGATCGTCCTGACCGTGGAGGCACATCTCTAAAGCAAGCGGTCTTTCTTCAACGGTGATCTCCAATGCGTTATGCAAGACTAGGACCCAGCTCGGTCCTAGTTCGAGTCTTGATTAATCAGTTGCGCGACTCTGAGGAGTGTGGAGGCTAGCAGTATATTATGACCTCTTTTTTTGATCAGGCAGGCGGTCACCCGACCTATCGGTTCGAGGAGAGGACTATTTGCTTCTGTGTCCCAGACAAGTTTAGGGTGAAGGTCCCGAACATTTTCATTTGCGATCAGGGTGCATACGGCAGCACCATTGGTCTGGCAGCGGCTGGTTGGCTCCTGCGTGTGCTTGGTATTGTTCCCCGACGCGACAGACAGTCCGAGGATGAAGTGTGGCTCCTGCTTTTGACAGCATCGGCTATATTGCCAGCACAGCTCCTGTCCTGCCTTCCTGAGTCCCCCTGTCTGGCAGCTTGTTTCACTGGGCGCCAGGGTTTGTTTAACGAGTTCTGTGAGCAGCTAGCGGCGTATGTGCAGGAGATGGACTGTTTCTACTTGGTTAACTGGGACGCTTGGATGCCAAGGATTAGGGACTGTATGCCAGTTGTGGTGCAGCGGCCTGGGGACGGGGAAGATGAGGAGGGGGGGGACGATGTGGAGGAAGAGGAGGAGGAGGAGATCATGCTGGTCGGAGGAGGTGACAGCAAGAAGAGGAGCACACCCAGCAAGAAGAAGCCGTCCTCCGACGACAGTGAGGATGAGGTTGATGGTCCCCCCAAAAGGCCAGCCAAAAAGGCCAAGGACAGTACCCTCCTCAATATGTTTCAAGCCAAAGTAGGTCAGGCCAAGGGTGAAGGCTCCCCCAAAGAAGAAGTAGACTGCATTGTGCGGTTGGCACTGCCTGTGTCCATGTCAGTAGTTTTTTCGCCTCGATTTGCACACTGTCGCGCGTCCTGTTCTATGCAGGTGTGAGACTGGTGCCCTTTTTCATGTTTTGGTAATTTTGGGCGCTGCAGCGCCCAAATTCAGCGACTCGCCATTTTTTTACCCCTGCTGCGCCATTTCTTTTGCAGGCATTGTGGCCGTCATTTATTATTGCATTGGCTGCACTGGCGGCGCCTCCGTTGTTTGTCGGCATCACTGGTGGTGCATTATTTGTCACGCTTCGCATACAATCACAGTGACTGGGTCAGCAGACGCGGTAACAAAAAGCAAACCAGAGTTTTGCATGTGTTTGCCTGTCATCCTCCTTGCTTCATTTTTTAGGTTGCATTTTGCGGTGTGGTTTGAAATGCAGCAGCGGATGATTTGGAACAATTGTATTTTTCTTCGGATGGACACTGCAGTGCCCAAATTTGAAGGGGATACACGACTTTTGACTGGCACATGTTGTACCCCCTACACACAGTCATTTTGGATAATTCACAGGTTTTTGGGGGTGTTCCCTGCAGAGCACAATTGTGCAATTTTTCAAAGTGGTTTTTCAGCCCCCGTTTTGGGGTGGTACCCATTTGGGAACTGTGGCAATTTTGCTACGTGCGTATAGAGCCGCCTAAGGTAGCCCAGGCCATGGCCCCCACAAAAGCCCCGAAATTGCTGTTTTTGTTTTTGGTTTGGTAATTGATTGATCTGTAGCCACCATTGTGCATCGGCTTGGACCCAGGTCACTTTCCACTGTTTTCTTCTATATGGACCCCTTAACCAATGGTGGGGTCACAGGTGCTATCTCCATTTTTCCAAGATTTCCCCCCTTCTGGGGCGCCATACATTAGGACTTAGGGGGGCGCACTTAGCGCAGTGCAACTATTTGGGCATGTGGCCGTACTAGAGACCCATACTTTGTGATACTAGGGGGGGCATCATTCTTGTTTGAGAGTACGTTTTGATACTTCTTCCACATTGGGAATATGGCATTTTTGGATTTTCACTTAGTTTCACCCATTTCCATTTTTTCCCCCACTTTTGCTCATTTCCACTCTTTCCTAGGTTGATTTCTCCCCATTATGGGACCTCAAGAAGGCAGAGGTGATGCATCCTTGTTGTTAATCCCCCATCATGGGGACCCCAAGCAGGCAGGGCTGATGTCGGACCTCAGGATCATGATCAAGGCCGAGGGACAATCCAGCATCCTCTCCAAGTGATGTATTACATGCAAGTACTATAATCGAAGGTGACCTCACGGGCTTGATCTAGCCAAGACGTACCATGCCATCATCCTGAGACGGTCGGCAGCGGGGCTATGCTAGACAGCCATACCCAGCACCCCCAGGTCCATCCTCCCACCCCCATTCGGGGAAGATGGACCACCTCCCGCCCCCACTGAAGGAGGTCTCCTAGGGTCTACAGTGGGACATGCTCCTAAGGCAGGGGTGATATAAGGGCGTTTGGAAGGGGTGTGCTTGGGGACTCTTCAGGGGGAACTTGGTCTAAGAAGTAGCGCGCAGTGCAAGACTTCCCCCTAGCTGTCTTGAAGCTGGCATGGGTTGGCTGAAAAATCACGATTTTGGGGTGACCCCCAACAACCCCGGGAACCCTTGGGCTGTTGGGTAATCATTTGGTGACAATTTGAGTATGTTGGAGCCGTGTAGCACTAGCTAGGCTGTCCTAGTGGTGCTTATTGGCCCCGCTAGCACTGTGGTGGGCAAGATTTGGTTGGCCTATAGCCGCGGCGGTGCGTTGATTCAGACCTAGGTCCCATTCCACATTTTTCTTCTATATGGGACTCCTAAACCCTTGTTTATGCAATAAACAACAGTTTAATACACCAGTGGTACCCCTGGTCTTCCTTAGAACTCATTGAGTTTTTGTTTTCACCGCCCCAGTGGCAACCCCTGAAATGGAGGTGGACCCTGTGGCAGCACCACAAGCGAATGAGGCAGCAGATAACGGACATGGGCCAAAAAGATCTCTAGAGGGGTCCGACAGCAAAGAGGAGGAGCCTACACTGGCGGCATGGCGACGGTGGGTGCAGGGGCCCTATGTCGCACTCCGATCGAACGAGAAAATGGTGGACCAGATCGCAGAATGGACAATCCAGTTCATGGAGGATATGGCAATGGACGACGTGCCAGAGGGAGCGGTTCCGGCGCCGGCGGCAAGAGCTGGAGTCAAAGCGGATCGACAACACATCACAGAGGCGTTAGCAGTACCGAGAACGAAGGCGCCTACAACCAGACTTGGTCAAAGGTATTTTCGTCCCCTTTCACAAAGGGGGAGCAGGACATCGTAGAGACCCGTGGACTGGAGGCACAACCATTGGTGCACATGGGACCGAACGTGGCATTTCACGAACTGGTGGCACGACTGGCAGCAGCAAAGTTCGAGAACGAGGTGCCGAGACAAAGCCTAATCCCGCAATTAGGTACTGACACCCTAGGGAGAACCATGGCAGATTTTATCCCATATGCATGGATGGGAACCCTTCTGACGAGCTTGAAGGCGTACAGCAACGCGGACGCAAACTGGACAACTCACCCCCTGTCTCAGGCGATATGGCAAGTGGTTAATGAGGAAATCCGAGCGAAGCGGCAAGGGAGGCAATCAACCCCAACCGGGAACCCCATGGGAAACAACAACAGGGACGGTTGGTCCCGGCAGGAGGAGGAGTCCAGCCTGCAGGAGGAAACGTACCACCTGGGAACTGCTTCAAATGCGGCCAGCCGGGTCATTGGGCCTCACAATGCAACAATAAAGGACCAAAGGGCATAATGCAGATGGTCGGACACATTCGACTATGGGTATCACAAAAGGGAGTGGCATGCAAGGACCTCCCCCTTGTGCGTGCAGACACTGCGGAGGAGGACACTGGGAACCATTCTGCCCGATCCTACAACGACAACAAGCGGCAGGAGGTGTTCATGGACAGAAATCCCACAGGTTACTGGACAGATGGGACCCCAGCAACCACAGGGGATGAATACCATAAACCAACAGTGGGGACAACAACCGCAAGGACAAGGACAACATCCCCAGCCGCTGGCCATGCAGGGGAGACCACTAAATGTGCATGGAGGAGACCTCGGAAACAGTGGCATTGCCCAGCAGTGCCTCTAGGCAGTCTACTGAGAGCTGGGACTGCAGCAGGGCATGCAGGGTCCCTAGGGAAGCGCAGGGGTCCCACGACCTGGAGGGCAATGCATCGTCACAGTACAAGAGGTCAGAATCGCCACCGTGGTGTTCCTCAAGGCATCCGGTGAAGATCGGGAGGAGGGACCATGTAGTTGGCAATACGCAGAATCGAAGCCGGAGCCAGGGCCACATACGGATCAGCGCTCAGAAGATTCCTCGACGGACGTGATGGCACAAAGGGCCTGGATGAGGCAATCGACGACCGACTGCAATAGCTGGCCCGCAGGCCCAGGGGGGACTCCGCAGCTAGGGGATTGTTGTCCGCAATCTGCATGGTTGAAAAGCTTCACCTCCTCCCTACCACTGACCTGCACAGACACAGGATGCAAGTGGAGGGGATCCGCAGAATCTTTGCCCCCAATGCCGCACCCCGGGTTTTTGCAGAAACAGCAGACTTGGAGCACCAATCCAGAGACCACTAGGACTGGGTCCGCCTGTTCTTCCTCTCCCTCTGTGCAGTGGTCTACAAAATGCGCTCAGGCGACTCCGAAAGCGTCACCTGGGCCTGTGTGGAGGTCGGGGGATGGTTGGAGTTTTTCGACGAAAAGATACGTAAAGAATGGGTCGCATACCCCCTCTCCCCTTTCCTTGAGGTCTGGAGACAATATGTTTATGCCCACAGACACCCGGCACGCCTGGGGACAGCCCGCTCATGCCAGGCGGGAGAAATGCTCTCAGGGAGGCACTTAAGTCTTGCTTTCAGAGGCACAGTAGACACCCACTTACGTGGCACGCCTGGGGCAGACTGGGGGCTGCAGCGTTTGTACGTTTGGGTGGGACGGTTGCCAACCTCACCGCCTGGGCACGGTGGCGCAGCCAACAGCAGGCACGCCACTACGCCAAAAACCCCCCAAAGTGGGATTTCAGCGACTCCATTGTCCTCCCCCTCCCCAAAAAGTTTACGGGGTCCCCATCAGAGGACCTTGAGCTGCTGGGCCCATTAAGCTGCGTGCTAAACGGGATCCGGTGGAAGTTAGATCAGGGAAGCCCACTGCGAGACCCAAAACAGTGGACAGCGATACCCCTAGGTACTACTAACCCTCAATCGGGCATGGGAGGGGGGGGCGTTCCTACAGACAGTGGCAGTTGTACCGGAGGTCCTGGTCACCCTCACCACGACTGACCTGGCTGAAGAGGAGTACGACCCCTATGATGGGGTTGAGCGCCCCCCTGGTAAACTGGACCCAGCGATTGGAGAAAAAGGCCTGGGGACCCTCGCCGACCCCCGAATACAATGCCTGGACTTCTTTGTGCCTGCGAGGTGGGGAAGGGATGCACAAACATTAAACAATGGCGGGTCCCAGGTGCTTCTCCGACATTCCAAGATTGGCCCCTCTGGGGCCCCATCGGTGGGTTGGCTGAAAAATTGCGACTTCTGGGTGATCCCTCGGGGCGTTGTTGGGTGATCATTTGGTGACAGTGGGAGTACATAGGAGCCGTGTACCGCTAGCTAGGCCCTCCTAGTGGTGCTCATTGGCCCCAAAGGCACCATTTTGGGCCCACAAGCAAAACTGTCCAAGTTCCTATCTCCAGGTTTTTCAACGTCATCAGCCCAGACTGTCTCTCTTCAAGGTGCCTTGCCAGAGGCAATAGAATTTTAAGCCCTGCAGTACATGCCTATATTTCTACTTCATTATAGGACATCACCCCCCACCCCCCCCCTCCCGAATTTAAGCAAGCACAAAAATAAAAGCAACCATGCGTGCTGAAATTTTTGAGGTCTGGAATGTAAGCCAGCACAGCAAAATGGCGACCCCAGAGGTAAGAGAAAAAAACAGAGAAAAGAGGCGTCTCCAATTGCATTGCCCAAAAAGCGCAAACACAAACAAAAAAAAAGCGCCCGTCTGCCTGCAACAGGTTGCGTCTCAAACAAATACACTGCGGATCAAACAGATGTTGACACATACCAAACAACGTGTGCTGCAGGTTGTTGATCACAACTACTGTCCATATTCATACATTTAATACATCGCAAGTGGCCCCACGTCTCCCTGCTGGGCCACCCTCCAGCTCAATGATTCTGCGTATCTGCCACACCTCCTTGGCCCTGTCCCGTGAAACAACCATCCCGTGGCAGTCCACCCAATGCCCCACTCAAACGTTGCCTGAAGAAAAGTGACTAGGTGCTCCAAAAGCTATGTCGCATTTTTGACTTCGAAATTCCGCCGATAGATTTTACTTGATTTTCCCTCCATTTCCCTGATGAGGACTTTTCACCTTTGCTCGACTCAGGAATGTTCTTTCACCCACTTGGGTTCGTGAATCGCGGTTGAGATCGCCCTCCAGGCAACCGATCAGTTTTGATGGTCCACTGGATACTGAAACGGTTCATACCTCCGAATGTTCTCCACTAATTACCGCCTATGGCATGACAGCAACAGCTTACTCAATTGTAAACCCCCCCAAATTATAAGCAAGCGCTTGCATATCTCTCGGGGACGTTCGGAATCCTGCCAACTTTCTGGGTTTTCGGGGGTCTGTGCCATTGTTCCCTCATTTGCGCCAACTGCGTGTTCCGGAGGTAGGGGTATGTGGGGTATATTCGGAAAGCCCTTGAAAAGGGCTATTCGGAACACCCCAGGTCTGCTCGCTGTACTGACGGTATGTTTGAGATTTTCGTCCGTTTTGGACGATGCCTGTGTTGCTTTCTGCCTGTTTTTGTAAACAGGCAGTCATTCCGTGTTTGTGTGCACCGTCCCATGTGTTGTGCTGCGCTGAAAAATGTCAACCCCTCCCCCCCCAAACCCATACATTTCTGAAACGGCGTTTTCTTGCAGATTTCAAAAAGTATACACATACCCCCCCCCCCCCCCCAGGTGACGACATGTTTGCACACAGAAGCAAAAGTTGTAGAAAGTGCCGAAAAGTGCCAAAACCCAGAAAGTTGGCAGGTTATGAACGTCCCCGAGAGATATATTTTTTTGCTTGCTTACAATTCTTGCTTGCTTACATTTGGAACACCCCCTGTTTTCACTGCCAAAATATGGCTCTCTCTGACACCAATGACCCGAGAGGAGGATGAAATGGTTGTTTAGGATTTTTATGAGGCTGCAATAGACGTTGAGGACACAGGCAGCATTAGTGCAGAATGAAATGAAGGGGTAGCAGAACATGCAATTGGAGATGCCTCTTTTTTTTGCTTGACTTTCGGAGTGTGCAACTTCAGCCTGACTAGCCCATGAAAGTGCTCAGGAGCAACCCTGAAAACAAGTGAACCCAAGATCTGACTACGTTGACCCCCACAGGGTGAGTGTGTTAGCGGGGTTGAAATGTTTCATATCCGTTGAGAGGGAACACATTTACATTGCTGACCCACCACCTCACTTGCATAACCTAGCATGCCGCCAACAGATATGATCAAAAGCCCCCAAGCCCCCCCTCAATTGAACTGAGTGAGTGTGGCATGAGCTCAGAATCATGCTGGTTGGTTGAAAACCTGACATCACCCCCCTCCCTCAAGCACGCATGTGGGCTATGCTGCAGACCGTTGAGGGCCAAGGAGGGAGCAGTGAGGTGCAGCCAGGGGCACTGGATGCACTTGAAGTGTGCTGGGGTCACTGTCTCCCAGGCGAAGAAGGTGTTCCGCAGCAACAGGGTGTTCCAGTGTAGGTGCAGAAAGGCAAGGCCAGCCAAATGGTTGCGGGAGGAAAGAGAGAGGCACAAGCAGAGGAGGAGAGAACAACGCAGCAAAGCGAGGAAGGCAGGGTTGGCGCCGGAGGAACAACCCCCCAAGCCACAAGCACGGGCCGAACCACAGCAAAGTGACTCCGAGAGACCGGAAGTGGTTGGAGTGGATGGCCATCGCATTGTTCTCGGGGGAAGAGTAGCACTAACAGGCATGAAGAAAAAGATGGAATTGGAGGGGAAGACAGGTGAGGTTGAAAGCATCATCGAGGAACAAGGAAAAGTAAGACTCCGAATGGACTGTGGCAGAAGGGTTTTGGTGTCATTGGATAGGGTCAGGGTGCAAGAGGTGGAGCACATGGGAGGCGCCAAGGACTCAAAAGCTGCCCAACAACAACAGCACGGGGAAGAAACAAAAGGACGCGGGGTGGCGGGAGACAATGAACCGCACGGAAGAAAGGAGGAAAGGAGTGAAGAAGGAGAGATGGGAGGGCAGGAAGAAACATTTGAACTATGGAATGGGGTGAGGCTAGTAGGGATGAGACAACCGGAGTTGGAGGGCCACAAGGGGGTGTTGGAGGAGATCTACAAGGACAAAGTGCAAGTGTTGTTAGTGGGAGGGATGCGCCGAGTAAAAGTGGACAAGAAGAAGGTGGTCCCGGAGGTAGTTGAGCCCGTTGAGGTGCTGCCCCCGGGTTTTGAAGGATGGAGCTTTCTTGAACAGATTGGAGTGGGTAGTGCACCCACCATGGATGAAGTGAAGGCCGCATACAAAAAGTGGGTGTTGCGGTTACATCCGGACAAGAACATGAACAACATTGCCAAAGCCACCCACCTGTTCAAAAGGTTGACCTCCGGCTACGAGGGATGGAAAAGTGCGCCCGGGGTGACACCGCCAAGGCCGGCGGAGGAACCACCCAACTACCAGTTCAACCCCACATACTTTCGATCCAATTTCTGCAACAGCACAAGTTCGGCGGGGCAAACAGCCCCGGAGGAAGCGCCACCAAGTGCCAAAAACCCAGAAACGGAGGGCGATGGAGAGGGTTTTTGGTCTTTCTTGTGGGGAAGCAAAAGGCCCGGTCGTTCCGAACATGCGAGTGGAATGGGGGCTAGCCACGGTGAGGGTACACCGAAGGGCGCACCGCCACCGGGGTCGGGAACGCAACGGACCCGGCGCCTCTTGTTCCATGAGAAGTTCCGGTGGCACACGCACCACGTCCGCGCCATCCAAGCGGACCGGATCCTCGCTGAGAAAAGGAGGAGAGGGTGGTTCTCCGACTACCCCGAGGCAGGAAGCAACATGTACTTATTGGCACCAGACCAGGTGTACAAAGTGCGAGTGCTAGCCTCAACGGTATGGGTGCCGGAGGTGAGACGTTGGGAGCCGGAGGTGTTCATCATCGGGGAGGGCATCAACTTTACAGTGGAGGACACAACCAGGTTGATGCAAAACTTGCACAGGGCAAACGTGATTGCCGAGCAAGTAGGCATCCGGCTGTACAAGGAGTAGAAGATGGAAGCCAAGTGAGAAGCGGACAAGCCCCACCCGCGGGTGACAAGAGGGCGTGGAAGCGCACGGTCGCACAGTTCCGACGGCGTCAAGGTGACGGGGTGCAGCTTGTTCAGCGCAGTGCCGAGCACAAAGGCGCGACCCGGAACGCACCATGGCATGGCCTAGGCCTTGAAGCAAGAGGGACTGAGACCGGGCGCCAAGCGACCCAGGAACCCAAGGGACGGGCAACCCGGCGCCGGGTGAAGAAAGAAGAACAATGAAAGCAAAAAGCCTAATGGAAAGGAGAGTCTCACACCATCAACATGGCTCTGCTGGGGAGGAGAGGATCCTCCAGCCACCGAGACTCACAATGGGGAGCCGCGGCCCCCAGTGATACAGCAACAAGGCACAACGATGTGGTCTGAGGTACGGCCGTGGACGGGCCTCTGGACCCATGCCCAATGGAGACGGCGCCGCAGTCTCCATTGGATGCGCCCCGGCTACCACAACGCGCAGCGAGCTTTCTCGCCGGCGGAGTAGGGGGCAAGGCCAAACAACAGGCAGGGGGAAGGCAACCCCCGCACTTTTTTAGCCAGGGTGGTGACCAACACCGACCAAAACAAAACAATGAACTCTACACGTGCACCGAGTTCTTCTCGGGGGGTCCAATGGGGCCTCAGCGAGATGCCCGATGTGGCAACGCAAGCCCACCGGGGGCCGCGCTCTCAAGGGAGTGACCACGGCAGTAAGTCCCAGCGTGCTGGCACTGAGAAGCGAGCAGGGGAGAGACTCCTTCCCTCGCGTAGCAACTCAACCAGAAAAGGGACGCACCACGTCGTCAAGCGCCCGGACCAAGCCGGGAGAAGGGGGCCAGCAAGGGGCCCTACGCACCTCCACCCAACACGGGACACCACCGTCAACCCAACAACAACTCGCTCTTATGTTGAGGTGGTCCGGGGAGTCGCGCAACGAAGTGGGCGGCCAGCGACGGTAAGAGGCCCACCCCACGTCACCCGCTACATCCTACTCCCCCGTGCACCCACGCATCCCCCACAACCCCCGTCCGCGCAGCAAAGGCATGAAGGAGAGGGTAGGGGGTTTGTGTTGCGCTCGCCAAAGGATGGACTGAGCGCGGGAACTTGGAGGAGAAAGGTTGTTATGTGCCCCCGTCGGGGAAACGACCCCGCAAGTGGCCATCCCAGGGCCCACCAGCCGCCGTTGGGGAGAGGTACCTCACCGCCGGCTTGGGATGGCCGCTTGGACGCACCTGGCCAACGGCGAAGGCATTTGCCTTCCTCTGCGTGGACTCGACGCAGAGAAGTGAAACAGGGCAAGTCCGGGGGCTCCGTTGGCACAACCGACCAAGGGAAAGGGAAGGGAAGGAGTGTGGTGAGGCCGATGGGCACGGTGGCCTACAGAGGGAAAGGCCAAGGGAAGGGAAAGGGGAGGGGAGAGGGAAGGTTAGGGCAAGGAGGAAGAGGAAGGTCAAAGGGTGGTGAGAAGCTGATGGGCACCACCGCCTATGGAGGGAAAGGGTCCAAGGGAAGGGCAGCGAATGGCGATCGGCCAGTAGGCGCCGCCAGCTGCAGACGAGATCATCACACCATGGCGTCATGCCAAAACCCCCTCCCTCAACATCCCGTCCCTCCTCTTCTGGGGACCTTTTCTTCAGGGGCGCCATAGGGACAGGTGGCTGTGGCTCAGTGTATGCTCGTGCCACATTGCACAAAGCACAATACCGCCGTGTCTGCCTAAACAGTTGTACTGTCTCATGGACTGGGCTGTGGATTTGTGGGCCAGGCATTTGGGCTGTGCAATGGCTGTGCAATGCGAGGGCTTTCGTGTGGGCAGGAGTAGAAGGTGCTGAAGATTTGTCCTCGGTCTGCACTGGCATTTCAGGGTTGGGGGGCCTGGGCCCACGGGGGGAGGGGGGCACACAGGACGAACGAGTGTCTCAATTGGTTTGTCTGATGTTGTGTAGGTCTAGTTTGCCGCATAATTTTGATCGAGCCTTCAAGCCAAATCCTGATACACTGTGGGCACATCTGGTTGCAGCGAAGATGCCTATGACAATGTCACTGAAGAGCTTTTTGTTTTGACTTTGTTGCTTTACAGTCTTCAGCCTTGCAGGATACAGGTTAGCATCAATATCTGTCCCACAGCGGGGGGCAGGGGGCATCACTGGGTCAACATCCCCCTGTCGGTTTGGGGGGGGAAGGGGTCTCATGCTTCTGGCCCTTGAAGTTTGAAGGGGTACAAAACACTCACCTTCCTATTTTCGGCACGCTCTGATTGTGCTTGTCGCCTCATTGCACTGTGGTCCATCGCTTCCATATTGATGCAGGTGACCAACTTGTGCACAATGCCGCTGGTGGGGAATTTCTCCCGGGCCGGCAAGGACATGATCAAAGGTTTGCCGTTTTCGCATCGCCGCATCATCTTGAAGAAAAGCGTGGCGGGTGTCGGGATGAAGGCGGAAGAAGTGCAGGTCCGCACCCACCTTGCGATGAAGCTGTGTGACAAAGGAAGCGCCACTCTGCCAAATCTCAAGACCCTCAAGTCCTTTGTCGATGACGAGGGCAACGTCATCGAACGAACGCCGGAGCTGTTGGCCGATCTTGCGCAAAAGCGAGAATCGTTCTGGGAGCCATTTTGGTGTATTCACGCCACAATGCTCAACTTCCGCAGGAGGCGGTATGGCCCTACGAAGGAGATGGCGGTTCCCATTGATCGTTTGGACATTGCAAACAGGTCTGTCTCTCTCCTTGTGAACAGGACGTGTGGACAGTCAGAGTTTTGTTTTTTGGTAAACGAACGAAACCACCCAATTCCCTTCTAAAACATATTTTTGTTGAGTTACCGCCCTCAAAACAGAAGGGGGGTGTCCTTAGTTGCCTCCCAAAGCCCACCTACTGGCAATATAGGGGCGAAGTACTCTGCGTTGGATATGCCAATTCTGTATCGCCTATGCCAGTTCTGTCCCCCCTCACCCCCATGGGCATGAAGACATGTTCCCTAGAGCACATGCCCACCAGGGTCGCCCTGGCAAACCCTCTTTGCCCTCTTTGAACCTGCCACCCCATGGGCTTCAGAGGTTGTATCATCAGTGGCCCCTCATGAGGCTTGGGGTGGATTAGTTGGCAACCCTGACCATATTGCCTTGAATAATGTGTGCAAATTCATTCCCTACTTGCCTCACCCTCGGGCCCCTGGGTGAAGGGGGGGTTGGAAGAGTTGACACATACCATATGTATATATTTGCTGAGCCAAGAATGCCTGTGGTGTTTGTCGCAGATTGATTGGTTGTGTGAGAAAGAATCCAAAGGGCTGCATACAAAAATGTGTTGCAAGGATGCAATGCAAAGGGTTACACAGTGTTTTAGAGGACACACAGGGCTACATGCCAGCAGCATGTTTTCTGCAGCATTTTGTGAAAATAATACATTATCGAGTACACATGTGAATATAAAATCACTTGGTGATGTGCTCAAAAGGCTGTTTTTCAACGCTCTAGGGCTGTATGACAGGCATTAGGGAGAGCCTTTTTTTCAAAGGATGATGTTGCTGCGCGTATGTTGTAATTCGTGTAATTTTTTTTTGCGGTAAATGCGTGTAACAAAAAAATCGTCACGTCGTGTAATTTTTTTTTTGCGGTAAGTCGTGTAAGCCCGTCACACACATTTACCGCAAAAAAAATTACACGACGTGACGATTTTTTTGTTACACGCATTTACCGCGAAAAAAAAAATTACACGACTTACCGCAAAAAAAAATTACATGATGTGACGATTTTTTCCTACACGCATTTACCACAAAAATAAAAAAAATTACACGACCTTACCACAAAGAAAGAATTGCCAATTTTACTAACAATGCATGCCTGTAGGCAATGTGCCCACCTCTGGGCCACCTCTGATTCTGCCCCCCGCTCGGTGGGGACCCCCCAGGCGGCAGGGGTTATGTAGCCACCTTGCCCACTTGTGGGCCACCTCTGATTCTGCCCCCCGCTCTGAAGCGATGTGCTCTTTATTAGCCCTAAGAGGGAAATGCACGTACGGTGCGATGTGCGGTGCGCATGCTTTGCGTGCGTTTCTGACGTGTGTGGACAACATTCCCCTTGTGCCTTTTTTTTGCACCTCACCACCATCCCCCCCCCCCCCCTGTGAGCCCATGAGCGGTGGCTGCGGGATAGGGCGCCAAGCGAGGTTGCGATGGCTGTCGCAATGGTGGTTGCAATGGTGCCTTGCTGGATAGCATCCAAAAAGTTCACTAGGTGGTGTGGGTGGTGCGTGTTGTCGTGCACATCCAGCAATATCTTTATGTGCGCTATGAGCCCTATGGCCCATGAGACCATTTCCCAAGTGGCATCTATGGGCAGCTCAAGGCCACAAGGCGTCGTGCTTATGCTTCGGATTCCTCGGATTCCTTCTCATCTTCCTCAGGCTCATCACTTACGTCTGCTGAGGAGGAGGAAGACTCCTCATAACTGATATTATTGTGTTATTGACACTATTATCGAAACGCGAAACGAGTGCCTCACTGAATTGGGCACACCGAAACACAAACTGTCCAAAGCGGCCTCAGAGGCTTGGGCATACTGGAAAGTTCTTCTTCTTCTCTTCCTACGGCCCTCCCCTGGCAGGGGGTGTGGAGGCTACAAAAACCGTTGGTCAGGAGGTAGAGTGGAAGCCTCTGTTGTTGTACGCTAACCCCTTGGGCCACCGCGTCCCTGCCACCCTGAAAATACACAAAAATTCCAGAGATGGGCTTTTAAAAATGCAGGCGCGGTGCATGAGCAGTGCAATGCACGATGTGCTGGTGATGCAATCAATGCATTTGCACCACAGTGCACAAATTGGGCAAATGTGATTGCTATGGACGACTACAGAGATCCCACGAAAACCTGTAAGTGAAAAATGTTCAAGGTGACCCGCACCCCCAAGGGAACTGCAAGGGGTGGATACACTGCATTTGGGGGTTCCAATGTGCACCGTATTGTGGAGATTGCAATGTGTGGACATCAATGCAATCAACTTAAATCTGACCACCTCAAATCCAATAACCGTGATGTGACCACCTCAATGTGATCAGCGTGCTGCGACTGGCTCAATGTGAAATGTGACAGGCCGGGATGGTACCAGCAGGAAAGGCAGAGAGGGATACGCATGCACAGCGCGCATTTATCCATGGCTCATGCCAATCACTCAATTGTTGCGCAATTTTAGCCATGAATGTTGATCATGCCCTCCAAGGCTTGGTGGCTAGCCCAGCCACGTTACCGGACCTGCAGGGTTGCCTTGGACGCTAAGATTGATTTGGATGTGGAATCTCTCATATCGGTGGATAGTGGCCTTCCAAATGGTGTGGAAGAAGGTAGTGATAGTGGACACCAAGGTGATGTGGGCGAAGAGTGCTCATGGGTGTGAGTATGGGGTTTGGTGAACATTTTTGAGGACAAGTTGTATTTTATACGGGATGTTTCTGGGGCAAACCGTTTGCCAAGGGCTCTGCCCCCCCAACCAAACCTGTTGTCAAGCCCCGTGCTGCCAAGCCTCATGCCAAACCCCCTAGCAAGGTGACAGCCAAGCCTGCAGCCAAGCCTGCAGCGAGCCCATTCTAGTGGCCCATGTTGAGCATGTTCACAGTCCAATTTACCCACCAGAAAAAGTGGCAAACATAGCCTATTCCGCTGAGCACACATATTAACATGGTCTGCCATGGTCATTTTATGCATGCTATGCCTTGTTTTGTGCATGTCTTGCTGTGTGCTGCACGTTCCTTGAAATTCCCTTGGGTCGGGGGGCTCGGAACCGTCATTTTGGGCCATTTTGGCCATGTTCCCCCTGGAGTGTGAGCAACCATCGCCACCAGTGGGTACATCACAAGTGGGGGGGGGGGTACACAGAGAGGGTTACATTGGCATCAGCGAAGCCACGGTCCTCATCAAGCACTTCCCGTGCTCAGCCCTGTCCATGCCATTTTCCATCAGATTGTTGCTCACTTCGAAGCTCAAAGTATCGCCAGACCAAATTGTATTCGCTCAAGGGGGCCAAGAGAATATACCAACTGTTGGCTGGCACTTGTGCTATGTCCGTCTGCCAGGGGGTGAAGGAGTGGGCTACCCTTGCTACTCAGATGAATTTGCCCGACTGAGGCTGTATGCAGTGTCGCATCAGTCAGCCTTGTATTAATGCACTGCCTGGCCCATTTGAAGCTGAGCAACTTTTGCTACGGGGCCACGTCCGCGTCTCAGGGACCTGGATCTGCTGGGGACTGCAGGCTGCCAGCAAGGATATGAGCGGAGCACCGGCAATGCACACCTGACCCTGGTGACCCATGTTAGTGTCCCTTCCACCTATGTTTCCCCTCTGTCCCCAACACACACATGCACAACAGAGTTACAACAAGCAACACACAACACACAACATGCGCGTGCACACACACACAGTGCAATCGCAACATGCAACAGCACAGCACCCATACTCACGCAATCACACATGCCACCACAACATACACCAACCCACAGGGTCACGGAAGAGCATCCACTGAAGCCACTTACTGACTTAGTGGAAGAGCAGGGCACAGCACATATACCCAGCCCCGCCCTCGTGCCGGGCTAATATGGCGTCCCAGCTCACAGCCACACATAGGTCTCCCTCGTTGGTAGTACAACCCCCTCGCTTAACCCGTCGCACAGCGTCCACGACTTTAATCGGCCTTTGCCCTCGTTAATAGTACAGCGTCCGGGACAATAAAAGCCACAGGCCCTCGTTGATAGTACCCCCCTTGTAATAACTACGCCCTTGTAATATCTACAGTAGGCGTAGGGACCGTATTAATTTGGTACCTAATTTTGATTCGGTACAAATGTAGTGCAGCCGCATAACACATGGGTTTGGTGACAAATTTGCCAGCTACATAGGGTCATGGACACATTTGTTGTGAGTGTTTGCCCACTTCAACCCACATAGCTCTGATTTGGGGGATATTTGTGTACTATATCCCCCTTTCTTGCACCAGCTCACCATGCAATCTTCTCTTTTTCAACCTGGGCGTCCAGTGATTTTCACACGTTCCACGGGTGGGCAGGTGGTCACACACCCCTGTGCCCCCCTCTCAAAAATTGAGTTCTTCATCTGATCACCGTCCCCATCCCCGGAGCCGGAGGTGCACTCATACCATGCATTCTCTCACGCGTATGTCGGTAGTTGTATGTGTCGTGTGCAAGCCACGCCCTTGTAATAGCTACAATAGGCGTAGGGACCGTATTAATTCTGTACTTTGGCGTAGCTATTACAAAGGGGGGGGGGGGTACACAGCGTCTAGGACTTTAATTGGCTGTTGCCCTCGTTAATAGTACAATCCACAGGCCCCTTCCCGACCCAAGAGCATCCAGGGCAATAAAAGCCAGATGCCCTTGTTAACAGTAGAGCTCCGTGGGCTGCAGATTGCAGCGCAAGTCTGCCTGGAGGAAAAGGACCAGCGGGAGGTGTGGCAGGCCTAGGTCGCCAAGGAATGGGGCATGCAGCGTGGAACAGTATACCGCTGGCTGCGGGGTGATGATATTTGCCCCGCTAGCCATCTTCCTAGACCGCCTGGATGGCAGCGCAACGGCAAGCGTCCGCGAGATGGATGAGCTGCTGTGTGATGTGTGGGTCCCATCAACCGCAGTTGTGATGAGGCTCTAGAGTTGTGCCCGGGGGCCTTCATGGCCAAGTGTGAGCGCCTCTTGCGCAAAATCCCCATGCTACCCTCCAAGCTAACGAGGAGGCTGCGCAAGCGCTTGCAAGCCATGTCCCCCTCCTCCGTGGGGTTGGATGGGTGGGGATTGTAGGACTTGCGGTCGCTGCCCGATAGAGCTTTGGTGTGGCTGGCCCAGCTATTGGAGCTGGAGGAGGAGACGGGCCGATGGCTAAGGGTCCTGGCCGAAGGAGCAGGGCCTGGTGGGCTACAACTGGCTGTGGGCAGGGGCCTGGCTAGGGAAAGTTCTGCACTGGCAGGAAGTGTGGGTGCACTCCGAGGCATGCAAGTTACGCCTTTGCTGGGGGCCCATTGACGGGGCGAATGCCATGGCCGTCTTATTGGAGTTGGCACGGCTCAAGGGGTGGAACTTGGCTAGACTGAGCCTGGACTGCGTCAAATCTTTTGACCTCATCCCCTAGGCGGTGGTCCTGAGGGTGGCCTAGGGTTGGGCATGGGCCGGGGCACGTTGCGAGCCCTGCTGGCCATGTACTAGCAACTGCGGCGAGCCTTCTGGCTCGCCGGTAGCCCGGAGCTTTGGTGGCGGGTCACCAACAGCGTCCTGTAGGGCTGCCCCCTCAGCGTTGTCCTCATCAATCTCCTCACTTCCGTTTGGAAGATGGAGATTGATGACATGTGCAAGGATGTGGTGGTGGCCACCCGCTGGTTGCACCCGCGCACTGCTGGACAACCAAATCCGTGGCTGCAGTCGGCCCTAGAATCGCAAGGCGCCGGGTTAGTGGCCGTTTGCCGCACAGGGTATGCAGACAATGCACAAGATCATGCGGGCCCCGGGGTGGGCCCCATGTGGGAGGCCCAAGAGGTCACGGACGGGGGATTGGATGGCCGATGGATGTGTGCACTTGTGTACAACCATTTTTCTGGACCTGGAAACTCACCAGTGAATGGTCCCCCTCCCACTCTGTTGAGACGGGGATGTAACCAGCACGTTCCACAGCATATTTCGCTCTTTTCCATCATTGGCCTTTGGTTTGCTCTTCCCCTTCCTATTTTCCGCCCGCTTGGCGCTGCGAATTATGTGCTGGTTGTGTTCTGTGCCTGGTTGACTGTAGGCTGGTCTGATTGGAACCACACAGCATACACCATGGCTGAGGATGCAGATTTGCTGTAGCTTAAATGCTCTATCCACCAGGCTGTCCTGAAGATGGGGGGAAGTCGGCATACACTCATCATGCTGTCTTGGTGAGGAGGGGAAGTGGTGGTGCAATCACCAAGCGGTCCTAATGAGGGAACTGTCGGGTATGTGCTTCTATTCTATGTGGTTGTGTGCACTACCCGTGCCCCCCCCTCCCTTTGTGCGATGGCTGCCTTGCGCAACCTTCCCCCATCACACAGCACTGTACTGAATTTTCCCCCCCTTTCGTGGGACTGCACGTTGTGAATATGGGCAACTGTTGGACACAGAGACTTGGATTTGAGACAAAAATTCCAACATATTCGATGGTATGTCAGGCCCATGGAACGAAACGTGTAGTACAAGGGCATGGGATCGGAGGGGGGGGGGGTCAGTGAGAAATTCCTGCACCTGCAGTGCAACATGCTGCATATCCATATTTCTGTGCAGCAGTCAGAGTCATGGTTGCAAAAGGTGACACTGTTCTCTGTTGCTTGTCCACCGGTGACCTTGTGGCTGCCACTGTTTTGGGTCCCAGCTGTGAGTACTGCGCACAAGCGTGGGTCTAACACATTTCGCCATCCCAATGCTGGTGTCAGCTGCATTTTTGCGCTGATCCCCGACTTTCTCGAGAGACCTCTGGGGGGTCCATGCGGTATCTTTCACCATCGCCATTGCGGTCATTTTTCAGGACCGATGCCTATCTCATGCTCCTGCACACTCCGATTCCCCGCCCACTGCCAGTCTCACTGTGCTTGTTCATGTTATACAGGTGATGAGTACCAAGGGCTGGCGCAACACACTGAAGAAAATTTTTTTCAGGTGTCTGGGGACCTCACAGCTTTGTCCAACGACCACCCCCGGGTCACGTGGCGCTTTTTGGCACTCTAAGAACCGGGGGTCTGTTGTGCAGTGGAACATTGCTGGTCATTCTGCAAGGGAGGGAGGCTGACGCCACCTGTTGCACGAAATATGGACCTGAGGGAGCTGTCCAAGAGGGCTCCCAGACCTTTTGGGAGCAACAGTCTGTCGTCTTGCACTAGGGCCAGCATCAACAGTATGGCTTGTTGGGTGCTTTGGGAGGTTCATTTATGCGTCTGCACGAATTTCCTGGTTTTTTTTCACTTATGATGATGATGGTCAACTATTTTTTGCCCCCCTGTTGTTTCATCAAAATGCTCGTCATTTAGCAGGGAATTCAAACAGCAGGGACCTTTCTGTGACCCCCTCCCCCTTCGTTGGGTGTTAGTATCCAGAACTACAGCCCCACATGCGCGGACCGATTTCATCTCCTTTTGTTGTCTGCTTGTGAGAGCATTGGGGTCACTGGTCATGTCATCCCCACTGTAGCACCGCACGGTTCTCTTGCTTTGATGTCACAGTCTCAGGGCATTTTCACTCTTTGGACTCATCTGCACTGTTGCACGGGGTACTGCTGCACTGACAATGCGTTCTCTGAGTCTGCTTGCTAACCCCAGAAAGCGAATGGTCACTTTGTGGTGCCTTAAATGTGGGCCGACTGGGGGATGGATCTGCACAAGTGGTGGGAAGAGATGTGCAACACCAGCGGGGGATGTGCAGGGATGCGCTGCACCAGTGTGGGATGTTTTGGGGGTTGATGACTGACCAGTTCACAGAGTCACACGCCCAACCATACTGAAAATGGAGGCCTGAGCCTCTGTAAGCAAGCAGCCACTATTATTGGTTGGCAGCAACCGCCAGGTTCTCTCGAAGTGACCTCCTTTTCCCGGCAGAATCCCTCGACTCCATGCAATTTTTGGCCAGCCTCCATGGACCCCCCCCCCCCACCCTGGTTTTCTGAACCTTTCAGTTTGTGCAGTGATTGGATAGATTCATGGTCCAGGTGTTATGGAGGGATGGAGTATCACATCGGTGTGCTGACAGGAGTTTGTCCATGACTGGGCAACAGCCTTCAGTCACTCCCAACACCGCACCGCCACGCCTCCGTCCCCGTCCCTCTCCTTTACCCCCGCCACCCTGCCCTTTGCCACAATCAGGTTCTGTTCTACCAACCACCAGCCTGAGCACTGAATCATGGGAAACCAACCGCCTGGCCTGTGGCACAGGGAGCACACTCCATTGGCGACACCATGGGCAAAGCAACTCTTACATCCATAACCCAGACCCGCTCCATTACAACTGGCCCGCATGCATATCATCTTATATCCTTGATACAACAACTGGGGTCAGCACAATGACGGTCAGACAGGGGGCGCTGTGGACGCAGACAAGCACGTGCTATCCACTCGTATCTTGGAGTTGGTGCAACCTCCACAGGCGCACTGCAATCGATTGATGGCAGGGCTTGGCATCGATTTGCAATGTGGGGCACGAAATGGCATGGCATGGTATAACTCATGTCATGGTGTGGCTTTGTGCGGTATCACAAAGCATGGTGTCGCATGGTGTGGCACAGCACAGGGGTGCGAGTGACCTAATTGACACAAATAGTGTGCAATCTATGAGGCACAGTGCCCGGAAATGCAGCACACCACGGATGTGTTGCACGTGGTGATTCAGAATCCCCTGGCCCTGTGTAACAATTTTCCTCATCATTTGTGGTGGTGAGCACTGGGCAAACTGCAGGATGACTGAGTGTGAAGCCTGCAAGTGCTCTATGGGGAGTGGTCACCATGGGGCCAGTATGCTGCAATTTTGAGTGGTGGGACAGATACTCCCCGCCCCCCTCCACCACCTACTCCCACCAGAACTGACCTTGACCAACAATCATGTGACACACGAAAGAGACGTGACACTGGACACTGGACACTGGTCGTGGGAACCTGCCAGCCTTCATGGAAAACTCCTTGCCAATCGGTCCTCAAGTGCCATTTGCCATTGGCAGGTCATTGTTGTCAATCCCCATCCCCGTCTATGCAATACCATGTAGTACCAGAGCCCCAGGAAAGCTCGATCGTGTGCCTACCCCCAGACCATTATATATGTGCGCCAGTGGTGCCCACACAAACACTTTTGTCCTTACATTCATCGCTTTGTTGACAGAGTGGCTGAAAGGTGGTGGCAGCCTGAACAGACTGTTGTGGGAAGTGGGGTTGGCAGAGGGTGCTTCTTTAGTCCATTCCTGTTATGCTTTATGGAGCGCCTTGAACTTCAGCTCAGGTTGCACTTGTATGGCATACTGGCTACATTGGAACTCAGCAGTAGTTCTCACCAATGGATGGATTTTTTTTGAATTTTGAGTACCAGTTTCTCATGGAGGGTGCTGACCGCGCGGTGCATGCGGTGCGTGTGGTGCGGCGCGCGGTGCGACGTCAGCCCGGCGCGCACAATATGTATGCTCACACTAAAAGTTGCTGAATCGTGGCCAGTGTGCACTGTATGCAATGGTTAGGTGATGCTATTGGTGTGTATGACTAAAACTTTGGGGGCATTTTCTGGGGGTAAGTGGTGATGATGCATACACAAAAGTTTCCCATTTCAATGTATTTTCTCCCCACGCATCTCATGTCCATGAATGCCGAACTGTTGGCATCAGGCTCTGGCCTCTTCTATCTTCGAGGCACTACTAACGAGCCTGTGCCCGCCACCATTGTGGGCTCACCGTCAAAGGGGGATTGTGTAGCAATCCAATATGAGCGGCCTGGCCATTCCCAGCTGTGTGCGGACTGCCCACTAGACCGCTTGACCTTCCCCTTCTGTACATGCAGAATTTTTTCCTCCACATTACATCTCTTTTTTATTGGTCATGAGAGCCGTGGCCCCATTTGTATCTCAAGCACAACGGCCTCCTTGGCAGGGGTTGTGGGCAGCTGAAGCCAGCAATACCATAGGGATGAGGTCTTTGGAATGCAAACCCCTTAGGCCACCGCGTCTCTGCCTACCGGAAAGGGTGTACATTGCACTAAACTGTTGCATCCTCTGACACGCGCGGTGCGTTTCAGCACCATTGGCAGCCAGCTTTGATCTTTAGCAGCTTGTGGCTAATGAGGCGTAGGTTGCTGGCTTATGCAAGGTTCGTTCCGCCCAATCCCAAACAAACACGGGATGCCCCTGATTCTGCTGAGCTGGCTGAGTTCAAAGTTCAGATGCAAGAGTTTGTGCCCAGTAACTCAGCCCCCTCGGGGGCGGGTATGGAGGGGTCACAATGGGTGCGCAGCTGTGTAGAGTTGCCAGGCTATGCCAAGGGGTGGGTCCCTGTGTCTCCCCTTCGCATTCAACCATGCTGTGCACTATGATGCAGGGGGACATGTCCTCTCAGGACCAGGTGATTCATGGCAAGAGCGTCCACTGAGCAAACATAATTTGCCTTATGGAAGGAGCCTCTTGTCATGCAGGGTCGAGCCAGTCTAACCACCATGCTGGCCTAACGCCGATGTCAGGTAGGGTGTAGATATGGTGATGGCCCCATGGACTGTTGCTCTTTAAATTGATTTCCTTCCAAGGTTAGTTCGGCTCAGGCGCAACTAGCGGAGGTTAGGGCTAGCTACATAATCCCAAATGTATTGGAAACATATCATAGTCCCCAAGGTGGGGTGGAGACAAATGTAGACAAGCTGGGCCTAAAAGTTTGGAATGGCTAAGTTTCGTGCGAGACCCCAACCAAGTCCTCACCAAAGCTCAAGCTTCCTCCAAGATGACCCTGACTGAACACAAGCCACCCTTGCCTAGTCGTGACCTTTATCTCCTCCTGTTGTGAGGGGAGGGGTTACATGTCAGGCAGCCCCTTCCCCCCAAGACTCCCCATCTCACACCAATGGTGAATGATCGGGAGCCACCAATTTGGGTGCTAGTCTTTGCAAGCCATAGGCGTGTTAGAACACACAAATAGGCACACCGAACAGAGCGTCATGTCCACCAATTACACGGTTCCGCGGACAAATTACCGGGGGGGGGGGGGTATGGTGGACATGCCCGTCCAGGGGCCCGTTGGCAAGGTCTCCGCCACTGCCCCCTTCAACATCACGCTCCACCATCGGTACCCCTGATGGACGGGTGGTGTGTCTCGTCGTCTTCTTTTCTTTCATGCAATGCGTCCAACAAAAAGTCCACGACACCACACCTATAGCAACGCGCTCCGTCATTTGCACCGCCAGCCGACGGCTGGCGCGTCTCCTCATATTCTTCTTCGGCTTGCCGGGGTTCGAACCAGCTACTACAAGGCGGCCAGCGGTAGCGCTACGCTGCAGTGGCCAAACATGCTGACCTTGGTACCGATACTCAAGGTTCTTGCAGTCCGACAACACAGGTACTCACAGGTACTACTACAGCAACTCGGTGGCTGGGCCTACGGCCCCCTCACAGCCACCCTTACGTCAGCAGCTCCGCACCATGCATGGGAACCAGTTCACTATATCCATGCCCACAGAGCCGACAGGGCCACAGAGGCAACACCGTGATGTTGTCACGGCCATAGGTACCATAGCTGATAGTGCTGGTGTTGCCCCTATCACTCCAGCGGGTCCGGCCGCTACCGCCGCAGTGCCCAATGTTCCCACTCTTGTGGAACTACTACTTGGGCGTAGTGAAGCCCATACTGTGTCGCCTGTATATGTTGAAGTGCTGCCTAAGCACAACGCGGTGCGCTCTTTGCATGACGGGGGGCTACCCCTACATAGTATGTGATGGAGGGCCGTGTTGGCGGCGGAGTACATGTTGTGCTTGCTGAATGTGCCATGGCTTGGCGGTTCTCTAGTTTTGTGGCTGTCGATTGTTATGGAGCACGGTGCTGGCTACGAGTTGGCAGCCAAGCGCCAAGTAGCGAACAAGGAGGCACGGCGGTCCGCATACGTAGCCGAACGGGCCCGCCCCTACCCGCAAGCCAAGGACCGCATCACACCATATGTGGAGACCCCCCACCAGGAGCTAGCCCTCCCTGCAGCGCTGCCCCCCCCCCCCCCACCCACCCACCCACGGAGGGCTGCTCAGTGCAATCAAAGCCACCCGTGCCTCCACTGTTTGAGAACGCCATGGAACCCCGAAGCCACTTGCGCGGCCGTGCGCTGTGGCACCGAGGGACCGCCACAAGCCGGCGCGCGGCGGCCATGTCCCCCCCACAACGGGCACCAGCAAAAGATTAACCCCTCAATGGGGAGGTTGTATGTGTGCAGACTCTTCGATACCCCCTAAGGAGGTGACCCACCGTAGGCTCTCCGATCGCCAGCAACTGCCGCCCGACACCTCCAATCTATGTGAGGCGCCTCAAGTCTCCATGGTCGAGTGGAAAGTGCACAGACCCCTCATGTTGTGGCTGCAGTGCATGTGATTAAGGTTTTTAGGGCCTAGATTGACGGCAACGTACCGCACTGTGCACCCCCAAGCCGCCACATCTCCAATGTGATATTATGCTATGCAACCTGTTCAGTGGGGTCTCATAAGTTGTTACCAATCATTTGACACACCTCACCTGATGGCGTGGCGGTCACCTACCGCACTAGATAGCCTTCTTGTACATGCTTATGAGCTTTGGGTCTGCGCCCCGTGCCGTGCATTGCAGGGATCCAATGTATATATGCTGAAGTGAGGCCCATTGACAAAGAACTATCTTGAGAACACTTCGAACTTCTAGAGTAAGCAAAAAAAAAACCAAGAGCCGGCTGGCTACGGAGCTGCACATCTGTCCCCCCCACCCCCAATGGTGGTTTCATATTCTTCATATTGACCCCTGTTGTGCAGGCCCTAATGTCTCTGGGGAGCGGGGGGGTGTATTTCCGTTTTTGTCTCAATTTACATGTGTCGGGTTTCCCAGCGACACCAAGGGGGTGGCAGAGTAGGGCAGGGGGTACGGGGAGGGGGGGATGAATAGTGCAGAATTAAGGCCAAACATAACCTCCCCAATTCCGAAGCAGTGATTTTATTGTGCCTTCACAAACACTAGCCGAACCTCGTTTCAAGTTTCTTTGCCTACCCCCTTTCTTAGGCAGTTTTCTGTCTTCCCACCACCCACGTATGGCGGCCCATCCGCCTCTTCATGGCTGGATCGGCTGCCCACCCACCCAACCCCCGCCATGTGTAGGTTGTGTTTGGCCGGTGCAGGCCGCCCCCAGCTTTTGTGGCAGACGTGGTCGCATTATTTGCTCCGGTCCAGTTTTGTTGAGTGGGAGGCTGGTTTTGCCCCCGGGTTCTTGGGCTGAGCCGGTCTCGCGTTGTGACAAGGGATCGTGTCGGCATTGCGTGCGGGTAGCCACGGCTTTTTTGGTGACATGAATCGCCTCCAGCAAGCACAACTCTTTGATTTATTTTGTGGTGCCCAAACGGATGAATACACCTCATTTTCAGCCCCTTTTGAGCCACTCCCATCCACTTTCAATTGCGTACCTCATTTGTCGTTAAAGTCTCCTAGACGATGTTCCTTCCCCCACCAGCTCGGTCCCAATATTCAATCCTGGTTAGCTGTAGGGTTAGGAGTAGGTTGAGGGTTGGGGTGGGTGTTTGAGTCAAGGTTGGGATCAAAGATGGTGTTGGGGTGCAAAGTGGATAAAATGGGCACGCGGGGGTGCCTCCCATCCACGCTCTAGCTCCTGGGCAAGGAGGGGTGCCACATTGGCAAGGGAAATGAAATCAAAATTTGGGCGCCTTTGGCGCCACCATATGCATGGCCAGTAGGTATTGACCCTTGGCAACTAAGTGGGCCCGGAGGGCAGGGAAGCGGGGGGGTGACCAGTCATTGAGTGGGAGTTTTTGGAAAGCTTGAAAGGGTGACCAGTAAATGAGCCTAAATGATGGTGAGCGGTGCTTGATGAGCCGTTGGTGGGGCTAGCCCGCCGCTGAAAAAAGATGCTTCACCTTGTGTACACCTACCCGAATGAAGGGACCGTTGAAATGCGTGTCATGTTTATTGGAAAACAAGCAAGAATGCCACAACAGTGCTTCCATGATTTCCCATGTGGAGCGCACCCAAACATTGTGTGGCGCTCGAGAGAATGCTCGTAAGCTGGTAGCAATGTATCCCATGTGGTGCAACCGGGAAGCTGGTACCGGGAACCCCCCCCCCCCCCAAACGCGCCTCCCGGGGACCCCCCCCCATCATGGTATAGCGGGCCCAAAACAACTTGAGGGGTTCGGGGGATGAAAACTAAGGGGGGGGTGTCCCTGGGTTTAGGGGAAAGCAACATAGGGGTGGTTTTCCGAAAACCCGAGAACCCCTTCTCGGACACCTTCTCGGGACTTCTCAGCTTACCTTCCCGATCAGAAAAGGGTTCTAAGAATGACTTCTCGGGGGGGTTCATGATCAGAAAGGGGTTCCCAAAATGACTTCTCGGGGGGTTTTGTGTGTCCATCACTTGTCCATTTTCGTCTCCTTTGCACCTTTGGTCCATTAGTTACCCCCATGCCCGCGCCCCCCGTGATTGGACGTTGGTTGCGTGAAGCCAATGATCGCTTGGGCACCCGTCTTATCGCCGCAGCCCCTACCAAAGTGGAGGAGACCATCCGTATCGACGGGCTACCCGCGAGGGCCAAGTTCAATCCGGGGACTATGTTGGGTCGTATCGAGGCGCCGCGGAGTGTTCTTGGAGAGATGGAGCCCGGGCTCGTTAGTCACTTGGTTCACACCACCTTTATGCTTAATCCTACACTTCGGACCGTTTTGATCCACCTCAATCGTGCGGACGTTACGAGCCTTCTTGCGGGGATCTTGCCGCACGTTCCAAAGCCGAAGGACAAGGCCAAGGGAAAGGAACCCACCGGTCGGGCCCAAGAGGATGTGGTTTATTGGATTGGAGAGGATGCGGACGATTGTGTGGTTTTTGCAAGCACCAAGCCGAGCCCCTCGGAGATGGCACATCGTGCCTTTGGGAGTGCCCCAATTGGTCACAAGGAGCGTGTATTGCCGGCCTCCAAAATGGATACCTTTCCGGTTCGGAATTTGGCAACCAATTCCCGACTTGCCTTTGCGGATCCGGTGGAGGGCATTACCTTACTTTGGTGGATCTTGTAGGTGAGCAAGTGCGCCTTGCACAATAACAAGGGGTGTTCACCCCCCCAAGGGGCAGGAACAAGATCCCCGTGTTGGTATGCACGGACGCCATGCCGTTGTGGCGGGCTGCTGCCACCCGCTGCGATGTGTTTGTTGGGGTTTGGCCTAGTGGCCCGGCTAGTGCGGGGAACACAGACAATTGGGTAATTTGGTGGGTCCTGGATGGAAGTGACGGCCGTGGTCGTCTATGTGCAATGAACGCCGAGGCAGGGCTCAACGCCCAAATTGAACATTTGTAGTCAAACAGCACAATGTGCCCTTGGAGGACGGCACGGTTTTGGGGTATGAGGTGGGCATGGCGGGCGACAGCAAGGGCATGCAAGTCGCGAACTACTCCCCGGACGGAAAGTGGTGGTCGTGTGACGACCATGACAGCATGGAACCGGTAGAGGGGGTTAATGAACAGGTGAGGTGGGGGGCCTTCCTCCGGGCCATCCCGCCCCCGCGGCGTGTTGGGGACTATGCCCATGCAACCGCCCGTCTTTGCAATGCAACCCAAAAGAGGTTGCAATAAGATGTCTCCATTTGGGTGCAAGAAGGAGACGGTCGGGGAGTGATTGGCCACCTAAAGCATGTGTGGGGCGACTTGATGCAAACCTCACAAAACATCCCTTAAGCGGACCATGTGGCCTTGCGTCCAACAAACAAGCACGCCTTTGACCTAACCTCCGCGCGTGTCTTTCTAGATGACACTCAATACCAATAAAGGGTAGTTGACCTGCTCAAGGAATACTACCCCAATTGTAAGGCCCCCAATGGGGCAATAAAGGTGTACACCGTAGTGCACACCATGTTGCTTGCCCTGACCCACTTTGACACCTTGTGGAGGAAAAAGGTCTACCTTTCGGATGTTGAGGTTGAGGAAGCCGAAAGATGGGCCAAAAAATTTGGGCAATGTTTGAAGTTGATGGGGTGGAAGGCAACAGTATGGGTGCTTTGGACATTGTGCCATAGTGGATGGTTTGTGCGGAAGTACCGCACAATGTACTTCTTCAGTTCGGTGCCGACCGAGAGGAAGAACTCGGCCTATAAAGTGCACATTCAAAATAGTTTCCGTTGGTGGTCGGTGAAGAATCCACGTGTCTCCCTGAGGGGCATGCGGCATTTGCTCAACATGTATGGATTGGATGTCGGGCTAAAACGTGTTGGGAGCCCATCCACCGGGACAGGGAGAGGGCAAAAGAGGAACCGGATTGAATAACATGGCCTTGGGGAAGTGTCTCTTATTGCGCCACTTGTGCATGTTCAATTTCAGGAAGGGGGTCCGAGAAATCATTTTGAGAAGGGGTTCCCAATGAGAAAGTGCCTCTAGGAACCCCCCTGGGAGGTCCGAGAAGGCAAATACAAACATGGCCCAATTGGGTCATTTGGACCGGGACCCAAAAGTTTCCACATGTAGGCACCCAAGAGGCTATGAAAACATCCCCCGTCCAATTGGACCACCCACATGTGCTTAGTTTGGAGTCGGGGTCAACGCAATCCCAGAAGGGGGGGGGGGGTCCCGCTACCCCCTTCTCGGTTTGAACACACAGCGCTGACTACGGCACTTTCCCAAGCGTTGCCACACTAGGCCTGAGGTGTGTGGTAGCACGCCATAACGTACACAAAATTGTTTGAAGTTACGGTTGGCGTTAGATTTTTGTTTATTGCGAAACATTAGTTTAAGTGCTCGGCAGTGTATGGTCTTTCCCCGTGCCATTCGAATTTGTCACTAATCACTAGTACAAAAAGCAAAGTAGTGGAGGTCCGGCACAAGCACAACCGCAGCCACAACAATCATAAGCATTAACATATGGGGCGGGGGGGGCGTGATCACTAATGATGCAAATATATATGTATGTACAATAGTCAAAAGAAAACAGCCGACGAAAAACCAAAAGTGCAACGAGGCGTGAGCAGACCATGCTAGTGTTCCTTGTTTCGCACCGCCGTTTCCACACTTATTTTCTATTAAGGGTGCTACAGCAGTGAGTAGACGGTGCCGGTGTGCAATATTTTGTACCGCGAAACATACAAAGGAACAGCCAGCTGGGGGTTCGCAAGAAAACATGGGGCGACTACCCTTCCCCCCTTGTAATCCCCCCCCATGGCGCGCAACGGTCTCCCCCTGGGGGGGGGGGGGGGGGGGTCTCCCCCCTGGGGGGGGGGATTGCAAGGGTATTTCAAGGGAAACTGTGGTACCCTCCACTGATGCAAGCAAACAGGGGTCAACGCAATCCAAGAAGGGGGGGGGGGGTCCCGCTACCCCCTTCTCGGTTTGAACACACAGCGCTGACTACGGCACTTTCCCAAGCGTTGCCACACTAGGCCTGAGGTGTGTGGTAGCACACCATAACGTACACAAAATTGTTTGAAGTTACGGTTGGCGTTAGATTTTTGTTTATTGCGAAACATTAGTTTAAGTGCTCGGCAGTGTATGGTCTTTCCCCGTGCCATTCGAATTTGTCACTAATCACTAGTACAAAAAGCAAAGTAGTGGAGGTCCGGCACAAGCACAACCGCAACCACAACAATCATAAGCATTAACATATGGGGGGGGGGGCGTGATCACTAATGATGCAAATATATATGTATGTACAATAGTCAAAAGAAAACAGCCGACAAAAAACCAAAAGTGCAACGAGGCGTGAGCAGACCATGCTAGTGTTCCTTGTTTCGCACCGCCGTTTCCACACTTATTTTCTATTAAGGGTGCTACAGCAGTGAGTAGACGGTGCCGGTGTGCAATATTTTGTACCGCGAAACATACAAAGGAACAGCCAGCTGGGGGTTCGCAAGAAAACATGGGGCGACTACCCTTCCCCCCTTGTAATCTCCCCCCATGGCGCGCAACGGTCTCCCCCTTGGGGGGGGGGGTCTCCCCCCTGGGGGGGGGGGGATTGCAAGGGTATTTCAAGGGAAACTGTGGTACCCTCCACTGATGCAAGCAAACAGCCCGCGTCCGGGTGTTGTGATGCCACGGAGGTAATGTTTGGCGACGCTGGGGACTTGGGTGATGCAACCACCACAGCATCCAGCCTGTAGAGTTAAGCACTCTCATGATCCACTTGAATGACCCCACGAGGGCACATGTTCCATATGTGGCAAAACTGCTGCCCATTTGGTGAAGGCCCCACAATAGTGGCCAACACATGTGCACCGAGTGTGCGTGAGTGGTACCATACATCGTCAGCCAGAGAAAGCATCTTGGGTTTGTGAAAAGACACGACACCCTGTACACCGCCTTTGGAGAGAGAATATCACAGAATACACACAGGTGACTGATTTGAAGTAATGGGAAAGCAATGCAAGGACCTGTCAATGTGTGTGACCGATGGGGAACACAACCACCGCAATAGATTTGCCTAGCAAAATAGTGAAGTGACGGGTTTCCCCCTTGGGGGGTGGGTTGCATCAGCACATGATCTTTGACCCACATGAACATTTAGTGGCAGTACTTGAATCATGCCTTACCCATGGAGCCCAAGACGCTATGGCTTCCCTAGCCTGAGAGAAAGGCTGGGAGCCTTTCTTGGGTGCCTGCCTCATGTCTTGATCATGAGTTATATGGGAAGCTGCGCCGGGAGGAGTAGGACTCCTAGCACCAATATGATTGCCGGCAAAGGTGGCTCAGACCCATGGCACACTTTAAAGGAATAGCTCTACCAGCTGGGTAAATGGCTGCATGTCATCATCACGCCAACGGATGGCAAGAGGCTGTTGAATGTGATACATGATACATATTGGTGGTGCATAGCATTGCAGGAAATGCATAACTCAAGGAGAAGCCTTGGGATTAATTTCTGACCTACCTCTAGAGACTGAGTATTACCTTCTTCATTATTGCCAGACATGCAAATGTCTAATTGGATGACCATGAACGAATGCTAGCCATGGTGTTTACTGAGATGCTCGAGGGTAAATAGGTGTATACGCAACTGCTGCACACCAGATCCACGGGGGCAGAGTGCTAGGGCTTCTATCAGAATGAATCCCTGACACAAACCGCAAGCGCATTGTCATTATGTTTGTGGATGCCAAGATGGCAAGTGCCATCGCAGATGTTAAGGTAAAACGACCAGATACTGTACCGTTTACCAGTTTCTGTGGCTCTAATTTCCTGTTGCCCACAAAGGTCGAATTTTTTGTGATTTGGGAGTTGTGGATGGTATTTTGGGGGTGATGGTTTCTGTCCTTTACCGTTGTTCAGACATTCTTTTTGGGGGGGGGGTTACAGTTTGCTGAGCAGAGGTTATGGTCGAAGGAGTGCCAGCTTATGCAAACCTCTGCCCCTGAGACATGGCCATGCACCACACACAATCAACCACATTGCTGGTGTTGCCAGTACTGCCAGAAGTGGCGCTGATGTGACACAGAAGCAACCAAGTGTGATATGTCATTGAATGTGTAGCATAGTACTGCAAGGGGTGGTCCTGTGTTGGGGCCTTACTTAGCACCTTGGTTCTTTGCACTTGCATGGCTCGCAGTTTGGGTTTCGCTTGAACTGCAGAAAGCAGGCTTAGCATACAAGTTAAACATTGCTACGCATGTTGTTCATGGGTATTTCAGCGCATATTGAACCGATTGCTGCCCTCAGTTTGCTTGTGTCAGGACTGTCTGGATGCATTCTGTCTGTGCCATTTTGTGCAGGATCGGCATGTGGTTGCAGTTGCCTTCTGATGTGTGGGGGCACATCTCAGAGTTCATGCGCACTGATTCCCTCGGTTGCGTGTGCCAAACACTGCGCAGGTGTTTAGGAGTACGATATGTGAAGATGGGCTGCACATCCCAAGAAGAAGCAGATATGTTCATCTTCCTTGTCATGGATCATGCATGGTCGCTTCGTACCCTGAGCTTCGACCACTGGGGTGATGGCCCGTCCCAAGATCATGATGTCGAAGGCTTCTCAGTGGGAGAAACCGCTGTGCAAGCGCTTGCTGCACTGCAGGATGCTCCTTTCCTTCATAACCTAAGCATTACACTCCGATGCAGTGCATTGGAGAAGGGCAGTGCACAGGCGCTTGCGACACTATCGCAGGCACCTTCCCTTCATGATCTGAGCCTTGACCTCTGGTTTAATTCGATTGGAGATCCGGGCGCCTGGGAGCTTGCTGCGCTCAAGGAGGCACCTTTGCTGCATACTCTGAGGCTAAATCTCTGCAGTAACTCGGTTGGAGACAATGGAGCACAGGCACTTGCAGCACTGAGGGATGCTCCTTCTCTTCATACACTGAGCCTTGATCTCCAGGGCAACTCAATTGGAGATCGTGGTGCGCAGGCCCTTGCTGCGCTGAAGGATGCGCCTTCACTTCACACCCTCAACCTTCGTCTTGGGGACAATTCAGTGGGAGATGGCGGCGCACGTGCGCTTGCCACGCTCAAAGATGCGCCTTCACTTCATGCCTTGACCCTTGACCTCTACCGCAACCTGGTGGGACCCAGGGGTGCAAAAGCACTGGCTGCGCTGAAGGAGGCGCCTCGACTTCATACTCTGTGGCTTGATCTATGTGGCAACCTGGTGGGATCCAGTGGAGAAGAAAGATGGTGCAGAAACAATGGCATCAATTATTAAAAAATGTTAAAATTACCAGGGGGGGGATTATACGAATTTTTTGTACACAATTTGTTCGGTGTTTTTAAGGATTTGTGCACGTATACTTGAGGCATTGCCTTTGCAACTTGACAACCATGCCAGGTGATTTGGTTAATGATAATTGGCTTCCCATGGAAGTCGCAAAAGTGCTGGAAGTACGAAACGGTGGTCCACCAGGAAATACCAGGGACTATGGAAAGGACAGCAACCATCCAGAGTCCACCAGGAGATACCAGGGACTATCTAGAAACAAACTTCACTAGGAAATAACAGCAAGTGTCCACTGTTTCTCATTAGCAATTTTTGGGAATCATACATAATTTGTTTGCTCCTGTTTAAGAAATGGCACAGATTTTGTCGCACCAGAATTTGTAGATTCATATTTTCCCCCGCACGGAATATCCCCCCCCCCCCCCCCGTGGTATTAAAGCCTGCAAATGGGAGTGCTAAGGAGCTCTCCGAGTAGCAGTGCTGAGTGACCCGGTGTGTGGTGGTTCTGTAGCAGGGGCCACGGCTTTCTGCTCCATGGCAGACCCCTGTGCAACAAGCCTTGTCGGACGATTTGGGAGAGTTTACACGGGACATACACTTCCGGGGGCCCACAGACCAGGAGCTGATGTCCCCGGGCAACCAAACCCGATTCTCCGGCCTGCTGCTGGCCGCAGTGCACACCCAACAGGCGCGTTGGTGTCCCGCTGTGTCATTCTGGTTCAGGCACTCGAGATCTGCCGGGGTCCAACTTTTCGCTGGTGCGACCCATGTGCGTAGGAAGCCCCCCCTGTCCGCTCGTCGCCCTGCTGTCTCTTTTGCTGTTCGTTTCCGGCACCCCCTGGAACACTCCACTAGTAACACCAAATGTAAAATCGGTGAAACTGCAGTGCACCAGCTGCGTAACACTTGGTGATCTGGAACTCCCCGGCCATGTGTTTCAACTTCCCACATCAGATGTGGTGGACAGCACTACCCCACACCCCACGAGAACCGACAGTGATCAACACAAGCAGGTCCTACAGCGGTACGCTCCTAATGCTTACCACTCCATCTCTCTGTTGGCCCCTTACTGCCCGCTGGTCTTTGGTCTTTGCACCATGCGGTCATAGTCCAATAGTCCCTCCCATCAATTTTTGAGTCACTCTGCACCACCCACCATTTTCCGTGTCTATGCACAAGCAACACTGGGTGTTGGTGCCGCCGTCTGTTTCTCATTTGGTGTTCCCTTACTGCCCCGGAGCCTAGGAGGCTTATGGAGTGAGGCTTCACATCTCTTGCCACCTTGGGATATACCCCAAAACACTGTGTTTGTGGCTGCATCACCCCTGTTGTCTTGGTGCCACACCACAAAATAGCACCAAATGTGGCTTGATGTTGTCTGCCGCCTCAGGGCCACTCCCATACATAAGGCATGGCACTGGGCACTAGTTGTACTACATGGTAACCAACCGGCCTTTATGGGATCCCTATGGGACTCCTCCCTCCAGTGGCTTCCCGTTTGCTCTTTGGGGCTGCCCTGTGCATCTATTTATTTGCTGCTCCTGCTTCTTTGTGTTGGTTTTTCCTGTTGCCTTGGGGTGTTTGTGGTGTTCATTATGGTTGTGGGCTACCCTTGCTGCTCCTGGCTGTTTTGGGTGTTTTCGTTGGCTGCTCACCTGTGCTTTGTATGTGTTGGTGGCTGCACATCCCAAGAAGAAGCAGATATATGCATCTTCTTTGTCACGAATCATGCATGGTCGCTTCAACCCTGAGCTTTGACTGTTAGCTGGTTTAAGAGAAGACGCGCCTCCTTTTTGAGGCCTCAGCCTATTTTGATGAGCACCGCCTATATTATCACGCATGCTCGAATACAGAGGCAGTGGGTGATAGGAGTAAGATGGAGTTAGACAGCCTGCCGGATGCAATGTGGCTGTGGGCCTCCAGCCAAAGGGTGAAGGGGGGCGCAATTCAATGCTGTTGTCCGTCAACACTTACTTGACTCCTGTGCTGGTCGACACCACCTTACGGTGCACGTCTCTGGTGCAGGTTCACCACGTGTTTGTGTCTTTTTCTGATGGACTTTGGACACTGTGTTTGATTGCAAAAAAAAGTCAGAATTTGGAACTGTTAATGCACCATCTCAGGTTGGGTGTGCAGGTATGAAGTCTGCTTATGGTGCAAAGGTATGCAGTCTGCTTGTGATACCACCGGTATTGCCATAACCAGAACCTGCCCTGCCGCCTGTGCACCCCCCCCCCCCCCTGCAACCCCCCTTGTGCGCTGTGCCCCCCTCCATCTGTGGAGCACCTTCCCGCACCATCTGTGGATACAGATTTCCCAAGGTCGGTAGAATTTCCCTGCTGTCTGTGCACAAACAATGTAGACAACTTCCTCCTGAAAAACCAAACAAGGGAGACGCGAATCCAGACATGGTTGGTTGTATGCCAATGGCCACATGCATGGGCGCCCAAAGAAAGGTGCAGATTGATAGGCAGATGCGCCACATCAATGGCAAACCAGAAGCTTCACAATTCCTCATTCTATCATTTGGCATGCTACTAGGCTTGTTTTTTGTGGGGCACGCCCTCCCATCTTATGTTTTGAGAAGGCCATGGTTGGAATAGGGTTGCATGTGTCACTCAGCAAATCTGTGCCAAACGTCGTGCCAACAAGGACAAATAAATGTGCCAATGTATCCATGAACGGCCACACACACAATGGCTTAATGATGCTCAGACATCCAGTTCCCCAGAGCATGCCCCATTTTACCTTTTTATGTTGGCTCTAGTCTGAATGTATGTGATCCGAACTCCAACCTCCCTCAATGCCAGAACTGAATTTACATCAACAACCGAACACGATTGCTTTCTTCGGTTGTGCGGAGGTGGGCCTCCAGCCAAAGGGTGAAGGGGGGCGCAATTCAATGCTGTTGTCCGTCAACACTTACTTGACTCCTGTGCTGGTCGACACCACCTTACGGTGCACGTCTCTGGTGCAGGTTCACCACGTGTTTGTGTCTTTTTCTGATGGACTTTGGACACTGTGTTTGATTGCAAAAAAAAGTCAGAATTTGGAACTGTTAATGCACCATCTCAGGTTGGGTGTGCAGGTATGAAGTCTGCTTATGGTGCAAAGGTATGCAGTCTGCTTGTGATACCACCGGTATTGCCATAACCAGAACCTGCCTTGCCCCTCCATCTGTGGAGCACCTTCCCGCACCATCTGTGGATACAGATTTCCCAAGGTCAGATGGAACATCGGAGATGCTGTGGGCCCGTCTGCCTCAGCTTGTGCTGTGTCTGAGCCAGTGATGAAAGCACTGTTGTAGAGTCCGGTACAGCCACTATTAGTTCACATTGGTCACTGTTTTTGATTCATCCCACAGCATTGTGCTGCATTTTCTACCGCATTTCCGAACTGTTTTACTGTTCCAATAGGCTGAATGCTTTTAGCCCTATGCTAATAGGCAGAGAGATGTCATCAATCACTCCGTGAGCCTGTCAGGTTGGCATATGATGGTGTGAATGGATCAAAAGCGTTTGCAGCTCGTGTTATTGTATTTTTTTTATACCTATTGTCGCAGATGTTTTTTCCCTCGTTTTTTTTTTCGGGTTTGGGGCATCGCCGTACACTATTGAGACACAACGAAAGCACTGGCCTGATCAGGCAGATGGAGTGTTCATGGCAAGCCGAAGTTCAACGACGGACAGCAGCACAACACACATAGCAAGGGGATAATACATTCAGGCCATGGATACAGGCCAGCCACCGGTAGAAGAACCAGGGGTAAAGGGAAGGGGAGGGACCGTTGAGCTCAAAGACCAAGAGAGGAATGGAGCTGCAGGTCGCTCGCATCCCACTGATGACAAGTGTTTGTCATTTCTCCGCTCTCACATAGAACTGTGGATGCCACCCTCAGGGTGGCTAATTTTGGGGATTTTTGAAGTTGCTTTTCTTGTTGGCATGTTCTGGTGTTTTATGTGTTTTTTGTATTGCATTCTTTGCATTCAACTTCTTGATTGCCAATCTTCGGCATCATCCCTCTGGTGCTCTGCTGGGGGCCTGGCTAAACGGGAGCAGCATACTCTGAGGCATGTGCATTGAAGGATGCATCATCCACATGGCCACTCAACATGTCTGAAGCAGCACGCTCCAACAATGCATATGCTGGGCGCCCTTCCTCTCCTCCCGGCTCCCTTGCGATGTTGTGTTCTCTTGTTGCAGATGTGATTTTGGTTGCGACCTATGATGCCCACATTAACCAGGGCACCTTCTTTCTCTTCTGTTTTTGGACACAGATATGAAGGTGGCCCATTCGACGATTTGACACTTGACCAGCAATCCCCCCCTTCCCCCCCCCTGAGGGAGATAAAGCCCTGAACGAAGCAGTCCTTGTCTCTAGCCCGAACCAGGGATGATCAGGAGGAGAACCATGGGCCAACGGAACATTTGCTGGCCAGCTGGTCATACCTAACACACATCTGAAACTGGCCCGATCACTGACCCATGACCTGCTTTGTGCGCTCTCGATGAACACTTGGTGGAACTGCGGTCATGAGTTTAAAAAAAAATGCTGGCCAGTCGAACACACAATGCACCCCCCCCCCCCTGTACAAGAAACTGGTTCGAGCTGTGACCTATGGCCTGCGTCACGGGGGTCATATGGTAGCTGAGTATCCGTTGCTTCATTCCCCCTGTACAAGAAACGCCCTTGCATAGTAAGCAGGGGGGGGGGGGCGAGGGAACCGTCACTTTCACTTTCCCAAATTTACAGAAAAAGTCGATATTGAGCTTCTCCCGAAGAAAGTGGTACACAGAGCTTATGCCTCAATACACCTGAACATGCATCTCAAACAGCAGTTTTCAGGTGTCTCAGTAGTTCAGGTGGTCCCTGTTGAGCATGTGCAGCTCTTCAACGTCGAATACTCATGCCAGAAAAAGTGGCACACAGAGCATGTGTCTCAGTGGACCTAAGCATGCATGTCAACAGGCCTTTTTCAGGTCGTTCAGTGGTTGCTATGCCCTGTTATTTGCCTGTCTTGCTTCGTGTAGCGCGTCCCTTGCATAGTAAGCGGGGGGGCGAGGGAACCGTCACTTGGGGTACGTTCCTTCGGTGGTGTGAGGAAACCGTTGCGCGGAGGTGTTTCTTGTACAACGGGGGGGGGGTACTGAGATAGCGATGAAGGCCGGAGGGGTTTACTTGCTGGTTCTTCACCAAAATACCTCCACCCCCCCCTTGTTCACGGTTGTTTGGAGTCGTAAAAAGAAGTTTCACACAGGGCCTGTGGAAAGGGCACATGCACAGAAGTAACACAATGTTTCAATGCAATTCACAGTGCCGGTGTTGTGCATGCACAGCTGCAGTTTTGAAGTGTTACGGTTTGGTGGTGCAACCCCCCCCCCCAAGGGGGGAACTGTCACTTCGTGACCCCCCCCCCCCCCAATGGGGAACCTTCACGACATTGGGGGGGGGATTACAAGGGGGGCGTAAGGTACATCATTCAACGTGGTGGTTATTTGTGCTATGTTGCTATGTTGCTATGTTGCCATGTTTTGCAACGTTCTCAGGAGCAGAACTGTGGGACATTGTTGTGAGAGCTCATGTACAGATCTTTTCCCTGACCCATTCCACTGAGATCCCTGCAAATGTTCCCTCAAGGCACTGTTGTGTGCCGTGTCCCGCCACTGATGATGACAGTGACATGGACAGGTACACTGGTACACTGAAGTAGTCTGGGTGAAGTCTGCACGGGGAACCCGGGGCTTTTTTTGCACGAGACGGCACCTGTGTCTGGCTGGCCAGGCCGGGGGGGGAAGGCTCTTGCGCGCTGGGATTTTTTTGGGGCGGGGCGTGGGGCTAAGTTCCAATGCTGGGCTGGGTACCAGCTCCAAAGACATAGACTGCGGACTCCTGAAGAATCTGGCGTCCCCCTGTAAATACAAGCGCCGAGCCGGGGCCTCGACTGGTCAGGAGGAGGTTGGGGTCAAGGTGCTATGTGGCCGCTTGGTCCCTCATCGCCTGTGGTGGTGTATGCTGAGGGAATGGCCCGAGGGCTGGTCACAGTACAGAGGGCATGTAGGGGGGGCTTGAGGCTCTGGGAAAAGCTAAAACAGCGGTTCAAAATTGAGTCGAATGGCTGCAGAAAAACATTGAAATGTCCCAAAGGGTGTGCCTTGAGTTGGCGTGGATGACGGGTAGAAAAATAATTGATTTTGAGGCGGATATGTCATTCACAGGTGGCGCCGAAGAGCAGGGGTGTGCGGCCTCCAAACCGCTGGCGGCGCTGGCGGGGAAAGTTCGTCTGGCGGTGGCGGGGAAATTTCCCATAATTCCTAAAGGCTATAGTGGGCTTGTAGAACAGTTGCTGGCTGTCCCGTCACATTGGTGGAATTATGGGGAATTATGGGGAATTATGGTGGAATTATGGGGAATTATGGGGAATTATGAGGGAATTATGGGGGAATTCGGGTGGAATTATGGGGAAATTAGGAAATTGGGATATCATTTCTTGTGTTGCTGATCGTTGTTTTTCGTCGTCGTATGGCCCCTTGCTTCCACAGACATGTCAGACTTTCATCCTCACAACAATGTTCTTTATGTACGACTCACCTACCTATACAAGGCCCCCGGAGAATATATTTCCCAGGGGCAAGTGGCGAAGCAAAGGAAGAAATTGAATATCAAGGCACTCAACCCCAGTGACATTGGGCTTAGTGGTGCTGGGGGCCGTTGTGGTGGTGCATGGATGTCGTGCGCTGCTGCATTGAATGTTTTGCCACCCGGACACCGTGCTACCTGTGCATCCGCTTTTGCCGAGGCTGCGACTGCTGTTGGTTTGCAAGGTGTTGGCACGCCTGATGCTGCTGCTGATGGTGCACCACGTGCAACTGCAAGTGCTGCGAGCGCGGACAATGCTGCTGACGAGCCTCCTGAACAACCTGTTGCGCCTCCTGCTGTTGCACCTCGTGACACTCTTGCTGCATTTGATGATGACCCTGTTGCTGCACCACATGGCAGTATTGATGCATTGCTATTTGCCATAATTCCCCAGAATTCCCCATAATTCCCCATAATTCCCCATGATTCCGCCATAAGTCCCCATAAGTCCCCATCTCCCCCGTGACTCAGATAGGAAGTTTCTTACTCCAGCATATGTTTATACTGCACGTACACGGGGGACATCAATATCACATCTAGGCGTCTCGTTATCCTAGTGCGAACGACTGTGACCTCCTCATCCCATCCTCCTACATGATACACCATGTCAAGCAGCTTTCTGTTGCTCAACTAGCCCTGCCACGGCCGTGTCCCTTTTCGTGCCCACATTTGGTCATTAAAGTCCCGCAGGAGCATTGCTATCCCCTTATGAGAACGGAGCCACTCGTCCTGTTTCTTCTTGTCCCTACGGGCGTGCTTCCCATGGATATTGCAGATCACCCAGTCCACCTCCCCCAGTATCTTGAGTTTGATGGTCAGCCCTGGATCACCTGGGCCCGACACCAATTGGGCATAGTCAGCCCATGTCTCATGCACTAGAAAACACTTGTCGCTCCCTGTGACCAACGCCCGTCCGGCGATTAATTTGTAATTGCGCGAGACCTACTCCGTCTTGGGTCCCCGCCATTCCGCCCCCTTCCGGAAACGGACTTCGTGAAGGGCAATAATCTTCAGCCCAATCGACAACAGCTCCTGCAGCAGTCCGTTCCATCGCTTCTCGGAGATATGTGGCCCCCCTACATTTAGTGTCCCTATGTAGTATTGCCCCTGAATGTTGGGTCCCGGGTTCGGGTGAACGTCGCCGCTCCGAATGATTAACCTCCCTCTCCACAACTGTCCCTTCACCCCATATGTAGCATATAGCCTCAGGTGGCGTCGACTGGTCCGCCTTCGATAACGCCAGTACGGTCTCCCTCTAGCCTTACTGTATTGACAAGCCATGTTCCATGTGGCCTACCGCACCCATAGTGTCTTCACGTCACCCTCTACATACCCCGACAACAAAAACCATACAGTCAGCCATGCGACCCAGCTCACATGGCTCAATACCCCTTTCCCGCCTTCGGTCTTTTTTGTGGTTTCTCTGCCGACAAAGGTTGGGCCGGTGCTGTGGTTCTATCCAGCTCGTTCGTCTCGTCTTGCAACTTTTGAAGTGCCTATGCACTTAGCCATCCTCGTGCTTTCTCTTGTGCCGCCGCCACGCCATATTCTTCTGCTGCGATCAAGCGCCACCCCTCCTCATCCTCATCCGCCATATCATAATTGTGCTTTGTTTTCAGTTGTTCCAAAACATCTTCATCCGTCACACCTTTGAATTCGAGGGTTCCCGCCACCGTTTCGAATTCCATTCCATCATATATCACTGACGATTGCTTGTGCCTGTACATGATCTTGTAACGTGTGAGTCCGTGGTGGTTGTACCGGTGATAATGCTCCAACTTTGTTATGGCTCCAAACATCGTGGCAAACCTTCGTAGTGTGTACTCACTTACTTCCCCTGTTGTCAAAACTTGTGCTTCACCCTCCAACAACTCTAATTCCTCCACTCCTCTGGGCGGCGTCCAATCTGCCCACATTCCAAACCTCACTCGCGGTACTCGCGGTACTTGTGGTGACGCAGTTGGGGCCGGTCCCCATGAAGGGGGCAAGCTACCTTGCACACAGCTACAAGGCGTACTGCCTTGCGCGCAAGGGCGTCCAGATTAAACTTTCCCTCCCGCTACCGGACCTACCACTGTGGCATTCCACACTCTTTCGCAACAAACACCACAACACATACTTTGCACCGCACCTCATCAAATAGGGAGTGCTAACCGTGGCACAACTGTTCGATAGCAATTTAGTCATGCATCCACACCTGCACCAGTTTATCTCACGTACTTGGCTTCCCGTCTATCAGCAGGCGCTGCAGCAATATCAAGCGCTTCATATAAATGACTGGTCCCCACCGGCGGTGTGGCCAGGCTGTTGGGCGAAGTCTTCATGCATGGCTCACATAGCACCGTCCAAAAAGATACAGCACCGTGCGACGCCAGACGATTGGAAGGCCTATTGGCCTGCGCACTTACCCCCTGGCCTAAAAGATTTTGCGTATCAGTGCATGTGGCACAAACTCAAAGTGCGGCACCGCTTGGAACCTTGGCTCCATACATCCGCCTGCCCTGTGTGTGGAGCAAGGGAATCGGTGTTCCATGCCCTTCACAACTGTGCATTTTACGCGCGCACACACAAATTCATGGTGGAGTGCTTTGGGGAATGGAGGGTGAACGGTAAAACAGGACGCTGAATGCATTTCCCGTTGGAACACACGTTCAATACCACGCCGGGGCTAGTCCTCTGGACAGCCCGCAAGGCACATTTGGCGACCCGGTGCTCAGCCGCACCGAACAGTGATCCCACATTTGAACAGTATGTTCATAGGTGGCTCCAAGAATTGAAAACACTCCTCATGTGGCAACCACTAAAGGCCCATCACACAAGCGTACAAAAGTTCTTCAATTCACTCATGCATTTTATACAGGAGGGTACATTCAAGACAGTACACATCAATTGGCGCACCCGACGGGTGCATGATGTGCAACCACCGTTGCACGACAATCCCAAGCAACAGAAACGCAATGAACGCAAAGCAACCATGGCACAACAAGTCATGGCCATACAACAAGTCTACCTCTCCGAAGGATGGCACATTTTTCATTTCGATGGGTCAGCCAAGCATTACCCCAAGGCCGGATGGGTGGGGGGATTTGGCAGTTGCCACCAGGGGCACTGGGAGTTCTCATCCCCCCGGGATACGCTTGAAAGGCAAACAAACAACCGAGCGGAGTTAAAAGCAGCCATTTTTGCTGTCGTGAAAGTCACGCCAAAGACCGTTATTTTTGGGGATTCTACTTATGTACTTGATGGAGTGGCCGGCAAGGCCTACTCGTGGCGGAGAATGCAATGGTGCCTGCCCACGGGCCCAGTCCCCAACTCCGACCTATGGGAAGCCCTGCTGCTTGCAATAGACTGAACACAACACATAATCCGGTGGGCATGGTACCCGTCGCACCAAGCTATACCAGGCAACGAAAGGGCAGATGCACTGTCTAGGAAAGGAAGACAGGACCATCCCCCCCTCGGGTACCCCTCCCCTGATGAACAGGATGTATCACACACACCCAGCCCGGCAGCCCCAGTCAAATGGCGTGCGTAGCCGCTGTTTGACTGTGACTCCGAAGGGGAGGCCACAATTGCCATGGCACTCTTCAACACACCTTCCCAGACCAGCCCAGACGGCCAAGAAACGGAAGATTTCCTATCACCACACTCTGTCGTGGGATCGATCATGGGTGCACCCTCCCCTCTTGTAACCCCCTCCCCCCGGCGGTGTCACAGATCGGCCCAGAAACACAGACGACTCGAAGACACGCAGGCAAGGCCTAATCACGGCGGGAGAAATGGCCAAGGCCATGGAGTTGGATGACCAAATCGACAAGGTCATCAGCTCCCTCAAACGCAAGCGGGACTTGAAGGAAGATGAGGCTTCGTCGTCCAATGGAGCAGCGCGATGACGTCAGCATCAAGCATCCCTCTGAGCAGCACGCTCAGAGTATTGTCCCAAAATATCAATGGGTTTCAAACAAAAATAACCATGAGAAAGCGTAAGCAAAAGCGCATAGTGGCCCTAGGGTCACTGCTGCGATCCCTGGAGGTGGACTTCTTCGCCATCCAAGAGCCCCACTTCGTCACGGTGGAGGATCGTCAAGCGGGCATGCAGTGCTTATCAAAGTACGGGTATTGCCTGGACGGACCACTTCATGAAGAAGGAAGGGGAGGAGTGGCACTGGCGTGGAAAACATCCAAGTGGACACTGCAATCAATGAAGTTCTTGTCTCCCAGGGCGCTGAAAGCCTCACTGTCGAGTGGTCCACTGGAGATCACCGTAGTTGTGGTCCACTTCCACCACAAGCACACGCGTCGACAGTCGCAATGGAAAGACATCGCCAAGGAGTTACATGGACCAAACTTGATTTTATGTGCTGATCACAATAGTTTAGTTGTAAAACACAGGGACGCCTTCGCGCCCCCAGAGTTTGAGCATGACACGTCCTTACGTGCCAGAGACCAGGAGGTGACAACCCTGGCGAAAGCGGGTCTGCAGGATGTTTGGGTGGACCTTCACTGTCCAACTCTGACGGACATCAAGGACAAGGAAGCATCGTGTCCGACGGGCTTCACATACGGCTACCCTCGAGAAGGAGAGCGACTCGACCTGCAGAGGCTACGCCGTATTGACCGCATCCACACAACATCCGAATTGCTGAGCCTGGCGACCAGCGTGTACCCCATGTTTGCTGCCAACTCGGACCACAAGGCAATCCTGGCTGAATTCACACCCCCGTCTTTCGACACAGAGGACACAGTTCCCAGATTCTACTGCCCAGAGACCATCCTTCAAGACCCGGAGGCAATGGAAGATCTGGAGACCTCTCTCAAGTCTATCAAGTCAACAGGGGATCAATGGTGGGAAGAGGCGCTGAGCTGCATCCAAAAGAAGGCGATCAGCCATCAAAGGGAACATAAAAACAAAAAGCAGTCGGTAGAGCTACAAGCCCTACGGTTCCTACGTGGCACCACGAGAGACTCTGTCGCACCAGCGGTCTACCAATTTCTATCATCACTGGGGATTGCAGCAACAGATGCGGCAACAGCCTACACCCTCCTGGTGGGGGTGTATGAAAAGGCTCAGCGTGACAGAACGGGCATGGAAACACTCTCCAAGCTCAAGGGGGTGATCACGACCGGGGAAACTTCAGGGGATCTGAGAACGCAAAGGAACGAATTGTATCGGTTAATGCGGGAGTTGCAGGAGCGAAAGAAACTTCAGCAGCTGGTATCCAGGACAGGCTCGGCGATACGGGGAGCAAAGGCGGTGGCAAAAGAGCTGGTGGACCATTGGGACAAAGTGTCCACCCCAACGGGATCCACGGAAGAAGATTGTGTGGCCTATCTGAAGTCGTTAGGAGTGGAACAGTGGTTGCGCAAGGCAGGTCGACTCCTTTTCAAGCAACTATCCCTGGACATAGTTCATGAAGGCCTTAAGAGGCTGAACAGCAACAGTTCCCCTGGATTGGATGGTTTCTCGGCAAAATTCTTCAAGAGGTTCTCGGGCATCTTCGAACCGCAAATGTATGACTCAATGAAACGCTTCCTCGAAGTGGGCAAAATGCCGGAGACATGGACCTCGGGAGTGGTGACAATGATCCCCAAGACAAAGGCGATGCAGACACCAGATTCGCTCCGACCAATTGCACTGCAAACTACAAGGCAGAAGTGGCTCACCAACATCCTCCTGATCCAGTTAGAGGGTGTACTCCTTCACTGCATCCCGTCACAGCAAACAGGTTTCCTTCGCCACAGAAGCATACTCCAGCATGTCTATGGGTCACGGGCGCTCTGGGATGGTTTAAGTGAAGGAGCGGCGTTATCAGTAGACTTCAGAAATGCTTTCCCCACGATGTCTCACGAAATGGTGTCGGCGGCACTGGGTCTAATGTGCATACCATTCCTGTATATCCGTCTGATTCTACATCTTTTACGAGCACCGTATCTATACTCCGTTGGAAAAGGATACGTCCCAGGTGTTTACCACCACCCGAAGGCGGGCACGCGCCAGGGGGATCCACTCTCCCCGGCGCTGTTCTCCCTGGTGGCATCCTTTGTGATTTTCCCCTTACAAGACCTGGGTCCAGTGCTGACTGTCATGATGTATGCAGACGACCTCATCATCTTCTTTGATGGAAGAGCCAACCCACAACTGTTGAAGAGGGTATGGGAAGTGGTTTCACGTTTTGGACAATTTTCGGGGTTGAAGGTCAACCTGAGCAAAACGGCAGCGATAGTTCGCAACTGTGGGGGAATGGAGTGGGCGAGGTGCTTTCGGGATATTGGAGTGGATGTCAAAAACTTCGTCAAGTATCTGGGTGTACGCTTGGGGAATATTCGGCACCAACAAGATGACCAAGGATGGGGGCTTACGATAGAGCAGGCTTTCGCACCAGCGCTGCAAGAGGCCTTCCGTCGCGCTAGGGTGGTATCCACGCTGCAATTGTCCATGAACGAACGTGCATTCATGCTGACATCATGGATTCTGCCGGTCGTGGCATGGGTATCCAAGGCATACTACGCCCCAGTCTCGGTGATCAGACAACTGAAGTTGGTGTACCACGTGACTATGGGTACCAACAGCTGGGGAATCACCCTACCAATCCTCTCACGACCAAGAACGCAAGGGGGACTGGCACTACCAGAACCAGAGCTGTTTCTCATGCACTAGGCAGCGGCTCCGTTCGTCAACCTGTTGGGAGAGCCTCACAAATTTCCCGACAAGGCAGTGGAGACCTTCTATGCACGGGCAACAACCATAGGGTTCACACCATCCAAGGACAACCTTCCATATATTCAACTGGGCATGGTCCGAACTGCTGATCTAACATTCTTGGGATGGTCGGCAAAGGCACACTCCAACATTCAGCGAGTAGCCCCGCAGGTGCCCCCCCCGGCAAACCGGGACCGCCTGCCGTTGTGGCACTCTGTGTATTTCCGAAATGAGTTCAACTGCTCCTACTACAACACGAAATTGATCCGGCAGGGGGTGCTGACGTGGGGTCAACTCCAATCCCTGGAGGACGCAAGATTGTTCAATGAACTGCCTCGGACATGGAAAGAGGTCTACAATCATGGCGGACGACTGCTCAACAAAGTCCCGTCACAAGGGGGGTTTGATACCCCCGCAGTCCACACCCAAAACTAGACGAGGGCATGGCTGCTCCAGTTCTACGCCTCTCAGCCAGGGGTCTGCGACTCGCAAACACCGGAGGTATGGGAACAGTTGGCACAGGCACAGCTACCACCGAGGGTTCGGGACTTTGCGCAAAAGGCACTGTGGCACAAACTGACCGTACATGTAAGAGTCTACAAGAGGTCAGGCACTGACAAGTGCCCAGTGTGCTCACAAAAGGAGACGGTTAAGCACGCGATGGTCGAATGCCCCATGTTCAAAGCGGCGGCGGCGGTTATACAGCACTACTATGGCCAGGTGGAAACTGATAACGGGACATCCACAGTGCGAGACATGATGGAGTCCAACGACCAAGAATGGTTACTGAAAACGAACCAAGGCTGGGCGATGTGGTCAGCAAGAAGTGCCCACTAGCGGTACCGATGCGAAGTCAAGGCAGGAGCGTCGCCGGTGTTCACGTCATACCTAACAACATGGCTAAGGGAGCTATGTGAGTGGGTGGGATTTTACACAGGGGAGCGCAGGGAACAATGGAAAGGCTTTCAAAAGTCACTGGAACAACTTCGAGACACCGGAGTGCAGCCGCGACAAGGGGAAGTGCAAGTACATGGGGGATTGAATGCATGGTGGCAAACACACACGGAGTGCTTCACCCAAGAGAAATCAGCCAACAATCACAGTTGGCAAAGGGCAACGGAATCACGCCCGAAGCGCGCGAGGCAGGCAGGCCCGGGAGTGCTACAAGGAGTGCAAGATGTGATTGCAGAACTGGTGGCGAAGGGCTATAGGATAGTGTACACGGACGGATCGTCGAAACGACTGAGCCACAAGGACATGCGCAGGGCCGGGGGATTTGGCGTGTTCGCGGCGGAAGACGACCAAGGACCAGAGGTGCGCTTCTGTGGCTACGTACCAACACATCACAGGCAAACCAATAACGGAGCAGAGCTTTGGGCAGCCGTGGAAGCCTTACAGGGATTCTGGGTGCCAAAACTGGCAATCCTCACCGACTCGCAGTACCTGCAGCTGGGAGCGACTGGCAGGGCTCAACACTGGAAGTCAAAGGGATGGACAACCTCATCTGGAAAACTGCAAGTCCACGTCCCAGTCTGGGAACTGCTGCTCCAGGAAATGGCGACGCCGGGAAGAGAAGTCAGGTGGGAACATGTCCCAGCACATGTCAACGTGCACGGAAATGAGGTGGCGAATGGATTGGCCATGGAAGGCATGTGTTCAAGCCCACTGTGGTCTCAGCATGTTGCACCAAACTCATCATCAGGGTCAGAGTCCACGGTAGGCTTGAGGGGAGGGTCGGGATCAGAGTCAGAGGGCACTAGGGCACTCTGGTCATCCTTGGGTATGGTACCCATGGACAGTGATGAACTGACAGGGGAAGCATCCGGGGAGCCAGCGCCACGTGAAATGGGACCATACTCCTCAAGCAGTACAGAAAGTGAGGAAATGAGGACAGGACACACACACCAGGGAGTGCTGTCGAGTGCACTGTCAGCAGCGGACACACTGTCCTTCAGCAATGATGTGAGTTACACCAGGCGGCAGCGCAAGAAGCGAAGGCTCAGGAAACGCAGGAACCCAGGACAGGGTCGATAGTGACAGAGCTAGTAGCCCTTGCACAATGGTGCGGACATCTCACAGGTTCCAAGCACAACAATGCATGTCTGAAAAATCTGTGTTCTGACGCAGAGTTTGCATCACACGAGCTGTGTTTTGTCGCAGTGAGCAGCAGCACGCACAGGAGAACTCCAAGCAGCTGAACGCCGCGTCCTGTCGCGGACAGGGACCCAGGCGTTATGCCGTCTGGAAGGACACAGCAGGAGAAGGGATCACATCAGCAGCGGTATGGCCCATACACACACATCCAGCCAACCCCAAAGAAGGTCAAGCCTCAGCGAGAACGCCAGCGTTTCAAAGTGCAAGCACTGAGTCAGCTGGACGCCATTGCGAACGAAGGACTGCAAGCAGTTGAAGCAGAGCTGACCACAATGGCCTGGGCCCGCAACCAGCAAATCTGGCTCTGACTGGACCAACCACATGGCACCAGGATGCACTGTGAGATTGTGGACAACCATGGGGAACCATTGCTGATGAGCAATCAGGAGCTCTACTCGGTGATGGTCCAGATCAACTGGACCCTGAAGTCCCAGGCTCTGGCGAACATGCAGGTCCAGTGGCGACCTAAAAGTGCAGGCAAGTGGCACCCGTTCCAGTGGGAGGCGATCCTCCACTGTCCGACGGCAGAAGGACACAGAGCGGTGCCCTCCTCGGTGAGCAGAACTGGAGATTGCATGCATGTGTGGCTGGCAGGCCGAGCGGACCTCTTGCGGTTGTTCCAAAGAAAGCTCTTCAGGCAGGCGGACCCGGTACCCGGGGACGCTGTGCGGTTCCTCTACACGCTGCTAAACACACCCCCATGCGAAAGAAGATACGCATGACAGGGGGTGACACAAAGGAGAAGAAGATTGGAGCGCATGGTGCAGATACCCCATCGTCGTGGCTCAGTGGATACACCACACCTCTTCTGTCCCGTGGAGGATGGTTCGAACCCCGGGGGGGATAGAGATGCACCGAACGACCCGAACCCCCCTTTTTTTGAGCGCGAGAGAGAAAGAGAGAGAAAGAGAGAGGGAGAGGGTAGAGCACAGTGGGAAAGGAACAGAGAGGAGCAACAGGAGAGATAGAGCAGGGGAGAGCAAGAGAGATTGGGATGGAGAGAGTAGGAGAGAGACCCACAGAGCAAGAGACCGGGGCTAACCGGCGCAAAGGGAGGGCGGTGGGTTCGAGCTGACCAGGGTAAATGGGACGCCACGACAGCACGGAACAGTCAAGAAATGAAAAAGCAGGGCGCCCCTGAGCCACAGGCTCGACACGTCATCACGTGTTGAACAGCCGAAGCATGACTGGGGCTGCGAGAGTGCGGCCCACGTGAGGCAGCTGGAAGCCATTGGGCAAGAAAAAAGTGGACAGCATGCGCATGAATGGTGTCGAGCAAAAAGGTAGACGCCACACACGGTACAGCAATGAACTGTTGAGACACCTGACAGCAAGAGCACATGCTGAAGTGTAGAGACGCCTTTGCACCAACACAGGCGCCTTTGCGCCCCTGGGGCACGACAACGACACGTCCTTACGTGCCAGGGAAAGAGTGCAAGGCAGGGGCACGACCTGCAGGGCAAGGGTTAGAGTCTAACCGGCACTGTGGGTGGGTGGTGGGTGCGAGCTGACCTCACTGTCCAGAGGAGCAGAGCCAATGCACAGTCAGCAACCACCTGGTGTGGTACAGAACTGGTCTACGCTGCAGTGCAGCAAGCAAGACATTGAACAATGTGGTTATGACCATGCGCCTCTGACACGGGGGCGTATGCGAACCCAGCTTCCGTTGCCTCATGGCCCCCGCGGTGTACAGATGACCAAGGCCAAGGCACAGTCAGCAACCACCTGGTGTGGTACAGAACTGGTCTGCGCTGCAGTGCAGCGAGAAAAACACTGAACAATGTGGTTATGACCATGCGCCTATGACACGGGGGCGTATGCGAGCCCAGTATCCGTTGCCTCATGGCCCCGGCGGTGTGGACCACCTGAAGTGGTATAGAACTGGTGTGCGCTGCAGTGCAGCGAGGAAAAACACTGAACAATGTGGTTATGACCATGCGCCTGTGACACGGGGGCGTATGCGAGCCCAGTATCCGTTGCCTCATGGCCCCAGCGGTGTGGAGAGCACTAGGACTTGAGCCAATGTCTGACACACGGCTCCCCTCGGGGGACAAAGAAGCACTGTCACCAAAGTCTCAGCCAATGTACTTGAGGTCATCGGCCCTGCCAGATCCAGAACCACTGGACCCAGTTGAACGGTGTCTCTTTGCTGACTCGGATGAGTGCAGCACTGATGCCAGTGAAACATGCAAAGCTAGGAAGAAGAGAGCAAAGCTGAGGGGCCGACCCCCCCAGTAATGCCTGGTGGTCCCCCCCAGCATGGTCCATACGGCTTCCTCCGTCCTGTTGCATACAGCTTCTTGTATTGACCCGTGTCCTAACGCCAGTGCATACCCCAGCGTCGTGACGCAGGGAGGACGCCACACGAAACGCGGGGGCGGGCAGCAGCATGGATGGCTGAGACCGCCCACGCCCCAGGAAGCGCGTCAGCGCCTCAAAGTACACGCACTCAGAAAACGGCAGGAGATAGAAGATGAGGCCTTGGGCCTCTTTGATTTCGCCCATTACGCCATCCACTGGCGCCGAAACCAACGAGTGTGGATCAGGTTACAGATCCAGGGACCGTCGCACATGATGGTTGAGGTTGTAACAACGTTTGGTGAGCCACAGCCCATGTCGCATCAGGAGCTGTTTTCACTGATGGTCGCCGTGTGCTGGCTGCTCAAGCAACATGCTTACGAAAATATGCGCATCAGTTGGATCTGGAAGCGAGAAGACCAGATGCACATCTTCGATTGGGAGGCCATGTTCATGGTACCCACTGCAACAGGGCGCCGGTCAGTGCGCACCTCCGCAGGCAAGGCAGGATATTATTACCACATATGGTTTGCAAGAGCGCCGGAAGTGCTGAGGCACTTCCAACAAACGCTTTTCCACCCGAGTGACCCCGTTTCAGGGGATGCGGCACGCTTCTTGTACACATTGTTGTTGACACCTCCGTCAGTCAGACAGTATTAGTCAGTCATCACGTGTGGTTTGCAGGGAACCACACAGTGCCGGCGCACTCCCAGCATATACTATCACTTATCAGGAGTGTGGCACACCTGCGCTTCATAGTGCTGCAGCCAATCTCCACTCAGGCAGGCAGAGTGACATGAGCCCCGTGTCTTGTCACGGGTGTAGCCTAGGGTGTCTTTTCGCCCGGGGCAGATGCACATGCAGTGCAGAACCATGAGTGCGTGAGTACGCATAGGGCCCAAGCCTTCGGGGGCCCGTCCTGTCCTTCTTAGGGTTAGCAAGGGAGCAGGGGAACAAACAGGGGGAAGAAATGGCATCACAACACAGACAGAGCAGACCACCATAGTGCCAGCAATGATGCACCTCCGACTGTACATACCGAACTCCATGAACCTTCGGGACATTGCAGTGGCTACGATCCCAGCTTTGAGGGGCTGAGGGGAGCAATTGAAAACCTCGAGTGAGACCAAACCTCACCCTTTGGTCCGTGCTTAGGGACTTGATCATGATTCTTCCACCCTGCCACAATTTACCGCTGAGTTCCATGAGGTCAATCCCCTCGCGGAACTTGGCCGGCTTTGAATACTTGTTCAGAGGTGTTTCCTCATCTAGTAGTTCTGGACAGAAAGGACTGTCCACCTGCCTTGTACCCAGCACCGGCACCTCCATCTCCATTGAGCACAGGATTTCAGTCTCCAAATCCAATTGGGTTTTTATTGGATTCAGGGATCGGGCTTGTGTGAGTATGTATACTCCTTCCGCATCGTTGTCCATAAGTACAAAGGCCGCTTCCTTCGCCCGTAAAGACCTCACCGACAGCTCCACGACGTTGCTGGTGATGATGAGGTGGACGGGGCGACAAAATGAAGCCTATGACTCACAAGGAAAGCAGGTAGAATGGACGGGAAATCAGTGTGAACAAGTAGAACGAATGGTTAAGTATGTGACACGCAATAAGCAGCAAAAGATATGGGTTGTATTTGAAACGCAGCAGACGGGGAGTAGCCGTTCGGTTAGATGGACGAATGTTGACAAGAAATCTAAGAAAAGTGGCCACCAAGGTGATATATGATGGAAATGGAAAATGGACACAACGGAGAGGGGAGACGTGGACGAGGATGCACCACAAGGCGACACGGCATTTCGCCATGCTGCTGGACGGCAGGGAGTAGTGGCGTCCTCTAACACAACTACACCCGACAAAGCTGATGACCGCAAAGGCGGGAAAGTATAAGGATTTTGATGAGGATGAACACATAGTGGCCGGATGCGTGGTTTCAAGCAAGGCAGTGAGGACGACAAATGACTTTTACTGATGGGTAAACGACAAACAAGATTGTGGCACCATCACGGCATACCGTGACTCCAAGCTACCATGGGCGGGGGCGCGACACATGGGATTGGTGGATGATGATGTGGTGGCATATGAGTATGTTTTCACCAAGCGACTACAAGATGAAGTCGTGTCGCGTCCATTTTGGGCTCGGCGGGATATTGGTCACCTCATGGAACTCAGCGGTAAATTGTGGCAGGGTGGAAGAATCGTGATCAAGTCCCTAAGCACGGACCAAAGGGTGAGGTTTGAAATGTGGGCAGATTGGACGCCGCCTAGAGGAGTGGAGGAACTAGAGTTGTTGGAGGGTGAAGCACAAGTTTTGACAACAGGGGAAGTAAGTGAGTACACACTACTAAGGTTTGCCACGATGTTTGGAGCCATAACAAAGTTGGAGCATTATCACCGGTACAACCACCACGGACTCACACGTTACAAGATCATGTACAGGCACAAGCAATCGTCAGTGATATATGATGGAATGGAATTCGAAACGGTGGCGGGAACCCTCGAATTCAAAGGTGTGACGGATGAAGATGTTTTGGAACAACTGAAAACAAAGCACAATTATGATATGGCGGATGAGGATGAGGAGGGGTGGCGCTTGATCGCAGCAGAAGAATATGGCGTGGCGGCGGCACAAGAGAAAGCACGAGGATGGCTAAGTGCATAGGCACTTCAAAAGTTGCAAGACGAGACGAACGAGCTGGATAGAACCACAGCACCGGCCCAACCTTTGTCGGCAGAGAAACCACAAAAAAGACCGAAGGCGGGAAAGGGGTATTGAGCCATGTGAGCTGGGTCGCATGGCTGACTGTATGGTTTTTGTTGTCGGGGTACGTAGAGGGTGACGTGAAGACACTATGGGTGCGGTAGGCCACATGGAACATGGCTTGTCAATACAGTAAGGCTAGAGGGAGACTGTACTGGCGTTATCGAAGGCGGACCAGTCGACGCCACCTGAGGCTATATGCTACATATGGGGTGAAGGGACAGTTGTGGAGAGGGAGGTTAATCATTCGGAGCGGCGACGTTCACCCGAACCCGGGACCCAACATTCAGGGGCAATACTACATAGGGACACTAAATGTAGGGGGGCCACATATCTCCGAGAAGCGATGGAACGGACTGCTGCAGGAGCTGTTGTCGATTGGGCTGAAGATTATTGCCCTTCACGAAGTCCGTTTCCGGAAGGGGGCGGAATGGCGGGGACCCAAGACGGAGTAGGTCTCGCGCAATTACAAATTAATCGCCGGACGGGCGTTGGTCACAGGGAGCGACAAGTGTTTTCTAGTGCATGAGACATGGGCTGACTATGCCCAATTGGTGTCGGGCCCAGGTGATCCAGGGCTGACCATCAAACTCAAGATACTGGGGGAGGTGGACTGGGTGATCTGCAATATCCATGGGAAGCACGCCCGTAGGGACAAGAAGAAACAGGACGAGTGGCTCCGTTCTCATAAGGGGATAGCAATGCTCCTGCGGGACTTTAATGACCAAATGTGGGCACGAAAAGGGACACGGCCGTGGCAGGGCTAGTTGAGCAACAGAAAGCTGCTTGACATGGTGTATCATGTAGGAGGATGGGATGAGGAGGTCGCAGTCGTTCGCACTAGGACAACGAGACGCCTAGATGTGATATTGATGTCCCCCGTGTACGTGCAGTATAAACATATGCTGGAGTAAGAAACTTCCTGTCTCAGTCACGGGGGAGATCACGCACTGGTGTGGGTCTCGTGGGGAAAACGGGAGCCTGGGGTAAGCACCACCCGCCGGCGGAAGGGGGACATCCGGGCGTTCGGGGATCACATGAACAAATGGAAGATGCCACATCGGCATAACCCAGTGCAGGTAGGAACAGATATCCAGGAGGAAGTGGCGCATTATGTGCAAACACATTAGCAGGCTAGGCATACGGACAAAGAGGAGCAAGAATTGGCGGAGGAGGTAGAGAACCACCCAGGGGATGAGCAGAGGAAAAGAAAACTATACGCCTACTAGGGAAAAAAGGCAAAGCAAAGGGCAGACAAGGCTCTCCTTCAATTCAGGCGCACGGTGGCACAGGGAACAAGCTATTTTTACCAAATGCTCAAGAAATGGATGCACGCGCCGTTGTCACAGACCGCCAAACATCCCACGGCTAAGTCCGCAAGAAGGGTACTCCTGGATTTCAGCGGCAACCCACCGTAGGATGAGGAGAAAGGCAAAGAATTGATTGACCTGCACGTTAGGCAAATCCTGGGTGAGGTTAAGCCAGCAACCTACAAAGAATTCGTAAGAGCAATCAGCTGACCTCTGGGAAAAGGGGCAGCGGCGGATGGGATCCCCACGGGGGCCTGGCAGTTACTGCCGTACAAAGTAGTATGGGTGCTGTACCTTGGGGTGGTATGGGCATGGAAAGAGGGGACGACCCAGCCATGTGGGTTGCGGCCAAGGTGACACTGATCTACAAGAAGGTTCTAGCCACAGAGGCTGCAAACTACCGCCCTATCTTTGTAAACCCCGTGATGTACATCGTGTTCATGAAGGTGGTATATTGGAGGTACGCACCCACCATCATGAGCAACCTGGACGTATACCAGTATGCGGTCAGGGGAAGATCCACACTGATGCAATGCCTGAACTTGGTACATGCAGTCACGGCCAGAGGTCAAAGTGGACGGGCGGGTACATTTGCAAGCTAGACATGGCGAAAGCTTTCCCCTCCGTCCCACACGCACTGCCTTACCACATGATGGGGCGTGTGGGATGGTCTGCTCCGCTGCTGAAGGCTTTTAGGGAGTCCATGCAATGGACCTCATGTAGTTGTAGGATGGGGGCGGATGAAGTCAGGTGGACCCCAAAGAGGGGCCTAAAGGAGGGGTGTCCGATGTCGCCAGTCTTGTTCATGGCCTATTATGATGTCTACATACTGCGATGGCGGCACCCGGACGTACTTTTCCTGAGTTATGTGGATGATATCTTGTTTGTGGCGGCGAGCCTGGAGGAAGTAAGTGCGGTCTGGAGGTCAGTTGATGAGATAGGGGGCATCTTAGGACTAAGGGCACACCCTGGGAAGACGGAACTGTACCACTGGGGAGGGCAGTCGGTAGGGCGGAAAGTGCCCTGGAATGATGTGCAGATTGAGGTACGGGCTTCCTACCTGGAGTACTTAGGACACCACATGGTAGCACCGCAATATAGGGGAATGGACTTGGAAGATTTCCGCCAAAGGGCGAAAGCGGAGCTGACTAGGTACAGACTCTTGCCGTTGGATGATTGGGAGAAGGTGCAACTGCTGAACGTGGTAATAGCACCCAGGTTAATCCACAAGGTGTCTGGGAGTCACATGGCCAGGTCAAAGGGCAGATGAGAGCCAAGATGAACATGGCGGTCAAAAAAGGAGGCATGGGACTACGAATGATATACTAGACTTGGAGGGCTCGTTTTATCACAGTGATGCAAAGCTCTCTGCGCAGACGGTCCCCTTTGGTAGAAGAGATGCTCCAGAGTGGACAGTTGTGGACACAGCTGCAGCTGTATGCGGACATGGTGCACGAGCTAGGGGGGGGGCAGACAATACATCAAATTTCTGCCACCAGGCAAGTCAAGGGACGTGATCAATTGTTAGAGGATGAGGCGAGAGATGATGAGGTGGTGACCACAACCCACATCAGGTTGAAAGATGACATAAAAAGGAGATATCCCTTTGAGAAGCAACCATGCCCAGAGGATGAAATGTTGCCACCAGCAGAGGATGGGTGGGAATATGTCCCCACGGATGGGGGAGTGGCCTGCCACAAGGGAGCACCACTGCTTCCGGGGGACACAGCCTGCACCGACGGCAGCAAGACCCATCACGGGGCGGGATGGGCGGTCGTCACACCTACTTTCTAACAATACGGCAAATTGTCCGGACCATAGACCTCATACAGGGGGGAATTAATGGGGTACTGCCGGGCGGGAGATATACTCCAAGACGGGACGGTGGTACTCGATAAGCAGGCGGTTCAGAAGGTGGCACACCAGGTGCCGCATAGGGTGGCATCACACATGGAGCTTCGGGTAGAGGCCACACACATCACGGCTGCTAAACGGCTGAAGTCTAGGTGGATGCCTTCCCACCAAGATATAGCCAGGGCACGGGACGAGCAGGAACGGTTAGACATCAAGATGAACGAGCTAGCGGACAGATTGGCGAAAAAGGGTACCCAATTGCCGGCACCATCAGGAAAACCCCAGGAGGCATGGTCCATCTTTGTGGCAGGAGGGGAGGCCCCAACACCTGCAAAAAAGTGGATCCATCAACTTTACCAGATAGAGAAGCAGACCACAACACATTGGGTTTCGTGACCACCCCTGAGGGGGGTGCGACGAAGGGTGTGGAGACCATGGCTGTGGGGACAGATGCAATGGACAGGGTGTGAAGGGAGATTCCAGCGAGGAAAACTGACACGCGGTATGCGGGGAACACCACGGTCCGACTTCGCCGGAGCACTTAATTGAATGCGGACGGTGGAAAGGTTCGTTCTGGAAGGTTTGGGACGATGCATGGGATCGGGAACGAGGCAAGGCGGTACAATGGAGACGTGCAGCCACAAGGGAAGATTTGTGCGCGTGTGCCTGAGTGGTCTGTCATGCTTGCACGTGCATAGTTGTATTGTGGGTGTCACGAGATTTAAGCAGAGCCTGTGAACACTGTTTTCGTGCTCTTCCTGAGACCTCGGAGATTACTTGTTTGACCGCAGCCCGGTGTGTTTTGGTGTATGTGATTTGCCATGGTTGTGTGGAACGTTTGCGTTTGCCGAGTTGCGTCATGGACATGGGGTGTTTCTATGCGGCGTATAGTATGCAGAATACTGCGGTCACCAACATACACCAAGGATTGTGGATTGAGGCATATTGGATAAGGTGTGTAGTAGGAGAGCCTGGGTTGTATTCGACAACTGCATGTTCCATGGTTGCATTGGAGGCGTCCGATGAGAATCACAGCAGCCTGTGGTGCTACCCGAAGGGCAGATGTTGAGACTTTGTAAGTTGCAGATTTCTGGCAAACACTTGCTTTGTATGCATGTGCGCCGCTTGACTATGGATGTGACGAGATTTAAGCAGAGCTGGTGAAAGTTGTTCACCTGCTCTTCCTGAGACCTTGGAGACTACCTTTCTGTGCCATTGAGTTGGCATGCGTTTGGTGGTGCGGCATATGTGGCCCATGGCAAGTGATGTTGTGGATGTTACAGGTGTTGATGTGCAGCAGGTGATGTGATGGTGTTGCAACATTGGAATTGCATGCATGAAACCGGTTGGTTTGGTTGTTTGTGGCGGCCTCATGCCCAGCAGTTGCATGTGACACGATAGCATTGTGCCTGCCCCATCACACTTACATTTCCCAATAGTGGCTCGTAGTGTGTTGCTCTTCAGACATTTTAGGTCACAGAGATAGTTGGTTTGTGTGTGTGTGCCTGAGTGGTCTGTCATGCTTGCACGTGCATAGTTGTATTGTGGGTGTTACGAGATTTAAGCAGAGCCTGTGAACACTGTTTTCGTGCTCTTCCTGAGACCTCGGAGATTACTTGTTTGACCGCAGCCCGGTGTGTTTTGGTGTATGTGATTTGCCATGGTTGTGTGGAACGTTTGCGTTTGCCGAGTTGCGTCATGGACATGGGGTGTTTCTATGCGGCGTATAGTATGCAGAATACTGCGGTCACCAACATACACCAAGGATTGTGGATTGAGGCATATTGGATAAGGTGTGTAGTAGGAGAGCCTGGGTTGTATTCGACAACTGCATGTTCCATGGTTGCATTGGAGGCATCCGATGAGAATCATAGCAGCCTGTGGTGCTACCCGAAGGGCAGATGTTGAGACTTTGTAAGTTGCAGATTTCTGGCAAACACTTGCTTTGTATGCATGTGCGCCGCTTGACTATGGATGTGACGAGATTTAAGCAGAGCTGGTGAAAGTTGTTCACCTGCTCTTCCTGAGACCTTGGAGACTACCTTTCTGTGCCATTGAGTTGGCATGCGTTTGGTGGTGTGGCATATGTGGCCCATGGCAAGTGATGTTGTGGATGTTACAGGCGTTGATGTGCAGCAGGTGATGTGATGGTGTTGCAACATTGGAATTGCATGCATGAAACCGGTTGGGCTGTACATAGCCGCAAGGAGGTTGTGGATGTGGACGCCATGTCAAGTGATGCATGTCCTGTACGTATGCTAAGCGAAGGGGGTTTGGTTCAACAGCTGCGTCATGCATTGGCAGATAAGTGTACAGACAACAGTTGCAGTGCGCCACAGCAACACAGACCGAGTGCAAATTCATTAAGGGACCCTTGTGTTACTGACTGCATGCTTCTACCTCAATGTGCCCAGCCAGTCTCTAGTTTCAGGTTCTTTCCCTATTTCTCGAGATTTTGGCACTTCTAGGAGGACTTTTTGATACCTCCCATACCTTAAGGGCTGAAATTTGTGAAGTATGTGGCTGGAATCAGGGGTTTCAAAACACTCCATACCACCTGGTTGCAGAGAGGGCATTCAAAATGCAGGTTTCAAAAAAAAAAAAACAACAAAGCGCAGAGAGGGGGTAGTTCGGGGGTGATGGCAAAAGAGCTGCCTAAGGGAGTGGGAGGGGACATCTCATGCAATTTTTGTGATCCCAAATGGATAGCTGGGCACATGAACAGAGGTTGGAATGCCACACCCAGTCACCAGGGCGAAAAATTTGTACGACAAGCCGCAGCAATCCTTTGCTACTTCATTACAGCATCAATTTTCTGCTCTTGGCTACTGCGCCATCATGCTTTCCATCATGGAAAATTCCTCTGGGAACCAGCTGATAAGCCCCGTTGACGATGAGACTGCAAGTCGAAATGAGAACGTGTGTGCCATGGGAGCAGGTTGAGGACACGAGTGAAAAAGCGTGCACTATATGCCATGCAGTGTCACATTGTTATCTGGACGTTTCCGTTTTCAATCGATTGTTATTGAACAGTTGGTGCATGTGTGCTTCTGCTTCAGTAGTTGTTTGCCAAAGGCCAAAGAATGGTGTGGGAGTAAACGTGAGGATTGTAGGGTGCATTTTTGGGGGGAATGAGATGGCATTCTTGTGTCTGGTGGGCTTTGCAACGGTGCACAAGGAAAGTTGCAATTGGCTCCATGTTGGGCTTGGGATTGGTTCTTTGTAAGATACCCTGCATGTGTTATGTTCTTTCATAATGGCCAAGGAAACTCACAGTGGGACCATGTTTCAGTTGCGCAGAATGATTCTTTGCGTGCCGAAGAGGCGAATTTGGGGCACAAGTGCCCAGTATGATACCAGAGGGGACATTGTGTTCTTCAGTACATTTGTACGTGAACCATTTGGCTTCGGCATCATTCGCATCTGCATTTCCTGTGATTTGTTCATTTGGCAATTTGAGAAGAATGGAGGGGAATGCGAATCAGTTGGATGTGCAAGCAGGACGCGGGGGGCGGTTAGGTATGAGTATTGTATTGTGAATATTGCACCCTAACAGTTAAGTTCCTGCACCCATGGGGACTCGGACCACAGTCGCAGGAAGCACGGCGACAAAACCAATGGGACCCCATGCCATAATGCATATCGCCCGAGCACTTACTCCAGAGCAAGCACTGAAATGCACAAAGAGGCCCTATGTCGCCTACGGTTGGTTCATTTTTTGAGGGTCTATTTTCTTTCCAATGGATTGCCAACACGGCCCATTTCATGAAGGGCTCAATTTCACTTCAAGCACCATCTTCAGATGCCGCTCAGATGTCGCAGTCTCACGAGATCTTTGAAGGAAAGAGCAGTCCGGGTTCTTTTGGATTCAACCCACACTTGGCCCCGATGCACAGGTTAAATACACCTTCGAATGGTGATAGTGGACCCGGAACTCCCATGGCCCACCGTTTTTTGTATAAGTCGTTGGCTGCACGCCCAGTGTCCGCCGACTCTGAATCGTCTTCGTTGTCAAGAGTCACAGACAATGCGGGGCTGCTTCAACACTTGTTGGCCAAAAAGGACAACCAAATCGTCACGAATATGAAGAGGGAGCAGTCAAATGTTGCACGGGCGAAGGTGAACCTCAAGAAGGCTCAGGACCAATTGATAGATATGGAAGGAGAACGAGATGCATTGCAGCAGCAGCTGGACATGCAGGCTTCTCTCCCTCTCTGCCTCTCCACGTGCTCCCTCCCACCCTCCCTGCCTCCTTCCATCCTTCCCTCGCTCCCTCGCCCCCTAGCTCCCTATTCTCCCCGCCAGCGTGGGTTGCAGACAGTGGGACCGTCTGTAGGGGGGTATGGGAAAGGAGGTATGCCCACCTGCAGACACTGAAGATAGCACGGGGCTGACCACCCCTGGTGCATGCATTTTGGGGTTCAGGAAGCTGTTGATCAATGACCACGCCCCAGGCGGCAGCACAGGCGTCATCCACCCGAATGCGCTGCTCAACACAGCACATCTCGAACAGCCACATCAGCGGGGACACTACGGGACTGACCATCTCAGCTGCGTCCCGAGCCACGCATAGCAAGGGAACGAGCTGGTCGGAGGGCGGCACAGGTCTGATCCACGCTGATGCGCCCTGTGTACCGCTCTTGCACTGGCACAAGAGCAAGGAGCACGGGCATGGTCCACTCAGATGCCCTTCTCTTTAGCGATAGGACAGCACGGGGCTGACCACTTCAGGTGCGTCAGTCGACAAGTGTGTGGCCATCACGGATATATGGGCGGGTGGAGCAGCTTGGTCAGCTCTGATGCGCGGGCTCGTGGACTTTGAGAACATCGTGGATGTGGTTGTGGATTGTGTCGCCCAACCACGGGTGGCAAGGACAGGGAAGGAGAGGAGTAACCAGTCTGTCGCCACACACACCCTGGGGCGGACGGCTAGCCACCAGCTATTTGGCCCTCAATCCACCAATCCACCAACCCACTCCCTCCCTCCTTCCCTCCCTTCCTCCATCCCTATCTCGCTCAGGAGCAGCAGATGGATGAGATGGCATTGCTGCTGAAGACTACTCTGCTTCAGATAAGTTCTCTTGGGTTGTCCCAGGACGCCGACATGCACATGAAGGTCCTCATGCAGCGCTCGGACAACTTTGAGAAGGGCAGAGGGGCCCTAACCCCCTCCAAACGGACGCGCCGGAAAGGTGCCGTCCGAAAGAAAATGCGCAATCTAAAGACAGAGTTCAGAGAGCTCGCCAAGGCCCTGGACGAGGGCATGGAGGGCATATCTCAGCAGCTGCAACAGAGTCTTGCGGAAGTGACACAGATGGGGACCGCCGGGGTTGGTGCAGGCCAGTGTGTGAAGCTCCATGTGTCCCGGGACTGCATCACGAAGCTGGAAAGCGCATTGGAAGGTGTGGCCAAAGTGCTGCCTGGGCAACCCACAGTACTTCCAGCGTTCAATCAGTTTGACCCGATCGTGGATCACTGGATGCAGCAGGTCACGCCGATCCTTGCGTCCTCGGTCTCTGAACCCGCCAGCGGCAGCTACGAAGCGCCCTCCGCCGGCGAATACGCCGAGGAACGGGGGTCGGCGCACGCAGTGCAAGCCCTGCCGCCGCGCCACTCCGCCACGCCACCTCCGCCTGCGGGAGACATGCAACTGGTGGATGAATTGCGCAGCCGGATTCAGAGGCTGGAAGAAGAGAACCGGCGACTGCAGGAGGCTCTGACGAATGCCGCAGCCCCGCAAATTCAAATTCAGACGCCAGCAATCCCGGACACTGCGACCAATGCAAAGCGAGAAAAGGCCGCCCCCAGGCCCCAGCGTGAGCTTCATAGTGAGGCCTTGATGCCACCCATGGTGGAGATGGAAGCGGCATCCGCAATGACAACGACAACGGTGGTGGTCTGCAAAAACTGCGGCGCTTCGAAAATTGTAGCCCTGCCGCAGGCTTCAGGAGCCACGGCACAAGTCGTCGATGCTATGGCCAAGCTCAAGCAGATCAGCGAAGCTCTGGCTGATGAGAAGGCGGAGCTGGAGGAGCTTGTGGAGGCGGTGGCGGAGGCGGTGGCGGACTCCATCGAGGGCGATGAAAACAGCTCCCCGGGCCGACCAACCGACGGATCAGTTGGTGAGCGCCGCAACATGAGTAGCCCGACCAGGCAGAAGAAACTGCCTCGCGGTGAGCAGCGCGCCAGAGACGCACTCTTGGCATGGAAGCAGAAGCAATTTGCTATTTATCAACGGCGGCAGAGGATGCTGCGGGACACATTCTACGCACTGAATTGCTTCCTGGTGCCTTCCATTGAGGATGGGGAGTGGCACAGGGTCACTTTCCCCGAGTCCACATCCACAGACTTTCCCATGTCCACCAGCTTTATCACGGAATTCGCCGTGCCAGCGCCGAGGCCTGCTCCAGTGCGGCACGGGTCCCCACCGCAGAATGCACACCTGATGTCGTTGCTCCCGGCAAACGGTGGTCCCCCGGTTCCGCCCCAAGGCATTGAGGGAGTCCCTGCCCCGCGATGCATCTACAACGTGTCGTCTCTGAATCCCAACGCCGGGGGCGGTGTAGTGGCCCCAATCCCGGGATTTGCCATCCCAAATCTGGAAGAGGCAGGGCTCCTGAGGTCGCATACCTCCCTCGGCAGCCCGCGCCCCTTTGCCCCCGACGGAGGCCCTGGCGATGAGGGCCCCGCGCCCCCCCCCGCAGGGGCCCTCAATCCGCCTGTCAATTCGCAGATACGCTTGACCCTAGCGGACGACCCGACCCGACGGAACACGCACCCCAAAACACACGACACCAGAGCCCCGACGGGGCGTATCGCGGCAGAACCGAGGCCTCAGGGACGCAGCTTTCTGGGCGGGGTCACGGGCGCAGGCCGGAAGCCGCACTGGCAGCCGCTGATCCAGACGTTGGAGACGGCCGACATCAATCGCAGTGGACCCGCACTGTCGCGGCGGTGTCACCTCCATGATCGCCTCGAGGCGCCAGACGTGGGCCCCGTGGAGACTTTTGCAACTGAGCCCCAGCCGTCGCAGAGCCTACACACACCTGCGCCCAAGTGCCCGCTTGACCCCCGTCCAGACTCCACCGTGGCGGCGTCCCCCCGGGCACACCCCACGATCGTGGGTGCGAAGGTGCCCACCGTCACGCTGCAGCTGAACGGCCTGAGTAGTCCCAACAGCCGCGCAGGCCGGTACATGGGGAACCGCATGCTGAGTACCCGGGCCAGGCTGATGCCGCTTTTCGATGGCGCCGACATGTGATTGAGGCAAATGAATGCGGCCAGACATAGCACCAGCCCCGTTGGTTCGTTGGGGATCAGTCGCGGACCATGTGGCACTCCGTAATCTCCGCTGTTCTTGCACCTGGAACTCAGCAACCAGCTGCGTACCGGGTCAGGCTCAGTAGGACCCAGTAGGACCTGTTCGGATCCCGCCTGACGTGGCGGATGCTCGTGGCAAGACGGAACGAGGCACTTGAAGCGGCTCAGCTGCGGCGCTTGCCTCCACAGGTTGGCCTTTGAATGGCATGCACCTTCGGGGCATTGCAAGGGAACAAGGGTTTTTGTTTTATTAATTTTTTGAAAAAGCCCGTGGATTCCAAACGCCATCGCTCAGCCCACAACCATCGCCGCTTCGCCCGCAACCACCGCCGCTTAGCCTGCAATGGCCGTCGGTGAGCATTTGACCGCCGTCGGTTGGCCTCTGAGCAGATCGATTTGTCAGACCGCCACCTTCTGTCTCTGTACATTTCCACTGGCATGTGGCGTAAGGTCTGATGTACACAGGGCGGACAGATTGGGGTGCAACAAACACTTGGTCGGACACTGTAGACTTTTGCCTTTCGGAGCTACAGTCCAAGTCAGTGTACAAGCGATCAAGATCGGAATTCTGTTATAGGAAGGCACAAATGCGCTTTCTTTACCAAATATTGAATTTGAATGAGTCCCTATGGTCAGCCTATGAGTGTGCCTTCAAAAGGGCGCACTTGCGCCGTTTCCGCGAATAGGTGCACAGACCAGGCCATTGCTTAGTGGTAAAAACAACCCACCCGCGTGTGTGTTGGGGGGGGGGGGGGTTTCGGGGGCCAAAACAAAATTTGTGTACCTACAATCGGCCTCCAATTTGGGGGGCATTTTGTTCCTGAGGCAAATTTTGTGCTCCGTCACATGATGGTGCCTCTCATTCACCTAGCCCTGCATGCTCCGTTCCTCATGTCCCCTCCTCTTCCTCACCCCCCGCTATCAGCCAAAACAGGTCACGCGGCTCAGCTGTCAAAGCACCTTGCGCCTGACCAGGAGGTACCAATGTCGAGTCTCAGAGGCGGCATGAGTAATAACGCAAAGCTTTCTGAGCCGCGAGGCGCCCTCGATGCCCCCGCGAGCCGGAAGAGACTAATAATTGCCCACCGGTGCCCCTCTACTTCTACCGCTACTGTCAGCACACTACTGACCCGTGCCTTCGAGGGAGGCGGCCAGCCACCACAGGCACACTTATCCTGTGGCTTGCTGCCACCACCACTGTCGCGGCTCTACTCTGGGGAGGGGCTTCTCTCCGTTTCACTCAGCGCATTGGAGCCCTCATCTTTTCATTCTTCCATCTTTTCATCCGCTGCCGTTGCCTCCTCCATTTATCTCCCGTGTTGACAATTTCCAGCTCCTCTTTGTTATGTTGGGCCCTGGCCTTACAAGCCCCTCCAACCATTGGTCCATCCTGTTGTTGGTGCCAGAACATGCACCAATTTCCGTGTGTCTCTCTTTCTGAGGCCCCTTGCTCCAGTTGCTTCACGTTTTCTCGCACACCACTTTCAACTCTTGGGCTTTCTTCTTGGCGCCGAAACTTGCAACGGCTTCCGAATCTGTAAAAGCGATACGAAGGAAAAGGAAGGAGAGATCGAAGGACGGGGATGGCTCAAGAGGATTTTCCATGGCCGCCCATGAGTGTCAGCGTGAAACAAGAAGGTCATTGTCCCATCATCCCGGTGTCCAGGATTTTCAAATTTTCCGGTAAGATGTGCCAAAGATGTGTCTTTCAAAGCCAGTGCACTCATGTGGTCAGAAGTGAATGTTTTAAGAGTTTCGATAGGGCTGCTAAAATGACAAGGGTACCCCCACAAGAAATCTGCTTCTTGCAGGATGCCTCCCTGTGTGGCAGTTGCACCGTGATTTCTGACTGCGTTCTCCGTTCCAACAGCACACTGGGCCTCTGCTGGGCATGAGTTTTGTCCGTCTGTGCTCCACCTCTGGCACTTCCTCTGGATGCCAGTCTTTTGCCCTGCCCCATTCCCTTCCCCGCTCCCACTTTATTGTATTCTAGGGCTTTTGCTTGTTTCCATTAATTGCTGATCAGGAGGACCCCAACCTCCAGGGGAGAGCTTGGCGCTGGTCTCCGCCCTGCGGAGACGCTGTCAAGGCTGGTTCACCACTCTTTGTGGCGGACACCCCCTGTTCAGGTGCCGGGTTCGTGGGACTGGTCTTTTGGTCTCCCCCCCCCCCCCCCCAAGGCTGGCCTCTTCTCCCTCTCCGGCCGGTTTGGCCTTCCACAAGCACAAGGAACGTATTCCAGGCAGAGCAATGTTTCCTGGCGTTATTGCGTTATTATTGAGTGGTGCTCGCCACAGCACCACATCCCAAGGACCTGAATGGGAGACCCCCACACCCAAGGAGCAAAGCGGAAGGGCGATTGGGAGTCCCGCACGCCTGTGGCCTAGGCCAAGAGTGATTGGGAGTCCCGCATACCCCACAAGCCACTGTGCAGGCATCCTGCTCTGCCAGGCACCACCTCCACTCCACTCCCTCCAGCACTGAAACCACCCTTAGCCTGTCTCCATACGTCCGGTACCACTCTGATGACCGTCACATCCCTGGGAAGGGGGCAAGCACCCACGTGCAGCCACATGTATCCCCCCCCCCCCGACCCCTGTGCAAGCACCGCCCTTGCGCAAGCACCACTACCCGGTGAAACCGTCGTTTTCTGTCTGTTTGGTGGTGCTTGTGCAAGGGGGGGGGGGCTAAGTTTGTCTTTGCAGCCCCACTGGGCGGCCGGCCATAATCTGTTTCGGGGTGTGGGCGACACCAATGCATAATGGCCAGCCTTGATTGTGATGGATTCGGAACGATTCCCTTTGAACTTGTGTGACAACCAAGGCAGTGTTCCTGGCAGAGCACCTGATCCAGCGTGCTGGACTGATAATGACCAGTCACATTAAAATTGAGGGATCGATGCAGAAGAAACGAGGCGCTAAGGTTGCACCGCCACGCGGGTGCCCCGCCGGCCTGGGTGTGGGTTGGGTCGGTGGTTTGGTCAAGGGCTGCCCTCGTCCCCCCCTTTCTTTGGATTGTCGATTCCTGTCTGCTCGATTCGTCACTTTGGGGTACGCAGGTTGTTGTGACATGGCATTATCTCTGGTACCCCCCACGGATTGAGGAGCGTGTTCTTCCTATTCTCATCTGGATCTGGCTGCAGGCCCCAGCCAAACCCAAGCACCAACAGCGTGCCGACCCCCTCCCCCCCTCCCCTGGTACACCACCACCAGCACCCCAGTCAGGGATGCATCCCAAGGGGCACATTTGTCCACGGCCACATCGGTTCACAGGGTGCCTGGTGGGATCTCAGTGTCTGGTGGAAGAGCCATCCCGCGGGACCGCTGAACAGTGACCAGACTACCCAATAGTAGACCCAATATTGGATCGTTTCGAGATTGGTCAACAGTGTGTTGGCGCATCGATGTGCAGAAAGAAATTTCGGCTTGGCAACGTCATCCGCCTGTTGCCCCCTTTCCCCCTTTCAGGTAGGGGGAAGAAGAAGCGTGGAATCTGTTACAGAGGCAAATGGTACCTGAGTGCCCCAAAATATTAATATTGCAAGCAGTGCTCGCACCAGGAAAGCACAGAAACAGGATTCACAGGTCCTGGGGACAATCACCCCTCTAAGGCTGTAAAGAAGTTGCCGATTGGGAATGGCAACATTTGAAACTAATGATGTAATACCCGGCATGGAATCAGATGAGTAAACCTCCTCCAAAAAAAAAACAAAAAAAAAGACTTAGCTCTTAACTTGGGTACAGCCGGTGGCGGTCTTGGTGGGTATTCCTATTTTTTGGGATGGTTCCCAACTTTTTGCCCATCATGTTTCCTCCAGGAAAAATGGAGGTTTGATGGCTTGCACCCAAAGTGTTATGATTCTATCCTGTCCATCACCTGCCAGCTGAAAAACGCCAAGCCCCATCACCTCCTGTTTCCGTAAGTAGTTGGGGCATAAGAAGCAGAGGCAGGGAATTTGCATGTTGTTCCCCATCTTTGGCCCATTGCTTGTCAGGGTCTAAGGTGGTTCTTATCTCTGGCCCACTCCATGCAAAATCCCAGGCGGTTCTGATTGTTGGGGGATTTGTCAGTTTGGTTAGCCGGTTTAGCCCGGTTCTTGTTTTTCAGGGGGGTTTGCAGCTGTGAGACCCTCCAAACGATGTCCGAATCTCAGCATGATTTCCACAGCCCATTTATTTCTTCTGCTACCCTTTCTTCTAACTGTGTTGTATGTTGTCCCCTGCCGTCCACCCATGGCTTAGCCTCTTTGGCCACATCATGACCCGTGCCTCATGTTCAGGCTTTCCAGCCAGAAAGCATGCAGCACCCTTCAGCTTTGCCCACCGATTTCCTGTGTGCCTGCATCCCGTCAAACGGTTGGTACCTGAACCAGGGAATCCTGGATCTCAGTCTGGACCTTGTCTTTTTGCCAGCCACTCTTTCATATGCACGTGCCGTATTCGGATTTAGCACTCTCCGTAGGTGTCTAAGGGTTCCAGGAATAGGTCCGCTTTTTTTTGTTGACCAGGCTGTGTGGTAGTCCGAATGTGATGAAATGTGAGGGGCAGTAAATGAGATGCTAAGTGTCAGGGTGCATGATATCCCCACCCCCCACCCCCCCGGGGGTGAGTCTTTTGGTGTTTTTACTGGGAGGGGCAGAGGCACCAGAAAGCAGGGAGCTGCCCCCTCCCCCCTGTGCGCAAAGGCAGATATGATGATGATGGTCGCTGTCAGTCCACGGTTGATTGCTGTCAGCCAACCGTCAATCACCTCAATCACCGTCATTCCGGTCAACTGCCATCACTTCCCAGCTGATATCCAATCATTTCATGGACACTGGCTCCAAACATGGGTGAAGCAGTTGAGGACATTAAGGGACAGGAGTTCTTCTGTAAGAACAAAGGCTCCGCACCTAAGTCACAGTCCTCCCTTTGTACATATGTTCAGAGGTTTCTTTGATTTTTCAAGGGCCTTAGCATTGGGTGTACAGTAAAGCCACAACCATATTCAGCCTCCAGCCACAAACACGTCCAGTCCCTGGCCATAACAACTCCAGTCCTAGGCCATAGAGGGAGCGTTAGCGCACAGCGCGTGCACAGGGCAACTTTTTGGGCTATTTCCGATCCCTACCCCTGTGGAACCCAAACTTTATGTTTTGACCCTTGTTCAGAGTTTACTGGTTTTCAGGCATGGTGAGCAGTGCAGGACTGTCCGAAGAATTGACTGTGACTGTAGCAGTGCTGTGCATGCCAGGCAGGGTGTCGAAACAAAACCCTAAGAAGGCAGCGGTTATGTAGCCAATCCGCCCATTTTGGGCCCCCAAGAAGGCAAGGGTTAGGTAGCTAGGTCCGATTTTGTCCCTGTGGGTCCTAGGGCGCCAACCCGGTGGCCTATGGGTACCACGTTTGCTTCCTCTACACTTTGGTGCATTTGAAGGGGTTAGTCCAATCAAAAGCAGCCTGAAGGCAGGTCCTCGTATTCCGACGGCAGCCTCCAAACGGTGGAAATCGCGGGCTCCGAGTAACAAGCCGCAGGAGCTGCGGTGACAAAAGGACCCCTACGCATTTTGGCCTGGGTCATGGGTCCGCAGCAGTCATACAAAGCCGAAATGTACGGCGTGACCATCGGGACGGCGACAAGCAGTACATCGACAACATGGCTGTGACCAAATGTGCCGACAAACGACCCACACGGGTGTGCTCTTATTCCGACGTCTGCCACAAGGTGTGTGATCACACGCAACACAAGCGAGTCATCATGGAGTAGATCCCCAGTCACCGTCAAGAACCCAGGCAAGAGGCAGCGGTTGGTGTACCCAGGGGCTTCATACGGTAATGGTGAATTCGGGGACTCAATTTGCGAAAGTCATCATAACAGTAGCTCGCTGGGTGCACGCAGGGCAAACACTCCCCCATAACCACACCCAGTGTCCAACCACAACCATATTCAGTCCCCAGCCACTGTAGTGTGCCGTTTATGTTCTTTTGGACCCGGGGGCATCCCAAGATGCTACCTATTGGGGTCTCTGATGAGCATTTGGAGGTGCTGCATCTTTGACTTTGAGCAATGCTGTGTCTTTTCTGCGGCCGTGGTACCATATTTTGGTGTCTGTTGTGAATTTTTTGACGTGCTGCATATCTTAGTTTTTCACTTTCTGCAATGCCATGTCTTTTCTGCAACCTCTTCCTAAGAATATCAAAGGGATTGGGGGTAATGCCAGTGTCATGTTCATTCATCTCTATCTGATTGGAGGAGAAGCTGCACAAATGTCAGCATGGCATTTTTGGGGTGCCGATGGTGCATGCCACATCTTTTCCCTGCTTTGCACGTTCGTGCTTGCTCAAATCATGAATAAACACCCAATTCCACCCCAATTTTGTTGGCTATTTGTTGGCTCGGAGGGGTAAACTCATGTGTTGTTATGCAAAGACGTGAAAATTCTGTGGTTGGGTAGTGGTATGGAAGGGTACACCTCCCCCAAGATCAGATCAAACCCCCTGCCCCCCCCCCCCCCGCCCCGGGGGTTTTTCCCAGATCTGGGGGGGCGGGGGGGATTGTGACCAGGTGACGTGGGGTGTTTTGGTCCACAGTGAGGGGACTTTTATGTGCAATTTTTTGTGGGGGGGGGGGCATTTTTACAAGTAGTGGACGGTATGTGCAACCCTGAACTGGTTCTCGGGTAGCAGGTTGCCAATTGCCCACGTATTGTGCTGTACATCATATTTGCCAAGTGTGAAGTTGCAACAACAATTTTTGTGCGTATGTGCATGATTTCACGGCATTTTTGAATGTACCAAAGCAGATCGCAACCTGCCAATGCTAGTTGATGTTATTGTTGGTTGTTTTTGCGTGCTTCGCTCAGCAACGGGCTTCTCCAAAACCAACAAATTTCTGCACCAAGTCACCAAAACACAGCAATCAGAATTCAAACACAAAAAATGCCGCACACGACAAATATACAAAGCACAGCTCCAACATATATCCCAGGTGTTCCATTAGTTGCAGCTCTTGACATGTCGCTAGGTGATGAAGCTATACCACATGGACCAGGTATGTAAATGTCAAGACACGAGATATGATTTTAAACAGAGAATGTGTATTCGTGAGTTATGGCGAATAAACATGAACAGATATGTATATTTAATGTGTAAATAAACTTGAGTTGGTTTGAGATCTACAGCAATTGTCGTAAACAATGTAGTCTCGAGTTGCAAATGCGAGGCCTGCATGCACGCATCATTCCGAAACTTTTGGGGGATGCGAGTTGCGAGCGGACCGGACAAATGCTTTACCGAGCGAATGACCAAGCACCATTAGGCACTGCATTACACAGCACGGCATCATTTAGAATTGCACAGCACCATTCAGCACTGCACGGCATATCACAACACAACTAGGCACCGAACGGCACAACATAGCACCGTTCGGCACCGCACAACACAACACCGGACAATTTAGCGCGGCATATCACGGCACAACACTACACCATTGGACATTGCATGGCACAACACAACATAGCACGCCATTTGGCACTGAAATGCGCAACGGCTGTTTGCTTTGCAAACTTGGGATTCATGTCATGCATATTTTATTTCATGGTTCAAACTTGTTTTTAATATTTGCCCAAGGGCTACCACAAGTGTCTGACAATATGTAATTTGGAGATTACATAGAGGCAAGTGTTCATGATGTTCTGAGAGAGAACACATGTGCCACGGACTGAGACAGAACAAGGGTACGAATCAACAAATCTCTCAGACAATTGGGCAAAACAAATCTAAGTGGCTAGGCTGCTTTGCAGGGGCTGTAGGTTTCCATGGATCCGAAGAGCAATTTGTGTAATGCATAATTGGATACACCGTAACGGAAAAGGTCGCACTGAATGTCGGATCAAGAACCTTTGAGAGGATGTCACAGGACCTGAAGCGGAACCCTCCTGCGACCGATCCGGCTCTGATGGCTCTGCTTCAAGGACAGGCAGATTTGATTGAATCACTAACAGAGAAGGTAAACCGACTGGCGGAAGCCCCGGAAAAACAAAATGATAAAATTCCCTTTTTGTCACTTAACGAGCTTCACAAACTGTCGGGTGTATGGAACCATCCACAATGGGTAACCAGAACGATTTACATCTCAAGTGCCCCATCGTCAGGGAGCCACTCCCACTCGACAGGATGCAAATGACCCATCATGGGAACGACGAATCTTAGAAGCTTCTCCTGCTTACCCTGACCGAGGAACAGCGGAAGGATGAGACCATCTGGACCGAGATTGTGGCAGCCACGGGAGATACACCCATAGGAAGAGATTTGTCTACACAGCCGAGGCCCCGGGAGATACATACGGCAGCGACTCAAATTGTGGAGGCGTTGTGGATCTAGGCACACTCCTCGATTTACTACTGCAAAACCAATACGAGTCCGAATCTTCGTGAACAAAGCAGGCCTCGTCCAAGCCTGACTTCACATCTGGCTCTACTTCCGCAGGAGCACGTCTGAAAAGGGTACTGAAAAACGATTTAAAATTGTTGATGGGGTCAAATTTTTTGATGTGCATCCTGGAGAGTGGATGAGATCTGATTCTTCGCCGGTGGGGCCCTGTAAAAGGTGTCAACATCACGGTTTTATCGAGAAGCACTGGGTGTGGATGTGCCCCAAGTTGGAGTGACGGGATACCCTAGTCCCGCCATCGATACCAAGGTCTACAGAGCGAGTAAGAAAAAGTGTACTTCCATGCCTAGGGGTAAGCTTCAGTTGTGTTACAGATGCTTAGAGGCATATCACATTTTTATCGTAGTATTGGCCTAACCAAAATGAGAATAATGCATTTTGACCTATAAAATCAAAGAGTAATCATTGGATGTTGTAAAGACTCCTTACCCCCCAACTATTTTGACATAAACACCTTTTTTAGGATCGACTGAGGCACTGCTTTGGTTCAGAGCCTATACATTTGTCTATATTTTTCCATGAATGCGTAGGACTGAGGACTCAGGAGAAATACTAGTGCGAGCTAAGTAGCAAACTTGCACTGCGCATGACTCCTTTGTCGAGCCCCTACCCTGAGGTTTTTCAGTGATGGCTTCCGGTTTTGGAAGTTAAGCCTAATTGAAGCTCTCGGTACTAAGGTGGGAGACCACCTGACGATGTACTGAGTAGTGAGTCGCAAAGTGATACCATGAAATGTCACAGTCGCGGAGAAAAATGTTGACTCCGTGAGGACCTGCCAATGGGTACGGGAACAAACAAACAACGACGATCACACAATGGACGGAGAAAGTGAGGCCTCAGGGGAAATACCGGTACGGACTAAGTTGCAAACCTGCACTGCGCATGACTCCTTTGTCCAGCCGCTACCCTGAAGTTGTTCTGCGATGGCTCGCGGTTTCGGAAGTTAAGCCTAATTTGAAGCTCTCGATACTAAGGTGGGAGACCACCTGACGATGTAGTGAGTCGCAAAGTGATACCATGCGGTAGCTATCCTAGTGGTGTGCACCCTAGGGGGCTGGGGTGCCTCTTTTTGAGAGGTCCTGTGTTCAATACCAAGTCAGCCTAGCTAAGCAGGATGATCCCATGTGACATGGCAGTGACCTCATTGCCACATGCCATGCCACCTCAGCACCTATGGGACCTGAAACAAAAGAGTGCACATCTCTAGATGGCACTATAAAAGAGAGAGTGCCCATGAGGGCAGATTTCTAATTAGATTAGATTGTTTTCTAGATATCTTTTCTAATCTGCAGTCAATGTTAGATTGCTTTGTTGTAAATACATTGTATATCTCTTCTTTTGTAACTGCAGCCCTTCATGTGTGCAGTTTAAGATCCTGTTGTGCACTGCTTGGACTATTGGGACTGGCTTTTCCATTTCATTTCTCAAAAACACAATCAAAACAACACGAGCAAGTGGAATCTAGCAGGCAGCACGATACAAGCAGGAGGAGCACATCAACAAACACATCTACAACCTCATGAATGAAAGCAGATTAAACTTTCTGGTAGCAGAGACAACCCATTTTTGCATACCTGCAACCCCGTGCAGTACAACCAGTATGCCGAGATTGATCACTTGTGAAGGACAGAAGAATATACGATGAACACCAAGGACACTGCCGCGACGAGAGCGCCCTCAATGGCACCAGCCAAGCCGGCGCCGAAGCCCAAATATGCTGGTGAACCTGGACCTGAGGACCCTGTACCTTCAATGCCCTTAAGCGGGCTCAAAGATGACTCGTTTGGAAGCTTGGGAGCTGCCTTCAGTGAATTGCGTGTAAGGACACTTGAAGGTAAGGATGAGGAGAAGGAGACAGGGAAAGGAGGAGTCAAAGACGGCCGCGAAGGCGAGCATGAACGATCAAAAGATGTACTCTCCGGCGAGACGCCCTCCGAGAGCGTGCCCAGGTGCGACCGAACACCGTGCAACATTCTTTCCTACAGCCACCACGCTCCCAGCTACACACCCAGTAGCATCCTCTCCTACAACCACTACACATGTGGCTGAGGGTACGGGTTTTACTAGCGTGCCTGACCCCACCCATGGAGTGGATCCATTTCCGACAGTGCCACCTATGGCACATTCAGTCAGCAAACCTGTGGCATCTGGCTGTTCTTACGTTGGTATTCATGAGCCGACCCCATATTACGACCCTGATGCATTTCGTAGAGCCCCTATTGGCGTGCCCCTTCCAACGATGCCTGTCTATACCATGCCGGAGCATGGCTTTACTTCCCTGAGCGCTCTACGGGGCCCTGAGTCTTGTGGAGGAAGGAGCAGGGGGTCTGGGACATCCTCTTACACGTTCTTGATTCGTTTTGAGACAAAGAAAGCTCTCAGTGGTGTTACTGCTAACTTGGTTGGTGACCTCACCCAAGAAATCAGGGCCAAGCTGGAGCCCCTGTTACCACCCCAAGGGTCACCTATGACCGTTGGAGCTGACTTCACCACATACTGAGTTAAGCAGAATACAAACATTTACCACCAATGTTACCCTCTTTGTTGCTCTCACAAGATGAATACTAAATGACATAGGATGTTGAGTCTATTTACCCATGTAGTGTTTTGTCACGAAATGCGGCATGTTTGTATTCCAGTGTTACCATAATGAGCTGCGAGGGCCAACAGTGCTGGTTCAGCGGTCAGATGGCATTCGGATTATAGCTCTGTGAACCATCGATTATCAAGCTGCGCTAAGTGACAGTCTTGGGTCTTCAACTCAAGGGGCCGTTCTTGATTTACTTTTGGTTCCTTGTAGTTTCTCAGTTATTGGCGGCCGTTACAAGCCTGATGCACGCATCTTTGAGAATGGCCGGAGTCCGCTTCTTTCAAGGCTTGGCCCCGATATCCCGTCTTTTTACCTCACCGGGTTATTTTGCAAACCCAAACACACAGAATAACTACAGAGGTTGATCTTGCGTCATAGAGTGCGAATTGTGCTGTGTACACACAGCCCTCTTTCTGTCATGACAGGTTTTTATGTTCCCTGTTTGTTGGTGATTGAATCCCCAGCATTCCTAATGTCAAAATGACACCCTTCATCCATGTAGGCTAAAAACAAACACCCTCGAAGAAAGGCTTTTTGAACGCTTTGTTTAGGACAACAAGCAACAAAGGCAAGTAGCACAATGAAAATTCTATAAACATGAAATCTTGGGTTCATGGTGATCAAGTCCGCTGAATCTTAAGTTTTGCCAATTTCTTACGGATGGCTGAAAAGTCTGAGCGCCAGCTGTTGAACTTCGAATTAACTCAACATCCAGGTTGGGTTGGGTTGGGTTGTGTGGTCGTGTGGATGCATCCAGGTTTGAAAAGTGGCGGATACCTACACGATGGGCATTTGGTTTCAAGGCTTGATGCGATGCAAGTGCGACATGGGCGCTGCAATACAGTCATATTGCAATCCTGAACTGCTTTCTGTCGCAGCAGCACCCATAAGTACTCCCTCAAAACCAGTGGCGGTCCAGATGGAAAGATTTGCGTGTCTCATAACCATGGGTGTAGAAGGAACGTTTGCCACGGGATGCATGTGACAAGACGTTTGCACACACCCAAAGAAAATTTAAGAGAGCCAACGTCACAACAGGATACAGTATTCGAAACACAAGCGCCCACATTGTACTGTGCAGCCACGCTTGAGAAATTGCCGAACACGTGCAGCACCCTTTTGCCTTTTGCTTTCACCTGTTTGTGGTTTTATGCTGCAAAAGTCCTCAGTGGGTGCAGTGGTGGTCAACCAACGCGATGTAACTCATCGATACAAGTGCTCATTGTTCCCCGGTCCCAGATGCTGCTGCACATCACTATTACGTTGGTTGATGCCAGTCGAGCAACCGAGTAAGGCTTGAATCTTCAGTCGCGGGGGTGTGGCAAGGGCCTAGCAATTTCGACCGCATGCAGGCTCCATGCCGCAATCTCCACGCAACTTCAGACTGTCGTTTTTTCGTATTGTACACCGTTTGTGTTGGGACTCCTCCTTTAGGCGTGCGCCATGTCATTCTCGTTGTTCACAAACAAGCAAATTGATGAGATAAAGTCTCCAGGTTCGTCAATCATTTTCGACTCCGCCACTTCGTCGTCAATCATTTTCGATTCCGGCCACCTCGTGGCGCAAAGTGGTGTATCTGTGTACGCTGTTTTACCTGCATTTAGGTTCACCGGTTAGTAGAGGGAAAGAAAATGTTGCCCCCATGCCCAACAACAGCGATTGTCGACCAAGCCATCTCGACGCGATCCGGTTGAGCTTCTCCTCGGTGGACAGCTCCCCGAAGAAACTGTCTGTGTTTGAGACGCCACAAATTCCTCTCAAGACCTCTCAAGGTGTCAAGGCCAATTTTTTCAATGTTTCGCGCTGGTTGCTCGACGTGTCCTGACATCAGCTCTTGCTTGAGTGGTGTGCTTCTTCCGTGAAAGACGTGCGATTTAAATGTCGCGTGGTACTACGACAACGGCGTGTCAACAGTGCCTTGTTTACCTCTGTTCTCGGTGTTACTCAGCGGCCGGGAACTCAACCGAATCCCAGCCACCGTATGCGAGAAGTGGATCCGCCGAGTTGACGTTTGGAAACGTCGTTGAAATCGATTCCTCTCCGGGTGTGCCCAAGGCCCTTTGACCCTTCGTCTTTGCCGTGTCCATAAAGTTTGCGGCATACGAAACCCTTCATGTTTCTGGCGCACAACCACCTCCCCATTTGCATACAACACCCTGATATCGAGGTTCTTGTAGATTCCTTCCGTTCATAAACGACAACTTTCATTTGACACCGAGTGCAGGTGCTCAACCTGAAGGCGTCCATGTATTCTCGACCTCGACTCTGCAGAAGTGTGCAAATCGCCAAATTCTCCAACATTGCCGTCGTGTATCCCGTATGATGTGGACAGTGATGCCAGTTGCCCGCAGGAAAGTGCAGAACCAGGTCGCGCAACCCACGTCAAGCCGGACATGGCATCTTCTTCTGTTGAGCATCTCCAGTGCCACCCCGATCCTTGCGGAAGCGAGTCTTCGAGCTCCAACAACTGGCAGAAAAATCTGTTTCAACTGGCGTGCAATGTTGTGACACCGTTGAAGAACGCAATTGTGCCAGTGAGCAACAACAACAGTGGCCCACCAGTTATAAACGTCCCACCGAGGGCTTCAAGTGAGCACAACGACGCCCAGGACGACGTTCACGAAATGTCTTGGTCGACCGGCACGCCGTCGCAAAGAACAATGGGCCCAGCCCCGTCGCCGAGCCCAGGGGCCCATCAAGTCCCAGGTGTTGTGCATTTTCTTTGGTGCGCCGTATCATTTCGATGTTTTTCTTCCTTTATTTATGGTTTTTGCCTCCCTGATTATCTTTCTTTGCATTTTTGTGATAGAGTCACCACCAGCAACGAACGCGCACGAAGAACCACGGAGGAACAGCCGGCGATTGAGGTTTCAGCTTTTTGTAGTCCCAGGGTGACGTGGGATGTTGGGTTGCAACCGGCTTGCGAAGGCGAAGCGGCGGGCGAACGTCGTCGCATTGTATTGTGCTGCACAGCAAGCGGCTGAGCACTGCGAAGCTCTCGTCGAAAGAGGCCGATTTCCAGTTGGTCGACGGGAAGTACAAGTTGTACGTGTCAGACAAAGATCGAGGTATGCGAGGACTTTAGCTGAACGCCTCGGGCACCGACAGTCGAATGCGACCCCACTTGTTCAGTCACGCAATCACATTCAAATTCCATTCTTTTGGGGGGTGCGCCCAAAGGAGGGTACAGGGTTCATCAGTCTCCCTGGAAAACACATTGTACCCCTGAATTGGCTGTGGACCACACACGTCCAGCTGTCAGGGGCTGTTGAAGTGCTCGCTTTTTTCACCCCATCACCTGGACGCTGTCGTGCCCGTGTGACCACCCCACCTCGCTGACCTTTGTCGCCCCTGGATTTGGCTTCCGCATGTCACCCGATGCCTCCGGCTTCTTTTTGTACTGTCGGATGCCCACTTGCGTGGCAATCAAGTTTGCCTTGTGGAGGCTATACACCAACCTCGTCGGGTCATCAACTGTGAAGTTGATCCCCTCCCCTATGAGCAACCGGCACCCAACACCTCTCCTCCGGTACACTTGAGGCCACCACTCTTATTTGGTAGAATTGGTCCGGTCCCAATAACTACATGTTGGTTCTTGAGTCTGCGCAGTCGGATGTCCACCCTCTCCTTCTTTTTTCCGCGAGCATCTTGTCCCCTTGGATGGCGCGCATGTTGTGCGTGTGCAACCTGAACTTCTCCTGAGACGTGAGGCGACGCGCCCTCTGTGCCCTTGCTCCCAGTGGCGGTGCTCCCAGGGGGGGGGGGGGGTTACTGGGCGCCGCTGACGCGCAAACGGCACACCATGCCACATTCAGCACAGCCCCAACACACCAAATACTGGGCTCCGCGAACGCGGAAACGACACCAGCAAGAGCACCGGCTGCAGCGGCCGACAGAAAGCAGCAACCCGACGCAACTTGCGAAGGGAAGAACGGGTGACTGTCCAGGGCCCCGTAAAGGAACAACAACCAGACGGAATGTCATACAGGGGGTTGGAAGCCGTCTATCCTGGGGGGGGGGACAACGAAATCCAAACCCATTGGCGTGCTGATGCCACTTTGCAGAAGTGGGTTGGGAGGCCTACCAGAAAGGCATTGAAATGAGGGTGATCACCTGCTGCCATTTTCTTTCTGCAGCGCAGCCATTTTATTTGAAGGCAGCCACGTTTGATCGATTGTATGATTACCAAAAACAAGGTACGCGTGTATCAGTATGTGTGGTGCGTTGTGTAGCATGTGCACAGTGTGGTGTGTTTTGTGTGATGGAAATTGTCGGCTTTTACTGCTTGGTGCCCCTTCATCTGTCCTGCAATCATGCAGCAGTCACCTGCAGAGCAGCTCGTTCCTCAGTGCTGGGGGCGCATTGAGCCCGGCGTCACCACCAGAAAAACCTTTGGCTGCACCTCTCTACATCTACACTTACGTGCCTCCTCCCTCGCTGGTGAGGACATTGTTGTTGGTGGGTATGGACTGCTACATGGCCACATCGGCCCCACTCCTCAAGTGAAGCCTCAGCAGCGTACCAGATATCCCATACATCAGCGCAGCTGATTAGCGGACCCGTTCATGCAACGTTGCCTCCGTACAGGGGGCGCACCAAGGTGCCACAATTGTGAATCGTTCGCTCTTTTTACAGGTGTGCGCTGGTTGTGGAATCGGTATTGTGCCGGTGCCGGAGGATTACTGGGGGTATGTGCTTTTCTACAGGGTTCTTTGCATCGAGGGAGCCCACGTTCGCTTGTCCATGTGTCATGTTGGATTTGCTGCCAGCACATCATCGGCATCGCTCCCGTTGTACATGCTCAGGACGACATGGGTCTTGGCAAGACAGTTCAGATTGTGACGTTCTTGGACGGGTGTGTTCACTGATGTATCTGTTTTCGGGCAGAGGGCATTTTTGAAGTTGCGAACGGTAGAGGAGAGGCTATCAAATGTGATGATCTTCATGGTGCATCATTGCTCGTTGCCTGTCTGAAATGCCCGCTCAACAATTGTGAACCCCGAAATGGAGAGGGCTGGTGGGCTGCCAGACCTATCCCCCTCCCAAAGTGACTCACCTTCCGCCCACCATGACGACGCACCCATTTCTCAGTGACCGATGAAATCTATTCTTTCATGCTCAAAGCTGAAACAAAATTTCCTTGTTGCTTTTGGCGTAGTTTCTGGTCACAATTATTTTCGGGACCAGCAGCGCAATTGACTGATCCAGCCCCCATTTTCATGTTCTCGTAACCCACATTTTCATGCTTCAGGAAAGAAGTGGATGCCCACTGTTTGGCACCCAAACACCTTTCTGACCTTTGACCCGGCAGAGGAAAGCATTGTCAAAATCCCCTCCGCGTACTGCTTTTCTGTGCCTCTCAGGATGTTCCATGCACAGCGGATCAAATATGCCCTCATTGTCATGCCAGTCTCACTGCTGGAGAACTGGTGTATGGAGTTTGAGAAGTGGTGTGTTTCTTTTGTCACGCGTAGAAAGGCTGTGTTGCAGTGCTGATAGATGGGGATGCACGGCACGGGGCAGGGAGTGCGGGATGTCGAGCAGGGTTGTACCAGACCGTGCAGGCAGAGCCCTCAGCCCCTTGTTCCCACCCCCCCCCCTCACCCACCAAACTAATCCCCATGCATTTCCCCGTCATTCCTCCCTTTGAATGAGAGGGTGTGTGTCATATGTTTGGTTCGGTATGCACTCCTGAAGGAGCTGGGCCCATGTGCCAGGTCTTTGCTGTGCAAATGCCCCATGCCCCGGTTGTGTGCTTTCAGACATTGGGATTGTGAAACTGGTGGTATTACCGTGAGGTACAGGGGTACTGGCTGTGGATCTGTGGGTTGTCCAAAGTGAGCCCCTGTCTACTTTGGAAGGGTGAAGTTGTGGGTTGGAAACAGTAGGTATGGGCTGTACATGGCTGTTCTGTGTGGTGAAAAGCCATGGACGCTTGGGAAGTGCAGAAAAATCAGAGCATGACACTGAAGTAATGGGAAACTCATCTACGGCCAGCCTGGAGATGGCCTTGGCGGCAGTACATTCTTCAAAGGCAAAGCTGAGAGATGTACTGACCTACGGTAGATTTGGGTGGGTGGGTGGGGCTTGAAGGCCCCGGCAAAACAAAAAGACACTGCAAAGACACAAGAAGAAGGCCAAAACAGCACCTGCCAAGACTCCAGACAAAAACTGAGGGCCTCAGTCCACTGAACCCACCGCTTCGTCCACATCAGGTACTAGGTACTGCAGTTCCCATGGGACCGGGTAGGTGCACATTTTTGGCCCATTTTTCGCCCTCGCAAGCCACCCCAATGCAGTCACAGGCCCCTGGCACTGCTGCTGTGAACCCCAAGCCTGCTGCTAAGAAGGCGCGCGCTTCTGGGCTACGCAAGCGCTGAATTTATTTGCATTATCTGTCAGTATGCGGACTGGCAGAAATTTCACCCTGAGGCGATATCTTTGAGCACCGCATCCGAGACGCAAGCAAACCTGGTTCGTGGATGGAATACACCCCCCGCCCGCCCGAGTGAAAGTATCCACCGGTTTTCCTTTGTATTTTTGGGTCACCCTGACACCCTCCGATCCCATCCTTCTTCTGCTGCAGGGCTCCCAAACTACTTGTGGAGCGGTTGCATGAAGTCAACGTGGACCGTCGACGCCGGATGCTGCGACAGTTGATGCTTTACGGGGGAGTATGCCTCACCAGTTACGGTGTGTCGCAATTTCAATTGGCCGCCCCCCCCAAAAATTGGCCAAGGGACGCCAATTTTCCGTTTCTCTTTTGTTTTAACAACGGTCCTGTCCTCTTCTCTTTTTCCCTGGCCCGCCAGCTATATTTTCTAAGCAGTTTTCTTTCTGGGTCCTGTCGGGTCGGCACCGGGACAGCCCCCGGTTTTATGGTTTTGTGGTACGAAAAACGCGTCCTGACGTGGCTGCACGTGTGCACTAGTATTCGATGTGCCCCCCCGTTTTGTTCCTGCTCAATGGGGCGGGGTCATGTTTTCCGTCCCTTTTTGTGCACATTCAAAGTTTTTCGGACGGAAGAGGGCCACGTCAAGCAAAGGGATAGTGGTCCCCATTTTTTTCTGCTGCGAAGGCCCCTGCAAATGCCGCCTGTCTCCGCGATGCGGTCTTGCAGGTCTGATCACCAGTAATGTCGATGTCTTTGAAGAAAGTGGAATCACTTGGGATTACGGTATGCGTCGCTGTTGTGTGTGACTAGTGTCATAGAGGTGGCGTTCAGTGCCGTTTGCGTGTTGAAACAAAACGTGTGCACGTGTGCGCCCGGTGCGTGCAAGGCCCCCAGGGCTTCGCGCAGAGCCCTGCACGCGCTGCTGTTTTTGGTCCAGTGATTCTGGACGAAGGCCACAAAATCAAGAACCCCTCTATCAAATTGTCCAAGAACGTCCGCAAGATCAAGTCCACGCACCGCGTGATTTTGTCCGGCACCCCAGTTCAGAATAATTTGACGGTATGCCGTGGGCGCAGATGGCCAACGTGGTGCTCGAAGGCGGCGATCCCCCGCTTCTCCCATGAAGGGAGAGGGTTAGCACGGCGCGCTCCTTTTTGACACATGGCCCAAACTTCAGCCCGCATCTGCCCCCACAAGGAGCCCCCTACCCCGTGTATTTGTGCAGGAGCTATGCGTGCCCCCACTGTCTTCTGTGTTTGTGCAGGAGTTGTGGTCATTGTTCGACTTCATCTGCAAGGGCAAATTGTTGGGGTCCCGAGTGGAATTCAAGACGTTGATTGCGGACAAGATTGTGCGTGTATGTGATCCACAGGGGCATTGCCTTTCCCCTCCTCAATATCCTGCCCCATGACACTCATTACAAAGGGCCACATGTCCAGTCGCACATTGGCATCCTCGGGTGCTCACCCAGTGCGGCAAAGGCAGCGGGGGGCCAGCGGAGCATATGGTCGGGGAGGTGAAAACGGGAGGGACGGCTGACAACCGCTGACGAATTTTCTCAGCGGAATGGAACTACTCTCTGGCCCATCAGAGGGTGCGCGCTTCAGCAAAACATGATGAAATGTATGCGCTGGGGTCACCGTCCGCATTCTGAAAGCCAGATACCCTGCCCGGACACAACAATTTCAGACTCGGGGCAATGGGTTCGAATTCTTTGCGCAGTGATGGGATGCGTACGTGCGAGCGTGCGTGCGTATGCGTTTGTAGGAGAGCAGTGCAAATATGCGGATTTACATGACACATGTATTTGAACACGGGAGCATACAAGCGGAGGGTCACCCGAGGATTTCTTGAAGATTTCTTGAGGGCGCGTGTGAGACAAGAAGTACCTTCCAGTCAGGGAACTCTAGAACCTCAGGTTGGCAGCTGGCAGTGACCCCTCGGCGTGTGGCATTTCATCGACGACGGTCATCGATTTACTGATCTGGCAGTTGTCTGCCTGCTGTTTTGCACTACGCAGACCTCCCAGTCCCGACGCCCCTGCCCATGCACAGCCTTCAGTCTTACCATGCTTTGTGCAAGGACGATTTCTGCCTCCGTCTCTCGCTCAGGGCAATGAGCGTTGTGCGTCGACGTACGACAAGATCCGTGCGGAGGAGATGGCACGCACACTGCGGGACTTGATCAAGCCATATTTCCTCCGACGAGAGAAGAAGGGGGTTTTTTTCAAAACGACTGCCAGGTTCTCTGTGACGCTGTGGCACACTGTGCTCATTCGTGTGTGTATCGGTGTGCATTCCCTCCAAGAGAAATTTGTGGGGGTGTTTTGGATGGAACAGGCGCCACCATTTGCGCACATGCACCCCGGTCTCGCCCCGTCCTCCGACCAGCGCTGGAGGTGAAAAAATACGCATTAGAATCAAGGGTTTTCAGCCCAGGCTGCACTCGAAACCAGAGGCCAACAAATACACAAGGGCACGCATAGGTGTGCGCAAATTAGTTGCCAGGGCACACCACTTTTGCCAGCATACAACAGAGTGCCGGGTGCTGTGTGTGTTTTCTTGCCCGTCTGGCCTAACCTCCCAAATTATTTGACCCGTGGCTCCCGCTGAGAGTCCGCTTGCTGCAAGGGACGGTAGGGATCAACAACAAGATACCCTTGGTACATGGCCCCAAAGCAAGTTTCTCAACAACCTCTCAAAATGCTCACGATTGTGGTATAGTTCGGGTAGGGGAGGCTGATGGAGTGTCATAGCCTGCGCTGTTGTTGCTTCGTATGCCAAGAAGCATTCAAAACTGATGGCCGCCTTTTTCATTTGACGCCATGCAACATTGTTGCAGCCGAGTGACAGCAGCCCCACTCTTGTGGTGTCCCATGTACTTGCTCAGTATCTGTAGAGGGTTGGCCTAATACATAGACCTGCTGCCACAGACGCACGTTGTTGGTGGACCCCAATTCACAGGGTAGATATTTAAATCCAACCTTTAAATCACAAACCTCCATCATTCTTCCGGGTGTATTTTTCTGGTTTCCATGGTGTGCTTGTGGTGCCAATGTGCTCATTGTGCTCTAATGCACCCTTCATTTCTGACAGCGAGAACAACCCCGCACATCCACTTCCTCAACTGGACACTGTGAAGTACGATTTTGTAGTCTGGTTGAAAATGACACCTGTACAGCTTGACATCTACAAAAAGTTCCTCACGACCAAGTTCTTCACCAGGGTGTGTGATTGGCAGTGTGTTGCGTGTGCTGCTTGTCGTGTGTGTCGTGTGCACTTTTTGGTGGTTGCCACGGGGGCTGGCCCTGGCCGGGACCCGACCCCAAAGGGGGGGGGGGGGGGCACCCCCCCCCCCCTCTACGGACCCCAAAATTGTCGCACGGAACAGTGTGCTTTGTTCGCTGCAAGGTGCTTGATTGCCGAAAATGGCATTGCACCTACGCCATGCCACACCACATGGCACAAGCGCACCCTGGTGTGTCCCATGACTATGCCGGTTGCAGCGAAGAAGAGAAAACAAAGGTGTTGCAAGCCTTTGACAATTTCGGGCCCCATTGCCACCGAAGGCGAAGCCTGCTGCACGGCGGGCTCTGCCCACTGTTCTCCCTGCTCTTCTCTCTGGGCCAAACCAAGGTAGTAGTAGCAGTGGCTGTAGTAGTAGCAGCAGCTCGTCCACCAATGCCTCCTCCAGTACGAGTGCAGCCTCCAGCAGTAGTGCCCCGTCAGGCACTAGTGACTATGTGCCATCAGAATCCATGTCTGATGGGCCGGCAGCCTGCCGGGTCACAAGAGCACAAGCAGCCCGGCCAAAGAAGCGTGCTCGCCCCAAGAGTACCGGCAAGAGGGCACGCGAGGAGTGGGAGGATGATTCCGATGCTTGAGGCCCCTCTCCTCCCTTCACTTCTATATATATATATATATATGTATGAGACTCCCTTCGCTTCTCTACATATATGTCTGTGGTTTGTGACAAGGGGAAGGAAAGGCCTTTGGACGAACTCAAGGCAACATTCAGTACTGCTATGAAAGTGCTGCAGTGCAGCAAAACAATCACCATTCACAGTGCATCTTGTTAGCTTTGTGTGTTTGCGCGCTTGGACGGGGCCTGCCGGAAAAGGTGCTGGGTTTGGCTCAACGAAGGGGGGGGTGGGGTCCCCCCCCCCCCCCTACAGCCCCCCAAACTGTCGAACACCCCTCGGGGTCACACATTGGCTGGCGCCAGCCCCCGTGGTGGTTGCGTCATCTTTGTTTTGTGTGGCATGCTTGTGTGCTTTCACGTGTCATGTTTGTGTTGTGCTTGTACAATGTTTTTCAGTTGTGCTTGTGTCATATCTTTTGTTGTGGCATGGTGTGTTGCGTCATGCCTGTGTTGTGGCATGTTTCTGCCTTCGTCAACAGTGCTGCACATGTGCCATGCGACTGTCATGTAACGTGGGTATGCTGTGGTTGTGGCATGGTTTTGCTTTACCATGAGAGCAAAGCATTTGATTTGGGTTTTGGATTGTGTTTGTTGAATTTTCTGGTGCTAATGAGGTTGACTGGCCACATGGAATATTGTGCCCCCCACTCCTCCCCAGCACATACAGTGTTGCGGAAGTGTGGAGCCTGTCTGAGTTTTCGTAACTGGGGACAGCCTATGAGGCGATGTGTAGCACAAAGGGAATTGTGGTGGGGTTGGGTCAAGTGATGTTCGGGGCTTTATGGTAAAGTTGGCACACATTTGCTTGCTTTGTTTTTTTTCGTGGCTTCATTGCCACCGATGGGTAGAAGGAGATAGGGACTATGGCTGTGACGATAGGGGCAATTGCAAGATAGGGAAGCAGCATGGCATTTTGAGTTCTGCCTGAACCAGTCTCAAGCTTGTGAGGCAATTGGCTATTGCAAAGTCTAAGCAATTGCCCATGAATGTATCAAGTGGAAGCAAGTTGCTGAGCATTCAGCGCAACGTGAGTGGACAGTGTTGGTCACTGAAGTCTGTAACATTGCGCCAGTGATACAAAAGCATTCAAAAAGCGCCCGCCCAAACATGTTGTGCTGTGGCAAGAGGCAGGTAGGTGCAAACGTAGTGCACAATATATCATGACAGGCACATGCCACATTGTGTTTCATAGTGCCATTCTGTAGTGTGATGTGGGAGTTTGTCGTGCCAAGTAACATTTGCAAAGGGAAACTATGACATCATTAGTTTGTTGGAAATAGTTTGCTGAATTCGGAGGAAACAGTGACACCCAAATCCTGTGGTGATCTTCCAGTCAGTGCTCTCTTCTTATTTCAGAATTAATCTATGCTCAGATCATCATGGTGACATCATGCTTGTGCAGCCGCGCTGAAGTGCACCAGTTTGGTTGCTGTTGCTCATCTTTTGTAGCACTGACTTGGTGCAGTTTTCAGTGATATTTGTGGTTTCTACCCACAAAACACGGAGAGAAATCAGGAATTGAGTGCAGAAAAAGTCCCAATTCCCGCTGGCAACAGGTTTGGAGTGGGGCATGCCCCACTAAAGAACAGTTGAAACCCCCCCCCTTTTCTTTTTCGGTGTATGGTTGTCCTCTGTTGTTGATTGTGCGTCTGTCCATCTGCTGCCCCCATTCTGCACAGACCGACAGTTGGTTCTTGTGTCGGTTATTACATATCAGGTTGGGTTGTTGAGTTGTGGATCGCCCCTCGCGAAATCACATCAAAAGCACGTGCACGGTCACGTCCGTCACAGGCCCTTTCGAATGAAGATAGTAAGTCTTCCCTCACTGCATTCCAAGCGCTTTCAATCCTCAAGCAAGTCTGCGACCATCCTTGGTTGCTGTTGAAAGAGGCAGATTTCGTGAGTGCACTCCACCAAGTGAAATGGTGTGTGTATGTGTGTGTGTGTGTGCGTGTGTGCTAACCAATGTTGTGATACCCTCCCCACCCTGCTTGAAGGTGAGCCAAGCACGACTGTGTGTGTGTGAGCTGGCGGTTTACGCCTGTCTCAAAGATCCATCTCCCCTGCATAGGTACCAGTCACAGCATGTGAGCAGTGTTGTATTCCACGACAGTAAAAACATCCCCCTCCCAGGCTACAGAGGTATGACTGCAGAGGCGGAACGAGTGACTGAAACTATGAGAACTTCTGGCCCCCGCACCATACCGCTGTGCACAACAGAAGCAACGGGCGTGCCGTGCGTGCTGTCAACAGGGTTCCCACGTTGAATGAACAGTGCACACACTCTCCCCTATGCTACTGGCAGAAAGGCGCCTAGCCTCAAACATGTCTTTGTATTGAATGGCCTGACAAGGTGTCCGGAGACTTGTGCTCAGCGACTTCTGCCCTGCCGTGTCTTATATCGACCACAGGGGGTTTATTGGTTGTTGGCTCATTATTTCCCTCACGAAGTGTGTGTGTGTGTGTGTGTGACGCACTGTGACGCACGAGCAGGCACAGACAGCGCCTCCTTCCATGCACAATTGCTACTCACCGACATCAGCAACTGGGTCACCATCCCAGTCCAGTACTGTGAAACACTGTTCCAAGCAGGATTGGCGGAACGCCAGTGGTGGGCGGACCTGCACAGGTGGGCTTTGAATGACATACCACCCGGAATCAGCGAAACGGACACACCCAACAAGCAGCGCGCCTACATCAACAGCAAAATGCTACACACACTACAAGAACTGCGTCAGGCGCGTGACCTGAGGGATGCACCGAGAGTGAAAGCACTGCAGGCAGTACTACGGGACACTGCACAGCAAATAGGGCTTCCGTTCCACGTTGCCGGAACTGTAGTTGTGCCGAACCTGAGCGCCACACAGAAAACAGTGATCACAAACATTCTACGAAACACGCTGCGCGACAGCACCCTGAAAGCCTATGAACGCCAAGCACTCCGGCACACGGTCCGTATAGTCCGCTCCAACCCCCACACGGTACGATCCGTCTTCCAGTCCAAAGCTATGGCACAGTCCAGAATGATGACAAAGCCCCCCTAGTCCAGAATGATGACAAAGCCCCCCTGCCGCTGTGCGGAGTTCGCGAGTCAGGCGAAACAATGCGGGGACGTCATTGACGTCGACGGCCATGTGGCGCTGATACCGGTTGCACTGAATGTGGGGGGCCACGGGGAGCTGAGACCAAACGACCCGGTTCCCATCCCAGGAAGCGAAGCACGAAAAAAGGCGGTCTCCGGGATCACCACCTTCTGTACGCACCTGAATGTGCCTGTGCCCCCGTTGGACATCCTGCTACCCCCCTCACTGTTCCCGGAATCCGGAACACTTCTGCGCCAATTGCGACGCCTGTCAAAGTTCCTGGCATCCTTCCAATACACAAGAATTGTGGATAAGGGGTCGGGGGAACTGTGGGGCTTCTGCTCCGCCTGGGTCTGGGAAAAGGTAACTGAATTTATGATCAATGAAAAGTTCCACGACACGGGCTGGACCCAGGACCAGTGGGCACGCGCCATTGGGGACGCAGTCTCAGATATGGAGCTGGAGCGAAACAAGCACGGGAAACTGTGCATCCTCTATGTCCTGGCAAAGGCGAAGTCGCGGCGCACAGGTAAATGGGTTTTCAGAGGAATCTCCGCCTCCCCCGCCCCCATCCTCCAGCAGCGCCAACTACGGAAGGGTGCACGCGCCTTCACCTGTATGCTCCGCATGTTACAAACGGAAATCACACACAACTTCCAGTACACAGACATCCAGTCAGTGTTAGGCTGGCTCCATTTCGTTGCACGAAAAGGGGCACGCGCGATCACAGAGGTGGACTGCAAAAAGCAGTTTGACAACATACACCCGAAGGATGTGACACGAGCCTTTGGAAAGGCAACAAAGTGGCTGACCAAGAAAAGGCGCTGGAGGCAACAGCAACTGCATTGGTCAATCCACAGAGACACACCCAAGCTGGACAGGGCGGGCGTGGCTACCAGTGAAAAATTTTGGGTACTGACACACAGCCATCTGACGGGAATGCTAAACTTTGAACTGTTACACAACAACGTCCTACAGGCTGTGGGAAGGCTATGGAGCAGGAAAATCAGCATACCCATGGGGGGACCATTTTCGGCACAAAGTGCAGACTTGCACACCCTGTGGGGGGTGAAGAAAAATGGAAAAAGGATGAAAGACTGGGGCAACATGAGCCTGTCCGAGGACGGCTACATCTTCTGGACAAGGGGCACAATGTGGTTCAACCTGGCACAATTCAGGGACAATGTGCTTCTAGCTACCAACTTACCCCCCGGCACACACACAACACTGGTACAGGAAGTCTGTGACCTGCTGTCAGACATCGGGAAACTCGAGGTACTGTGCGATTGCGTGGATGGGGGTGCCCCATCATGTGACGGGAACTGTCTGAGCCAGAGCCGCCGCGCACTGGGAGTACACATGACACTGGGAGGGGGCCACTGTTGCGCCATCACACATCCCTCTGCACTTACAGACACCTGGGAACTAAGGTACAGTGCTCCCCTCATCAGCCCGACACGCGCGCCCAGAGAGTATTTGCCTTGTATACTCATCAGCAGCCTCACATGTACCCTCCCCTGGCAACAGACATGGGCTGGCCAAATTCTGTCCGCTCTTGCATGGGCCCAGTTAGCGATGCTTTCAGGCTACAGGCGAATGACCGTGATGCGGGCGCTGCACAAAGCAGTGCGCCGTGTGTACGCCGCCTCCCCGTGGTGGTTGGAAAACACTATGCGCGCCGTGTACAGCGTGGGCCACGATCTCCCATGCTCCCGTGGTGGCGCCACAGCAAAACTGGTGCACTGGCTTGCAAACAAGGCTGTCTGGGACGGCGACAGATACACGGACAGCGAGATTCCGAGGGAGTTTCAGCCAGAGGGATACACGCCAACCTGGTGCACGGACATCGCCCTCCTCCGTAAAATGGCCACCGTCCCCTAAACCCGATGCTGTACACACCTCTCTCCCGCCCTCCCGCCCCCGACCACCCTCGGCCTTGAATTGCTTCACCGCCCCCACCCCAATTTGCTGGGCCCCTGGACGTCTGTTCTATCGTGGATAAGCGCGGTCATTACCCCCCCCGCCCCCGGTGACACGGAATGTGCAGGGCCGGACCCCCGTGACTGTCCACCATTTTCTTTATACAATCTTTGCACCAATACGGGTAAGAGGCATGGACGGTCTAGTGGTATGCGCCATGGCTGGCGCTCGTCGTGGTCGGGGGTTCGAACCCCGGTTCGTCTGTCCGTCCAGGGGCCCGTCGGTGAGGCCCCCGCCACCGCCCCCTTCAGCATCCCGCTCCACCATCGGTACCGCCAGTGCGTCGGGCGGCGTGCCTCCTCCATCTTTTTCTTGCCCCCTACCCCAACCCCTGGCCCCCGGCACACACAAAAACGAGGCACCAGGCACGGCACACCTGCAGCAGCGCGCCCCGTCACTGCTACCGCTGTCCGCCGGGTGGCGCATTTCCTCCTCGTATTCCTCTTCCGCTTGCCTGCGGAAGAGGACTCGAACTCGGGTCTTCAGGCCGGCAACCGGCTGCACAGCCGCTGCACCACGCTGCCCAAACCCCGTCTCTCCATCCCTCCTGCTTCCCCTGCCCTGAACGTTTCTCTGTGTGTGTGTGGCGGGGTGGTGGCACCCAGCACACGATAAATCTAGGCGATGGCGACGGTAGTGCACGAGCTCCTCTGAGGGCGGTTTTTGTGGTCTGTTGCGCAGTGCAGGACTGAACGTGGGAGATGGTGAGGTACACTGTCAAGAACTGCATTTGCTCATTCTCTACCAACAAACCGAAAGACGTCTAGAACAGCTCTGCTTTTCCTGATGAGTTTTCTTTCAACCGCTTTTCTTGCTTTGTTCTTGTCTCGCGGTTCTCAACGTGTGTGTGTGTGTGTGTGTGTGTGTGTGTGTGTTGTGTGTGTGTGTGTGTGTGTGTGTGTGTGTGTGTGTGTGTGTGTGTGTGTGTGTGTGTGTGTGTGTGTGTGTGTGTGTGTCTACAATGCTGTTGTTTGTTCCTGCTGATCTCTTGTGTATGTGTGAACGTGTGTCTGTGATTCCGACTTACAGCACCACTGCTGTCAGTCGCCTGCTCGTGTGAGCGCCAGCATATTTGCTCCTCTAATGAGGATGCTGGAGACTTGTACCCACAGTGCCTCCCGGTGCATTTGTATCTGTTGGTTCTTGTTTCCTTCACTAAGTGTGTGTGTGTGTGTGTGTGTGTGTGTGTGTGTGTGTGTGTGTGTGTGTGTGTGTGTGTGTGTGTGTGTGTGTGATGAGAAGGGGCATCATATCACAAGTAAATTAAGCTCCAAATCTCCATGACGAAAGGGGCCAATTGCGGAGGGAGCGCGTTACTCTGCCCTCCGATGGTGGCGTAACGGACAGGCGTGCATTGAAACCAAGCTTTACCTCCCGTGGCAGTTCGTCAGGGTGGAACCGGCTGCCCAATGAGCGGCTCCCCTCTGCAACCCCAATGCCCCCAGACTCATGGGGTTCGCCAAGGAGGACAGGGGGTTGTTCTAGTGACCAAGAGCAAGCCTCGGCTATGTCGCCGACACCATCATAGTGACAAAAGGAGTTGCTGTTGTGGTCAGACTGTGAGTGCATGGTCCAAGTCCGAGACTGCCGCCCGTAAACTCTTGATTTTGCAGCAGGATTGATACGCATCACAGTGCTCCTCTTTTCTCTTGATGCCCACCAGGATGCGCAGCCCACTGGAGTCACAACTGCCCCATCCTGCAACATGTTGCCTCACAACCACTGCAGACGGATCTGGGCATACTGCAATCCCCCCCAGGGGTTTCGTTCAAGGACCGAATTTTTTTTATTGATGGGGCAGGATCCATTTTCTTTTTTTGCATCAGGCAAAGCAGTGGCACCAGTGACCTGCTAATTGTCAGCGGCGGCCGTGCTAGATATGCGGTATCTGTGACAGCCGTGTGGATGGCTTAGCTCGTCGGATTGGAGTTGCAAAGAACACAATGCTGTGCTCCGAAAAGTAATACCGGAGAAACCCACATTCTTGAAGAGACTGCATGCTCTGCCGAACAGCGGTCAAAATTTTCAGCCGAAGAAATTCCGTTGTTCCCACATAGCTCCTGGAAACCTGTAAATTGTGTCATGGCAGTTCAGAACTGTGCTAGCCACACTGCTGGTCCGTGGGGGGCGGGCCAACAGTCCGCACCAATTCACCCTTGGTTCTATGAATTCCATCGGAAATGCGTGGCAGTGCTCACTGTAGGCTGACCGTTGCTGTTGGGATGGTTCCACCAGTCTCCAACTGATGCACACAGATGTCTTGCTGTCACTGCTTCAGAGGGGCTCCCGGCCTTTGCATGTATTTTTTGTTTGTGCTGGCCAAACTAGAACGGTCCAACACCCTGCTGAATCTTTGCTTTCGTGTGTGTGTGTGCATTATCAGTGTTTCCTCATTTAGGCGGTGTCAACGCTTGCTGTGGCATGCCGTGTTTGTGATTCGAAAATCTCTTTGTGCTTTCCCATACCGCCTTACGGCGGTTGTCTCGTCTGCTGTGATTGCATGCAGGCGTGGCATTGGCGATACTGACTCTCACCCGTTTGAAGTCCCAATTTTCAGCCGTGCAGAGCAGGAGGACCAGCCACAAGGCTATCGTATGACCCCTCGTCTTGGAAACCTGAGCGGGTGCCAGGGTGGCAGTCACGTCACGGTGGTAGGTACAGGGAGGGGAAATTTCGCGAAGGGAAAATTTCGCCCTTAACAAAGTGGCGCAGGTCGCAGTGCGCAGTAGCAGCCATGGTGGGTAGGTAGCATCATGGTGTTATCCCCCCTTGCCCCCTCTGAACCCCCCCCCCCGCTCACCAAAATTTCAGAGTGGGAAAAAATGCAATTACTACGAGACAAACTCCTCGAAGAGAGGTTGTTAGATCAAGCGCAGGAGGGGGCGCCATATACCCCTTTTTGGGGGGGGGGTCGTTAGCATAGCATACCGCAAAGCATGATATCACATGTCTAAAATCATCATTTTGGGAGACACAATTATCCTCCAATGAATGTGTACCAAAAATGCCTCAAAGAATTTCTATTGCCTTCCACAAGGCACCTGGAAGAGAGATGAGCGACGTTGTGGGGAACTCGTTCTGCCCATGGCAGTGCAAACACGCCCAAAAAGGCGTTTTTCGGGGCCAACAAGACCATTAAGAGGGCCTAGCTGGTGCTGCATGAGTTTAAACTACTCCCATTGTCACAGGACGCAGCCACGGTGCTTTTACCTGTCGCGTGCGTTCCTCGAAGGCACACCTATGCGATCAAAGTCTCTTCAGGCTGCTTCGGCGGCCGTACTCCCCTTTCGGTCTTTGGGAAACCTGCTCTGCCATGAAAGGCACCCTCACCAGGCCTGTGCTTGAACTCGGTCTTATGGGGAGGGGGGGGGGGTGACTGCATCTGTTGTCCCGCCATTCTGGTCCCTCTTCCCTGACCACACACACACACACAGACAAGAACTGTTCCCTATGTGGTCTTTCAGAAGACCACTCGCGCTCATGAAATGTCCATACTTGTCCCAGCACACGGACTCCAGCGGAACCCGTGGGCTCCAGCCCCCGCGTCCGCCATCAGCACCGTGGACTCGCCCAGGGGGCCTCCATGCAGGGACAAAACAGGATGGAAATGGGATGCAGGATGCGGTAGGAACACAGACGCCACCCCCTCTTGTTGCATGTCTGCCGACGCCTCTCAACCTGGTTCCCAGAAGCCCGCCGATGGGGCCCCAGAACAGCAGAACTCGTGGTTTGGTCGCTCAGCATTCGGTCTTGGGAGTTGAACCTCGCAGTTTGTGCATGATTTGAAAGATTTGGGCGTCACACACACACACACACGCCACCCCCTGGAATTCTCCAGCATCCTGCTGTGAGAGCTTTGCATTCCCACAGCCTGCTCCATGGTCCAAGACTGCATCAAGATGTCTTTCAGCTGCCAGTTGCTGGACCTACTTTTCCGGAAGGGACACCGGGTGCTGGTATTTAGCCATTCAGTGAAAATGCTGAACATTTTACAGCTGTGGTTGCAATGCAAGGTACGTCCTCCTGGGCCCATGCAAGCCCATGTGCACACTGGTATTGCATTAGTAGTGTCTAGCAGAACGGTGAGATAGCATTGCGTCACGAATCTCTGAGCATGGCAGTGTTGAGGAGGGAAGCGAGGGAAGAAGGGAACGAATCTAAGGAGGACGGCGGGATGTACCAGAGGAGGGTAAGTGAGGGACATAGGGTGAGGGGGGGGGGGTGATTGAGTGCGTGCGTGCGTGGTGAGGGAGGGGAGGGGAGGGGAGGGGAGGGGAGGGGAGTGATTCAATGAGCGAGCGACTGAGCGAGGGGGAGTGTAGGAGAGAGGTTGAAGGAGGGTTTGGGGATGAGTGAGTGAGTGGAGAAGGGAGGGAGGAGCAAAGTGATGGTGAAAGCGCGGGAGGGCCTCGAAGGCACTCCGTCCTCATCACGGTAGTGTGGTGTGAGCATGAGGGCACAGATGCCGCATAGGCCCCTCCGTCGCAAAACCTGCATTTCCAATGTGCGCGATACACAGCGGACCTCCCTGGGAACGGCTATTCCAAAGCATGTGGTGCAATGGACCAGGGTTTTTCACTGAAACGTGGCACGTTAAATCACGTTAAATCACGTTTTACCACGTTTTGAGCCGATTTGTCAAATCACGTTAAACCACGTTAAATCACGTTAAATCACGTTTCATTGGGTTTGGGCCTGTCCTTCCCTGGCATGCCATGTGAATGCGCAACATAGAAGTGAGACACGGTGTCAACTGACACTGTGTTCTCTGTAGGTAATCAAGACCAGATCAAGTCCAGCGGATGACAACACGCGCCATTTCCGTGTCAGGCCCCTTTGTCTGTGCTCCTTTTCATTATGCCTGATGACCCAGAGACCAACAGTGCAACAGCCAGAGTATGGAAGCGGGGCAGCACTTTCAACGCAGTGAAGCGTGCCCGGCAATTTCCTGACGATTTCATTGCCAAGGGTGAAGAAATTATGTGGTGTACGTTATTTGCTGTGCCAATTTCAGATGATGATGATGATGATCTATGGGAGTCAAAAATAAAACGCAACAGACAACTACAAGAGGAATGGGGGAGGTACACCCGAATTGAGAAGGCTAATGTGCAATGTTGTAAGGATATTAATACTTTTTGGTCCCAGCGTGGAGGACTGTTGCCTGCAGCAGTGGAACCGTTTTTGTGGTTTCCCTTGTCCTCTGCTGCTGTGGAGCGTTCTTTCAGTTTGGCTGGCCTAATTGATGCTCCCAACCGACAAAGAATGGGAGAGCGTGTACGTGAAGCATGTGTCACAATGTTTTTCAATGGGGATGTGGAGCAGCGCTTCACTAAGGACTGATGCATTTAGGTTGTTTCCCGCATCCAATATCTCATCTGTACTATTCCTGTAGCATTCAAATGTGTGAAGAAATGATTTTGGTGGACTGAGAATTGTCTCCTACAAACCTGTCCAGTGCATTGCCCTGTGTTACATGTTCCCAAGGACAGGGCTGATGAATGAGATTGGTGTACAGGGGTTTACCATGTCCAGAATCCACAGAGCAGCATGGAATTGCAACCCAGAAATCACGTTAAAAATCACGTTAAATCACGTCAAATCACGTTAAATCACGTTAAATCACGTTTCATCCGGGGCAGCCCAATCACGTTTCTATGAAAAACCCTGAATGGACTGTGACTGGCTGAGCAGAGGGATCCGAGGCAGAGTCGGAGGGAGGCCGACGAATGGCAGGGGAAGCGGCCAACGGAGAAGGTGCCGAGGCGGAGAAGGCGCCGAGGCTGGAGAGGTCCAGATGGACAAACTGTGCAGCCGGTCAGCGTACCGCAGGATTCTGTCTTATCAGTTCTGCTTTCGCACTGCGCATCACACGTGAGTGGCCTATGGGGCTAGAATTAGATCGCTGCATGGAGTGTGATGCGACTGTGGCCCCCCTCGTCCCTTCGATCTGTAAGTGTTCCGAAGATAAAGACGGTTTGCAAAAATGTTATTGCATTGCACAGGCATGTTTGCCTGGGGCTTGATTTTTGTCTTGATGGCGCACACGCTTCTTGAGATAGACCTCCGTGTTCCCGCATCACCTTGACGCACGCTAGTTCCCATACCCATCCTTCGTCCATGTTGCTGACCCTGGATGTGTTTGCTGCACAGGGACTCAGCCATTGCCGCATCGATGGGGGTGTCAAGGGCTCCACGCAGAGGCAAAAAGTTGTGGACACTTTCAACACAGACTCCAGAGTATGTGGCCCGGTTGCATGCAGGGGGCAGGGGCTGCTACGGCCTACAAGCTTGATATTGCTAACCGCAGTGGGTTCCCATCGATGTCAGACAGCAGGACCGTGCATTTCAGTCCTTCCATTCACCGGGTGCGTTACAGCACGCGGGCCGAATGCAGGACCACCAAGCTGGAACGCTGTATCAATACGTGCAAAGGCTGCTTGTTGCGGGGCGAAGAGCCGCCGCCAGGGCGCTCCAAAATGCCGTCACCGAAGATCGGGCCCTTGCAAGCCTGGTGAGAATCCTTGCTCTTCTCCTCATGCAGATCTTCTGTTGTCTGCTGACATCACAAGTGGGCGGAGTCGGTTTGACGCTCACTGGAGCTGATCGCGTGTTGATCGGTGTGGCCCTGTTCTCGCCGTGTGACCCTATTGCCAGGCCGTTGTTTGCTAGGGATCGTGTACCGATGCGTCTTTGTGTCTGGGCATGGGAGGGGTACAAGCACCTCTTGTATACAGTTGCAGTATTCCATGGATCTATTCATTGCCTCTTATGTAGTGGACCCTGATTGGAATCCATCGACAGACAATCAGGCCATCGACAGGGCCTATCGCATTGGTCAGTGCCACGACGTGGTTGTTTACAGGTCCGCCCCCTTCGTCACTGCAAACAAACAAACGCTGCAGGTCGCATTCAGACTCGGCATAACATAGCACGCCACACCACCACAAATGTTGTGCACCAGTTTGCCTCCATTTTGCAAAACCAAAACATGATATTGTGCTGTAACCTGCCACGGGATACGTGTATTGTGATATGTGATGATTGGGTGCCGGCCGTGTGTGTTGTAGTGTATATTGCTGACAGCATAGCAGCACAGAGTGATCCAACATAGCGCAGCTCTGTGGAGCCCAGAGCGGCATAGAACAGCCCAGTGATGTACACCCTGAAGCATTGCACGGCACCATAAAGAACATCATAGCACACAATCTCGCTACCAGAGAGTCCTACACATATGTTCTTTTCACAGGTTGATCACATGTGGAACCGTTGAGGAAAAAATTTACAGGTCTCACCGTGCACCATCCCTCTCTTGAGACCGAAACGAACGGGGCCCTTCAAAGTCAGCACACCTCCGCCATCAAAGCTAAGCGGGCCCCGCCAGCAGGAAGAGCGCCACACAGGACAAGATGGTGTAAGCGGAGCGCGGATGGGCTACCTTCGTTTTGCGCCCATGCATCCATACATGCTTTGTTCATGAGGGTTCCATTTGTTACACATGTCTCACACTGCCACCGCTTGGCCAGCAACCCCCTTGCTGTCAACATGCAGCCTGGTTCTATGGCCTGATTCCATTGTGTGGGCCCGTCATTTCCCAATACTCTTTTTCATGTTACTCTGCAGTATCGTTTCAGAAATTGTCACTCGAAACTGTGCCTGGGGGCGGGGCAGGGATTACGTTCTTCCACGGTGGAAAAGCCAGATATCACAGTCAGGCAGCTGCCCATGTCTGCAAGCCATTCCATGCCCGCACGTTGAGTGGCAACTCTCTGCAAATGGAATTTCTGTGGTGCATAGTGCAGTGGTAAGTCACCGTGAAGAATTACCACTGCACTGCACTAGATGGGACTGCACCGCTCTACACTGCGAAGAGGTAGATGAGGCCTGGAACAAGGGTCACCAGACCATCATCCCATTGGGAGTTTGGGCGAAGGCTGAAAAGTGTTCATCACCGTGTCTCTTACCCAAAAAAAAAAAGGACTTCATTTAACGCTTCATCTTTTGGATGCGGGCCTCACAAAAACATCAATGCAAATAGAAGGCAACTCTTGAAATCTGCCAGCAAACATTCACAACAGGCTGTGGGGTGTCACCCCTTTTGTTGGGGACACAACTCCCCAATTTGACGAAGGGAGGCGTGTTTCCGCTCGCCCTGTCTGCACCCCCCGTTTGGAAACCTTGCTTTTGGGGGGGGGGAGAGATTTCCTCCAAAAAAGAAAACGATTGTAATTTGCCGGAACGCACCTGGTTCTGCTGGCTTCCATGGGGGGCGCTCTCAAGTTCCTGTCTTCACACACAGGCACCAGGTCTTCAAACAGGGCCTTGCAATGCAAGCTTTGGGAACTGAGAGCATCTACAGGTCTGCTGGGCAAAGGGATGTGTGTTGGTTGGGTTGGGACAGCGGTGGACTGCAGGGATCGGCGGGACCCCAGTGCCCTTGAGGCGCCCACAGCCTCCTCTTCAACCCCCTTTTGGGCAGACACACCTGCATTCCATCTGCATCCCACGTTGGGGGCTTTAGGTGTTTGGGCAGCTGACGAGCAATCCGAACCCCATAGAAAACCACCTTACAAAAGAAAGGGGTGGCAAGTTGGCTAATTCATAGGACTCGCCGTGAATTAACCGACAAAGACAAGAGGATAACAAAAACGGCATACCAAAATGTTTACCCACAAGTCCCGTGAGCACAGGGAGCCACAGAGGAGTGTCCAAGCCCCATGCACAGCGAGCAGCCTACCATGTTGCATTGCTCAAAAACATCTGCCCGCAGTGCACTCCACAAATTTCAAAGAAGTCCAGTTGTGGGCACTAGCAAACCCAATTGTGGGTGGGGGATGGTGGGGGTTGGAGCTGCGGCTTTCGAACGCCGGCTCGGGAGACATGGACTGCGAGGTCCGACCCCAACATGGCCATTGCAAAACGATTTTTAATGTCAAAGTGTCCAAACAGCAAACAAATGTCAGGAAAGAGTGCTGAAGGATCCATCAATTACATCAGCAGAGACACTGAATCAGCAGAGGTATGTCATTCAGTACAAAGAAAATTTTCGATGCAGGGGATCAAACTAGAGGTTTTTGGGTCCAGTCCTCGCACCCCCACCCCCCGTTTCTCACAAATTGCATCATCATTCATTCCCACTCCTTTTTGAGGTTATGTGCCTTTGAGTGGTTGCAATCCAGTAGCTCTTGGTAGGTGGCTGTGTTAAGCAAGTCTCCAAAGGTTCCACTTACACCTTCGCTTAGCTCACCTTAACCTGTGTTGTTATTGCCTGCGTGGCCTGCACCCATTGACTATTGAGATAATGCTGGGAACCCCCTCCCTGTTCCAAAAGAGCTCCCGTGATGGATGTATCATTTGTTTCTAATCGCATGTGAAGATGCGTGCGAAGGCTGCAGAAATGACCATCGTGCGAACCCTGCACACACCACCATCCATAGGCATTTCACTCGCAAAGACCTGAAGGAAATGTTTGCATTGGGGGACACGACAGTCTCACAGACCGCCGACCAATTGTATGATCTGAACTGTGACAAAATGCAGTACGCCAAGGCCATAGAGGACCACATTGTTGAGCTGAGGTATGGGAGACCACTGTTGCTGCTTGATTGCCATCTCTGCGTCTTCTTCATCTGAACCCATACTCGTGCCTCCGCTTCTTCCGCTCCTTTCTTCCGCTGCCTCTCCTTCAGCTTCAGTCCCTTCCCTGCTTCTCCTGCCCCTGCCTGTCAGTCAGTGCACAGAGGAACCTCTCTCGTGCCTCTTTGGCTCCCTTTTCCACCCTTCTGTATGTGGCTGCCTTTTCCCTCCCCGTTCTGAAGAGACAAATGAATCCGATCAACAAGCAGGTCACATTCAAGGCATTGGGCACGGATACCACAGGGTAATCAAGGAGCCTTTGTGGGACTTCCTGTGCGTTGTGAGTTTGTATCGTTCACATCATCGGTTTGGCGCAACCCGCCAACACGAAAATGCAACCTTTTTCTGTGGAAAGGGCCGAGTATTGCACCAGATACCAGTCTTTGTTCAGGAAGCTTTGTGCAATCTGCAGTGCAATCTCTGTCTGATGGCTGCATTTTAGGGTCCACTGGCCGTTTTCATGCGCTTGTGCCACAGGCAAATGCAGGGCACCGCCAATTTCTCGGATCACGGTCTCGTGTTTGACAAAAAGGAGGACGTGGGGACGTGTCTCGAGGCCCAGAAGGAGGCTGCCAACAGCAAGCAGCTGCTGAAGTCCTCCTCTTACGACCCGGCCGTGGATGTGGATGCCACGAACAAGCGCAGCCGCCCTGCCGGTCAGAGCAGCCCCCAAAGACCCGCCAAGACCCCGAGGAAGCTTGCGTCCACCACTGCAGGGACTCTATCGATGTCACACATCGCGACCGACATCCCAGCAACCCCTCTTCAAACTCCTGCCAAGGTCCTGTGGACGTGTGCTTTTTTTGTATGGTTGCCTGTGCTCAAATCTTTTCAAAGGAGAGAGCGTTGTTCAACCGTCTGCCTTCGCTTCACACACCCAAAGGAGGGGAACGCGATCCCAGAGGCGAATGGGAAACAGTGCGGTTGTCCATGGGCATGCTTCAAGATTGTTTAAGAAAACAGGCCATCTGACTGGTCAGGAAGATGAAATCAATGTTGACGGATCATCTGTCAAGAGCAATTCATCTGAGTTCTTTGGAAATGGTGTTTGTCAGACGCCAGACCACAGCCCCGCAGTCTCGCTGCTATGCGTCTGCCAGCGATCTCAGCTGAATCTGGCTGATCCTGGCAGAGTCTGGCAGAGGCCCGCAAATTTCTGCCCGGTGCGGACACAAATGGCGCATTTGCCATCGGCAGATGACACCCACAGGGGAAGCACCAGCATACCTACCAAGCGGGAAGCACCAGCATACTTACCAGTGTATGTACGTGCATACATATTCATGTATGGATTTGAGTCATTTAATTTGATTGGTCAACCAGCTCTGTTACAAAATGCACCCTGCCCTGAAATACCGGCAGGCCTGTCGACCAGGAATGAGAAAATGTTTTTTTGGTTGGTTTCATTTTGCACAGCCCAGGGTTCTTAGTGGCAAGATTGCGGTCAACCGACAGAAGTTGATTTTTGACGTGAGGAACTTGTTGGTTTGCACACAATGTACACAGTGATCACAACTATTTCCCTCATCAACATCAAGGTCCGGCTGTTTGTTTTGGATATAAATCAATTTGCCTGACAACAGGGCTGTCCTCAATGCTACAGTACAGGAGTCCAGTAGTCTCAACAGAGCGCAGGCGCAACATCTGCTCAACCTGTTGAATCCACTGACTTTGCTGAAGCTGCTAATGCCGCTCAACCTGCACAACCAGCTGCTGATGTTGCCAGCAACAACACTACAACACCTGTCAAACGAGTGAAACCGCAACAGAAGGAGAAAAAACCGAAACGATGGTTCAAGAACATCACTGTGGACGTTCAGGTGATTTAGTCATGGGCAGAACATTGTACAGAATACTGAACATCAATGATTCTCCGCCTTTGGTCCGTGTTTGAGTACCGTGAGGGACTGTCTTGTAGGTGGATGGTGGTTGCTGATGGATTGGTTGTTCTTTAACAATGATTTTCTACCAAATGGGTGTTGAATTGGACAAAAAACCATTGCCTCAAATAGTGCTCCCAAGTGGTCTCCACCATGGTACTGAATGCAGCATTTATCAATTAATTTTTGAAACTGGACACGGTCATAGGCCCTGCACATATTACTGCCACTTCTGATATTTAATGGTGGAGGGTGCCACATGGTGTGAATTTGTTCTGGTATCCCAGTGCCAGGGGGACTCCAGGAGACAGCTGCCTTCGGAGCCCCATCCCCCCCCCAAAAAACAAACGCTGCGGGGGCTCCTAATGCTAGCTGCCGTTAGAGGCATTTTTCTCCACTTTTGATAAGACCAGGTAGGGGGGGTTGGAACCCCCCAAATTTGCGGGGTGTTCTGGAACAGGGACTGAGTTTGTGTTCCTAGTAGTGCCAGAGAAGGGCTCCAAGGGCCATCCCCTCCTTCCAGCAAGAAAAATGCAGCGTTTTGGCGACCGAAATACCCTTTTTCTCCCTTAATTTTTTTTGAATTGAAGTTGCGGAGTTACAAGGTGCAAAGGGGCTTGGTTCCTTTTGGTCAAAATCTGCACTCATGCAGCCACCCATTGAGAAATTGTTTTGTTGGAACACCGCAAGCCAATGTATTGGACATGTGAGGCACGTGCTCTTGGAGAGAGCAGAGAGGCCTCTGGATTGAGGTGGGCACGCGTGGACCAAGTGGGAAACGTTTCCAGCAGGCCCACCACAGTGTTGCAGTATGACAAAATTTTACTGTGGCGCTGGTATTCTACCCAATGACAGTCCTAAATTTCTTGTTGCTTGCAAACTCCATGCTCCAGTGTGGAAGAGGAAAGTAAAGGATGTGCTAAGGGGATGCGGAACAGGTGTGGGCACTGGTGGGCACTGGTGTGTGTGGTGTCCTGTCCGGCAGCCACGTACTGTTTATCTGTTTATCAGTCCCTTTCTCTTGTGATGTGCACGTATCTGTGTGCATCTGCAGCCTCTCTCCAAGATTTATACCTCAATGCCCTCGCCATTCATGGGGCCTCACGAAGTGAAAATGGAAGTTGATGACTCCCCCATTACCGATTATACCCAGACGCAGCACAACGGCAGTGCCAACCATGCGAGTCCCCTTGTGCCCCAGGTGCCAACAGGTGACGTTTTAGCGAAGGAACATATGGAGGTATCTGCTGCATGGGGACGTGGTGATGTGTCTCGGGATCATGGTTTGGAACACTTCGGCGTCTCTGTGTAACCTGTTCACATATTGTGTGCATATTACATGCATAGTGAGCACCGCATATCCATTGCGCCCTGTCTGTGTTGCACACACACACAATACCCAGACAGGTTTTCAAGCACTGACCGCACACTCCGAGGAGCAGGCGCGCGGGGGGGGGGTAGTTGAGAGGGATCTTATGGGGGGTCCTTCATGGGTCTTGTTGGGGGATCCTTTTGTGTGGATTCTTCACGGGGGCTCCCGCAAGGTGGTCTTTTCAGGGGATCTTTCATGGGATTCTTCAGAGAAGTCCTACAGGGGGTCCTTCACAAGGGTACTCTTTCGACACCTATTGCACACGACTCCAACTACATAACCTTTCACACAACACTCCCTCGACACCCACCCGCACAGTACTCCCCACAGCCCTCCGGCACATAACATGCACATGCACGTACCTCAGCATGCACGTAGAATCTACTCACCGTCCACAAAACTGCCTACAGTCGTCTGCACGGTCCCGACACACACTGTACTGCCCACCTGCTACCGACCTCAATGCACCGCCCATATTTGCTTCACTTTTACATCTGTCAGGTGGATAGTCCTATTGTCAAAGCTGAACCCTGTTCTCCTGCACCTGAACCACGTTCTCCTGCAACAGTCCAGCTGCCAGCCACGCCATTCCATTTTGTATCCCCTGGTGCAAACACGGCCTCAGCCCCATCCCCCAGTGCCGTCAGTCCCAGCGGTTCTCCTCTTCCTGTAATTTATGACAGCACACCAGCCCTGGACACAGCCACACCCGGTGGCTTCATTAGTTGTAAGGCTGAGACGCCTGAGCACGTCGATGGGTCTGATCTGGGGCAATTTCTCGAAGAGGAGGCGAAAGAGGAGCCCACCGAGCAGCCGGTCCATTTTGTATCCCCTGCTGCAAACACGACCTCAGCTTCACCATCCCCCACTGCTGCCAGTCCTAGTGGTCGCCCTCCTACTGTACTCACCTCGATTTCTGAGAGCACACCAGCCCTGGACAGAGCCACACCCGGTGGCTTCATTGATTGTAAGGCCGAGACGCCTGAGCACGCTGATGAGTCTGGTCTGGGGCAATTTATGCAAGGGTCTCCGGACTGTGTTGGAACCCACAGCCCTGCAGCCATCTCCGGTGCATCCGGCAGCCCCAGTGGGTCTGTGGATCTGTGTGATTCAGAGGCATGGAGTACTGCTGATTCGCCTGGGATGGGGCAGGTTCCTGATGGTCCAACCCCTGGGGTTGCACAGCCCGGAACTGAGGCGGAGGCCAGCACCCAAGGTTCAGTGAGCACTGCTCCATCAATTGGTGTCCATGGTGCATGTGCAGCAGTGGCCATGCAGCACGGTGGATTGGCTGATGTGGAGCAATATCGGGTGTGCGGAAAGGAGGGGAGCTAGCATTTGACGTACTGCATGCGCGGTGTGGACGCAACTTCAATTTTGGTTGCCCAGTGAAGCCCTTTGTGTTGGGTTTTGTTTGGTACATTCTTTCTCTGTCCCCATTTGCAGTGGAGGAGTTGAATCATGTGTGGTATCAGATGCTCAGCCCCTTGTGAAATCACCACATTGGGAGACAAAATTATCCCCCCATGAATTTTTTGATTTTGAACCCCCCCCCCCCATCCCCCCTGTACCTGGGTATCGCTTTTTGGGGGGAAGGGGTTAGGGCAGGGGGGGGGGGGTTCAAAATTTGGCCTACAGCTGCCACTGTGCTTCAATTTGGACCCAGGTCCTATTCCACTTGTTTCTTCTATATGGACGCCTAGCCAATGATGGGGTCCTGGGTGCTATCTCCATTTTTCCAAGATCGGTCCTTCTATGGGGCCCCACCAGTGAGGACGTTGTACGGCTGGCATGGGTTGGCTGAACAATTGCGAATTTGGGGTGATCCCTGACCACCCCGGGGGACCCTTAGGCCGTTGTTGCCTGATCATTTGGTGACAATGGGAGTGCGTATAAAGCCATGGGGAGACGTGTAAGCACCAGCTAGGCCCTCCTAGTGGTGTGTATTGGCCCGAAAGTTGGGCTTCTTTGCACTATGGTGGGCAAAAATTGGTTGGCCCATAGCCACCACTGTGTGTGGATTCTGACGTAGGTCCCATTTCTCTTCTCTATGGACCCCCTAACCAATGACGGGGGTCCTGGGTGCAATCTCCAAGTTTCCAAGATCAGGATCCCTATGGGGTCCCACCAGTGAGAACTCCGCCATTTTCATGCCGGCATGGTTTGGCTGAAAAATAGCAAATTTGGGGTGACCTCCAACGACCCCAGGGACCTTTGGGCCGTTGTTGGGTGATCATTTGGTGACAATGGGTGTACGTTCAAACCCATGGGAGGCCCTCTTAGTGGTGCTTTTTGGCCCCGAACGCGCCATTGTGGGCCTGTTAACACTGTGGTGGTGCCCACCTTTTTTTTTCCCTTACTTACCCTAACAAACAGAGGGGGGCAGGTAGGGCGAACAATTCACAAGATCCTCCTTTGCAAAGACAATGGCACAAGCAGTGGAACACACATCATCATTGTACGGAATATGTGCAGTAAATTTCGCACTGAATTGAAATACGAAGTTTCGCACAATGAAACAGACCCGTCTCCAAGTCCCCCCTCCACTTTTATGTGGTATCTCACCCCAAGATCAGCGACCATTGATTGCTGTTGCACGGGAAAGGGATGTTGGGCCTAATCTGTTTTTTCTGGGGATAATCGCCTCAAAAGGTTACCAGCAGCTGGTACTGATGCTCTGACGATTGATGGTGATTGCTGGCAATGTGCCCAAAACAGTGCTGTGCAGTGGACTGGTGTATTAACCATTCGCTATGGCCCATTGATTCCTGGGATTTCGCAAATTGGAGTCCGAATCAGCCAGTCCCAAAGGCTCGTGCATCCCAACAGGAAAGTGACCCAATGGGCTATGATGAGGATGCAGAAGAAGATGCGCAAGCTGCGGCAGTGGGTAGACTCAGTGGAATGTTTGCCGAAGCTGCAGACGAGGCGGTGGATGAGGACGAAGATGCTGAAGCTGCCAACACTGAGGATGAAATGCGGCTGACGCCCCCTGGTGACAGGGAAGAAGATGAAGAGGAGGAAGAGGAAGAGGAAGAGGAGGAGGAGGTATGTGGAGAGGGTGCTGTGCAGGAGGCTGCATTTGTTAAACAGGTCAATGCAGATTCAAAAATGGATCCCACACACACATCCAAGCGGCGCAGCATGGGCGGGGCGTTGGTACGCATCTGCGGAGGTCGCCATTGGCCAACCCCTTTTCGTTAAAAAGGCACACCAGGGACTGTGGGCCGATAACTCCCTTTTGCTGGATTTCCGTTTCCCCAAAGGAGGGCACTGTCCACATTGTAGCTGCCCTGTGAGGAGGAATATCCTCTCCTCCAAGAATGACATCCATTCTTTCCCACCTCCAAACCTGCAGGTCAGCCATGGTCGGCGACCCACTGTGGCTACCTACACACAAGTGCAAGTGAGTGTGACAAGACTACGCCAACTGGAAGACGAACGGTCTGTGGACTCCACCTGGTGGTTGAGTGGGGTAAACCGCAGCTCTTAATCTCTTAGGCCACGACACTTACATGATAAAGGTCTCTAGCTTGGGATGTGGGGGACAGAGCACTTCCAAGGAAACTTCAATGCGGGTGGGGGTCAACACCCAAACCTCGTTTCAACCATTTTGCCTGTGCTACCCCCCTTTCCTCCAGATCCCCAACTGAGGAGGTTCTCGGCCTGTTTGGAGGAACTGCCAGCCATCATTTAAGCCCAGGGTGGTGAGTGATGGTCACAACTGGGCATCTGAAGGGCGCCTGGCCTTGGGGTGCAACGGTCGTCCGTCTCCAGGCGGAGGAGGCGGTATTTGCTCTACCAATCATGATAGGGCTGTCGGTTTCGGTTTGCGATCCGCGCTCTTTCAAAACAAAACTGAGTCCATAGGAATTTCTCCATCCAAAGCCACAGAACAAAGGCAAGCAAGAAGGCCATGCATGCACTTGCAAGATGCCTCTTTACCCAAACATTGTAAAATTTATATGCGCATCTCGTTTTGCATATGGCACAAACATCAAGAAAAATTGTTTCAGAAATTTTTGAGGCCTAGACAGGGCGATAGGATGCCATTTGTGTTGCATTGCCACACCTCCTGAACACCTTCCTGACAACAGGCAGATGAAGTAGCAGGCGAAAATGCTACTTTTGAGTGGGCCGAAAATGAGAATGTCTGGGCCTGGACATAGAGGCAGCGAGGCACAAGCAATCAATGCTATTCGCATCCTCAATTTCGTACATCGTGATGCACAATATTTGGATGTCTGCTTTTAGTCTGAACTCAATTTGTTTCTGCTTTGGCATGGCATCAGGGTTGCACTGGTATACTGCAGGATGAAGAGCCCAGCAACCCCATCTACGGCATGTCTATTGATGTACTGTTGACTGCGAAGACACGTAGCAGCGCTGGGTGGCAGCAGCTCCAGGAGGAACACCGGGACCAGTATTTGATGCTGTTGGCAAGAGCTGCGTATGTACATGGATGCAATCCCGTCACAGTGTCGTGCATGAGGGTGCAGGGGACAGGGCATGGGTTTGAATTTGTTGGCGTTGTCTCATGGGTTATGGTTCAGGAGGCCCGGTTCAAGAATGCGACCCCCACCCCCAAGCCCGTTGCCCCCCATTTTCAACTGATTATCACGGGAGGGGGAGGGGGGTCCTCTGGTCTCAGGGTCTCAGGGTCTCGCAGTCTCCCCCCCCAGCACACAGAACGGGGGACGGCACTATTTCCTAACACCAAGGTGCGTGCGGCTTCTGGCCTCAGTTTTTCCACCGGGAGTGAACTGTCCACTGGCGCGACAGGCATGAGCGTCCAAAAGTAAAGTTTGTCAAAATGTCTGGCCCTCATTGATCTCCAATCAAATTCTAACACGGACCTGTCTCGCCACGTAGCTTCAGCAGTGTTGTTTGAGGGAATGAGACGGGTCATCTGATTGTTTCTGGTTGTCCCCAGCTTTATGGTCCGTCACCCTATCCCAGAATCAGAAAACAGCTGGAACATCAGGAAGAAGTGCAGTTTTCGTTGTGGTGGATTATATAGCAACTGTGCCCTCAGTCCTGTGGGCATGTGTTGTGGACAAACATGGGGATTCAAAACGTTATTATTTGAAGCCCCCGCCCCCCCCTACATCGGTAAATTTCTCTCTGCCTCTGGTACTCTGCCTCTGGTATTATGCTGAATTCATCAGGCGCTGCAAGGACATTGTGAATGCCATGCAGAGTGTTCAACTGGCCTGGGAGATCATCGATGTGGATCAAGCGCTGCACGCCTTTTTCTGAAGCCGCAGGCAGCTATACATGCGGATGTCGGCTGAGCCTCATGAGACATTTGCCCTCAACTGTCATTTGGTGCTTTGTTGCACAATTAGGGCTGGATAACTCTCGGCATTGTGTGCCTTTGAGGTTGTGTGTCTGTACACGCTTGAATGCTGGTACAATGGATGTACACATTGGAAGGGAATAGCTTAGTCCTGCTTGGCAACCTTTTTCTTGTCTCAAGCGTCAACGCATATACTATTCCGTTGACTCATACTGACCTGCCGTCTTAATGTCTCTCGGTGACGGTACCGATTATGCCAACTCGGTGGATTTTCGACGGTCATCGTCATTGTTGCTTTATTTGTGCCCACTGTGTGTCCTGTTGGGGGGGGTATGTGGGGTATGTTGGGAAAGCCCTTGAAAATGGCTATTTGGAACACCCCAGGTCTGCATGTTGTACTGACAATCTGCTTGAGATTTTCGTCCATTTTGGACACTGCCTGTGTTGCTTGCTGCCTGTTTTTGTCAACAGGCAGCTACCCTCCCCTTGCAATCCCCCCCCCCCCCCCGGGAGACCGTCAGTTGGCCCAAAAAGCATAGGAAATACTTGGCGCCTTCCTAAGTAAATTACTTATTAAAAAAAAATTTTTTTTTACTAAGTAATTTACTAAGTAGGAAAATTTTTTTTTCGCTTTAAGTAAAAAACTTGCGAACACAATAACTTTTTTACACTTCTGACTGCCATTGCTGATTTTGTCCACCGCTCTGAAGCGTTGGGGACCCCCTAGGCGGCAGGGGTGACGTAGCCAATCCGCCCACTTGTGGGCCACTGCTGACTGTGTCCCACGCTCTGAAGCGGTGGGGACCCCCAGATGGCAGGGGTGACGTAGCCAATCCGCCCACTTGTGGGCCATTGCTGATTTTGTCCCCCGCTCTGAAGCGTTGGGGACCCCCCAGATGGCAGGGGTGACGTAGCCAACCCGCCCACTTGGGAACGATATTTTGGCGCTCAGACCCAAAGTTCAGAAAACCTGGGAAAAGTGCCAAAACCCACCGAGTTGGCATATTATGGAATGCTCCTGAGAGATATGGCACCCCGCCCCCCCCCCCCCCCCCCTCACACACACACACACACACATGCGCACACAGACATCCAGGCATCCATATGTGGGTTTTCGTGTGGGTTCGTTGGTCTCATCATTTCTTCGTGTGTCAGTGCTGCTACTGCCGCCGATTTAGGTGTGTTGTGCGTGCATGCATGCATGTGTGTGTGTGTGTGTGTGTTTGCCTGTGAGAATTTTTTTCTGCACCGCTGTGTGTTGGCGTTTTTTTTTCCAGAAAATGGCATGAGACCTGTGTGTTGGTGCGAGTGCGGCGCACCCATAGGCAATACACCCTACGAGGTAAGCTACGGAACCGCTGCTTGAGGGGCAGCCTGGAGGATGACAGTTAGTGCGTCTATCCCCGGTGAGTTCTGTTTGTGCATCGGCCCCTGTTTGGGCATCGGCCCCGTCTCTTAAGTTGCCCGCGTGTCAGCATTGCATACACCCGGCTGGGCATTTGTGCTGCTGTCAACATGTTGTCTGTCGCTCTGCACCTGTGTGTTGTTGGGCTGTGGACCTGTCCAACCTGAGCTTAAGATGGCACCCGAAGGATGTCGTGGGTGTGCTCAAAGGCAAACCCGAAGAGCTTGGTCTGTGTTTTACTACACACAAAAGTACACAGCCTGGACACTGGACCTGTATAATGCTTGTCCATTGTTCCTCACACTTTGTCTCATGGAGCCACAGATGCATTTGTTATGTAAATAGGCCTGGTCATGCACAAAGGTTTCCGGGCCAAGACACGTCGCCCTGCGACTGCTTAAGTGCAGGCGTATGGTTGCTAGATGTGCTGTTTGCTTGTGCAACACTGTCACAGGTTTTGAGGGCTGTGCACATATTTTTTTTTCCCATGCTCAAGAGGGAAGTACACTGGAACATGCTATAGGCCTCTCTGTTTTCTGAGGCCGAGCAATGCACGCTCATTTGCTTCCCCACTCCACCTGGTAGTGGCAGTGATCCATGCTGAGCATCCTCACTGCTAAGCAGTGCTCTGCTGGATTGAAAGTCACTGTAGACTCTATCTGCGGTCCTTGGCCGTAGTAGACTGGTATGACTGCTCCTGGAGGGCTGACCTGAGAATTCGAGGCTGATCCTCTCCTGATCTTTTGGTTGTCTGGTTCCACAGCTGGCACAAGAGGGGTTTGCCGAATTTGTGCAGAGGGGAGGGTGCACGAGCTGGAAGTGATGATGGGCTTGCAGAAGGGAGGGGCTGGGTGAAAGAAGGGTGATCCTTCACCAAGGGCGCTGCGGGGTATCCATGTGAACGCCCGCAACTCAATGGGGGGCAGGTCTGCACAAGGAACGTGCAGAATCAGTCTCTTGTGCAGCTTCTGTAGGGCTATCAGGTGCTACGGAGATGGATATTTTAGGGTAGCAACCCATCCCCCGAATTGGGGGTCCTACATTTGACCCCAATTTGATGGATTCGAGGCTTAGCCTGCAAAGTGGTACAATTGTTGTCCGCAGTTTGTCCCTTTTGTCTTGACCCCACAAACATCTTCTGCTTCCTGATCAAGGACAAGGGGGTGTTTCTTGATCCGTGCGTGCACCGTGCACGCACCATGCATATTTTTGGGTATTGTTTATTACCCGGATCCAGAACGCCTGATTTTTTTCCACAAAATTGGGTTCTTCATGGTTGTTGTGGATGCAGGACAGCTATTCAGCTGTTGGTTGACCATTGGTTGCCCACTTTTTGAAAAATTCCTTTTCCAAAATTTCCTTTCTTTCTATTAAACAGTGCATTCTGTTGGCTGAGTGCTACGGTAAGAAGGGAGGGGTTCTTCGCCTAGAAGGGGGGGTGCGAGACAACGCCATGGCACTCATAGGGTCTGAGAGAGCGTGGTGGAGACTGCACTGAAAATAAACCCCTCTCTTCGCGTCTCGTCCCCTCCCACTTGGGCATAACCCTTCACTGTGCGGGGGAAGGCTTTTGTGCATCAGGCCAGGGCATATTTCGGGCCTGTGCTTAACAACGGGGGGGGGGAAAGGGGGGGTTCAAATGAGAAGGGCACCCACCCACTTTTTGGCTAGAGGCACAGCTCTTGGCCTACCCCTATGGGGGGAGGTCGACCTCAGGAGGCACCCACCCACCAAACACCAAGACCACATCAGGGAAAATACAAAGAAAAAAGTTTTCCGGCGCCTTTGGCGCCTGGAATATATAGGGACATGGGACAAAGGAGACCCACCAGTGACCTACCCCTACCCCGGGGGGGGGGTCCCGGCTGAATGAGGCACCCAACTTTTTCAAAAAGCCCCCCCCCCGTAGGGTAGGCAGGCCACTAAGCCAAGGCCTGGCATATTTCCCTGTTTCTGTACAACCAGATAAACTTAAAATGCTTGCAAACCGACCTTTGGAATGCCCCGTCTTCATGGTGAATTTCAGTTCAATTCTGGGATACTAGCAAGAGCTGCAAGGTGTAGAAATTAGGACCCTGGGACCTGTAACAAGCATCAGAACAAAAAATAAAACATCCTGGTATGCCAGCAAGAACTGCAGGGAGCAGAAAAAAAAATTGGGACCCTGGGTGTGGTTCTGTGGGGGCTGTTCAATAGGGTAGAAGCTGGGTGAATATTCCAAAAACATTGAACCGTGCACGCACCGTGCGACAACTCCCCCCAAGGGTCAGACTTTTGCTAAGGGCACTGAAATGGCTGAGGGTAGTTGAGGCAGCCGTTGGGCATATGCCATCTGTGTGCCTCTATGGTAGGGGCTCTCAGGCATGGCTGTGAGGGACCAGACTAGCCAAACCTCATGACCCAAATGTCTTGTGGCAGTCGTGACCTCAGTTGCTGCTCTTGCATGCAGTGTGTTTTCTCTTTTCTGCTTGTTTTCTGTGTCCTTTGGGCAGGGTGCACATTGAAGTGGGCAGGGGGGGGGGTGCAGAAAACAGGCTCAAGGGTCCATGGCTCTTTTTGTGTGCCTTGTTGACGAGAGGTTTAGGGTTTTGCATCCTTTTGGTTTGCATGTGTCTGTGGTCTCATTTATCCCTAGTTTGGGGATGACTTTGGGGGCTCAGGCATTTTATCCTTGTCGTTTCAACTACCTGTGTTTTGGAGTCCTTCATGCTATAACGGCAAACCTCACCATTCCCCTGTGTTTCTCTTTTTTCTGCGCTTTTGGAATGCTGAGCATTTTCATGTTTCTTTTGGATGTATGTTCCTCTGGGCCGTGGCCACGGTAATGCCCTGTTCCAAGCGATGGGAGCTGGAGAAGGAGGGCACTATCTTGATGGGGGATTCGCAAGTCTGCAACCATAAAACCTCACGGTCACCTTGGGCATCAAGTTGCAGGATGCTGTATGCCAGCCATATGCAAACCAAAAATGTCTCGTGCAGCAGCTGCTGAAATGAATATGTTACCCGAGGACATGTGGAATGCATTGGGTGCAGCTGAAATTGGCATTAGCCTAAAAACCCAAGATTTGAAGTTCAACAGGCGCAGCCGAAATGGGCAGGACTGGCAAAGTCATGTGGATTGCATCAGACTGAATACCAAAAATCCTGGTGTTACAGTAGCCAATGAAATAGGCGGGAATTAGGTCTTAGGGCACTGGGATTGCATGAACTAATAACCAAAACCCCTTCAATTACAGGGGGGGGGATTTTGTGGGGGGGCAATATTGTGGGAAAAGTTCGTCTTTAAGGAAGGTGGCGAAATTTTCCCCTGGCGAAAAAAATTTTTAGGGGTGTTGGCGGGCGCTGGGGCGCATGCCCCGGGAGAGTGGGGGGTGTTCATACGCCCATGGCCCTGGTGGGCCCTGCTCGAGTGCTGCTTGGGTGGGATGACGGTGCACCCTCTGTGGCGGAGCCCCAGTGCCAATCTACGCAGCCTACAGCTTGTGGCATGGCCTGCGCTGGGGACTGCCCTTGTATCGTGCCCCATTCTGCCCCCCCAGTGACTAGCAATTTACAATAGAAGAAGTGAGGAGTGCCTGTGGGCCTCAGTTTCGATGTCTACCAATGCTTTCCCTGCAGTTCTGCATTGTACTGTTGTGCTCATGTTTGGTTATGGACAAAAAAAAAAGCAATTTTAGCACTGGACTGGTGGGCAAACCAAATTCACAATAACCTCCCTGAATGGGAATTGAACTTGCATTGCTCAGCCCAAGACCCTGTGCACATACCACTAGGGTATTACTGTGCCAATCTGCTCAACTACTAATCATGGGTGGTATAGAATCCAAGGAGCAAGTTTTTTTTTCAAAAAATCTGACATGCTTTGGGTTTCCTAAGGATCACTGTGTAACTCCAACTGTTTTGGCTAGATCAATTTTCATCATGATGCTGGTCGGTCACTGGGTAGTACACTTAATGTCCAGTGCTACGTCTTTTGTGACCTCCTTGTTGCCTCTGTGGGGAGGAGTGTTCCACAATGGCTGGTAGGCCACCATGTAGTACAACCAGCCCGTGCCAGCGCTGGCAGGGGCTTGCAGGGTGCTCTCCACAGCACAAGTGCAAATCCGGGGGGTGCAGAGGTGATGATGGACAAACGGGAATACATGATGTGAAGCTGTGGGAGCTGCAACTGGACTTCTGGCTGCAAAAGGCAGCGTGACCTGAAGTACCAGTGCTCTCATGCAGAGCTTACAACACAAGGTCGAATGCCTGAAAAGGAGCACATGCAAGATGAACGGTCATGACTGTTCCATGGGGCCCAGGAGCTGTTGTGCAGCAAAAGGCTGTTGCTTTGATTTTGGCAGTAGGGCGCTCACACTGAACTGAGCCCTGTTTGTCTTTGTGTTAACTTGCTTTGCATCCTCCAGCTGAAGTGACTCTTAGGGGCACAATTTCCATTTTCTGCATACCCTCTGGAGTGAATGCCTTGACACTGCATACTCCATACAAATTGCAACGAGTTTGAGTTGCATGTGACATGCTGGGGGCTCCAGCATCTGACCCATGCAGGCGTTGGGCTTGATTCTGGGATTGAGACTGTGGGCCAGAGGCCGGTGAGTTATCTGGATGCCCACGTCCATTGGTGTGGGCCATCATGCAAGACCATCCTCAGAGGAGAAGCAGCAAATAGCAATGGTGACAGGCCCTGAGTCATGTCGGCCCGCCTTCCCCCAGGGAGTGTCCTCATGCTTGGGTCTTGGATCGCCGCCTGACTGCACCGACAGCAATTTATGTACTGGAGGCATCCGATCCTCCACTGGAGCCGCGTCCTGTTGCATCAGGGTCATCACCAGGGCTTCTGCATGCGCACGCCCTGCAATTTCGCCCTCTTACAGCGCCTGCTGCCTCCCTGCGCTGTCATGATCGCATATTCCGTTCCTGTGTTCATTCCAGAGGCTTTCCAATGTCCAATCTCCAAGAAACAGTAAGGAGCGACCGGGGCCCTGGGGACAGTGTGGCGTCACGTGCATCGGCCCCAAACACCCTTCCCCCGCAAAGTGCCAGAGGCCAGCAGGGATATCAGTTTGACTCTGTGACCAAGCCACAGGGGATGACCCAACAGGTGCGTTGTGTATGGTTTGTGTAATCCTTGGGAGGTGACTTGTGTGAGGTGTAGGGTAGGTTGGCAAGGGGGGGGGGGCGCTTCAGTCCAAACTCTTTGCTTTCCTGTCCGCACATGATGAACCACTCCTCCCCCTACTGTTTCATCTGCTGCGACAGCGCAACAGCACTCAGCGCCCAGGTGCAGATTTGGAGATCTGCGCTCCTTGACTGACATCCTCTGGAGGCTTGGCATTTTGCACTTTTTCAGAGCACAGTTTGTCCCCCATGGGAAACCCAGGACAGGTCGGTTGTTGACAATAAAGAACACCAGGCACCACGCACATCCCTTCTTCCAACAGAAATATACGCCCATGGTCTTTGTTTGGCCACTGACATGCCATCTTTTGTTGCTTTATGTTGACACATGCTTATGCTCTGTCAAAAACAATCTTCAGCCTTGGACATTGGGGGAGAGGGGGCTTGACAGGCAAGGGAAGGTTAGGAAAGTTTGGGGAGAGGACAAGAGGGAAGGGGCTGTTGTAGGAGGTTGTCGGATGTTTGGGAACGAGGGGATCCTGGAAATAGAGGAGAGATCACACCCAGTTGAGGGGCACTGAGGAAGGTACGGTGTGCTTGGGAGGTTTGGGGTATGCTCGCATGCATGCATGCACTGTAACAGGAGTTTGAAGAGTACGATCAGGCCTTCAGCGGTGCGGCCACACCAGGGCTGAGCGGCCCAGGGCAGTCCGGTGCGCAGTCTGCCGGGGTGTACACTCCCCGGTACGATGAGGAGAACCCGTACGGCCAGTCCGGCGATTACGGCTACGATGCCCAGGCATACGGCGCCACTGGCGGCGAGGGCACCTATGTTCTGCCGGGGGCTGACGGTACGCCTGCGGCCGATGCCACCCACAGCATGCTCAACCGTGATGGCACGCCCGCCACAATTCTGCCTGGGAATGCTCTGATTCTGCCCACTCCCGAGAACTATGTTATGGACAACCCCACGGCGCTGCCGTGCATGCGGAAGAACGAGAAGTGCGCGCGCTGCTGTGAACACAACAGGTTTGACCTTTGATATGCCTATCGCAACATATTCGTGTTTGTGCTCTTGGATGGGGAGTGGTGGGAGGCAGGAAGGGAGGAAGGGAGGGAGGGACGCACGGACGGACAGACGGACGGTTTGCGTTTGGGTTATGCTTCAGGAGTCAGTCTGCTGTTTGACCGACGGCTGTTGATTGCCAACCAACGGCTGTTGAAATCCGACGGATTTCACACCCACAGTGGAGCCATGGCATCTCTTGGTCAGTTGGCGGTGTTTTTGTCTCAGGGGCTGTGACTCCGCAACAGTTTTGTACTTCGGGAATCTCACCGCCTTGGGGGGGATACATAGACGGATCTACACGTTAACTGTCCCTCCGAACCCTTGCCAACAGGTCTGAGGCCTGCCGTCGGGGCAGTTGTTTGGGTTAGTGTTGCCGTTGACAATTTTTGTCGATGCATCCGCATGTTCCTTTCGAAACAAAGCCATGCTGAGTGGGTGTGTGTTCCCGACCGCCAGCACAGGATACTTACTGTGTGCCACCTGCTCATGATTGCCCAAGTAGAATTGATGCAGACACAGAGGAACAGAATATGTTTGATGATAGGTATCATGCACTCTGTTGCCCACAAACCAGACATACAAAGAGTTCCACGAGTGTGGGCACAAGGCCAAGGGCCTTCTTCAGCAGTTGCACCCTTTGTATTCTGCAGGTTCTGCCGCTGCTGCGGTTCCATTCCCTTTGTGAGGGGCATCCAGCTCATGGGCATGAAGTGGCGAACTTTTTGCATGATCGTTGCTGCAATCCTGACCTTCTGCGTTTTGGCGGGCCACGTACTGGTCATGATGTCTGCCAACCAATCTGCAGGGGCTGCAGCAACCTTTGGCCTCGCCAAGGGCAAGGCGGGTTGGGACCTTGTGATCCCTTCAGACTGGTGCGACAAGTTCTACATCGGAATTGGAGGATTTGGCAACGAGGTGCTGGGCCCCTCTTCCCCCGCTACCCTGTGCTCTGACTATCTGCTTCCTGCCCTGGCTGCTAGTAATGTTGGCAGTATTCTTTGCCTGCTGCCCGGGGGCCTCCCTCTTGCCCCAAATATTTCACCTCCCTCGCTGTAGCCCTTCTATTGTGTGCCCACTCTTGGACAGCGTCAGTAATTGCCCTACGCCCTGTTGGCGCTGTTGAGGCGTGTGCCAACTGTAAGTTCACCAGCTCTACTGTTGTCCTTGTTAGGAACCCTAAAACTCCTGCCAAGCCAGCCCATCCCATGGTCTCATTGCTCCACCATGCCAGGTTGCTTTCTGGAGGTGGTGAGTTGAATCATATGGTGGTCTCTTGTGCTTTTTGTTTTGCTTTTTTTGTGCTGTAGGACAAGGGCACTTTTCCGGGCACCATGCACACAATTTGTGAAGTCTAGAGATGAGACATAAAGGGATGGTGCACCAATTTAAAATGAAAGGGGCATAGTTTATTCAAAGAATCCCTGATATGTTTGCGCAACCACAATTTGTTTTGGCATAATTGCCTGAACTGCAAGTGACACAGGTGCCGCAGAAAAGGTGACCTCACTAGGTCGCTTTGCACTGGTGCGAAGGGGCCAAGTGTATGCATAATATATATCCAACCAAGCTCGACACGAGGGTTATGCATGCATACCTGTACCACTGCTTCCTATTGTTCCCCCTGTCACCTTTGTGGAGACTCACAAAGAGCATGTTCAGGGTTCGATCTGTGGCAAAGAAATTTCGGTGGCTCAAAGGGGGGGCAGGAGAATCGGGGAAAATGAGGAAATAACGGTTCAGCACTCTCTGTTTGTGCCCCAATATTTTGGCCAATCCGTTGCTTCAATGGTCGCCCACTATGACGCTGGGACACCACCGTGTCTTATCCCTTTTCGTGTGACATTGTGGTCACAAATGCAAAAACATTCCTATCACATGAGCGCGTTGCTTTGCGATCCAATAGGCAAGTTGATTTGGAGAAAAAAAGGAGTCATAGATAATTTTTGCAATGTGCCGTTGCTGCATGCACTTTTATTGGCTGGCAAATCCCCCCCCTTCTCCTCAATCTAACCCACAACAATCTCAATATCATTTGGTGATTTTGAAGTCCCCTTGGCTGCCTTGTGCTTTTTTTGTGCAGGACGGATGTAGTACTAATTTTGATTTGTGTAGTGCCTTGTTGCCTTCTTCATGGTGGTGTGCATTGTTATGGTGGTGTGCATTGTTGGGTCAAGGGTACACCAATGAGATTATTTTTTTCGGGGCGCCGAGGACCCCCTCTTGCACCATGCATGCAGATACAAGCCTGGTCAGCGAAGCCGCAGGCAAAATGCCTGGATATGCAGCACTCCACTGATGTGTGTCATGGTGACCTGGAACCCTATTGGCTGTGTTGTATATTTTTCCACGTAGTGGAGAGCACCCTCCAAATTTCATGGTGTGGGAGTGATTGAATGTGAAGCTCGTCAGCAATGGTGCCAGCACTGGCTGGGGAGTGGACATGACAAAGGCTGTACCTGCCATTGTGAGCAGTGGGACACACATTCTGCTCTCACCTGCAAAGCTTCAACACCCCTTCCCTCCTAACCCCCCCCCCCCCCCCCCCGAGCACTCCCTCCCACATTGAGATTGAGGGCAATGAAAAGGCAGACCATTTGGCAGAGGAAGGGAGGGTTAGGCATTGGGCTTACTCTCGTGAGTGGGTGAGGGAGGTGCAGCAGAGGCAGTCATCGGAGTGGCAGGCATTGGGTCTGCACGAGCTGGATTCGGACGTCAGTGATAGTGACGGATCAAGATCGAGTGAGGGGCAGAGGTCGGATGGGCGACGTAGTTGCGGGTGCAGTACAGACTGCACGTGCCGCAGTGAGTCACCAGCACGTGTGAGTGAGACAGGGTCACAGTCCAGCTCAGAACCGTCAGATTTCTCGACCAGCGCAGAACCACCAACGTTTAAGTCACGTAGGCTGACCTCCTGAACGTGTGTGCAAGTTGCATGGCAGTGCCCGCGGTGTATAGTAGACGTAATGCGGGGATGGAGTCCCTCGTCATGAACCGTCGAACATACCTGCTCCACGCACTGATGTTTGTGTTCATGATCCACGGCCCCCCGAGCACTCCCTCACAACCACATACACACCTCCACACCTCCACAAATTTTGGCCTCCCCCCCCCCCCTCCTCCTCCCAGGTTTTCTGTGTTGTGGCGTAACTGCTGCTGAGCTGCTGGGCCACTTGGACCCGCTTGTACCGTCCCATGGGGATAATTGGGGGCACAAAAAGTGCTGAGGCAGGACGGGGTACCCCAGGCCCCCGTGCTGGCTGTAAGATGCCGTACCAATGCACGGGACGTAGTAGCATGGAACGGGGATGGACCCCCCCCCCCCCTGTGATCCGCACCAACCCAATGAATTGCAGCTCGCTCTTACCTTGCTACCCCCTGCCCCGCTGCCTACATCTCTCCTCCTTTCACCTTTGCATGCCCCTCTCAGACACGCAATGGCAATACGCAGTATTACACCAAGTACACCAGCAACAACTGCAACGACGTTTTCGGCTCCGATGCATGCGAAGCATGCGATTCTGCGGGGGCTTGGGTCTACACCTACATGATCCTAGGCCTCATCACCGTCCTCCCGTGCTTCTGCACAGACCTGCACCGAATCTTCCAGTATTACGACATGAATTGTAGCAAGTGCATCGCTGTCTGTTTCCACAGCCTGGGCATCGTCTGCTGCGTGGTACCCTTTCTCGATTGGCCAAAGAACTGCTATGACAAGCTGCCTCTGTCTGGTACACACGCCTTTCACCAGGTTTGTGGATCCTCTTCCAGGGTATTGCAATCACCACCCCTCTCGCCGTTTCCTTATGTGAGGGGGGTAATGCAGGCACTGCCCCTCTGCAAGCACCGTCAGTGGACCCCCGCACGCGGCTTCCTCCTTTACACCGCCCTGCGTGCAAAAGAATTCTCCACAAGACGCCTGGGACGGCATTTGGCTCACGGCAAGGATTGCTCCATAACAAATTGTGTGAAAAGCAACACACATGAAATCGTGTTTTGGTTTCGTACCTAGATTTCGCTTGCTTGGCGCTGGGCGCTTTTGCTCATGTTGCACCCAGGCGCTTTTGCTCATGTTGCACCCAGCTGGATGGATAGATCATGGTAATGTAATGAATTTAGTCGCACAACGGCACCACGGGATAGAATCCTGAATCTAACAGCATCTCTGTGGTTTGCATGCCTATCAGTTTCAGTGGCAAAGAGCATTCTACCCTATTTCTTGTTTGTAGCCTGTGCAGATAGACAGAACGGCGAGTTGCATTTCCTCCTTCCAACGACAGGATATTTGCACGTGCTGGTCAGGTCATTGTCCAGCGGTTTGAGGGTTTGCCAGGTGTTGCGTACATTTCCCACTGTGGGCTCACCTCTGAAACCTCTTCCATCCCCATGCACCCTTCACATGTGGGTGCCCTTCCCCCAGCCCCGGAACCCCCCTTCATCCCCCTCGTGAGCCCAAGCACCCTCATTCCCATGCCCCCCAGGTGCTGAGGTTTCTACTGTGGGGCCCATATTGCGATGCTCACGTTCAGGTTGACCTGGAGTTCTTCTGGGAGCAGGCCTTCTCCTCGTGGGTATTGTTGGGGCTGGTCATCATTCGGCCGATTCCCCTGGCACTGCACTTGTTCGTGCCAACCCCTGACTGGACGCACCACGCCCCCAAGGCGGTTGAGACCCTCACGAAAGACCAGGTCAGTATCACGCAAGAGGCCCGTCGCCGCCGCTCCACGATGCAGAACGTCGAGGCGATGATGTCCAACTTCGGAGCCGCGCCAAGCCAGCGCACGGACTATACCCTGCGGAGCACCGTGAGGAGCACCGCCCGGAACGACACTGTCCGGTCGGACGTCTCCGGACCTCAGGACGCATACGGCTACATGGCGCAGGACACAGCGGCCTACGGGGATGCAGGGACGGCGCGGTCAGAGGGGTACGGCGAGCCCATCCCGGACTCGGGACGCCAGACTTACGGGGACCTGATCTCTTCGCGCGGTGCGGCCGGTGGGGCCTATGAGGTGATTCGTGTTGCCTGATGCCTGCCCCCGGCCTATCTTCGTCCTGTGCTGACCTGCCCTGCCTCACCTCCTTCCTTCTTTGCTCAATACCCTTTCTTTGCTCAATACCCCCCTCCCCCCGCTCTCTCCCTGCCTCCCTCCCTCCCTCTGTGGGAGGGCAAAACCGTAAGACTCCAACTGTAAGCAATACTGAGTACACATGGGCACAAGTTGCACATGAGCACCCAAAGGCCGGTTTTGCATTCATTGGTCATCCATCCTTCAGCCATCATTCTCCAGGTCTGGCACTGGCACCGTTGTGTCCTGCTTGAAGTTCATGAAGCAGACAAATATAGTAGACACCCGGGTAGGCCCCCCTCTGAGGCCCGTGGGCATTGTCCTGCTGCGCTTGCCACTCGGGCTGTGTCGCGCGATGGGGTGCAAGGGCAGATTCCAGGGTGCGGAGCGCCCAGATCACCCAGGGGGATGACAGGGGCAGGCCGGCACATGTGCACGTATGTCGGGGCACAGGCACAACCAAACCTCCAGCGCTTCGAAAACGGAATCTCCGGGCAGGAGGCGTAACACACCGGATGACACGTAGCCCCCCCCCCCCCTCTGTTTCTGGAGAATTATTGTCTGGGGGGTTGCCCACGAAAGTCCACCGGGTCAAATTTGATTTTCCCCAAGCCAAAAAGTGGGTCATTTGTTGGGGGGGTGGGGGTCAGGGCCTAAATACCCCACCCCCCCTTTATAAACACCGCCTGCTCAAGACCCCCCTTCCGCCCTTCCTCCCGCTTCCGTTCCTCAGGAGCATTACCCACAACCCCCGGCCTCTGGTACACGGCGTCAGGACGGTGGCACGGTCCCACGTTCTGACGGTGGCACGGTCCCGCGATCCGACATGGGCACAGTCCCGCGATCCGACATGGGGACGGTCCCGCGATCCGACATGGGGACGGTCCCGCGCTCTGATATGGGGACGGTCCCGCGCTCTGATATGGGGACGGTGCCACGCGGCGGTGGAATGGGGACCGTCCCTCGCGACGACGCGTTTGGGACGGTGCCGCGTGGCGATGCCTTCGGGACAGTGCCCAGCGAAGGGGCCGGGGGGTCGCTCGGGCTGGGCGACTTCGTGGACCCGTTTGCGGACGAGGCTGCCGGTGAGGCGGGCGAGACCATTGATGTGACGATGGGCCAGCTGGTCCAGGACCAAGTGGGCGTGGCCACTCAGCCGGCGCAGGGACGTAACCCGGCGCTGACGGCCACACGCCCTGCGCCCAAGCCTGGCGCCTCCGTGACGATGATGATGGATTGAGCATGTCCCGCGGATCAGCCATAGTCGAGGTCTCGTGGCGCTGCCGGGGGGCTCACTTGGGCTTGAGTGGCAACCTGTGGCCCAGGACGGCGCCAGGCACACACGATGGCTGCCCATCTCAAGCATCCAGCCAGCCAGCCACGCACACCCACCCACCCACCCACCCACCCACACACGCACACACACACGCACACGCATACACACACACACACACACACACACACACACGCACACAACACAGCCCCATGTAGTGTTCTCGGAGGGGAGGGCACCTGCCGTTGCGTCTGAAGCGGCCCACCCTGCGCATAGTGCAGGGTCTGCAGCCCCTTGTCTGCTCGGCATCCACCCATCTGCCCTCCCATTGCCTGGTTCCTATCTCTGGCCGCCCCTCTGTGCTCTCTCGTTTCTTCTCTCTCTTTTATCTCGACCCCTACCCCACCCCAAATCATCACAGTCTCCCTTTCGCATCGTATCGTGGCTGCACAGGCGCTCCCTCTAGTTCCATTCGTCTGTTGATGGTTTGTGACATGCCCAAACAAGCCCCAGTAGTTGTCCATCCCATGCTGCTAAATTCCCACCCTGCCCACTGGTGCCCGACTAGGCGCACTGTAGCTGGGCACAGTCCTTGAAGTGACCTGTTTTAAAGTGTCTGCACTGAGTCCCATCGCTGAGTCTGATTTCACGTAGAAACGACGTCAGTGAGATCACTGTGTGGCAATGCAGCACCTTTGTGGCTTTCATTGACTCTCACTGTGGCTCAGTGTTGCGCTCCAGGCCACATTCCTGTGAAGATCGAGCTGGTGGTCAACGTGGCCTTGTGCAACCAATGCATGTGGTGCAGGGACAGATGTAGCAACCCCATGAATTTACCCTGAGAAGCCTCTTTCAATTCCCTTTGCCCGTGTATTTTGTTACGCTTGATCGCCCCTACCCCTGAGGATTGGACACACCAAACATGTTTTGCAAAGCCCCACCCCCCCGATCGGCGAAAGGGTGTGCTAAGTATTTGCTAAGACCCTCCAACATCTGGACTGAACTGCTGCACCCTTTCTGCCAGCCGGTTTGTAGTGGAGCCTGAAATGACCTGCCTGCCTGCCTGTACTGTAGCTTTGGGTGTAGCTTTGGGTGTCCCAACTGCGAAACGAAAGATGTGAGACCAGTGCATTGCTCTGAGCGTAAGCAGTACAATTTGTTGTTGCAGAGCACTGTGCCAGCCTCCCCCCCCCCCCCGGTTTTCATTTCATGCCGTGTCTTGAAGGCAGCGGCTGAATGGTGGCGGCCGTCATTGGGGCCTACATGAGCTTGCGGGGCCTGTGGTCCGGGTCTACTGTTTGGCTGTTTGATGTGCACAGAGTGTGCGATACTGGTGTGCATGCTTCTAGCCTGTTGCTGTTCCATGGCTGGACCGGTCGCACTGCGCACTCCAATAGACAAGAGCCCCACCATCGAAAGTGACAAACGCGCCTACCAGAGCCACACTCCGAAAGTGGCCATTATTGGCAAATCAAGTTAGCACACAGTATCCCTGTCCCTCATGTAAAATTCCAGACGCAGCAGATCCCAACGAAAATGGCAGCACCTCACTCCATCCATTGTGCCCCAAATGGTGGATTGGTTGTGGGCAAAAATTTTCTTATTTGGTAGTTGGGCGTGGGCGATGCATGTGCGATGTGTGCAACGTGTGCATGACATGTGTGCGACCTTCACATTTGCTATTTCGGCATGTGCACTGCGGCTTACAATACCCATTATTGCACAGCCCAATGGCTTCAGTTGGTCATCCTGTCGTACGTTGAGTGTGAGGGATTGCCACCAAATGAGGAAACACAACAACTATTTTATCAACTCCGGGTGTTTTGTCGCCGATGGGGCAGGTGGGTAGATTACGAATGGGGAGTTGTGATCCTATACCACCAAGCAAGAGCCGATGTGTGATCAGCATGGGGTCCCATCGATGGGACGTCCCGCACCCCCAAGTGGGTGGGGGGGGGCAAACAGAGTATTTGGAGCCTACTAGGGAATTTCATATGGGTGATGGGAAGTTCATCTATGATAGGGGTGTGGTGGTGGGGACATATCGGTGCACAAACAACTTCGAACAGAAACGCTCCATGCCCATGGGGAATGCTAATCCTACAGCGCTTGCGGCGCGCCATGCAGCGTGCGGTTTGGGAAATTGTAATTGTCCTAGAATAGAGAGGAATAGTGGTGCATACACACACACACACACACACACACACACACACACACACACTTTTTACGCACCGTATACCCCCCACACAACATTTTTTCTACTATGTTATTGCTACATTCTCCCTTTTGGGCCTCTTTTCTTCACAAATGGCGCACTTGATTTCTGTACCCAACATGGTACGGCCCCCCAAGGTAGGAGTGGTCAAATTGCCGCTTCTCATTTCGTTTGGCGTTGGGGACCCCCAAGACGGCAGGGATTATGCAGCTAGCCACTTTGCCTACTTTTTGGGCCCCCACCCCTACCCCTTGTGTTATCAGGCCCGGGACGGCCAAGTATGCAAGTTGGCGTGTATACTTTCAAAGATACCACCCCTAGGGTAACAAGTGGGATGTTTGTCCAGCAATCCCCACGTGTTGGCCCTCCAAGGGGTTGTTGTGGCTGTTGTGCACTTGTGGAGCCCTCATGGCTGTCATAGAGGAGCTAGAGCCGTGTGCCATGGAAACAAATGAATGCACGGCAGCATGGAAGCAATTGCATGCCCCATCGCAAAGCACAAAATGCTGCGGAACAAGTGGGTAGCCCCCGTTCAAAAGGCCGTCCGTCCATACCACACAAGTGCAAGCATATTGTTAAAGAGCAGTGTCTACCGTGTGCATTGTTCTTCAAGTCTCAAGTACCCCTATAAATCTGTATTGGACAGATTGCTTGGGCCACGGAAGGGCACTTGGTGTAGCCCGCCACACATCTAGGCCTCCGGCTTTACATGGTCAATAGGTTAATCACGGTCCCTGTGCTATGATCCCCTGTGCCTTGAGGGGCCATAGTCTTAGGCGGCCCATTTGGGGGTGCCCGAAAACACCGCTTTGCCCCTCCTTTTTTTTGGGTTTGCAGAAACCCCTTTCTGTAGCAATATTGCACCCACTGTCGTTGGGCTGAGCCGCAGACACCGTGGTCCGGAGGTGTTCGAGCCGGGAATTCTGACAGTGCCTTTGCGTGTTATAGGGTCCATTTCATGGAAGGGTGATAGTCAAATAGCTGCAAAAGACTGGGGCTGAATGATGCAAAATGTGGTGGTTTACGTTGTCCAGTGATGTGTGCCTGCCTTGGACACTATGGTGAACGCAGGCACTCATCGCTAGACAACGTTGACCACCACATTTTGCACCGTTCAGCCCGAGTCATCTTACCAATCACCTTTCCACGAAATGTACCCTCACTGTCAGGATTCTGAAAGTGCCCAACTTGACCACCTCCGGCACACAGTGTCTGCAACTCACCCCTATTACAGCGGGGGCAATAGCGACTTCTCTTTGTACCCCCCCCCCCCCTGTCCTTCCCCGCCCCTTGTCCTTTCCCAGGGGGTGGGGGGTGGGGGACCGTCACTTGGTGAACCCCAAAAGAGCCAAGCCATGGCCCAAGGGTGCTGTCCAAAGCATTCCTGTGGAAAGTGGTGAGCACCTTCAGGCTTTCAAGGTCAAATGGAGCAGGACAAAGAAATTCTACACCTAGCGGATCAAGGAGTAAATTTCATTACATTGGCAGCCCGTTGAGCACGCACATGATTTTCATATTGTTGCATTACTTGCTTTCATTTCTCACCGTGACAAGCTCTGCACACCAACGTTTCTTATGCTGTGTTGTTTCGTCTTCCGCCGCAATTTCTGTGCCCCACAGTGTGCGTGTATGGCGGTACTACGGTCCCCCATGTGGTGGGGGGGGGACCGTCACTTGGTGACCGTCCCCCAGGGGGTGGCGGGGAACGGTCCTTCCTTGGGGTGGGGAAGGACAAGCGGGGGGGAGGGTATGCTTTTCATGACATCTATTGCGTGTTGTGTGTGGCACATGTGGTGTGTTCCATGTGGTGGATTGCATATTGTGTGTTACATGTTGTGTGTTGTGTATTGTGTGTTGTGTGGTGCATATAGCGTTTTCTAGTTTGTGTGTGGCATGCTGTTTTTGAAATGTTCTCTGATGCATGGTGTGTGTTGCAGAACCATTTGGGGGTAACTCGAAACGCCTATCACAATTCTGACAGCAATGATGGAGTGGAAACCCCTGTTTCCTGTGGGCCGCCCCTGTGGGCAGCGCGTCTTTGGGATGCAACGCAAACCCCCTCAGGGGCCACATTTTGGCATCTTTTGGCCCATTTATTGTCAGGCCAAAAACGTGCAAAAACGGCAGTTCGAGGTGATTTTGACACCCAAATTGCACGGAACAGCCAGTTGCAAGCATGCTGAGAAAGGGGTTGCACAGGCCAGGGCCAGGTCAGTGTACCAGTGTTTGCAGAAGGGTGGCAAAGGGGGCAGTCATGTAACTAGGGTCCCACAGACGATTTTAAACAGGATGGGAAAGAATACTATCAAACAGAAAAAATCTCACAGTTGTTTTTCGGCAAACCTTTGTTTCATGACCTAATCGCCACAGAGTAAAAATGGTGTGGGTAGAGGGGGCACATTTGACACTATGCATGAAAGGGACAGGCCTGAGAAACATATTTGTGGCGGTAATTATCGTATGCAGGTTCTCATGGGTGCAGACAGCAGTGCACAATACTACAAACAGTTCAGGTAGAAGCAACACGAGGTGTCACTGTCAGAATTCTGACAGCGATCCTTGCAAATAGCACGGGTACGGAATGGACGTTGCCAGTTGTGCCTTCCGCAATTATATTTGCTGTCAGAATTCTGACAGTGACAGCTTGTGTTGCTTTTACCCGAACTGTTTGTGGTTTTGTGCACTGCCATCCGCACCTATGAGAATCTGCATACAACAATGATTGCCGCAAATGTTGCTCCGGCCCGTGCCTTTCATGCATGGTGTCCAAAGTGCCTCCTCCACTACCCGCACCATTTTTTCTCTGTGGCGGTTAGGTCATGAAACAAGGGTTTGCAGAAACATCTGTCAGATTTTTGCTATTTGACAGTGTTTTTTCATGTCCTTCCCCATCCCATTTAATTCGTCTCTGGGACCCTAGTTCCGTGACTGCCCCTTTTGCCAACCTTCTGCAAACACTGGTACACCAACCTGGCCCGTGCAACCCTTTCTCAGTGTGCCTGCAACTGGCTGTTCCGTGCAATTTGGGTGTCGAAATCACCTCAAACTGCTGTTTTTGCATGTTTTTTGCTTGACAATAAATGGGCCAAAAGATGCCAAAATGTGGCCCGTGAGGGGGTTTGCGTTGCATCCCAAAGACACGCTGCTCACAAACAGGGGTTTCCATCACTCCTTTTTCACTGTCAGAATTCTGACAGTGGGGTTTTTTGGGGCACCCCCAAATGGGCCTCCTAAGACAGTGGCCATGGAGCAAATAAACAGCATGACTGTTTCTCCAATCTCATGACCACATGATCCACGACAGGCCACAGGCAGACCTCCCACTAAACCAAGGGGTGCATCGGATGCTCTTTTAGTAGTGAGTGCCTTCCTTTTTGTTTTTCAAGACTGCCTGCTAAAGTCTGCCTGAGTTAATCAACCAGGCAATTTACTAAAATTATTGGCACTTTTAACCTACGGAGGGAAACGAACGCGCGGTGCGCGCGGTGCTATGCGCGGTGTGCGCGCGGTGCGCACGGTTTGGTGCGCGTTGTTTTATAAACCCACAATTTTTTCATTTAGTCACTGCGGGCTGTAAACACCACTCTCCCACAAGCATAAGTAGAGCTTGTGGGAGGGCAGCGGGATCAAAAATTTATGATCATCCACCTCCTTCGGCAATGGCAGGCACACCCGGAGACCGTCGCCCCTGACGATGATGGGTGTGGAGTTGTGAGCCCAGTACCGCAGAAACCAAGGTGCTGAATCCTACTTTTCAGCTTGGCTACCTTCACTCCTTTGGTCCTTTGCATTACGGCTCATTTTTTGCTATTCTTGTGCAATGCCCCAACATCGTGAAACACATGCTTCATAGGATTGGGCACCCTATGGGGCACCTCACGGGAATGAGCACCCTGTGAGGTTCGAAATCCTAAACGAGGCGAAACGAATGCTCCGCAGGTTTGGGCACCCATGCGGGGCACCCTCCTCGGCGGTGGGCCGTGCCTAGGAGGTCTCTATGAGCTCAACGCCCCCCCCCCCCCCCCCGGCAGGGGGTGTGGGCAGCTACAACCACCATTCCAATGGTGAGGAGGATGGAGTGGAGGCCTCCGTTGTCGTATGTGAACCCCTGAAGCCACCGCGTCTTTGCCACACTAAAAATCAGCCAGAAGTGTGTAAAACAGCAACCCAAAAACGAGCGCGCGGTGCGCGCGCGGTGTTATGCGCGGTGCGCGTGGTGCGTTTGTTTCCCTCACGGTGGTTGGGGGCAGACCAATGATGTCCAGTTGAAGGTTTCATGTGTAATGGAGTTAGCAATTTTCTCTTTTGTGTGTTCAAGACCGCTCTGTCTGCACCCAAGTGCATGCGTTGTGTGTATGGCACGCGCGAATAGGCTCCTGTTTTGTGATTCTTCTTGCACCCACCCCTGTGGACGTGGGGTTTGGGTCAAGCCCAGACAATCTGGTGGGTTGGGCAGGCCTGAGGGAAGGGGTTGTGGGAGTCAAGACAGTTCAGGGGGACCTTGTCTCCCCTTTGTAAAATGCCTGTGGCGTGATGTGTCCACAGACCTCTGCGTCATCCCAGAGGATTTTCGGTTGTGTGGCAGACTATGCCCCCCTGTGGCTGCCAAGCGGTCAATGCCAATGAGACCAGGCCCCAGAGGAGTTACAAAGCTTTCAGAACCCAGTGAGGCCTTCTGTGCTGCGTGTGCGGTGCTGCCTGGCGTGTGCATGACAGTTAATCCGTTAACTTGTGTTTCAGTTTGACTGGGTGTCAATGACCTTCTTGTGAATCTCATGGGGATTTGTGGAGACTGCTGAGTACGGCACCTGCTCATGTATGCAGTCCACTCTGTGCTTCAGTGTGCCTGAGCCGGGAAAGGGAACCTCAATTGATTTGCGCAGTGCGCACGCCATGTGATGACAGGACCTCCAGTATTTATGCATTGCTTCCCCATGTTACTGAGGCTTGCTTCAGCACCGCGATAAATTGCATTCATCTTGGCCCTTCCTGTCACTGCTCACTGGCTGTGAGTGGGTCTTGTGTTGGCCCTGTTTCTCTTGCATGTAGGCTTGTGTGCCAATGCGAGATTGCACGAATTGTGTCACAACTGTGACAATCAGGTAGCATTTATCTGTTGTGGTTATTCAGCATTTCTGTGCTGGTGGTTTATTTGGTGGGTCACCGAGTGGGTATCATGGCGGCTGCATGGTAAGTGCCTCACAATTGAGTGAGGCCCAATTAAGCATATCCTTTAATCCTATTCAGCTGTCATGAACCCAGAGCAGTAGCTTCCCATACTGTGAATGTGCCCTGCCCCCCATGGGTTGTGTTCTGGCTTCCTGAAATGGGCTTCACCGTTCCTCCGTCTAACCCCCGTTATGTACACATTGTGCAACATGACACTGGCCTTTTTTTTTTTTCTTAACAGGAGCCTTTGGATCATGCTGATGGTGCACCTCTGGTGTGAGGTGTGTCTCGGCTTGATGATTACATTGTGCTGCAAGTTTCATGCCGTTTGACTTTGAATTCAGACCCACCTTTTTTATAACCTTGTGTTGGACTCCTGCCTGATGTAGACTGCGGGTGATTGGGGCAGGAACCAGGGTTTTTCGAGAAATCCTGCCTTTTGGACAGTCCCCCTTGTCCCCTGGGTCCACTGGCGATATTCAAGTGTGTGTGATACTAAGTGTCACCCTCACGGCAAAGGCAGCTCTCTCTCCCTTCTTCCCTCTCCCTCCCTCCCTCCCTCCCTCCCTCCCTCCATCCCTCCTCTCTCTCTCTCTCTCTCTCTCTCTCTCTCTCTCTCTCTCTCCCTCCCTCTGAGAAGTTGTCACGTCTGCAGGCCACTGGTTGTGAGCATTGACCGAGCAGCTGAGATTTTTGTTAATGAGGCAGCCAGATATTTGTGGCAACTGCACTGCTTGTTCTGAGAGGATTGATCCAGTACTGGGCTCCTGGTAGTCCCATTTCCTCTAGTTCCGTTCTGCCCACCAGCTCTTTCTGCACACACCTGTATTTGTGTATGTAGCAGTATCAAGGTGCAAGTTGTGCAGGCCCCACTCATGCTACATGGTCTTTGCAGGACAGGCTGACACTCAGGATTGGGTTAGTCTCCCAGTTTTGAGCTGTCCTTGTTTGAGGATTGTCACCAGTTTTGCAGAACACGGGCACATGTCCAATTTGCAAACCGTTTATGCACCTATTGCCTCTGGTTCAGATGTTCAGAGTATTGTTTTTTTTGTTCACGGAGCCCAGGCCCTGAAGACAACAGTTGGAAGTGGCTCAGTGTGTGCAAGGGTTTTCTTCCGAATCTTATTCATGCTTTGTGACCTTTTCCCTCCTGAATCTGTTTGAGTCTAGCAGGTGCAAAGGTTTGACGAAAGAGAAATCCAGTGTGTTGTGTTGTAAAAGCTGGTCGTGCCAAATCTTTCAAGAGAGGCACTGTTTCTATTTGGCCCATATCATCAACAGTGTGCGCAGTATAGCTGGTTAATCATGTATTTCATCTCTGATGTGATTTGTTGCTGTTATTTGGTGCAATGTGTTTGTTAGCACAATTTAGTCAAAAGGGAGTTTTGCTTGAGGGATGTCAACCATTGTGCTGAGAAAGGGGCTCAAAAATGAATGGTTCCCCAATGTGACTGTGAAAGACAATGTGGACACGCCAATATTTTATCATGTACTGATGAGGGTTTTTTTTACATATCCCTGTTGGGGTAAGACCCCCCCCTTTTCAGGTTATCAATAACTGGTAGCCTCCCCCCCCCTCCCCCCCCCTCTCCCCCCATGTCCAGCCCCCCCGCAGAAGAAAAGTTTTAGTTGGGCTACACTAGAATTGGTTGGTCACGAGTGGTGTATGGTGTCTGTGGGGGGGAGCCTTAAGCGCAGTTCGCGCGCAGTGCAACTACAGTAAAGACGCCTTATTAAGAAACCGTAAATAGCTGCCAGCGCTGGTTACTTTCTAACCAGGCCAAGCCAGCCTTAGCGCATCTAAAAAATTTCTTGGGCGTGCGATCGCAGCGTTGAAAGTTTCTTAGTTTAGCATTTACGAATTTTCTTAAAAACATTTGAAGATTTACAGATTTGTGTTTCTGTCTTAGGGTTTCTGTCTCCATGAGTCAGCGACTTGGTCGTGAGCACAGCTTGTTGCAAACCGGTGTCAAGCTGTGGGACCGCCATGCACGCAGTGCGAAGTTTTGGATGCCGGCAAATACTGGAACCCTAGTTTTGGCCCCTTTTCACAAGTTTTTGGTTCCGTACCAGGGTTTTTTTGGCTTCCCAAGCATTTAGGATGTGGCACCAAAAACTTGGTCAACTTCAAGGTGATTCTCGAACCGAGATGCTCAAGATCATCGATCGGTATGTCCACGTCCACAACTGCAGAGAAGTCAACGTGGTCATCGTCGCCCGAAGGCTCTCGATCGCCGATACTCGATGGTGGTGAGTCGACACCAGGACCGGACAGCTCTTCTTCGACGATGCTGTTGGTTATAACTACAACCAGAAGTATCGATGGACACCTGGCCAACCCTGTGGTATTGACACTTTTCAGTCTTCCCCCTAGTAAACAGATGACACGTATTCTTGGGTGAGTATCCTAGCCTCTGCGTGCGCAATATGTACGCAGTTCGCACGCAGTGCGAGATCTTGGCCGTGGATACACGTCCGTGGCACGCGTGTGCAAGTGGTTGACGAAGAAGCAAGCCCGCCCACAAAGCGCTTTAGATGCACGGACTGTGCCTTCGCCACTGACCATGCCCTTGCCTTTGCAGCTCACAAAAGATGCAAACATAGCACTCACGCGGAGGCCTCTTGGTGGGACCACCAGTGCCGGGCGGATAACAGTGAAGAGGAAAATTTGCCAGCCTTGGCCCGAAGCGACGAGGAGGCAAAAGAGGAAGACCTCTTTCGCGTCCCTGTCTCCGCTAGCGACCGTTACCCAGATGCCAATCAAGCTCAAGGCCAAGATGCCTTCGCTAACAGCGGCGCTCCACATGCTGCCCACGCCCGTGACCCAGATGCCAACCAAGCTCAAGGCCAAGATGCCTTCGCTAGCAGCGGCGCTCTACATGCCAACCAAGGGCAAGGCAGCCTTGACGAAGATGCTCTCGCTAGCCCAGATGGCCGCAACCAACATGCAAGTGCTGCGAAGGCAGAAGACAGTCCAGGCGGTGACGACACTACAACGCGACCATTTGATGGCGCATCTGGACCGTTCTCTGGTGGGCGTTGCGGGCAAGCGAAGAGGAGGAGCTACAAAGTATGACACTTTGGCTTTGTTGCTCACTGCCTTGGATGATTGTGTCTTCTTTGCACCCTGCCATCGCACCGCTCATCAGACCTGAATCTCAGTGACACGGTCATTAGCATTCCTAAGCTGCTCCATTTTCAACTTGAATTTGAGTGCCACCGTCATTTGCATTCCCCATCTGCTCCACCTTCACACATTGCGTTCAAAGTTTCAGTCATCGCCCACTACCAAGGAGCGTGGCGCACTGCGAGACCTTTTGGTCAGAACAAGCGGGGGGGGGCTCCACGAGATGGGGAAGGGCAGTGTGCGGGCTGTGATCGCCTTTGAAGGGTATCTGTCGGACGTGGAAGTCAGATTGCACAATGTACATGTGCATGATCAGGTACTTAGGACAAAGAACGATGAGCATGTTGAAGAATTTTCAATGATGCAATGATACACGATATGTTGTGGAGGTTGTTGAAAAGTAGGATTAAATGAATTCTTCGTCTTTCGTGCTTGGTCTGGCTTTTCCTTTGCTGGTGCGAAGCACCATCAAAAGAAAAGCCTTATTACGGTTTTTAGCCATTTTCGGGTCACCTTTCTATGTTGGAAATGGAGCCGGGCGGTGACAGACAAAGGCAAAAACACTCCTTTGCCTTGTGTTTCAGCTAGCAGCGCAAAGACAGGGAGGGTGCATTTGGCAAGATTAGCGACACATGGTGCAAATAGCATAAAATTGACCTATTCATAACTCGGGCCTATTGTATCGGATTTTGACGAAACTTGGGGCAATTTTGGTCAATTTGGGGGTGTTCCTTTCATTTTTGAGCTTGATAAGGCTGCGTGCGCTGAAAATCAACGAATCAAAAAGCGGTGCTAAAACAAAATGACGGCGAGTTTCAATTGTACAGGAAGATGCAGCTTTTAGAATCATTTACAAATCAGGTCTTAGATCGACATTTCGTGCAGTGTAGCCCGATTTCACTTCGGACAGTCAAAATGAAAGATCGCAAATGCCGGCGACTGCGAAATGCACGCGTGCACAGCAAATAAATAATATGGCAAATAGATTTCTTGAGATTTGGGGCCTGTGCCTTATATATATTGTTATTTGGTACCTCCACTTTGCCATTGCACCTTTAAATCGCATCCCTAGCTTATATGGAATTAGTAGATGCTAGAAAAGAAGTAGAAATCTTGTAAAGGCTCTAACTTTGTAGAACGGCCGTGATGAATCCAAATAAATATGACGGCGAGAATCAGCTCTCCGAGGCGGTCATTTAGAGGGGCTGCATCGTAGACTTTTGAGGTATGTTTCGTTTCGGCGCGCGGATTGTATATAATGGCATAAGGACTGCTTTTAGAGGGGGGCGGGGCCGCATTCCCCGGCCCCCCAATTAAAAGCCCCCCACGGGGGGGGAGGTGAACAAGCCACCACTACAACGTGGCAATGAGTTTGATACTCAAGTGGCACCGCAAACGGCACACGTTGGAGAAGGCTGCAACGATGGAGTGCGCCTCACTGGAACAATCAGGGGGCCACGGTTTCCAGACATGGAGGACAAGATGTATGACGAGATTTGTTTTATGAGGAAGCAAGGCCTGAGTATCACGGAGAGATTTGTTCGTGTGCGCGCCTATCAACTTGGAGGTGGGGACGTTTGAGGCAGCCACGGTTGGTTTCAGAACTTTGTGCCACGATGAGGCATGACTATGCGGAAGCCTCTGAATCGCACCCCTAAAGCACAATCCAATCGGGTACAAATTGCACAGCAATGGCACAAAAACTTGAGAGGAAGGTTGCAGCCGGATGATCCTGTTGTCCCACATTCTAGTAAATGGGGAAACTGGCGGCTTTTAGAGAGGTGTAACGCGGACCAGGTGCCATTGGAGTTTGTAACATGTGCACGTCGGAAGACAGTGGAGCAGAAAGGATGCCAGCATTGTTGCGTTGCACAAGGAAGTTCAGCTGATACCAAGCGCATGGCTGCACATTATGATCCGTGGGTGTGCACCAAGTGAGAAAGTGCAGCAACCGCATCCTATTATCATCTTCAGAGGAACTTGCACAAAGATTTCTGCTGAGGAGCGTGCAGCCTACTACATGAACGTTGATGTGTTTTGGCAGCGTTGTGCCTGGGCGGATGCAGCCTTCATGAACGCCTGGGCAGTCGTGATGAAAAAGCACCCAGCATTCTTCAACACAAAGCCGAAGCTGCTGTTTTTGGACTCTTTGACTGCGCACAAAGATGAAGCTTTTCTTAAGACTTTGAAAGACCAGATGGGCGTGCACTTTTTGCCGCGCGGGATAACAGATATGTTGCAAGCAATGGACACTGGAGTAGGCCAAACTTTTGAAGTTGTACATTGCACAAAAGTAAGATGCATGGTTGCCGGAACCTGCCAATTTTCGTGCAGTTGTGGAAGGCAGGGTCAAGGCAACAGACAAGAGGGTGTTGACTACGCAGTTTGTTGGCGAGTCGTGGGACATGCTCTGTGACAGATTCAATGTTGGCCCTGCCTTCCAAAAAAGGAGCATGGAAATTACATTGGATGGCGCACACGATGGGAAACATTTTGCCGTAGGGCACTGGAGAGTATGTCGTGAACAACGACCTGGAGGCTACACAGATTGATGGGGCACACATGGATGGTGCAGTGGGAAGCGACTACGACAACATGGATGAGGAGGAAGCCATGGCGGATGACGCAAATGATGAAGTTCTGGAATTGGCGTCGTCGTTGGCGTCCTTGTGGAATTTGAACGTGGTGTTCAATGGTAATTGAATGATCCTCGACTCTGAAGACCATTAATTTTAATTGACGTAGGATTTTGTTACACCAACCCATGGATTCAGGATAGTGGGTGTGACTGGGTCTTCTTTGTTTTTTAGGTATGTGCGCCTGCCATTACTTGGCACGTGCCTTTTTTCTGCCACACATGTTACTACTGCAATTTGCATACGCACTGTGAGATTCCACGGTCGCCGCTCTTTTTTGACGCCTCTTTTTGTTTGAGCTCTGTCTGTTTAAAACAGTTTGCGGCTTTTTTGCCGTTGTTTCTCCGCAACCCACAGCCCAGAGTCCACGAACAAACTCAATATGGTGTTGCAAGCTGCAATGTCTGCATCTCTTTTTTTTTGGCCTGCGCCAGTGGTGCAAGGGAACGTGTTCCCAAACTCTCCATGTCACCATTTTTGTGCCATGTAGTATTTTTTTCGTTTTGTTTTTTGTTGTGTTTCTGTCTCTGTTTCTTTTTTTGAGGCTCCTACAGTGAAAATGAAAAACCAATTATACCTCCGCCTCTACCCCCTTGCACATTTGCACAATGTCAAATTCATTGAAAAAGTTGCACCATACAAGAGGTGATGTGATTTGAAACAATGTGCCCTGCCCAGGACAAAGACGACACATTGCAGCCTGAGTCCTTTCCCTGTCCCCTCCCTGCATAATGACTGCAGACTTGGGGAGGACTGAATGGTTCGATGGGCTAATTGCTGAGGTACAGTGGCCAGACCCACCACCCTGGACTCTCTCTCAACAAGGGATCTCCACGGGTTGGGTGCCCATACACAACGACCAAGCATTGCTGGGGTAGACAGATAGGCATAAAAGAATTTCCTAAAAATTTCAAAGTTTTGAGGGCACGAAAAGAAGAGGACCCGTGTGGAAAACTGTGGTGTTTTGAAAAAGTATACAGTGTTTCAAAAAGTTTCAAAACGGAATTTGAGACCATGTGTCATGCATGGAGGGTGAGTAGGCAAGACAAGTCACAGCGGTTTCTGAAAAAAACTGACCACTCGTTGGGCATGCAGCATAGGCGGGAGTGGGATTCAAACCCCTAAACTAGCACTGGACTCTAAACCCAAAAGTTTCCCAATATTTTGGGAAAAAATGCTGGAAACGTGTCACACAAAAAATAGGAAACATTTTTGGCGCACAACAAATGAGTAGTACAAAACAAATGGTAGGGCAAGAATCACATGGTATCCTTTTTTCTAGAACGTTTTGTTACAAAAGATTCTTGGGGAGTAGAAAACACATAGGATTCATGTGGGTTGAAATGGGATGGGCAATACAAAAGCAGGAAACTTTTAAAAACAATTTCGGAAAAACATAGGAAGCATGTGGTATCCATTGATGGAAAGGTTGCAATACAAAAGAGGCAAAAGGTTCCAAACAAAGAACCAATCACTACAAAAGTAATGAGATACCATGCTCAAAGAAAGCAGCCGTCATCATAGCTGTTTGGGCCTTTTAGGTCCAACCCTTTTCACAGCCTTAAGGAACTGTATTTTCTTCACACACGGGCAATTCTACCCTCCAAATTTTCTTTGGACCAACCCTTTTTCAAAGCCTTAAAAAACTGTATTTTCTTTACAGAAGGGCAACCCCAGCCTCGACATTTTCTTGGACTCGGTGCCACAGCAAATGTTTTTTTTCTTCTAAAGTGGTTTCTTCGACATGAATCTTTACTTTACTGGGTTTTGAACGCAGGACCTGCCAAAAAGATGTGCCCTAGCCCCTAGGGTGCATACTACTAGGATCAGTAGGCATTCATTGAAAAATCAATAAAAATGTATGGGCTGTGAACCAGAGCCGGGCCTCAGGAAACTCAGGATATCCCTTCAACATCTTTTCATAATCTGAACAAAGTTGGGGGCAGGGGTCCTATCCATATCGTCACATTAGTGTTGGGTTTTATACAGGGGGTGGTACTAGTTCGTAAGTGTAAAGGTTCGTTTTGTAGCAGTTCGTTGGGGTGGCATTCCGAACTGCTGCATGTAGAAACCGCCAGGTGATGCGAACCGCTACACAAACGGACTAAAACGGGGCAGATGCGTTCCAATTTTGGTGTAATTTGGGAAAGCAGAAAAGAGGTTTTTGTATCGCGGTCTGTGGAGCTTTTGTGGTTTATAATAGTAATAATAATGATAATAGTAACAATAACGATCGATAACATTGATAATTTTTCAGCTCGGCCCTCTTTGTCTTCAGTCACGCACCCCTTCTTCACAAAGGGAGGCCAATCCATGAACGACGCCGCAGTTGTAGAGGCCCAGGGCAAGAAGGTGTTCTGTATTTCTAAGGCCCGTCAATACAAGAGTTCGGCGCCGAGAACTTGGCTAGAGTGGACGCCGGCGCAAAGTCCCTTTGTGTGCAATTGCTCTGGAAGGAAATTACAACCATGATGTGCTGCGTTACGGGTGTCGAGCGCCGCCCCGTAGCACGCTTCGCACTTGGGCTGGCAAGGTATAGGAGGGTGAGCCACCGGAAGGGTACTGAAGCGAAATCGTGGGCTGTCCACGATTGCGCAAGAATAGGCCACTCATCGGGTGTTTCCTGGGATGGATGAATGTACCCTAGGTACTCCGTAGACCTCTTGGAGCCTGCGGACAGGCAGCGCGAACGCTGCCGCTAAGCGCCAGATTGTCGCAGGCGACAATTGCCAGGCATGAAAGACCGCAAAAAGGCAGTGATCTTACAATATATTTTTATTGCAGATCACGAATTTTTATTATGCGTGTTCATCCAAGGGTGTAGCATAAGTTGCGGGCATGCGTGGGATCTGTGCTTCACAGAGACCAAACACTCTGCCCTTTCTGTGCACAGGACACCAGACTGTGTCATGTATGGGACCATGCAAGGGTCCTACGATGATTTAAGCCAAGCAATGGACATGGAGAACCCTGTGGCGAAGACGGACACAGAAGTGACTTCAGTGCTCCTGGTGTATCGCTCCGTGCCTTGAAGGATGACCAAGAGTGGGGTTGGGGCGCTACTGGAGGCGCTTGCACGTCCGGAGAAAAGAGGGTTTTCCGAGTTTGACAAATCTCAAGAGATTTTGCGAAAAATCAGGGATTTCGACAAAAACTTTGCAAGAACTTCAAGGGCCGTAGCAACGGAACTGGTGAAGTGAGGCAAAGCGTCAAAACACAGAATCCTCCCAATATCTGGGCAATGAGGAGCCAAAAGCATGGGCACCCCACCTGCCGCTTCAAAATCATTGTACCGTGCAGCAGGTCCCATGTAGCGTGACATGATTGGCACTTCGGCAGAGACGCCCAGCGATCCGCAGTGCAGCGCCCGAGGACAATCACTGCGTCGCGGCTTTATGGAGGTGCGTTGCTGCGCCGGCTTACGCAGTACCCCTCCACCCAATGGGTCTACACGACACCAGACTCAGCCGTCGCTCGTGAAGATCGTCAGCGATTCCCCCCGTGTGACGCGGCTGTTCTGCGCCCACTGTAGTAATGCTGGCCCTGGAAGCACCATGGGAGCCCTCGCTGCAGACCAAGGCAGCCTGCAGCATCGAGGCAAACGAGACCCTCGCTGTACAACGTCTAGTACAGCATCGTGGCAGATCCCCTGCGCTTGGACGCGCCAAGCGCATTGAGGCATCGTGTGCGAAGAGATTTCGTACGTAAGTAACCAGTCAGGGAGCGCCGCTCACGCTCTTCAGTGGCCAGTCCAGTGAGACCAGCGTGGGACCCCAGCGCGCTGCGTCGTTTTTGTTTTACTGGGCCGACTTTAATTTTATTATTAATCTGCCATGTCCCTGGTGGTTGAGCCCAAGCATTTAGATGTCTGCGCCACTAAGTGCAATTAGTGGTTCAGCGTTCTTGCTGGGCACCCACCCTTTTACGGCTGGCGCACAGAGGCGTCGGCGCGTGTAAGCTATGCACAGGAAACACCCACGCGTGGGGCTTGCAGGGCCGCCATCAGCCTAGCAAGCCTTTTAAGGAGAGGGGTGACACGAAATTGTGGGCTGTCCACGATTGCGCAAGAACAGGCCACTCATCGGGTGTTTCCTGGGATGGATGAATGTACCCTAGGTACTCCGTAGACCTCTTGGAGCCGGCGGACAGGCAGCGCGAACGCTGCCGCTAAGCGCCAGATTGTCGCAGGCGACAATTGCCAGGCATGAAAGACCGCAAAAAGGCAGTGATTTTACAATAAATTTTTATTGCAGATCATGAATTTTTATTATGACGGGTTCATCCAAGGGTGTAGCATAAGTTGCGGGCATGCGTGGGATCTGTGCTTCACAGACACCAAACACTCTGCCCTTTCTGTGCACAGGACACCAGACTGTGTCATGTATGGGACCATGCAAGGGTCCTACGATGATTTAAGCCAAGCAATGGACATGGAGAACCCTGTGGGAACGACGGACACAGAAGTGACTTCAGTGCTCCTGGTGTATCGCTCCGTGCCTTGAAGGATGACCAAGAGTGGGGTTGGGGCGCTACTGGCGGCGCTTGCACGTCCGGAGAAAAGAGGGTTTTCCGAGTTTGACAAATCTCAAGAGATTTTGCGAAAAATCAGTGATTTCGACAAACACTTTGCAGAAACTTCAAGGGCCGTAGCAACGGAACTGGTGAAGTGAGGCAAAGCGTCAAAACACAGAATCCTCACAATATCTTGGCAATAAGGAGCCAAAAGCATGGGCACCCCACCTACCGCTTCAGTACGGCACCTACTCAGTTCTCAGCCGCACACAGGCGGAGACCATTCTGAAGTTCATCAAAGACCTGAAGTATGAGGCTGCTGTGATTGACCTGGACACCATTGCGGCGCCTCGAAAAACAGTGGCTGAGAGGTCTCGTGCGCCTGGTCTTGCTCCTGTTGTGGACCGCTAATGGGCTTCAAACTTCCGTCGCAGGCACAAGATGGCTTGTCTGAAGAAGATAACGGCGGAGCGACTGCCTTCCACAGTGAGAAAAGTTTATAGTGGTTTCAGCACTGTATTTTTCCTTCTCCTGCTGCTTGCTGTTGGTGTAGGGTTTCCTGCTGCTTGTTTTTGGAGATGAAAAGCTTTTGTTTACTGAAATACAGTCAATCCAGGATAGCCCAAGCCAGAAGTGTGCAAGGAGAAGAGAATCAGGATCAAAGCATGAAGGGCTGCAGTGTAAACAGTGAAAGATGAAAGGATATTCACAGAAACTGCAACTCAGGTCAAATCGGAATGCATATTCACAAAGATAGCTGAAATGTTTTGGAAAAGAGTTGGAAAACTGCCCCATGGTCACTCTCTCTCCATAGTGCCATCTCAGGAGATGTGCACTCTTTGTTTTGGGTCCCATATGTGCTGAGGTGGCAGGGCATGTGGCGATGAGGTCACTGCCATGTCACATGGGATCTTCCTACTTAGCTAGGCTGACCAGGAATTGAACCCAGGACCTCTCAAAAAGAGGTGCCCAGCCCCCTAGGGTGCATACCACTAGGATAGCTAAGAATTCATGGAAAAACATAGATGAATTCATAGGCTCTGCCTTGGATATGTCAGTTCTCAGTCAACTCAGGAAAAGATGATTTGCCTCACAATGAAAGGGGATTAAGGGGTCCACTCCATATCCTGATTGGGTGTTTGGTTCCATAGGTCAGAATGTGTTATCACCACTTTTGGTGGGACCAATACTAGGATAGAAATGCCTGGATGCTCAGTGCATCCCTAATACAACTAGAGTATGCCTCAAAGCATTGGAAAAGCACTTTTTCTTACTCCCCCCTTGTGCTGTGGTGGCACACCACTGTTGCATTTTAGGAAAAAGGGATTTTTTCTTGGCCTTTCCTTGGTTTCCACATCTACTTTAAAATACCCATAGTTTCCCTCACACAGAAAAATGGGCGCTCACCATGGCTGGCGCTCATTTGCTGCTCTGTTTGTAACATTTCCTACAGAAGACTCAGCGCTCATGGCGCTGCCGGGGCTCCTGTGGCTTGGTTGGGTTAGTTTGGGAGCATGCCAAAACATGTGCATGTGCATCCCTCCCTCCAAGACGCAGCGCGACACAAACCCAACGCAAGACACAATATACACACTCGCATGGGTTCTCGTAAACCTGCTGGCGACCTGTGACCTGTCTTAGGGCGAAGGGAGTCGTGAAAAAATTAAATTGCCCCTTGGTGGGGTCTTGGGTTCTGCTCAGTCTCTCCAGGCTGCTGCGTTTCGTCCAGAACACGGCCTACTCAGCGAGGCTGCGCGTGGGTATCTGCAGAGGCAGGAATGGGATAATTATGGACGAATCCACGCAAAAACGAAGCGACGACATCAAAATCCGTCAAATGACGGCCTCGAATTTTTCTAAGACAACACACCTGAGCAGAATCCAATTGTGCATCAGAAGCACATTTTTATAAAAATTATAGTCATCTCTAGATTTTTTAAATCAAGAAATTCCTACGCATAAAAAGGCGGCGCGCAGGAGCGGCTTCTAGCGAAGCGCCGGAAAATGCAGAAATAATGGCATTATAAACGTATGTCTCACGTAGTCTTGAAAATGACGAGACACACATTAATAAATAAACATACAGATTCCACCTACACTAATAGAAGTATCAAAAATTCAAGAATTCGAAAATCAACGAAAAAGACTTCAATGAATCAGGTATAAACTACAGGTATACTTGTCTCGTATGCCGCATACACATTGCTCGTCTCGTGTCTCCGTGAACGAGTCTTGTAGCAGCGCTAACAACGATAGGAGACGATAGAGGGATTGATTAGAAAGATTGCAGATGATTAGAGGTCAGATCAGGGTGATTAGACATACACACAAGTGCATAGCAACATTCTTCGCGTGCGCCCCGTTTTTCTCCTCACCTTGCTTCACTCTCCAGCGGTAGGTAAGGTAGGTACGCCCAGGTGGGGCCACCCCCTGGTGGAGTTCGAGATCGCAGTAACGATGGGCAGGTTTGCCCAACACAGTCGTGCATGCTCGTGCATTCACACACGCATTAAAGGGTAGGCCACGCGAAGTGCGCACGGTAAACCTTGTTTAGGCTACCCAGGGGCTCCTCGGTACGTTCTTTAAGAGAACCTGAGGAGTCCCTTAACGCTTGCTTGCTTGACAGGGGTAGCTGATTCTTCAGCGTGTTTGCGGACAGTGTATTATAGGTCACTCTGAGAAGCGTATAATACGTGGAGAGTGGCTTGGTTCCTCCGCCGCAAACGCCCCTTCATTTGCCTTTGCTTTACAGGTGGGCAGGTAGGGTGATTGGTGCAGCAGCATACCATTTTTTTCCTGCCCTGCTAAACAAGGGCGCAGATCACACAAACAAGTAACTCCGCCTCTGCCTGTGGCAGAGCAGGGAGTCCAACTTCATCGACATCTGCGCCGTGCACGCAAAAAGAGCACTTCTTCCCTCCAAGCCCTAGCAGGGGAAACACGTTGTGGCGTCCCCTGTTAGGCCACAGTTGCTTAGCAGCGCTGTGTTCTCTTGTCTTCTTCACAGGAGGGTCGCTAGGACCCACGACATGTTCTTCAGCAACACCCAGTAGAGTGTGCGTGTAGGAGTGGTAGTCCTGAGTGGGGGCTTGAGCCAGTTGCACCAGTGCTCGCCCACCAGGATGGTGCCACTGTAGGGTGTGTAGGACCTGTAGTGCGTGTGTCACTGTCCCACCCGTTTCCTGCAAATTTAGCAGGGTTGGTGGGCTGTGGCAGTGGTTAGGTCAGTGTTTTGGCCACTTAGCAAAACGGCGTTTTCATGCCTTCATAGCTTTTGGCCACCCCTCCCTGTAGTAGACAGATAGGTAGGGAAAACAATACCTGGATTAGTACGCTGGGTATTCCCCAAAGGTTTTGCGCCAGCACAGAAATTGGGCGCTTAGGGGAGGGGAGACCCGGGGCGTACCCCGTGGCATCAATAAGCCAACCCTCCAGGTTTAGCAAGCGTGCAGACTTGGGTATAATTAGGACACCACATCTGCGGCTTGCTCTCAGGACCTTAGGAATAGCAAACTCACACATACGCTTTGGCAGGTAAGGGTAAGGTTCAGTCCCTAGTTCTAGTCTTGGAGGCAAGCGTCTCGGCGAGCCTCAGCAACTCACCAAGGTTGTTCTGGGACAAGTAGTCAACCAGAACTGAGTTTAGGCGTCCCTCAGGTAGAACAAATGCAGAGAAGGGCTCCCAGGTGGCCTCTTCGACTCCAAACCCTTCCCAGAGGGTGAGGAAGCGTCAACCCTGGCGATAGCGGTGGCGTAGGACAGACTTCACCAGGTAGAAGCCCTCCTTAGCCATCTCCTCGGCGTTCATGTCGGGGAGTTCACCTTCAACTTCCATTGGGCTGGCAGCCCCTTGTAGGTCCAGAGCGGCGATTTCCTCGTCGTTCATCTCCCACTCCTCCCCACAGAGGTCTTCAGGATCATAGTAGCGCTTCAGGTGTTGAGCAGCGCACACCAGGGTCCCCCCTAGACGGGGAGAACACCGCACGGTCATACGGTGTCCATCCACTGATAGAATCTTGTACGGCCCGAAGTATGGGTCGTCGCTGGTAGAGCGTGGCCAGGCGGGTAGTCGAATGTGGTGCACCCGCACCCAGTCCCCTTCTTGGTAGGTGGCCGGTACTCGGTGCTTGTTCTTCTTGTTCCACTGACGCTCCCTCACTCTCTGGAGCATAGCCTTGGCCTTGTCCACCTTCGCTTGTTGCTTATGGACCCATTCACCCACAGAAGAATGGGTGTCCTCTGGATAGGGGGCATGTAGGAACCATGCCGGGCGCCCTAGGAATAGCTCATGGGGCGAGTTGCCAGTAGCTGAACTCTCTTGGGAGTTCATCATCAAGGATATGACGGGGAGTAGTCTCACCCAGTCTCTGGTGCGTTCGGTTTTGCACCATATCCGAACATTCTCCTTCAGGACACGGATCTGTCGCTCACATAGGGGGCTGCTCGTGTGCGAGTAGGGAATCCCCGTAGACACCTGGACATTGAGGGATCTCAGGACCCTCTTGTACCAACCGGTATCTGAGCGTACTCGTACGTCCTCATCGGAGTTGATCTCCTTGGGCGCCCCATAGACAAAAAACCACTCCTCCAGGAGTATCTTGATAGTCTCCTCCCCGGTAATGTGCTTGGTACATGGGAACACCCTGGTAAACCTGGTCAACCCATAGGTTACCACGAGGGCGAAGTCATAGCCCCCGAACTTCGGCATCTCCGTGTAGTCCACGTATAGAACACTGTTAGCACAGTGAGGGATGGGCAGGGTCGAGTAGAGACCTCTGTCCCTGATATCCCCTGGTTTACAGGACCTGCACGGGCACTTGTCCACGATAGGCTGGAGGGTTTTCCGCAGTTGGTCGTCAGTTCACGTAGTGTGGAACCACTGCTTGAACAGCCTCAGGGTACGGTCAGCACCCACATGACCGCTGGACTCATGGGTCCACTTCAGCAGCGCTGGGACTCGGTCACTAGGCAGCACGATGCGGTCCTCGTGCCAGAGGTAGCTCTTGTCCCTCTTCAACTGGTCTTGGTTGACCAGGAGGGGTTCAAGGCGTTTCTCCAGGCGCTTGTAGATATCCCCAAACTCCTTCAGGTACTCCGATTGTTGGAGTCCATCCAGGGGGCGTATCATCGTCATGTTGAGGTGCAAGTGGACGTCCATACGGCTGAACGCCTCCTTAGCCAGCGCTTCAGACCGGGCACCAATCAGGGCGACGAAGTTGTTGCGGCTGATGTAGTCGGCACACTCGTTCTTCACTCCCTGGATATGGTGTACCGTCAGCCGTAGCTGACTGAGGTAGGTCCACCAGCGCCGTAGCTTGGCCTTCTCAGGTGGGGGACCCTTCTAGAAACTGCGGACCGGTTCTTGGTCGCACAGCCAGACCACAGGGTTACTCCCCAACAGTCGTGCTTGTGAGGATAGCACCAGCATACCCGCGAGCAATTCCTGCTCATGGGTGGAGTAGTTCCCCCTGGCCTGGTTCCACTTCCAGTTCCAGTGGCCCAGAGGTACTAGGACCCACTTGTCGTCAGGGTAGCTGTGCTTGAGGGTTCCATCTCGGTTGAGACCTTCCGTCCCCCATTGGGAAATGGCCGAGTCGAACTCCTTCTTCTCTAGTGCTTGCCATTGGAACAACGTTCCACCACCGCCCACATTGCTGGCGTCGGTCACCAGGATAATCTCCCCTTGTGCCCTAGGCACGCCCAAGCACTTAGCGTTGGCTACCGTGTCTTTGAGCTCGTCAAACGCTTGTTGCTCTTGTGGGCCCCAGCGCCAAGTAGTACTCTTCTTGATCAAGTCCGTAAGAACGGCGCTGGTGTAGGTGAAGATTTTGATGCGGCGGCGATAGAAGTTGCACGCCCCAATGAAACTGCGTACATCATGAAGTCCTTTCTTGGGGTCTTCGTGTCGTACCTTGGCATCCATCAGGGGTTTGGCCTTAGAGGCCGCTGGGGTCCACCACCCATAGCCAACGTCAAACCCCAGGTACTGCATGGTCTCCTGCATGAACTCACACTTCTCCAGCTTGAGTCGTGTGTGGTTCTCCTGGCAGACCGCAAAGAACTCACCCAAGAGGATTAGGTGATCCTCCTGGGTATTGGTCCCGAGGCATACATCGTCGATGTGAGCCTCCATCTGGGCACCACGGGATATGAGCTCCTGCACCTTAGGTCTCCTTCGTAGGATGGACAAGATCTTGTTCATCAGCTCTTGGAATAGAGCGGGTGCGTTAGCCACGCCAAACGGCATGACCTTCCACTTGAACACCCTCCCCTGAGGGGTGATGAAGGCCAGTAGTTCCTGTGCGTTGGGCGTCAGGTCCACTTGCCAGAGTCCGCTCCTCTTGTCCATCTTGGTCTTGTAGCGGCAGGAGGCTATCTTCTCCAGGGTAGACTCCATATTGGGAATGGACCCTGAGTGGTTCAGTGTTTTCTTGTTCAGCTCTCCGTAGTCCACTACCAGCCGTTTGGCTGTAGACCCAGGTTTAGCCACCAGGAAACAGGGGCTGCAGTGTAGGGCGTAGTCCCCGTCCTTGTACTCCAGGACTAGGCCAGCGTCGATACATTCTTGTATCTGTCGCTCGATCTCGTCGGCCTGCTCTTTAGGAGCTGGATAGGGTCTCCTCCGGATCTTGTGACCGACGAACTCGGGTTTCAGCTTGAGGTCCATCTGTACCAGCTTGTCACATGAGGCTGTAGGGGGTAGTTCTCCGAACACCTCCAGATAGGTCCTTATAAGCTTCTGTACCCGCGGGTCCAATACCTTGATCTTGTCCTCCATGTCCTCGTCAGAGTGTAAGTTGCTTGCCCCCTGAGTAATAGACGCCGGGAGGTGGTCCTCCACCGACTCTTCGCCCGTGGTAGTGTCCTTCAGCCCTTGGTAGGCATATAGAAGGTCTTGTTCAACCATCTCCGGTGGACGATGGCAACATAGGCACGCTCGAGGGGGTTCACATACACATTCCTCCGAGAGGTCGTCCTCCTCTGGGGTCCTCACATGGGCGCCCCACACGCTCTTCATGAGCTTAAGATCTACCTCCCTTTGCCAGGTGGTGATCTGCTGTTCGAGGTCCTCCTTCAATTGGGATAGGTCTCCCATACGTCCTTGCTTCAGTGGCCATGAGCTGCGGGTAGGCTTCGCGTAGCATAGCTTTTTCGCCACCAACTTCCTCTTGGAATCCACATACTCCCTTAGCCTGGATCGAGGGTCCAGCTCTTCATCCACGGGGTCTTCCACCCTCACGGAGAGTAGGGGTTTTAGTGGGGCGACGTACTCGGCGTTCTCCACTTCCTCCACACAGGTCTGCACGAAGAAGGCGTCGTGCTCAGTTTCGTCATCTGAGTGGATAGAGCTAGGTAGCTCAGATAGTCCACACTCAGAGACTCCATCAGGAACAGGTACATGGCAGGGAGAGTTGGGGGCGTTGGTGTCAGTCACGACGTACTCATCTCCTCCGGGTGTAGTCTCAACAGCATCTTGAGGTCGTAGGCGATCCTTCAAGTCACCCAAGGCGAGTCCGTCGCTTTCTCGTTGTATAGCCTGGACCAGAGTCGGGTCCAGATCCTCCCAGGGGATGGAGGTAAGACCTCCGTCCACTACGCTCAGCATACTCCCCCATCCGGGTTTCCCAATAGGCGTCTTACGCCCCAGAGGCACGTAGATGGCCTCATCAGGTAACCGAACAGAGCTGATAGTCAGCCTGTCCAGGAGGTCCTCAGTATTCGTTGCCCCCATGGGCTCCCCAATCGGGGGAACACAGGACCATACGGGAACGTTCCAAGGCCACCTTGGTCAGCACCTTCCCCAGTTCACTGAACCTGGGGTTCCCGTAGGCCATCCCGAAAGAGGGCCAGTAAAATTTGTAGCTGCAGTTCTTCCCCTTGCTGCAGTAAAGGTCCAGTACATGTTGCTTGTCGCTGGCGAACAACTCCACACTCAGGTCTTCTCGAGAGTAACCCAACTCCTTCAGACCTTGGTCTAGGACTTCCCCCAATAGTTGATAGTCCTCAGTTTTGGAGGCCGCCATCATGTTCGAGGGCTCCTCCTTCGATGGTCTCAGGTAACTCGAGGTATGTTCAGACTGCTCCAGTGGCACAGACTCTCTGCCACTGCCGTGGTCCACGTAGAGGAGGTAGGGCGCTTGCAGCGTCAGGGTTTGTATCTGGGAGTGCTGTACGAAGAAGTCAGTCCCCAGTACAAAGTCGAAGGCCTCAGTGTCCATCACATAGAACCGATGGGCGATAGTCCGGGAGCCCATAGGTACCTCCACTTCACAGTCCCCGCAGCTGTGCACCACATGTCCATCCCCCATACGTATAGCAGCGGTGGTCATGGTGTTCTTCAGGCTCCCACAAGGTAAAATTTTCTTGGCCACTATAGATATTGTGGCGCCAGTATCCAATACCCCCAGGTATTCGCGTCCCCCTAGTCGGATACGTACCCAAAACACCAGGTCTTGGGTGCCACCGGAGCGTCCCCGTCAGAACTCCGCGGGACATGTCACCTCGAACCCCTTGTTCCGCAATTTGCGGGCCATCCTCATGAAACGGCTCCTCTTCTTAGCGTTGCCGTCATCACCACCTTCATGCTCACGCTTGGCTCCTTGTTCTTGCTGGGCCTGCGTTTGTGAGCGTGTGGTAGGACCAGACTGCCCTCCAGAGGGCTCGGAGTTTCCCCCTGGATTAGGGTTGGGGTTGCCTCCGTTCTTGTCCTTGTTCTTGTTGTCGGGCTGGCGGTTAGCGCCTCCTCCTCGTCCACCTTGACCCTTGTCTTTCCCTTGACCACGTCCTTTCGACTTGCCCTTGCCGGAGTCGTTGCCTTTGCCTTTGCCTCCACCTTTGCCTGAGCCTTTGCCAGGATCTTCACCCTTAAGCTTCGCCGATAGGCGTTGCTTATGGTAGCACTCACCCTCGTAGTGCTTCCGCTTCACGCAGAATGCACACGTGATGGTGCACCTGTAATGATCCGGCAGCTTCGATTTGGCGCCGGTGTTCTTCTCCTGCTGCTTCCCCTGGACTACGAAGCAGTCTCGCTGCTCGCAGTCAGGGGCGTGCTGCAGGTGGCCCTGCTCGTCTCTGGCATCACACCAGAATAGCTCCTTCACGTTCTCCATGATACGGGCGTGGGCGTGTTTGGGGGTAGTCCCCTGCCCAGGTCAGGACCCTTGGTACCCTTTGCCATGACCTCCAGAACCTCCTCCTCCAGGACGGTAATTGTTCAAGTGCTGGTCGCTCTCCTTCTCCAGCGCCAGCTCCAGGAGTAGCACACATAGATCCTCGTAGCGGAGGGATCTAGCCTTGCGCTCCGCCGTTGAACGGCACTCGTCCCATAGCTCTCGAGGGAGCTTGGCCACCAACCAGAACAGCAGGTCGTCGCTGCTTTAGAAACCGGGCGTCAGTGGTCCAGCCCAGTGATCCAGGTCAGCCACCAGCTCAGAGACCCTGCCAGGTTTGGGGTTGTTGGGCAGCACGGGCAGGTTCTGGATCTCGGCCCTGATGGAGAGGTCGGTTTCGTAGGTCGGATGCTGCCTCTCCAGGGCAACCAACACATCGGCAAAGGTGGCGGAGTTAGTCACGATCTGCCCGACCTGCTTCTCCAGGTACTTGGTCTTGCAGCACTGCAGGAGCAGGTCGCACTTGACTCGCCCACTAGCGTGGGTTTGGCCGGTCAATCGGAGAAACCGGCCAAAATTCTCAGCGAACTCGCTGAGGTCCTTGCCTGTGAACTCAGGCAGGTTCACCACGATCTTGGAGGTGGCAATAGCCTTCGCCTCCTGAGACCTGCGTCCCTCAGGGCGTCGGGTCTTCTTCTTCTTCTTCTTCTTCTTCTTCCCCTCTGGGTCCTCGTGGTCCTCCGGGTCATCGTCCTCCGAGGGCGAAGTAGAAGTCATCGATGGCGGCTCGTCATCGGAGGGGTCTCCGCCTAGATCACTAGAGCCATAAGGCTCCACGTCCACCATTGCCCTTAAGGCTGTCAGCCCCAGCCGGTCCAGCTCGGCCCTCGTGGAGTTCGTCACGTGGCTGTAGGGCGGCTGGGCCGTTCTCGGTACGAAGGGACTTCTCGGTATAGCTGCAGGAGTCGGCATCGGTCGGCTCCTCAGGCTCCCCAGGGTGTTTGTCAACCCTGCCGCCAGGTGGTTGGCCTGTACCCGGTGGGGTGACATTCCCACCGTGGTAGGTGACGCTTGGGAGGGAATCATCAGGGGCTCCAGTTTCTCACGGATCTCTTGTGTGAGGTCGCCCACGATTTTTGAAGTGGCTCCTCGGAGCACCTCATTGATCTCCGACCGCGTCAGGGACCTGTTGGAGGATCTCCCCGATCCTCTACTCTCGCCTCCAAGAGATTCAGGTCCTCTCCTCAACCCACTCAAGGTTGCATACCCAGGTGCATACCCAGGAACATCCACATAGGTTCGAGTAGCGGGTAGTGGATGGGGATATTCAGCCGCATACCATCGCGGCGCAGAGCTGGAAGCCACCGGCTCACTGGCAGTAGTTGCCTCAGGGAGCGCAGTGGTAGGTGGGCCCATACCATAGGCGGGGTAGGGAGGCATGCCAGTAAAGCCTGTGCCCTCTGCCATAGGCGGGTTGGTTATGGGAGTGGATGTTGCGGCGGCTGGGTCTGGAATTGGGAGTGTGGTGGTTATAGGAGAGGGTGATGCGTGGAGGCCAGAAGCGCTTGGTGCGCCTTCGAAGGTAGGGTCATTCGTCAGGTCTTGCCCTTGTTCCTCTCCTTCGTCTGCTTCGTCTCCAGCATCCTTCTCGCTCTCTCTCTTCCTCTTCACAGGCTGGGAGACCACCTCTTCAACAGACAGGGCCCCGAAGGCCGTCTGGAGTCCATCCAGGGAGTCCTCAGCCGCTTCCACTGGCCCATGTAAGGGCTCCGAAGGTACAGCGCCAGGTGCTGGCCTTGCCGGTGCCTCAGGCGCTGTCTTCACGTCGGCGTCCTCCTTTCTTGGATCCATCTTCTTTTGCTCTTCTGCTTATATATGCCTGTACTCGGCGCACTGGATGTACGGCGCGGGGTTGCTGACGGTGCGCAGAGACAGACTGCCTCTTGCTACCAGAAAAGTTTATAGTGGTTTCAGCACTGTATTTTTGCTTCTCCTGCTGCTTGCTGTTGGTGTAGGGTTTCCTGCTGCTTGTTTTTGGAGATGAAAAGCTTTTGTTTACTGAAATACAGTCAATCCAGGATAGCCCAAGCCAGAAGTGTGCAAGGAGAAGAGAATCAGGATCAAAGCATGAAGGGCTGCAGTGTAAACAGTGAAAGATGAAAGGATATTCACAGAAACTGCAACTCAGGTCAAATCGGAATGCATATTCACAAAGATAGCTGAAATGTTTTGGAAAAGAGTTGGAAAACTGCCCCATGGTCACTCTCTCTCCATAGTGCCATCTCAGGAGATGTGCACTCTTTGTTTTGGGTCCCATATGTGCTGAGGTGGCAGGGCATGTGGCGATGAGGTCACTGCCATGTCACATGGGATCTTCCTACTTAGCTAGGCTGACCAGGAATTGAACCCAGGACCTCTCAAAAAGAGGTGCCCAGCCCCCTAGGGTGCATACCACTAGGATAGCTAAGAATTCATGGAAAAACATAGATAAATTCATAGGCTCTGCCTTGGATATGTCAGTTCTCAGTCAACTCAGGAAAAGATGATTTGCCTCACAATGAAAGGGGATTAAGGGGTCCACTCCATATCCTGATTGGGTGTTTGGTTCCATAGGTCAAAATGTGTTATCACCAGTTTTGGTGGGACCAATACTAAGATAGAAATGCCTGGATGCTCAGTGCATCCCTAATACAACTAGAGTATGCCTCAAAGCATTGGAAAAGCACTTTTTCTTACTCAGTGTCCGACTTGGCGCTCGACAACAAATGAAGATGTGAATTCTTGGACCTAGTTGAGCAGCTTCAAAAGTATGGTGTGCGTATCCCTGAGGGTGACTCCCAGTCGTGGCCGCCGTGGGCGCAGTTGGGCCTGGACGAGACGTCGCTACAGTACGCGCCCAAGTGGCGCGGAGGGTATGCAGCCGGAGAAAAACGGGTCAAACACTACAGCAGCGCTGAGAAGCAACAAGCCACGGCCACGCCTGTGGTAAACCGTGAAGGCACTATACAGGTACTACAAGTGTTGCATAGAGGAAAAGCAAGTCGCTGCCATGCACGTCTTGATCTTCCTCATGGCCATCCATCATACATGCACAAAGACTACGCGGAGAAGAACTGTCAGACGGGCAACACATTTAGATGCCTGATGATCAAGGTCCACACCGAAGTGGCAAAGGACGAATGGCACCATGGCGTCGCGCAGAATAACCCGTGTGTCGTCATCATGGACTCGGTTGGAAGCCATCTCAACAACGACGAGTTGAAGCGCGTCGACGACGCTGAAATTTAAATGGCTAACTTAAATTATTTTGTGGTGCGACCACACGTATATATTTTCTTTGGCCGCGGTCATTGCAGGCATGTCATCAATGTTGGCGATTAGGTCATCCATCCAAACATGAGAGCTTGGTTGCGCAACACACTGAAGAGACGCCACATTGACCATTGCCTGAAGATCCACGATGGACTGCTGCCAAACCACTCCAAACTGGATAGCAGCGAGTGTACAATGAAGGCGCTCTTTGTAGCTTGGCTTGCTGAATGGGCTACATTTCCTTCGACAACCACACACGTCCTCAGCAGTTGGAACATGGTGTTTACAAAGGAGCCAGTGACAGAATGTGTGGATGTGTGGTGATGCAGACCTCCCTTGCCCTTCAGCAGCCATCCCCATGCCTGCAGCTTTGCTATGTGTTGTTCGTGGTCGTGTTCCAGATTCAGAGGAAGCCTCAGATGCAAAGGCGGATGAAGCCTCAGAGGAAGAGATGGGCGACAACATTGACGTGCTGCCAGTCCAAGGCACACCACCTGTACAAAGAGCGGCAAAGAGGAGGGCAAAAACCTTGTTGGACAGACTTGCCAAAAGGATTTGTGCTGCACCACGTGATTTACACGCTCAGTGTGTAGCCAGGGAGAACAGACAAAGGGCAAGGTCGGATGATGAAGCCGCTCTGAGCTGTACAGTGTTGCTTACCATGAGTGAGAGATATTAGTACTTCCTGTTTCCTCTGGAATGACACCGAGTCAATGAAAGGGAATATCTGGTTCATCCCTTGCAACAGCGACATGTCCTCCAAAGGGCAGTGAAGTGTGTAGAGTCGGACGATTTGCGCATGAGAGCAACTTTTTTTTTGGCATTTTCTCCAGTTCACGCAAGTTGCGCACAGCAGTCGACGAGCATTAAAGGTAGAGGTGCAGTCCAAGTTCCATAAAAAAGCAGCAATTCTGGCCACTTCAGAGAACAAAAAACAATATTTCAGGAGATAAAAAAAAACAGGCCTTTCAACATAGAAGTGAGTGACCGAAAATATTTTAGTAGATAAAACAAAAACAGCATTGTCAACTCAAAAGTGGGTGACAACAAAAAACAGTGTTGGATTTTCAACACAAAAAGGAGTGCAGGTTTTGAAAAAGAAAAGCAAGACAAACATTTTACACAAATAGCAAGAGTGCAGGGTGTAGAAAACAAAGGTGTACCGTTTTGACAAAGCGGGGAAACAAAATCGTACAAGTGTTATACAAATGAAAACACTGGAAGTTTTCAAAGAAGAAATAGGGGTTCTGCAATAGAGGAATAATCCCTACCGAAGAAAAAGAAAAATTCAACCAAAAGAAAACATTCCGGTTTTTCAAACAGGACGTAATAATGGATTCGAAATAGATAAAACAAAGAAACATTAAGGTAAAGAAAAGAGGAGGATGTTGGTACCAACTTTTACATGAAAAAACACCAGCCTGTTACCAACCGCTGCATGAAAAACACCTCTAAAATCACCTTTTACCAACCGCTGCATATATGAACTATTACCACCCCTTGTAGGTCGAAATGTACTATCCTTCTTTTGGTGGAGACTAATGGTAAGATAAAAATGTCGTGTGCCTCAAGATATCTTTGATACAACCAAAGCTATTTTGTACGCATTGAAATACATTTTTTTTTCCTAACTGTGGCTGGTGAAAAATGGCCACTCTTGGCAGAAGTTGCCCTTGGCTCCTGCTCTTGAGGAGCCCCGCCCTTGGCTCCTGAGGAGCTTAGACCCTGGGGTACTCCTCAAGAGCACCGCCCCTGGCTCTTGAAGAGCCCTGACCCTAAAATAACCCCTACAGAGCACCGACCCCGGCTCCTCAAAAGCCAAAGCTTCCGAGGAGCACCGCCCCTGCTCCTAAGGAGAAATCGGGCTCTTGAAGAGCACCGCCCCTGGCTCCCAAAGAGCCACAACGAAAAAGGGTTTTCCCCACTTTTTGCTTGCTATTTTGTATATCTTTGACACATGGCGCCCATTGTGGGGGCAAGATTACCGAGAACAGGCATGAAAGTTGCATTTTGTTTTTGTTGAGATGTCATCTCGACGTTGTTGGTCCCGGGAAGCGGCTGCGCGTGGGCCGTTCCCGCCAAGGAGGATGTTGATGTGAGGTCGTCATGATCAAAGGGGCCAGACATTTGCGTTGGCTTATGGCCGGTCCGTCCAGTCATTCTGCCAAGCTTACCTCGGGACATAGGTGGCAGGTGCCGCTTTGGCATGGAAAAAAAAGACACCTCGGAAGTGAGGCAAGTCTATGCAATATTGATAGTCGTTAAGTCTGCCCGTCCGTAGCCTTTGAATGGCCCTGCCTCTGAGTCGCTTGAAATTCTATTGCCTTCGGCAAGTCCACCTCGCAGAGAATCTACCCCGAGCAACACACACCCAAAATAGGGTGGAAACTACATAAATACCGCCTAAAACATGCTTTATATACCTTGGATGATCATTTTAGGTGATCACGGTATCAAAAAAACAAGTTTCGAAAACTCTGATTTTTGAGCTGCCCAGGGTGACAAACTGCATAAGCAGGTTGTGTACCAATCCCTTGGGAGACCCCCCCCCCTTGGACCTAATACCCAAATCGGGTGAAAAACACGTAAATACGGCCTAAAACATGCTTTACATACCTTGGATGGTCATTTTAGGTGATCACAATATCACAAAAAGAAGTTTCGAAAACTTCCATTTTTGAGCTGTCCGGGGTGAAAAACTGCACAAGCAGGTTGTGCACCCGTCCCTTCGGAGACCCCCCCCCCCCCCCGACCTGATACCCAAATAGGGTGAAAAACACGTAAATACGGCCTAAAACATGCTTTACATAGCTTGGATGGTCATTTTGGGTGGTCACAATATCAAAAAAACAAGTTTCGAAAACTTCGATTTTTGAGCTGCCCAGGTTGAAAAACTGCATAAGCAGGTTGTGTACTGGCCCATTCACTAGGCCATTATTGGTGGAAACAGTCATTTCGCGTCTTTGGCACGGGTTGTGGACGGCCCCAGGCAAGGCTAGAGACTGCAAAAAACGTCCTTCCGTATCCTAGTAGGCATATACTGTCACAACATCCCCACTTGCACCCCTCACAGTAGGTACCACAGGGTCACCGAGGTCGACGAACATAGCAAAAATGGCTGAAAAGTGCATAAACTGCATTAGCGCTCGCCCCACTCCGCCCCATACAAACCCCATAGAGTCGGGACCCGGAAAAACTTTTTCGGCTCAAAATCGAAAAAAACCAAAAGATTCGTGATTTTCGACCCAAAAAAAGGGGGGGTCATTTTTTGACCCCCCCCCCCACCCCCCCCCCCCTCCCTCAAAACCTGAAAAAAGTGGGTTTCAAGTGGGGGGGGTCTGGGGGGGTCCGGACCAAAAACTCATTGGGGGATGCGATTATTGGACAAAATAATGATTTTACAAGGGGTTAAACTAACAATTCAACCCCTTGGGGTAGGGTACGCGAATAGGCCCAAAAAGGCCAAAATGGGGGGGTATGTGGCGTTTTCCCCATATATACGCCTGCTTGGCTTTGATCTAACAACCTCTGCGAGGTGATTATGCTTTTGTTTGTGTGACTATGCCTCAACGAACACTTCGGCTGTACCCCTGCCCCCACGGAGAGCGGTCCCTCCCAAGCCCATGCGGGATGGGTGCTAAGTGCCTACCAAAAAACCCCTCACTTTGTACCTAAAAACCCCGTTTTGTACCAAAAAACCTTCCGCCGCATACCAAAAAAATCGCCTAAATGTACCAGAAATCCCCCGAAATGTACCTAAAAAACCCCCAACGAACCACGCCAGAATGGACCCCCACAAAACCAATATGCACCAACGAAAATTCGACCCAAAAACCACCTGCTTTTTGCATGTACTTGTGGACCATTGTTACGAAAAAAGCTAACTTGGTTGCCCCCTTTCGTACTGAAAACCCTAGGATGGGTTACCTCGTTTTTACCATTTTCTACAACTTTTAGGTCCGTCTTTTTCCGGGTGAAAACTTTCCATTGCAACCGTCTGCTCCCTTTCTTATGCCGCCATATGCCTGTTTGTGGCTTCCCTGTGGCACATTTGCTGCTCAACCCGCCCCCTCCCCTTCCCTGTAGTGTGCCCTTTGGTTCTTTTCTAGGAATTTATTCACCATGGGTTGCTTTTTTCGGGGGGGGGGTGCTCAACCTGAGGTCAGCTCCCTACAGCAACCCCCCCCCCCCGTCCTCTGCCGCATCTGTACCTATTTGTGTCATACTTCTAGCCCCAAAGCAGCCACCTCACTAGAGATATGCACAAACAACAGCAGCTAGATCTAGCAAACCACTAAGATCAGATTGTGCCATAGTTGAATTGTACAGTACCCTAATTGTATGATAAAAAACCCAAAATTTACCAAAAAAACCCCAAAATGTACCAACCCCCCTCCCCGAAATGTACCAAGAAACCCCAGGGGGGGGGGTTCTCTGGTACATTTTTGGGGTTTTTTTGGTACATTCCCAAGGGGGCAACCCCTCGGTTCTGGACGCCAACTACCCCCCCCCCCCTCCTCACCAACTAACTGTTGGCAAGAGGCCCGTTGGGGGGGGGGGGGGGGGGACCGGGAGGGTCGGTTGCGGGAGGGGGGGCAATTTGGGGTGTTGGGGGGGGGAGGGGGTCATAGGCTCCCCTTACCTCCCCTTGCCCTCCCGCTAACCATACCATCACCATAAACCTAACCCTAACCTTTGCAGCCAACTGGTTTGGCCATGCCAACCATGTTGATTGGGCTAAACAAAATCCCCCAAATTTCGTTCATGGCTGCTTTTGCCACATCATTGCTCTCCATTTTGGACCCCAACACTCACTCTGACCCTAGCCTAGGGTGAGAACTAGGGCTAGGGTCACCGAGTTGGTGGAACCAGTCTTGGTTTTATAACCCTTTTTAGTGTCTAGGGTGGACCTACCAGGTTTAGCAGCAAGCAAGCAGCAAGCAAGCAGCAAGCAAGCAAGCAGCAATCAAGCAAGCAGCACGCGCGAAATGGGGAAAAATCAGAACTCCGTCGTGGTGCTTCAGATTCGGGTTAAATTTTGGTGGATGATACCTATGGGTGTGAAGTACAATCACACAAAGTTTGAGCAAGAAACTCAACGGTGGCGGCCGTGAACGGGATTTGCAAGTGTCGGACCTCAGTTTCAAAAAGTGCAGTTTAGGGCCGAAAACAGCCATTTTTGGGCCAAAAATGCCCTCGAACACATTCAAAACGGCCAAACAAAGGGAAACGGTGGGTACGTCCACGTGCGGCTTGACTTCCCCGTGTCAACGAGCTCTTTGCGGCCCTCTAACTCCATGATATGTCCCGGAAACGGCCCAAAAAGGCCCCACAGAAGCTCCAAATGCCGACAGCCACAAACCAAGAATAGGCCATATCTTTGGCTACATGGCTCAAAATGCGATTCCGAGGGCACCTACTCCACCCGCAACCCCCCACTTTTTGTGGTTTCCACCCCCCACAATTGTCCAAATTGACGCCTAGACCCCCATACCTAGGCCCACTAGGCTGCGGCAAGCTGCAAGCTCAAGCCGAAACAGGTGGGTGCCCAAATGGGTCAACAGGGTCCAGTAGGGGCAAAAAGATGACTTTTCTCAAAAATGATCCTAGACCATGTGCGACGCTAAAACAAGTGTTTTTGGACCGTTTTGAGGTGGTGGTGGCCCATTTTGGTCCTCAAAAAATCCCAAAATACCTTGAAAATGGGCTGTTTTTGGGACCAAAAATGGGTCAAAAATGGGTCAAAAACACATTTTTCCAAACCTCATCCTAGAACATTTGGGGTGCACAAACGGGTGAAATGAGCCCATTTTGAGCCCATGTTTGGGTATTTTGGCCCCTCAGAAGTCCAAAAAGCCTTGAAAGTGGGCCTCGTGGTGATGGGGATCACTTGCAAGCTGATTTCACTTTGTCAAGAGCCATCAATGTGTGAATCATTCTTGATGTCCCTCACCAGTCATAGCTGATGTTCCCTCCCCCACCAGCTCGGTCCCAATATTCAGTCTTGATTAGGGCTAGGGGTAGGGTTGAGGTTGGGAGTAGGCTGAGGGTGGGGGTGGGTGCTAGGGTCAGGCTTGGGTTTAGGGATAGTGCTGGGGTGCAAAGTGGACAAAATTTTCCTTTGGGCGGCTTTGGTGCCCGTGGACTCCTGAGGGTGGCACCTTTGGCAAGTAACTGTTGGCCAGAGGCCCCTTGGGGGGGGGGTGGCGTCCCAGGACCCGCGGAGTCCCCCCCCCCCCCCCAGGGGGTATATTTTGCGCCAAAACGGGGGGTTTTTGGTACAAAATGAGGGGGAGTTTTTGGTATTCACCACCCCCCACAGTCCATAAGGAACCGTATTACCACTGTACACACACTATGGGGCACAGAAATTGCAGCAGAACACGAAATAAGAAAGCAGAGGAAACATTGGTGTGTGGAGATTGTTAAGGGCTTTAAAAAGGCATAAAGCGGGCTCTGCAGAGACCATTTCGATCGGCAGTTGACTGATGCTCTGAGTATCCAAGGACCTGCGCAGGAGCAGGTGCCTCTGTGGAGGATGAATATACACTCGTCCCAGGGATAAACATGGTTATGCTATCAGCTTCCATTTCAGACAAAATGATTCAAAGTGTCCTACCAAAGAACATGGGTTACAGTGGCAGTGCCTCACAACACACTGACCCTCAAGACAACACAGGGACCTGCAACAAAATTTTGGTGTTGACCAAGTGACGGTCCGCCACCCAGCCCCCAGGGGAAGGACAAGGGGGGGAGGGGGACAAGGGGAGGGTAAGATCACCTGCCCGATGCAAGATCAGCTCCGGATCCCACAATCAGTCGAAGTGAAAAGGAGGCAAAGAGGTCTGCATTGCAGCAGGATACAATTCTCTGTTGATACAAGGCTTAGGCGAGCAGTGTCAAGCGCCAAAGCCACCAGGAGCCACAGTACCAGAATGCGCCCCAGAAAACCACACTCCAGCGCTGTTCTGGACTGCAAGTACCCCATGACTAGCCCCGTTGGGGGGGGCAGGGCAGTTGAATTACATTACACCCGTATTATACAAAGTCAGTTTGGGGTTTGGGGTTTGGGGTTGGGATGAAACTTCTCACATTTGTGATGGAGAGCTGCCCCAGGCTTCACCGTTTGCAATGGCTGCATGCGCCGACGGCAGACCAATGGGTGCACTGGTATCAACTTCCACGCTCACCCACAGAACTGCATTTTCTCCCCCGAGATATGCAAACAATCTTGATCAACGAAAGCAGGTCACGCAACAGATTGGCATGGGACACCGTTGCCCCAGACAGCAATCAAACCCTTTTTTTTTTCCGGCTCAGACCTTGGTAAGCGGGCAAAGCCCTCTTACCAGGCGGTACTTGAGGGAGTTCTCGGAATCAGGAATCAGAGCAGTACAGTACTATGATTGTCCCACAGCTCAGTGTGGTAGCGGACATTATATGTAAATAGGGCGAGCTAAACCTGAAACCAGAAGATGCAGCGGGAACTGCCACGCCCGTAGGCATCCCAAGGTGCTACTGGAGCACAGATTGGCATGGGGCACCGTTGCCCCACACAGTAATCAAATCTTGATGGAACACCCCCGGAGCTCAAGATGAAAGGGGCTGCAGCAAAACGCAGCAACAAGGGACTGAAACTGCGCATTCATTGGATCGCATGCAAATGCACATGGCCACGCGCTGTGGGGGACATCCCGTTCTGACAGGCCACTGCATGCCCCTGTCACTTGCCCGAAGGGGCTCTGATGTTGATGGCAAACCAGAGGTTTGAATGGTCACCCACCGAAATCAGGGACCAAGACAAAACACAGGCAGCCATGTCCCGTGGGCAGTGGCTGCCAGACAGACTCAGGTAGTCGGCAAACTCTAAAGCAAAACACAGCGTCCCTGGCGCGGCCCCCCGCGGACATGCATGTGCCGTGCAGAGCTCTGCTACCGTACAGGACTATGGAAGGCACTGGACACGAGGATCAGCAAACCCAGAAGACTGCACTTTAAATGCATGACAGGGCCCTGTTCAAAGCAAAATTCACGGGATCTACTGATTGCAAAAAAAGCAGTTCAAAGTCCCGCAAGAACGGCGTAATTCACCGTGCAACATGCACGATAATGGGAGCGCTTGTGCATCTGCAAACGTGCAGCCTGCAGCTCATCAACTGCACCAATGTGCGACTAGATCTGCTGCAAGACCATGGCAAAGGCAAAGAACACGCATGTCCCACAGCGTTTGGGTCCAAGACGGGAGCGTGACAGCTTGGCGCAGTGGTAGCATTTGCGAAGGCTGGACGGGAATAGGAGGCGTCCCTGTGTATGAGGGAGGCGACCCAACCCTCCGCTATCCTCCCTGCACAGACAGCAGCACGAGTGCCAGAGGTACGAAAGCACCTGCTGCCACTGTTTTGGACATAGCCGGTGTTCGTGGCGCAGCCCTACAGCGCGTGCATCAACAGGATTGCGGTCACAACACTTCCCTGGGCCACAGACCCTCGGACAGCTCAGATGGACAACAAGTCATGCAGATCCCATTTTGCAGCCAAAAATTCACGGCACAACGCAACAACGATGCCGTTGCACACCGCCAACATACCTATCATGACTTCATTCCGGTCAAAGGGATGGGACTGCGGGTTGTATGTGCAGAATAGTGACAGAAACGCCTGCAAAGTGTTGTTTGAACACCGCGTGCTGCCTGCGGTGTAGGGGTTATGAATACACTTGGGAACGCCAGGTCAGTCACGAGCTCCACACGGAGACGCTGATTGAAATGTTTTTGGGCCGCTTCAAAGACACACGGCATCACCGCAGTCCATCGTGTTCTTGTGTGCAGGTCTCCCTTTTTCCGTTGCGGCTTAAGTGCAGACAGTTGAGCTGGAAAGGCTGAGAATGGGGCACGACCAGGTGGATTTCTCAGTGGGCAGCAGGTCTTCTGAAACGGTGCAGGAGAAGAGGGTGTTGGACGGAGTGCCCAGACGAAGAGAGGCGTTGGTCACCGGAAACTTCTCAGAGTCGGGACTGCGGTGCAGAATGTGTATCAGGGTATCGGGTGGATGCTGGTCTGGTGGTGTGGAACAGTGAGGTCAGTCCGCGTGCCGTCTCGTTCAATGTGTTGCACCGTGCACTCTGGTGGACTGGGGCAAGGCCGTGGTACGCTGACCCTTGTGGTGTCTGAGAAGGAATGCACGGCATGCCCAATACCAACAGGTTTGGGTGATTCTGTCCACAGGCGCTCTGCTGTTTGACCACCCATGCACTGCCAACAAGCCCTCAAATTATGGAGGGGCGAGCGACCCGATGCGTGAGCTCACCAATCCAACCAAACATGCCAATGCACTTCGACAGCGTTTGCAGTTTCATGTTGCGACCAGTTGAGCATGAGCTCAACCGAATGGGTATCATAGAACACTGCCGTGTGGAGTAGGGTTTGGGGGAAATGGCAGACCACAAACAATTTGGATCTTGCCACACTGCATTTCTGGCGCATACAAAGGAATACAACACCGAGGGGTCAAGTACCTTTGCAAAGGGGGACTACTTGCGCCGCGTGCATGTCCCAATACGTGCCACTATCACTTCCCCGTATTTCACAACTTCATAATGCTCTTCCCACTCCTACCGGGGTTGTCTCCGGTTGCCCAAAGACCTGTGCCCCGTGCGCGCGCCACTCCCTCATGAACAAACGTGGCGGGCTTTTGTTGAACATCAGATATCAGTGCTTTTTTGGTGGGATCTAAAGGGGCTGATGGATCGACCTTTGCAAAAGCGCTCAGGCAAAGCTTGGGTTCCTATGCACAAGTGGAACATGATAGCCTTCACCCTGCGTCAACAGGCTGCGGGGAGTGCTTCCAGCTCAAGAGTTGCAGAATTGAGAACAGCCGATCTGTCACGCCATTTCGGCCAATCATTTGTTAAGGCCTTCGTGATGGGAGCGGGTGGAGGGGCAAGAAACACAGGCTAGCCAGTAAGTACTGCTGCGGGGAGGCACTTGGATCTGCAATATCGGTGCGCCTTGGCGGTTAATGGTGACGGATAGGGGGCCTGTTCGTGCAAAAAACAGGCAAATGCTGGTGGCGGGGACCAGGCCGTTGTGAGCACTGCGAGTGTGTCGAGGCAGTTTTTCACTCGAAACCTGCTCCCTTGTGGATGCTGAAAAGACTGAAAATGATGGAAACTGCACCTGAAGCGGTTTGGGCAAGCTGTGAACTGGGAGCATAATCGGAGCACACCAGCAGCAAAACAGTGCCATGCACTGCTGAACCGATTGCAACGGTGGTGAAGGCGCAGACCTGTATGAGAGCCCGCCGCTGTTCCAGATCGCCACTGTCAAGATAGGGAATCACCTCTGACGTGGGGAGGGGGTAAGCGAGGCATCGAAGCTGAAAATTCAAACGCGTCCCTTCAAAATTAAATTTCAGCGCGTGCACCCGTTCAACGTTCCGCACAAAAGGACGTTGCCATTGTCCGAGGATATTGGATGTGGCCTCTGCCTTCCAATCTGTCGTCCGGCATGACGCCTAATGCGACCCAGCGTCCATCATTGTGACCGCTGATATTGACAGTCGTGTACAAACATTTTGGCAAGAGTCCATATATGGCAAGGCTTGGCTGCACACGGGCCCCTGCACTTGGACAAGCACCAGACGTGCCATTTGGACACTGAAGAATAAACCCATCTAGTGACGGCCCGGTGAACAGCTTTGCCACCACGGCTGTACTGGATGGATGTCGCCGTTTGATGACGGTCCAAAGACAACAGCTTCGGCTTCCTCACCCACCAAATCAAGCGACAGGAAAACAAAGAGAACGCAGGTTTGAGCGAAGACATCATTGCCGGCAGCGATAAAAAAAATACACCCTCACATATCGCGCCACATTGGTATGCGGATGCAAAAAGAAATCCCCAATGACGTCCACACAAAATGAACCTCCCAGCGCAAAGCAAAAACCCACTGAACGTCACTTTGACTGAAAGATGCAATCGTCAATTCCATGGTTCCAAACTGTTGTGGAAGCCGCTCCCGGTATGGTCTGGCCAAGGGATAGCTTGTGCAAGTGGGGGAGGGGTTTCAGTTCCACTTGATTCTTGCCTTCCAGCACCCTGCGCTTCAGTCAGTTCCATCATGCTGCGACGCGATGGTGCAGCAGGGCGCGTCCTTCGTGGCAATCTGCACGTGGCAATCTGCATGCACCGCGCGCGCCGCACAAGAGGCACGCTCTTGAGCCCTCATAAGACTTTCCTCCTCTCAGCACAGCGGTCTCAACAGAGTGAGTCCCGTTGATGAAGGAAAGTCTGGCTGCTGTGTTTTGGTTTGTGATGCAAGTTGGCCGTGGATAAGGAAAACGCTCGGAACCAGCCTCTCGGAGGCAACCCGAGGTGAAAGCCAAAGCCGCCGATCCAAACGCAGCTACAATGGTTCCGAATCCGCTCTCACGCCCCCCCCCCCCCCCCTCCCCGAACCAAAAAAGCAGTTCGCACTGTTGAACTCAGACGAATGTCCCCGACGGACACTCCAGCACTGACTGTGCGGAGGGGTCCGAGGACACCACACAGAGGTCTCTGTCCTCCGCCCAGGCGTCACAAATGACACCTCGTCCCACGTCATTTCCGTTCAATAACTTTCTGCAAATGAGTCAGATACCACTCCGGCACCAGCGACCGCAGCTTCATGAGCACCTCTTTGGCTTCCGTGAACTTCGATTGCTTGTACGCCAGCCAGCATGCGTCCAGCATCGAGTCAGTAGGGGCTTCGGTAGACTCCTGGACCGTGTACATCCACTCATGCTCGGACTCTTGCTCTCGAGGAATCACACAATACGCAGTGTAACTTTTGCCCGCCACCACCACCATCTCAAACGGGAGGCAGACAAAATCATACATGGCGCATTGCTGTTCATTCTCCAGGATCAGAATATGACTGTGCATTGGGGAGGCCAGAGCCAGCAGAGCCTGAATAAGCAGAGGTTTGGCGCGGAATCCGTCCTGTAGCACTGTATTCCATATCATTGCCGCATCCACACCCAGCGTGTAATGGCACACTGTACACCGTAGCAATTGGGTGGTTCTTGTTGCTCTTTTTTTATAATTATTAAAAAAAAGTGTTTCTTTTTTTAAAAAAAGTGTACATGATTTACGCCCCTCAAAAAAGGTTTTGTCACTTTTATCCATACGCGACACACAATACAAAATGCACGCGATTTACGCCAAAGAAACATTCTTGATTTATGCTTTTTTTTCCACGCGCGACCTACGCTTTCCTCGTGTACAAATGATATAGCTCAATGTGCACACCGCACAGTGTGCAGTGTACATAGTGCAATATGCACAGTGCAATGTTCATGGGCCACATTGCATGATACAACGTGCGGAGCACACAGTGTGTCGTTTGCAGTATGTTGGAATTTTTGACGTCACTGGGTCTTGAGGTCACTGACAGTTTTGAGGTCAATGGGACTTTTGAGGTCAACAAGAATTTTGAGGCGATTGGGTAATATGGTATTCCGTGTTGTGCTGTGGGCGCTGTGGTTGTTGTGACGTGGCGATGCAGCGTGATATTATTGCACGTTGACGCCAGGGTGCAAACCACCGAGCTGGTGTCACCAGTAAGGCCATATGTTCCTTTTTGGAGTGTTGGGTGGGACAAGAGTTGCCGGCAGCAAACAGCACCCGCAAAATTGGAAACAAACAGAGCCAACTTTGGTGGGCGCCTTTGAGCCCGAACTTTGGCGAATGATACCCGGACGTACGAAGTTGAATCCCACAGAGCCTGGGCGAATAACCAATCCTACATATCTCACCCCTTTCCACATCACACCCATCCGCAGCACACGGAGCACACCCCACCCCACCCACCCCACCCGACACCAACCGACACCACACCACGACATCAACCTCTCCTGCCGGTCCATCAAGGGGAGCCTGCACCAGCAGACCACACCTGCAGAGTGGCCTGGAGGGGTCCCACCACATTGAAATAGCGCGATCTCTCGTCTCCCAAATTGCCGATCAGGAACTTCCCGCACTGAATGGCCATAACGGTCTTCAGCGCCTTGTCGCTCTGAATGGCCACAGCACAATGGATGGCGTCGAGGGGACTGCGTGTCTTCCACAGGCCAATCGCCGTCTCCCCACTGCAGTGCACAATCGTTCCCCCGTTCCCCCGAATATGGCCTACGGCGGTCTGGGCGAAGTACGAGAGCCCTTGCTCCACGGCCTTGAGGTTCAGGCTGGGCCCACCGAAATCTGGGGCCTGCAGTCTGACGTGCAGCACCGTACAGCTGCTGATCTTAAGCCCCTGATGTAGGTTCAATGAGGGCTGCGGACAAGAGGTTGAGTGGGGTGCTGGGGTGCTGTGGAGGATTGCGGGAAGTAGCAGAATATTGCAGATATGTGGTCGTGGCGGGTGGCGGTTGCAGAATATCAGAGGGTTGTCAGGGGCTTGCGGAGGTGCAGTGTAGGATGTCAGTTGCAGGGGATTGCGGTGCTTTTGAATGAAAGTGGAAAAGAGGCTGAAGCACCGGCCTACGACATGTTTGTCTCACCCAGATCATTTTCCACCTCTACTACATCCCTGCGTGGGTATAGCGGTGTGGTTCCTGCATTTTCCTATGGCAACATAGTCCCACGAGACGTTGCGTGTATGCCAGTTCTCCCTGTGTGAAGCCCAGCTACGTGCATGGCGTCGATGGCGGCCTCCTTTCGCGGAGATGAGACAAAGGTGCAGAGGGCCTAAGATGCAGAGGTTCACCTGGCGGGGGTGCTGTATGACAAAGATGAGGGTGTAAAGGGCAGAGAGAATCGGGGAATACAGAGGTTTGCAGGGGGTGTTAAACGTTAAAGCGCTTATCAGATTTTTTAGCAGATAAAGTGCGTTGCTGATGTTTTTTTGGCATTTTTGACCGTTCGCAGAAGTTTGCCAAGGCTTTTCGAGGGCTGGGGCAAATGGGAGCAAAGCAAAATGATTGTGACACCTCCATGATAGAGGTGTTTTGCGTTCTTTCCCAGCACGGATGCCAAAGACTGTTGTTGGCCCTTCCCAGCAAGGAGCCCAAATCCCATCCCCACCAGTTCTAACCCCCTAACCATGGCTCCCTTTTGCTCAATTGTGAACCACTTGACAAACTCGAGGCTGTTCCGTTTGCTTTTTTTTGTAAAAGCTGGTTGGTTGCCGTGTAGCATAGTCTGCGTCCGGTGCCTTGTGCTTTGTGTGACCGGGATATTGCTTGAGGTTGGTCGTCTGTGTCTATCGGGGGAGGGGGGGGGGGGTGAGGCAAAGAGCACTTTTGCAGCTTCGAGCGGAATGTCCCACTGCTCTCAATCCAGTCTTATGCCCGTGTGGCGTCCACTCCCCCGCCGGCGCCGGCACCTACATCGGGGGCCGGGATGCCTCCTTGCATCCAAAGCCCTGAGAGCATCTGCAGATTTTGAACTCTTGTATCGGCTTGTGGAGTGTGTGGAACAGTGTCATGGAGAGGTCTGAGTGGTTGTGCAATTTGTGAAGGAGAGGACTTTCTGTGGGGTTGTGCACGGCTGTGACGTTATAGAGTGGCTGTATGTATATGAAGCTTGTGGCAGGCCATATGGAGTTGCACATGTTGGGGCGGCGGCCTACGGTGCTTGAGGGATGTGGAGAGTCGAGAAGAGTTGGGGAGCGTTGAAGGGGTGGAGTATGGAGGGGTGGTGAGGGGTGGTGAGGGGCGTGCAAGTTTCAGGGTTGGCGGTCTGTGTGGGGGTTGCACAGGGGTGAAGAGGGCGTGGAGGGCTGCGGAGAGGTATACCAGGGCAATGTTGTTGGTGTAGGCCTGACTCACGGACATGCTCTTCATATACAGGGCAGCGGAGCCCTTGCGGCCGCTTCCGCCGGGTCGGAGCCGGGGCTGAGAATTGTTCTCGGTCAAGTAGCACGAGTCCACCGAACTTTCACGTGTCTTCAAATACCCCGGCAGCATCCCCATCGGGTCCGGCTGGAAGGCAATGGAGCCCTGGGCGGTGCGCACCGGCATGTGCCTCCCCGAGGAGGCAGCCAGGGACCCACCCAGGCTCGAATGGCGAGACGCCATGCCAGTCTGCCAGACGGACGACGCACGGGTTCCGGACCGGCCCTGTCCCGTCGAACTGGTGATGCTGCGGGAGGTGCTGCAGGTCCCGGTCCCAGGGTCCCCCGCGAGCGTATCCGTTGACTGGCTGCCACCATTGTCATCAGACTCGGCATCGGATTCGGCATCGTGTGGCTCGGCAGGGCTCTGTAGAAGGCGCGGGGTACCGCAAGAACAAAGCGTCTGCGGCCGGTCTTCATCGCAACCCCTCGACGGAAAACTCTACTTGTCACATGACCGACAGCAGATGGTTGACCAACGGTGGCTCTGGATCACTGGCGGTTGGCGGTTGGTCATCACCTGTTTGCCTGGCGACCGCAGTCCGCAGTCCGCAGGCAATGGACACTTGAACAAGCGGGCGGTTGGTGCTAGGCGCCGTCGAGTAACCCCCCAAACTTAAGGTAACCCCCCCCGTACCTTCCAGGGCTGAAAAATTTTGGCTTCCCAAAGGAGTTGCATTATTTGGGCGGGGTATCTTAATTGAGGCGGAGTCCAAAGATTTCGGTGTGCAGTGATTGCGCTGCTGAAATTGCATTTTCATGGCAGACATCCGACTGAATTCTTTTGTTACAAATGATGATGATTTGTTTGATTGAATTTGTCAATCCTCCTGAGCCTCCGGCCCCTGAGGAACGTCCTGCCAAGAAGCAACAGCAACTTGGCATTCGCAACTTCTGTGCGGCAAATGCATCACAACACTGAGGCAGTGTGTCAACCTCCTTGTTCCACAGTCCATTGCCATGCTTCGTTTGCGGGTCGTTTCACCAAATGGAGGTACTTGAACGACTGAGTTTCTATGGGTGCCTGGGGGGTACCTTAAGTGGGGTGGGTGGGTGGCTTACATTGAGTGTGTGTGTGGGGGGGGGGGGGGTTAAGGACTGCCGGCGAACATACGCAAAGATTTACCGTTGATTGATGACCGCAGGCCCCAGCAGCGGTTGCTGGTCAACAAATGTAGAAGGTGCCCGCACATCGTTAGCGCATTGGGCACGCGAACAGTACAAGTGTATGGACATGTGGAGTACTAAACCTGGAGCAGTCAGTGCCCCCTCAAAACAGAGGTGAACCCACTGGAGCCACCGGCGTGAGGCATGCGGCCGCAAAAGGGGAGACGCGGCCTTAGCCTGCGGCACACAGAACCCGGGTGCCCAGTACAGGGCATTTACAAGACCCAGTGCAGGGGCTGAGTGCCGGCAATCTGCAACACTGAGTCGTTCCCCAGCCTGTCAGTCGTCCTTGGGAGGGGGTATTGTTGCAGTGCGTCGCCGAAGAACATTCCGCAGCGTCATAGCGTTTGTTATCATCCATCACTCTTCTGCAGCACTGTGCTTACTGCAGTCCTGTTGAGAGTGGGTACTGATTTCACGGCTTTCCTCCCTCTCTACTGCACAGGGGCCGCCGCCAGCCAATGTGTGACCCCGAGGGGTGTGCAACCGTTGTGGGGGTTGTAGGGGGGGGGGGGGGGGCTCCCCCCCGCCTTGGTTGACCCAAACCTTGGGGGTCGGCGGGTCGGGTGGGTCAAAAACGCGTTTTTCCAAAAGTGATCCCGGACTATTTGGGATGCTCAAACAAGTGTTTTTAGCCCGTTTTGAGCCCGTTTTGACCAAGTTTAGCCCCTTCCACCACATGTATGCACCACTTTGTGCCCTTTGCACGTACCTTAGAGCCCTGTGGTGGAGCCACCTAGAGTTGGGAGAGGGGTGTAGATTGGAGGATATATATATATGGCAGCCGCCAGGCTCCCCGGGGGGGGGGGGGGGGGGGTCGGTGGGTACCCCAACATACATACCTCAAAATGATCCCCATGACACGCTGATCATTTTGAATATACACAACTGGTGTAAAAAAAATTCCAAAAAAATTGCCCATGAAATCAGGCTCCCAGGATATATATTGGTGGTCAGCCGCCGGGCTCCTCGGGGGGGGGGGGGGGTCGGTGGGTACCCCAACATACATACCTCAAAATGATCCCCATGACACGCTGCTCATTTTGAATATACACAACTGGTGTAAAAAAAATTGCAAAAAAATTGCCCATGAAATCAGGCTCCCAGGATATATATTGGTGGTCAGCCGCCAGGCTCCCCGGGGGGGGGGGGGGGTCGGTGGGTACCCCAACATACATACCTCAAAATGATCCCCATGACACGCTGATCATTTTGAATATACATAACTGGTGTAAAAAAAATTCCAAAAAAATTGCCCATGAAATCAGGCTCCCACGATATATATTGGTGGTCAGCCGCCGGGCTCCCCAGGGGGGGGGGGGTCGGTGGGTACCCCAACATACATACCTCAAAATGATCCCCATGACACGCTGATCATTTTGAATATACACAACTGGTGTAAAAAAAATTCCAAAAAAATTGCCCATGAAATCAGGCTCCCAGGATATATATTGGTGGTCAGCCGCCGGGCTCCTCGGGGGGGGGGGGGGGTCGGTGGGTACCCCAACATACATACCTCAAAATGATCCCCATGACACGCTGCTCATTTTGAATATACACAACTGGTGTAAAAAAAATTGCAAAAAAATTGCCCATGAAATCAGGCTCCCAGGATATATATTGGTGGTCAGCCGCCAGGCTCCCCGGGGGGGGGGGGGGGTCGGTGGGTACCCCAACATACATACCTCAAAATGATCCCCATGACACGCTGATCATTTTGAATATACATAACTGGTGTAAAAAAAATTCCAAAAAAATTGCCCATGAAATCAGGCTCCCACGATATATATTGGTGGTCAGCCGCCGGGCTCCCCAGGGGGGGGGGGGTCGGTGGGTACCCCAACATACATACCTCAAAATGATCCCCATGACACGCTGATCATTTTGAATATACACAACTGGTGTAAAAAAAATTCCAAAAAAATTGCCCATGAAATCAGGCTCCCAGGATATATATTGGTGGTCAGCCGCCGGGCTCCCCGGGGGGGGGGGGGGGGGTCGGTGGGTACCCCAACATACATACCTCAAAATGATCCCCATGACACGCTGATCATTTTGAATATACACAACTGGTGTAAATAAAATTCCAAAAAAATTGCCCATGAAATCAGGCTCCCAGGATATATATTGGTGGTCAGCCGCCGGGCTCCCCGGGGGGGGGGGGGGATCGGTGGGTAACCCAACATACATACCTCAAAATGATCCCCATGACACGCTGATCATTTTGAATATACACAACTGGTGTAAAAAAAATTCCAAAAAAATTGCCCATGAAATCAGGCTCCCAGGATATATATTGGTGGTCAGCCGCCGGGCTCCCCGGGGGGGGGGGGGGGTCGGTGGGTACCCCAACATACATACCTCAAAATGATCCCCATGACACGCTGATCATTTTGAATATACACAACTGGAGTAAAAAAAATTCCAAAAAAATTGCCCATGAAATCAGGCTCCCAGGATATATATTGGTGGTCAGCCGCCGGGCTCCCCGGGGGGGGGGGGGGGTCGGTGGGTACCCCAACATACATACCCCAAAATGATCCCCATGACACGCTGATCATTTTGAATATACACAACTGGTGTAAAATAAATTGCAAAAAAATTGCCCATGAAATCAGGCTCCCAGGATATATATTGGTGGTCAGCCGCCGGGCTCCCCGGGGGTGGGGGGGGCGGGTCGGTGGGTACCCCAACATACATACCTCAAAATGATCCCCATGACACGCTGATCATTTTGAATATACACAACTGGTGTAAAAAAATTCCAAAATAATTGCCCATGAAATCAGGCTCCCAGGATATATATTGGTGGTCAGCCGCCGGGCTCCCCGGGGGGGGGGGGGGGGTCGGTGGGTACCCCAACATACATACCTGAAAATGATCCCCATGACACGCTGATCATTTTGAATATACACAACTGGTGTAAAAAAAATTCCAAAAAAATTGCCCATGAAATCAGGCTCCCAGGATATATATTGGTGGTCAGCCGTCGGGCTCCCCGGGGGGGGGGGGGGGGTCGGTGGGTACCCCAACATACATACCTCAAAATGATCCCCATGACACGCTGATCATTTTGAATATACACAACTGGTGTAAAAAAAATTCCAAAAAAATTGCCCATGAAATCAGGCTCCCAGGATATATATTGGTGGTCAGCCGCCGGGCTCCCCGGGGAGGGGGGGGGGTCGGTGGGTACCCCAACATACATACCTCAAAATGATCCCCATGACACGCTGATCATTTTGAATATACACAACTGGTGTGAAAAAAAATTCCAAAAAAATTGCCCATGAAATCAAGCTCCCGGGATATATATTGGTGGTCAGCCGCCGGGCTCCCCGGGGGGGGGGGGGTCGGTGGGTACCCCAACATACATACCTCAAAATGATCCCCATGACACGCTGATCATTTTGAATATACACAACTGGTGTAAAATAAATTGCAAAAAAATTGCCCATGAAATCAGGCTCCCAGGATATATATTGGTGGTCAGCCGCCGGGCTCCCCGGGGGGGGGGGGGGGTCGGGGGGTACCCCAACATACATACCTCAAAATGATCCCCATGACACGCTGATCATTTTGAATATACATAACTGGTGTAAAAAAAATTCCAAAAAAATTGCCCATGAAATCAGGCTCCCAGGATATATATTGGTGGTCAGCCGCCGGGCTCCCCGGGGGGGGGGGTCGGTGGGTACCCCAACATACATACCTCAAAACGATCCCCATGACACGCTGCTCATTTTGAATATACACAACTGGTGTAAAAAAAATTCCAAAAAAATTGCCCATGAAATCAGGCTCCCAGGATATATATTGGTGGTCAGCCGCCGGGCTCACCGGGGGAGGGGGGGGGGTCGGTGGGTACCCCAACATACATACCTCAAAATGATCCCCATGACACGCTGATCATTTTGAATATACACAACTGGTGTAAAAAAAATTCCAAAAAAATTGCCCATGAAATCAGGCTCGCAGGATATATATTGGTGGTCAGCCGCCGGGCTCCCCGGGGGGGGGGGGGGGGGGGGTCGGGGGGTACCCCAACATACATACCTCAAAATGATCCCCATGACACGCTGATCATTTTGAATATACACAACTGGTGTAAAAGAAATTCCAAAAAAATTGCCCATGAAATCAGGCTCCCAGGATATATATTGGTGGTCAGCCGCCGGGCTCCCCGGGGGGGGGGGGGGTCGGTGGGTACCCCAACATACATACCTCAAAATGATCCCCATGACACGCTGATCATTTTGAATATACACAACTGGTGTAAAAAAAATTCCAAAAAAATTGCCCATGAAATCAGGCACCCAGGATATATTTTGGTGGTCAGCCGCCGGGCTCCCCGGGGGGGGGGGGGGGGGGGGGTCGGGGGGTACCCCAACATACATACCTCAAAATGATCCCCATGACACGCTGATCATTTTGATTATACATAACTGGTGTAAAAAAAATTCCAAAAAAATTGCCCATGAAATCAGGCTCCCAGGATATATATTGGTGGTCAGCCGCCAGGCTCCCCGGGGGGGGGGGGGGGGGTCGGTGGGTACCCCAACATACATACCTCAAAATGATCCCCATGACACGCTGATCATTTTGAATATACATAACTGGTGTAAAAAACTTCCAAAAAAATTGCCCATGAAATCAGGCTCCCAGGATATATATTGGTGGTCAGCCGCCGGGCTCCCCGGGGGGGGGGGGGGGTCGGTGGGTACCCGAACATACATACCTCAAAATGATCCCCATGACACGCTGATCATTTTGAATATACACAACTGGTGTAAAAAAAATTCCAAAAAAATTGCCCATGAAATCAGGCTCCCAGGATATATATTGGTGGTCAGCCGCCAGGCTCCCCGGGGGGGGGGGGAGGGTCGGTGGGTACCCCAACATACATACCTCAAAATGATCCCCATGACACGCTGATCATTTTGAATATACACAACTGGTGTAAAAAAAATTCCAAAAAAATTGCCCATGAAATCAGGCACCCAGGATATATTTTGGTGGTCAGCCGCCGGGCTCCCCGGGGGGGGGGGGGGGTCGGTGGGTACCCCAACATACATACCTCAAAATGATCCCCATGACGCGCTGATCATTTTGAATATACATAACTGCTGTAAAAAAAATTCCAAAAAAATTGCCCATGAAATCAGGCTCCCAGGATATATATTGGTGGTCAGCCGCCAGGCTCCCCGGGGGGGGGGGGGGGTCGGTGGGTACCCCAACATACATACCTCAAAATGATCCCCATGACACGCTGATCATTTTGAATATACACAACTGGTGTAAAAAAAATTCCAAAAAAATTGCCCATGAAATCAGGCTCCCAGGATATATATTGGTGGTCAGCCGCCGGGCTCCCCGGGGGGGGGGGGGGGGGTCGGTGGGTACCCCAACATACATACCTCAAAATGATCCCCATGACACGCTGATCATTTTGAATATACATAACTGGTGTAAAAAAAATTCCAAAAAAATTGCCCATGAAATCAGGCTCCCAGGATATATATTGGTGGTCAGCCGCCAGGCTCCCCGGGGGGGGGGGGGGGGGTCGGTGGGTACCCCAACATACATACCTCAAAATGAGCCCCATGACACGCTGATCATTTTGAATATACACAACTGGTGTAAACAAAAATTCCAAAAAAATTGCCCATGAAATCAGGCTCCCAGGATATATATTGGTGGTCAGCCGCCGGGCTCCCCGGGGGGGGGGGGGTGTCGGTGGGTACCCCAACATACATACCTCAAAATGATCCCCATGACACGCTGATCATTTTGAATATACACAACTGGTGTAAAATAAATTCGTAAAAAATTGCCCATGAAATCGAGCTCCCAGGATATATATTGGTGGTCAGCCGCCGGGCTCCCCGGGGGGGGGGGGGGGGGGTCGGTGGGTACCCCAACATACACACCTCAAAATGATCCCCATGACACGCTGATCATTTTGAATATACACAACTGGTGTAAAAAAATTCCAAAAAAATTGCCCATGAAATCAGGCTCCCAGGATATATATTGGTGGTCAGCCGCCGGGCGCCCCGGGGGAGTGGGGGGGGGGTCGGTGGGTACCCCAACATACATACCTCAAAATGATCCCCATGACACGCTGATCATTTTGAATATACACAACTGGTGTAAAAAAAATTCCAAAAAAATTGCCCATGAAATCAGGCTCCCAGGATATATATTGGTGGTCAGCCGCCGGGCTCCCCAGGGGGGGGGGGGGGGGGGGGTCGGTGGGTACCCCAACATACATACCTCAAAATGATCCCCATGACACGCTGATCATTTTGAATATACACAACTGGTGTAAAAAAAATTCCAAAAAAATTGCCCATGAAATCAGGCTCCCAGGATATATATTGGTGGTCAGCCGCAGGGCTCCCCGGGGGGGGGGGGGGGGGTCGGTGGGTACCCCAACATACATACCTCAAAATGATCCCCATGACACGCTGATAATTTTGAATATACACAACTGGTGTAAAAAAAATTCCAAAAAAATTGCCCATGAAATCAGGCTCCCAGGATATATATTGGTGGTCAGCCGCCCGGCTCCCCGGGGGGGGGGGGGGGGGTCGGTGGGTACCCCAACATACATACCTCAAAATGATCCCCATGACACGCTGATCATTTTGAATATACACAACTGGAGTAAAAAAAATTCCAAAAAAATTGCCCATGAAATCAGGCTCCCAGGATATATATTGGTGGTCAGCCGCCGGGCCCCCCGGGGGGGGGGGGGGGGGTCGGGGGGTACCCCAACATACATACCTCAAAATGATCCCCATGACACGCTGATCATTTTGATTATACATAACTGGTGTAAAAAAAATTCCAAAAAAATTGCCCATGAAATCAGGCTCCCAGGATATATATTGGTGGTCAGCCGCCGGGCTCCCCGGGGGGGGGGGGGGGGGTCGGTGGGTACCCCAACATACATACCTCAAAATGATCCCCATGACACGCTGATCATTTTGAATATACACAACTGGAGTAAAAAAAATTCCAAAAAAATTGCCCATGAAATCAGGCTCCCAGGATATATATTGGTGGTCAGCCGCCGGGCCCCCCGGGGGGGGGGGGGGGGGGTCGGGGGGTACCCCAACATACATACCTCAAAATGATCCCCATGACACGCTGATCATTTTGATTATACATAACTGGTGTAAAAAAAATTCCAAAAAAATTGCCCATGAAATCAGGCTCCCAGGATATATATTGGTGGTCAGCCGCCGGGCTCCCCGGGGGGGGGGGGGGGTCGGTGGGTACCCCAACATACATACCTCAAAATGATCCCCATGACACGCTGATCATTTTGAATATACACAACTGGAGTAAAAAAAATTCCAAAAAAATTGCCCATGAAATCAGGCTCCGAGGATATATATTGGTGGTCAGCCGCCGGGCTCCCCGGGGGGGGGGGGGGGATCGGTGGGTACCCCAACATACATACCTCAAAATGATCCCCATGACACGCTGATCATTTTGAATATACACAACTGGTGTAAAATAAATTCCAAAAAAATTGCCCATGAAATCAGGCCCCCAGGATATATATTGGTGGTCGGCCGCCAGGCTCCCCGGGGGGGGGGGGGGGTCGGTGGGTACCCCAACATACATACCTCAAAATGATCCCCATGACACGCTGATCATTTTGAATATACACAACTGGTGTAAAAAAAATTCCAAAAAAATTGCCCATGAAATCAGGCTCCCAGGATATATAGTGGTGGTTAGCCGCCGGGCTCCCCGGGGGGGGGGGGGGGGGGTCGGGGTACCCCAACATACATACCTCAAAATGATCCCCATGACACGCTGATCATTTTGAATATACACAACTGGTGTAAAAAAAATTCCAAAAAAATTGCCCATGAAATCAGGCTCCCAGGATATATATTGGTGGTCAGCCGCCGGGCTCCTTGGGGGGGGGGGGGGGGTCGGTGGGTACCCCAACATACATACCTCAAAATGATCCCCATGACACGCTGATCATTTTGAATATACACAACTGGTGTAAAAAAAATTCCAAAAAAATTGCCCATGAAATCAGGCTCCCAAGATATATATTGGTGGTCAGCCGCCGGGCTCCCCGGGCGGGGGGGGGGGGGGTTGGTGGGTACCCCAACATACATACCTCAAAATGATCCCCATGACACGCTGATCATTTTGAATATACACAACTGGTGTAAAAAAAATTCCAAAAAAATTGCCCATGAAATCAGGCTCCCAGGATATATATTGGTGGTTAGCCGCCGGGCTCCCCGGGGGGGGGGGGGGGGGGTCGGTGGGTACCCCAACATACATACCTCAAAATGATCCCCATGACACGCTGATCATTTTGAATATACACAACTGGTGTAAAAAAAATTCCAAAAAAATTGCCCATGAAATCAGGCTCCCAGGATATATATTGGTGGTCAGCCGCCGGGCTCCCCGGGCGGGGGGGGGGGGGGGGGTCGGTGGGTACCCCAACATACATACCTCAAAATGATCCCCATGACACGCTGATCATTTTGAATATACACAACTGGTGTAAAAAAAATTCCAAAAAAATTGCCCATGAAATCAGGCTCCCAGGATATATATTGGTGGTCAGCCGCCGGGCTCCCTGGGGGGGGGGGGGGTCGGTGGGTACCCCAACATACATACCTCAAAATGATCCCCATGACACGCTGATCATTTTGAATATACACAACTGGTGTAAAAAAATTTCCAAAAAAATTGCCCATGAAATCAGGCTCCCAGGATATATATTGGTGGTCAGCCGCCGGGCTCCCCGGGCGGGGGGGGGGGGGTCGGTGGGTACCCCAACATACATACCTCAAAATGATCCCCATGACACGCTGATCATTTTGAATATACACAACTGGTGCAAAAAAAATTCCAAAAAAATTGCCCATGAAATCAGGCTCCCAGGATATATATTGGTGGTCAGCCGCCGGGCTCCCCGGGGGGGGGGGGGGGGTCGGTGGGTACCCCAACATACATACCTCAAAATGATCCCCATGACACGGTGATCATTTTGAATATACACAACTGGTGTAAAAAAATTCCAAAAAATTGCCCATGAAATGAGGCTCCCAGGATATATATTGGTGGTCAACCGCCGGGCTCCCCAGGGGGGGGGGGGGGGGTCGGTGGGTACCCCAACATACATACCTCAAAATGATCCCCATGACACGCTGATCATTTTGAATATACACAACTGGTGTGAAAAAAATTCCAAAAAAATTGCCCATGAAATCAGGCTCCCAGGATATATATTGGTGGTCAGCCGCCGGGCTCCCCGGGGGGGGGGGGGGGGGGGTCGCCGGGTACCCCAACATACATACCTCAAAATGATCCCCATGACACGGTGATCATTTTGAATATACACAACTGGTGTAAAAAAAATTCCAAAAAAATTGCCCATGAAATGAGGCTCCCAGGATATATATTGGTGGTCAACCGCCGGGCTCCCCGGGGGGGGGGGGGGTCGGTGGGTACCCCAACATACATACCTCAAAATGATCCCCATGACACGCTGATCATTTTGAATATACACAACTGGTGTAAAATAAATTCCAAAAAAATTGCCCATGAAATCAGGCTCCCAGGATATATATTGGTGGTCAGCCGCCGGGCTCCCTGGGGGGGGGGGGGGGTCGGTGGGTACCCCAACATACATACCTCAAAATGATCCCCATGACACGCTGATCATTTTGAATATACACAACTGGTGTAAAAAAAATTACAAAAAAATTGCCCATGAAATCAGGCTCCCAGGATATATATTGGTGGTCAGCCGCCGGGCTCCCCGGGGGGGGGGGGGGGGTCGGTGGGTACCCCAACATGCATACCTCAAAATGATCCCCATGACACGCTGATCATTTTGAATATACACAACTGGTGTAAAATAAATTCCAAAAAAATTGCCCATGAAATCAGGCTCCCAGGATATATATTGGTGGTCAGCCGCCGGGCTCCCCGGGGAGGGGGGGGGGGTCGGTGGGTACCCCAACATACATACCTCAAAATGATCCCCATGACACGCTGATCATTTTGAATATACACAACTGGTGTAAAAAAAATTCCAAAAAAATTGCCCATGAAATCAGGCTCCCAGGATATATATTGGTGGTCAGCCGCCGGGCTCCCCGGGGGGGGGGGGGGGGATCGGTGGGTACCCCAACATACATACCTCAAAATGATCCCCATGACACGCTGATCATTTTCAATATACACAACTGGTGTAAAAAAAATTCCAAAAAAATTGCCCATGAAATCAGGCTCCCAGGATATATATTGGTGGTCAGCCGCCGGGCTCCCTGGGGGGGGGGGGGGGGTCGGTGGGTACCCCAACATACATACCTCAAAATGATCCCCATGACACGCTGATAATTTTGAATATACACAACTGGTGTAAAAAAAATTCCAAAAAAATTGCCCATGAAATCAGGCTCCCAGGATATATATTGGTGGTCAGCCGCCGGGCTCCCCGGGCGGGGGGGGGGGGGGGTCGGTGGGTACCCCAACATACATACCTCAAAATGATCCCCATGACACGCTGATCATTTTGAATATACACAACTGGTGTAAAAAAAATTCCAAAAAAATTACCCATGAAATCAGGCTCCCAAGATATATATTGGTGGTCAGCCGCCGGGCTCCCCGGGGTGGGGGGGGGGGTCGGTGGGTACCCCAACATACATACCTCAAAATGATCCCCATGACACGGTGATCATTTTGAATATACACAACTGGTGTAAAAAAATTCCAAAAAAATTGCCCATGAAATGAGGCTCCCAGGATATATATTGGTGGTCAACCGCCGGGCTCCCCGGGGGGGGGGGGGTCGGTGGGTACCCCAACATACATACCTCAAAATGATCCCCATGACACGCTGATCATTTTGAATATACAAAACTGGTGTAAAATAAATTCCAAAAAAATTGCCCATGAAATCAGGCTCCCAGGATATATATTGGTGGTCAGCCGCCGGGCTCCCCGGGGGGGGGGGGGGGGGTCGGTGGGTACCCCAACATACATACCTCAAAATGATCCCCATGACACGCTGATCATTTTGAATATACACAACTGGTGTAAAAAAAATTCCAAAAAAATTGCCCATGAAATCAGGCTCCCAGGATATATATTGGTGGTCAGCCGCCGGGCTCCCCGGGGGGGGGGGGGGGGGGCGGTGGGTACCCCAACATGCATACCTCAAAATGATCCCCATGACACGCTGATCATTTTGAATATACACAACTGGTGTAAAAAAATTCCAAAAAAATTGCCCATGAAATCAGGCTCCCAGGATATATATTGGTGGTCAGCCGCCGGGCTCCCCGGGGGGGGGGGGGGGGGGTCGGTGGGTACCCCAACATACATACCTCAAAATGATCCCATGACACGCTGATCATTTTGAATATACACAACTGGTGTAAAAAAAATTCCAAAAAAATTGCCCATGAAATCAGGCTCCCAGGATATATATTGGTGGTCAGCCGCCGGGCTCCCCTGGGGGGGGGGGGGTCGGTGGGTACCCCAACATACATACCTCAAAATGATCCCCATGACACGCTGATCATTTTGAATATACACAACTGGTGTAAAAAAAATTCCAAAAAAATTGCCCATGAAATCAGGCTCCCAGGATATATATTGGTGGTCAGCCGCCGGGCTCCCCGGGGGGGGGGGGGGGGTCGGTGGGTACCCCAACATACATACCTCAAAATGATCCCCATGACACGCTGATCATTTTGAATATACACAACTGGTGTAAAAAAAATTCGAAAAAAATTGCCCATGAAATCAGGCTCCCAGGATATATATTGGTGGTCAGCCGCGGGGCTCCCTGGGGGGGGGGGGGGGGGTCGGTGGGTACCCCAACATACATACCTCAAAATGATCCCCATGACACGCTGATCATTTTGAATATACACAACTGGTGTAAAAAAAATTCCAAAAAAATTGCCCATGAAATCAGGCTCCCAGGATATATATTGGTGGTCAGCCGCCGGGCTCCCCGGGCGGGGGGGGGGGGGGGGTCGGTGGGTACCCCAACATACATACCTCAAAATGATCCCCATGACACGCTGATCATTTTGAATATACACAACTGGTGTAAAAAAAATTCGAAAAAAATTGCCCATGAAATCAGGCTCCCAGGATATATATTGGTGGTCAGCCGCCGGGCTCCTTGGGGGGGGGGGGGGGGGTCGGTGGGTACCCCAACATACATACCTCAAAATGATCCCCATGACACGCTGATCATTTTGAATATACACAACTGGTGTAAAAAAATTCCAAAAAAATTGCCCATGAAATCAGGCTCCCAGGATATATATTGGTGGTCAGCCGCCGGGCTCCCGGGCGGGGGGGGGGGGGGGGGTCGGTGGGTACCCCAACATACATACCTCAAAATGATCCCCATGACACGCTGATCATTTTGAATATACACAACTGGTGTAAAAAAAATTCCAAAAAAATTGCCCATGAAATCAGGCTCCCAGGATATATATTGGTGGTCAGCCGCCGGGCTCCCCGGAGGGGGGGGGGGGTCGGTGGGTACCCCAACATACATACCTCAAAATGATCCCCATGACACGGTGATCATTTTGAATATACACGACTGGTGTAAAAAAAATTCCAAAAAATTGCCCATGAAATCAGGCTCCCAGGATATATATTGGTGGTCAACCGCCGGGCTCCCCGGGGGGGGGGGGGGGTCGGTGGGTACCCCAACATACATACCTCAAAATGATCCCCATGACACGCTGATCATTTTGAATATACACAACTGGTGTAAAATAAATTCCAAAAAAATTGCCCATGAAATCAGGCTCCCAGGATATATATTGGTGGTCAGCCGCCGGGCTCCCCGGGGGGGGGGGGGGGTCGGTGGGTACCCCAACATACATACCTCAAAATGATCCCCATGACACGCTGATCATTTTGAATATACACCACTGGTGTAAAAAAAATTCCAAAAAAATTGCCCATGAAATCAGGCTCCGTGGATATATATTGGTGGTCAGCCGCCGGGCTCCCGGGGGGGGGGGGGGGGTCGGTGGGTACCCCAACATGCATACCTCAAAATGATCCCCATGACACGCTGATCATTTTGAATATACACAACTGGTGTAAAAAAATTCCAAAAAAATTGCCCATGAAATCAGGCTCCCAGGATATATATTGGTGGTCAGCCGCCGGGCTCCCCGGGGGGGGGGGGGGGGGTCGGTGGGTACCCCAACATACATACCTCAAAATGATCCCCATGACACGCTAATAATTTTGAATATACACAACTGGTGTAAAAAAAATTCCAAAAAAATTGCCCATGCAATCAGGCTCGCAGGATATATATTGGTGGTCAGCCGCCCGGCTCCCCGGGTGGGGGGGGGGGGGTCGGTGGGTACCCCAACATACATACCTCAAAATGATCCCATGACACGCTGATCATTTTGAATATACACAACTGGTGTAAAAAAAAAAATCCTCAAAATGATCCCCATGACACGCTGATCATTTTGAATATACACAACTGGTGTAAAAAAAAAAATCCAAAAAAATTGCCCATGAAATCAGGCTCCCAGGATATATATTGGTGGTCAGCCGCCGGGCTCCCCATGGGGGGGGGGGGGGGCGGTGGGTACCCCAACATACATACCTCAAAATGATCCCCATGACACGCTGATCATTTTGAATATACACAACTGGTGTGAAAAAAAATCCAAAAAAATTGCCCATGAAATCAGGCTCCCGGGATATATATTGGTGGTCAGCCGCCGGGCTCCCCAGGGGGGGGGGGGGGGGGGCGGTGGGTACCCCAACATACATACCTCAAAATGATCCCCATGATACGCTGATCATTTTGAATATACACAACTGGTGAAAAAAAAAATCCAAAAAAATTGCCCATGAAATTAGGCTCCCAGGAGATACATTTGTGGTCAGCCGCCGGGCTCCCCGGGGGGGGGGGGGGGGGGGGGGTCGGTGGGTACCCCAACATACATACCTCAAAATGATCCCCATGACACGCTGATCATTTTGAATATACACAACTGGTTTAAAAAAAAAATCCAAAAAAATTGCCCATGAAATCAGGCTCCCAGGATATATATTGGTGGTCAGCCGCCGGGCTCCCCGGGGGGGGGGGGGGTCGGTGGGTACCCCAACATACATACCTCAAAATGATCCCCATGACACGCTGATCATTTTGAATATACACAACTGGTGTAAAAAAAAATCCAAAAAAATTGCCCATGAAATCAGGCTCCCGGGATATATATTGGTGGTCAGCCGCCGGGCTCCCCAGGGGGGGGGGGGGGGTCGGTGGGTACCCCAACATACATACCTCAAAATGATCCCCATGACACGCTGATCATTTTGAATATACACAACTGGTGTAAAAAAAAATCCAAAAAAATTGCCCATGAAATCAGGCTCCCAGGATATATATTGGTGGTCAGCCGACAGGCTCCCCGGGGGGGGGGGGGGGGGTCGGTGGGTACCCCAACATACATACCTCAAAATGATCCCCATGACACGCTGATCATTTTGAATATACACAACTGGTGTAAAAAAAAATCCAAAAAAATTGCCCATGAATTCAGGCTCCCAGGAGATACATTTGTGGTCAGCCGCCGGGCTCCCCGGGTGGGGGGGGGGGTCGGTGGGTACCCCAACATACATACCTCAAAATGATCCCCATGACACGCTGATCATTTTGAAGATACACAACCGGTGTAAAAAAAATTCGAAAAAATTGCCCATGAAATCAGGCTCCCAGGATATATATTGGTGGTCAGCCGCCGGGCTCCCCGGGCGGGGGGGGGGGGGGTCGGTGGGTACCCCAACATACATACCTCAAAATGATCCCCATGACACGCTGATCATTTTGAATATACACAACTGGTGTAAAAAAAATTCCAAAAAAATTGCCCATGAAATCAGGCTCCCAGGATATATATTGGTGGTCAGCCGCCGGGCTCCCCGGGCGGGGGGGGGGGGGGTCGGTGGGTACCCCAACATACATACCTCAAAATGATCCCCATGACACGCTGATCATTTTGAATATACACAACTGGTGTAAAAAAAATTCCAAAAAAATTGCCCATGAAATCAGGCTCCCAGGATATATATTGGTGGTCAGCCGCCGGGCTCCCCGGAGGGGGGGGGGGGTCGGTGCGTACCCCAACATACATACCTCAAAATGATCCCCATGACACCGTGATCATTTTGAATATACACAACTGGTGTAAAAAAAATTCCAAAAAAATTGCCCATGAAATAAGGCTCCCAGGATATATATTGGTGGTCAACCGCCGGGCTCCGCGGGGGGGGGGGGGGGGGTCGGTGGGTACCCCAACATACATACCTCAAAATGATCCCCATGACACGCTGATCATTTTGAATATACACAACTGGTGTAAAAAAAAATCCAAAAAAATTGCCCATGAAATCAGGCTCCCACGATATATATTGGTGGTCAGCCGCCGGGCTCCCCGGGGGGGGGGGGGGGGGTCGGTGGGTACCCCAACATACATACCTCAAAATGATCCCCATGACACGCTGATCATTTTGAATATACACAACTGGTGTAAAAAAAAATCCAAAAAAATTGCCCATGAAATCAGGCTCCCGGGATATATATTGGTGGTCAGCCGCCGGGCTCCCCAGGGGGGGGGGGGGTCGGTGGGTACCCCAACATACATACCTCAAAATGATCCCCATGACACGCTGATCATTTTGAATATACACAACTGGTGAAAAAAAAATTCCAAAAAAATTGCCCATGAAATCAGGCTCCCAGGATATATATTGGTGGTCAGCCGACAGGCTCCCCGGGGGGGGGGGGGGGGTCGGTGGGTACCCCAACATACATACCTCAAAATGATCCCCATGACACGCTGATCATTTTGAATATACACAACTGGTGTAAAAAAAAATCCAAAAAAATTGCCCATGAAATCAGGCTCCCAGGAGATACATTTGTGGTCAGCCGCCGGGCTCCCCGGGTGGGGGGGGGGGGGTCGGTGGGTACCCCAACATACATACCTCAAAATGATCCCCATGACACGCTGATCATTTTGAATATACACAACTGGTGTAAAAAAAATTCCAAAAAAATTGCCCATGAAATCAGGCTCCCAGGATATATATTGGTGGTCAGCCGCCAGGCTCCCCGGGGGGGGGGGGGGGTCGGTGGGTACCCCAACATACATACCTCAAAACGATCCCCATGACACGCTGATCATTTTGAATATACACAACTGGTGTAAAAAAAATTCCAAAAAATTGCCCATGAAATCAAGCTCCCAGGATATATATTGGTGGTCAGCCGCCGGGCTCCCCGGGGGGGGGGGGGGGTCGGTGGGTACCCCAACATACATACCTCAATATGATCCCCATGACACGCTGATCATTTTGAATATACACAACTGGTGTAAAAAAAATTCCAAAAAAATTGCCCATGAAATCAGGCTCCCAGGATATATATTGGTGGTCAGCCGCCGGGCTCCCCAGGGGGGGGGGGGGGTCGGTGGGTACCCCAACATACATACCTCAAAATGATCCCCATGACACGCTGATCATTTTGAATATACACAACTGGTGTAAAAAAAATTCCAAAAAAATTGCCCATGAAATCAGGCTCCCAGGATATATATTGGTGGTCAGCCGCCAGGCTCCCCGGGGGGGGGGGGGGGGGTCGGTGGGTACCCCAACATACATACCTCAAAACGATCCCCATGACACGCTGATCATTTTGAATATACACAACTGGTGTAAAAAAAATTCCAAAAAATTGCCCATGAAATCAGGCTCCCAGGATATATATTGGTGGTCAGCCGCCGGGCTCCCCGGGCGGGGGGGGGGGGGGGGTCGGTGGGTACCCCAACATACATACCTCAAAATGATCCCCATGACACGCTGATCATTTTGAATATACACAACTGGTGTAAAAAAAATTCCAAAAAAATTGCCCATGAAATCAGGCTCCCAGGATATATATTGGTGGTCAGCCGCCGGGCTCCCCGGGCGGGGGGGGGGGGGGGTCGGTGGGTACCCCAACATACATACCTCAAAATGATCCCCATGACACGCTGATAATTTTGAATATACACAACTGGTGTAAAAAAAATTCCAAAAAAATTGCCCATGAAATCAGGCTCCCAGGATATATATTGGTGGTCAGCCGCCGGGCTCCCCGGAGGGGGGGGGGGGTCGGTGCGTACCCCAACATACATACCTCAAAATGATCCCCATGAGACCGTGATCATTTTGAATATACACAACTGGTGTAAAAAAAATTCCAAAAAAATTGCCCATAAAATAAGGCTCCCAGGATATATATTGGTGGTCAACCGCCGGGCTGCGCGGGGGGGGGGGGGGGTCGGTGGGTACCCCAACATACATACCTCAAAATGATCCCCATGACACGCTGATCATTTTGAATATACACAACTGGTGTAAAAAAAAATCCAAAAAAATTGCCCATGAAATCAGGCTCCCAGGATATATATTGGTGGTCAGCCGCCGGGCTCCCCGGGGGGGGGGGGGGGGTCGGTGGGTACCCCAACATACATACCTCAAAATGATCCCCATGACACGCTGATCATTTTGAATATACACAACTGGTGTAAAAAAAAATCCAAAAAAATTGCCCATGAAATCAGGCTCCCGGGATATATATTGGTGGTCAGCCGCCGGGCTCCCCAGGGGGGGGGGTGGTCGGTGGGTACCCCAACATACATACCTCAAAATGATCCCCATGACACGCTGATCATTTTGAATATACACAACTGGTCAAAAAAAAATTCCAAAAAAATTGCCCATGAAATCAGGCTCCCAGGATATATATTGGTGGTCAGCCGACAGGCTCCCCGGGGGGGGGGGGGGGTCGGTGGGTACCCCAACATACATACCTCAAAATGATCCCCATGACACGCTGATCATTTTGAATATACACAACTGGTGTAAAAAAAAATCCAAAAAAATTGCCCATGAAATGAGGCTCCCAGGATATATATTGGTGGTCAGCCGCCGGGCTCCCCGGGTGGGGGGGGGGGGGGTCGGTGGGTACCCCAACATACATACCTCAAAATGATCCCCATGACACGCTGATCATTTTGAATATACACAACTGGTGTAAAAAAAATTCCAAAAAAATTGCCCATGAAATCAGGCTCCCAGGATATATATTGGTGGTCAGCCGCCGGGCTCCCCGGGGGGGGGGGGGGTCGGTGGGTACCCCAACATACATACCTCAAAATGATCCCCATGACACGCTGATCATTTTGAAGATACACAACCGGTGTAAAAAAACTTCGAAAAAAATTGCCCATGAAATCAGGCTCCCAGGATATATATTGGTGGTCAGCCGCCAGGCTCCCCGGGGGGGGGGGGGGGTCGGTGGGTACCCCAACATACATACCTCAAAACGATCCCCATGACACGCTGATCATTTTGAATATACACAACTGGTGTAAAAAAAATTCCAAAAAATTGCCCATGAAATCAGGCTCCCAGGATATATATTGGTGGTCAGCCGCCGGGCTCCCCGGGGGGGGGGGGGGGTCGGTGGGTACCCCAACATACATACCTCAATATGATCCCCATGACACGCTGATCATTTTGAATATACACAACTGGTGTAAAAAAAATTCCAAAAAAATTGCCCATGAAATCAGGCTCCCAGGATATATATTGGTGGTCAGCCGCCGGGCTCCCCAGGGGGGGGGGGGGTCGGTGGGTACCCCAACATACATACCTCAAAATGATCCCCATGACACGCTGATCATTTTGAATATACACAACTGGTGTAAAAAAAATTCCAAAAAAATTGCCCATGAGATCAGGCTCCCAGGATATATATTGGTGGTCAGCCGCCGGGCTCCCCGGGGGGGGGGGGGGGGTCGGTGGGTACCCCAACATACATACCTCAAAATGATCCCCATGACACGCTGATCATTTTGAATATACACAACTGGTGTAAAAAAAATTCCAAAAAAATTGCCCATGAAATGAGGCTCCCTGGATATATATTGGTGGTCAGCCGCCGGGCTCCCCGGGGGGGGGGGGGGGTCGGTGGGTACCCCAACATACATACCTCAAAATGATCCCCATGACACGGTGATCATTTTGAATATACACAACTGGTGTAAAATAAATTCCAAAAAAATTGCCCATGAAATCAGGCTCCCAGGATATATATTGGTGGTCAGCCGCCGGGCTCCCCGGGGGGGGGGGGGGGTCGGTGGGTACCCCAACATACATACCTCAAAATGATCCCCATGACACGCTGATCATTTTGAATATACACAACTGGTGTAAAAAAAATTCCAAAAAAATTATCCATGAAATCAGGCTCCCAGGATATATATTGGTGGTCAGCCGCCCGGCTCCCCGGGTGGGGGGGGGGGGGTCGGTGGGTACCCCAACATACATACCTCAAAATGATCCCCATGACACGCTGATCATTTTGAATATACACAACTGGTGTAAAAAAAATCCCAAAAAAATTGCCCATGAAATCAGGCTCCCAGGATATATATTGGTGGTCAGCCGCCGGGCTCCCCAGGGGGGGGGGGGGGTCGGTGGGTACCCCAACATACATACCTCAAAATGATCCCCATGACACGCTGATCATTTTGAATATACACAACTGGTGTAAAAAAAATTCCAAAAAAATTGCCCATGAAATCAGGCTCCGAGGATATATATTGGTGGTCAGCCGCCGGGCTCCCCGGGGGGGGGGGGGGGGTCGGTGGGTACCCCAACATACATACCTCAAAATGATCCCCATGACACGGTGATCATTTTGAATATACACAACTGGTGTAAAAAAAATTCCAAAAAAATTGCCCATGAAATGAGGCTCCCAGGATATATATTGGTGGTCAGCCGCCGGGCTCCCCGGGGGGGGGGGGGGTCGGTGGGTACCCCAACATACATACCTCAAAATGATCCCCATGACACGCTGATAATTTTGAATATACACAACTGGTGTAAAAAAAATTCCAAAAAAATTGCCCATGAAATCAGGCTCCCAGGATATATATTGGTGGTCAGCCGCCGGGCTCCCCGGAGGGGGGGGGGGGTCGGTGCGTACCCCAACATACATACCTCAAAATGATCCCCATGACACCGTGATCATTTTGAATATACACAACTGGTGTAAAAAAAATTCCAAAAAAATTGCCCATGAAATAAGGCTCCCAGGATATATATTGGTGGTCAACCGCCGGGCTGCGCGGGGGGGGGGGGGGGTCGGTGGGTACCCCAACATACATACCTCAAAATGATCCCCATGACACGCTGATCATTTTGAATATACACAACTGGTGTAAAAAAAAATCCAAAAAAATTGCCCATGAAATCAGGCTCCCAGGATATATATTGGTGGTCAGCCGCCGGGCTCCCCGGGGGGGGGGGGGGGGGTCGGTGGGTACCCCAACATACATACCTCAAAATGATCCCCATGACACGCTGATCATTTTGAATATACACAACTGGTGTAAAAAAAAATCCAAAAAAATTGCCCATGAAATCAGGCTCCCGGGATATATATTGGTGGTCAGCCGCCGGGCTCCCCAGGGGGGGGGGTGGTCGGTGGGTACCCCAACATACATACCTCAAAATGATCCCCATGACACGCTGATCATTTTGAATATACACAACTGGTCAAAAAAAAATTCCAAAAAAATTGCCCATGAAATCAGGCTCCCAGGATATATATTGGTGGTCAGCCGACAGGCTCCCCGGGGGGGGGGGGGGGGGTCGGTGGGTACCCCAACATACATACCTCAAAATGATCCCCATGACACGCTGATCATTTTGAATATACACAACTGGTGTAAAAAAAAATCCAAAAAAATTGCCCATGAAATGAGGCTCCCAGGATATATATTGGTGGTCAGCCGCCGGGCTCCCCGGGTGGGGGGGGGGGGGTCGGTGGGTACCCCAACATACATACCTCAAAATGATCCCCATGACACGCTGATCATTTTGAATATACACAACTGGTGTAAAAAAAATTCCAAAAAAATTGCCCATGAAATCAGGCTCCCAGGATATATATTGGTGGTCAGCCGCCGGGCTCCCCGGGGGGGGGGGGGGTCGGTGGGTACCCCAACATACATACCTCAAAATGATCCCCATGACACGCTGATCATTTTGAAGATACACAACCGGTGTAAAAAAACTTCGAAAAAAATTGCCCATGAAATCAGGCTCCCAGGATATATATTGGTGGTCAGCCGCCAGGCTCCCCGGGGGGGGGGGGGGGTCGGTGGGTACCCCAACATACATACCTCAAAACGATCCCCATGACACGCTGATCATTTTGAATATACACAACTGGTGTAAAAAAAATTCCAAAAAATTGCCCATGAAATCAGGCTCCCAGGATATATATTGGTGGTCAGCCGCCGGGCTCCCCGGGGGGGGGGGGGGGTCGGTGGGTACCCCAACATACATACCTCAATATGATCCCCATGACACGCTGATCATTTTGAATATACACAACTGGTGTAAAAAAAATTCCAAAAAAATTGCCCATGAAATCAGGCTCCCAGGATATATATTGGTGGTCAGCCGCCGGGCTCCCCAGGGGGGGGGGGGGTCGGTGGGTACCCCAACATACATACCTCAAAATGATCCCCATGACACGCTGATCATTTTGAATATACACAACTGGTGTAAAAAAAATTCCAAAAAAATTGCCCATGAGATCAGGCTCCCAGGATATATATTGGTGGTCAGCCGCCGGGCTCCCCGGGGGGGGGGGGGGGGTCGGTGGGTACCCCAACATACATACCTCAAAATGATCCCCATGACACGCTGATCATTTTGAATATACACAACTGGTGTAAAAAAAATTCCAAAAAAATTGCCCATGAAATGAGGCTCCCTGGATATATATTGGTGGTCAGCCGCCGGGCTCCCCGGGGGGGGGGGGGGGGTCGGTGGGTACCCCAACATACATACCTCAAAATGATCCCCATGACACGGTGATCATTTTGAATATACACAACTGGTGTAAAATAAATTCCAAAAAAATTGCCCATGAAATCAGGCTCCCAGGATATATATTGGTGGTCAGCCGCCGGGCTCCCCGGGGGGGGGGGGGGTCGGTGGGTACCCCAACATACATACCTCAAAATGATCCCCATGACACGCTGATCATTTTGAATATACACAACTGGTGTAAAAAAAATTCCAAAAAAATTATCCATGAAATCAGGCTCCCAGGATATATATTGGTGGTCAGCCGCCCGGCTCCCCGGGTGGGGGGGGGGGGGTCGGTGGGTACCCCAACATACATACCTCAAAATGATCCCCATGACACGCTGATCATTTTGAATATACACAACTGGTGTAAAAAAAATCCCAAAAAAATTGCCCATGAAATCAGGCTCCCAGGATATATATTGGTGGTCAGCCGCCGGGCTCCCCAGGGGGGGGGGGGGGGTCGGTGGGTACCCCAACATACATACCTCAAAATGATCCCCATGACACGCTGATCATTTTGAATATACACAACTGGTGTAAAAAAAATTCCAAAAAAATTGCCCATGAAATCAGGCTCCCAGGATATATATTGGTGGTCAGCCGCCGGGCTCCCCGGGGGGGGGGGGGGGGTCGGTGGGTACCCCAACATACATACCTCAAAATGATCCCCATGACACGGTGATCATTTTGAATATACACAACTGGTGTAAAAAAAATTCCAAAAAAATTGCCCATGAAATGAGGCTCCCAGGATATATATTGGTGGTCAGCCGCCGGGCTCCCCGGGGGGGGGGGGGGTCGGTGGGTACCCCAACATACATACCTCAAAATGATCCCCATGACACGGTGATCATTTTGAATATACACAACTGGTGTAAAATAAATTCCAAAAAAATTGCCCATGAAATCAGGCTCCCAGGATATATATTGGTGGTCAGCCGCCGGGCTCCCCGGGGGGGGGGGGGGGGTCGGTGGGTACCCCAACATACATACCTGAAAATGATCCCCATGACACGCTGATCATTTTGAATATACACAACTGGTGTAAAAAAAATTCCAAAAAAATTGCCCATGAAATCAGGCTCCCAGGATATATATTGGTGGTCAGCCGCCGGGCTCCCCGGGGGGGGGGGGGGGTCGGTGGGTACCCCAACATACATACCTCAAAATGATCCCCATGACACGCTGATCATTTTGAATATACACAACTGGTGTAAAAAAAATTCCAAAAAAATTATCCATGAAATCAGGCTCCCAGGATATATATTGGTGGTCAGCCGCCCGGCTCCCCGGGTGGGGGGGGGGGGGTCGGTGGGTACCCCAACATACATACCTCAAAATGATCCCCATGACACGCTGATCATTTTGAATATACACAACTGGTGTAAAAAAAATTCCAAAAAAATTGCCCATGAAATCAGGCTCCCAGGATATATATTGGTGGTCAGCCGCCGGGCTCCCCGGGGGGGGGGGGGGGGGGGTCGGTGGGTACCCCAACATACATACCTCAAAATGATCCCCATGACACGCTGATCATTTTGAATATACACAACTGGTGTAAAAAAAATTCCAAAAAAATTGCCCATGAAATCAGGCTCCCGGGATATATATTGGTGGTCAGCCGCCGGGCTCCACAGGGGGGGGGGGGGGGTCGGTGGGTACCCCAACATACATACCTCAAAATGATCCCCATGACACGCTGATCATTTTGAATATACACAACTGGTGTAAAAAAAATTCCAAAAAAATTGCCCATGAAATCAGGCTCCCAGGATATATATTGGTGGTCAGCCGACAGGCTCCCCGGGGGGGGGGGGGGGGGGGGGGCGGTGGGTACCCCAAAATACATACCTCAAAATGATCCCCATGACACGCTGAACATTTTGAATATACACGACTGGTGTAAAAAAAATTCCAAAAAAATTGCCCATGAAATCAGGCTCCCAGGATATATATTGGTGGTCAGCCGCCGGGCTCCCCGGGTGGGGGGGGGGGGGGTTCGGTGGGTACCCCAACATACATACCTCAAAATGATCACCATGACACGCTGATCATTTTGAATATACACAACTGGTGTAAAAAAAATTCCAAAAAAATTGCCCATGAAATCAGGCTCCCAGGATATATATTGGTGGTCAGCCGCCGGGCTCCCCGGGTGGGGGGGGGGGGGGTCGGTGGGTACCCCAACATACATACCTCAAAATGATCCCCATGACACGCTGATCATTTTGAATATACACAACTGGTGTAAAAAAAATTCCAAAAAAATTGCCCATGAAATCAGGCTCCCGGGATATATATTGGTGGTCAGCCGCCGGGCTCCACAGGGGGGGGGGGGGGGTCGGTGGGTACCCCAACATACATACCTCAAAATGATCCCCATGACACGCTGATCATTTTGAATATACACAACTGGTGTAAAAAAAATTCCAAAAAAATTGCCCATGAAATCAGGCTCCCAGGATATATATTGGTGGTCAGCCGACAGGCTCCCCGGGGGGGGGGGGGGGGGGGGTCGGTGGGTACCCCAAAATACATACCTCAAAATGATCCCCATGACACGCTGAACATTTTGAATATACACGACTGGTGTAAAAAAAATTCCAAAAAAATTGCCCATGAAATCAGGCTCCCAGGATATATATTGGTGGTCAGCCGCCGGGCTCCCCGGGTGGGGGGGGGGGGGGGTCGGTGGGTACCCCAACATACATACCTCAAAATGATCACCATGACACGCTGATCATTTTGAATATACACAATTGGTGTAAAAAAAATTCCAAAAAAATTGCCCATGAAATCAGGCTCCCAGGATATATATTGGTGGTCAGCCGCCGGGCTCCCCGGGGGGGGGGGGGTCGGTGGGTACCCCAACATACATACCTCAAAATGATCCCCATGACACGCTGATCATTTTGAATGTACACAACTGGTGTAAAAAAAATTCCAAAAAAATTGCCCATGAAATCAGGCTCCCAGGATATATATTGGTGGTCAGCCGCCGGGCTCCCCGGGGGGGGGGGGGGTCGGTGGGTACCCCAACATACATACCTCAAAATGATCCCCATGACACGCTGATCATTTTGAATATACACAACTGGTGTAAAAAAAATTCGAAAAAAATTGCCCATGAAATCAGGCTCCCGGGATATATATTGGTGGTCAGCCGCCGGGCTCCACAGGGGGGGGGGGGGTCGGTGGGTACCCCAACATACATACCTCAAAATGATCCCCATGACACGCTGATCATTTTGAATATACACAACTGGTGTGAAAAAAATTCCAAAAAAATTGCCCATGAAATCAGGCTCCCAGGATATATATTGGTGGTCAGCCGACAGGCTCCCCGGGGGGGGGGGGGGGGGGTCGGTGGGTACCCCAAAATACATACCTCAAAATGATCCCCATGACACGCTGAACATTTTGAATATACACAACTGGTGTAAAAAAAATTCCAAAAAAATTGCCCATGAAATCAGGCTCCCAGGATATATATTGGTGGTCAGCCGCCGGGCTCCCCGGGTGGGGGGGGGGGGGGTCGGTGGGTACCCCAACATACATACCTCAAAATGATCCCCATGACACGCTGATCATTTTGAATATACACAACTGGGGTAAAAAAGATTCCAAAAAAATTGCCCATGAAATCAGGCTCCCAGGATATATATTGGTGGTCAGCCGCCGGGCTCCCCGGGGGGGGGGGGGGGTCGGTGGGTACCCCAACATACATACCTCAAAATGATCCCCATGACACGCTGATCATTTTGAATATACACAACTGGTGTAAAAAAAATTCCAAAAAAATTGCCCATGAAATCAGGCTCCCAGGATATATATTGGTGGTCAGCCGCCAGGCTCCCCGGGGGGGGGGGGGGGGGGGTCGGTGGGTACCCCAACATACATACCTCAAAACGATCCCCATGACACGCTGATCATTTTGAATATACACAACTGGTGTAAAAAAAATTCCAAAAAAATTGCCCATGAAATCAGGCTCCCAGGATATAAATTGGTGGTCAGCCGCCGGGCTCCCCGGGGGGGGGGGGGGTCGGTGGGTACCCCAACATACATACCTCAATATGATCCCCATGACACGCTGATCATTTTGAATATACACAACTGGTGTAAAAAAAATTCCAAAAAAATTGCCCATGAAATCAGGCTCCAAGGATATATATTGGTGGTCAGCCGCCGGGCTCCCCAGGGGGGGGGGGGGGGGTCGGTGGGTACCCCAACATACATACCTCAAAACGATCCCCATGACACGCTGATCATTTTGAATATACACAAATCGGTGTAAAAAAAAATCCAAAAAAATTGCCCATGAAATCAGGCTCCCAGGATATATATTGGTGGTCAGCCGCCGGGCTCCCCGGGGGGGGGGGGGGGGTCGGTGGGTACCCCAACATACATACCTCAATATGATTCCCATGACACGCTGATCATTTTGAATATACACAACTGGTGTAAAAAAAATTCCAAAAAAATTGCCCATGAAATCAGGCTCCCAGGATATATATTGGTGGTCAGCCGCCGGGCTCCCCGGGGGGGGGGGGGGGTCGGTGGGTACCCCAACATACATACCTCAAAATGATCCCCATGACACGCTGATCATTTTGAATATACACAACTGGTGTAAAAAAAATTCCAAAAAATTGCCCATGAAATCAGGCTCCCGGGATATATATTGGTGGTCAGCCGCCGGGCTCCCTGGGGGGGGGGGGGGGGTCGGTGGGTACCCCAACATACATACCTCAAAATGATCCCCATGACACGCTGATCATTTTGAATATACACAACTGGTGTAAAAAAAATTCCAAAAAAGTTGCCCATGAAATCAGGCTCCCAAGATATATATTGGTGGTCAGTCGCCGGGCTCCCCGGGGGGGGGGGGGGGGTCGCTGGGTACCCCAACATACATACCTCAAAATGATCCCCATGACACGGTGATCATTTTGAATATACACAACTGGTGTAAAAAAAATTCGAAAAAAATTGCCCATGAAATCAGGCTCCCAGGATATGTATTGGTGGTCAGCCGCCAGGCTCCCCGGGGGGGGGGGGGGGGGGTCGGTGGGTACCCCAACATACATACCTCAAAATGATCCCCATGAGACGCTGATCATTTTGAATATACACAACTGGTGTAAAAAAAATTCCAAAAAAATTGCCCATGAAATCAGGCTCCCAGGATATATATTGGTGGTCAGCCGCCGGGCTCCCCGGGGGGGGGGGGGGGGGGGGTCGGTGGGTACCCCAACATACGTACCTCAAAATGATCCCCATGACACGCTGATCATTTTGAATATACACAACTGGTGTAAAAAAAATTCCAAAAAAATTGCCCATGAAATCAGGCTCCCAGGATATACATTGGTGGTCAGCCGCAAGGCTCCCCGGGGGGGGGGGGGGGGGGTCGCAGGGTACCCGAACATACATACCTCAAAACGATCCCCATGACACGCTGATCATTTTGAATATACACAACTGGTGTAAAAAAAATTCCAAAAAAATTGCCCATGAAATCAGGCTCCCAGGATATAAATTGGTGGTCAGCCGCCGGGCTCCCCGGGGAGGGGGGGGGGTCGGTGGGTACCCCAACATACATACCTCAATATGATCCCCATGACACGCTGATCATTTTGAATATACACAACTGGTGTAAAAAAAATTCCAAAAAAATTGCCCATGAAATCAGGCTCCAAGGATATATATTGGTGGTCAGCCGCCGGGCTCCCCAGGGGGGGGGGGGGGGTCGGTGGGTACCCCAACATACATACCTCAAAACGATCCCCATGACACGCTGATCATTTTGAATATACACAAATCGGTGTAAAAAAAATTCCAAAAAAATTGCCCATGAAATCAGGCTCCCAGGATATATATTGGTGGTCAGCCGCCGGGCTCCCCGGGGGGGGGGGGGGGGGTCGGTGGGTACCCCAACATACATACCTCAAAATGATCCCCATGACACGCTGATCATTTTGAATATACACAACTGGTGTAAAAAAAATTCCAAAAAAATTGCCCATGAAATCAGGCTCCCAGGATATATATTGGTGGTCAGCCGCCGGGCTCCCCGGGGGGGGGGGGGGGTCGGTGGGTACCCCAACATACATACCTCAAAATGATCCCCATGACACGCTGATCATTTTGAATATACACAACTGGTGTAAAAAAAATTCCAAAAAATTGCCCATGAAATCAGGCTCCCGGGATATATATTGGTGGTCAGCCGCCGGGCTCCCTGGGGGGGGGGGGGGGGGTCGGTGGGTACCCCAACATACATACCTCAAAATGATCCCCATGACACGCTGATCATTTTGAATATACACAACTGGTGTAAAAAAAATTCCAAAAAAGTTGCCCATGAAATCAGGCTCCCAAGATATATATTGGTGGTCAGTCGCCGGGCTCCCCGGGGGGGGGGGGGGGGGTCGCTGGGTACCCCAACATACATACCTCAAAATGATCCCCATGACACGGTGATCATTTTGAATATACACAACTGGTGTAAAAAAAATTCGAAAAAAATTGCCCATGAAATCAGGCTCCCAGGATATGTATTGGTGGTCAGCCGCCAGGCTCCCCGGGGGGGGGGGGGGGGTCGGTGGGTACCCCAACATACATACCTCAAAATGATCCCCATGAGACGCTGATCATTTTGAATATACACAACTGGTGTAAAAAAAATTCCAAAAAAATTGCCCATGAAATCAGGCTCCCAGGATATATATTGGTGGTCAGCCGCCGGGCTCCCCGGGGGGGGGGGGGGGGGTCGGTGGGTACCCCAACATACGTACCTCAAAATGATCCCCATGACACGCTGATCATTTTGAATATACACAACTGGTGTAAAAAAAATTCCAAAAAAATTGCCCATGAAATCAGGCTCCCAGGATATACATTGGTGGTCAGCCGCAAGGCTCCCCGGGGGGGGGGGGGGGGGGGTCGCAGGGTACCCGAACATACATACCTCAAAACGATCCCCATGACACGCTGATCATTTTGAATATACACAACTGGTGTAAAAAAAATTCCAAAAAAATTGCCCATGAAATCAGGCTCCCAGGATATAAATTGGTGGTCAGCCGCCGGGCTCCCCGGGGAGGGGGGGGGGTCGGTGGGTACCCCAACATACATACCTCAATATGATCCCCATGACACGCTGATCATTTTGAATATACACAACTGGTGTAAAAAAAATTCCAAAAAAATTGCCCATGAAATCAGGCTCCAAGGATATATATTGGTGGTCAGCCGCCGGGCTCCCCAGGGGGGGGGGGGGGGTCGGTGGGTACCCCAACATACATACCTCAAAACGATCCCCATGACACGCTGATCATTTTGAATATACACAAATCGGTGTAAAAAAAATTCCAAAAAAATTGCCCATGAAATCAGGCTCCCAGGATATATATTGGTGGTCAGCCGCCGGGCTCCCCGGGGGGGGGGGGGGGGGTCGGTGGGTACCCCAACATACATACCTCAAAATGATCCCCATGACACGCTGATCATTTTGAATATACACAACTGGTGTAAAAAAAATTCCAAAAAAGTTGCCCATGAAATCAGGCTCCCAAGATATATATTGGTGGTCAGTCGCCGGGCTCCCCGGGGGGGGGGGGGGTCGCTGGGTACCCCAACATACATACCTCAAAATGATCCCCATGACACGGTGATCATTTTGAATATACACAACTGGTGTAAAAAAAATTCGAAAAAAATTGCCCATGAAATCAGGCTCCCAAAATATGTATTGGTGGTCAGCCGCCAGGCTCCCCGGGGGGGGGGGGGGGGGGTCGGTGGGTACCCCAACATACATACCTCAAAATGATCCCCATGAGACGCTGATCATTTTGAATATACACAACTAGTGTAAAAAAAATTCCAAAAAAATTGCCCATGAAATCAGGCTCCCAGGATATATATTGGTGGTCAGCCGCCGGGCTCCCCGGGGGGGGGGGGGGGGGGTCGGTGGGTACCCCAACATACGTACCTCAAAATGATCCCCATGACACGCTGATCATTTTGAATATACACAACTGGTGTAAAAAAAATTCCAAAAAAATTGCCCATGAAATCAGGCTCCCAGGATATACATTGGTGGTCAGCCGCCAGGCTCCCCGGGGGGGGGGGGGGGGGGGTCGCAGGGTACCCCAACATACATACCTCAAAACGATCCCCATGACACGCTGATCATTTTGAATATACACAACTGGTGTAAAAAAAATTCCAAAAAAATTGCCCATGAAATCAGGCTCCCAGGATATAAATTGGTGGTCAGCCGCCGGGCTCCCCGGGGGGGGGGGGGGGGGTCGGTGGGTACCCCAACATACATACCTCAATATGATCCCCATGACACGCTGATCATTTTGAATATACACAACTGGTGTAAAAAAAATTCCAAAAAAATTGCCCATGAAATCAGGCTCCAAGGATATATATTGGTGGTCAGCCGCCGGGCTCCCCAGGGGGGGGGGGGGGGTCGGTGGGTACCCCAACATACATACCTCAAAACGATCCCCATGACACGCTGATCATTTTGAATATACACAAATCGGTGTAAAAAAAATTCCAAAAAAATTGCCCATGAAATCAGGCTCCCAGGATATATATTGGTGGTCAGCCGCCGGGCTCCCCGGGGGGGGGGGGGGGTCGGTGGGTACCCCAACATACATACCTCAAAATGATCCCCATGACACGCTGATCATTTTGAATATACACAACTGGTGTAAAAAAAATTCCAAAAAATTGCCCATGAAATCAGGCTCCCGGGATATATATTGGTGGTCAGCCGCCGGGCTCCCTGGGGGGGGGGGGGGGTCGGTGGGTACCCCAACATACATACCTCAAAATGATCCCCATGACACGCTGATCATTTTGAATATACACAACTGGTGTAAAAAAAATTCCAAAAAAGTTGCCCATGAAATCAGGCTCCCAAGATATATATTGGTGGTCAGTCGCCGGGCTCCCCGGGGGGGGGGGGGGGGTCGCTGGGTACCCCAACATACATACCTCCAAATGATCCCCATGACACGGTGATCATTTTGAATATACACAACTGGTGTAAAAAAAATTCGAAAAAAATTGCCCATGAAATCAGGCTCCCAGGATATGTATTGGTGGTCAGCCGCCAGGCTCCCCGGGGGGGGGGGGGGGGTCGGTGGGTACCCCAACATACATACCTCAAAATGATCCCCATGAGACGCTCATCATTTTGAATATACACAACTGGTGTAAAAAAAATTCCAAAAAAATTGCCCATGAAATCAGGCTCCCAGGATATATATTGGTGGTCAGCCGCCGGGCTCCCCGGGGGGGGGGGGGGGTCGGTGGGTACCCCAACATACATACCTCAAAATGATCCCCATGACACGCTGATCATTTTGAATATACACAACTGGTGTAAAAAAAATTCCAAAAAAATTGCCCATGAAATCAGGCTCCCAGGATATACATTGGTGGTCAGCCGCCGGGCTCCCCGGAGGGGGGGGGGGGGTCGGTGGGTACCCCAACATAAATACCTCAAAATGATCCCCATGACACGCTGATCATTTTGAATATACACAACTGGTGTAAAAAAATTCCAAAAAAATTGCCCATGAAATCAGGCTCCCAGGATATATATTGGTGGTCAGCCGCCGGGCTCCCCGGGGGGGGGGGGGGGGTCGGTGGGTACCCCAACATACATACCTCAAAATGATCCCCATGACACGCTGATCATTTTGAATATACACAACTGGTGTAAAAAAAATTCCAAAAAAATTGCCCATGAAATCAGGCTCCCAGGATATATATTGGTGGTCAGCCGCCGGGCTCCCCGGGGGGGGGGGGGGGGTCGGTGGGTACCCCAAAATACATACCTCAAAATGATCCCCATGACACGCTGATCATTTTGAATATACACAACTGGTGTAAAAAAAATTCCAAAAAATTGCCCATGAAATCAGGCTCCCAGGATATATATTGGTGGTCAGCCGCCGGGCTCCCCTGGGGGGGGGGGGGGGGGTCGGTGGGTACCCCAACATACATACCTCAAAATGATCCCCATGACACGGTGATCATTTTGAATATACACAACTGGTGTAAAAAAAATTCCAAAAAATTGCCCATGAAATCAGGCTCCCAGGATATGTATTGGTGGTCAGCCGCCGGGCTCCCCGGGGGGGGGGGGGGGGTCGGTGGGTACCCCAACATACATACCTCAATATGATCCCCATGAGACGCTGATCATTTTGAATATACACAACTGGTGTAAAAAAAACGCCAAAAAAATTGCCCATGAAATCAGGCTCCCAGGATATGTATTGGTGGTCAGCCGCCGGGCTCCCCGGGGGGGGGGGGGGGGGTCGGTGGGTACCCCAACATACATACCTCAAAATGATCCCCATGAGACGCTGATAATTTTGAATATACACAACTGGTGTAAAAAAAATTCCAAAAAAATTGCCCATGAAATCAGGCTCCCAGGATATATATTGGTGGTCAGCCGCCGGGCTCCCCGGGGGGGGGGGGGGGTCGGTGGGTACCCCAACATACATACCTCAAAATGATCCCCATGACACGCTGATCATTTTGAATATACACAACTGGTGTAAAAAAAATTCCAAAAAAATTGCCCATGAAATCAGGCTCCCAGGATATACATTGGTGGTCAGCCGCCGGGCTCCCCGGAGGGGGGGGGGGGTCGGTGGGTACCCCAACATACATACCTCAAAATGATCCCCATGACACGCTGATCATTTTGAATATACACAACTGGTGTAAAAAAATTCCAAAAAAATTGCCCATGAAATCAGGCTCCCAGGATATATATTGGTGGTCAGCCGCCGGGCTCCCCGGGGGGGGGGGGGGGGGTCGGTGGGTACCCCAACATACATACCTCAAAATGATCCCCATGACACGCTGATCATTTTTAATATACACAACTGGTGTAAAAAAAATTCCAAAAAAATTGCCCATGAAATCAGGCTCCCAGGATATATATTGGTGGTCAGCCGCCGGGCTCCCCGGGGGGGGGGGGGGGGTCGGTGGGTACCCCAACATACATACCTCAAAATGATCCCCATGACACGCTGATCATTTTGAATATACACAACTGGTGTAAAAAAAATTCCAAAAAAATTGCCCATGAAATCAGGCTCCCAGGATATACATTGGTGGTCAGCCGCCGGGCTCCCCGGAGGGGGGGGGGGGTCGGTGGGTACCCCAAAATACATACCTCAAAATGATCCCCATGACACGCTGATCACTTTGAATATACACAACTGGTGTAAAAAAAATTGCAAAAAAATTGCCCATGAAATCAGGCTCCCAGGATATATATTGGTGGTCAGCCGCCGGGCTCCCCGGGGGGGGGGGGGGGGTCGGTGGGTACCCCAACATACATACCTCAAAATGATCCCCATGACACGCTGATCATTTTGAATATACACAACTGGTGTAAAAAAATTCCAAAAAAATTGCCCATGAAATCAGGCTCCCAGGATATATATTGGTGGTCAGCCGCCGGGCTCCCCGGGGGGGGGGGGGTCGGTGGGTACCCCAACATACATACCGCAAAATGATCCCCATGACACGCTGATCATTTTGAGGTACACAACTGGTGTAAAAAAGAATTCCAAAAAAATTGCCCATGAAATCAGGCTCCCAGGATATATAGTGGTGGTCAGCCGCCGGGCTCCCCGGGGGGGGGGGGGTCGGTGGGTACCCCAACATACATACCTCAAGTAAGAAAAAGTGCTTTTCCATTGCTTTGAGGCATATTCTAGTTGTATTAGAGATGCACTGAGCATCCATGCATTTTTATCTTAGTATTGGTCCAACCAAAAGTGGTGATAACACATTTTGACCTATGGAACCAAACACCCAATCAGGATATGGAGTGGACCCCTTAATCCCCTTTCAATCAGAAGTAAAACATCTTTTCCTGAGTTGACTGAGCACTGACATACCTAAAGTAGAGCCTATGAATTTATCTATGTTTTTCCATGAATTCTTAGCTATCCTAGTGGTATGCACCCTAGGGGGCTGGGCACCTCTTTTTGAGAGGTCCCGGGTTCAATTCCTGGTCAGCCTAGCTAAGTAGGAAGATCCCATGTGACATGGCAGTGACCTCATCGCCACATACCATGCCACCTCAGCACATATGGGACCCAAAACAAAGAGTGCACATCTCCTAAGATGGCACTATGGAGAGAGAGTGGTCCTGAGGCAGTTTTCTAACTCTTTTCCTAAAACATTTCAGCTATCTTTGTGAATATGCATGCATATGTGACCTGAGTTGCAGTTTCTGTGAATATCCAATCATCTTTCACTGTTTACACTGCAGCCCTTCATGCTTTGATCCTGAATTACCTTCTCCTTGCATACTATTGGCTTGGGCTATCCTGGATTGACTTGGCTTAATTGTATTTCAACAAACAAAAGCTTTTCATCATCCAAAACCAGCAGCAGGACACCCTACAGCAACAACAAGCAGCAGGAGAAGCAAAAACACAGTGCTGAAAACACTATAAACTTTTCTGGTAGCAAGAGGCAGCCTGTCTCTGTGCACCGGCAGCGACCCCGCGCCGTACAACCAGTGCTCCGAGCAGGCAAACATAAGCAGAAGGGCGGATTAAGATGGACCCAGGAAGAGTGGACGCCGACGTGCAGACAGCGCCAGCGCCTGAGGCACCGGCAAGGCCGGCGCCTGGCGCTGTACCTTCGGTGGAGCCCTTACATGGGCCAGTGGATACGGCGGAGGACTCCCTGGATGGCCTCCAGTCGGCCTTCGGGGCCCTGACGGTCGAGGAAGTGGTCTCTCAGCCTCAGCCTGTGAAGAGGAAGAGAGAGAACGAGAGCGAGAAGGATGCTGGAGAAGGAGCAGACGAAGGAGAGGAGCAAGGGCAAGACCCGACGGATGTCCCTACCTTCGAAGGCGCACCAAGCGCTTCTGGCCTCCAAGCATCACCCTCTCCCATAACCACCACACTCCCAGCCGCCGCAACATCCACCTCCACAACCAACCCGCCTATGGAAGAGGGCACAGGCTTTACTGGCATGCCTCACTACCCCGCCTATGGCATGGGCCCACCTACCACTGCGCTCCTTGAGGCAACCAGTGCCAGTGAGCCGGCGGCTTCCAGCTCTGCGCCGCGATGGTATGCGGCTGACCATCCCCATCCACTCCACGCCACTGGAACCTACATGGAAGTTCCTGGGTATGCTCCTGGGTATGCACCTGGGTATGCACCCTTGAGTGGGTTGAGGAGAGGACCAGAGTCTCTGGGAGGCAGGAGTAGAGGATCGGGAAGATCCTCCAACAGGTCCCTGACGCGGTCGGAGATCAACGAGGTGCTCCGAGGAGCCACTTCGCAAATCGTGAGCGACCTCACGCAAGAGATTAGGGAGAAACTGGAGCCCCTGATGATCCCGTCCCATGCGTCACCTACGACGGTGGGAATGTCACCCCACCGAGTACAGGCTAACCACCTGGCGGCAGGGTTGACAAATACCCTGGGGAGCCTGAGGAGCCGACCGATGCCGACTCCTGCAGCAGTACCGAGAAGTCCATTCGTCCCGAGAACGGCCCAGCCGCCCTACAGCCACGTGACGAACTCGACGAGGGCCGAGCTGGACCGGCTGGGGCTGACAGCCCTAAGGGCCATGGTGGACGTGGAGCCTTATGGCTCCAGTGATCTAGGCGGAGACCCCTCCGACGACGAGCCGCCGTCGATGGATTCTTCTTCGCCATCGGATGACGAAGACCCTGAGGACCCCGAGGACCCCAAGGGTAAGAAGAAGAAGAAGAAGAAGAAGAAGAAGACCCGACGCCCTGAAAGACGCCGAGCTCAGGAGGCGAAGGCTATTGCCACCTCCAAGATAGTGGTGAACCTGCCTGAGTGCACAGGCAAGGACCTCAGCGAGTTCGCTGAGAACTTTGGCCGGTTCCTACGACTGACCGGCCAAACCCACGCGAGTGGGCGAGTGAAGTGCGATCTGCTCCTGCAGTGCTGCAAGACCAAGTACCTGGAGAAGCAGGTCAGGCAGATCGTCACTAACTCCGCCACTTTTGCCGACGTGTTGGTTGCCCTGGAGAGGCAGTACCCAACCTACGAGACCGACCTCTCCATCAGGGCCGAGATCCAGAACCTGCCCGTGCTGCCCAACAATCCCAAACCTGGCAGGGTCTCCGAGCTGTTGGCGGACTTGGATCACTGGGCTGGACGACTGACGCCCGGTTCCTACAGCAGCGACGACCTGCTGTTCTGGTTGTGCGCCAAGCTCCCCCGAGAGCTATGGGACGAGTGCCGTTTGACGGCTGAGCGCAAGGCTAGATCCCTCCGCTACGAGGATCTATGCGTGCTGCTCCTGGAGATGGCGCTGGAGAAGGAGAGCGACCAGCACCTGAACAACTACCGTCCTGGTGGAGGTTCTGGAGGCAAAGGGTACCAAGGGTCCCGACCTGGGCAGGGGACTACCCCCAAACACGCCCACGCCCGCCTAATGGAGAACGTGAAGGAGCTATTCTGGTGTGATGCCAGAGATGAGCAGGGCCACCTGCAGCACGCCTCTGACTGCGAGCAGCGAGACTGCTTCGTCGTCCAGGGGAAGCAGCAGGAGAAGATCACCGGCGCCAAAGTGAAGCTGCCGGATCATTACCGCTGCACCATCACGTGTGCATTCTGCGGTAAGCGGAAGCACTACGAGGATGAGTGCTACCATAAGCAACGCCTATCGGCGAAGCTTAAGGGGGAAGATCCTGGCAAAAGCTCAGGCAAAGGTGGAGGCAAGGCCAAAGGCAACGACTCCGGCAAGGGCAAGTCGAAAGGACGTGGTCAAGGTGGTCAAGACAAGGGTCAAGGTGGACGAGGAGGAGGTGCTAACCGCCAGCACGACAACAAGAACAAGGACAAGAACGGAGGCAACCCCAACCCTAATCCAGGGGGGAGCTCCGAGCCCTCTGGAGGGCAGACTGGTCCTACCACACGCTCACAGACGCAGGCCCAGCAAGAACAAGGAGCCAAGCGTGAGCATGAAGGTGGTGATGACGGCAACGCCAAGAAGAGAAGCCGTTTCATGAGGATGGCCCGCAAATTGCGGAACAAGGGGTTCGAGGTGACCTGTCCCGCGGAATTCTGACGGGGACGCTCTGGTGGCACCCAAGACCTGGTGTTTTGGGTACGTATCCGACTAGGGGGACGTGAATACCTGGGGGTACTGGATACTGGCGCCACAATATCTATAGTGGCCAAGAAAATTTTACCTTGTGGGAGCCTGAAGAACACCATGACCACCGCCGCTATACGCATGGGGGATGGACATGTGGTGCACAGCTGCGGGGACTGTGAAGTGGAGGTACCTATGGGCTCTCGAACTATCGCCCATCGGTTCTATGTGATGGACACTGAGGCCTTCGACTTTGTACTGGGTACTGACTTCTTCGTGCAGCACTCCCAGATACAATCCCTGACGCTGCAAGCGCCCTACCTCCTGTACGTGGACCACGGCAGTGGCAGAGAGTCTGTGCCACTGGAGCAGTCGGAACATACCTCGAGTTACCTGAGGCTATCGAAGGAGGAGCCCTCTAACATGATGGCGGCCTCCAAAACTGAGGACTATCAACTATTGGGGGAAGTCCTAGACCAAGGTCTGAAGGAGTTGGGTTACTCTCAAGAAGACCTAAGTGTGGAGCTGTTCGCCAGCGACAAGCAGCATGTACTGGACCTATAGTGCAGCAAGGGGAAGAACTGCAGCTACAAATTTTACTGGCCCTCTTTCGGGATGGCCTACGGGAACCCCAGATTCAGTGAACTGGGGAAGGTGCTGACCAAGGTGGCCTTGGAACGTTCCCGTATGGTCCTGTGTTCCCCCGATTGGGGAGCCCATGGGGGCAACGAGTACTGGCGAACCCTCCTTGACAAGCTGACTATCAGCTCGGTGCGATTACCTGATGAGGCCATCTACGTGCCTCTGGGACGCAAGACGCCCATTGGGAAGCCCGGATGGGGGAGTATGCTCAGCGTGGTGGACGGAAGTCTTACCACCATCCCCTGGGAAGACCTGGACCCTACGCTGGTCCAGGCTATACAACGAGAAAGCGATGGACTCGCCTTGGGTGACTTGAAGGATCGCCTACGACCTCAAGATGCTGTTGAAACTACACCCGGAGGAGATGAGTACGTCGTGACTGACACCAACGCCCCCAACTCTCCCTGTCATGTACCTGTTCCTGATGGAGTCTCTGAGTGTGGACTATCTGAGCTACCTAGCTCTATCCACTCAGACGACGAAACTGAGCACGACGCCTTCTTCGTGCAGACCGCGGTGGAGGAAGTGGAGAACGCCGAGTACGTCGCCCCACTAAAACCCCTACTCTCCATGAGGGTGGAAGACCCCGTGGATGAAGAGCTGGACCCTCGATCCAGGCTCAGGGAGTATGTGGATTCCAAGAGGAAGTTGGTGGCGAAAAAGCTATGCTACGCGAAGCCTACCCGCAGCTCGTGGCCACTGAAGCAAGGACGTATGGGAGACCTATCCCAATTGAAGGAGGACCTCGAGCAGAAGATCACCACCTGGCAAAGGGAGGTAGATCTCAAGCTCATGAAGAGCGTGTGGGGCGCCCATGTGAGGACCCCAGATGAGGACGACCTCTCGGAGGAATGTGTATGCGAACCCCCTCGAGCGTGCCTATGTTGCCATCGTCCACCGGAGATGGTCGAGCAAGACCTTCTATATGCCTACCAAGGGCTGAAGGATACTACCTCGGGCGAAGAGTCGGTGGAGGACCACCTCCCGACGTCTATTCAAGGGGCAAGCAACTTACACTCCGACGAGGACATGGAGGACAAGATCAAGGTATTGAACCCGCGGGTACAGAAGCTGATAAGGACCTATCTGGAGGTGTTCGGAGAACTACCCCCTCCAGCCTCATGCGACAAGCTGGCACAGATGGACCTCAAGCTGAAACCCGAGTTCGTGGGTCACAAGATCCGGAGGAGACCCTATCCAGCTCCTAAAGAGCAGGCCGACGAGATTGAGCGACAGATACAAGAATGTATCGACGCTGGCCTAGTCCTGGAGTACAAGGACGGGGACTACCCCCTACACTGCAGCCCCTGTTTCCTGGTGGCTAAACCTGGGTCTACAGCCAAACGGCTGGTAGTGGACTATGGAGAGCTGAACAAGAAGACGCTGAACCACTCAGGGTCCATTCCCAATATGGAGTCTACCCTGGAGAAGATAGCCTCCTGTCGCTACAAGACCAAGATGGACAAGCGAAGTGGATTCTGGCAAGTGGACCTGACGCCCAACGCGCAGGAACTACTGGCCTTCATCACCCCTCAGGTGAGGGTATTCAAGTGGAAGGTCATGCCATTCGGCGTGGCTAACGCACCCGCTCTGTTCCAAGAGCTGATGAACAAGATCTTGTCCATCCTACGAAGGAGACCTAAGGTGCAGGAGCTCATATCCCGTGGGGCCCAGATGGAGGCTCACATCGACGATGTATGCCTCGGGACCAATACCCAGGAGGATCACCTAATCCTCTTGGGTGAGTTCTTTGCGGTCTGCCAGGAGAACCACACACGACTCAAGCTGGAGAAGTGTGAGTTCATGCAGGAGACCATGCAGTACCTGGGGTTTGACGTTGGCTATGGGTGGTGGACCCCAGCGGCCTCTAAGGCCAAACCCCTGATGGATGCCAAGGTACGACACGAAGACCCCAAGAAAGGACTTCATGATGTACGCAGTTTCATTGGGGCGTGCAACTTCTATCGCCGCCACATCAAGAACTTCACCTATACCAGCGCCGTTCTGACGGACTTGATCAAGAAGAGTACTACTTGGCGCTGGGGCCCACAAGAGCAACAAGCGTTTGACGAGCTCAAAGACAAGGTAGCCAACGCTAAGTGCTTGGGCGTGCCTAGGGCACAAGGGGATATTATCCTGGTGACTGACGCCAGCAATGTGGGCGGTGGTGGAACGTTGTTCAAATGGCAAGCACTAGAGAAGGAGGAGTTCGACTCGGCCATTTCACAATGGGGGACGGAAGGTCTCAACCGAGACGGAACCCTCAAGCACAGCTACCCTGACGACAAGTGGGTCCTAGTTCCTCTGGGCCACTGGAACTGGAAGTGGAACCAGGCCAGGGGGAACTACTCCACCTATGAGCAGGAATTGCTCGCGGGTATGCTGGTGCTATCCTCACAAGCACGACTGTTGGGGAGTAACCCTGTGGTCTGGCTATGCGACCAAGAACCGGTCCGCAGTTTCCAGAAGGGTCCCCCACCTGAGAAGGCCAAGCTACGGCGCTGGTGGACCTACCTCAGTCAACTACGGCTGACGGTACACCATATCCAGGGAGTGAAGAACGAGTGTGCCGACTACATCAGCCGCAACAACTTCGACGCCCTGATTGGTGCCCGGTCTGAAGCGCTGGCTAAGGAGGCGTTCAGCCGTATGGACGTACATCTGGACCTGAACATGACCATGATACGCCCCCTGGATGGACTCCAACAATCGGAGTACCTACAGGAGTTTGGGGATATCTACCGGCGCCTGGAGAAACGCCTTGAACCCCTCCTGGTCAACCAAGACCAGTGGAAGCGGGACAAGAGCTACCTCTGGCACGAGGACCGCATCGTGGTGCCTAGTGACCGAGTCCCAGCGCTGCTGAAGTGGACCCATGAGTCCAGTGGTCATGTGGGTGCTGACCGTACCCTGAGGCTGTTCAAGCAGTGGTTCCACACTACGTGGACTGACGACCAACTGCGGAAGACACTCCAGCCTATCGTGGACAAGTGCCCGTGCAGGTCCTGTAAACCAGGGGATATCAGGGACAGAGGTCTCTACTCGACCCTGCCCATCCCACACTGTGCCAACAGTGTTCTATACGTGGACTACACGGAGATGCCGAAGTTCGGGGGCTATGACTTCGCCCTCGTGGTAACCTGTGGGTTGACCAGGTTTACCAGGGTGTTCCCATGTACCAAGCACATTACCGGTGAGGAGACTATCAAGATACTCCTGGAGGAGTGGTTTTGTGTCTATGGGGCGCCCAAGGAGATCAACTCCGATGAGGACGTACGAGTACGCTCAGATACTGGCTGGTACAAGAGGGTCCTGAGATCCCTCAATGTCCAGGTGTCTACGGGGATTCCCTACTCTCACACGAGCAACCCCCTATGTGAGCGACAGATTCGTGTCCTAAAGGAGAACGTCAGGATATGGTGCAAAACTGAACGCACAAGAGACTGGGTGAGACTACTCCCCGTCATATCCTTGATGATGAACTCCCAAGAGAGTTCAGCTACTGGCTACTCGCCACATGAGCTATTCATGGGGCGCCCGGCGTGGTTCCTACATGCCCCCTATCCAGAGGACACCCATTTATCTGTGGGTGAATGGGTCCAAGAGCAAAAAGCGAAGGTGGACAAGGCCAAGGCTATGCTCCAGAGAGTGAGGGAGCGTCAGTGGAACAAGAAGAACAAGCACTGTGTACCGGCCACCTACCAAGAGGGGGACTGGGTGCTGGTGCACCACAGTCGACTACCCGCCTGGCCACGCTCTACCAGCGATGACCCATACTTCGGTCCGTACAAGATCCTATCTGTGGATGGACACCGTATCACTGTGCGGTGTTCTCCCCGTCTAGGGGGGACCCTGGTGTGCGCTGCTCAACACCTGAAGCGCTACCATGATCCGGAAGACCTCTGTGGGGAGGAGTGGGAGCTGAACGACGAGGAAATCGCCGCTCTGGACCTACAAGGGGCTGCCAGCCCTATGGAAGTCGAAGGTGAACTCCCCGACATGAACGCCGAGGAGATGGCTAAGGAGGGCTTCTACCTGGTGAAGTCTGTCCTACGCCACCGCTATCGCCAGGGTTGGCGCTTCCTCACCCTCTGGGAAGGGTTTGGAGTCGAAGAGGCCAACTGGGAGCCTTTCTCTGCATTTGTTCTACCTGAGGGACGCCTAAACTCAGTTCTGGTTGACTACTTGTCCCAGAACAACCTTGGTGAGTTGCTGAGGCTCGCTGAGACGCTTGCCTCCAAGACTAAAGCTAGGGACTGAACCTTACCCTTACCTGCCAAAACGTATGTGTGAGTGTGCTAGTCCTAAGGTCCTGAGAGCAAGCCGCAGAAGTGGTGTCCTAATTATACCCAAGTCTGCGCCCTTGCTAAACCTGGAGGGTTGGCTTATTGATGCCACGGGGTACGCCCCGGGTCTCCCCTCCCCTATGCGCCCAATTTCTGTGCTGGCGCAAAACCTTGGGGGAATACCCAGCGTGCTAATCCAGGTATTGTTTTCCCTACCTATCTGTCTACTACAGGGAGGGGTGGCCAAAAGCTATGAAGGCATGCAAAACGCCTGTTTGCTATGTGGCCAAAACACTGACCTAACCACTGTCACAGCCCACCAACCCCGCTAAAATTGCAGGAAAAGGGTGGGACAGTGACACACCCCCTACAGGTCCTACACACCCTACAGTGGCACCATCCTGGTGGGCGAGCACTGGGCAACTGGCTCTAGCCCCCACTCACGACTACCACTCCTACACGCACACTCTACTGGGCGTTGCGAAGGTGAAGGTCTCTTGGGTCCTAGCGACCCTCCTGTGAAATGGCAAGAGAACACAGCGCTACTAAGCAACTGTGGCCTGACCGGGGACGCCACAACGCGTTTCCTCTGTTAGGGCTTGGAGGGAAGGAGTGCTCTCGCGTGCAAGGCGCAGATGTCGATGAAGTCGGACTCCCTGCTCTGCCACAGGCGGAGCGGAGTTACTTGTTTGTGTGATCTGCGCCCTTGTTTAGCAGGGCATAAAAAAATGCTGCTGCACCACTCACCCTACCTGCCCACCTGTACAACAAAGGCAAATGAAAGGGCGTTTGCGGCGGAGGAACCAAGCCACACTCCAGGTATTATACCCTTCTCAGTGTGGCCTATAATACGCTTTCCGCAAACACGCTGCATGGAGCAGCTACCCTTGTCAAGCAAGCAAGCGTTAAGGGACTCCTCAGGTTCTCTTAAAGAACGTACCGAGGAGCCCCTGGGTAGCCTAAACAAGGTTTACCGTGCGCACTTCGCGTGGCCTACCCTTTAATGCGTGTGTGCATGCACGAGTATGCGACAGGATCGTGGGCAAACCTGCCCATCTACGCGCCAATCTTGACTGCACCAGGGGGTGGCCCCGCCTGGGCGTACCTACCTTACCTACCGCTGGGAAGTGAAGCAAGGTGAGAGGACAAAAGGGGCGCACGCGAAGAACGTTGCTATGCACTTGTGTGTATGTCTAATCACCCTGATCTGACCGCTAATCATCTGCAATCTTTCTAATCCATCCCTCTATCGCGTCCTATCGTTGTTATCGTTGTTAGCGCTGCTACAAGGCTCGTTCACGGAGACACGAAGCGAGCAATGTGTATGCGGCATACGAAACAAGCATACCTGTAGTTTATACCTGATTCATTGAAGTCTTTTCAATTGATATTCGAATTCTTGAATTTTTGAAGCTTCTATTAGTGTGGGTGGAATCTGTATGTTTATTTATTAATGTGTGTCTCGTCATTTTCAAGACTACGTGAGACATACGTTTATAATTCCATTATTTCTCCATTTTCCGGCGCTTCGCTAGGAGCCGCTCCTGCGCGCCGCCATTTTATGCGTATGAATTTCTGGATTTAAAAAATCCAGAGATGACTATAATTTCTATAAAAATGTGCTTCTGATGCACAATTGGATTCTGCTCAGGTGTGTCGTTTCAGAAAAATTCTACGCCGTCATTTGACGGATGTTGGTGTCGTCGCTTCGTTTTTGCGTGGATTCGTCCATAATTCTCCCATTCCTGCCTCTGCAGATACCCACGCGCAGCCTCGCTGAGTAGGCCGTGTTCGGGCCGAAACGCAGGTGCCTGGAGAGACTGAGCAGAACCCAAGACCCCACCAAGGGGCTCCCTTCGCCCTAAGACAGGTCACAGGTCGCCAGCAGGTTTACGAGAACCCATGCGAGTGTGTATAATGTGTCTTGCGTTTGGGTTGTGTCGACGCTGCGTCTTGGAGGGAGGGATGCATATGCACATGTTTGGCATGCTCCCATACTAACCCAACCAAGCCACAGGAGCCCCGGCAGCGCCATGAGCGCTGAGTCTTCTGTAGGAAACTGTACAATCAGAGCAGCAAAAGGACGCCAGCCATGGTTAGCGCCCATTTTTCAGTGTGAGGGAGACTGTAGGTATTTTAAAGTAGATGTGGAAACCAAGGAAAGGCCAAGAAAAATTCCCTTTTTCCTAAAATGCGACAGTGGTGGCCACCACAGCACAAGGGGGGAGTAAGAAAAAGTGCTTTTCCATTGCTTTGAGGCATATTCTAGTTGTATTAGAGATGCACTGAGCATCCATGCATTTTTATCTTAGTATTGGTCCAACCAAAAGTGGTGATAACACATTTTGACCTATGGAACCAAACACCCAATCAGGATATGGAGTGGACCCCTTAATCCCCTTTCAATCAGAAGTAAAACATCTTTTCCTGAGTTGACTGAGCACTGACATACCTAAAGTAGAGCCTATGAATTTATCTATGTTTTTCCATGAATTCTTAGCTATCCTAGTGGTATGCACCCTAGGGGGCTGGGCACCTCTTTTTGAGAGGTCCTGGGTTCAATTCCTGGTCAGCCTAGCTAAGTAGGAAGATCCCATGTGACATGGCAGTGACCTCATCGCCACATACCATGCCACCTCAGCACATATGGGACCCAAAACAAAGAGTGCACATCTCCTAAGATGGCACTATGGAGAGAGAGTGGTCCTGAGGCAGTTTTCTAACTCTTTTCCTAAAACATTTCAGCTATCTTTGTGAATATGCATGCATATGTGACCTGTGTTGCAGTTTCTGTGAATATCCAATCATCTTTCACTGTTTACACTGCAGCCCTTCATGCTTTGATCCTGAATTACCTTCTCCTTGCATACTATTGGCTTGGGCTATCCTGGATTGACTTGGCTTAATTGTATTTCAACAAACAAAAGCTTTTCATCATCCAAAACCAGCAGCAGGACACCCTACAGCAACAACAAGCAGCAGGAGAAGCAAAAACACAGTGCTGAAAACACTATAAACTTTTCTCAAAATGATCCCCATGACACGCTGATCATTTTGAATATACACAACTGGTGTAAAAAAATTCCAAAAAAATTGCCCATGAAATCAGGCTCCCAGGATATATATTGGTGGTCAGCCGCCGGGCTCCCCGGGGGGGGGGGGGGGGTCGGTGGGTACCCCAACATACATACCGCAAAATGATCCCCATGACACGCTGATCATTTTGAGGTACACAACTGGTGTAAAAAAAATTCCAAAAAAATTGCCCATGAAATCAGGCTCCCAGGATATATATTGGTGGTCAGCCGCCGGGCTCCCCGGGGGGGGGGGGGGTGGTCGGTGGGTACCCCAAAATACATACCTCAAAATGATCCCCATGACACGCTGATCATTTTGAATATACACAACTGGTGTAAAAAAAATTCCAAAAAATTGCCCATGAAATCAGGCTCCCAGGATATATATTGGTGGTCAGCCGCCGGGCTCCCCGGGGGCGGGGGGGTCGGTGGGTACCTCAACATACATACCTCAAAATGATCCCCATGACACGGTGATAATTTTGAATATACACAACTGGTGTAAAAAAAATTCCAAAAAAATTGCCCATGAAATCAGGCTCCCAGGATATGTATTGGTGGTCAGCCGCCGGGCTCCCCGGGGGGGGGGGGGGGGTCGGTGGGTACCCCAACATACATACCTCAAAATGATCCCCATGAGACGCTGATCATTTTGAATATACACAACTGGTGTAAAAAAAATTCCAAAAAAATTGCCCATGAAATCAGGCTCCCAGGATATGTATTGGTGGTCAGCCGCCAGGCTCCCCGGGGGGGGGGGGGGGGGTCGGTGGGTACCCCAACATACATACCTCAAAATGATCCCCATGAGACGCTGATCATTTTGAATATACACAACTGGTGTAAAAAAAATTCCAAAAAAATTGCCCATGAAATCAGGCTCCCAGGATATATATTGGTGGTCAGCCGCCGGGCTCCCCGGGGGGGGGGGGGGGTCGGTGGGTACCCCAACATACATACCTCAAAATGATCCCCATGACACGCTGATCATTTTGAATATACACAACTGGTGTAAAAAAAATTCCAAAAAAATTGCCCATGAAATCAGGCTCCCAAGATATACATTGGTGGTCAGCCGCCGGGCTCCCCGGAGGGGGGGGGGGGTCGGTGGGTACCCCAACATACATACCTCAAAATGATCCCCATCACACGCTGATCATTTTGAATATACACAACTGGTGTAAAAAAATTCCAAAAAAATTGCCCATGAAATCAGGCTCCCAGGATATATATTGGTGGTCAGCCGCCGGGCTCCCCGGGGGGGGGGGGGGGGGTCGGTGGGTACCCCAACATACATACCTCAAAATGATCCCCATGACACGCTGATCATTTTGAATATACACAACTGGTGTAAAAAAATTCCAAAAAAATTGCCCATGAAATCAGGCTCCCAGGATATATATTGGTGGTCAGCCGCCCGGCTCCCCGGGTGGGGGGGGGGGGTCGGTGGGTACCCCAAAATACATACCTCAAAATGATCCCCATGACACGCTGATCATTTTGAATATACACAACTGGTGTAAAAAAAATTCCAAAAAAATTGCCCATGAAATCAGGCTCCCAGGATATATATTGGTGGTGAGCCGGCGGGCTCCCCGGGGGGGGGGGGGGGGGTCGGTGGGTACCCCAACATACATACCTCAAAATGATCCCCATGACACGCTGATCATTTTGAATATACACAACTGGTGTAAAAAAAAATCCAAAAAAATTGCCCATGAAATCAGGCTCCGAGGATATATATTGGTGGTCAGCCGCCGGGCTCCCCGGGGGGGGGGGGGGGTCGTTGGGTACCCCAACATACATACCTCAAAATGATCCCCATGACACGCTGATCATTTTGAATATACACAACTGGTGTAAAAAAAATTCCAAAAAAATTGCCCATGAAATCAGGCTCCCAGGATATATATTGGTTGTCAGCCGCCGCGCTCCCCGGGGGGGGGGGGGGTCGGTGGCTACCCCAACATACATACCTCAAAATGATCCCCATGACACGCTGATCATTTTGAATATACACAACTGGTGTAAAAAAAATTCCAAAAAAATTGCCCATGAAATCAGGCTCCCGGGATATATATTGGTGGTCAGCCGCCGGGCTCCCCGGGGTGGGGGGGGGTCGGTGGGTACCCCAACATACATACCTCAAAATGATCCCCATGACACGCTGATCATTTTGAATATACACAACTGGTGTAAAAAAAATTTCAAAAAAATTGCCCATGAAATGAGGCTCCCAGGATATATATTGGTGGTCAGCCGCCGGGCTCCCCGGGGGGGGGGGGGGTCGGTGGGTACCCCAACATACATACCTCAAAATGATCCCCATGACACGCTGATCATTTCGAATATACACAACTGGTGTAAAAAAAATTTCAAAAAAATTGCCCATGAAATGAGGCTCCCAGGATATATATTGGTGGTCAGCCGCCGGGCTCCCCGGGGGGGGGGGGGGTCGGTGGGTACCCCATCATACATACCTCAAAATGATCCCCATGACACGCTGATCATTTTGAATATACGCAACTGGTGTAAAAAAAATTCCAAAAAAATTGCCCATGAAATCAGGCTCCCAGGATATATATTGGTGGTCAGCCGCCGGGCTCCCCGGGGGGGGGGGGGGGTCGGTGGGTACCCCAACATACATACCTCAAAATGATCCCCATGACACGCTGATCATTTTGAATATACACAACTGGTGCAAAAAAAATTCCAAAAAAATTGCCCATGAAATCAGGCTCCCAGGATATATATTGGCGGTTAGCCGCCGGGCTCCCCGGGGGGGGGGGGGGGGTCGGTGGGTACCCCATCATACATACCTCAAAATGATCCCCATGACACGCTGATCATTGTGAATATACCCAACTGGTGTAAAAAAAATTCCAAAAAAATTGCCCATGAAATCAGGCTCCCAGGATATATATTGGTGGTCAGCCGCCGGGCTCCCCGGGGGGGGGGGGGGGTCGGTGAGTACCCCAACAGACATACCTCAAAATGATCCCCATGACACGCTGATCATTTTGAATATGCACAACTGGAGTAAAAAAAATTCCAAAAAAATTGCCCATGAAATCAGGCTCTCAGGATATATATTGGTGGTCAGCCGCCGGGCTCCCCGGGGGGGGGGGGGGGGTCGGTGGGTACCCCAACATACATACCTCAAAATGATCCCCATGACACGCTGATCATGTTGAATATACACAACTGGTGTAAAAAAAATTCCAAAAAAATTGCCCATGAAATCAGGCTCCCAGGATATATATTGGTGGTCAGCCGCCGGGCTCCCCGGGGGGGGGGGGGGTCGGTTGGGATCCCAACATACATACCTCAAAATGATCCCCATGACACGCTGATCATGTTGAATATACACAACTGCTGTAAAAAAAATTCCAAAAAAATTGCCCATGAAATCGGGCTCCCAAAATATATATTGGTGGTCAGCCGCCGGGCTCCCTGGGGGGGGGGGGGGGTCGGTGGGTACCCCAACATACATACCTCAAAATGATCCCCATGACACGCTGATCATTTTGAATATACACAAGTGGTGTAAAAAAAATTCCAAAAAAATTGCCCATGAAATCAGGCTCCCAGGATATATATTGGTGGTTAGCCGCCGGGCTCCCCGGGGGGGGGGGGGGGGTCGGTGGGTACCCCAACATACATACCTCAAAATGATCCCCATGACACGCTGGTCATGTTGAATATACACAACTGGTGTAAAAAAAATTCCAAAAAAATTGCCCATGAAATCAGGCTCCCAGGATATATATTGGTGGTCAGCCGCCGGGCTCCCCGGGGGGGGGGGGGGGGTCGGTGGGTACCCCAACATACATACCTCAAAATGATCCCCATGACACGCTGATCATTTTGAATATACACAAGTGGTGTAAAAAAAATTCCAAAAAAATTGCCCATGAAATCAGGCTCCCAGGATATATATTGGTGGTCAGCCGCCAGGCTCCCCGGGGGGGGGGGGGGGTCGGTGGGTACCCGAACATACATACCTCAAAATGATCCCCATGACACGCTGATCATTTTGAATATACAGAACCGGTGTAAAAAAATTCGAAAAAAATTGCCCATGAAATCAGGCTTCCAAGATATATATTGGTGGTCAGCCGCCGGGCTCCCCGGGGGGGGGGGGGGTCGGTGGGTACCCCAACATACATACCTCAAAATGATCCCCATGACACGCTGATCATTTTGAATATACACAACTGGTGTAAAAAAAATTCCAAAAAAAATTGCCCATGAAATCAGGCTCCCAGGATATATATTGGTGGTCAGCCGCCGGGCTCCCCGGGGGGGGGGGGGGGTCGGTGGGTACCCCAACATACATACCTCAAAATGATCCCCATGACACGCTGATCATTTTGAATATACACAACTGGTGTAAAAAAAATTCCAAAAAAATTGCCCATGAAATCAGGCTCCCAGGATATATATTGGTGGTCATCCGCCGGGCTCCCCGGGGGGGGGGGGGGGGGGTCGGTGGGTACCCCAACATACATACCTCAAAATGATCCCCATGACACGCTGATCATTTTGAATATACACAACTGGTGTAAAAAAAATTCCAAAAAAATTGCCCATGAAATCAGGCTCCCAGGATATATATTGGTGGTCAGCCGCCGGGCTCCCCGGGGGGGGGGGGGGGTCGGTGGGTACCCCAACATACATACCTCAAAATGATCCCCATGACATGCTGATCATTTTGAATATACACAAGTGGTGTAAAAAAAATTCCAAAAAAATTGCCCATGAAATCAGGCTCCCAGGATATATATTGGTGGTCAGCCGCCACGCTCCCCGGGGGGGGGGGGGGGGGGATCGGTGGGTACCCCAACATACATACCTCAAAATGATCCCCATGACACGCTGATCATTTTGAATATACACAAGTGGTGTAAAAAAAATTCCAAAAAAATTGCCCATGAAATCAGGCTCCCAAGATATATATTGGTGGTCAGCCGCCGGGCTCCCCAGGGGGGGGGGGGTCGGTGGGTACCCCAACATACATACCTCAAAATGATCCCCATGACACGCTGATCATTTTGAATATACACAACTGGTGTAAAAAGAATTCCAAAAAAATTGCCCATGAAATCAGGCTCCCAGGATATACATTGGTGGTCAGCCGCGGGGCTTCCCGGGGGGGGGGGGGGGGGGTTGGTGGGTACCCCAACATACATACCTCAAAATGATCCCCATGACACGCTGATCATTTTGAATATACACAACTGGTGTAAAAAAAATTCCAAAAAAATTGCCCATGAAATCAGGCTCCCAGGATATATATTGGTGGTCAGCCGCCGGGCTCCCCGGGGGGGGGGGGGGGTCTGTGGGTACCCCAACATACATACCTCAAAATGATCCCCATGACACGCTGATCATTTTGAATATACACAACTGGTGTAAAAAACATTCCAAAAAAATTGCCCATGAAATCAGGCTCCCAGGATATATATTGGTGGTCAGCGGCCGGGCTCCCCGGGGGGGGGGGGGGTCGGTGGGTACCCCAACATACATACCTCAAAATGATCCCCATGACACGCTGATCATTTTGAATATACACAAGTGGTGTAAAAAAAATTCCAAAAAAATTGCCCATGAAATCAGGCTCCCAGGATATATATTGGTGGTCAGCCGCCAGGCTCCCCGGGGGGGGGGGGGGGGGTCGGTGGGTACCCCAACATACATACCTCAAAATGATCCCCATGAAACGCTGATCATTTTGAATATACACAACTGGTGTAAAAAAAATTCCAAAAAAATTGCCCATGAAATCAGGCTTCCAAGATATATATTGGTGGTCAGCCGCCGGGCTCCCCGGGGGGGGGGGGGGGGTCAGTGGGTACCCCAACATACATACCTCAAAATGATCCCCATGACACGCTGATCATTTTGAATATACACAACTGGTGTAAAAAAAATTCCAAAAAAATTGCCCATGAAATCAGGCTCCCAGGATATATATTGGTGGTCAGCCGCCGGGCTCCCCGGGGGGGGGGGGGGTCGGTGGGTACCCCAACATACATACCTCGAAAAGATCCCCATGACACGCTGATCATTTTGAATATACACAACTGGTGTAAAAAAAATTCCGAAAAAATTTCCCATGAAATCAGGCTCCCAGGATATATATTGGTGGTCAGCCGCCACGCTCCCCGAGGGGGAGGGGGGGTCGGTGGGTACCCCAACATACATACCTCAAAATGATCCCCATGACACGCTGATCATGTTGAATATACACAACTGGTGTAAAAAAAATTCCAAAAAAATTGCCCATGAAATCAGGCTCCCAAGATATATATTGGTGGTCAGCCGCCGGGCTCCCCAGGGGGGGGGGGGGGGTCGGTGGGTACCCCAACATACATACCTCAAAATGATCCCCATGACACGCTGATCATTTTGAATATACACAACTGGTGTAAAAAGAATTCCAAAAAAATTGCCCATGAAATCAGGCTCCCAGGATATACATTGGTGGTCAGCCGCGGGGCTTCCCGGGGGGGGGGGGGGGTTGGTGGGTACCCCAACATACATACCTCAAAATGATCCCCATGACACGCTGATCATTTTGAATATACACAACTGGTGTAAAAAAAATTCCAAAAAAATTGCCCATGAAATCAGGCTCCCAGGATATATATTGGTGGTCAGCCGCCGGGCTCCCCGGGGGGGGGGGGGGGGGGGTCAGTGGGTACCCCAACATACACACCTCAAAATGATCCCCATGACACGCTGATCATTTTGAATATACACAACTGGTGTAAAAAACATTCCAAAAAAATTGCCCATGAAATCAGGCTCCCAGGATATATATTGGTGGTCAGCCGCCGGGCTCCCCGGGGGGGGGGGTCGGTGGGTACCCCAACATACATACCTCAAAATGATCCCCATGACACGCTGATCATTTTGAATATACACAAGTGGTGTAAAAAAAATTCCAAAAAAATTGCCCATGAAATCAGGCTCCCAGGATATACATTGGTGGTCAGCCGCCAGGCTCCCCGGGGGGGGGGGGGGGGGGGGGTCGGTGGGTACCCCAACATACATACCTCAAAATGATCCCCATGACACGCTGATCATTTTGAATATACACAACTGGTGTAAAAAAAATTAGAAAAAAATTGCCCATGAAATCAGGCTTCCAAGATATATATTGGTGGTCAGCCGCCGGGCTCCCCGGGGGGGGGGGGTCAGTGGGTACCGCAACATACATACCTCAAAATGATCCCCATGACACGCTCATCATTTTGAATATACACAACTGGTGTAAAAAAAAATTCCAAAAAAAATTGCCCATGAAATCAGGCTCCCAGGATATATATTGGTGGTCAGCCGCCGGGCTCCCCGGGGGGGGGGGGGGGGTCGGTGGGTACCCCAACATACATACCTCAAAATGATCCCATGACACGCTGATCATTTTGAATATACACAACTGGTGTAAAAAAAATTCCAAAAAAATTGCCCATGAAATCAGGCTCCTAGGATATATATTGGTGGTCAGCCGCCGGGCTCCCCGGGGGGGGGGGGGGGGGTCGGTGGGTACCCCAACATACATACCTCAAAATGATCCCCATGACACGCTGATCGTGTTGAATATACACAACTGGTGTAAAAAAAATTCCAAAAAAATTGCCCATGAAATCAGGCTCCCAGGATATATATTGGTGGTCAGCCGCCGGGCTCCCCGGGGGGGGGGGGGGGGCGTCGGTGGGTACCCCAACATACATACCTCAAAATGATCCCCATGACACGCTCATCATGTTGAATATACACAACTGGTGTAAAAAAAATTCCAAAAAAATTGCCCATGAAATCAGGCTCTCAGGATATATATTGGTGGTCAGCCGCCGGGCTCCCCAGGGGGGGGGGGGGGGGGGTCGGTGGGTACCCCAACATACATACCTCAAAATGATCCCCATGACACGCTGATCATTTTGAATATACACAACTGGTGTAAAAAACATTCCAAAAAAATTGCCCATGAAATCGGGCTCCCAGGATATATATTGGTGGTCAGCCGCCGGGCTCCCCGGGGGGGGGGGGGGGTCGGTGGGTACCCCAACATACATACCTCAAAATGATCCCCATGACACGCTGATCATTTTGAATATACACAAGTGGTGTAAAAAAAATTTCAAAAAAATTGCCCATGAAATCATGCTCCCAGGATATATATTGGTGGTCAGCCGCCAGGCTCCCCGGGGGGGGGGGGGGGGGTCGGTGGGTACCCCAACATACATACCTCAAAATGATCCCCATGACACGCTGATCATTTTGAATATACACAACTGGTGTAAAAAAAATTCGAAAAAAAATGCCCATGAAATCAGGCTTCCAAGATATATATTGGTGGTCAGCCGCCGGGCTCCCCGGGGGGGGGGGGGGGTCGGTGGGTACCCCAACATACATACCTCAAAATGATCCCCATGACACGCTCATCATGTTGAATATACACAACTGGTGTAAAAAAAATTCCAAAAAAATTGCCCATGAAATCAGGCTCTCAGGATATATATTGGTGGTCAGCCGCCGGGCTCCCCAGGGGGGGGGGGGGGGGGTCGGTGGGTACCCCAACATACATACCTCAAAATGATCCCCATGACACGCTGATCATTTTGAATATACACAAGTGGTGTAAAAAAAATTTCAAAAAAATTGCCCATGAAATCAGGCTCCCAGGATATATATTGGTGGTCAGCCGCCAGGCTCCCCGGGGGGGGGGGGGGGGGGGTCGGTGGGTACCCCAACATACATACCTCAAAATGATCCCCATGACACGCTGATCATTTTGAATATACACAACTGGTGTAAAAAAAATTCGAAAAAAAATGCCCATGAAATCAGGCTTCCAAGATATATATTGGTGGTCAGCCGCCGGGCTCCCCGGGGGGGGGGGGGGGGTCGGTGGGTACCCCAACATACATACCTCAAAATGATCCCCATGACACGCTGATCATTTTGAATATACACAACTGGTGTGAAAAAAATTCCAAAAAAATTGCCCATGAAGTCAGGCTCCCAGGATATATATTGGTGGTCAGCCGCCAGGCTCCCCGGGGGGGGGGGGGGGGGGTCGGTGGGTACCCCAACATACATACCTCAAAATGATCCCCATGACACGCTGATCATTTTGAATATACACAACTGGTGTAAAAAAAATTCCAAAAAAATTGCCCATGAAATCAGGCTCCCAGGATATATATTGGTGGTCAGCCGCCGGGCTCCCCGGGGGGGGGGGGGGGTCGGTGGGTACCCCAACATACATACCTCAAAATGATCCCCATGACACGCTGATCATTTTGAACATACACAACTGGTGTAAAAAAAATTCCAAAAAAATTGCCCATGAAATCAGGCTCCCAGGATATATATTGGTGGTCAGCCGCCGGGCTCCCCGGGGGGGGGGGGGGGTCGGTGGGTACCCCAACATACATACCTCAAAATGATCCCCATGACACGCTGATCATTTTGAATATACACAACTGGTGTAAAAAAAATTCCAAAAAAATTGCCCATGAAATCAGGCTCCCAAGATATATATTGGTGGTCAGCCGCCGGGCTCCCCGGGGGGGGGGGGGGGGGTCGGTGGGTACCCCAACATACATACCTCAAAATGATCCCCATGACACGCTGATCATTTTGAATATACACAACTGGTGTAAAAAAAATTCCAAAAAAATTGCCCCATGAAATCAGGCTCCCAGGATATATATTGGTGGTCAGCCCGCCGGGCTCCCTGGGGGGGGGGGGGGGGGTTGGTGGGTACCCCAACATACATACCTCAAAATGATCCCCATGACACGCTGATCATTTTGAATATACACAACTGGTGCAAAACAAATTCCAAAAAAATTGCCCATGAAATCAGGCTCCCAGGATATATATTGGTGGTCAGCCGCCGGGCTCCCCGGGGGGGGGGGGGGGGGTCGGTGGGTACCCCAACATACATACCTCAAAATGATCCCCATGACACGCTGATCATTTTGAATATACACAACTGGTGTAAAAAAAATTCCAAAAAATTGCCCATGAAATCAGGCTCCCAGGATATATATTGGTGGTCAGCCGCCAGGCTCCCCGGGGGGGGGGGGGGGGGGTCGGTGGGTACCCCAACATACATACCTCAAAATGATCCCCATGACACGCTGATCATTTTGAATATACACAACTGGTGTAAAAAAAAATCGACAAAAATTGCCCATGAAATCAGGCTTCCAAGATATATATTGGTGGTCAGCCACCGGGCTCCCCGGGGGGGGGGGGGGGTCGGTGGGTACCCCAACATACATACCTCAAATGATCCCCATGACACGCTGATCATTTTGAATATACACAACTGGTGTAAAAAAAAATTCCAAAAAAATTGCCCATGAAATCAGGCTCCCAGGATATATATTGGTGGTCAGCCGCCGGGCTCCCCGGGGGGGGGGGGGGGGTCGGTGGGTACCCCAACATACATACCTCAAAATGATCCCCATGACACGCTGATCATTTTGAATATACACAACTGGTGTAAAAAAAATTCCAAAAAAATTGCCCATGAAATCAGGCTTCCAAGATATATATTGGTGGTCAGCCGCCGGGCTTCCCCGGGGGGGGGGGGGGGGTCGGTGGGTACCCCAACATACATACCTCAAAATGATCCCCATGACACGCTGATCATTTTGAATATACACAACTGGTGTAAAAAAATTCCAAAAAAATTGCCCATGAAATCAGGCTCCCAGATATATATTGGTGGTCAGCCGCCGGGCTCCCTGGGGGGGGGGGGGGGGTCGGTGGGTACCCCAACATACATACCTCAAAATGATCCCCATGACACGCTGATCATTTTGAATATACACAACTGGTGTAAAAAAAATTCCAAAAAAATTGCCCATGAAATCAGGCTCCCAGGATATATATTGGTGGTCAGCCGCCGGGCTCCCCGGGGGGGGGGGGGGGGGTCGGTGGGTACCCAACATACATACCTCAAAATGATCCCCCATGACACGCTGATCATTTTGAATATACACAACTGGTGTAAAAAAAATTCCAAAAAAATTGCCCATAAAATCGGGCTCCCAGGATATATATTGGTGGTCAGCCGCCAGGCTCCCCGGGGGGGGGGGGGGGGGTCGGTGGGTACCCCAACATACATACCTCAAAATGATCCCCATGACACGCTGATCATTTGAATATACACAACTGGTGTAAAAAAAATTCGACAAAAATTGCCCATGAAATCAGGCTTCCAAGATATATATTGGTGGTCAGCCACCGGGCTCCCCGGGGGGGGGGGGGGTCGGTGGGTACCCCAACATACATACCTCAAAATGATCCCCATGACACGCTGATCATTTTGAATATACACAACTGGTGTAAAAAAAATTCCAAAAAATGCCCATGAAATCAGGCTCCCAGGATATATATTGGTGGTCAGCCGCCGGGCTCCCCGGGGGGGGGGGGGGGGTCGCTGGGTACCCCAACATACATACCTCAAAATGATCCGCATGACACGCTGATCATTGTGAATATACACAACTGGTGTAAAAAAAATTCGACAAAAATTGCCCATGAAATCAGGCTTCCAAGATATATTGGTGGTCAGCCACCGGGCTCCCCGGGGGGGGGGGGGGGTCGGTGGGTACCCCAACATACATACCTCAAAATGATCCCCATGACACGCTGATCATTTTGAATATACACAACTGGTGTAAAAAAAAATCGACAAAAATTGCCCATGAAATCAGGCTTCCAAGATATATATTGGTGGTCAGCCACCGGGCTCCCCGGGGGGGGGGGGGGTCGGTGGGTACCCCAACATACATACCTCAAAATGATCCCCATGACACGCTGATCATTTTGAATATACACAACTGGTGTAAAAAAAATTCCAAAAAATTGCCCATGAAATCAGGCTCCCAGGATATATATTGGTGGTCAGCCGCCGGGCTCCCCGGGGGGGGGGGGGGGGGGTCGGTGGGTACCCCAACATACATACCTCAAAATGATCCCCATGACACGCTGATCATTTTGAATATACACAACTGGGATAAAAAAAATTCCAAAAAAATTGCCCATGAAATCAGGCTCCCAGGATATATATTGGTGGTCAGCCGCCGGGCTCCCCGGGGGGGGGGGGGGGTCGGTGGGTACCCCAACATACATACCTCAAAATGATCCCCATGACACGCTGATCATTTTGAATATACACAACTGGTGTAAAAAAAATTCCAAAAAAATTGCCCATGAAATCAGGCTCCCAGGATATATATTGGTGGTCAGCCGCCGGGCTCCCCGGGGGGGGGGGGGGGGGGGTCGGTGGGTACCCCAACATACATACCTCAAAATGATCCCCATGACACGCTGATCATTTTGAATATACACAACTGGTGTAAAAAAAATTCCAAAAAATTGCCCATGAAATCAGGCTCCCAGGATATATATATTGGTGGTCAGCCGCCGGGCTCCCCGGGGGGGGGGGGGGGGGGGTCGGTGGGTACCCCAACATACATACCTCAAAATGATCCCCATGACACGCTGATCATTTTGAATATACACAACTGGTGTAAAAAAAATTCCAAAAAAATTGCCCATGAAATCAGGCTCCCAAGATATATATTGGTGGTCAGCCGGCCGGGCTCCCCGGGGGGGGAGGGGGGGTCGGTGGGTACCCCAACATACATACCTCAAAATGATCCCCATGACACGCTGATCATTTTGAATATGCACAACTGGTGTAAAAAAATTCAAAAAAAATTGCCCATGAAATCAGGCTCCCAGGATATATATTGGTGGTCAGCCGCCGGGCTCCCCGGGGGGGGGGGGGGGGGGGTCGGTGGGTACCCCAACATACATACCTCAAATGATCCCCATGACACGCTGATCATTTTGAATATACACAACTGGTGCAAAACAAATTCCAAAAAAATTACCCATGAAAACAGGCTTCCAGGATATATATTGGTGGTCAACCGCCGGGCTCCCCGGGGGGGGGGGGGGGGTCGGTGGGTACCCCTACATACATACCTCAAAATGATCCCCATGACACGCTGATCATTTTGAATATACACAACTGGTGTAAAAAAATTCCAAAAAAATTGCCCATGAAATCAGGCTCCCAGGATATATATTGGTGGTCAGCCGCCGGGCTCCCCGGGGGGGGGGGGGGGGGGGTCGGTGGGTACCCCAACATACATACCTCAAAATGATCCCCATGACACGCTGATCATTTTGAATATACACAACTGGTGCAAAACAAATTCCAAAAAAATTGCCCATGAAATCAGGCTTCCAGGATATATATTGGTGGTCAGCCGCCGGGCTCCCCGGGGGGGGGGGGGGGGTCGGTGGGTACCCCAACATACATACCTCAAAATGATCCCCATGACACGCTGATCATTTTGAATATACACAACTGGTGTAAAAAAAATTCCAAAAAATTGCCCATGAAATCAGGCTCCGAGGATATATATTGGTGGTCAGCCGCCGGGCTCCCCGGGGGGGGGGGGGGGGGGGGGGTTGGTGGGTACCCCAACATACATACCTCAAAATGATCCCCATGACACGCTGATCATTTTGAATATACACAACTGGTGTAAAAAAAATTCTCAAAAATTGCCCATGAAATCAGGCTCCCAGGATATATATTGGTGGTCAGCCGCCGGGCTCCCCGGGGGGGGGGGGGGGGGGTCGGTGGGTACCCCAACATACATACCTCAAAATGATCCCCATGACACGCTGATCATTTTGAATATACACAATTGGGATAAAAAAAATTCCAAAAAATTGCCCATGAAATCAGGCTCCCAGGATACATATTGGTGGTCAGCCGCCGGGCTCCCCGGGGGGGGGGGGGGGGGGGGTCGGTGGGTACCCCAACATACATACCTCAAAATGATCCCCATGACACGCTGATCATTTTGAATATACACAACTGGTGTAAAAAAAATTCCAAAAAAATTGCCCATGAAATCAGGCTCCCAGGATATATATATTGGTGGTCAGCCGCCGGGCTCCCCGGGGGGGGGGGGGGGGTCGGTGGGTACCCCAACATACATACCTCAAAATGATCCCCATGACACGCTGATCATTTTGAATATACACAACTGGTGTAAAAAAAATTCCAAAAAAATTGCCCATGAAATCAGGCTCCCAAGATATACATTGGTGGTCAGCCGCCGGGCTCCCCGGGGGGGGAGGGGGGGTCGGTGGGTACCCCAACATACATACCTCAAAATGATCCCCATGACACGCTGATCATTTTGAATATACACAACTGGTGTAAAAAAAATTCCAAAAAAATTGCCCATGAAATCAGGCTCCCAAGATATATATTGGTGGTCAGCCGCCGGGCTCCCCGGGGGGGGGAGGGGGGTCGGTGGGTACCCCAACATACATACCTCAAAATGATCCCCATGACACGCTGATCATTTTGAATATGCACAACTGGTGTAAAAAAAATTCCAAAAAAATTGCCCATGAAATCAGGCTCCCAGGATATATATTGGTGGTCAGCCGCCGGGCTCCCCGGGGGGGGGGGGGGGGTCGGTGGGCCCCAACATACATACCTCAAAATGATCCCCATGACACGCTGATCATTTTGAATATACACCACTGGTGCAAAACAAATTCCAAAAAAATTACCCATGAAAACAGGCTTCCAGGATATATATTGGTGGTCAGCCGCCGGGCTCCCCGGGGGGGGGGGGGGGGGTCGGTGGGTACCCCAACATACATACCTCAAAATGATCCCCATGACACGCTGATCATTTTGAATATACACAACTGGTGCAAAACAAATTCCAAAAAAATTGCCCATGAAATCAGGCTTCCAGGATATATATTGGTGGTCAGCCGCCGGGCTCCCCGGGGGGGGGGGGGGGGGTCGGTGGGTACCCCAACATACATACCTCAAAATGATCCCCATGACACGCTGATCATTTTGAATATACACAACTGGTGTAAAAAAAATTCCAAAAAAATTGCCCATGAAATCAGGCTCCGAGGATATATATTGGTGGTCAGCCGCCGGGCTCCCCGGGGGGGGGGGGGGGGGGGGTTGGTGGGTACCCCAACATACATACCTCAAAATGATCCCCATGACACGCTGATCATTTTGAATATACACAACTGGTGTAAAAAAAATTCTCAAAAAATTGCCCATGAAATCAGGCTCCCAGGATATATATTGGTGGTCAGCCGCCGGGCTCCCCGGGGGGGGGGGGGGGGGGTCGGTGGGTACCCCAACATACATACCTCAAAATGATCCCCATGACACGCTGATCATTTTGAATATACACAATTGGGATAAAAAAAATTCCAAAAAAATTGCCCATGAAATCAGGCTCCCAGGATACATATTGGTGGTCAGCCGCCGGGCTCCCCGGGGGGGGGGGGGGGTCGGTGGGTACCCCAACATACATACCTCAAAATGATCCCCATGACACGCTGATCATTTTGAATATACACAACTGGTGTAAAAAAAATTCCAAAAAAATTGCCCATGAAATCAGGCTCCCAGGATATATATATTGGTGGTCAGCCGCCGGGCTCCCCGGGGGGGGGGGGGGGGTCGGTGGGTACCCCAACATACATACCTCAAAATGATCCCCATGACACGCTGATCATTTTGAATATACACAACTGGTGTAAAAAAAATTCCAAAAAAATTGCCCATGAAATCAGGCTCCCAAGATATACATTGGTGGTCAGCCGCCGGGCTCCCCGGGGGGGGAGGGGGGGTCGGTGGGTACCCCAACATACATACCTCAAAATGATCCCCATGACACGCTGATCATTTTGAATATGCACAACTGGTGTAAAAAAAATTCCAAAAAAATTGCCCATGAAATCAGGCTCCCAGGATATATATTGGTGGTCAGCCGCCGGGCTCCCCGGGGGGGGGGGGGGGGGTCGGTGGGTACCCCAACATACATACCTCAAAATGATCCCCATGACACGCTGATCATTTTGAATATACACAACTGGTGCAAAACAAATTCCAAAAAAATTACCCATGAAAACAGGCTTCCAGGATATATATTGGTGGTCAACCGCCGGGCTCCCCGGGGGGGGGGGTCGGTGGGTACCCCAACATACATACCTCAAAATGATCCCCATGACACGCTGATCATTTTGAATATACACAACTGGTGTAAAAAAAATTCCAAAAAAATTGCCCATGAAATCAGGCTCCCAGGATATATATTGGTGGTCAGCCGCCGGGCTCCCTGGGGGGGGGGGGGGGTCGGTGGGTACCCCAACATACATACCTCAAAATGATCCCCATGACACGCTGATCATTTTGAATATACACAACTGGTGCAAAACAAATTCCAAAAAAATTGCCCATGAAATCAGGCTTCCGGGATATATATTGGTGGTCAGCCGCCGGGCTCCCCGGGGGGGGGGGGGGGGGTCGGTGGGTACCCCAACATACATACCTCAAAATGATCCCCATGACACGCTGATCATTTTGAATATACACAACTGGTGTAAAAAAAATTCCAAAAAAATTGCCCATGAAATCAGGCTCCGAGGATATATATTGGTGGTCAGCCGCCGGGCTCCCCGGGGGGGGGGGGGGGGTTGGTTGGTGGGTACCCCAACATACATACCTCAAAATGATCCCCATGACACGCTGATCATTTTGAATATACACAACTGGTGTAAAAAAAAATTCCAAAAAAATTGCCCATGAAATCAGGCTCCCAGGATAGATATTGGTGGTCAGCCGCCGGGCTCCCCGGGGGGGGGGGGGGTCGGTGGGTACCCCAACATACATACCTCAAAATGATCCCCATGACACGCTGATCATTTTGAATATACACAACTGGTGTAAAAAAAATTCCAAAAAAATTGCCCATGAAATCAGGCTCCCAGGATATATATTGGTGGTCAGCCGCCGGGCTCCCCGGGGGGGGGGGGGGGGTTGGTGGGTACCCCAACATACATACCTCAAAATGATCCCCATGACACGCTGATCATTTTGAATATACACAACTGGTGTAAAAAAAATTCCAAAAAAATTGCCCATGAAATCAGGCTCCCAGGATATATATTGGTGGTCAGCCGCCGGGCTCCCCGGGGGGGGGGGGGGGGGTCGGTGGGTACCCCAACATACATACCTCAAAATGATCCCCATGACACGCTGATCATTTTGAATATACACAACTGGTGTAAAAAAAATTCCAAAAAAATTGCCCATGAAATCAGGCTCCCAGGATATATATTGGTGGTCAGCCGCCGGGCTCCCCGGGGGGGGGGGGGGGTTGGTGGGTACCCCAACATACATACCTCAAAATGATCCCCATGACACGCTGATCATTTTGAATATACACAACTGGTGTAAAAAAAATTCCAAAAAAATTGCCCATGAAATCAGGCTCCCAGGATATATATTGGTGGTCAGCCGCCGGGCTCCCCGGGGGGGGGGGGGGGGGGGGGGGTTGGTGGGTACCCCAACATACATACCTCAAAATGATCCCCATGACACGCTGATCATTTTGAATATACACAACTGGTGTGAAAAAAATTCCAAAAAAATTGCCCATGAAATCAGGCTCCCACGATATATATTGGTGGTCAGCCGCCGGGCTCCCGGGGGGGGGGGGGGGTCGGTGGGTACCCCAACATACATACCTCAAAATGATCCCCATGACACGCCGATCATTTTGAATATACACAACTGGTGCAAAAAAATTCCAAAAAAATTGCCCATGAAATCAGGCTCCCAGGATTCATATTGGTGGTCAGCCGCCGGGCTCCCCGGGGGGGGGGGGGGTCGGTGGGTACCCCAACATACATACCTCAAAATGATCCCCATGACACGCTGATCATTGTGAATATACACAACTGGTGTAAAAAAAATTCCAAAAAAATTGCCCATGAAATCAGGCTCCCAGGATATATATTGGTGGTCAGCCGCCGGGCTCCCCGGGGGGGGGGGGGGGGGTCGGTGGGTACCCCAACATACATACCTCAAAATGATCCCCATGACACGCTGATCATTTTGAATATACACAACAGGTGTAAAAAAAATTCCAAAAAAATTGCCCATGAAATCAGGCTCCCAGGATATATATTGGTGGTCAGCCGCCGGGCTCCCCCGGCGGGGGGGGGGGTCGGTGGGTACCCCAACATACATACCCCAAAATGATCCCCATAACACGCTGATCATTTTGAATATACACAACTGGTGTAAGAAAAATTCCAAAAAAATTGCCCCCATGAAATCAGGCTCCCAGGATATATATTGGTGGTCAGCCGCCGGGCTCCCCGGGGGGGGGGGGGTCGGTGGGTACCCCAACATACATACCTCAAAATGATCCCCATGACACGCTGATCATTTTGAATGTACACAACTGGTGCAAAAAAATTCCAAAAAAATTGCCCATGAAATCAGGCTCCCAGGATACATATTGGTGGTCAGCCGCCGGGCTCCCCGGGGGGGGGGGGGGGTCGGTGGGTACCCCAACATACATACCTCAAATGATCCCCATGACACGCTGATCATTGTGAATATACACAACTGGTGTAAAAAAAATTTCAAAAAATTGCCCATGAAATCAGGCTCCCAGGATATATATTGGTGGTCAGCCGCCGGGCTCCCCGGGGGGGGGGGGGGGTCGGTGGGTACCCCAACATACATACCCCAAAATGATCCCCATGACACGCTGATCATTTTGAATATACACAACTGGTGTAAAAAAAATTCCAAAAAAATTGCCCATGAAATCAGGCTCCCAGGATATATATTGGTGGTCAGCCGCCGGGCTCCCCGGGGGGGGGGGGGGGGTCGGTGGGTACCCCAACATACATACCTCAAAATGGATCCCCATGACACGCTGATCATTTTGAATATACACAACTGGTGTAAAAAAAATTCCAAAAAATTGCCCATGAAATCAGGCTCCCAGGATATATATTGGTGGTCAGCCGCCGGGCTCCCCCGGGGGGGGGGGGGGTCGGCGGGTACCCCAACATACATACCTCAAAATGATCCCCATGACACGCTGATAATTTTGAATATACACAACTGGTGTAAAAACAATTCCAAAAAAATTGCCCATGAAATCAGGCTCCCCGGGATATATATTGGTGGTCAGCCGCCGGGCTCCCGGGGGGGGGGGGGGGGGGTCGGTGGGTACCCCAACATACACACCCCAAAATGATCCCCATGACACGCTGATCATTTTGAATATACACAACTGGTGTAAAAAAAATTCCAAAAAAATTGCCCATGAAATCAGGCTCCCTGGATATATATTGGTGGTCAGCCGCCGGGCTCCGGGGGGGGGGGGGGGGGGGTCGGTGGGTACCCCAACATACATACCTCAAAATGATCCCCATGACACGCTGATCATTTTGAATATAACACAACTGGTGTAAAAAAAATTCCAAAAAAATTGCCCATGAAATCAGGCTTCCACGATATATATTGGTGGTCAACCGCCGGGCTCCCCGGGGGGGGGGGGGGGGGGGGTCGGTGGGTACCCCAACATACATACCTCAAAATGATCCCCATGACACGCCGATCATTTTGAATATACACAACTGGTGTAAAAAAAATTCAAAAAAATTGCCCATGAAATCAGGCTTCCAGGATATATATTGGTGTCAGCCGCCGGGCTCCCCGGGGGGGGGGAGGGTCGGTGGGTACCCCAACATACATACCTCAAAATGATCCCCATGACACGCTGATCATTTTGAATATACACAACTGGTGTAAAAAAAATTCCAAAAAAATTGCCCATGAAATCAGGCTCCCAGGATATATATTGGTGGTCAGCCGCCGGGCTCCCCGGGGGGGGGGGGGGGGGTCGGTGGGTACCCCAACATACCTACCTCAAAATGATCCCCATGACACGCTGATCATTTCGAATATACACAACTGGTGTAAAAAAAATTCCAAAAAAATTGCCCATGAAATCAGGCTCCCAGGATACATATTGGTGGTCAGCCGCCGGGCTCCCCGGGGGGGGGGGGGGGGTCGGTGGGTACCCCAACATACATACCTCAAAATGATCCCCATGACACGCTGATCATTTTGAATATACACAACTGGTGTAAAAAAAATTCCAAAAAAATTGCCCATGAAATCAGGCTCCCAGGATACATATTGGTGGTCAGCCGCCGGGCTCCCGGGGGGGGGGGGGGGTCGGTGGGTACCCCAACATACATACCTCAAAATGATCCCCATGACACGCTGATCATTTTGAATATACACAACTGGTGTAAAAAAAATTCCAAAAAAATTGCCCATGAAAGGAGGCTCCCAGGATATATATTAGTGGTCAGCCGCCGGGCTCCCCCGGGGGGGGGGGGGGGGGGGTCGGTGGGTACCCCACATACGTACCTCAAAATGATCCCCATGACACGCTGATCATTTTGAATATACACAACTGGTGTAAAAAAAATTCCAAAAAAATTGCCCATGAAATCAGGCTTCCAGGATATATATTGGTGGTCAGCCGCCGGGCTCCCCGGGGGGGGGGGGGGTCGGTGGGTACCCCAACATACATACCTCAAAATGATCCCCATGACACGCTGATCATTTTGAATATACACAACTGTGTAAAAAAAAATTCCTAAAAAATTGCCCATGAAATGAGGCTCCCAGGATATATATTGGTGGTCAGCCGCCGGGCTCCCCGGGGGGGGGGGGGGGGGTCGGTGGGTACCCCAACATACATACCTCAAAATGATCCCCATGACACGCTGATCATTTTGAATATACACAACTGGTGTAAAAAAATTCCAAAAAAATTGCCCATGAAATCAGGCTCCTAGGATACATATTGGTGGTCAGCCGCCGGGCTCCCCGGGGGGGGGGAGGGGGGGTCGGTGGGTACCCCAACATACATACCTCAAAATGATCCCCATGACACGCTGATCATTTTGAATATACACAACTGGTGCAAAAAAATTCCAAAAAAATTGCCCATGAAATCAGGCTCCTAGGATACATATTGGTGGTCAGCCGCCGGGCTCCCCGGGGGGGGGGGGGGGGTCGGTGGGTACCCCAACATACATACCTCAAAATGATCCCCATGACACGGTGATCATTTTGAATATACACAACTGGTGTAAAAAAAATTCCAAAAAAATTGCCCATGAAATCAGGCTCCCAGGATATATATTGGTGGTCAGCCGCCGGGCTCCCCGGGGGGGGGGGGGGGGTCGGTGGGTACCCCAACATACATACCTCAAAATGATCCCCATGACACGCTGATCATTTTGAATATACACAACTGGTTTAAAAAAAATTCCAAAAAAATTGCCCATGAAATCAGGCTCCCAGGATATATATTGGTGGTTAGCCGCCGGGCTCCCCGGGGGGGGGGGGGGGGGGTCGGTGGGTACCCCAACATACATACCTCAAAATGATCCCCATGACACGCTGATCATTTTGAATATACACAACTGGTGTAAAAAAAATTCCAAAAAAATTGCCCATGAAATCAGGCTCCCAGCATATATAATGGACGTCAGCCGCCGGGCTCCCCGGGGGGGGGGGGGGGGGGTCGGTGGGTACCCCAACATACATACCTCAAAATGATCCCCATGACACGCTGATCATTTTGAATACACACAACTGGTGTAAAAAAAATTCCAAAAAAATTGCCCATGAAATCAGGCTCCCAGGATATATATTGGTGGTCAGCCGCCGGGCTCCTCGGGGGGGGGGGGGGTCGGTAGGTACCCCAACATACATACCTCAAAATGATCCCCATGACACGCTGATCATTTTGAATATACACAACTGGTGCAAAACAAATTCCAAAAAAATGCCCATGAAATCAGGCTTCCAGGATATATATTGGTGGTCAGCCGCCGGGCTCCCCTGGGGGGGGGGGTCGGTGGGTACCCCAACATACATACCTCAAAATGATCCCCATGACACGCTGATCATTTTGAGTATACACAACTGGTGTAAAAAAAATTCCAAAAAAATTGCCCATGAAATCAGGCTCCCAGGATATATATTAGTGGTCAGCCGCCGGGCTCCCCGGGGGGGGGGGGGGGGTCGGTGGGTACCCCAACATACATACCTCAAAATGATCCCCATGACACGCTGATCATTTTGAATATACACAACTGGTGTAAAAAAAATTTCAAAAAAATTGCCCATGAAATCAGGCTCCCAGGATATATATTGGTGGTCAGCCGCCGGGCTCCCCGGGGGGGGGGGGGGTCGGTGGGTACCCCAACATACATACCTCAAAATGATCCCCATGACACGCTGATCATTTTGAATATACATAACTGGTGCAAAAAAATGACAAAAAAATTGCCCATGAAATCAGGCTCCCAGGATACATATTGGTGGTCAGCCGCCGGGCTCCCCGGGGGGGGGGGGGTCGGTGGGTACCCCAACATACATACCTCAAAATGATCCCCATGACACGCTGATCATTGTGAATATACACAACTGGTGTAAAAAAAATTCCAAAAAAATTGCCCATGAAATCAGGCTCCCAGGATATATATTGGTGGTCAGCCGCCGGGCTCCCCGGGGGGGGGGGGGGGGGTCGGTGGGTACCCCAACATACATACCTCAAAATGATCCCCATGACACTCTGATCATTTTGAATATACACAACTGGTGTAAAAAAAATTCCAAAAAAATTGCCCATGAAATCAGGCTCCCAGGATATATATTGGTGGTCAGCCGGCGGGCTCCCCGGGCGGGGGGGGGGGTCGGTGGGTACCCCAACATACATACCTCAAAATGATCCCCATGACACTCTGATCATTTTGAATATACACAACTGGTGCAAAACAAATTCCAAAAAAATTGCCCATGAAATCAGGCTTCCAGGATATATATTGGTGGCCAGCCGCCGGGCTCCCCTGGGGGGGGGGGTCGGTGGGTACCCCAACATACATACCTCAAAATGATCCCCATGACACGCTGATCATTTTGAGTATACACAACTGGTGTAAAAAAAATTCCAAAAAAATTGCCCATGAAATCAGGCTCCCAGGATATATATTAGTGGTCAGCCGCCGGGCTCCCCGGGGGGGGGGGGGGGGGGTCGGTGGGTACCCCAACATACATACCTCAAAATGATCCCCATGACACGCTGATCATTTTGAATATACACAACTGGTGTAAAAAAAATTTCAAAAAAATTGCCCATGAAATCAGGCTCCCAGGATATATATTGGTGGTCAGCCGCCGGGCTCCCCGGGGGGGGGGGGGGTCGGTGGGTACCCCAACATACATACCTCAAAATGATCCCCATGACACACTGATCATTTTGAATATACATAACTGGTGCAAAAAAATGACAAAAAAATTGCCCATGAAATCAGGCTCCCAGGATACATATTGGTGGTCAGCCGCCGGGCTCCCCGGGGGGGGGGGGGTCGGTGGGTACCCCAACATACATACCTCAAAATGATCCCCATGACACGCTGATCATTGTGAATATACACAACTGGTGTAAAAAAAATTCCAAAAAAATTGCCCATGAAATCAGGCTCCCAGGATATATATTGGTGGTCAGCCGCCGGGCTCCCCGGGGGGGGGGGGGGGGGTCGGTGGGTACCCCAACATACATACCTCAAAATGATCCCCATGACACTCTGATCATTTTGAATATACACAACTGGTGTAAAAAAAATTCCAAAAAAATTGCCCATGAAATCAGGCTCCCAGGATATATATTGGTGGTCAGCCGGCGGGCTCCCCGGGCGGGGGGGGGGGTCGGTGGGTACCCCAACATACATACCTCAAAATGATCCCCATGACACTCTGATCATTTTGAATATACACAACTGGTGTAAAAAAAATTCCAAAAAAATTGCCCATGAAATCAGGCTCCCTGGATATATATTGGTGGTCAACCGCCGGGCTCCCCGGGGGGGGGCCGGGTCGGTGGGTACCCCAACATACATACCTCAAAATGATCCCCATGACACGCTGATCATTTTGAATATACACAACTGGTGTAAAAAAAATTCCAAAAAAATTGCCCATGAAATCAGGCTCCCAGGATATATATTGGTGGTCACCCGCCGGGCTCCCCGGGGGGGGGGGGGGGTTGGTGGGTACCCCAACATACATACCTCAAAATGATCCCCATGACACGCTGATCATTTTGAATATACACAACTGGTGTAAAAAAATTCCAAAAAAATTGCCCATGAAATCAGGCTCCTAGGATACATATTGGTGGTCAGCCGCCGGGCTCCCCGGGGGGGGGGGGGGTCGGTGGGTACCCCAACATACATACCTCAAAATGATCCCCATGACACGCTGATCATTTTGAATGTACACAACTGGTGTAAAAAAAATTCCAAAAAAATTGCCCATCAAATCAGGCTCCCAGGATGTATATTGGTGGTCAGCCGCCGGGCTCCCCGGGGGGGGGGGGGTCGGTGGGTACCCCAACATACATACCTCAAAATGATCCCCATGACACGCTGATCATTTTGAATATGCACAACTGGTGTAAAAAAAATTCCAAAAAATTGCCCATGAAATCAGGCTCTCAGGATATATATTGGTGGTCAGCCGCCGGGCTCCCCGGGGGGGGGGGGGGGGTCGGTGGGTACCCCAACATACATACCTCAAAATGATCCCCATGACACGCTGATCATTTTGAATATACACAACTGGTGCAAAAAAATTCCAAAAAAATTGCCCATGAAATCAGGCTCCTAGGATACATATTGGTGGTCAGCCGCCGGGCTCCCCGGGGGGGGGGGGGTCGGTGGGTACCCCAACATACATACCTCAAAATGATCCCCATGACACGCTGATCATTTTGAATGTACACAACTGGTGTAAAAAAAATTCCAAAAAAATTGCCCATCAAATCAGGCTCCCAGGATGTATATTGGTGGTCAGCCGCCGGGCTCCCCGGGGGGGGGGGGTCGGTGGGTACCCCAACATACATACCTCAAAATGATCCCCATGACACGCTGATCATTTTGAATATGCACAACTGGTGTAAAAAAAATTCCAAAAAATTGCCCATGAAATCAGGCTCTCAGGATATATATTGGTGGTCAGCCGCCGGGCTCCCCGGGGGGGGGGGGGGTCGGTGGGTACCCCAACATACATACCTCAAAATGATCCCCATGACACGCTGATCATGTTGAATATACACAACTGGTGTAAAAAAAATTCCAAAAAAATTGCCCATGAAATCAGGCTCCCAGGATATATATTGGTGGTCAGCCGCCGGGCTCCCCGGGGGGGGGGGGTCGGTGGGTACCCCAACATACATACCTCAAAATGATCCCCATGACACGCTGATCATTTTGAATATACACAACTAGTGTAAAAAAAATTCGAAAAAAATTGCCCATGAAATCGGGCTCCCAGGATATATATATTGGTGGTCAGCCGCCGGGTTCCCCGGGGGGGGGGGGGGGGGGTCGGTGGGTACCCCAACATACATACCTCAAAATGATCCCCATGACACGCTGATCATTTTGAATATACACAACTGGTGTAAAAAAAATTCCAAAAAAATTGCCCATGAAATCAGGCTCCCAAGATATATATTGGTGGTCAGCCGCCGGGCTCCCGGGGGGGGGGGGGGGGGGTCGGTGGGTACCCCAACATACATACCTCAAAATGATCCCCATGACACGCTGATCAATTTGAATATACACAAGTGGTGTAAAAAAAATTCCAAAAAAATTGCCCACGAAATCAGGCTGCCAGGATATATATTGGTGGTCAGCCGCCGGGCTCCCCGGGGAGGGGGGGGGGGTCGGTGGGTACCCCAACATACATACCTCAAAATGATCCCCATGACACGCTGATCATTTTGAATATACACAACTGGTGTAAAAAAAAATCGAAAAAAATTGCCCATGAAATCAGGCTCCTAGGATACATATTGGTGGTCAGCCGCCGGGCTCCCCGGGGGGGGGGGGGGGTCGGTGGGTACCCCAACATACATACCTCAAAATGATCCCCATGACGGCCTGATCATTTTGAATATACACAACTGGTGTAAAAAAAATTCGAAAAAAATTGCCCATGAAATCAGGCTCCCAAGATATATATTGGTGGTCAGCCGCCGGGCTCCCCGGGGGGGGGGGGGGGTCGGTGGGTACCCCAACATACATACCTCAAAATGATGCCAATGACACGCTGATCATTTTGAATATACACAACTGGTGTAAAAAAAGTTCCAAAAAAATTGCCCATGAAATCAGGCTTCCAAGATATATATCGGTGGTCAGCCGCCCGGCTCCCGGGGGGGGGGGGGGGTCGGTGGGTACCCCAACATACATACCTCAAAATGATCCCCATGACACGCTGATCATTTTGAATATACACAACTGGTGTAAAAAAAATTCCCAAAAAAATGCACATGAAATCAGGCTCCCAGGATATATATTGGTGGTCAGCCGCCGGGCTCCCCGGGGGGGGGGGGGGTCGGTGGGTACCCCAACATACATACCTCAAAATGATCCCCATGACACGCTGATCATTTTGAACATACACAACTAGTGTAAAAAAAATTCCAAAAAAATTGCCCATGAAATCAGGCTCCCAGGATATATATTGGTGGTCAGCCGCCGGGCTCCCCGGGGGGGGGGGGGGGTCGGTGGGTACCCCAACATACATACCTCAAAATGATCCCCATGACACGCTGATCATTTTGAATATACACAACTGGTGTAAAAAAAATTCCAAAAAAATTGCCCATGAAATCAGGCTCCCAGGATATATATTGGTGGTCAGCCGCCGGGCTCCCCGGGGGGGGGGGGGGGGTCGGTGGGTACCCCAACATACATACCTCAAAATGATCCCCATGACACGCTGATCATTTTGAATATACACAACTGGTGTAAAAAAAATTCCAAAAAAATTGCCCATGAAATCAGGCTCCCAGGATATATATATTGGTGGTCAGCCGCCGGGTTCCCCGGGGGGGGGGGGGGGGGGTCGGTGGGTACCCCAACATACATACCTCAAAATGATCCCCATGACACGCTGATGATTTTGAATATACACAACTGGTGTAAAAAAAATTCCAAAAAAATTGCCCATGAAATCAGGCTCCCAGGAAATATATTGGTGGTCAGCCGCCGGGCTCCCGGGGGGGGGGGGGGGGTCGGTGGTACCCCAACATACATACCTCAAAATGATCCCCATGACACGCTGATCAATTTGAATATACACAACTGGTTTAAAAAAAAGTTCCAAAAAAATTGCCCATGAAATCAGGCTCCCAGGATATATATATTGGTGGTCAGCCGCCGGGTTCCCCGGGGGGGGGGGGGGGGTCGGTGGGTACCCCAACATACATACCTCAAAATGATCCCCATGACACGCTGATCATTTTGAATATACACAACTGGTGTAAAAAAAATTCCAAAAAAATTGCCCATGAAATCAGGCTCCCAAGATATATATTGGTGGTCAGCCGCCGGGCTCCCGGGGGGGGGGGGGGGGGTCGGTGGGTACCCCAACATACATACCTCAAAATGATCCCCATGACACGCTGATCAATTTGAATATACACAACTGGTGTAAAAAAAATTCCAAAAAAATTGCCCACGAAATCAGGCTGCCAGGATATATATTGGTGGTCAGCCGCCGGGCTCCCCGGGGGGGGGGGGGGGGTTGGTGGGTACCCCAACATACATACCTCAAAATGATCCCCATGACACGCTGATCATTTTGAATATACACAACTGGCGTAAAAAAAATTCCAAAAAAATTGCCCATAAAATCAGGCTCCCAGGATATATATTGGTGGTCAGCCGCCGGGCTCCCCGGGGGGGGGGGGGGGGCGGTGGGTACCCCAACATACATACCTCAAAATGATCCCCATGACACGCTGATCATTTTGAATATACACAACTGGTGTAAAAAAAATTTCCAAAAAAATTGCCCATGAAATCAGGCTCCAAAGATATATATTGGTGGTCAGCCGCCGGGCTCCCCGGGGGGGGAGGGGGGGTCGGTGGGTACCCCAACATACATACCTCAAAATGATCCCCATGACACGCTGATCATTTTGAATATGCACAACTGGTGTAAAAAAAATTCCAAAAAACTTGCCCATGAAATCCGGCTACCAGGATATATATTGGTGGTCAGCCGCCGGGCTCCCGGGGGGGGGGGGGGGGGGTCGGTGGTACCCCAACATACATACCTCAAAATGATCCCCATGACACGCTGATCAATTTGAATATACACAACTGGTGTAAAAAAAATTCCAAAAAAATTGCCCATGAAATCAGGCTCCCAGGATATATATTGGTGGTCAGCCACCGGGCTCCCCGGGGGGGGGGGGGGGGGTCGGTGGGTACCCCAACATACATACCTCAAAATGATCCCCATGACACGCCGATCATTTTGAATATACACAGCTGGTGTAAAAAAAATTCCAAAAGAATTGCCCATGAAATCAGGCTCCCAAGATATATATTGGTGGTCAGCCGCCGGGCTCCCGGGGGGGGGGGGGGGGTCGGTGGGTACCCCAACATACATACCTCAAAATGATCCCCATGACACGCTGATCAATTTGAATATACACAACTGGTGTAAAAAAAATTCCAAAAAAATTGCCCACGAAATCAGGCTCCCAGGATATATATTGGTGGTCAACCGCCGGGCTCCCCGGGAGGGGGGGGGGGGGGTCGGTGGGTACCCCAACATACATACCTCAAAATGATCCCCATGACACGCTGATCATTTTGAATATACACAACTGGTGTAAAAAAAATTCGAAAAAAATTGCCCATGAAATCAGGCTCCCAGGATATATATTGGTGGTCAGCCGCCGGGCTCCCCGGGGGGGGGGGGGGGGGGTCGGTGGGTACCCCAACATACATACCTCAAAATGATCCCCATGACACGGTGATCATTTTGAATATACACAACTGGTGCAAAAAATATTCCTAAAAAATTGCCCATGAAATCAGGCTTCCAGGATATATATTGGTGGTCAGCCGCCGGGCTCCCCGGGGGGGGGGGGGGGGTCGGTAGGTACCCCAAAATACATACCTCAAAATGATCCCCATGACACGCTGATCATTTTGAATATACACAACTGGTGTAAAAAAAATTCCAAAAAAATTGCCCATGAAATCAGGCTCCCACGATATATATTGGTGGTCAGCCGCAGGGCTCCCCGGGGGGGGGGGGGGGCTGTCGGTGGGTACCCCAACATACATACCTCAAAATGATCCCCATGACACGCTGATCATTTTGAATATACACAACTGGTGTAAAAAAAATTCCAAAAAAATTGCCCATGAAATCAGGCTCCCAGGATATATATTGGTGGTTAGCCGCCGGGCTCCCCGGGGGGGGGGGGGGGGCTGTCGGTGGGTACCCCAACATACATACCTCAAAATGATCCCCATGACACGCTGATCATTTTGAATATACACAACTGGTGTAAAAAAAATTCCAAAAAAATTGCCCATGAAATCAGGCTCCCAGGATATATATTGGTGGTCAGCCGCCGGGCTCCCCGGGGGGGGGGGGGGGGGTCGGTGGGTACCCCAACATACATACCTCAAAATGATCCCCATGACATGCTGATCATTTTGAATATACACAACTAGTGTAAAAAAAATTCCAAAAAAATTGCCCATGAAATCAGGCCCCCAGGATATATATTGGTGGTCAGCCGCCGGGCTCCCCGGGGGGGGGGGGGGTTCGGTGGGTACCCCAACATACATACCTCAAAATGATCCCCATGACACGCTGATCATTTTGAATATACACAACTGGTGTAAAAAAAATTCCAAAAAAATTGCCCATGAAATCAGGCTCCCACGATATATATTGGTGGTCAGCCGCAGGGCTCCCCGGGGGGGGGGGGGGGGCTGTCGGTGGGTACCCCAACATACATACCTCAAAATGATCCCCATGACACGCTGATAATTTTGAATATACACAACTGGTGTAAAAAAAATTCCAAAAAAATTGCCCATGAAATCAGGCTCCCAGGATATATATTGGTGGTTAGCCGCCGGGCTCCCCGGGGGGGGGGGGGGGGGGCGGTGGGTACCCCAACATACATACCTCAAAATGATCCCCATGACACGCTGATCATTTTGAATATACACAACTGGTGTAAAAAAAATTCCCAAAAAATTGCCCATGAAATCAGGCTCCCAGGATATATATTGGTGGTCAGCCGCCGGGCTCCCCGGGGGGGGGGGGGGGGTCGCTGGGTACCCCAACATACATACCTCAAAATGATCCCCATGACACGCTGATCATTTTGAATATACACAACTGGTGCAAAAAATATTCCTAAAAAATTGCCCATGAAATCAGGCTTCCAGGAATAATATTGGTGGTCAGCCGCCGGGCTCCCCGGGGGGGGGGGGGGGTCGGTGGGTACCCCAACATACATACCTCAAAATGATCCCCATGACACGCTGATCATTTTGAATATACACAACTAGTGTAAAAAAAATTCCAAAAAAATTGCCCATGAAATCAGGCTCCCAGGATATATATTGGTGGTCAGCCGCCGGGCTCCCCGGGGGGGGGGGGGGGTCGGTGGGTACCCCAACATACATACCTCAAAATGATCCCCATGACACGCTGATCATTTTGAATATACACAACTGGTGTAAAAAAAATTCCAAAAAAATTGCCCATGAAATCAGGCTCCCAGGATATATATTGGTGGTCAGCCGCAGGGCTGCCCGGGGGGGGGGGGGCTGTCGGTGGGTACCCCAACATACATACCTCAAAATGATCCCCATGACACCTTGATCATTTTCAATATACACAACTGGTGTGAAAAAAACCAAAAAAAATGCCCATGAAATCAGGCTCCCAGGATATATATTGGTGGTCAGCCGCCGGGCTCCCCGGGGGGGGGGGGGGGGCGGTGGGTACCCCAACATACATACCTCAAAATGATCCCCATGACACGCTGATCATTTTGAATATACACAACTGGTGTAAAAAAAATTCCAAAAAAATTGCTCATGAAATCAGGCTCCCAGGATATATATTGGTAATCAGCCGCCGGGCTCCCCGGGGGGGGGGGGGGGGGGTCGGTGGGTACCCCAACATACATACCTCAAAATGATCCCCATGACACGCTGATCATTTTGAATATACACAACTGGTGTAAAAAAAATTCCAAAAAAATTGCCCATGAAATCAGGCTCCCAGGATATATACTGGTGGTTAGCCGCCGGGCTCCCCGGGGGGGGGGGGGGGGGGGGGCGGTGGGTACCCCAACATACATACCTCAAAATGATCCCCATGACACGCTGATCATTTTGAATATACACAACTGGTGTAAAAAAAATTCCCAAAAAATTGCCCATGAAATCAGGCTCCCAGGATATATATTGGTGGTCAGCCGCCGGGCTCCCCGGGGGGGGGGGGGGGGTCGCTGGGTACCCCAACATACATACCTCAAAATGATCCCCATGACACGCTGATCATTTTGAATATACACAACTGGTGCAAAAAATATTCCTAAAAAATTGCCCACGAAAACAGGCTTCCAGGAATAATATTGGTGGTCAGCCGCCGGGCTCCCCGGGGGGGGGGGGGGGGTCGGTGGGTACCCCAACATACATACCTCAAAATGATCCCCATGACACGCTGATCATTTTGAATATACACAACTAGTGTAAAAAAAATTCCAAAAAAATTGCCCATGAAATCAGGCTCCCAGGATATATATTGGTGGTCAGCCGCCGGGCTCCCCGGGGGGGGGGGGGGGGGGGTCGGTGGGTACCCCAACATACATACCTCAAAATGATCCCCATGACACGCTGATCATTTTGAATATACACAACTGGTGTAAAAAAAATTCCAAAAAAATTGCCCATGAAATCAGGCTCCCAGGATATATATTGGTGGTCAGCCGCAGGGCTGCCCGGGGGGGGGGGGCTGTCGGTGGGTACCCCAACATACATACCTCAAAATGATCCCCATGACACCTTGATCATTTTCAATATACACAACTGGTGTGAAAAAAACCAAAAAAAATGCCCATGAAATCAGGCTCCCAGGATATATATTGGTGGTCAGCCGCCGGGCTCCCCGGGGGGGGGGGGGGGGGGGCGGTGGGTACCCCAACATACATACCTCAAAATGATCCCCATGACACGCTGATCATTTTGAATATACACAACTGGTGTAAAAAAAATTCCAAAAAAATTGCTCATGAAATCAGGCTCCCAGGATATATATTGGTAATCAGCCGCCGGGCTCCCCGGGGGGGGGGGGGGGTCGGTGGGTACCCCAACATACATACCTCAAAATGATCCCCATGACACGCTGATCATTTTGAATATACACAACTGGTGTAAAAAAAATTCCAAAAAAATTGCCCATGAAATCAGGCTCCCAAGATATATATTGGTGGTCAGCCGCCGGGCTCCCCGGGGGGGGGGGGGGGGGGGTCGGTGGGTACCCCAACATACATACCTCAAAATGATCCCCATGACACGGTGATCATTTTGAATATACACAACTGGTGCAAAAAAAATTCCAAAAAAATTGCCCATGAAATCAGGCTTCCAGGATATATATTGGTGGTCAGCCGCCGGGCTCCCCGGGGGGGGGGGGGGGGGTCGGTGGGTACCCCAACATACATACCTCAAAATGATCCCCATGACACGCTGATCATTTTGAATATACACAACTTGTGTAAAAAATATTCCAAAAAAATTGCCCATGAAATCAGGCTCCCAGGATATATATTGGTGGTCAGCCGCCGGGCTCCCCGGGGGGGGGGGGGGGGGTCGGTGGGTACCCCAACATACATACCTCAAAATGCTGATCATTTTGAATATACACAACTGGTGTAAAAAAAATTCCAAAAAAATTGCCCATGAAATCAGGCTCCCAGGATATATATTGGTGGTCAGCCGCTGGGCTCCCCGGGGGGGGGGGGGGGGTCGGTGGGTACCCCAACATACATACCTCAAAATGATCCCCATGACACGCTCATCATTTTGAATATACACAACTGGTGTAAAAAAAATTCCAGAAAAATTGCCCATGAAATCAGGCTCCCAGGATATATATTGGTGGTCAGCCGCCGGGCTCCCCGGGGGGGGGGGGGGTCGGTGGGTACCCCAACATACATACCTCAAAATGATCCCCATGACACGCTGATCATTTTGAATATACACAACTGGTGTAAAAAAATTTCCAAAAAAATTGCCCATGAAATCAGGCTCCCAGGATATATATTGGTGGTCAGCCGCCGGGCTCCCCGGGGGGGGGGGGGGTCGGTGGGTACCCCAACATACATACCTCAAAATGATCCCCATGACACGCTGATCATTTTGAATATACACAACTGGTGCAAAAAAAATTCCAAAAAAATTGCCCATGAAATCAGGCTTCCAGGATATATATTGGTGGTCAGCCGCCGGGCTCCCCGGGGGGGGGGGGGGGTCGGTGGGTACCCCAACATACATACCTCAAAATGATCCCCATGACACGCTGATCATTTTGAATATACACAACTTGTGTAAAAAAAATTCCAAAAAAATTGCCCATGAAATCAGGCTTCGGGGATATATATTGGTGGTCACCCGCCGGGCTCCCCGGGGGGGGGGGGGGGGGGGTCGGTGGGTACCCCAACATACATACCTCAAAATGCTGATCATTTTGAATATACACAACTGGTGTAAAAAAAATTCCAAAAAAATTGCCCATGAAATCAGGCTCCCAGGATATATATTGGTGGTCAGCCGCCGGGCTCCCCGGGGGGGGGGGGGGGGTGGGTACCCCAACATACATACCTCAAAATGATCCCCATGACACGCTGATCATTTTGAATATACACAACTGGTGTAAAAAAAATTCCAAAAAAATTGCCCATGAAATCAGGCTCCCAGGATAGATATTGTGTACCCTTCGTGAACGGCCGTTAAGTGGCCGTTTGAATAATTGCGTGAATTTCACGTGAATTTACCCAAAATTTGAGGTTTTTGGGGGAAAATGCCATATTCTTGGTTCATTTCAAGGGCTTTGAGGGGCCAAAATTCCTCCCCTAGCTTTGTTACGCATCATCCAATGAAAGTCCCGCCCCAAAAGCATGCATCATGACCGCACCGTGCCCAAAACGAGAGGTGCCGGAACCCGGCAAGCCTGTAGCCGATTCACAGCCGTGAATCCACGTGAATTCACGTGAAATTCGTACGAATTTCGTACGAATTTCGTACGAATTTCACGTGAATTCACGTGAATTCACGTGAATTTACACAAATGTTACCCGTGTGCACCCCCTGATTTGTCCTCACACCCCTAGTAAGCCCCCCAGCATGCACCCCGGTCACAGGCAACAATGGTCTGGGTTCGTAAGGTCATCTCATGTCCGTCTCTTGCGGCACCGGAACCGCCGCTGTAGAGTCTGAAGGTGCTGCATGTCGGTTAGAAGCCGCCTTCTTGTGCGGCTTGCATACGTTTGTACACTTATGGGCCCTTGCCCATGTTGAGCCCTTTTGGTCGCATCCCACCCATGCAACCAAAGGCTATCGTCAATGGTGTGGTTGTCCACAACCACTTGCACCCCTAGTCTCCCCCGGAGGAGGCTTAGGCCCCCGCTGTTGCGCAACATGCGCTTCAGCCTCCGGTGACTTCCCTCCATGGCAAAGCAGGAGAACTTTGACAAGATTCTCCACTTCTTTGCAAAATAATACATGTGGTCGATCCAAAGATGCGTCCACAGAAGTTTGCCCCACTGGAGCTCATTGTGGGCAGCGCCCATGGCTATGCTATGGTTCCGGAGCCGCCCCAAGTCGGCCCCGGAGAACCATGCGGAACGCCACGCGTATACACACATGCTTGCAAAATTCTCCCACCACGTTTTGCACACCGACTCCCAACTTTTTCCCCCTACTTGATGCTGCCTGACACTAGGCTGCTCTAGGCAAGCATCTATTATCTTCTCCCAACCCTTATTGCGCATGAAATGGATGGCAGCAGCACACTCCATCCTCACCTTCCCCTTGCTGTTTGCCTTGTCATTATTTAATGAGGCACGGGTGCAAGTTCGTGCAGCAAGCCGTGCCTCATCTAAAACCGGTTGCAGCATGGTGCGTGCCACAGTGGCCGGTGCCTTCCCTGTCAATTGTACAACTAGGTCCCGTGTCCCGTTGACTGCACACAACAGGACACGAAGGACCCCATGGAGGCCATAATCAGGCACTCGCCTATCACTCATAATGGTCCTATATATAGCACTTATGGCAACGGCTGGTTCCCAGTTGCCGTCTATCGCACTTGCTGTGCCAAAGGTAGCAAGGCACAGAGCACGGTTACGCATGCAGACCCAACACACAGTGGCACCAGGGGATTCTGCCTTCCAGTTTTGGCAGCCCGCCATGAGCACCTGTGCCTTACCATATGCACACAGAAAAAAAAGGGACTGGCTATCGGTCCCTGCCGTATCCTTAAAACTTACGGTTGCGGCCTTGCGCAACTCATCATCAAAATCAATTTCCTGGGAGGCCGCGTAGAGGGTGTCCCACTTTTGACTGCCCCCTAGTAGCCACCAACTAGATAGTTGGTTGGGGCTGGCGGTGCCACCAAGCGTGCAATGGACGTACGAGGCCTCATGCCTCGATGTACCGTCCACCGCAATAGGCAACCAATGCAGCCGTCGGTCCCCGGGCTGCATGATGGCCGAGGGTGGTGGTGGTCGACACTTGAATAGGTGGGCGATGCGGTCAGGTAGGTAGCAGGCCGCACCATTGATGGCCGTGTCGTCACCCGTATAGGCAGTAAACGCCCGGGACTCCGGCAACGCTAGCTGCCGGAGCATGCCGTACACCTGGTCCCATACCACACCGTACGTCATGCTCCCCACCAGGTACCGGGACTCTGTCCTAGAGAGGTGCAATGACCGGATCCTCCACACGGCCATAATCAACCTCTCCTCCTGGGTGGGCTCGGGCTGGACGGTGGCTACAATTCTTGTTTCGGGGGTAAGCACTATTTGCCCCGTGTCGGGCAGGTACTTGACGGTGTAGGGTGCTGCAAGCTCCTTGGAAACAACCTCCTGGAGCTCTTGAACGCGCCGCCGTCGTGTACGATCCGCTACCAGATGGAATGGCTCCTTGGGCCGTGGCATGATGTGAGATACAGGACCTGTTGAATGGGCAGGCAGTCATCGCAAAGTTTCTACCATCCCCCTGCCGCAGGCCACTCTCTCTACTGTGATTCGCATGCAATTAAAAGAAATTCACATAGATTCGCACGAAATTCGTACGAAATTCGTACGAATTTCGTACGAATTTCGTACGAATTTCACATGAATAGAAATGTGTGAATATTCTGAAAATGTGAAATTCGTACGAAATTCGTACGAATTTCGTACGAATTTCGTGCGAATTTCACATGACTGTCACAGAATTTCTGCCAAAGCCTCATCCTTGTGCCCTCGTTGACCCTCACAAAGCAAGCTCAGGATGGTGCTCATGCTGTCATTGTCATTGTCATTGTCTCATGCTGTCATTCCGGCTGTCACTCAGCCAGCAGTGTAACATACAAACAGGTCCGCAGAAAGGAATCGCAAATTAACAGGTTAACAGGTTAACAGGTCAGGGGGCACATCAGGTCAGGGGGTAATGTACAAACAGTGCTGCAGAAAATTTCGCACAGTGGGGGGGGAGTACCCCACATATCGGTCAAACTGCCCATGCTTGGGGGGGGGGGGGGCAGGATAACATTCGTCGTGGTTAGAAAGGCGTGGTTAGAAAGGACAGGTGCTCCGGAGGGTACCTACACACCCCCCCCCCCCGGGAGCAGAGCTCCGGCTAGCGGAGCCCTGGGAGCTCTGCTCCGCCACCGCCTCCACAAAGGAGGGGTCCATGGCCGCCGACGTGAGGCGGTGGGGGGGGTACTGCCGGCGCACATCCTCCATTGCGGCAGTCACCTTGGGGGCGTCCGGGGCCACGCTGTCCACATTGACCTGCTGGCCACTGGCCATCATGGCCATCCGCAGGCCGGTGGACACTGCGGACACCTTTCCGGCGCATGCCTCGGCCTGGGCATGCCAGGCCTGTGCGCCGGCCAGGAGGTACCGGACACCGGCAGCACTGGCCCCCCCCCTGTCACCCGGGGGGGCGGGGGCCTCGGCACCCTCAGCCCTCTCCACTGCCCCTGCTGGCTGTGCCGCTGGCTTTGCCTTGCGCAACGTCGCCACGTCACGCTCCAGGGTCTTCACCTTGGTGGCCAGCCGGTCACGCTCCCTGGTGACGTCCGCCAACCGCGACTCGCAGTCCCGCAGACGGGCCTCGAGGTCGCGGTTGGCGGCCTCCGCGCTGATGGCGCGTGCCTCCCACGCCCCCGCCCGCTGCTGTTCCACCCACTCCTGCACCACCCCCCTCTGCCCCCGCCCCCCCGACGGCTCCGCCTGCTCCGCCCGCCCTGCCCGCTCCCCCGGGGTGGCCGTACGCGGGGCTTTGGGGGGGGGGGTGGGGCCCGTGTCCCCTTCGGGGCGCCCTTTCCGCTTGCGCGTGGGGGGGGGTTCGTCCTCCTCGACGTCAATGACGTCAGCCACCACCCCCATCTTCCGCTGCCTCCCCACATGGACGCGCATGGCAACCCATGCCACGTCCACCCACTCCGGCCTCCGCTGCTCCCAACCCGTGAGCACATTCAGCCCACAAATCCCTGCCGTCGTCACCATCCCCCCCTCCCCGATCCCCGACACCCCCGTCTGCACCCGCCAGTGCCCACTCACAAGCCGGTAGGCAAACATGCCCACGAGCTCCTGCCCCGCAGGCAGGTTGGACCCCCCCCGGAGCACAATGGGGCAGGGGAAGGAGATGCGGAGGGTGCCCTGCACCCCCCGCGACTCCAACTCCATGTCCCACACGGCACTGAGGTGCCGCTGCCGCCCATCCGGCCCGGGCGGCACCTGCTGGGTCCAGGCCGGATCCGGCTGCCTGGCGGCCAGGGTGACCCGGTCCAGGGGGGGGTCGCTGTGGGCCTCGCCCAGCTCGTCGCGGGACGGCTGGGGCACCACCACCTCGCGCGCCATATGCCCCCCGGCGGTGCTGGCCTCGCTGCCTCCCGAACGCCGAGAGCGTTGCGACCCCACACTGCGCACGCTGCCGGCCTCGCTTGGTGCCCGTCCACCGCCGGTGCCTGCGGGCTGGGCGCCACCGGGGCCTTCGGCGGGCTCGGCGTGCTCCTCAGGCAATCGGGGCCGGGGCTTGTACTGGCGCCTGGTGTGGTGCCGAATATCCGGCGACCAAGCGGTGAACGGGACCTGCATGCAGATGTGGGGAGGTGTGCAAGGCAAAAATTGAGAAAGGGGGAGTGGACACGGGGCAATGGAAGAGCAAAAGGAGCAAATTGGACGAAATTCACAGAAATTCGTACGAAATTCGTACGAAATTCGTACGAATTTCACATCTCGAAAAAATTCACACAAATTTATTCAAGTGAAATTCGTACGAAATTCGTACGAAATTCGTACGAATTTTGTACGAATTTCGTACGAATTTCACGTGAATTTCGTCCAATTGTTGCAAATACACAAAGCAAACACACAAGCAGGCACACCTTGCAGTCGCATGGGCAGGTGATGCTCCATGCCCCGGTCCTCGCGCACTTGGGCGACCGCCACGCTGGGACCGTGTTCACCAGGTGCCACAGCGTGGTCGGCCGACCCGGGGGGGCAATGCCGGACAAGGCGAAGTGGATCTCCGACTCCGCGTCGACATCGCCCCCCTTCACGACCTCCAGCTGGTGCACGCTGCCCAGGAAGAACAGCATGCACTGGGGGCCGACCTCGATGACGGCGAGATCGGCGGCCAGGGCCGACCGGGAGATGAAGGTGGGGTGGAAGGGGCAGGTGGGGGGGCCTGCCGGGAGCGTCTGCGGGGGGTCGGCGAACAGGGCCTGGGCAGCCTCCCCCTCCCACAACCCCACCCTCGCAACCGCCCCCTTCCCCGGCCACAACACCTGGTCCACGCTGGGGAGGTCCCAGCTGGACAAATCCCCAGCAACGTCCAGGGCCTCCTTGGGGGGGATGGCGTCCAAGTGTGTGGTGTTGGCCTGGTGGTGTTTGTGTCGGGGGTCGGGGGTCCACAAGTTAAAAAGAGCCCCCTGCAGCCCATCCTTGGAGTCAGGGTGGGCAGGCAATCCATGATGGCGGCTGGTGGCCACCATCAGCAGCATGTCCCCCCGATGCAGCTGAACGGTGTCCCAGCGCGCCTCCGCCGCCTCCCCCAGGGCCGTCCCCGCCTGCACCGCCACCTGGTAGTCCTCTGACAAGCAGAGGAAGCTACTCAGGTGGCAGTCCCCCACCGCCTTGTCGCTGGGGGGGAGGACTTCGGGGTGGGTGGTCACGTCGGTGTGGGGGAGCTGCGGCCCACTCCCCACACTGGCCACAATGACGCTGCCCGGCGTCATTGGGTGGAGGTCCTCAACCCCAGGGACACTTTCGGTGAGGTGGGGGTGGAACTTCTTGAGTAGAGGCCCCCCCACCCCCGACCCCAAGGCGCTCTTGCTTTGCCACCGGCGGGGGAGCTCGGGATCCTTGGCCTGCTCCTCACTCCGCGCGGCGTTGAAAAGGAGCTCAAAATTTTTTGCGACGACTTTTTCGTCGCCGCTGCCCCACGCCTTCATCACCTTGTTCCACCCCACCTCACAATCCCGTTCCTCCACAAGCCCCCGAAGCACAATGTAGCCGTTCCCATCAACAAAGTTGAGGGGCGGCTGAGAGGGGCCAACCCTGTCGGGGGCGGGGTCAGGGCTGCCCGTCACCCCATGAGGGGGGTCGGGAAGGGGTTCGGTGCGGAGGGGGGGTTCACTCGAAATGAAGGGGGGGGCGCATGAGGCACCACGGTACCATTGCAAAGAAGTTGTGCTGTAGAAGGTGGGGTGGGTGACGTCGGGGACGTGCACCTGGGGGGGGATGGTGGGATGGAAAGGGGCGATGCCCAAATCATCCCACCACCGGGGGTTGGCAAGATGCCAAGAAAAGGGGAAAAAAGAGTGGCCTGCTGGTGCACCTGCAGCAAGATCCTGCAGGCACACCATATCGCAGTGGGGGGGGGTGTGGACGAGGTTAGCGGTGGGGTACACCTGGACGTGGGCGTCCTTAGGCTTCCCCACAGGGTTATTCCTCATCAAGTTGAGGAGCTGGTCAACACTGGAGGGGAGAGGGGTCAGATGAAGAAATTTGAGGCTCGGGAGTTGGTGGCGCAGTTCCCTCCACAGGGTTGTGGCCCATCCCCTCCCCCCGAGGTAGCTGTTGCGGGTGGGGCTGCGCATGTCGATGTGGATGACATCGGGGGAGGGGTCGAGGGAGGCTGCCCAGCCCACGATGGCATCCACCCCCAGTGCCTCCGACTCGTACGTTGCCTCCTCCAATTGATGGTGGGCAACGGGGAGGGCTTGGTAGTGGGCGAGGGTGTCGGCTGCGGGGTCGGGGCGCGAGGCCAGGCTGGCGAGCTGAGACATAGTCTGCTGCGACATTGTCAAAGAGTTTGAGAGCTGTGGGAAAGCGAAACAGTGGAAATGAGGGTAAATTCGTACGAAATTCGTACGAAATTCGTACGAATTTCGTACGAATTTCGTACGAATTTCTTACGAATTTCACATACTGTGAATCTGTGAATCTAGCGTGAATTTTTGCGTGAATTTAGGTGCGTGAATCTCACATTCACGTGAATCTCACCAAATCTGTTAAACCATGCGGGGACTTTAAACCTCTAAATTGCACCTATTTGTTGCATCTTACTTTGGGCGAAGGTAGCACGACAAAAGCACACGATAGCACCAAGTTACGAGCAAAACACAGCAAAATTGGGTGAAATTCACGGTACCGTGAATCTCCGATTCAAACGGCCGGTTCACGAAGGGTACATGGTGGTCAGCCGCCGGGCTCCCCGGGGGGGGGGGGGGGGGTCGGTGGGTACCCCAACATACATACCTCAAAATGATCCCCATGACACGCTGATCATTTTGAATATACACAACTGGTGTAAAAAAAATTCCCAAAAAATTGCCCATGAAATCAAGCTCCCAGGATATATATTGGTGGTCAGCCGCCGGGCTCCCCGGGGGGGGGGGGGGGGTCGGTGGGTACCCCAACATACATACCTCAAAATGATCCCCATGACACGCTATCATTTTGAATATACACAACTGGTGTAAAAAAAATTCCAAAAAAATTGCCCATGAAATCAGGCTCCCAGGATATATATTGGTGGTCAGCCGCCGGGCTCCCCGGGGGGGGGGGGGGTCGGTGGGTACCCCAACATACATACCTCAAAATGATCCCCATGACACGCTGATCATTTTGAATATACACAACTGGTGTAAAAAAAATTCCAAAAAAAATTGCCCATGAAATCAGGCTCCCAGGATATATATTGGTGGTCAGCCGCCGGGCTCCCCGGGGGGGGGGGGGGGGGGGTCGGTGGGTACCCCAACATACATACCTCAAAATGATCCCCATGACACGCTGATCATTTTGAATATACACAACTGGTGTAAAAAAAATTCCAAAAAAATTGCCCATGAAATCAGGCTCCCAGGAGATACATTTGTGGTCAGCCGCCGGGCTCCCCGGGGGGGGGGGGGGGGGTCGGTGGGTACCCCAACATACATACCTCAAAATGATCCCCATGACACGCTGATCATTTTGGATATACACAACTGGTGTAAAAAAAATTCCAAAAAAATTGCCCATGAAATCAGGCTCCCAGGATATATATTGGTGGTCAGCCGCCGGGCTCCCCGGGGGGGGGGGGGGTCGGTGGGTACCCCAACATACATACCTCAAAATGATCCCCATGACACGCTGATCAATTTGAATGTACACAACTGGTGTAAGAAAAATTCCAAAAAAATTGCCCATGAAATCAGGCTCCCAGGATATATATTGGTGGTCAGCCGCCGGGCTCCCCGGGGGGGGGGGGGGGGTCGGTGGGTACCCCAACATACATACCTCAAAATGATCCCCATGACACGCTGATCATTTTGAATATACACAACTGGTGCAAAAAAAATTCCAAAAAAATTGCCCATGAAATCAGGCTTCCAGGATATATATTGGTGGTCAGCCGCCGGGCTCCCCGGGGGGGGGGGGGGGGGGTCGTTGGGTACCCCAACATACATACCTCAAAATGATCCCCATGACACGCTGATCATTTTGAATATACACAACTGGTGTAAAAAAAATTCCAAAAAAATTGCCCATGAAATCAGGCTCCCAGGATATATATTTGTGGTCAGCCGCCGGGCTCCCCGGGGGGGGGGGGGGGTCGGTGGGTACCCCGAGATACATACCTCAAAATGATCCCCATGACGCGCTGATCATTTTGAATGTACACAACTGGTGCAAAAAAATTTCAAAAAAATTGCCCATGAAATCAGGCTCCCAGGATACATATTGGTGGTCAGCCGCCAGGCTCCCCCCGGGGGGGGGGGTCGGTGGGTACCCCAACATACATACCACAAAATGATCCCCATGACACGCTGATCATTTTGAATATACACAACTGGTGTAAAAAAAATTCCAAAAAAATTGCCCATGAAATCAGGCTCCCAGGATATATATTGGTGGTCAGCCGCCGGGCTCCCCGAGGGGGGGGGGAGGGTCGGTGGGTACCCCAACATACATACCTCAAAATGATCCCCATGACACGCTGATCATTTTGAATATACACAACTGGTGTAAAAAAAATTCCAAAAAAAGTGCCCATGAAATCAGGCTCCCAGGATATATATTGGTGGTCAGCCGCCGGGCTCCACTGGGGGGGGGGGGGGGTCGGTGGGTACCCCAACATACATACCTCAAAATGATCCCCATGACACGCTGATCATTTTGAATATACACAACTGGTGTAAAAAAAATTCCAAAAAAATTGCCCATGAAATCAGGCTCCCAGGATATATATTGGTGGTCAGCCGCCGGGCTCCCCGGGGGGGGGGGGTCGGTGGGTACCCCAACATACATACCTCAAAATGATCCCCATGACACGCTGATCATTTTGAATATACAGAACTGGTGTAAAAAGATTCCAAAAAAATTGCCCATGAAATTAGGCTCCTAGGATACATATTGGTGGTCAGCCGCCGGGCTCCCCGGGGGGGGGAGGGGGGGTCGGTGGGTACCCCAACATACATACCTCAAAATGATCCCCATGACACGCTGATCATTTTGAATATACACAAGTGGTGCAAAAAAATTCCAAAAAAATTGCCCATGAAATCAGGCTCCTAAGATACATATTGGTGGTCAGCCGCCGGGCTCCCCGGGGGGGGGGGGGGGTCGGTGGGTACCCCAACATACATACCTCAAAATGATCCCCATGACACGCTGATCATTTTGAATATACACAACTGGTGTAAAAAAAATTCCAAAAAAATTGCCCATGAAATCAGGCTCCCAGGATATATATTGGTGGTCAGCCGCCGGGCTACCCGTGGGGGGGGGGGGGGGTCGGTGGGTACCCCAACATACATACCTCAAAATAATCCCCATGACACGCTGATCATTTTGAATATACACAACTGGTGTAAAAAAAATTCCAAAAAAATTGCCCATGAAATCAAGCTCCCAGGATATATATTGGTGGTCAGCCGCCGGGCTCCCCGGGGGGGGGGGGGGGGTCGGTGGGTACCCCAACATACATACCTCAAAATGATCCCCATGACACGCTGATCATTTTGAATATACACAACTGGTGTAAAAAAAATTCCAAAAAAATTGCCCATGAAATCAGGCTCCCAGGATATATATTGGTGGTCAGCCGCCGGGCTCCCCGGGGGGGGGGGGGGGGGTCGGTGGGTACCCCAACATACATACCTCAAAATGATCCCCATGACACGCTGATGATTTTGAATATACACAACTGATGTAAAAGAAATTCCAAAAAAATTGCCCATGAAATCAGGCTCCCGGGATATATATTGGTGGTCAGCCGCCGGGCTCCCCGGGGGGGGGGGGGGGGGTCGGTGGGTACCCCAACATACATACCTCAAAATGATCCCCATGACACGCTGATCATTTTGAATATACACAACTGATGTAAAAAAAATTCCAAAAAAATTGCCCATGAAATCAGGCTCCCAGGATATATATTGGTGGTCAGCCGCCGGGCTCCCCGGGGGGGGGGGGGGGGGGGGCGGTGGGTACCCCAACATACATACCTCAAAATGATCCCCATGACACGCTGATCATTTTGAATATACACAACTGGTGTAAAAAAAATTCCAAAAAAATTGCCCATGAAAATCAGGCTCCTAGGATACATATTGGTGGTCAGCCGCCGGGCTCCCCGGGGGGGGGGGGGGGGGTCGGTGGGTACCCCAACATACATACCTCAAAATGATCCCCATGACACGCTGATCATTTTGAATATACACAACTGGTGTAAAAAAAATTCCAAAAAAATTGCCCATGAAATCAGGCTCCCAGGATATATATTGGTGGTCAGCCGCCGGGCTCCCCGGGGGGGGGGGGGGGGGTCGGTGGGTACCCCAACATACATACCTCAAAATGATCCCCATGACACGCTGATCATTTTGAATATACACAACTGGTGTAAAAAAAATTCCAAAAAAATTGCCCATGAAATCAGGCTCCCAGGATATATATTGGTGGTCAGCCGCCGGGCTACCCGTGGGGGGGGGGGGGGTCGGTGGGTACCCCAACATACATACCTCAAAATAATCCCCATGACACGCTGATCATTTTGAATATACACAACTGGTGTAAAAAAAATTCCAAAAAAATTGCCCATGAAATCAGGCTCCCAGGATATATATTGGTGGTCAGCCGCCGGGCGCCCCGGGGGGGGGGGGGGGGGGGGTCGGTGGGTACCCCAACATACATACCTCAGAATGATCCCCATGACACGCTGATGATTTTGAATATACACAACTGGTGTAAAAGAAATTCCAACAAAAATGCCCATGAAATCAGGCTCCCAGGATATATATTGGTGGTCAGCCGCCGGGCTCCCCGGGGGGGGGGGGGGGGGTCGGTGGGTACCCCAACATACATACCTCAAAATGATCCCCATGACACGCTGATCATTTTGAATATACACTACTGATGTAAAAAAAATTCCAAAAAAATTGCCCATGAAATCAGGCTCCCAGGATATATATTGGTGGTCAGCCGCCGGGCTCCCCGGGGGGGGGGGGGGTCGGTGGGTACCCCAACATACATACCTCAAAATGATCCCCATGACACGCTGATCATTTTGAATATACACAACTGGTGTAAAAAAAATTCCAAAAAAATTGCCCATGAAATCAGGCTCCCAGGATATATATTGGTGGTCAGCCGCCGGGCTCCCCGGGAGGGGGGGGGGGGGGTCGGTGGGTACCCCAACATACATACCTCAAAATGATCCCCATGACACGCTGATCAATTTGAATATACACAACTGGTGTAAAAAAAATTCCAAAAAAATTGCCCATGAAATCAGGCTCCTAGGATACATATTGGTGGTCAGCCGCCGGGCTCCCCGGGGGGGGGGCGGGGGGGTCGGTGGGTACCCCAACATACATACCTCAAAATGATCCCCATGACACGCTGATGATTTTGAATATACACAACTGGTGTAAAAGAAATTCCAAAAAAATTGCCCATGAAATCAGGCTCCCAGGATATATATTGGTGGTCAGCCGCCGGGCTCCCCGGGGGGGGGGGGGGTCGGTGGGTACCCCAACATACATACCTCAAAATGATCCCCATGACACGCTGAGCATTTTGAATATACACAACTGATGTAAAAAAAATTCCAAAAAAATTGCCCAAGAAATCAGGCTTCCAGGATATATATTGGTGGTCAGCCGCCGGGCTCCCCGGGGGGGGGGGGGGGGTCGGTGGGTACCCCAACATACATACCTCAAAATGATCCCCATGACACGCTGATCATTTTGAATATACACAACTGGTGTAAAAAAAATTCCAAAAAAATTGCCCATGAAATCAGGCTCCCAGGATATATATTGGTGGTCAGCCGCCGGGCTCCCCGGGGGGGGGGGGGTCGGTGGGTACCCCAACATACATACCTCAAAATGATCCCCATGACACGCTGATCATTTTGAATATACACAACTGGTGTAAAAAAAATTCCAAAAAAATTGCCCATGAAATCAGGCTCCCAGGATATATATTGGTGGTCAGCCGCCGGGCTCCCCGGGGGGGGGGGGGGTCGGTGGGTACCCCAACATACATACCTCAAAATGATCCCCATGACACGCTGATCATTTTGAATATACACAACTGGTGTAAAAAAATTTCCAAAAAAATTGCCCATGAAATCAGGCTCCCAGGATATATATTGCTGGTCAGCCGCCGGGCTCCCCGGGGGGGGGGGGGGGGGTCGGTGGGGACCCCAACATACATACCTCAAAATGATCCCCATGACACGCTGATGATTTTGAATATACACAACTGGTGTAAAAGAAATTCCGAAAAAATTGCCCATGAAATCAGGCTCCCAGGATATATATTGGTGGTCAGCCGCCGGGCTCCCCGGGGGGGGGGGGGGGGTCGGTGGGTACCCCAACATACATACCTCAAAATGATCGCCATGACACGCTGATCATTTTGAATATACACAACTGATGTAAAAAAAATTCCAAAAAAATTGCCCATGAAATCAGGCTCCCAGGATATATATTGCTGGTCAGCCGCCGGGCTCCCCGGGGGGGGGGGGGGGGTCGGTGGGTACCCCAACATACATACCTCAAAATGATCCCCATGACACGCTGATGATTTTGAATATACACAACTGGTGTAAAAGAAATTCCGAAAAAATTGCCCATGAAATCAGGCTCCCAGGATATATATTGGTGGTCAGCCGCCGGGCTCCCCGGGGGGGGGGGGGGGTCGGTGGGTACCCCAACATACATACCTCAAAATGATCCCCATGACACGCTGATCATTTTGAATATACACAACTGATGTAAAAAAAATTCCAAAAAAATTGCCCATGAAATCAGGCTCCCAGGATATATATTGGTGGTCAGCCGCCGGGCTCCCGGGGGGGGGGGGGGGGGGTCGGTGGGTACCCCAACATACATACCTCAAAATGATCCCCATGACACGCTGATCATTTTGAATATACACAACTGGTGTAAAAAAAATTCCAAAAAAATTGCCCATGAAATCAGGCTCCTAGGATACATATTGGTGGTCAGCCGCCGGGCTCCCCGGGGGGGGGCGGGGGGGTCGGTGGGTACCCCAACATACATACCTCAAAATGATCCCCATGACACGCTGATGATTTTGAATATACACAACTGGTGTAAAAGAAATTCCAAAAAAATTGCCCATGAAATCAGGCTCCCAGGATATATATTGGTGGTCAGCCGCCGGGCTCCCCGGGGGGGGGGGGGGGGGGGGGTCGGTGGGTACCCCAACATACATACCTCAAAATGATCCCCATGACACGCTGAGCATTTTGAATATACACAACTGGTGTAAAAAAAATTCGAAAAAAATTGCCCATGAAATCAGGCTCCTAGGATACATATTGGTGGTCAGCCGCCGGGCTCCCCGGGGGGGGGGGGGGGTCGGTGGGTACCCCAACATACATACCTCAAAATGATCCCCATGACACGCTGATCATTTTGAATATACACAACTGGTGTAAAAAAAATTCCAAAAAAATTGCCCATGAAATCAGGCTCCCAGGATATATATTGGTGGTCAGCCGCCGGGCTCCCCGGGGGGGGGGCGGGTCGGTGGGTACCCCAACATACATACCTCAAAATGATCCCCATGACACGCTGATCATTTTGAATATACACAACTGGTGTAAAAAAAATTCCGAAAAAATTGCCCATGAAATCAGGCTCCCGGGATATATATTGGTGGTCAGCCGCCGGGCTCCCCGGGGGGGGGGGGGGGGGTCGGTGGGTACCCCAACATACATACCTCAAAATGATCCCCATGACACGCTGATCATTTTGAATATACACAACTGGTGTAAAAAAAATTCCAAAAAAATTGCCCATGAAATCAGGCTCCTAGGATACATATTGGTGGTCAGCCGCCGGGCTCCCCGGGGGGGGGGGGGGGGTCGGTGGGTACCCCAACATACATACCTCAAAATGATCCCCATGACACGCTGATCATTTTGAATATACACAACTGGTGTTAAAAAAATTCCAAAAAAATTGCCCATGAAATCAGGCTCCCAGGATATATATTGGTGGTCAGCCGCCGGGCTCCCCGGGGGGGGGGGGGGGGGGTCGGTGGGTACCCCAACATACATACCTCAAAATGATCCCCATGACACGCTGATGATTTTGAATATACACAACTGGTGTAAAAGAAATTCCAAAAAAATTGCCCATGAAATCAGGCTCCCAGGATATATATTGGTGGTCAGCCGCCGGGCTCCCCGGGGGGGGGGGGGGGGTCGGTGGGTACCCCAACATACACACCTCAAAATGATCCCCATGACACGCTGATCATTTTGAATCTACACAACTGGTGTAAAAAAAATTCCAAAAAAATTGCCCATGAAATCAGGCTCCTAGGATACATATTGGTGGTCAGCCGCCGGGCTCCCCGGGGGGGGGGGGGGGGTCGGTGGGTACCCCAACATACATACCTCAAAATGATCCCCATGACACGCTGATCATTTTGAATATACACAACTGATGTAAAAGAAATTCCAAAAAAATTGCCCATGAAATCAGGCTCCCATGATATATATTGGTGGTTAGCCGCCGGGCTCCCCGGGGGGGGGGGGGGGGTCGGTGGGTACCCCAACATACATACCTCAAAATGATCCCCATGACACGCTGATCATTTTGAATATACACAACTGGTGTAAAAAAAATTCCAAAAAAATTGCCCATGAAATCAGGCTCCTAGGATACATATTGGTGGTCAGCCGCCGGGCTCCCCGGGGGGGGGGGGGGGGGTCGGTGGGTACCCCAACATACATACCTCAAAATGATCCCCATGACACGCTGATCATTTTGAATATACACAACTGGTGTTAAAAAAATTCCAAAAAAATTGCCCATGAAATCAGGCTCCCAGGATATATATTGGTGGTCAGCCGCCGGGCTCCCCGGGGGGGGGGGGGGGGGGGGGTCGGTGGGTACCCCAACATACATACCTCAAAATGATCCCCATGACACGCTGATGATTTTGAATATACACAACTGGTGTAAAAGAAATTCCAAAAAAATTGCCCATGAAATCAGGCTCCCAGGATATATATTGGTGGTCAGCCGCCGGGCTCCCCGGGGGGGGGGGGGGGTCGGTGGGTACCCCAACATACACACCTCAAAATGATCCCCATGACACGCTGATCATTTTGAATCTACACAACTGGTGTAAAAAAAATTCCAAAAAAATTGCCCATGAAATCAGGCTCCTAGGATACATATTGGTGGTCAGCCGCCGGGCTCCCCGGGGGGGGGGGGGGGGGTCGGTGGGTACCCCAACATACATACCTCAAAATGATCCCCATGACACGCTGATCATTTTGAATATACACAACTGATGTAAAAGAAATTCCAAAAAAATTGCCCATGAAATCAGGCTCCCATGATATATATTGGTGGTTAGCCGCCGGGCTCCCCGGGGGGGGGGGGGGGGGTCGGTGGGTACCCCAACATACATACCTCAAAATGATCCCCATGACACGCTGATCATTTTGAATATACACAACTGGTGTAAAAAAAATTCCAAAAAAATTGCCCATGAAATCAGGCTCCTAGGATACATATTGGTGGTCAGCCGCCGGGCTCCCCCGGGGGGGGGGGGGGGTCGGTGGGTACCCCAACATACATACCTCAAAATGATCCCCATGACACACTGATCATTTTGAATATACACAACTGGTGTAAAAGAAATTCCAAAAAAATTGCGCATGAAATCAGGCTCCCAGGATATATATTGGTGGTCAGCCGCCGGGCTCCCCGGGGGGGGGGGGGGGGGGGGGCGGTGGGTACCCCAACATACATACCTCAAAATGATCCCCATGACACGCTGATCATTTTGAATATACACAACTGGTGTAAAAAAAATTCCAAAAAAATTGCCCATGAAATCAGGCTCCCAGGATATATATGGTGGTCAGCCGCCGGGCTCCCCGGGGGGGGGGCGGGTCGGTGGGTACCCCAACATACATACCTCAAAATGATCCCCATGACACGCTGATCATTTTGAATATACATAACTGGTGTAAAAAAAATTCCGAAAAAATTGCCCATGAAATCAGGCTCCCAGGATATATATTGGTGGTCAGCCGCCGGGCTCCCCGGGGGGGGGGGGGGTCGGTGGGTACCCCAACATACATACCTCAAAATGATCCCCATGACACGCTGATCATTTTGAATATACACAACCTGGTGTAAAAAAAATTCCAAAAAAATTGCCCATGAAATCAGGCTCCTAGGATACATATTGGTGGTCAGCCGCCGGGCTCCCCGGGGGGGGGGGGGGGGTCGGTGGGTACCCCAACATACATACCTCAAAATGATCCCCATCACACGCTGATCATTTTGAATATACACAACTGGTGTTAAAAAATTCGGAAAAAATTGCCCATGAAATCAGGCTCCCAGGATATATATTGGTGGTCAGCCGCCGGGCTCCCCGGGGGGGGGGGGGGGTCGGTGGGTACCCCAACATACATACCTCAAAATGATCCCCATGACACGCTGATGATTTTGAATATACACAACTGGTGTAAAAGAAATTCCAAAAAAATTGCCCATGAAATCAGGCTCCCAGGATATATATTGGTGGTCAGCCGCCGGGCTCCCCGGGGGGGGGGGGGGTCGGTGGGTACCCCAACATACACACCTCAAAATGATCCCCATGACACGCTGATCATTTTGAATCTACACAACTGGTGTAAAAAAAATTCCAAAAAAATTGCCCATGAAATCAGGCTCCTAGGATACATATTGGTGGTCAGCCGCCGGGCTCCCCGGGGGGGGGGGGGGGGGTCGGTGGGTACCCCAACATACATACCTCAAAATGATCCCCATGACACGCTGATCATTTTGAATATACACAACTGATGTAAAAGAAATTCCAAAAAAATTGCCCATGAAATCAGGCTCCCATGATATATATTGGTGGTTAGCCGCCGGGCTCCCCGGGGGGGGGGGGGGGGTCGGTGGGTACCCCAACATACATACCTCAAAATGATCCCCATGACACGCTGATCATTTTGAATATACACAACTGGTGTAAAAAAAATTCCAAAAAAATTGCCCATGAAATCAGGCTCCTAGGATACATATTGGTGGTCAGCCGCCGGGCTCCCCGGGGGGGGGGGGGGGTCGGTGGGTACCCCAACATACATACCTCAAAATGATCCCCATGACACACTGATCATTTTGAATATACACAACTGGTGTAAAAAAAATTCCAAAAAAATTGCGCATGAAATCAGGCTCCCAGGATATATATTGGTGGTCAGCCGCCGGGCTCCCCGGGGGGGGGGGGGGGGGGGCGGTGGGTACCCCAACATACATACCTCAAAATGATCCCCATGACACGCTGATCATTTTGAATATACACAACTGGTGTAAAAAAAATTCCAAAAAAATTGCCCATGAAATCAGGCTCCCAGGATATATATTGGTGGTCAGCCGCCGGGCTCCCCGGGGGGGGGGGGGGGGGTCGGTGGGTACCCCAACATACATACCTCAAAATGATCCCCATGACACGCTGATCATTTTGAATATACACAACTGGTGTAAAAAAAATTCCAAAAAAATTGCTCATGAAATCAGGCTCCCAGGATATATATTGGTGGTCAGCCGCCGGGCTCCCCGGGGGGGGGGGGGGGGGGATCGGTGGGTACCCCAACATACATACCTCAAAATGATCCCCATGACACGCTGATCATTTTGAATATACACAACTGGTGTAAAAAAAATTCCGAAAAAATTGCCCATGAAATCAGGCTCCCAGGATATATATTGGTGGTCAGCCGCCGGGCTCCCGGGGGGGGGGGGGGGTCGGTGGGTACCCCAACATACATACCTCAAAATGATCCCCATGACACGCTGATCATTTTGAATATACACAACTGGTGTAAAAAAAATTCCAAAAAAATTGCCCATGAAATCAGGCTCCCAGGATATATATTGGTGGTCAGCCGCCGGGCTCCCCGGGGGGGGGGGGGGGGGCGGTGGGTACCCCAACATACATACCTCAAAATGATCCCCGTGACACGCTGATCATTTTGAATATACACAACTGGTGTAAAAAAAATTCCAAAAAAATTGCCCATGAAATCAGGCTCCCAGGATATATATTGGTGGTCAGCCGCCGGGCTCCCCGGGGAGGGGGGGGGGGGGTCGGTGGGTACCCCAACATACATACCTCAAAATGATCCCCATGACACGCTCATCATTTTGAATATACACAACTGGTGTAAAAAAAATTCCATAAAAATTGCCCATGAAATCAGGCTCCCAGGATATATATTGGTGGTCAGCCGCCGGGCTCCCCGGGGGGGGGGGGGTCGGTGGGTACCCCAACATACATACCTCAAAATGAGCCCCATGACACGCTGATCATATTGCATATACACAACTGGTGCAAAAAAAATTCCAAAAAAATTGCCCATGAAATCAGGCTCCCAGGATATATATTGGTGGTCAGCCGCCGGGCTCCCCGGGGGGGGGGGGGTCGCTGGGTACCCCAACATACATACCTCAAAATGATCCCCATGACACGCCGATCATTTTGAAAATACACAACTGGTGTAAAAAAAATTCCAAAAAAATTGCCCATGAAATCAGGCTCCCATGATATATATTGGTGGTCAGCCGCCGGGCTCCCCGGGGGGGGGGGGGGGGTCGGTGGGTACCCCAACATACATACCTCAAAATGATCCCCATGACACGCTGATCATTTTGAATATACACAACTGGTGTAAAAAAAATTCCAAAAAAATTGCCCATGAAATCGGGCTCCCAGGATATATATTGGTGGTCAGCCGCCGGGCTCCCGGGGGGGGGGGGGGGGTCGGTGGGTACCCCAACATACATACCTCAAAATGATCCCCATTACACGCTGATCATTTTGAATATACACAACTGGTGTAAAAAAAATTCCAAAAAAATTGCCCATGAAATCAGGCTCCCAGGATATATATTGGTGGTCAGCCGCCGGGCTCCCCGGGGGGGGGGGGGTCGGTGGGTACCCCAACATACATACCTCAAAATGAGCCCCATGACACGCTGATCATATTGCATATACACAACTGGTGCAAAAAAAATTCCAAAAAAATTGCCCATGAAATCAGGCTCCCAGGATATATATTGGTGGTCAGCCGCCGGGCTCCCCGGGGGGGGGGGGGTCGCTGGGTACCCCAACATACATACCTCAAAATGATCCCCATGACACGCTGATCATTTTGAATATACACAACTGGTGTAAAAAAAATTCCAAAAAAATTGCCCATGAAATCAGGCTCCCAGGATATATATTGGTGGTCAGCCGCAGGGCTCCCCGGGGGGGGGGGGGGGGGGCTGTCGGTGGGTACCCCAACATACATACCTCAAAATGATCCCCATGACACGCTGATCATTTTGAATATACACAACTGGTGTAAAAAAAATTCCAAAAAAATTGCCCATGAAATCGGGCTCCCAGGATATATATTGGTGGTCAGCCGCCGGGCTCCCGGGGGGGGGGGGGGGGGTCGGTGGGTACCCCAACATACATACCTCAAAATGATCCCCATGACACGCTCATCATTTTGAATATACACAACTGGTGTAAAAAAAATTCCAACAAAAATGCCCATGAAATCAGGCTCCCAGGATATATATTGGTGGTCAGCCGCCGGGCTCCCCGGGGGGGGGGGGGGGTCGGTGGGTACCCCAACATACATACCTCAAAATGATCCCCATGACACGCTGATCATTTTGAATATACACAACTGGTGTAAAAAAAATTCCAAAAAAATTGCCCATGAAATCAGGCTCCTAGGATATATATTGGTGGTCAGCCGCCGGGCTCCCCGGGGGGGGGGGGGGTCGGTGGGTACCCCAACATACATACCTCAAAATGATCCCCATGACACGCTGATCATTTTGAATATACACAACTGGTGCAAAAAATATTCCTAAAAAATTGCCCATGAAATCAGGCTTCCAGGATATATATTGGTGGTCAGCCGCCGGGCTCCCCGGGGGGGGGGGGGGGGTCGGTGGGTACCCCAACATACATACCTCAAAATGATCCCCATTACACGCTGATCATTTTGAATATACACAAGTGGTGTAAAAAAAATTCCAAAAAAATTGCCCATGAAATCAGGCTCCCAGGATATATATTGGTGGTCAGCCGCCGGGCTCCCCGGGGGGGGGGGGGGTCGCTGGGTACCCCAACATACATACCTCAAAATGATCCCCATGACACGCTGATCATTTTGAAAATACAAAACTGGTGTAAAAAAAATTCCAAAAAAATTGCCCATGAAATCAGGCTCCCATGATATATATTGGTGGTCAGCCGCCGGGCTCCCCGGGGAGGGGGGGGGGGTCGGTGGGTACCCCAACATACATACCTCAAAATGATCCCCATGACACGCTGATCATTTTGAATATACACAACTGGTGTAAAAAAAATTCCATAAAAATTGGCCATGAAATCAGGCTCCCAGGATATATATTGGTGGTCAGCCGCAGGGCTCCCCGGGGGGGGGGGGGCTGTCGGTGGGTACCCCAACATACATACCTCAAAATGATCCCCATGACACGCTGATCATTTTGAATATACACAACTGGTGTAAAAAAAATTCCAAAAAAATTGCCCATGAAATCAGGCTCCCAGGATATATATTGGTGGTCAGCCGCCGGGCTCCCGGGGGGGGGGGGGGGGTCGGTGGGTACCCCAACATACATACCTCAAAATGATCCCCATGACACGCTCATCATTTTGAATATACACAACTGGTGTAAAAAAAATTCCAACAAAAATGCCCATGAAATCAGGCTCCCAGGATACATATTGGTGGTCAGCCGCCGGGCTCCCCGGGGGGGGGGGGGGGTCGGTGGGTACCCCAACATACATACCTCAAAATGATCCCCATGACACACTGATCATTTTGAATATACACAACTGGTGTAAAAAAAATTCCAAAAAAATTGCTCATGAAATCAGGCTCCCAGGATATATATTGGTGGTCAGCCGCCGGGCTCCCCGGGGGGGGGGGGGGGATCGGTGGGTACCCCAACATACATACCTCAAAATGATCCCCATGACACGCTGATCATTTTGAATATACACAACTGGTGTAAAAAAAATTCCAAAAAAATTGCCCATGAAATCAGGCTCCCAGGATATATATTGGTGGTCAGCCGCCGGGCTCCCGGGGGGGGGGGGGGGGTCGGTGGGTACCCCAACATACATACCTCAAAATGATCCCCATCACACGCTGATCATTTTGAATATACACAACTGGTGTAAAAAAAATTCCAAAAAAATTGCCCATGAAATCAGGCTCCCAAGATTATATATTGGTGGTCAGCCGCCGGGCTCCCCGGGGGGGGGGGGGGGGGGTCGGTGGGTACCCCAACATACATACCTCAAAATGATCCCCATGACACGCTGATCATTTTGAATATACACAACTGGTGTAAAAAAAATTCCAAAAAAATTGCCCATGAAATCAGGCTCCCAGGATATATATTGGTGGGCAGCCGCCAGGCTCCCCGGGGGGGGGGGGGGGGGGGCGGTGGGTACCCCAACATACATACCTCAAAATGATCCCCATGACACGCTGATCATTTTGAATATACACAACTGGTGTAAAAAAAATTCCAAAAAAATTGCCCATGAAATCAGGCTCCCAGGATATATATTGGTGGTCAGCCGCCGGGCTCCCCGGGGAGGGGGGGGGGGGGGGTCGGTGGGTACCCCAACATACATACCTCAAAATGATCCCCATGACACGCTCATCATTTTGAATATACACAACTGGTGTAAAAAAAAATTCCAAAAAAATTGCCCATGAAATCAGGCTCCCAGGATATATATTGGTGGTCAAGGCGGCATCATTTTGATATACACAAACTGGTGTAAAAAAAATTCCAAAAAAATTGCCCATGAAATCAGGCTCCCAGGATATATATTGTACACAACTGGTGTAAAAAAAATTCCAAAAAAATTGCCCATGAAATCAGGCTCCCAGGATATATATTGGTGGTCAGCCGCCGGGCTCCCCGGGGGGGGGGGGGGGTCGGTGGGTACCCCAACATACATACCTCAAAATGATCCCCATGACACGCTGATCATATTGCATATACACAACTGGTGCAAAAAAAATTCCAAAAAAATTGCCCATGAAATCAGGCTCCCAGGATATATATTGGTGGTCAGCCGCCGGGCTCCCCGGGGGGGGGGGGGTCGCTGGGTACCCCAACATACATACCTCAAAATGATCCCCATGACACGCTAATCATTTTGAAAATACAAAACTGGTGTAAAAAAAAATCCAAAAAAATTGCCCATGAAATCAGGCTCCCATGATATATATTGGTGGTCAGCCGCCGGGCTCCCCGGGGGGGGGGGGGGGTCGGTGGGTACCCCAACACACATACCTCAAAATGATCCCCATGACACGCTCATCATTTTGAATATACACAACTGGTGTAAAAAAAATTCCAAAAAAATTGCCCATGAAATCAGGCTCCCAGGATATATATTGGTGGTCAGCCGCCGGGCTCCCCGGGGGGGGGGGGGGGGTCGGTGGGTACCCCAACATACATACCTCAAAATGATCCCCATGACACGCTGATCATTTTGAATATACACAACTGGTGTAAAAAAAATTCCAAAAAAATTGCGCATGAAATCAGGCTCCCAGGATATATATTGGTGGTCAGCCGCAGGGCTCCCCGGGGGGGGGGGGGGGGCTGTCGGTGGGTACCCCAACATACATACCTCAAAATGATCCCCATGACACGCTGATCATTTTGAATATACACAACTGGTGTAAAAAAAATTCCAAAAAAATTGCCCATGAAATCGGGCTCCCAGGATATATATTGGTGGTCAGCCGCCGGGCTCCCGGGGGGGGGGGGGGGGTCGGTGGGTACCCCAACATACATACCTCAAAATGATCCCCATGACACGCTCATCATTTTGAATATACACAACTGGTGTAAAAAAAATTCCAACAAAAATGCCCATGAAATCAGGCTCCCAGGATATATATTGGTGGTCAGCCGCCGGGCTCCCCGGGGGGGGGGGGGGGGTCGGTGGGTACCCCAACATACATACCTCAAAATGATCCCCATGACACGCTGATCATTTTGAATATACACAACTGGTGTAAAAAAAATTCCAAAAAAATTGCCCATGAAATCAGGCTCCTAGGATATATATTGGTGGTCAGCCGCCGGGCTCCCCGGGGGGGGGGGGGGGGGTCGGTGGGTACCCCAACATACATACCTCAAAATGATCCCCATGACACGCTGATCATTTTGAATATACACAACTGGTGCAAAAAATATTCCTAAAAAATTGCCCATGAAATCAGGCTCCTAGGATATATATTGGTGGTCAGCCGCCGGGCTCCCCGGGGGGGGGGGGGGTCGGTGGGTACCCCAACATACATACCTCAAAATGATCCCCATGACACGCTGATCATTTTGAATATACACAACTGGTGCAAAAAATATTCCTAAAAAATTGCCCATGAAATCAGGCTTCCAGGATATATATTGGTGGTCAGCCGCCGGGCTCCCCGGGGGGGGGGGGGGGTCGCTGGGTACCCCAACATACATACCTCAAAATGATCCCCATGACACGCTGATCATTTTGAAAATACAAAACTGGTGTAAAAAAAATTCCAAAAAAATTGCCCATGAAATCAGGCTCCCATGATATATATTGGTGGTCAGCCGCCGGGCTCCCCGGGGAGGGGGGGGGGGGTCGGTGGGTACCCCAACATACATACCTCAAAATGATCCCCATGACACGCTGATCATTTTGAATATACACAACTGGTGTAAAAAAAATTCCATAAAAATTGGCCATGAAATCAGGCTCCCAGGATATATATTGGTGGTCAGCCGCAGGGCTCCCCGGGGGGGGGGGGGGGCTGTCGGTGGGTACCCCAACATACATACCTCAAAATGATCCCCATGACACGCTGATCATTTTGAATATACACAACTGGTGTAAAAAAAATTCCAAAAAAATTGCCCATGAAATCAGGCTCCCATGATATATATTGGTGGTCAGCCGCCGGGCTCCCCGGGGGGGGGGGGGGGTCGGTGGGTACCCCAACATACATACCTCAAAATGATCCCCATGACACGCTCATCATTTTGAATATACACAACTGGTGTAAAAAAAATTCCAACAAAAATGCCCATGAAATCAGGCTCCCAGGATATATATTGGTGGTCAGCCGCCGGGCTCCCCGGGGGGGGGGGGGTCGGTGGGTACCCCAACATACATACCTCAAAATGATCCCCATGACACGCTGATCATTTTGAATATACACAACTGGTGTAAAAAAAATTCCAAAAAAATTGCCCATGAAATCAGGCTCCCAGGATATATATTGGTGGTCAGCCGCCGGGCTCCCCGGGGGGGGGGGGTGTCGGTGGGTACCCCAACATACATACCTCAAAATGATCCCCATGACACGCTGATCATTTTGAATATACACAACTAGTGTAAAAAAAATTCCAAAAAAATTGCCCATGAAATCAGGCTCCCAGGATATATATTGGTGGTCAGCCGCCGGGCTCCCCGGGGGGGGGGGGGGGTCGGTGGGTACCCCAACATACATACCTCGAAATGATCCCCATGACACGCTGATCATTTTGAATATACACAACTGGTGTAAAAAAAATTCCAAAAAAATTGCCCATGGAATCAGGCTCCCATCAGCCAAGGTCCGACCCGGAGGTCAGGTTGGGGTCAAAATACTTTTTTGTGTTTTTCATCCATTTTTTGAATTCTCCACAAAATTCTGAGTAGAGACACATACGGTCAAACAAAAAAATTTCCCCCTGCCGTATGCCTAAAACAAAATCTCCGGCGCCTGTGGCGCCCACAAAACCCGTTGCTCCGTACAACCATTTTGGGGTCTGTAGAGGGGGGGGCGGGTCCCCAGCCCCCCCTCGGGCTCGGGTCCTGACCAGGAGCAGCCCCCGTGCTCTACTGCCGCACGTGTATATCGGGAAGGGGGGGTTAAGGGCTGGTTAGTGACCGTGTAGTGCAACCCGTGTCTAGTGCTGTGTCTTTGTTGTCCCCTGATCCACGGCATTTGTGGGGGCGGGGTGGGGGGAGGGGAAGGGGGGGGGGTTGCTCAGTCCACACAGATGGAGGGAATGCCCCCTCTCCCTTGTCCCTCTTCCCCCGCGCTCAAGCCATTCCGCACATCAACCCTCCGCCCAGACCCAGTCCGCACCTTGTCGAACAGGCTGTCCGGGAGGTACGGGCGGTAGATCTCGAGGTTGGCGACGATCTGGAACAACGACGACTGCAGCACCGACGTGGACTCCTGCGCTGGCGACACCGCCCTCGCGCTCTCGAGGTCCATCCCTGCAATGTGGTACACCAGCTCCTCCGCCGTGTGGATGTCCTGTTGCGTCTGCGCATAGAACTGCACGCACATGTTGCTGAAGTACGCGCAGACCCCGACCGAGAACGCGCCCTGAAACGATGGGGAGATCATCATGTGTGGAGCGCACGCGGGCGTGGGTCACTGCAGGGGGTGCACGATGGCAGGGAAATAGGGGCGTACCAAAAGCTGGTGCACAGGGGCAAACAGGGGTCAGGCAGGCAGGGGCATTTCGGGCGGCAGGGGGGGGGCACAGAGAGACATACCAGGAGAAGGCACTGGGCTTCCGCATTGTGTCCCGAGGGCCTGCACTTTGTCTAGAAGCCCCGGGACATATTCCGTGAGTCCCGGAATATCCCCTGGCAGCCCCAGAAAAGCGCTCCGGCATGCGGTAGCAACACCCGCCCCCTCTCCCCCGCTGGCTGCGGGCTGTGTGCACGCGCAAAGCAAGAGCACCACCACCGGACCGCCAGCACGGGCCACCGGAAGACTGGGCACCGAGCACCAACGGCCACACCGCTACACAATGCCGTGGAGCAGCACGAGAGCGGGTACCAGGACCAACGACGGGCACACCCCCCCAACACACGGTGGAGAGGGAGGAGCGAGGACAGAGCGACCCCCACGCCAACATCCCCACGCCCGGGAATCTGACATGCACTGCCTTTGTTATTGCCCACTGTCACGGTGCATGCCAGTGCCACCCCCGAACGCCCCTCCTGCCAGCACCCGGGGGGCGATTCCTGAGGAAAAGTTTTCATGTGGCGATTTTCTTTTTTCAGTTTGTGCTGTTGTTGCCCCACGGAATTTTCTTTCCTTGTGCTCCCGACGGTCAGTGCGGTCCCGGTGCACGACCCCTCATTTTCTGGGGTGTGAAATGCCTCATTCCGGCCGATGTAGCATGGCACTGGCTGGTGTGTTGTGGTGACCACCCACTGCCATGCACACGGCGGCCAACAGAACCCAGCATTGCGTGGCCACCGCAACACACAAGCCAGTGCCATGTACAGTGCAACAAACACAAAGGGCTGGTACCACAACCTAGTGCCATGCATACGGTAGGGAACCCAACCCAATGCCTTGCCTACAATGGGCACTACTACCCCGTACCGTGCACATGATAGCCAACACAAGCCCCTCCCATGTCGGGTGGGCAACACAAACCAGTACCGCGTATCAAAAGCCCCGGATAATGTCACAGAGGCCTCGGGATATGTTCCGGAAGCCCCCGGAAATGTCCATTTCACGACGCATTCGGGGAGTATCTCATTCGCTGTATGTCATTCGGCGAGTGTGTCCTGTTTCTTTATGCTGTTTCCCTGCCCCCTGTATGCCCCTGCACGCCTGCCGCAGGGGGGGCATGAACAGCGTTTGTGCGAGTGTATGAGAAGCAGTCCTCTTCGGTACGATGGCATAACCAACAGCGAGCGGTCAGCGCATGCCACGAGCCTCCATTGAATGGCAATGTGCTGCCACTTTGGCTGCTCTTTATTAGGCCTGACTTGGGCAGTTATGCTCCGGTAGCACCTGCTGCTCATCCCCTGACTGCAACGCGATTTTTCTCTGCGATCGATAGGATCCCCTGCCCCCACAGGCAGAGGGACCTGCAGCAGCACAAAAACCAGGATCACCTCCTCGTCCATCACTGGACCCCAGGCCAGGCCTGGGCGGCCCTCCACGTACTCCAGCCCCCAGATTGTCGATGAGTAGTGAAACGCACCAACGCCGATCGCCAGGACTGCCGCGCAGATCAGGAGGGCGGCCCCACGCGGGGCGAGAAGGAAGACCAGCACGGCCACAACACACACGAGGCCGCCCAGACCAGCGGTGGTGACAAAGGACAGGTACGTCATGCGGGAGTGGAAGACTGCCCCCTCCATGCCCCGCATGCTCCACATGCCCATGTGGTGGCAGCCTGCAGCGCCCGTGACCAGCAGCACGATGGACAGCAGCAGCTTCGACTTTGGGACATGAACGATCACGTACGGCAGAAGCCTGCGTACACAGAGAAGGGAAAGGTGCCGGGGCAGGACTTCACTTCGTCACACATCCACATCTGTCACTGTTGCAACGCAGGAATGGACTATGAGCTATATTGCTTGCAGCAAACGGTAGGGTACCTCTCCCCCAGACCCTCCCTGAGTGACAGGGTTTGTGCAGTCCCCGTCCTCCCCTCCCCCCTCCCACTCCCTCCCTCCCCCCCTCACATGTCGCTGAGACGCACAGCATAGAAGGTAAAAAATGGATGGAAAATGCTACTCATATTGCTTAGGATTTTTCAAAATGCCACCCATGTATGCTCACCAAATCTGACTCATGTCAGAGTGTGGATTTCAAAAATTGCAAGCAACATAGCATGGAAAATTTCCTCCAAGCGTCCCCAGGCATCTTGGCCGGAAAGTCCCCACGATATCGCTACGGATATTGGTTGCGTTTTTGGAGCCGCTCTCGAGACCAAAACTTCCGAGTGTTTTTCCAGGCCATTTTGACAACTTCCCCGGGACATCGCTACCAATATTGGTTGCGTTTTTGGAGCCGCTTTCGTGACCAAAACTTTTAAGCGTTTTTCCAGGCCGTTTTCAGAACATCCAAGCGTGTATCCAACATCCTTGCGCACCATAGGAGATTCCATTGTACCTAGGGTGTGCAAAGACACATGCAAAAGAAAGGCAAGAATAAACTTTCTCGTTAACTTGGAGTGTGAACGATGTACTCTCCTTCGCTTAGCATACGTACTGGACATGCATCACTGGACATGGCGTCCACCTCCACAACCTCCTTTCCACTATGTACAGCCACACGGCGATACTTCTTGCTTCGCGATGGGGTTTGTCGCTGCCTGATGAGGAGGAAGAATCAGAATCATCGGCACTTAGAGTAAAGCCAGCGGATATATTATCTGAGTTGTCCCCCAAAAGGGCTTCTACTACTATCACTACTGCTGCTGCTGCTGCTGCTGCTGCTACAAGGTGCCTCCAGTTGGTGCTCAATGTCACTATCAACAATGGGGATACGCATCAGCTTACCTTTTCGAGCAGGCTGAACACGTTGTTCCGTGGCAAGCACATCGGGGCCCTGAAATGAAGCTGCACTATAATCCCCCTCAAATGAAGGAATAATGCCATTGGCAGCAGTATTTGGGTTCGGGTTAGGGGCTGCTTCAGCAGCACGTTTTCCCTTGCCCGTTTTCAGAGCCTTTCGATGTGCAGCACAAGATTTAAATTGGGCCCGACTCTTCAAACCCAGTGTGGGCCAACCTTGGATAATTTCCAATTCGGCTGGTACCCACCTCCGCATGCCACGCTTTGTGCCACAGGTCCCACACACGCAAGACACATCCACTTCCTCTTTGGCACCCACAAAAGTGCACTTTACAGAGCGAGTCTCTGTGTGCATTAATATAGTACAGCCACCTGCCTGTTGCAATTCAAAGAAATGGTGTAACAAGCGTGCAAAGATTGTCCGCCACAACACATTGGCAGCCACCATGCAGGCCTCCAATGCAACATTTCGATGGAAAGGGGCCCAAAATTTGGCGGAGGGAACTTTTTGCTTCTTACGCACGAACTTTTGGTAGAGTTCGTGTTTCAAACTTTGTGAAGTACTGGCATCCTATAGTGTACTAGTAACAGGCACGTATCTTTTTGCCACCCTTAAGTCTCTCTCCCCTGCCTCATCAGAGAACAAAGTGGGGGTGCGTGGGTTGAACCATGTGTGGCTCCACCGTGCATACATAGAGTTGCCGTGCAACCCTCTTCGGCAAATTCAGGGATCATGTGAACAATATATGTGCAGACCAAGCCCATAGCACGCCATGACCTAGTGGTCAACTCTGTGCAACCATAACAAAGGTGCACCATGCGACAATAGGCGAGAACTCGTGAGTGAAATGGCAGAGGTAGAACCATGCCACCTACCAATCTGCCCATCACTGTTCGAGCTTCACGGCCTGTTAGGCTGATCCCGGCCACGAAACAGCCCCTCACTAACCGCTGGTGCTCCCTGCTATCACATGGTAGTGATCCAGGGTTGTACCTTCTAGCCACATGGGCTATAACCTGCAACAACTCATGTTGGAACTCAGGCGGCTGTGTGCGCCCCATGACACCTGCGCCCCATGACACCAAGGAGGCGGGAGGCACTTCCCTTGGTGTTGTGCAACACAGGCTGTATGATAGATACATTTTCTAAGTTTGAAACACCCTGAAACGTATGGGGTCCCCGAACCTAATGCAAACACCCCCTCTTCTGCAAAAAGAGGTCTTTCACCCCGTGCTTGTTGAGCCATGGACAGGCCACACACCCTTTCTGGTTACATTCCCCCAAAAAATGGTGGTGGTGTGCAGTGATGCAACCAAACTGTACCCTAAGTGCAATGGTGTATTCAACACCACAGTATCTCATGTGTTGCTTAAACATACATGACGGCAAGGCCTATAGGGCCTCTGCGCGCTTACGCACCCATTCTGCATCCACAGTTTTCGGCAACTCCAACCATGAGATCATATCTGTGCAACGAGGCACAAAGCCAACAAGAGGGAACCATAGTCCGTCAAAATCAATTAGACTTATCTTGGTGCTGATATTGGGGCGGCCGCGGGGTTGGTAACCATCAACATACAGGCCCAGGGTTAAGGTGACTTACTGTGGTGAGGGTGCGTGCCGACCTTGTGCAGCCACTAGACCTGTTTTTTGGAGAAAGAGGTGGCACAGTTGTGGCAAATGCTTGCTGTTGGTGAGGGAGTAGTCTACTGAAGGAAGATGTAAGTCTTTGTGGTGCCTAAGAGCCACCATGGACCAACGGACCCTTGGCTGGAGGCTGTCCAGAGTTTGCACGACTGTTGCTGGCACAGCATGCTCATGCCGGAGGTGGGATGCATGAGCACGGGAACTCTAGGGAGCTTGAATGGCCTGAGTGTCAAGTAAAGGCCCCGTTGGGCGACGCACAACCTTGACTGTGCCAGAGGGAGCAGCTCACCGGGGGCCGACACAATGGTTCACAGCCCAACGGAAAGGATCGCAGCCCATTTTTCCGAAAAAAAAAAAAACAAGTCAAAACGGGGCAAAAATGACATTATGAGGCCTGAGGGACCAATGTTGTCAGGACAACATCTCCTAACTGGTTACATTGTTAGTCTTGAAACCTTTTGCTTGTCGTGCGGCGCCTCTCGGCCTTTGAGGAAGACGTTTGCTTGCCCAGCTGCTCACCTGGGGGACGACACAATGGTTCAAGGCCCAACGGAAAGGACCGCGGTCCATTTTTCCGGAAAAGGAAAAGCTAAAACGGGGGCAAAAATAATCTTATGAGGCCTGAGGGACCAACGTTGTGAGGACAAAATCTCCAAATTGGTGACACTGTTAGTCTTGAAACCTTTTGCATGTCGAGCGGCGCCTCTCAACCTTTGCAGCAGACGTTTGTTTGCCTAGCAGCTCACCCGGGGGACGACACAATGGTTCCAGCCCAACAGAAAGGACCACGGCCCATTTTTCCGAAAGACAAAAGACAAGTGAAAATGGAGCCAAAATAACATTATGAGGCCTGAGGGACGAATGTTGTCAGGACAACATCTCCAAACTGGTGACACTGTTGGTCTTGAAACCTTTTGCATGTCGTGCGGCACCTCTCAGCCCTTGCGGAAGACGTTTGTTTGCCCGGCTCCTCACCCGGGGGACAACACAATGGTTCCCGGCCCAACGGAAAGGACCGCAGCCCATTTTTCCGGAAAAAGACAAGTTAAAACGGGGGCAAAAATGACAGTATGAAGCCCGAGGGTACGATGTTGAGGGGACAACATCTCCAAACTGGTGACACTAATGGTCTTGAAACCTTTTGCTTTTTGTGCGGCGCCTCTCAGCCTTTCCAGAACATGTTTGTTTGCCCAGCAGCTCACCCGGGGGACGAGACAATGGTTCACGGCCCAACGGAAAGGACCGCGGTCCATTTTTCCGAAAAAACCAAGTGAAAATGGGGGAATTACATTATGAAGCTTGAGGCGGGGCAGCTTGTCTAGCTCCTTGCACTCGAAGGGGGTAGCTCCTGGAAAGTTCATGACATAGGCCAGCACCATAAATTGGTCTGTAGGAAATGGACATATGCTTGCGAAGGCCCCCAACTTGGAGACATTTCCCCTGACCCATACAAAAGAGTGGTTCACAATGAACTCGTGGTGAAACATTGTGCTTTAGGAGTACTGCAAAGGGAGTACAGGATGTGGGGAGTTGCATGATGATGCCCCAACCTCTAGCTTTGCATAGAACTTGATTTTGGAGCAAATGGACACATAGGGGTGGGGATCTCACCCCTCAAAATTAGGTCGACTATCAGCCCCTTTTCTCCTAGCCATTGTTTCAGATTTCAACAACTCAAATTGCATGATGATGCCCCAACCCCCAGCTTTGCATAGAACTTGATTTTGGGTCATATGGACACATAGGGGTGGGGATCTCACCCCTCAAAATTAGGTCGACTATCAGCCCCTTTTCTCCTGCCCATTGTTTCATATTTCATATTTCAACAACCCAAATTGCATGATGAGGCCCCAACTTCTAGCTTTGCATAGAACTTGATTTTGGGTCATATGGACACATAGGGGTGGAGATCTCAACCCTCAAAGTTAGGTTGAATATGAGCCCTTTTTCTCCTAGCCATTGTTTCAGATTTCAACAATTCAAATTGCATGATGATGCCCCAACCCCCAGCTTTGCATAGAACTTGATTTTGGGTCAAATGGACACATAGGGGTGGAGATCTCAACCCTCAAAATTAGGTCGATTATCAGCCCCCTTTCTCATAGCCATTGTTTCAGATTTCAACAACTCCAATTGCATGGGGCCCAAAAGAGGGCGGAAATGCTATGTCACCCCTGCATTCTCGGGGGCCCCCAACGCAAAGCACGGGGAGAAAAAGAAATCAGAATTGGCTGCCTCACCCTTGCCTTCTCGGGGGCCCAAAAGAGGGCGGAAATGCTACATCACCCGTGCATTCTTGGGGGTCCCCAACGTCAAGCGCGGGGACAAAAAGAAATCAGAATTGGCCAACTCACCCCTGCCTTCTCGGGGGCCCAAAAGAGGGCGGAAATGCTATGCCACCCCTGAATTTTCGGGGGTCCACAACACCAAACGCGGGGAGAAAAGGGAAATCAGAATTGGGTGCCTCAACCCTAACTTCTCAGGGGCCCAAAAGAGGGCGGAAATGATACATCACCCGTGCATTCTCGGGGGTCTCGAACGCCAAGCGCGGGGAGAAAAAGAAATCAGAATTGGCTGCCTCACCGCCGCCTTCTCGGGAACCCAAAAGAGGGCGGTATTGCTACTCCACCTCTGCATTCCTGGGGGTCCCCAACGCCAAGCGCGGGAGAAAAAGGAAAGCAGAATTGGCCGCCTCACCCCTGCCTTCTCAGGGGCCCAAAAAAGGGCGGAAATGCTATGGCACGCCTACATTCTGGGGTTGCCCAACGCCAGGCGCCGGGCGAAAAAAGAAAACAGAATTGGCTACCTCAGCCCTACCTTCTCGGGGGCCCAAAAGACGGCGGAAACGATATGTCACCCCTGCATTCTCGGGGGTCCCCAACACCAAGCGCGCCGAGAAAAAGGAAAGCAGAAGTGGCTACCTCACCCTGCCTTCCCAGGGGCCCAAAAGAGGGCAGAAATGCTATGTCACGCCTGCATTCTCGGGGTGGCCCAACGCCAGGCGCGGGGGGAAAAGGGAAACCAGAATTGGCCGCCTGAACCCTGCCTTCTCGGGGGGACAAAAGAGGGCGGAAATGCTATGTCACCCTTGCATTCTCGGGGGCCCCCAACGTCAAGCGCGGGGAGAAAAAGAAATCAGAATTGGCTGCCTCACCCCTGCCTTTTCGGGGGCCCAAAAGAGGGCGGAAATGCTACGTCACACCTGCATTCTCGGGGATCCCCAACGCCAAGTGCCGGGAGAAAACAAAAGATATCAGAAGTGGCTACCCCCCCCCTTGCATTCTCGAGTGCCCAAAAGAGGAATTGCTATGTCACGCCTGCAATCTCGGGGATCCCTAACACCAAGCGCGGGGAGAAAAAGGAAATCAGGAGTGGCGGCCCAGCCCTGCGTTCTCGGGGGCCCAAAAGAGGGCGGGAATGCTAGGTCACCCGTGCGTTCTCGGGGGTCCCCCACGCCAAGCGCGGGGACAAAAAGAAATCAGACCTGGCTACCTCAGGCCTGCCTTCTTGGGGGCCTAAAAGAGGGCAGAAATGCTATGTCACCCTTGCATTCTCGGGGGCCCCCAACGTCAAGCGCGAGGAGAAAAAGAAATCAGAATTGGCTGCCTCACATCTGCCTTTTCGGGGGCCCAAAAGAGGGCGGAAATGCTACGTCACACCTGCATTCTCGGGGATCCCCAACGCCAAGTGCCGGGAGAAAACAAAAGATATCAGAAGTGGCTACCCCCCCGCCTTGCATTCTCGAGGGCCCAAAAGAGGAATTGCTATGTCACCCCTGCATTCTCGGGGGTTCCAATGCCAAGCACAGGGAGAAAAAGAAATCAGAATTGGCTGCCTCACCGCTGCCTTCTCGGGGGCCCACAAGAGGGCAAAAATGCTACGTCACCCTTGCATTCTCGGGGGTTCCCCAGCCAAGCGCGGGGAGAAAAGGGAAATCAGAATTGGATGCCTCACCCCTGCCTCCTTGGGAGCCCAAAAGAGGGCGGAAATGCTATGGCACGCCTGCATTCTTAGGGGTCCCTAGCGCCAAGCCCGGGGAGAAAAGGGAAATCAGAATTGGCTGCTTCACGCTTGCCTTCTCCGGGGCCCAAAAGAGGGCGGAAATGCTACGTCACCCCTGCATTCTCGAGGGTCCCCAAAAAGGGGGACAAAAATGGCCCACCTCAGGCCGGTGAAACAGGCCCCTGAGGGTGGTTCTTAAGGGCGGTCCTTAACAAAAGAAATCTTGTCCCTTTGGGACCACCCTACTTTCAAGCAACACTCCATGTCCGAATACAACCTTGGGTATTTCATGTTATAACTTTTTGACACCTTGGCGGTTTGCATGCAAGAAAGGCAGCTAAATTGCAGACAACATTCCTTAACTTCATGCTTCCAAGATTGCGACCAAGATTTCTTCCGAGCGCCCCCAGGGATCTAGGCCGGGAGGTCCCCGGGATATTGCTACCGATATTGGTTGCGTTTTTGGGGCCGCTTTCCAAACCAAAACTTCTGAGCGTTTTTCCAGGCATCCGACGGCACCCATTTCACAGACCCGGTACCAACCCCACCATCCAATATCGCACGCCCATCACAACATATATCCAAAAATTGACCCCGGTAAGGAGAGGATATCGCTTTGTATTCATTTGTTCTATGATGTGCACATGTGCCACATGTGCCCCCCCCTTCCTTGTGACTTGGCACCAGCATAATAACCCTCGAGATGGTAGCTTGTGGGCCAGAGGGCCCACTTGCATAGCCGTGTGTGCGGAGCAGATCAAGCGATAGACGCCCGCGAGGGTAGAGCAGTGTTGAGTCCCAGACCCTAGACCCTGGTGCACAGGCAGGTCGGCGGACATATGAGAGATTCTGAGACCCTGGTGCACCAGTGGGTGGCCGGCACCACAACATGAGGGTAGACTCGCAGATAACGACGGATGTCGTGGTGCTCAAGCTCCTAGCCGGCACTGTGATATGAGCTCAGGAGCACAAATGACACCACATCGAAGCGGTCAGAGCGGCGGCGAGCAATAGCACAAAACACACAAGAGCACATGAGCGTCAACGAGCAGCAGCCAAGGAAGAGGCAGAGAAGCGCGCAAAAGGAGCAGCGCGAGAAGCAGAGAAGCACCCACGAGTAGTAGCGAAGGAGGTATAGTATAGTATAGTAGTGCCCACAAGCAGCAGCACGAGGGGACTGCCCACGAGCGGCGGCACAAGAGGCAGAGCAGGGCCCACGAGCGGCAGCGGAAGCAACACTATGCCCAGAAGCCACAGCGCAAGAGGCATAGAAGCGCCCACGGGCCGCGGCACACCTCCTGGCAATTGGAGGGGTGTCGCCCCGCCCCTAGACCCACTCTGATCCTGCCTCCCTGCAGGTGTGTAGGTGCGTTGGGGCTTCTACAAAGGGCAGAAGGCAGACTAAACTCAACAGCGAGATGACACGAGTGATAGTGGCGGTAGTCCTATGACGCACATGCACTGCCTCTTGACCATAGGACATCGGCGGACTGTGGGTGCTATGAGTGGGAGTAATTTCCTGTCTGCGTTTTGGCAATTGTGCCTCTATTTGGTATGGGCAGAGGGCCGTCATGGTGGCAGCCACTACTGCCTGCAGGGCTGTCAATATGATGACAGCAGAGCAATAGGGGCACATTCCTTGGGGGCATGGGTCGAGTACTAAAACTTAATGGATGTACTTCACAGAAGTGCCGCAAAGCTGCCCTGTGCACGCAATATATGGTGATATTCCATCTAGATCCTGTTGGCAGCAGCCGTCACTTTGTACCTACATCACATTGCCTGGTGGTCATTGATATTGGTTGTTGGTTGAGCATTGGGCAAGTTGTACATATGTTGTTCTAAGGGCCGTCGAGGGCCGTTGTTGTCAAGACCAAGAAACTCTGCGGCTACGCTGCACTAGAGACTCGCTCGCCTCAACGGCACCTCAATGAGTGTGCTGGAGGGGGAAACTCCAACAATTTGTTGTCTTAATTGTGTTGTGCCCACGGGGGCGACTACAACCGGTCCTGATGCGACCCACCCCCCAGCTATCTGTCAAAACTCGGGGGGGGGGCACTTGGGGGGGGGGTCCAGCCGGGGGTCGGGGGGGGTCAAGCCGGGGGTCGGGGGGGGGGTCCTGCCGGGGGTCGGGGGGGGGGGGTTGGCCAGGGGTCAGGGGGGAGTACAACCAAGGGTGAGGGGGGTGGGGGGTCAGGGTTAGGGTTAAGGTCACCAACCTGGTGGAACCAGTCTTGGTTTTATAACCCCTTTTAGTTCTCAAAAATCCTAGACCATGTGCGACGCTAAAACAAGTGTTTTTGGACCGTTTTGAGCTTGTGGTGGCCCATTTTGGTCCTCCGAAAATCCCAAAATGCCTTGAAAATGGGCCGTTTTGGGACCAAAAATGGGTCAAAAATGGGTCAAAAACACATTTTTCCAAACCTCATTCTAGACCATTTGGGGTGCACAAACGGGTGAAATGAGCCCATTTTGAGCCCATTTTGGGGCATTTTGGCCCCTCAAAAGTCCAAAAAGCCTTGAAAGTGGACCTCGTGGTGATGGGGTTCACTTGCAAGCCGATTTCACTTTGTCAAGAGCCATCAATGCGTGAATCATTCTTGATGTCCCTCACCAGTCATAGCTAATGTTCCCTCCCCCACCAGCTCGGTCCCAATATTCAGTCTTGATTAGGGTTAGAGTTGGCCCTAGGGCTAGGGTTAGCCCTAGGGTTAGGGTCACCGAGCTGGTGGAACCAGTCTTGGTTTTATAACCCTTTTTAGGGTCTAGGGTGGACCTACCAGGTTTAGCAAGCAAGCAGCAAGCAAGCAAGCAGCACGCGCGAAATGGGAAAAAATCAGAACTCCGTCGTCGTGCTTCAGATTCGGATGAAATTTTGGTGGATGATACCTATGGGTGTGAAGTACAATCACACAAAGTTTGAGCAAGAAACTCAACGGTGGTGGCCGGGAACGGGATTCGCAAGTGGCAAACCTCACTTTCAAAAACTGCAGCTTAGGGCCAAAAACAGCCATTTTTGGGCCAAAAAAGCCCTAGAACACATTCAAAACGGCCAAACGAAGGGAAACGGTGGGTACACTCCACGTGCGGCTTGACTTCCCCGTGTCAACGAGCTCTTTGCGGCCCTCTAACTCCATGATATGTCCGGGAAACGGCCCAAAAAGGCCCCTGGAAGCTCCAAATGCCGACAGCCACAAACCAAGGATAGGCCATATCTTTGGCTACATGGCTCAAAATGCGATTCCGAGGGCACCTACTCCACCCGCAACCCCCCACTTTTTGTGGTTTCCACCCCTCAAAATTGCCCAAACGGACGCCTGGACCCCCGGTACCCAGGCCCAGTAAGCTGCGGCAAGCTGCAAGCTCAAGCCCAAACTGGTGGGTGCCCAAATGGGTCAACAGGGTCCAGTAGGGGCAAAAAGATGACTTTTCTCAAAAATGATCCTAGACCATGTGCGACGCTAAAACAAGTGTTTTTGGACCGTTTTGAGCTTGTGGTGGCCCATTTTGGTCCTCCCAAAATCCCAAAATGCCTTGAAAATGGGCTGTTTTGGGACCAAAAATGGGTCAAAAATGGGTCAAAAACGCATTTTTCCAAACCTCATCCTAGACCATTTGGGGTGCACAAACGGGTGAAATGAGCCCATTTTGAGCCCATTTTGGGGTATTTTGGCCCCTCAGAAGTCCATTTTGGGGTATTTTGGCCCCTCAGAAGTCCAAAAAGCCTTGAAAGTGGGCCTCGTGGTGATGGGGTTCACTTGCATGCTGATTTCACTTTGTCAAGAGCCATCAATGTGTGAATCATTCTTGATGTCCCTCACCAGTCATAGGTGATGTTCCCTCCCCCACCAGCTCGGTCCCAATATTCAGTCTTGATTAGGGTTAGGGTTAGGGTCACCGAGCTGGTGGAACCAGTCTTGGTTTTATAACCCTTTTTAGTGTCTAGGGTGGACCTACCAGGTTTAGCAGCAGCAGCAGCAAGCAGCAGCAAGCAGCAAGCAGCAAGCAAGCAGCAGCACGCGCGAAATGGGGAAAGATCAGATCTCCGTCATGGTGCTTCGGATTCGGCTGAAATTTTGGTGGATGCTACCTATGGGTGTGAGGGACAACCACACAAAGTATGAGCCAGAAACTCAACGGTGACGGCCGGGAACGGGTGTCGCAAGTGGCGGACCTCAGTTTCAAAAACTGCAGTTTAGGGCCAAAAACAGCCATTTTTGGGCCAAAACAGCCCTAGAGCCCATTCAAAACGGCCAAACGAAGGGAAACGGTGGGTACACTCCATGTGCAGCTTGACTTTCCCATGTCAACGAGCTCTTTGCGGCCCTCTAACTCCACCATATGTCCCGGAAACCGCCCAAAAAGGCCCCCAGAAGCCCCAAATTTTGTGCAGATTGGCTGGCGACGGCCACAAACCAAGAGCAGGCCATATCTTTGGCTACATGGCTGAAAACGCGATTCCGAGGGCACCTACTCCACCCGCAACCCCCCACTTTTTGTGGTTTCCACGCCTCAGAATTGCCCAAATGGACGCCTAGACCCCCGTACCCAGGCCCACTAGGCTGCGGCAAGCTGCAAGCTCAAGCCCAAACAGGTGGGTGCCCAAATGGGTTAATATGGTCCAATGGGGCAGAAAAATGACTTTTCTCAAAAATGATCCTAGACCATGTGTGATGCTAAAGCAAGTGTTTTTGGATTGTTTTGAGCTTGTGGTGGCCCATTTTGGTCCTCCGAAAATCCCAAAATGCCTTGAAGATAAGCTGTTTTGGGACCAAAAATGGGTCAAAAATGGGTCAAAAACACATTCTTCCAAAACTCATCCTAGACCATTTGGGGTGCACAAACGGGTGAAATGAGCCCATTTTGAGGCCATTTTGGGGCATTTTGGCCCCTCACAAGTCCACAAAAGCCTTGAAAGTGGGCCTTGTGGTGAAGGGGATCACTTGCAAGCTGATTCCACTTTGTCAACGGCCTTCGATGTGTGACTCATTGGTGTCCCTCACCATTCATATCTAATGTTCCTTCCCCCACCAGCTCGGTCCCAATATTCAGTCTTGATTAGGGTCACCGAGCTGGTGGAACCAGTCTTGGTTTTATAACCCTTTTTAGGGTCTAGGGTGGACCTACCAGGTTTAGCAGCAGCAGCAGCAAGTAGCAGCAAGCAGCAAGCAGCAAGCAAGCAGCAGCACGCGCGAAATGGGGAAAAATCAGAACTCCGTCGTGGTGCTTCGGATGGGGCTGAAATTTTGGTGGATGATACCTATGGGTGTGAGGGACAACCACACAAAGTATGAGCCAGAAACACAGCGGTGGCGGCCGGGAGCGGGTGTCGCAAGTGGCGGACCTCAGTTTCAAAAACTGCAATTTAGGGCCAAAAACAGCCATTTTTGGGCCAAAACAGCCCTAGAACCCATTCAAAACGGCCAAACGAAGGGAAACGGTGGGTACACTCCATGTGCAGCTTGACTTTCCCATGTCAACGAGCCCTTTGCGGCCCTCTAACTCCACCATATGTCCCGGAAACCGCCCAAAAAGGCCCCCAGAAGCCCCAAATTTTGTGCAGATTGGCTGGCGACGGCCACAAACCAAGGATAGGCCATATCTTTGGCTACATGGCTGAAAACGCGATTCCGAGGGCACCTACTCCACCCGCAACCCCCCACTTTTTGTGTTTTCCACGCCTCAGAATTGCCCAAATGGACGCCTAGACCCCCGTACCCAGGCCCACTAGGCTGCGGCAAGCTGCAAGCTCAAGCCCAAACAGGTGGGTGCCCAAATGGGTCAATATGGTCCAGTAGGGGCAAAAAATGACTTTTCTCAAAAATGATCCTAGACCATGTGTGATGCTAAAGCAAGTGTTTTTGGATTGTTTTGAGCTTGTGGTGGCCCATTTTGGTCCTCCGAAAATCCCAAAATGCCTTGAAGATGCGCTGTTTTGGGACCAAAAATGGGTCGAAAATGGGTCAAAAACGCATTTTTCCAAAACTCATCCCACACCATTTGGGGTGCACAAACGGGTGAAATGAGCCCATTTTGAGGCCATTTTGGGGCATTTTGGCCCCTCACAAGTCCACAAAAGCCTTGAAAGTGGGCCTTGTGGTGAAGGGGATCACTTGCAAGCTGATTTCACTTTGTCAACGGCCTTCAATGTGTGACTCATTGGTGTCCCTCACCATTCATATCTAATGTTCCTTCCCCCACCAGCTCGGTCCCAATATTCAGTCTTGATTAAGGTCACCGAGCTGGTGGAACCAGTCTTGGTTTTATAACCCTTTTTAGGGTCTAGGGTGGACCTACCAGGTTTAGCAGCAGCAGCAGCAGCAGCAAGCAGCAAGCAGCAAGCAGCACGCGCGAAATGGGGAAAAATCAGAACTCCGTCTTGGTGCTTCGGAATCGGCTGAAATTTTGGCGGATGATACCTATGGGTGTGAGGGAGAACCACACGAAGTATGAGCCAAGAACTCAACGGTGGCGGCCGGGAACAGCCGTCGCAAGTGGCGGACCTCAGTTTCAAAAACTGCAATTTAGGGCCAAAAACAGCCATTTTTGGGCCAAAACAGCCCTAGAACCCATTCAAAACGGCCAAACAAAGGAAAAGTGTGGGTACACTCAATGTGCGGCTTGACTTTCCCGTGTCAACGAGCCCTTTGCAGCCCTCTAACTCCACCATATGTCCCGGAAACGGCCCAAAAAGCCCCCCAGAAGCCCCAAATTTTGTGTAGATGGGCTGGCGACAGCCACAAACCAAGAATGGGCCATATCTTTGGCTACATGGCTCAAAATGCGATTCCGAGGGCACCTACTCCACCTGCAACCCCCCACTTTTTGTGGTTTCCACCCCTCAGAATTGCCCAAACGGACGCCTAGACCCCCGTACCGAGGCCCAGTAAGCTGCGGCAAGCTGCAAGCTCAAGCCCAAACTGGTGGGTGCCCAAATGGGTCAACAGGGTCCAGTAAGGGCAAAAAGATGACTTTTCTCAAAAATGATCCTAGACCATGTGCGACGCTAAAACAAGTGTTTTTGGACCGTTTTGAGCTTGTGGTGGCCCATTTTGGTCCTCCGAAGAATCCCAAAATGCCTTGAAGATGCCCTGTTTTGGGACCAAAAATGGGTCAAAAATGGGTCAAAAACGCATTTTTCCAAAACTCATTCTAGACCATTTGGGGTGCACAAACGGGTGAAATGAGCCCATTTTGAGCCCATTTTAGGGCATTTTGGCCCCTCAGAAGTCCACAAAAGCCTTGAAAGCGGGCCTTGTGGTGAAGGGGATCACTTGCAAGCTAATTACACCCTGTCAACGGCCTTCAATGCGTGACTCATTGGTGTCCCTCACCATTCATATCTAATGTTGCCTCCCCCACCAGCTCGGTCCCAATATTCAGTCTTGATTAGGGTTAGGGTTAGGGTTAGGGCTAGGGTTGCTGTTAGGGCTTGCAGCCCTCCTGTAGCCCTCCTTCAGGTCAAAATTTTTTCTTGTTGTTTTAACACAAATATGAATTCTCTACAAAATTTTGAGTATTTTGAGTATAAACACATAGTATGAATAAAAAAATTGGCGCCTTCGGCGCCGGACAGTTTTCTCTAGAGACACTTGTTGGTGGCTCACCCGGCACCACTATCTTTCAAAACCCGGGGGGGGGGGGGGGGGGCTGGGGGGGCTGGGATACAAGGACCGGGCCCGGCCGCCCCCCCAGGGTTGTGCCTTCACTAGAGACGGAGGAAACTGAAATTTTGTGTAGGGTTACAGTGCTGCAATGCTGCATGCATTCGAGAGAAAACCGATAGCTAGAAAAATCTCTTTGGTGGAGAGACAAGGGACAGTTGGTCACTGATAGCCATTGACTGCTCAACGGGTGGCAAGTGGTGGGTTTTTGGCAGTGACTGGAGGGAAAAGACTTGTTGCTGGTACCTTTGACCAGGGCTTTCACTCTTTCAGCCCTTGGCGGCAAACAGGCACGCGCCCTGAGCAAGAGGTTTGCAATGGATGTGCCAGCAGATCTCAGTGACTGTCGCGAATAGAGAAGTGGGAGGGCAAAGGGTCACACACTCTTGGACTGGGCATGCAAGCCCCACCTTTACAAACCATGTTACGCCCCTTGTGCCATCCCCATACACTGCCAGGCTATAGGTAATTAATGAGTGGTGGGGCAAATCATGGCTTATTCTAGACATACACAAATCATAGTTGCCTCATGCTCCATGAAGCCTGGTTTGTTACTGTGCAATGTTCGCTTGTTGAGCTGTTGACTGGTGAGGAAAGTGTACTTGTCTTTTGGGGAGGGGGACTAGATTAAATGGGAGTTGGAGTAATATTACATGGGGGCAAACCGCCTGACTATGTTGCTGTTTACATGGTGGCTACTTGGACTTTGTACCACACCAGGTGTGTCATGGGTGTTGGACACCTTGGAAGCCTTGACTTGCAGTCAGGTTCTGTTACCTCGGGCAGGTCCTATCCTGCCCCAGGGGTCAATGGCCATATTGCGGTCCATGCGTCGTCTTGAGTTGCAGCCTTTGTTGCTCATTTGTCACTAACCAGTGAGAGTAGTGGTGCGTGCCAATCTAGCCCCACGGATCAAGGATCTGACGCCACACTGAGTTGCAGGAAAATTGCTCCTTGACATAACCAGGGGTGCTGCCATCTTTGAAGTGGTCAGTTGAGCTCCAAAACCCTCTGTTCTACTTCATGCAGCATTGCCCCTTGAGTTGCAGACCAGGGGTGCCCTTTGCTTAATCATACTTGTGCATCCTGTGTGCATAGTACGCCTCTTTCAACCTCCCATGTAGCACTGGGGTCCTTGGGACCCCTCCCATTTCGCACGTTGCATATAGCAAAAAATAGGGTCTTTTGGCCCCCTCCCATGGATTGGGATATTGGGGTGTCCTCCCTGGGTCCTTGGGGCCCCTCCCGTGCTGCATCTTGCACACTTCAATATGTTTGCACTTCTTAAATAACTTTGCCACCCAGCATTTACCACTGGTGCACCTATGGAGGAGGGAGGGAGGGAGGGAGGGAGGGAGGGAGGGAGGGAGGGAGGGAGGGAGGGAGGGAGGGAGGATGGGAGGGAGGGAGGGAGGAAGGTAGAGGTAGAGGTAGAGTTGACCTGACGATATTGGCCCCTTTCGAAGGCCGCACGCCCCGACGGTTGGCTGACGGTCTCCGTCTCGCGCAAAGCGCTGCCGGTCACCCTATGGCCTTGCCATGCGCTTGTTTCGGGTCGCACCGGCAGCCAGCAGTTGCTCACACGCCGCACATCGCGCCCAGCGTGTTAGCGGTTTTGTACGTCAGGCATGCCGGGATCCAGTGCTCAAGGCCGCGCCTTTTCCCCTGCCTCGTGCTTGCGGTGGGCTTTGTCCCACCACGCGGTGGGCTTAGTGCCACCATACGGTGAGCTTAGTGACACCACACGGTGGGCTTTGTGCCACCACACGGTGGGCTTTGTGCCTCCATGTGGGGGGCCTAGTGCCACCACGCGATGGGCTTTGTGCCACCACGCAGTGGGCTTTGTGTGATCGTGCTGCGGCACCTGCAGCTCCTCTCTAGGGGCACAGCACCAGCAGTCCATCAGGTGCAGCTGTTGTGCTGCAGCAGCAGCCCTTTAGCTGTCGCCATCGTGCAGCAGCAGCAGCAGCTGGTTTCATGCCGCAGCTCGTGGGCTGCAGCTCAGTAACCCCTGCTCTGTTACCAATCTAGGGGCTATGGCGGTGCTGCATCGGCAGCATGTTAGCTGCAGCTGTCGTACTGCAGCTGCAGCTCGTGCCGTGCTGCAACTCAGTGCAGCCAACCCCCGCCCCATTACCAATCTAGGGGCTGCGGGGGTACTGCATTGGCAGCATTTTAGCTGCTGCCGTCGTACTGCCCGCAGCTGCAGCTCATTTCGTGCTGCAGCAGGTGCCGTGCTGCAGCTCAGTGCAGCCAACCCCCGCCCCATTACCAATCCAGGGGCTACGGGGGTGCTGCATCGGCAGCATGTTAGCTGCTGCCGTCGAACCGCCGCAGCTGCAGCTGGTTTCATGCTGCAGCTCCTGTGCTGCAGCTCACTGCATCCAACCTGCCCTGTTACCAATCCAGGGGCTATGGGGGTGCAGCAGCAGCAGCCCTTTAGCTGTCACCGTTGTACTGCAGCAGCTGCAGCTCTCTGCATGCTGCAGCTCGTATGCTGCAGCTCAGTGCAGCCAACCCCCACCCCGTTACCAATCGAGGGGCTATGGGGGTACTGCATTCGCAGCACGCTAGCCGCAGCTGCCGTGCTGCAGCTCCTTGCATGCCGCACCTTTTGCGCCTCAGCTCACTGCAGCCAGGGGTGCTGCATTGGCAGCACGTTAGCTGCAGCCATCGTGCTGCAGTAGCTGCTGCTCGTTTTGTGCTGCAGCTCAGTGCGGCCTACCCCCGTCCCGTTACCAATCATGGGACTATGGGGGCTCTGCCTTCGATGTTGTTTGCGTGCACAGCGTGGGGCTTGCTTGTGGCGTGCACTGCATGGGGTGGGCACGCTGGCGCGCCGCTCTGTTGGTGTGTACCCACCCCAGGTGCCGGTCGCTCCCTGTGGTGTCGAAGGACCGTGCGAGGAGGACGTCCTCCAGTCCTGGGATGGGGTGGCTCACTCTGGACTTCCAGCCGATGGTTACGGCGCTTTGTCCCCACCATGTTGGCATGGTGCCTGAGGCCGCGGGGTATGGGACCGCTTGCCTCAGGGGGGCCACTTGGGGTTCGCTCCGTGCGCTGCATGTTGCTGCCGGTGTTTATTTGCATGGCCTCCCTGGCCCGTTTGATGTGGCCTGTCGCAGGTCCTTGGGCAACGCCGGTGAGGCGCGCTCCTCACGCAGGGAGGGCGGCCAAGTTCGGCCTCATCCACGGGGCTGAGCCCGCCCGCGGGGTGGGTGACCCTTGTTCGCCGCAACAAGGGTGTGGCTCCGGGGTAGGGGGGGAGGGAGGAAGGGAGAGGAGAGGAGCGGAGGTGAGGGGTGATAGTTCTCAAGCTGTGAAGGGGGGGGGTGATCATACATGTGTGGACCAGTCTTGAAAACACAACGCGTGGCTGCTGGAAGTGGTCACTCCCACGTTTTGGGCCAGGAAACACTAGTATGCCCTTCCCTGCCTCACATCCCGTACTGGTGGTGTGCTTCCGATGCTGTGCTATAGTTGCGGGGGACAGGGGGGTGCACTTGTCCCCAGTGGTTGGCCAGACTCACCCTGACATTTCTGTGGCTTCGAAATTGTGGGGGTGGAGTGACGCCACTGGGGCAAATGACAGAGACGCATGCGCGTGTGGGAGACATGTTCGCCGGTTTCCAAGAGCTTGAACGCTGGGGTTGATCGATGCGACAAAGTGCCCACAGGCACGCTTGGGAGCGATCAAGCTGGGCCAGAGGGGAGTGTACAATACCTCACATAGAAGCCCAAGGTTTCTGTAGAAGGGTCATTGGGGTAGCCGGGGAAGTCCATCTCAATCTGATGCTCCAGATGATGCCGCAGGTTCAGAACCAATGTTATGCTGCAAGTCCCGAATATCGCAATCATGGCGATGGATCCAAGGGTCCACAACAAGTCAAAGCCCCAATCGACGCTCAGACGCATGCCCATCATGCTGATGAAGTGCAATGAGAACACACACTGCAACCCAAAGCCAAGGGCAGTGAAAACCATCACGCGATGGAGCTTGATCCGCATGGCTGTTGCAGCAAGGACGAGCGACATCACTGCACCAAGGAAGCACGTGATTACGGATCCAACAACGTAGACCATGCGGTGCTCGGGGATGAGGAGGATGGCGTTGTCAGCCATCAATGGCTCGTCCATTGCTGTGGAGATGAGAGAAAGAAAATTTCGTGCTTTGCATGATTTATCAACTGTGCATGACAGTCGGCCTATGGGCTCTGTGGAATGACATTCCCTGAGGGATGTCGGAAATCCTGAGCACAAGCTAAAGGGGGTCACTCCCTTCCAGCCTCAAAACTGGTTTTTGATGGTACCCCACATGGCAGACGTAGAGTCGGATACTTTGCTAACCAAAATCCCCTCTCACAGGCTTTGGCCACAATCAAGTTCATTGGCTCTCCCCCATTAGGCGATGACTGTCTAGTGTACTCTAAGTTATGGCCGAGTACAATATGTAACACATAGTCATATTGTCCTACTGTGATCTATGTAGTGGCCGAACACGTGCCGTGATGTGTGTGTCTGTCTGAGAAATTGACTGCGAATCCCCTCTAGCAACAGTTTTTCGCTGATATCCGTACTGTAGGTACTAACTTGGCGGCCACCCAACTCTAACCCCACTTCCAATGTCAATGTGGCTGGCAACCCCGACCCCCCCCCCCCCCCGCTTGCCGTCTCTTCGTCGTCGTCACTCTCCACTGACGAATTATCACTAACAGACACCGCCCCTGAGCTGACGTGGCTCCCGACAAAGTCACTGAAAGGTCTGAGGAGTGGAATAGAGGGGAACCTGAAGGAAAACCTGATTTGACATCTCCAGCCTCATACTGCTCCTACACTACTAAGAAGTTGTGACCTTCCATACCTGGTTCTTCCCCACCTCTCTCACCAATTCAACACATCATTTACAGAATTTGACAAACGCAAGGGTTGCACCGGCCACCTGGACGCCGGGGATACTCAGTCCACTCTAGGCCGCACACACCGTCCTGTGTTCGATGGTCAATGACGACGTAAATGGTGCATTAGTACATTGGCAACAGCTCGCAATATTTGCCGCAACCAGCCTGCCACTTGACATGGATTGACACCGTTTTCAAATATGTGAGGCAATTTTGGTCCTTTGCAAGTTTGGATGTTGATGGTCATCTTTCCCTACTATGTGAACTTCATGGAAGCAATTCATTGGATATACTAACATGGGGACATCTTGTATACAGAAGCACTGAGACTTTTGCAACCAGTACAGGTGGGCTTACCCCCCCCCCCCTTGTGTGACATTCCGTCTGGTTGCTGTTCCTTTACGGGGCCCTGGACAGTCCCCCGTTCGTCCCTTCGCATATTGCGTCGGGTTGCTGCTTTCTGTCGGCCGCTGCGGCCGGTGCTCTTGCTGGTGTCGTTTCCGCGTTCGCGGAGCCCAGTAGTTGGTGTGTTGGGGCTGTGCTGAATGTGGCATGGTGTGCTGTTTGCGCGTCAGCGGCCCCCCCTTGTACCCTTCGTGAACTACCTCTAACTGGCCGTTTGAATGACTGCGTTAAGCTGCCCTCATTTGTTGGTGTTTTGCCCACTACTTGGTGCCACGGTCCGTTTGCCGTGTTGTTTTTGCAGGATTGTAGGGACTGTCAATGCCTAGAAGTGTCAATGATGACATCTGAGGCACATGAGAAAAACAACCGCATGAATGGAGTGTGAATGTACCGTGAATGAGTGCGTCAAATTATTTTCACACGCGTGTAGGCGTTGCAATTCTCTATGTTCCCGCGGAAACAATATGACAAACGGACACAATGGCACCAAGTAGTGAGCAAAACATGAAAAGCGTGAATCCCCCATTCAAACAGCTAGTTCACGAAGCGTGCATCCCCGTTTTGTTGTTCCTCACCCACAATACAACGGCGGGCAATCAAGAATGATTTTGGAACCGAGATGGTGGTGAAAGAACACTTCCTAACCTAGATGACTTTAGACGCTTGCAGATGACTCTGAATGCTCCGAGATGACTCTGGCTTTTCAGAGATGGTGTATTTTTCCAGTTTTTTGCAGATGGTTCCGGGTTTTCTAGATGAGTTCAGGTTGTTCCCCACTGGCTCTGGATCCTTCTGCATGTATCCAATAGCTCTGGATTCTTCCACATGGTTCGAGAGTTTTGCATTTGACTTTCAAATTGTGTGGTTACTCCAAATCTCCAATGACTCGAAGGGTTTTGGTGACTCCTACGCACTAATTTCAAGATGGCGCTATGTGGCTGTCTCCAAATGGCTAGGGATGCATGCCGATACCCCTCCCTTTGATGTTCCTCACCCTGTATTGTTCCCCAGGGGATGCCTGTTACCGTGCCAAGCCAAAAACTTGTGGGCATGGGATATTGTGTTGCACCACTGCTGTTGTTGCCTACCACCTGTACATACTTTGGCAGGGCATTTTGAAGCAGTTTCTCTTCAATGGAATTGGACAGCACAACCCTGGTTTTATTCTGCTCAACCAGAAAACGTGTTGTGGCAAAGGTCACCAGATCGTGGACCGAGACAGTGACAGTGACAGTTCCAATGCCACATGCAAGAATGGCTCCGACCACTCATCCCGTGTTTCTTGCAATCGTTGTGCACACCAATGTTTGTGTTCAGTCGTGGTGCCGTTCCACCTGCGGGGAAGGGGGGCTAGTGGGGGACCGTCACTTGGCAACTGTTCCCCGGGGTGCCCTGGTATCCTGGTACCCGAGTATGGGACTGCATGAGCCATGCACGCCCCTTTGCAACAGACATCCCAGCATTGAATCCCAGGCATGACTCCTCCCAACAGATGACTCAACCAGCCCAATTGACCCTGAGACCATCCTGCACAGCTTGCAACAAAAGGTTCATTTCAAGAAATTCAAATTCCATGGTGTGGATCACATTTACTGTACCTCATAAACAGTGTCTTCCCAAAACAAAAAATACAGTCGGTGCAATAATTTTCCTTGCAATGCCTGCGTGGTGTGGTTTGGCAGCACAACGGACCAAACTCTGCCTCATTGGGACCTTCGTCTAGTGAGTGGGAGGTGCTGACGGCATTGATACTCATGAGGGGGTTTCTAAGGGGGTTACATGGTCCCACGGACCATTCATCAGCCAAGGCAAAACTGCTTGTTGCAACCCATTAGTACCACCACACTAGATGTGCCTAACCAAGCCCTAACACCAAAGATAAGCAGGTAATTGCTAAAGTGTTGCCTGTTGCAATTGTGCACATCACTTTAAGATCGTTGGTGGGCATTTGGAGTATCATTCTTTCTGCCACTGAACAACAGCATGCACCTGCGCCTTGTGTGTGCCATCATGGCCTCCCACCTCAGGATGTTTCACTGGGGGAAATTTTTTGCCATTTCTGGGAATTGCAAAGCTTAGAAGGCCTTGAAATGCCTTTGAAATGACTGGTACAGGCCCCCACCCACAAAATGTTGCACGGGGCAAACTTTGCCACCTTTCTTGACAGCAAACTCTCCCCCGTGCAATTTTCTCCTCCCTGCTTTGGGAAACATGGATTCTGCAGCCATGTGAGGTGTAGAATCCAAAAAACACCGGCCATTGATGTGTTATACAGTACTGTGTAAATTTGTCTTCTGAGCACCGGGACCTTCACCAATGCACTGGAGGAGTCAAATAGCCACATAACCCCTGCCGTATGAAGGTCCCCAAAATGGGGAGGCATACGATGGCTGTATAACCCACGACGGGGTTCCAAAAGCCTGGCATCAAACGGTCGGGAGGCTGAGCTGGATGTCCCCACCATAGACACTTCTAGCCATTGTTCTCCAGCGCAAAAGCCCTGGCGGGGGGGGGGGGGGGTATGGCATCTTGGATGGCGCTGGTCAGTGGCATTTGGGCCTGAAAGTTTGCTCTGCGTGCCCCGCATAGCAGCGTAAGTGTCTCAAGTCCTCTGGATGACAACCCTCCTCATACATTACCAAACATGATAAGGCTCACCATCTGAAATGATGGAACATCCTTCAGAGCAGCAAGCGCCTGTGCACCCCGGTCTCCTATTAAATTACGACCCAGATTCAGGGTCAGCGCATGAAGTCTGGGTGCATCCTTCAACGCTGCAAGCGCCTGTGCACCATTGTCTCCCACAGAATTTCGAAACAAATTGAGAGACAGCGTTTGAAGCAACGGTGCATCCTTCAACGCTGCAAGCGCCTGTACACCACTGTCTCCCACGGTATTAGTGCACAGAGTAAGGGTCAGGCTGTGAAGTGACGCTGCATCCCTCAACAGAGCAAGCGCCTCCGCGCCATCGTTCCCCACGGAATTGTCAGACAGATCCACAGACAGTGTGTGAAGTGAGGGCGCATCCTTCAGTGCAGCAAGTGCCTTTGCACCACCGTCTTCCACAGAGTTGGCGGACAAAATAAGGGTCAGTGCATGAAGCGACGGCGCATGCTTTAATGCAGCAAGCCCCTGCACACCACCAGCTCCCACGAAATTCCGATCAAGATTGAAAGTCAATGTCCGAAGTGAAGCTGCGTCCTTCAGTGCCGCCAGCGCCCGTGCACCACTGTCTCCTACTGAATTACGACTCAGATCAATGGTCAGGGTGTGAAGTGACGTTGCATCCTTCAACGCACTGAGCGCTTCTGCGCCACTGTCTCCCACGGAATTGCCAGACAGATTCAGATACAGCGTATGAAGTGAGGGCGCATCCTTCAGTGCAGCAAGCGCCTTTGCACCACCGTCTCCCACAGCATTAGCGGCCAGAGTAAGGCTCAGTGTATGAAGCGAAGGTGCATCCTTCAACGCTGCAAGTCCCTGGGCACCGCGGGCTTTCACAAAATTGCGGTCCAGATTAAGACTAAATGTGTGAAGTGAAGGTGCATGCTTCAGTGCAGCAAGTGCATGAGCACCATTGTCTCCCACTAAATTGTGAGGCAGATTAAGAGTCAAAGTATGAAGAAACGATGCATCCTTCAATTTAGCGAGCACCTGCGCACCTTTGGCTCCAATGTCTAGAAAGGGGCAGATTTGCAACTCTAGCAATTGAAGACCCACAGTACGCCGGGTACCAGCATCGCTGCTGAGAAACGTGCTCCCCTGCCCATCTTGGGATCTGCATTTTCTCCTCATCTGCCATGTTCCCACGCAGTCCCATAGGCTTCGGAACACTTGGCGTAGTACTTGAGACCGCAAGCACAGACTGGTACGTGGCACGAAGTGCGGATGATCCTGGTGCTGAGAACTTGCACTCTGGACCAGAAATATGGCCCTTTGCCAATCCTCGTTGGATCTGCATCTTCCCCTCACGTAGCGCGTTCCCAGACAGTCCCAGAGGCTCTTGCAAACTTGGCTTAATGCATCAGAGTGCAAGAATGCAGAAATACACTCCCAGACCTCAGCTGGTAAGTGCAACCTCATGGCAGACCTGCATAGGGTGGTGAACAAGCTGCTCACAGGGCGTTCTCACCAGAAAAGAGCAACACCACAGAGCACTGCACTGGGGATGATGATGGAGCTGAGCAAGCGGATTCTCTACTGCTGTCAGCCCAGACGGCATCTCTCTGCTCACCGTGCACTCCACCATGGGCCCCCGTCCCCAATTTGTCGCTGTTGGGTGCCTCACAGCTCCGCAGCCTCAAGCCATCGGCTGGGGCCATAGCTGCTGCTGGTAGGCATGGGGGCCAGTCCATGTATGTCTTGGCCATTGAATGTTTGAACCTGTGCATGTCGGCCTTGGCACATGTTGTCCCTGGTGGACATTCGTCTTTGCAGGCTCTACCTGACCATTGGCGGTTCAATCTCTGGACCCGCTGCTGTTTCCTAACCCCCCTGCTCTGCCAGTATCTGACATGATCCTTCTCTCCATGCCTTCCTCGGGGGTGTTGCCACACGATGCATGCAAGGTTGCTGCTTTGGCATCAAGGACATTTATCCAGGAACTTCCAGGAGTGAACAATATCCATCCAAGAATAGCATAATTCTAAACACTGTCCCCACTAACGCCCCCCCCCCCCCCAATCTTATAGGCCCCGATCCCCTCTTGGCTGGGGCACAAACCAAATCTTTTTGTCCCCCCTTTTCCCAGTCTGAATCTAAACCAACCCTAATGCAGCACTACAATGAGAAAACAACCAGTCCCAAACATTTTCCAAGTCATTTTGCACAACAATACCAACATCAATATCAGCCATCATCACTTCAAAACACATGAAAAGGCCTCAATCGGTCTATTTGAAGCCACCATACATCTAAGGCCACCCATGGCTGGGCGAGAAAGCATGCCTTTTCAATGGGCTTCAGTAAAATGGCACTCCTGACTTCTAGATCCCCCCTTTGGCCGAAGAGGTCATCCAAGATTCATTAGTCCCCCGAGGGGACTGTAAGCTGTTTCGAGTCTTTTCGCGTTGCGATTCGACGCCAACTATGCTGAATTAATCACTCACAACGATGTCGTCTGGCAAGTAGTTGATATCCAAAGACACATAGTTGGCGGAGCATGACGTCAGAGAAGAGCCTGAGGGTGGCGGCGGCCCGCGCCAGGGGCCCCTTGTCTGCGGGCTGACGATTGCATTTAACAAAAGTCCCCCGCTACTGGGGAGAAATCAATGGCTCCCAGTGCTCAGCACGGGAACAAAATCAGAAATGGCCCACATGTGGGCATAGTGGCCACCGAACCCCTGCCCCCGGGTTGACACCCCGTAACATAACCCATACCTTCTCGAGGTCCCCGGGAGAGATCAATATGGCTACATAAAAGGGCCATACTATATGGTAAAACCGGACCCCATGCCCCCCAGGGAGCACAACAAGGTGGAATCTAAAAAGCCCCACAAATTAGGTAGGTTTCCCAAACTGCGCGTTGCAGGGCGCGCCGCAGGCGCTGCAGGAAAAGCCTTCTCTTAGGCTTTATCAGCAAGCAACTCAACTAGCCTCAACATTTCACTTAGGTTGTTCCAGGACAAGTATTCGACCACAACAGAGTTCAAACGCCCATGGGGCAAAAGAAATGCCGAGCAAGACTCCCAGGTGGCCTCATCCACGCCATACCCTTCCCAAGGGGTAAGCCAACCCTTGCAGTAGCACTCGCGGAGTACCCTCCCCCCCTTGTCCCCGACCGGTCGAATCCCCGGCTAAGGTGCGTTTAGAGGGTCGCCGGGGATAAGATAAACCAGGTGCGAAGCCCCCGAACGACAGGGCCTGGGTGTTCTTCCCGTTGGGGAGGGCATGGTAACAGTGTCGGGTGTAAGTGCCCCGGCACGAAACACCCCCCCCACCCACCCCCAACCCCCACCCCTGCGCAACTCCCCCCCCCAGCCCCCCAGAACCCCCCCGTGAGGAGGCTTCCTAGCAGGGGGCGGTAGCCCTCAGGGCGTCGGCCGGGCGACACTGGCGGCACCGGCTCATGTGCCGCCGCCTGCACAGGGGGAGGGAGGGAGGGGGGCATTGGCAGCAATCCACTCATAGAGCCTCCTGCTAGGATTCCGTGGGCCGACCCCACACCCTGGCCTAATTAGCGCCCGACTCTGGCACCCGGCGATAGCCTGGGCATGAGCACCCCCCGGCCTGTGGCAAAGCCAGCTTGTGCCAGCTGCTGGCGGGGCCCATAGGCGCACTGGCACATGGGTGCGGCCTGGGGGAGAACTGGGTCACTGGGTCGAGGGGCAAAGGGTCATAGACCGGCCTGGGGCAGGTGACACCGCGTCTCCGGGTAGGGAGCAGGGTGCAAGGAGCGGGGAGGGAGGGACGATATGGGACAGATGAAAACAGGGGAGCCGCCCCCCCCGCGGTGGACAGCACAGGTGTTCCTCCCTTCCTTGCAGCTTGTGGGTGGTGCCCTATGCCGGGCGGAACCCTCCCATGCTTGTGGGTCGTGCCATATGCCTGGTGGAACTGTCCATGACCTGTGAGGGGCGAGGGCCCGTGGCGAAGCCACCGGTGATGGGTCCTGCAAGCGGCGCCCGGCACTGGTCACAGACAGCCCTGAGCGAGCCCCCCACGGGTAGGTGTCATGAACCACTTGTGGGTGGTGCTCTTTGCTAGGCGGAACACTCCCATGCTTGTGGGTGGTGCCCTATGCTGGGCGGAACCCTCCCGCAGACGCGGCGCCCAGCAAAGGGGCCCACGACACATGCCGTTCAAGAGGACAGGGGAGCTGCCCCCCCCCCGCGGTGGACAACACAGGTGTTCCTCCCTTCCTTGCAGCTTGTGGGTCGTGCCCTATGCCGGGCGGAACCCTCCATGACCCGTGAGGGGCGAGGGCCAGTGGTGAAGCCACCGCGATGGGTCCTGCAGCCAGCGCCTGGCGCGGGTCACAGACAGCCCTGAGCGAGCCCCCGCGCGTAGATGTCATGAACCACTCGTGGGTGGTGCCCTATGCCGGGCGGAACCCTCCCGCAGACTCGGCGCCCAGCAAAGGGGCCCAAATCACATGCTTGTGGACAGCACAGGTGTTCCTCCCTTCCTTGCAGCTTGTGGGTGGTGCCCTATGCCGGGCGGAACCCTCCCATGCTTGTGGGTCGTGCCATATGCCTGGTGGAACTGTCCATGACCTGTGAGGGGCGAGGGCCCGTGGCGAAGCCACCGGTGATGGGTCCTGCAAGCGGCGCCCGGCACTGGTCACAGACAGCCCTGAGCGAGCCCCCCACGGGTAGGTGTCATGAACCACTTGTGGGTGGTGCTCTTTGCTAGGCGGAACACTCCCATGCTTGTGGGTGATGCCCTATGCTGGGCGGAACCCTCCCGCAGACGCGGCGCCCAGCAAAGGGGCCCACGACACATGCCGTTCAAGAGGACAGGGGAGCTGCCCCCCCCCCGCGGTGGACAGCACAGGTGTTCCTCCCTTCCTTGCAGCTTGTGGGTCGTGCCCTATGCCGGGCGGAACCCTCCATGACCCGTGAGGGGCGAGGGCCAGTGGTGAAGCCACCGCGATGGGTCCTGCAGCCAGCGCCTGGCGCGGGTCACAGACAGCCCCGAGCGAGCCCCCGCGCGTAGATGTCATGAACCACTCGTGGGTGGTGCCCTATGCCGGGCGGAACCCTCCCGCAGACTCGGCGCCCACCAAAGGGGCCCAAATCACATGCTTGTGGACAGCACAGGTGTTCCTCCCTTCCCTGCAGCTTGTGGGTGGTTCCCTATGCCGGGCGGAACCCTCCCATGCTTGTGGGTCGTGCCCTATGCCGGGAGGAACCCTCCATGACCTGTGTGGGGCGAGGGCCAGTGGCGAAGCCACTAGTGATGGGTCCACTGGCTGCACCCTCAAGTCTTGCCAGCAACCAAATGTTGGAGGGTTCCGCCCGGCATAGGGCACTACCCACAAGTAGTTCATGACATCCTCCTGTGGGAGGCTCGCTCAGGGCTGTCTGTGACCCGTGCCGGTTGCCGGGTGTAGGACCCATCACCGGTGGCTTCACCACTGGCCCTCGCCCCACACAGGTCATGGAGGGTTCCGCCCGGCATAGGGCACGACCCACAAGCTTGGGAGGGTTCTGCCCATCATAGGGCACCACCCACAAGCTGGAAGGAAGGGAGGAACACCTGTGCTGTCCACCACGGGGGGACGCCCCACACGGTGGCCTGCAGCTTGTGACCCGTGCCGGGCGCCGGCTACGGTGCGGCGCCCCACACAGTGGCCTGCAGCGTGCGCCGTCCTAGACACTGCGCCTGGCGAGAACAGCCGCAGTGCCCGCGGTGCAGCGGCGCAAGGGACGGGAGCACCAGAGGAAGGGGGATGGATGGGCAAGGGGTGGGAGACAGAGCTGCCAACCCCCCCCACCCCTTGGGTGCACCAGCCGGCCGCATGTCGATGCCAGCTACTACCCCGACCCCGGGCCCTTAACGGGGAACGTGAGGGGCTGGCGATGCGCCGCCCCGAGACCGCAGGGCACACCATACCATACCATACCCCCCCTTGTCCATCCCCCCCAAGGGGTGACAGCCCCCCCCCCCCCAACCCGCGGGGGACTATCACCAAGTGACCCCCCCCCCTGGGGGAGGGGGGGGGCGCATACCACTCCCGAGCTGCCAATTCTAGTATAACCCAACTAAAAATTTTCTTCGGCGCCTATGATTTCCTATTGATTTCTTGTTGTTCATGGGCCAAGTGGCGGTCCCCCCCCCTGGGGGGGGGGGGGGCTAGACAAGGGGGGGGGGGGGTTGGACACGGGGGGGGCGCGGGGCTAACTTCACCAAGTAGAAGCCTTCCTTAGCCATTTCTTCGGTGTGCCTGTGAGGGAGAGTTTCTTCCATTTCAATAGGGCTGCTAGGGCTATCTATAGGGGGAATGTTTGCCCGGCGCGCTACTTTTAGACTATGTTCCCCCCGAAGAGCCCCCAAGCACACCCCTTGGAAACGCCCTTAGAATTAGGTGACCCAAACTGCCCCAGCTCAAGAAAGTTGCAAACTGGGGTACACGAGACCACTCTCGCTCCTTTAAGGGCGATCTTGGTCAACACCTTAGCAAGTTGGGAGAATGGGGGGTTAGGATAGCACAACCGCATCGATCTCCAGTAGAAGCGATAGGCGTTATTGAGGTATCGCGAACAGTAGAGCTGCATCATAACATTGGTCCCACAAGTGTGGGTGTAAATACATTCAGTACAATAGTGCTCCTTACACTCATCACAAACTGCGACGGTGGAGCGTTCTGACAACACAACACACACACTTCTGCCTCATCCTCTGCCTCATCTTGCGTGCCACAACCGAGCAAACAGCTGCTCAATGTGTGCCCTATACCACCCGTGCACGTCATTGTAACATTGTTGGCGGGCTGTCAAAGCGCCATTCTTTCTTCCAATGAATGGCACAATGACATGAATCCGGCCCTTATAAGCACCATCATGGCCCCCAACTTCGAAATCAAAGAAATCACCTCGGGTACGAGAAGGTCCATACCCATCCCAAATCAAAACATCTGCTGATGTCCCGGGGGCCAAGGGGCAAATCCATATAATGTTGCCCAACATATCAACGGCAACAGTCCACCGGTAGGGCACGGGTCACAAAAGATGCCCGGCGCGCGCCCGGCGCGCTAACGTTCCCCCATAAGTCCAACACTGCTCCCTCCTCATCATTCAACCCCCATTCTTCCCCCTATGCCCAAAGTACCACAAAGTATGGGTTTCTACTACGGCCCAACGCCCAAATAGTTGCACTGTGCATGCGCTTGCGCACACTGCGCTTAAGGCGCCCCCATACACCGCTGTCTTGGGGGTCCCCAACGGCCAGTGCGCGGAGGAAATCAGAAGTGGGTACCTAATTGATGCTGTCTTGGGGGCCTAAATGCCCCTCTTTGAGGGAAACCCAAGGATGGGTGATACAATGTACAGCTGGGTCCAATGTACAGCATCAAGTTACCAAACCCTATACAGGCACACCCATGGGGGCTCCTTAGGCGCAATCCGTACACCAACTCTACCGCAACATTTTGGGTTGATTTCCAGGTCTCCCTCTCCACAGGCGTCCAATTATTGGTGCGCTTTAGCATGAAATTTTCGCCGAAAAATGTGGGAAATGTGTTCGCTCTGCACATCGTGATGACTTTTCCAACGCCCCTGCTTGTGTTCAAAATGTGCCAAAAAAAATCACAGGAAGCCCAAACACACCATTGAAAGCGAAGGGCATTTTGATACCCACCTCACACTCCCAAGCCCAACATTTGCGCACAGAACGGTGCACAGCGCCCTGTTGCTGGGATACTTTATACTTTACAGGAACCAACATCAAAATCACCAACCACCCAAAACCCCACATGCACCAACAGCTACCAATAAGCAACACAAAACTACACATAGTGGCAAAAAGTTCGCGGTGACGAATGGGGCTCATGTGATGTGCGTTCGGTCCCGTGCTGTGTTTCGGTGTTTCCGTCCAAGCGGACGTGGATCGGCCCTGAAGGAGATCGGGAAGCTAACGGCCGATTGCCGCCGCTGATGAAGGAGGTCGGCGGCTGTTGGCGGTGGGCGCAGGGTTTTGGGTTTGTTAGCTGCCGTGCATACACGATTGTTTTTTGGTGGTTGTAGTCGGTAGGGGTGGTATGGAAACGGGGCGTCAGTTGTTGGCTTAGTCCTTGTTTCCCTTTTTTTTGTCGGCACACGACTATGCCGTGCTGTTGTTTACTCCATTTTTTCATTCAGGCTGTTCGTGCCGGCCTTAGGCTTTAGGAAGGAGTAGGGCTTATGAAAGCCCCAGTGAGGGGGGGGGGGGGGTCCAGGGTCACCGTGCCCAATTACCCAACCCCAACCCCCCTCTTGGGCAGCCCGAGGGCGCCCTCCACAAAGCTTCGTCGGTTTGCACGTGTCTGTTGCATCTGCACACTATTTGGGCACAGTGGACTTTTGTGCCAGGCACGCCCGATCGGGATTTTGTGTGCGGAAATTGCGGAGTAGAGGTATCAGCCTTTTGATCTGTACCAAGCAGGGGGTGCCGTAATGAAAAACAAAAAAACTCCGAGTGTCCAATACACCCTACAATGGTTGGTGGGTAACCAATGGCGGTTGGTGGGTAACCGATGGCAGTTGGAGGGTAACCGCTGGGGGTAACATGCGGATATAAAACAGACCAAAAAAAAAAAGAAGCCAAACACAGTCCTGGGGGTAACATACAGACATAAAAAAAAACCAAAAAAGCGAAGCCAAAAAGATTGCACACACTGGGAATTGAACTTGGGACCCTTGGTTATAGAGTTCAATACAACTACCAACTAAGGTACCTCAGGATCTGACGCCCTCCCACCATCAGAGAGTGGATGCCACAGTAAAAAAATAAGAAAAAGGGTGAGCGTCCTTATGGCACCCCCTGGTACCAAGATGGCAGCCACACAATTGGGTGACGCCTGTGCCCTGGTACACTCACTGTGCACCATCAATCCCCTGGGGGAATGTTTGCCTGGCGCGCGCCCGGCGCGCTACTTTTGTATTAACTATCCCGACTTCAGCCCCAGATTTACCCTCCCATGGAGAAGCCCCCCAAGTAGACCACATTGCACTGCACACCTTCCCTACAAAGCACGTTGCAAAATAAAGCAATATCTGTGACTTCAACCACTCCAAATGTCATTTGTGTGGCACTTAACAAACAACATTGGTCCCACAAGTGTGGGTGTCAATACATTCATTACAATAGTGCTCCTTACACTCATCACAAACTGCGACGGTGGAGCGCCTTTGGCAACACAAAACACACACTTCCGCCTCATCCTCTGCCTCATCTTGCGTGGCGGCCGAGTTGCTTTGGTCAGTCCAAACCTGAGGCGGGACATGCTCCCATGGTCCGTAGGGGGGGTGACGGACTTGCCTCCGGATGCAAAACTGAGTGAAATGCAACAAAATGCGGACTGACTGGTGCAACTCATTGGGGCCGCCACGCCAGATGTTCCTGACCAAACCCCAATGCCACAACCGAGCAAACAGCTGCTCAATGCGTGCCCTGTACCACCCATGGACATCATTGTAACCTTGTTGGCGGGCTGTCAAAGCGCCATTCTTTCTTCCAATGAATGGCACAATGACATGAATCCGGCCTTTATAAGCGCCATCATGGCCCCCAACTTCAAAATCAAAGAAATCCCCTCGGGTACGAGAAGGTCCGTACCCATCCCAAATGAAAACATCAGCCGATGTCCCGGGGGCCAAGGGGCAAATCCATACAATGTTGCCCAACATATCAACGGCAACAGTGACCTTGTAAACATGCGACGCATACTTAGGATTCCACAGGTCTGCACTCCATATCCCGCCAATGGAACTGATGGGCATGGAGTCTGTGAAATGCGTCATAAAGAATGGAAAATGGGGACAATGGTTGAAAGGATTCAAAGATTGTCCCGGTTTCCTCAATAGCACCGGAAGGTTGGGGCCCAAAAGAAGGCGGAAATGCTACATCACCCCTGCATTCTCGGGGGTCCCCAACAAAGGGAACAAAATCGGAAGTCAAAACCTACGCCGGGGGTCACCATGATGCACCACGCAACGAAGCGTGGATTCAAAGATTGTCCTAAGTGCGCCCCCTTAGCGCACCCCCTAAAAGGTCACCGGTGGGGCACGGGTCCAAAAAGATGCCCGGCGCGCGCCCGGCGCGCTAACGTTCCCCCCCTAGTCCCATCAATCCCACGGGCCTACACAAATGAACAGTCATGTGGAGTTTTTGGTGTTTTTGTGGTTACCCCAAAAGCAATGCAAGGAGCACAAAATGGAGAGGTGCGGTTTGATGGTACATATTGTGTTGATGGCCTTGAGTGCTTGCGCTATGTGTAGATTAGAGGTCACATAGACGAGATGGGCAATGAAGGGGCCCTCTACAAAGCATGCCACGTGGCACGGGAGGTCTAAAGCATGCCACGGGGCACGGGAGGTCTAAAGCAGGGCACAGTGCACACAACGCCCCCTTTGAGCTCAAACACTGAGCGCGCCACATTGTCTTGGGCTACGTGTGTTGAGGTACCTGGAATGCGAAGCGAACCAGCAATGCACACCATCACATGACCCAAGCCCAAAAAAATGCACAACTACTATGTATAGGGTGGCAAAGGGGTACCTGAAACGCCGCCCCGCCCGGCCTTCTCCCAGATGCAAACAAGCAGCAGCCCCAGCGGCCAAGCACACCTGAGATGCCCCACCGCCCTCTCTACAAGGGCGTAACCCAAGCTCCAGACCTGCTATGCCCATGACACATTCACATCTGCAATGCACAGCATTCAAATTTCAATGGGCAATGAATGCACAGCATCACACACAGCACCCCATAGCCCAAGCCGCAAGGTGCAAAACTCAAAAAATCAAACCATACGCAGGCAGATCGCCCGTTTTTTCGTTTTGTATTGCTTTGCTTTGAAGACGAATTTTCTCCTGAATGAATTCCTGTCCCATTGCCCAGACCAACAACGTCGGCTGGGTGCGCAGTGGGAAGTACAAGACGCTAGGGGCCAATGGGGGAATGTTTGCCCAGCGCGTGCCTGGCGCGCTACTTTTCTATGAACTATCCTGCCTTCAGCCCCAGATTTACCCTCTCATGGAGAAGCCCCCCAAGTAGACCACGTTGGACTGCACACCTTCCCGACATAGCATGTTGCATAATAAAGCAATAGCTGTGAATTCAACAACTCCAAATCAAAGAAATCACCTCGGGTACGAGAAGGTCCATACCCATCCCAAATGAAAACATCAGCCGATGTCCCGGGGGCCAAGGGGCAAATCCATATAATATTGCCAACATATCAACGGCAACAGTCACCTTATAAACATGCGACGCATACTTAGGACTCCACAGGTCGGCACTCCATATCCCACCAATGGATCTGATGGGCATGGAGTCTGTGAAAATGGGAAAGAAGCATCAAAATACCCCTTTTCAAACAACAATAATGCCCATAGTATCACAAAGTATGGGGTTCTAGGACGGCTAGACGTCCAAATAGTTGCACTGCGCTGAGTGCACCCCCTAAAAGGTCACCGGTGGGGCACGGGTCAAAAAAGATGCCCTGCGTGCGCCCGGCGCGCTAACGCTTCCCCAATAACCCAGGGATAATACGGCGACTGATGGTCAGCAGACAGACGTACAGTGCCTCAGATGTTTGCGACCAGTCCCAAGTGGTGGGCAGACGCATGCATCGTCGCGCATCTCTGCAAGTGCGTATTGACGTCCAGTCTTTACATCTCAGTGCTGGCCCTGTGCACATCGACGGTGTCATAGACAACAACAGCGCTCTGCGTCGTTCTCCAGAAGGAAAATGCACTACGCATGTTTGTCAGTGCTCTGTCCTGCTGCTGCCTACCGAAAGCCCCCTGGGACTTGGACAGGGGAGCTGCAATTTTTAAAAAAAAGGGCGGTAAGAAGTTGCTTGCTGCCGTGTCCTGCCATTTTTGTGAGATCACAGACGCCAAGCGACTCGCGAAGACAGATTTCAAAACACGCACACAGCAAGCGCATCAGGCTAGACAAAGACACAACAGCAAATTCTTTTTTGGATAGGTGCGTGTGCTGTCTCTTGAGGACCCGCAAGTAAGCAACAGGGCTGAAAACATGTACACCACGCAAAGGCCTATTAGGGTAACGGAAAAGTCAGAGGGTGAGGGAGCATGAACCCCTAACAGCCCTGTCCCTGTCGGACGGTGGCGGTACAATTTAGCACGATGACCAGGTGCGGCACATGGATCGCAAAGGTGCTGTTGGGATGAGTAGGGCTGCTGCTGTCAATTGCAGTGGGTGGGGAGAATGATGCACAGGGAGAGGGAGAGACGGGGGGCAGGGGGCAGAGAGCAGCATAAACAAACTCAAAGTATCAATGGGCATACAAACAGCAAATTCCCTTCGACGTCCGAAGGGGAATAGGAAAATGTAACGGCGGTTGACGCCTCGCACTGCCGCCGCCGCGTCAGAATGAAAGCTATTCGTGCATCAGTGGAAGGGGGAAATGGGGGGTGTGACCTAATTAAAAACCAGACAAATGCAAACCAGAGGTAATGCACTCCACAGTCAGGCATAAGTGCATCTTTATTCTCTATGCCAAACCTGGTTAAACCTCAAAGGGGAAATGGGGGGGGGGCTCTGTGAAGAAGGGGAACAGCTCTATGGGAGCACCAGCATGACAAAGACCAGCGGGCCAGGCCGGGAGGCATCAATGGGTCGCTAGAAACCTACGATACCGCCGCTCCCTTTGGCCAAACCTCCTGCAGACGGCAGATGCGCGAGTTCGTGGGATACACCCGCTTAATGTTCGGGGCACAGACCTGATACGCAAGCTGCACACAAGATGCCCAGGCCGGATTGTGGGATACTCTCCAGCAGCTTGCAGTCTGCCCCGGGACCTGGGCTGCAGTGTGCCGGGTGCACCGTCAGTAGTGCTGTCTTGAGCATTGGCCCAAGATGGGGTGGAGGGGGTCAGAGACGTTTACTTCGTGTCTGTTCGTGGTACGTGGGAGGACCTGAGGGATACAACTCGTTGCATCCGAGGGCCCCGGGTTGTAAAGGAGGTGGGCTGTCGGAGCTCCACAACGCGGCAGGAATCCCGTGGGATGCTGCTGACGAATCCTCCGAGCGCCAGGACATAGGGACAATGTCACCTGCCCCACCGCAGCCTGCCAGCAGCGCCACTGTGGAAGAGGTCCACCTCTGCCGGATGAAGTTGCCTCCAAGTTGCCGGCACCGGCGGCCGTGAGCACTGATTGGGGCTTTGCACTACTTCCTGCCCTTCTCAATGTTAGTGGAATAGGGGTGGGAGTCTTTGCCGCTCCCTGTACGTGGGGGTGGTGGGGGTATGTGGTGGCTCGGGGTGTTTCACAACGCCATTGCCCCCCCAGCCCCCCCCCCCTGCTCAGTCCTCGGCGGCGCACGTCAGTTCCTTAACACCCCCGGGAAGATTGCGAAAATGACGGTTCCCTTGACTGGCACACAACAGCACGCGCACAAAGGGGTAGCACGCACAAAACGACTACAAAACCGCATGCCGTGAACCGTCTTCACGTCGACTGCAAAGTAGGCTCCATGTTCCACTTGTAGGGAGTACAAACCGGGACAGGGGCCACTGGAATGGGGTCCGTAGCCGTAGAGCGCCCCCCCCCCCTTTTGTAAAAAAAAAACAACAAAACCACGCCGTCATAAGCCGATGCAGGGGAGCGTGCACTTACCAAGAATCGCCCAAGGTTAGTGTCATGGTTGGACTCAAACAGTGGGAGTAATGGGACGGCAGGTTCACACACGATAGTCCTGAGAAAAACAATCCTTTCAAATTCGGTCAATGCTGCTCCGGAAGAACAACAATTGCAAATTCGAAATGACAACCCCACCCCTTTCATGGACCAATCAAGCGCGAGGACTGAGGACGCGGGTACATGGAATGAATTGCATCTGGACTCCAAGCACTGAGTCATGAATTGATGCGGAGCGAGATGCACCCCACGTTTGGCCGGCGACACTTTGGTATGAGCCTGCCCCTTCATCACCAATGGGTGACGTCTGAGGGCAGGGCCTCTTTGAAGGGAGGTAAGAGACTTTTCAGCAGGTTGCATCGAAGCCCAGGAGCAGCGCAGCCACATAAGCTCCGGAGTCAGGATTGGTGTGTGCGCACGCGTGCCAACTGCGGGACTGCAAATACTGGGCGTGGGCGCATACAGCAGCTGCCATGGGCTGACCTTTGTGTCGGTTCCCGCAGCGCTGCCGAAATCGCACTGTTCAGTGTGACGCGGGTGCGGGCTGCTGCTTTCCAGACAGCAGACCACGATGAGAGAACACCAGTGGCTATGGGATTCTGTCAATGAAATGGGACTGTCCACCGTGGGTCACCTTTTTTGGAGGGCACAGCAACGCGGTTAGGCCGCTTCCCCGTGTTTGTTAGTTGTACGGGCTGTTATACCAGTGCGCATCCCGGCAGCAGTAATTGCATCAGACTACCGTTGAGCCTTGCACTGCTGGGGCGCTTGCGGCATGAATTTCTGTTACAGCTCGTGCGCATGCAGTAACCACTTGACCTTGGGGGTAAAGAAATCATGTACAACGGCAGGGTAAAGGGGGTGCTGTGAAACATCGGAGGTTACAGGCTGGAAAACAAGGCGGTCAAATATGAACATGCAGAGCAACGGCACATGGGGAGTGCGACGGAGTAGACTATGTCAACATTGCGCAGCGAACCCACTGGCAAACAGCAGGATTTCTCCACCTCCTATATGCCCGATTTGATTCCCCCCTTCCTTCGTGTTCAAGCACACCCAGTCTTTTGGAGGCACATCCTGCGGGCACACCCCGCATCCTGCAGGCACACCCAGTGCCGGAGGTTGGCTATATAATGACAATAATTTGGAGGCTGTCAGCCCAGCCTGTCATTTGCAGCTCTGACTCAGTCCAAATGCCCGACTATGCACTCAGATCTGTCCTTGCACCTGGGCCTTCGCTCATCCTGACTCTGCCCTTCAACATCCCAGCAAACCGAGGGGGGGGGGGCGGAGGAGGCTACACGGTGCGCACGCAAAGGGGTCGGGTTGCCCCCCCCCCCCCAACGCACATTGTATCTGGGCTTGCCGAATCACTCATTCCATGGGAGACGACGACCCCTTGTCTCACACACTCACCACTCACCCTCCGGAACACGAGGCCATATCCCTTGGATGAGCACCCAGTGGCAGAATTTGGCCCTGCGTAACTGGAAGCACCCGGGGGGCAACAGAGGCATCAAATTCCAGCCGCCGGACACACATCTGCACACACATTTGATTTGCGTGTGCATTACATGCAACTGGTTAGGAAACAAAGGTAACTGAGGACCAAAGGAGAGATCTAAGAACGCCTTTGTACAACGACGCCCTAATGGTGCTGTAACCCGCCGCCTGACATCAACTGACATCAGAGTCTGACACAAGCAAGCACTTCTGACCCGCCTCAGCAGACAGAAGCAGCTGTGTGCGCGTGCGCGCGCGCATGTCATGTGCGTGCACATGTGTGTGTGTGTGTGTGCGCGCATGTGTGGCGCAAGCACATGCACATTTGTCTGCTGAGGCGTTTTGTTCTGGTGATGCACAAACTGCGAGGTTTGGCTTCTTGGCCACGAGTTCTGTTCCGCTTGCCGCAGCAAAACGCCGCAACGAACAAACAAAGGCAATGTGGTGTGTGGCTGGGCGTGTTTAGTGTGTTTGAGAAACGTCAGGAAAGATGCCAGACAAATCGCTACGAGGGGAATGGGGCTGGCGGAAGGAGCGTCATGCCTGACAAACAGTACCCTGGCAGGTCTAGCACTCGAATGCTAGAGAAATGTCATCACTATTACTGGCCAGGAGGTATGTCTGAACAGGGTATATGAGGAGGATGCACAGGACACATCAGCCTCTGACAGCTCTGTTTCAGGGTCTACTTACAAACACCAGCCTGATGCCGTCGAACGGCACAGGGTGAAGCCTTCCGAAGCTGGGGAAGCCGCAGAATACCTCAAACAGATGGGGGCGAAGAGTTGGGGTGGAGGCCAAATAGCGACCCTTCAGAAGCCGGATCAAGCACCTGTCGGTTCGGCCAGGGCTTGACACGTTGGGATTGGGCAGCCCAGGGTGGTCAGCCCCTTCCCTTTGTGTTTGTGTTTGTGTTTGTGTTTGTGTTTGTGTTTGTGTTTGTGTTTGTGTTTGTGTTTGTGTTTGTGTTTGTGTTTGTGTTTGTGTTTGTGTTCGCATTGTTTGTGTCCTGTTTGTTATCTTGCGTTCTGTTGTGGTGCGGTGCCGGTGGTGTGTCGTGGCCAAGTGTTTGGCGTCCGATTGTATTGGGGCGTGGTCTGATGTGGCGCGATGTGCTGTGCAGTGGTGCCTTGGGGCGTGGCGTGGCATGGTGCCCTGTTTTGAGCTGCAGCGTTGTGTGTTGTGTTGCACTGCAGCGCTGTGTTGTTGTGGGAACAGCGCTTATCACTGGTGCACCGTCCGTGGCCAACGCACCTCCCCCGTGCGTTTACCCCAGGAAAGCCCCTTTGAAGGCGTTGCCAATCCCTGCCCAGAAATCCCCTATGGCTCCGGCGCCACACGCCTGCAGGGTGAGGCGCCCCAGCCCCAGCAGAGTGACCCTGATGGGCTCCAACAGCAGCACGTCAAAGAACATCTCCAGGGCAATGGCGAGCATGAACCAAGCCCTGCTGAACTGCACCTGGGGAGGCAGGCAGGACGGGGAGGCGGGCGGGAGGGAAGGAGGGAGGGCAAAGCAGGGGGGGGGGGGGCAGGGGAGGGGAGGGTGTGCACCTGCCCTCTTATGCCTGGGACACCAGGATGCGAAAAGAATATCAACATGGCAAAACAACAACAACATCAAGGGTCCAAGAAACGTACCCTCTCCGCTCCAATCTCTGGCAGGGGCATGTAGGGACCTTGATGAAAGCTTGACATATCCCTCAGGCACTGGGAAATGCCTGTGCGTGAGGGATATGTCTCCGGGCATCTGAGGGGTGTGTCCCTGTGCTTGAGGGATGATACCTGGACGCCCTGAGACATGCCCCTCGAGCAACGGGATACAGATATCCCTTCCTGCATCACGGGTATATCCTGGACACTCCGGGACATATCCCTCACGCACCGGGATGTGTCCTGTACGTCTCAAGATAGATCCCTCAATCGCCCTTGTATGCTGGACGCCGTGAGGCATTTCCCTTGAGCATCGGGATGCATGCTGGACCCGAGACATATCCCTCAAGCACCGGGATGTGCATCCCGAACCCTCCGGGATATAGTTGGACACTATGAGACATACCCCTCAAGCCCCGGGATGTATCGTGGACGGAGGTACCCGAGGTGTATAGAAGACTTCTGTGGTTGAGGGATTTCGGCGGCGTCGGGGATTGATCTCGGTACTTCCGGGATATCTGGGGGTGTCCAAAATGTATCCCGTTGATGCAGGGGTATGTCTCGGGGAGTCCGCGATACGTCCCGGTGCTTGAAGGAGATATCCAGGGCGTCAGGGACTCAAAAAAAAAAATCATGCGAGAAGGACATCGCTGGGAACGGCAGGTCCAAGAAACTGGGGGGCCGAACCAAGAACGTGAAGAAGGTGATCCGCGTTGGTGCCTTTGCGTTGTCCATTGGTGTGAGACCCCCTCCGTGCGCCGGACAGTGTTTCGGGTCGCGGTGCACCACCAGGGGCTGGTCACCTTGCAGGCGCACAGCGACCATGCCAGAGGCCCCAGATCCGCACCACAAGGGGGAGAGGGAGAGGGAGAGGGAGAAGCGCCGGGAGGGAGGGACAGAGGTCGGAGGGGGGGGGGGGGCGGAGGGAGGCAGCATGCACCTGGTCGTTAGAGGTGTGCCAGAACACCAGCACGAGGCAGGTCACAAGGAAGGGACTGCATGCGAGGTACCCCAGGGCCCGCGCCTTGCGGGGTACTTTCTTGGGAAGGAGGCGGCCCTTAATGTGCAGCCGCAGCCGCATGGTCATCAGGAAGCCCACCGCCAGGTAGGCAGCGGCGGTGATGCCTGCACCCAGCAGCTGGGGCCCAGAATCGGGGAACTCCGTCAAGCACCCGAGGATTAAAGCAATGACGAGGGCCACGTCGTGGAGGGTGACATAGAGAATGAGGGCATTGAAGGGTCGCCGGAGCAGACGGTGCACGAAACCCTCGCAGAAGATGGCGAGTACAAACGTGATACACATAGGCACGACGTAGTAAAGAGGCGGTAGTGCAAAGGCCGCGCCCACAAGCCATGCCGTGAAGGCCAGGGACCACAGGTACATCAGACCCATAGCCACACGGTCCCAGTGGTTGGTGACCTACAGACAAAGGCAGGTGTGGTGTGGTGTGGTGTGGTGTGGTGTGGTGTGGTGTGGTGTGGTGTGGTGTGGTGTGGTGTGGTGTGGTGTGGTGTGGTGTGGTGTGGTGTGGTGTGGTGTGGTGTGGTGTGGTGTGGTGTGGTGTGGTGTGGTGTGGTGTGGTGTGGTGTGGTGTGGTGTGGTGTGGTGTGGTGTGGTGTGCCGAAGGCGCTATTACCAAAAGGCAAAGGCCGGGATGTCTACCCACGGGTACAGGTAAACGGGCTGGGCTGTGTGTGTTGTGTGCGCGCTGTGCGTAAGTGTGTTGTTGCATAGCCGGACCAGTGCACTTGCGCACTTGGCCGAAACTGCCGTGCCGACGCCTGCGCGCAGTCACACAGGGTCTCATGGGTCCACTGCACCCTGCGTGCCGCGCTGCACCATCTGTGCTGTTTGTGTGGTGCTGCACTGCTTGGTGCTGTGCACTACACTTGCACTGCTTGGTGCTGTGCACTATACTGCACTGTGTGCGCCCTGCTGTACTGTTGTTTTGGGCAGAGGGCAGTGGGCATTATAACGCACTGCCACGCCGCCTGAGGGCCGTGGGCATCGGAAATCGCGCTTCGCACTGCCTCATTGCCTGGGGGCAGTGGGCAGTGGACCCCCTGCGACGCACTGCCCCACGGCCTGGGGGCCGTGGGCAGCGCAACTCCTGCAATACACCGCCCCAGTGCCCGGGGGCAGGGGGCAGTGCAACTCCTGCAATGCACTACCGGACTGCCTGGGGGCAGTGGGCAGTGGACCTCCTGCAATACACTTCCTCACTGCCTGGGGGCAGTGGGCAGTGGACCTCCTGCAATGCACTGCCTCACTGCCTGGGGGCAGTGGGCAGTGGACCTCCTGCAATAAACTCCCTCACTGCCTGGGGGCAGTGGGCAGTGGACCTCCTGCAATATAGAGCCCCACTGCCTGGGGGCACTGGGCAGTGGGCCTCCTGCAATACACTGCCCCAATGCCTGGGGGCAGTGGGCAGTGGAGCTCCTTCAGTACACTGCCTCACTGCCTGGGGGCAGTGGGCAGTGGACCTCCTGCTATACACTGCCCACTGCCTGGGGGCAGTGGGCAGTGGACCTCCTGCAGTACACTGCCCCATTGCCTGGGGGCAGTGGGCAGTGGACCTCCTGCAATACACTGCCTCACTGCCTGGGGGCAGTGGGCAGTGGACCCCCCTCAATGCACTGCCACACTGCCTGGGGGCAGTGGGCAGTGGACCCCCCTCAATGCACTGCCTCACTGCCTGGGGGCAGTGGGCAGTGGACCTCCTTCAATGCACTGCCTCACTGCCTGGGGGCAGTGGGCAGTGGACCTCCTGCAATGCACTGCCTCACTGCCTGGGGGCAGTTGGCAGTGGACCTCCTACAACGCACTGCCCCACTGCCTGGGGGCAGCGGGCAGTGGACCTCCTGCAATGCACTGCCTCACTGCCTGGGGGCAATGGGCAGTGGACCTCCTGCAATACACTGCCTCACTGCCTGGGGGCAGCGGGCAGTGGACCTCCTTTAATGCACTGCCCCACTGCCTAGGGGCAGTGGGCAGTGGGCAGTGGACCTCCTGCAATACACTGCCGCACTACCTGGGGGCAGTGGGCAGTGGACCTCCTTCAATGCACTGCCTCACTGCCTGGGGGCAGTGGGCAGTGGACCTCTTGCAATACACTGCCGCACTGCCTGGGGGCAGTGGGCAGTGGACCTCCTTCAATGCACTGCCTCACTGCCTGGGGGCAGTGGGCAGTGGACCTCCTGCAATGCACTGCCTCACTGCCGGGGGGCAGAGGGCAGTGGACCTCTTGCAATACACTGCCGCACTGCCTGGGGGCAGTGGGCAGTGGACCTCCTTCAATGCACTGCCCCACTGCCTGGGGGCAGTGGGCAGTGCACCTTCTTCAATGTACTGCCTCACTGCCTAGGGGCAGTGGGCAGTGGAGTTCCTGCAATGCACTGCCGCACTGCCTGGGGGCAGTGGGCAGTGGACCTTCTTCAATGCACTGCCCCACTGCCTAGGGGCAGTGGGCAGTGGAGTTCCTGCAATGCACTGCCGCACTGCTTGGGGGCAGTGGGCAGTGGACCTCCTTCAATGCACTGCCTCACTGCCTGGGGGCAGTGGGCAGCGGACCTCCTGCAATACACTGCCTCACTGCCTGGGGGCAGCGGGCAGTGGACCTCCTACAATGCACTGCCCCACTGCCTAGGGGCAGTGGGCAGTGGAGTTCCTGCAATGCAGTGCCGCACTGCTTGGGGGCAGTGGGCAGTGGACCTCCTTCAATGCACTGCCTCACTGCCTGGGGGCAGTGGGCAGTGGACCTTCCGCAATGCACCCCACTGCCTGGGGGCAGTGGGCAGTGGACCTTCTTCAATGCACTGCCTCACTGCCTGGGGGCAGTGGGCAGTGGACCTCCTGCAATGCACTGTCTCACTGCCCGGGGGCAGTGGGCAGTGGCCCTCCTGCAGTACACCGCCCCACTGCCTGGGTGGGGGCAGTGGGCAGTGGACCTTCTGCAATGAACTGCCCCGCTGCCTCGGGGCAGCGGGCAGTGGACCTCCTGCAATACACTGCCTCACTGGCTGGGGGCAGCGGGCAGTGGACCTCCTTCAATGCACTGCCCCACTGCCTAGGGGCAGTGGGCAGTGGACCTTCCGCAATACACTGCCCCACTGCCTGGGGGCAGTGGGCAGTGAAGCTCCTGCAATACACTGCCGCACCGCCTGGGGGCAGTGGGCAGTGGACCTTCTTCAATGCACCGCCTCACTGCCTGGGGCAGTGGGCATTGGACCTCCTGCAATACACTGCCCCACTGCCTGGGGGCAGTGGGCAGTGGAATTCCCGCAGTACACTGCCCCACTGCCTGGGGGCAGTTGGCAGTGGACCTCCTGCAGTACACTGCCTCACTGCCTGGGGGCAGTGGGCAGTGGACCTCTTGCTATACACTGCCCCACTGCCTGGGGGCAGTTAGCAGTGGGCAGTGGACCTCCTGCAATACACTGCCCTACTGCCTGGGGGTAGTGGGCAGTGGACCTCCTGCAATACACTGCCCCACTGCCTGGGTGCAGTGGGCAGTGGACCTCCTGCAATACACTACACCACTGCCCGGGGGCAGTGGGCAGTGGACCTCCTGCAATACACTGCCTCACTGCCTGGGGGCAGTGGGCACTGGACCTTCTGCAGTACACTGCCCGACGGCCTGGGGGCAGCGGGCAGTGCAACTCCTGCAATACACTGCCTCACTGCCGGGGGGCAGTGGGCAGTGGGACCTCTGCAATGGACCGCCTCACTGCCTGGGGGCAGTGGGCAGTGGAACTCCTGCAACACACTGCCACAGCGCCTGGGGGCAGTGGGCAGTGGACCTCCTTTAATGCACTGCCCCACTGCCTAGGGGCAGTGGGCAGTGGACCTCCTGCAATGCACTGCCGCACTGCTTGGGGGCAGTGGGCAGTGGACCTCCTTCAATGCACTGCCTCACTGCCTGGGGGCAGTGGGCAGCGGACCTCCTGCAATACACTGCCTCACTGCCTGGGGGCAGCGGGCAGTGGACCTCCTGCAATGCACTGCCTCACTGCCTGGGGGCAGTGGGCAGTGGACCTTCCGCAATACACTGCCCCACTCCCTGGGGGCAGTGGGCAGTGGACCTTCTTCAATGCACTGCCTCACTGCCTGGGGGCAGTGGGCAGTGGACCTCCTGCAATGCACTGTCTCATTGCCCGGGGGCAGTGGGCAGTGGCCCTCCTGCAGTACACTGCCCCACTGCCTGGGGGCAGTGGGCAGTGGACCTTCTGCAATAGACTGCCCCGCTGCCTCGGGGCAGCGGGCAGTGGACCTCCTGCAATGCACTGCCTCACTGCCTGGGGGCAGTGGGCAGTGGACCTCCTGCAACACACTGCCTCACTGCCTGAGGGCAGTGGGCAGTGGAACTCCTGCAATACACTGCCCCATTGCCTGGTGGCAGTGGGCAGTGGATCTCCTGGAATATACTGCCTCACTGCCTGGGGGCAGCGGGCAGTGGACCTCCTACAACGCAGTGCCCCACTGCCTGGGGGCAGTGGGCACTTGACCTCCTGCAGTACACTGCCTCACTGCCTGGGGGCAGTGAACAGTGGACCTCCTGCAGCACACTGCCCCACTGCCTGGGGGCAGTGGGCAGTGGACCTCCTGCAATACACTGCCCCACAGCCTGGGGGCAGTGGGCAGTGGAACTCCTGCAATACACTGCCTCACTGCCTGGGGGCAGTGGGCAGTGTAACTCGTGCAATGCACTGCCTCACTGCTTGGGGGGCAGTGGGCAGTGGAACTCCTGCAATGCACTGCCTCACTGCCGTGGGGCAGTGGGCAGTGGAACTCCTGCAATGCACTGCCTCACTGCCTGGGGGCAGTGGGCAGTGTAACTCCTGCAGTACACTGCCCCACTGCCTGGGGGCAGTGGGCAGTGGAACTCCTGCAATGCACTGCCTGACTGCCTGGGGGCAGTGGGCAGTGGACCTCCTGCAATGCACTGCCTCACTGCCTGGGGGCAGTGGGCAGTGGACCTCCCGCAGTACACTGCCCCACTGCCTGGGGGCAGTGGGCAGTGGACCTTCTGCAATACACTGCCCCACTGCCTTGGGGCAGTGGGCAGTGGACCTTCTGCAATACACTGCCTCACTGCCTGGGGGCAGCGGGCAGTGGACCTCCTGCAATGCACTGCCTCACTGCCTGGGGGCAGTGGGCAGTGGACCTTCCGCAATACACTGCCCCACTCCCTGGGGGCAGTGGGCAGTGGACCTTCTTCAATGCACTGCCTCACTGCCTGGGGGCAGTGGGCAGTGGACCTCCTGCAATGCACTGTCTCGTTGCCCGGGGGCAGTGGGCAGTGGCCCTCCTGCAGCACACTGCCCCACTGCCTGGGGGCAGTGGGCAGTGGACCTTCTGCAATAGACTGCCCCGCTGCCTCGGGGCAGCGGGCAGTGGACCTCCTGCAATGCACTGCCTCACTGCCTGGGGGCAGTGGGCAGTGGACCTCCTGCAACACACTGCCTCACTGCCTGAGGGCAGTGGGCAGTGGAACTCCTGCAATACACTGCCCCATTGCCTGGTGGCAGTGGGCAGTGGATCTCCTGGAATATACTGCCTCACTGCCTGGGGGCAGCGGGCAGTGGACCTCCTACAACGCAGTGCCCCACTGCCTGGGGGCAGTGGGCACTTGACCTCCTGCAGTACACTGCCTCACTGCCTGGGGGCAGTGAACAGTGGACCTCCTGCAGCACACTGCCCCACTGCCTGGGGGCAGTGGGCAGTGGACCTCCTGCAATACACTGCCCCACAGCCTGGGGGCAGTGGGCAGTGGAACTCCTGCAATACACTGCCTCACTGCCTGGGGGCAGTGGGCAGTGTAACTCGTGCAATGCACTGCCTCACTGCTTGGGGGGCAGTGGGCAGTGGAACTCCTGCAATGCACTGCCTCACTGCCGTGGGGCAGTGGGCAGTGCAACTCCTGCAATGCACTGCCTCACTGCCTGGGGGCAGTGGGCAGTGTAACTCCTGCAGTACACTGCCCCACTGCCTGGGGGCAGTGGGCAGTGGAACTCCTGCAATGCACTGCCTGACTGCCTGGGGGCAGTGGGCAGTGGACCTCCTGCAATGCACTGCCTCACTGCCTGGGGGCAGTGGGCAGTGGACCTCCCGCAGTACACTGCCCCACTGCCTGGGGGCAGTGGGCAGTGGACCTTCTGCAATACACTGCCCCACTGCCTTGGGGCAGTGGGCAGTGGACCTTCTGCAATACACTGCCCCACTGCCTGGGGGCAGTGGGCAGTGGACCTCCTGCAACACACTGCCTCACTGCCTGGGGGCAGTGGGCAGTGGATCTCCTGCAATACACTGCCTCACTGCCTCGGGGCAGTGGGCGGTGGACCTTCTGCAATACACTGCCCCACTGCCTGGGGGACAGTGGGCAGTGGACCTCCTGCAACACACTGCCTCACTGCCTGGGGGCAGTGGGCAGTGCAACTCCTGCAATACACTGCCTCACCGCCTGAAGGCAGTGGGCAGTGGACCCCCTGCAATACACTGCCTCACCGCCTGAGGGCAGTGGGCAGTGGACCTCCTGCAGTACACTGCCCCACTGCCTGGGGGCAGTGGGCAGTGGACCTCCTGCAATGCACTGCCGCACTGCCTGGGGGCAGTGGGCAGTGGGCAGTGGACCTCCTGCAATACACTGCCCCACTGCCTGGGGGTAGTGGGCAGTGGGCCTCCTGGAATACACTGCCCCACTGCCTGGGTGCAGTGGGCAGTGGACCTCCTGCAATACACTACACCACTGCCCGGGGGCAGTGGGCAGTGGACCTCCTGCAATACACTGCCTCACTGCCTGGGGGCAGTGGGCAGTGGACCTTCTGCAGTACACTGCCCCACGGCCTGGGGGCAGCGGGCAGTGCAACTCCTGCAATACACTGCCTCACTGCCTGGGGGCAGTGGGCAGTGGGACTTCTGCAATGCACCGCCTCACTGCCTGGGGGCAGTGGGCAGTGGAACTCCTGCAACACACTGCCACAGCGCCTGGGGGCAGTGGGCAGTGGACCTCCTTTAATGCACTGCCCCACTGCCTGGGGGCAGTGGGCAGTGGACCTCCTGCAATGCACTGCCCCATTGCCTGGGGGCAGTGGACAGTGGACCTCCTTCAATGCACTGCCTCACTGCCTGGGGGCAGTGGGCAGCGGACCTCCTGCAATACACTGCCTCACTGCCTGGGGGCAGCGGGCAGTGGACCTCCTGCAATGCACTGCCTCACTGCCTGGGGGCAGTGGGCAGTGGACCTTCCGCAATACACTGCCCCACTCCCTTGGGGCAGTGGGCAGTGGACCTTCTTCAATGCACTGCCTCACTGCCTGGGGGCAGTGGGCAGTGGACCTCCTGCAATGCACTGTCTCACTGCCCGGGGGCAGTGGGCAGTGGCCCTCCTGCAGTACACTGCCCCACTGCCTGGGGGCAGTGGGCAGTGGACCTTCTGCAATAGACTGCCCCGCTGCCTCGGGGCAGCGGGCAGTGGACCTCCTGCAATGCACTGCCTCAATGCCTGGGGGCAGTGGGCAGTGGAACTCCTGCAACACACTGCCTCACTGCCTGAGGGCAGTGGGCAGTGGAACTCCTGCAATACACTGCCCCATTGCCTGGGGGCAGTGGGCAGTGGACCTCCTTCAGTACACTGCCTCACTGCCTGGGGGCAGTGGGCAGTGGAACTCCTGCAATATACTGCCTCACTGCCTGGGGGCAGCGGGCAGTGGACCTCCTACAACGCAGTGCCCCACTGCCTGGGGGCAGTCGGCACTTGACCTCCTGCAGTACACTGCCTCACTGCCTGGGGGCAGTGAACAGTGGACCTCCTGCAGCACACTGCCCCACTGCCTGGGGGCAGTGGGCAGTGGACCTCCTGCAATACACTGCCCCACTGCCTGGGGGCAGTGGGCAGTGGAACTCCTGCAATACACTGCCTCACTGCCTGGGGGCAGTGGGCAGTGTAACTCGTGCAATGCACTGCCTCACTGCTTGGGGGGCAGTGGGCAGTGGAACTCCTGCAATGCACTGCCTCACTGCCGTGGGGCAGTGGGCAGTGGAACTCCTGCAATGCACTGCCTCACTGCCTGGGGGCAGTGGGCAGTGTAACTCCTGCAGTACACTGCCCCACTGCCTGGGGGCAGTGGGCAGTGGAACTCCTGCAATGCACTGCCTCACTGCCTGGGGGCAGTGGGCAGTGGACCTCCTGCAATGCACTGCCTCACTGCCTGGGGGCAGTGGGCAGTGGACCTCCCGCAATACTCTGCCCCACTGCCTGGGGGCAGTGGGCAGTGGACCTTCTGCAATACACTGCCCCACTGCCTGGGGGCAGTGGGCAGTGGACCTTCTGCAATACACTGCCCCACTGCCTGGGGGCAGTGGGCAGTGGACCTCCTGCAACACACTGCCTCACTGCCTGGGGGCAGTGGGCAGTGGATCTCCTGCAATACACTGCCTCACTGCCTGGGGGCAGTGGGCGGTGGACCTTCTGCAATACACTGCCCCACTGCCTGGGGGACAGTGGGCAGTGGACCTCCTGCAACACACTGCCTCACTGCCTGGGGGCAGTGGGCAGTGCAACTCCTGCAATACACTGCCTCACCGACTGAAGGCAGTGGGCAGTGGACCCCCTGCAATACACTGCCTCACCGCCTGAGGGCAGTGGGCAGTGGACCTCCTGCAGTACACTGCCCCACTGCCTGGGGGCAGTGGGCAGTGGACCTCCTGCAATACACTGCCCCGCTGCCTGGGGGTAGTGGGCAGTGGGCCTCCCGCAATACACTGCCCCACTGCCTGGGGGCAGTGGGCAGTGGACCTCCTCCAATGCACTGCCTCACTGCCTGGGGGCAGTGGGCAGTGGAACTCCTGCAATACACTGCCCCACTGCCTGGGTGCAGTGGGCAGTGGACCTCCTGCAATACACTACACCACTGCCCGGGGGCAGTGAGCAGTGGACCTCCTGCAGTACACTGCCTCACTGCCTGGGGGCAGTGGGCAGTGTAACTCCTGCAGTACACTGCCTCACTGCCTGGGGGCAGTGGGCAGTGGAATTCCCGCAGTACACTGCCCCACTGCCTGGGGCAGTGGGCAGTGGCACTTTTGCAATACACTGCCTCACTGCCTGGGGGTAGTGGGCAGTGGACCTTCTGCAATACACTGCCGCACTGCCTGGGGGCAGTGGGCAGTGGAACTCCTGCAACACACTGCCACACCGCCTGGGGGCGGTGGGCAGTGGGACTTCTGCAATACACTGCCCCAGTGCCCGGGGGCAGTGGGCAGTGGACCTCCTGCAATGCACTGCCTCACTGCGTGGGGGCAGTGGGCAGTGGAACTCGTGCAACACACTGCCTCACTGCCTGAGGGCAGTGGGCAGTGGAACTCCTGCAATACACTGCCCCATTGCCTGGGGGCAGTGGGCAGTGGACCTCCTTCAGTACACTGCCTCACTGCCTGGGGGCAGTGGGCAGTGGAATTCCCGCAGTACACTGCCCCACTGCCTGGGGGCAGTGGGCAGTGGATCTCCTGAAATATACTGCCTCACTGCCCGGGGGCAGCGGGCAGTGGACCTCCTGCAGTACACTGCCCCACTGCCTGAGGGCAGTGGGCAGTGGACCTCCTGCAATACACTGCCCCACTGCCTGGGGGCAGTGGGCAGTGGACCTCCTGCAATACACTGCCCCACTGCCTGGGGGCAGTGGGCAGTGGAAGTCCTGCAATACACTGCCTCACTGCCTGGGGGCAGTGGGCAGTGTAACTCCTGCAATGCACTGCCTCACTGCTTGGGGGGCAGTGGGCAGTGGAACTCCTGCAATGCACTGCCTCACTGCCGTGGGGCAGTGGGCAGTGGAACTCCTGCAATGCACTGCCTCACTGCCTGGGGGCAGTGGGCAGTGTAACTCCTGCAGTACACTGCCCCACTGCCTGGGGGCAGTGAGCAGTGGAACTCCTGCAATGCACTGCCTCACTGCCTGGGGGCAGTGGGCAGTGGACCTCCTGCAGTACACTGCCCCACTGCCTGGGGGCAGTGGGCAGTGGAACTCCTGCAATGCACTGCCTCACTGCCTGGGGGCAGTGGGCAGTGGACCTCCTGCAGTACACTGCCCCACTGCCTGGGGGCAGTGGGCAGTGGACCTCCTGCAGTACACTGCCTCACTGCCTGGGGGCAGTGGGCAGTGTAACTCCTGCAGTACACTGCCCCACTGCCTGGGGGCAGTGGGCAGTGGAACTCCTGCAATGCACTGCCTCACTGCCTGGGGGCAGTGGGCAGTGGACCTCCTGCAATGCACTGCCTCACTGCCTGGGGGCAGTGGGCAGTGGACCTCCCGCAGTACACTGCCCCACTGCCTGGGCGCAGTGGGCAGTGGAACCCCTGCAATGCACTGCCTCACTGCCTGGGGGCAGTGGGCAGTGGACCTCCTGCAGTACACTGCCTCACTGCCTGGGGGCAGTGGGCAGTGGACCTCCTGCAGTACACTGCCTCACTGCCTGGGGGCAGTGGGCAGTGTAACTCCTGCAGTATACTGCCCCACTGCCTGGGGGCAGTGGGCAGTGGACCTCCTGCAATGCACTGCCTCACTGCCTGGGGGCAGTCGGCAGTGGACCTTCTGCAATACACTGCCCCACTGCCTGGGGGCAGTGGGCAGTGGACCTTCTGCAATACACTGCCCCACTGCCTGGGGGCAGTGGGCAGTGGACCTCCTGCAATGCACTGCCCCACTGCCTGGGGGCAGTGGGCAGTGGACCTCCTGCAACACACTGCCTCACTGCCTGGGGGCAGTGGGCAGTGGATCTCCTGCAACACACCGCCTCACTGCCTGGGGGCAGTGGGCGGTGGACCTTCTGCAATACACTGCCCCACTGCCTGGGGGACAGTGGGCAGTGGACCTCCTGCAACACACTGCCTCACTGCCTGGGGGCAGTGGGCAGTGCAACTCCTGCAATACACTGCCTCACCGCCTGAGGGCAGTGGGCAGTGGACCCCCTGCAATACACTGCCCCACTGCCTGGGGGCAGTGGGCAGTGGACCTCCTGCAGTACACTGCCTCACTGCCTGGGGGCAGTGGGCAGTGGAACTTCTGCAGTACACTGCCTCACTGCCTGGGGGCAGTGGGCAGTGGAACTCGTGCAATACACTGCCCCACTGCCTGGGGGCAGTGGGCAGTGGACCTCCTGCAGTACACTGCCTCACTGCCTGGGGGCAGTTGGCAGTGGAACTCCTGCAATCTACTGCCTCACTGCCGTGGGGCAGTGGGCAGTGGACCTCCTGCAGTACACTGCCCCACTGCCTGGGGGCAGTGGGCAGTGGACCTCCCGCACTATACTGCCTCACTGCCTGGGGGCAGTGGGCAGTGGAACTCCTGCAATACACTGCCTCACTGCCTGGGGGCAGTGGGCAGTGGACCTTCTTCAATAAACTGCCCCACTGCCTGGGTGCAATGGGCAGTGTAACTCGTGCAATGCACTGCCTCACCGCTTGGGGGGCAGTGGGCAGTGGGTGTGGTGTGGTGTGCCGAAGGCGCTGTTACCAAAAGGCAAAGGCCGGGATGTCTACCCACGGGTACAGGTAAACGGGCTGGGCTGTGTGTGTTGTGTGCGCGCTGTGTGTAAGTGTGTTGTGGCATAGCCGGACCAGTGCACTCTCGCACTTGGCGGACACTGCCTTGCCGACGCCTGCGCGCAGTCACACAGGGTCTCATTTGCCCACTGCACCCTGCGTGCCGCGCTGCACCACCAGTGCCTTCTGTGTGGTGCCGCACTGCTTGGTGCTCTGCACCACACTGCACTGTGTGTGCCCTGCTGCACTGTTGTTGTGGGCAGGGGGCAGTGGGCAGTGTAACGCACTGCCAGGCAGCCTGGGGGCTGTGGGCAACGGAAATCTTGCTTCGCACTGCCGCATTGCCTGAGGGCAGTGGGGAGTGGTACTCCCGCCGCTCACTGCCTCCCTCCCTTGGAACATTGGGCCGGGCATCTCCTGCAATACACTGCCGCCCTGCCTGGGGCAGTGGGCAGTGGTACTCCTGCGACACACTGCGCCACGGCCTGGGGGCAGTGGGCAGTGGACCTCCTGCAACGCACTGCCTCACTGCCTGGGGGCAGTGGGCAGTGGGACTTTTGCAATGCGCTGCTCCACTGCCTGGGGGCAGGGGGCAGCGGATCTCCTGCAATGCACTGCCTCACTGCCTGGGGGCAGTGGGCAGATGAACTCCTGCAATAGACTGCCCCACTGCCTGGGGGCAGTGGGCAGTGGGCCTTCCGCAATGCACTGCCCCACTGCCTGGGTGCAGTGGGCAGTGCAACTTCTGCAATGCACTCCCTCACTTCCTGGGGGCAATGGGCAGTGGAACTCCTGCTATACACTGCCTCACTGCCTGGGGGCAGTGGGCAGTGGATCTCCTGCAATGCACTGCCTCACTGCCTGGGGGCAGTGGGCAGATGAACTCCTGCAATAGACTGCCCCACTGCCTGGGGGCAGTGGGCAGTGGGCCTTCCGCAATGCACTGCCCCACTGCCTGGGTGCAGTGGGCAGTGCAGCTTCTGCAATGCACTCCCTCACTTCCTGGGGGCAATGGGCAGTGGAACTCCTGCTATACACTGCCTCACTGCCTGGGGGCAGTGGGCAGTGCAACTCCTGCAATACACTACCTCACCGCCCGGGGGCAACGGGTAGAGGACCTCCTGCAATGCACTGCCCGACTGCCCTGGGGGCAGCGGGCAGTGGACCTCCTGCAATGCACTGCCTCACCGCTTGGGGGCAGTGGGCAGTGGAACTCCTGCAATGCAGTGCCGCACTGCCTGGGGGCAGTGGGCAGTGGACCCCCCTGCAATGCACTGCCCCACTGCCTGGGGGCAGTGGGCAGTGGACCTCCTGCAATACACTGCTCCACTGCCTGGGGGCAGTGGGCAGTGGACCTCCTGCAACACACTGCCTCACTGCCTGGGGGCAGTGGGCAGTGGACCTCCTTCAATGCACTGCCCCACTGCCCGGGGGCAGTGGGCAGTGGACCTCCTGCAATGCACTGCCTCACTGCCTGGGGGCAGTGGGCAGTGGACCTCCTGCAACACACTGCCTCACTGCCTGGGGGCAGTGGGCAGTGGACCTCCTTCAATGCACTGCCCCACTGCCTGGGGGCAGTGGGCAGTGGACCTCCTGCAATGCACTGCCTCACTGTCTGGGGGCAGTGGGCAGTGGAACCCCTGCAATGCACTGCCTCACTGCCTGGGGGCAGTGGGCAGTGGACCTCCTGCAATGCACTGCCTCACTGCCTGGGGGCAGTGGACAGTGCAGCTTCTGCAATGCACTGCCGCACTGCCTGGGGGCAGTGGGCAGTGGACCTCCTGCAATAGACTGCCCCACTGCCTGGGGGCAGTGGGCAGTGCAACTCCTGCAATGCACTGCGCCACTGCCTGGGGGCAGTGGGCAGTGCAACTCCTACAATAGACTGCCCCACTGCCTGGGGGCAGTGGGCAGTGCAACTCCTGCAATCCACTGCCTCACTGCCTGGGGGCAGTGGGCAGTGCAACTCCTGCAATGCACTGCCCCACTGCCTGGGGGCAGTGGGCAGTGCAACTCCTGCAATGCACTGCCTCATTGCCCTGGGGCAGTGGGCAGTGCAACTGCTGCAATGCACTGCCTCACTGCCTGGGGGCAGTGGACAGTGCAACTCCTGCAACGCACTGCCTCACTGCCTGGGGGCAGTGGACAATGGAACTCCTGCAATGCACTGCCTCACTGCCTGGGGGCAGTGGGCAGCGCAACTCCTGCAATGCACTGCCTCACTGCCCTGGGGCAGTGGGCAGTGGACCTCCTGCAATGCACTGCCTCACTGCCTGGGGGCAGTGGGCAGCGCAACTCCTGCAATGCACTGCCTCACTGCCCTGGGGCAGTGGGCAGTGCAACTCCTGCAATGCACTGCCTCACTGCCTGGGGGCAGTGGACAGTGCAGCTTCTGCAATGCACTGCCTCACTGCCTGGGGGCAGTGGGCAGTGGAACTCTTGCAATGCACTACCCCACTGCCTGGGGGCAGTGGGCAGTGCAACTTCTGCAATGCACTGCCTCACTGCCTGGGGGCAGTTGGCAGTGCAACCCCTGCAATGCACTGCCTGACTGCCTGGGGGCAGTGGACAGTGCCGCTTCTGCAATGCACTGCCTCACTGCTCTGAGGCAGTGGGCAGTGGAACTCCTGCAACGCACTACCCCACTGCCTGGGGGCAGTGGGCAGTGCAACTTCTGCAATGCACTGCCTCACTGCCTTGGGGCAGTTGGCAGTGCAACTCCTGCAATGCACTGCCTCACTGCCTGGGGGCAGTGGACAGTGCAACTCCTGCAATGCACTGCCTCACTGACTGGGGGCAGTGGGCAGTGCAACTCCTGCAATGCACTGCCTCACTGCCTGGGGGCAGTGGGCAGCGCAACTCCTGCAATGCACCGCCTCACTGCCTGGGGGCAGTGGGCAGCGCAACTCCTGCAATGCACTGCCTCACTGCCCTGGGGCCGTGGGCAGTGCACCTCCCGCAATGCACTACCTCACTGCCTGGGGGCAGTGGGCAGTGGACCCCCCTCAATGCACTGCCTCACTGCCTGGGGGCAGCAGGCAGTGCAACTCCTGCAATGCACTGCCTCACTGCCTGGGGGCAGTGGGCAGTGCAACTCCTGCAACGCACTGCCTCACTGCCTGGGGGCAGTGGGCAGTGGAACTCCTGCAATGCACTGCCTCACTGCCAGGGGACAGCAGGCAGTGCAACTCCTGCAATGCACTGCCTCACTGCCGTGGGGCAGTAGGCAGTGGAACTCCTGCAATGCACTGCCTCACTGCCTGGGAGCAGTGGGCAGTGCAACTCCTGCAATGCACTGCCTCACTGCCTGGGGGCAGTGGGCAGTGGAACTCCTGCAATGCACTGCCTCACTGCCGTGGGGCAGTAGGCAGTGGAACTCCTGCAATGCACTGCCTCACTGCCTGGGAGCAGTGGGCAGTGCAACTCCTGCAATGCACTGCCTCACTGCCTGGGGGCAGTGGGCAGTGCAACTCCTGCAATGCACTGCCTCACTGCCCTGGGGCAGTAGGCAGTGGAACTCCTGCAATGCACTGCCCCACTGCCTGGGAGCAGTGGGCAGTGGAACTCCTACAATGCACCGCCTCACTGCTTGGGAGCAGTGAACAGTGCAACCTCTGCATTGCACTGCCTCACTGCCTGGGGGCTGTGGACAGTGCAACTCCTGCAATGCACTGCCGCACTGCCTGGCGGCAGTGGGCAGTGCAACTCCTGCAATGCACTGCCCCACTGCATGGGAGCAGTGGACAGTGCAACCTCTGCATTGCACTGCCTCACGGCCTGGGGGCAGTGGGCAGTGCAACTTCTGCGATGCACTGCCCCACCGCCGGGGTGCAGTGGGCAGTGGAACCCCTGCAATGCACTGCCTCACTGCCTGGGGGCAGTGGGCAGTGCAACTCCTGCAATGCACTGCCTCACTGCCCTGGGGCAGTAGGCAGTGGAACTCCTGCAATGCACTGCCCCACTGCCTGGGAGCAGTGGGCAGTGGAACTCCTACAATGCACCGCCTCACTGCTTGGGAGCAGTGAACAGTGCAACCTCTGCATTGCACTGCCTCACTGCCTGGGGGCAGTGGACAGTGCAACTCCTGCAATGCACTGCCGCACTGCCTGGGGGCAGTGGGCAGTGCAACTCCTGCAATGCACTGCCTCACTGCCTGGGGGCAGTGGACAGTGCAACTCCTGCAGTGCACTGCCCCGCTGCCTGGGGGCAGTGGGTAGTGCAACTCCTGCAATGCACTGCCCCACTGCCCTGGGGGCAGTGGGCAGTAGACCTCCGGCAATACACTGCCGCACTGCCTGGGGGCAGTGGGCAGTGCAGCTCCTGCAATGCACTGCCTCACTGCCTGGGGGCAGTGGGCAGTGGAACTCCTGCAATGCACTGCCTCACTGCCTGGGGGCAGTGGACAGTGCAACTCCTGCAATGCACTGCCTCACTGCCTGGGGGCAGTGGACAGTGCAACTCCTGCAATGCACTGCCGCACTGCCTGGAGGAGGAGGAGGAGGAGGAGCGCCTGCCGCGGTCCCACGTACGGTGAGCCTTGGCGTCGTCCCTCGGGGGCCAAACGCAGGCTCTGCCGAGGGAGTCCTCCGTCTTACCTCCGCTAGAGCAAGACGAATCTCGTCGCACACCTGAGAACGCTCCTCCCAGCAGGCCGTCTGGGTCACAACGTCGGTGTACGACAACGCTACGGCTCGATCTGCTCTCCGGTCCCGGCCACCAACCGCTCCGACCTGTCCTGGATCCACCCGAGTAAGCGTTCCAAGATCAACGGGCACGGAAGATGTGGGTCTCCCGGGGCATCACCTCCGACTTAGAACGCCGCCAGACAAGGAGCGCGGTCCGGCACGACTGCGCGCAGCACCGGAGCGGTCCGGGCGCGTGAGGTCGAGGACGGGTCACGGGCGGGGACAGGGCCACGGGGCGGGCCGACCCATGGCCACCTGCATGTCCTTAAAGACCGTGCGGGGTCCTTGGGAAGCCGCAGTGAGGATGGCCGAGAACGCGGAATGTAGTGCGGCACACCACGAGGGGATCACATCTCCACAGAGGCCGGCCTCTAGGCTCCGTCCATTGCCACCGTAATGGATGGCCCAGAGGCGGCGTCGATCCGGGAGATGGGGGGCAAGCCCGTGCCGTCCGAGACTGTCCAAGATGATCACGTCATGGGCTTCCAGCTCAATCTCCCGCTGCACGGCCGGCGACATCTGGTTCGTCTCGTTGTACACATACAGGACGCGGTACGGACTGCGCTTGTTCCGGGTGGAGACGGCGGACTTCACCTTAGGGGCCAGGAGGAGGTCCCCTGATAGCCAGAGTCCTAGGAGGACGTCCCAGGCCGGCCACCTGCCCGAGCCGGGCGTTGGGGCCCAGTTGGCTACGTGATACCACTCTGGCGGTGGATCGTTGGCGAGGGACTGGTTAACAGGGGCCCGTGGTAGGGGAGAGAGGTAGTCGGCAAGAGGTAGAACGGGCACCGCGTGCCGCTTATGTAGGAGAACGGTAGTGAGAACGACATCGCAGAGTAGGCGACGGAGACGCGCAGGACGCAGACCTCTGTGCAGCAGGGCATCCCTGTGTGGCGTGGAGATGGCTCCGAGGCGACCAACAGTGTAGGTTGCGACGGTGTGGTGGGCCGGGGAGCCATCCACAGCCAGTATGAACGGCTCGTCCCCCCAAAGGACGAGGGTGCCCCAAGCAGTGGGCGTACAGTGGCGCCAGGCATGGCACCTCTGAGAGAGTCGGGCCGCAAGCCACCGATGGTAGTGGGCGCGGATGAGCGGGTCTAGCGGGCACGAGAGGATATGGTCCCCGGAGGCGGGCATGGTGCAGAGGGGGCAGGACGTATCTCTTGGGGGGAACAGGGAGAGGCGGATGCCGGTGACCGTGAGGTGGTCCCCCCACGTGATGAGACCGTGGCTGACGATGTTGGCGTACTCGTTGAGGTCGGGGAGGTGTTGTGGCGGGGGGGACGCAGAGAAGGCGTGGTGGGAGGCGAGCAAGGCGCGGCGCGCGTGGGGCACGGCGTCGTGGACCTGGAGGCCCGCGTGGGAGAAGCAGACGCGGGGTTTCTGTAGGGGGCCGAGCCACCCCACGGCGTCCGGGCAATTGTCCGCAGCCTGCCCTGCCGCTTCGTCCACCCGGTCCAGCAGGGTATCGAGCCAGGTGCCGGCGATATGGGAATAGAGGTGATGGGGAGGGGCATGACCGTGGGCCATGTCGCGACACGATCTTATGAGATCTCCCTGCAGCGAGTCTTCCGGCTCGCGGCGCCCTTCCTGCGCCGTGATGTACCCTTTGCAGTCCGCGAAGTGCCAAGCACCGGATCGGAAGCCGATGGCAGGGTCGGCTGAGGGCCCCTTGGCGGTGAGGGCCACCCATGCCGTGTACAGCTCCGCCGTGTAGGCGTTGTCCAGCCTCAAGGGGATGGGGACGGGGTACACCTGGTACCGGAGGGTGACGGGGCAGAACACCGCCACTGCCCCGCCGCAGCGCCGGGTCTTCGGGCACCACGACGCGTCGTGGAGGATCCCATAGTTCTCAGGGAGCCAGGAGAACGTGGGGACGGTCGCAGTCACCGCTTGGCAGCGTCTAACCGGGGGGACGGTGCCGACCGGCGGAGTGGGGCGGGGCGAGGCCCGGGGCCACCCCTTGCGTCGCGCGTCCTCTGTACTGCGATGGCCCGCAAGCATCCACGCGTGGGTGTCCTGGACCTCGAGTCCGGGCGACAACAGGGCCAGCACATGGGGGGTGTGGTGTGGCAGATGGCTGTCAGGGGGTAAGTGGATGGCGATGTCGCACCGGTGGCACAGGGCAACAAATAGGTCGTGGTCCGTGGGGTGTGCGGTGCACCGGAGTCCGAGCTCCGGGGTGAGGCAGGGCTGGGAAGGATGGAACCGCCAGAGGGCAGTGAGGAGCCCGTGGCGCGTGGACCGGCAGACCAGGGAGTTGGGGTGGTTCAGGTGTCGGATGTAGACGCCGAAGAAGTTAGTAAACCCAACGACCGGTGCCGGGGGTATACCGACTCCCCCTTCGGGGACCTCACGGAGGAAGTGAGCAGAGGCGGAGAGGGTCCACCCAGCGGTGGCGCGCATGGCCGAGGCGGTCATGGCGTCCAGCACGCGCAGGGCCCCGTAGGAGGGGGGGCGGACACTGGTAAACCAGTTGACCGTCCCATGACACTTGGCAGTATACATGGCGAGGGGGTAGTGGGCGGGGAGTCGTGGGGCGCGGAGCGCCCGGCACGCAGCGCGGGCGCCCGAGAACAGGCGCCGGGAGTCGACGGGATGGAAGAGGTGGGGAAGGGCATGGCGGCCAAGGACGCGGACGTAGTCCTGGCTCGTGGCACATCGCACGGGGTGACCATTGAGGTATACCGTGTCGTTGAGGAAATAGACCTGACCATCGCGCATGTCGGTGCCGATCAAGACCGTTTTTGTTGGGTCTGAGTGGAGGTTGGTGAGGCGGCCCGCTCTCTCAATGCCGCTGGCGAGGGTGGGCAAATGGCAACGGTCGCCGGGCAGCCACTGGGTGTCATCCATCAGGAGAACCCGGTTCAGCGGGCCCGCGGGGGTGTCGGTGGGGGGGACGGAACGGCAGGCTTCGTGCCCCCGAACCTCGCCATATATGCAGTACTTCATGCCGGACACGGGGCATCCTTGCCCCGTGCCGGCCCCCAGCCGGGTGGAGGACGGAGAGCGTCCGTCAGCTCCCCCCATGTGCACCTCAAGGGCGCGGTCGTGGTGCTGAAGGGTCGCGGCGTCGGCCGGGGAGATCCCTGCGGCGGTGAGGACGGCGTACTCGGTGGTGTGGTTGATGGAGCCATACGCGTGGCGGACATCGTCCGACAGGACCCACGCTTCAAGGCGTCTGCGCCAGCGGTCCCACCATACATCGTGTAGGACGCGGAGTAGCTCCACGGAGGAGCAGTGCGGGGACATCCCGAACTGGTAGGGCGGCAGGATGCCGTTCTGAACCAGGCGGGGCTGGTAGTGGTCTTTGATGAGGGCAGCCGTGAGCTTCCATATCGTGGCCAGATTGGTCAGCGGTCTGCCGTTCGCAATGGGGCCGTGCGGCGTCTTTTTCGGAAGGTTGATGAAGTCTGCAGAGTGTGCCTGGGGCACGGGCACCCCACGGAGAATACTGTTGATCAGGCTCACGATCGCCGCAAACTGGGCATCCTCCAATTGTCCGAACAGCCGGTACTCCAGTAAGTCGTGGTACGGCACAGTGGCCGCCGCCCGGCGGATGATGGCCCGCAGGTTTGCGGTGGTGGCGTTGGGTGGTGGGCCGAGCGGCCTTTCCTCCCATCCCGTGATGGTCCGGACGCGCGCGAGTGAGAGCGCCTCAAGAGGGGCGAGGTGCCTTTGGCGCAGCTGGTCCAACGCAACTGCGGCTTGTTGATGAAGAGGTACTGGGACGCCCACCACGTAGACCGGATCCGCTGGGGGTACGTAGCGCGCCCCCAACGTGCGGCGGTAGTCCACTTTGGTGGGTTGGCCAGGGGCAGCGGGTAGGGGCGCCAGCCCTACATCCTTCTCCAGAAGGAGAACGTCCCAGGCCGCTCGGATGCGTTCTTTGAGGCGGGCGACCTCCACGAGGTGTGACGATTGGGACGCCCAATCCGGGTAGGCGAGCGTGTAGCGTTGAAGGTTGGTGACGTGGACACGTACCGTCGACGGTACCGGCTGGCTGGGGACGGGGGGCCCGTAGGCAGCCGTAGCCGCGGTGTATAGCGCTGAGGTCACCTCGGTATAGCGTGGCTGCGCTGCGGGTGCGCCTGGGGGCGGCGCAGCGAGTTCGGCCCGAAAGGTGTCGTTGAGGGTGCGGAGCTGGCTGGCGAGGGGCTCCCGCGGGATGGGGAAGCGGCCCTTTTTCGAAGGGCATACCAATTGGGGCGCTGGCGGGAGGTCATGGAGGGTGGCAGTCACGGGTAGGTGGTCAGATGGGAAACTGGAATCGGAGCGCACCTCCGTGGTGTGGGCTGCCTCCGAAGGGGCGCGGAGGAAGATGTGGTCCAGGGCACCGGCGAAACCTTGCGGGCTCACCCACGTGGGGGCCTCCGCAAGGGGGCGTAGACGGCGCATCCCAAGGCGCGTGAGCGTGGGGAGGACGAGGTCACAGAGGGAGGCAGGGGAGACAGGGAGGTGCGAGACCCAGCGGCAGTTGGCGTTCAGGTCCCCTGTCAGGACAACCACTCTAGCCGGGGTGAGGAGGAGGTACGGGTACACCCAATCCAGGACTTCTTGGAGTGTGTCGAGGTTCCCGTCGGCGGGGAGATACACGTTGGCGTGGCAGTGGGTCACGCCAGCCATGGTGAAGTGCGTGACGAGGGCTCGTCCCGACGGGTGGGCGCTGTGGCCGGTCACGACCAGGTCCGGGGTCCTGTAGAGGAGGGTGGCACATCCCCCAGCTATTCTTGCAGGTGCCTGGATGGTGTGGTACAGGGGGTGCACCCGTTGGATGATCTGGGGCCCCGCTTCTTGAACATGCAGGGTTAGCGGGTACTGGCACTCGCGCACCAGGACGTCCAGGGCGCGGAGCTTGGGTCGCAGGGACATCTGCACGTTGAGGGTCATCACGTCTGGGCGGGGCGACATGTGGCCGGTGGGGGGGGGACCAGGGCAGGAGCTGGCGGCGGTGGAGTGCTGGGTTAGCTTGCGGTCCACGGCTGCGGGGAGGGCGCAAGGGAGGCCTCGCACCCACTTGCGGAGGTGCCGGTGGTGGTACGTGGCCGCCATCGCCAAGACACTGGCCCGGGTGAGGCCTGTGGTTGTGATGGAGACGCGGCTGTGTAGGGATTGTGGGAGGACCACGTGGTGATGCTCGGGCAAGATGAAGGAGGTGGGTGGCAGGCCCTTGCGGCAGAGCTGCAACTGATGGGAGCCCGTCACCTGCACACAGTGCACGGCGCCCACTAACGACAGAACGTTACGGGGCCAGGGGTCCGCCCCGCTGCACGCCCGGTAGTAGTGCACCCCCACCGGCAGGTGCAGGCACATTTCGAGGGCATAGGGGGGCGTGATGAACTGGGCAGTGCCCGAGGCCGGTACCGGTACCAGGCCCCACTCTCTGGGGGGGGAGCTGGGAGTGTATGCGCCCAGGTGCAGGTCCCGGACATGGGGGACGCCGTCGAGGTGGGAGTGGCGGAGCTGAGACACGGCGGCAGGGATGTCCTCGTTGCGCCCCGCCATGTCCCGGGTTACCGGTCCCGCGGACGCCGACCGAAGTACGGCTGGTAGCGGTGGGGGTCGGCTGGGGGGCTCCAGGGCGGGGGAGCGTAGGGGTTGTGGGCCATGGCCACTCGGGGGTCGTGGGGGTCCCCCGAGTACGGGTAGGGCAGGAGGGGGGCTGCTGCATGGTGGTCGTGGCGGCTGGAGAGCGCTTGTGGCTCATCGCGGTACGCGCTGCGACGCCTCGGCGGCGGGCTGTCGCGGCGATGGCCTGGGCTGCGGCGGCGGGACGGGGACCGGTCCGAGCGGCGGGGGCTGTACCTGCGCTGATATTTGGAGTCTGGTTCTCCGTCCGATCCCGACGTTGCCGTAAGGTCCACCTGATCGTCAGGGTCCCGTGGACGGCGCTGCTTCCCGCGGCTTCCCCGATGAGTCTTCCGGGGCGGACGGTCTCGGTCTCGGTCAGGGTCAGGCACCCAGGGCGTAAACGGCTGTTTCTTCGATTCGGCCCACGTCACTCGCCAGCCACGAGCCGTGTGTTGCCTCGTCAGTCGCATGCCGCGCTCGTACTCTGCTGGTCGGATTCCGACGATTGTGAACTTGGATGTATGGTTCAATTGTTCTTCAGTAATGGAGGAAAGGCCTGCACCAAATTTATCCCGAAGGATACCACCGAGGAGTCCTGCATCAACTTCACCGGACGGCGGATCGTCGACTTCCTGCCAGCCGACCCACAGGGCTTTCGAGTAGACTTGCGGATCGATTTTTTGGGGTGTATACCCCTTCTTTTTCGCTGCGCCCTGTGCCTGGTTGGCGGCTGCAGCTTCTGATGGGGAGGTGGCTGGGCTGGCGGAAACCTGCTGGACTGCAGGGGGGTTGGAGAGGAAGGAGCGCAGGACTTCCGCGATGCCGGGCAGGCTGGGCGCGTGGCTGTGGACCCAGGCCCACTGCTCCCGGATCGGCGACTGCGGGAGGGTGTCGACCTTCGCGCCGTACTGGCGGAAGAGCTGGAGGTGGAGCGCGTGCGCAACCTCGTCCTCACAGCCCTTGGGGATCCCCGGGATCCACTCCAGCAGGTCGGTCAGGGCGGCATCGGCAGGCGACGGCAGAGACGGCGGCGGCTGGGCGGTCGCGCCCGGTGCCCGAAAGGCAGAGACCGCCCTCGGCTTAGGGATCGGTTCCGGGACTGCGAACGACAGTTCGGGCGCACGCGCAGGGGCCTCCGGGACCGGCACGGCGCCTGGCGCGGCCATAGCCCTACGGAGGACGTCGGCCAACTCCTCGAGGTTGGGTGCCTGGGGCGAGGTGAGAACTGCTGCGGCGAGGATGACCGGCACGAGGACCAGGAACTGCTGAGAGCCGGGGGGGGGCAGCTCGAACGAAGCCGGAACGGTACTGCGCACGGCGTTGGCGAATGCCGGCGGCGTGGACTGGAGGCCGTGGAGTCTGGTGGCGATGGACAGGAGGGGGGGTACCGACCTGATGAAGTTGTTGAGCCTGACGGCTTCGGTCTGCCGCTGTGCCGCGGCGCAACGCTGGGCCTGCTGCTGGGCATTATCCCGTTCGGTGCGCATCGCGTCCAGATCCCGCGTGAGGGACTCCAGGTCGCCCCGTGCCACGGCCAGCTCCCGTCGTTGGGCCTCATACTCGTCATGCAATCGAGCGTAGTCGGTGGAGTAGGCCGTGACATCCAGGTCCGGGACAAAAGGCTCTCCCACCTGGGAGGGGCTGGGGGGGGCCGACCCGACGGCCGGGGCCGGTGACTCCGGAGGCGTGGGGTCCGCGGCAGCCGGTGGTACCTGGGAGGCAGGCTCTGGGAGATTGAAAGAAAGCCTTGTCTGTTCGGGCAACAGTGACGAAGGCGATGGCTCGGACCCTGAGGGGGTGGGCTTGCCCTGGGCCTTGTACAGGGCTGACGCTGGGGTGAACGCCGCCGTGGCGAACAGAGTGCCGGCGGGGCTGGGCGCCGCTTGCCCTTTGGTGAGGTAAGGTGCGTGGCTGGGCGGCGTGAGCGGGGGCGGGTTGGCGGTGTCGGCGATGCCGGCCTGCAGCAGGGCGAAAGTGGGGGCTGTGGCCCAGGAGTGCTCGCCAGCCTGCTCGATCTGATGCAGCAGCTCCACGCTGCGGATCGGCAAGATCGAGCACTCGAGCAGCGGCCGCAGCTGCTCGGGGGTCCACATGCCCTTGTTGGCGAGGGCGGGGGGTGTGGGAACGGGGGCTGGCGTGTACTGTCCTGTGAGGCAGACGGAGGAGGCCCACGCTAGGAGCCCGAACTTCAGCGGGACGAGGTCTGCTGTCGGGATGTGGGCCGCCTGCAGGACCGCATGCACGTCGTTGGGTAGCGCCCAAAAGGCCGCAACTACCTCTCGGGTGCGGAGGCGGTCCCATGACGGTCTGAGGTGGGGGGTAAGGAACTGGCTGATGGGCTTGTGGATCTTGTGGGAGACCTTCTGGCTTTGGATGTCCGGAGGGCCGGCAGTGTCGACGGGCGGTGGCTGTTCGCGGGCTGTGTACAGGCCCTTGAAGACTTGGTTGCGGAGGCGTGACGCCGAAATTGGGGCATGGCTTGGGCTCCACCGCGTGACGAGAGCCGCTGTGAGGGCCTCAGGGTCCTTGGAGATATACTCCAGCAGTGGGCCTCCTTGTACCAGCGACAGGGGGACGTGCTCGATGACCTTCGTGTCAGACGGGCCTGCGGCGACCGTTACGGTGGCTGTGAGCAGGAGCCCCCGCGGCGTCCACACCCCCGTCACCGCTGTAATAGCCTGGATGTCGCTGTTGGCAGCCGTCCACCGCAGGGCATCACACAAGTCAGCCAGGGCGGGGTCGGTGGCCTGGATAGCCGTATCTGCTGCTTCCAGTGCGTCATCCTTCAGCATGTCCAGTTCTCGCAGCAGACGGTCAGCATCGTCGGACTGGGCGATGTCCATCAGAAACATGGGGAACGGCCCCTGACGAATGGCGCCGCCTCGACCGGTGTCGGGGGCGGGAGAGGGGGTGTCCTGGGACGGTGTTGAGCGGTCTGACATGGTAGCTGTGGCGAGAAAAGAGCGGGTGGCCTGTGGCCGCAATATGTTGGGGGGGGGGAGCAGATCGAGGTGTCGGCAAACGGAGGTGCACTGACATCATAGGCAGCCCCAGTCGGATGGGGCGCGCAGGAGAGAAACAAGGGGTACCACGAGCGTGGCCATAGTGTGACAAAACAAAGAGCATGGCGCGATGGCGCGGAGTAACATGGGGCCGCCTGGCGGACCGGGTCGGTGAGCGGGGGTCCCAGGACACACAGGGCGGGGATGCGAGGGGAGCACCGCGCTGGCGCGTGGTGCTGCAACCCTAGTGGCGCACGGGAGCGAGGGGCCCCACGTTGGGACGACGAATCGGACGACTGATGATACCCCTGCACAAGGCGTCACGCTTGAGCGGCGGATACGTCGAATGCAGTCCCCGTCGCGGCTCCCCGCGTAGCGGCCTGGAAGATTGCCACGGCGAGGTCGACGTCTTGCCAGAGACGAACGTATAACGACGTGCCCACTGTGAGCAGGAAACGGCTTGCAAGGGGGAGGGACGCACTTGAGGTGCGGCACTCAGCCCTTGGAGACACGGGATGAAGAGGGAGAGAGAGAGTGCACCATACGGGTGGAGCTGAGCGGAGAGGGGGCCACGATGGCAGAGCTGAGTCACGTGGTGGCACGACTATCACGACGATTCACGATTGGTGTCGAGCGTGGCAGTGCGTGTAGGCAATCCGTCCTACAGCTACCATCCTGAGGGTTTTTAGACTGGTGCCAGGTCACCAGAAACCTGGGGGCAGTGGGCAGTGCAACTCCTGCAATGCACTGCATCACTGCCTGGGGGCAGTGGACAGTGCAACTCCTGCAGTGCATTGCCCCGCTGCCTGGGGGCAGTGGGCTGTGCAAGTCCTGCAATGCACTGCCCCACTGCCTGGGAGCAGTGGGCAGTGCAAGTCCTGCAATAGACTGCCCCACTGCCTGGGGGCAGTGGGCAGTGCAAGTCCTGCAATAGACTGCCCCGCTGCCTGGGGGCAGTGGGCAGTGCAACTCCTGCAATACACTGCCCCACTGCCTGGGGGCAGTTGGCAGTGGAACTCCTACAATACACTGCCGCACTGTCTGGGGGCAGTGGGCAGCGGAACTCCTGCAACGCACTGCGCCACTGCCTGGGGGCAGTGGGCAGTGGACCTCCGGCAATAAACTGCCGCACTGCCTGGGGGCAGTGGGCAGTGTAACTCCTGCAATGCACCGCCACGCTGCCTGGGGCAGTGGGCAGTGCAACTCCTGCAATGCATTTCCTCACTGCCTGGGGCCAGTGGACAATGCAACTTCTGCAACGCACTGCCCCACTGCCTGGGGGCAGTGGGCAGTGCAAGTCCTGCAATAGACTGCCCCGCTGCCTGGGGGCAGTGGGCAGTGCAACTCCTGCAATACACTGCCCCACTGCCTGGGGACAGTTGGCAGTGGAACTCCTACAATACACTGCCGCACTGTCTGGGGGCAGTGGGCAGCGGAACTCCTGCAATGCACTGCCCCACTGCCTGGGGGCAGTGGGCAGCGCAACTCCTGCAATGCACTGCCTCACTGCCTGGGGGCAGTGGGCAGTGCAACTCCTGCAGTGCACTGCCCCGCTGCCTGGGGGCAGTGGGCAGTGCAACTCCTGCAATACACTGCCCCACTGCCTGGGGACAGTTGGCAGTGGAACTCCTACAATACACTGCCTCACTGCTTGGGGGGCAGTGGGCAGCGCAACTCCTGCAATGCACTGCCTCACTGCCTGGGGGCAGTGGGCAGTGCAACTCCTGCAATGCACTGCCTCACTCCCTGGGGGCAGTGGACAGTGCAACTCCTGCAATACACTGCCGCACTGTCTGGGGGCAGTGGGCAGCATAACTCCTGCAACGCACTGCCCCACTGCCTGGGGGCAGTGGGCAGTGGACCTCCGGCAATACACTGCCTCACTGCCTGGGGGCAGTGGGCAGTGTAACTCCTTCAATGCACTGCCACACTGCCGGGGGGCAGTGGGCAGTGGACCTCCTGCAATACACTGCCTCACTGCCTGGGGCCAGTGGACAGTGCAACTTCTGCAACGCACTGCCCCACTGCCTGGGGGCAGTGGGCAGTGCAACTCCTGCAATGCACTGCCTCACTGCCTGGGGGCAGTGGACAGTGCAACTCCTGCAATGCATTGCCCCACTGCCCGGGGGCAGTGGGCAGTGCAACTCCTGCAATGCACTGCCTCACTGCCTGGGGGCAGTGGGCAGTGCAACTCGTGCAGTGCACTGCCCCGCTGCCTGGGGGCAGTGGGCAGTGCAACTCCTGCAATGCACTGCCCCACTGCCTGGGGGCAGTGGACAGTGCAACTCCTGCAGTGCACTGCCCCGCTGCCTGGGGGCAGTGGGCAGTGCAACTCCTGCAATGCACTGCGTCACTGCCCTGGGGGCAGTGGGCAGTGCAACTTCTGCATTGCACTGCCTCACTGCCCTGGGGGCAGTGGGCAGTGCAACTTCTGCAATGCACTGCCCCACTGCCTGGGGGCAGTGGGCAGTGCAACTCCTGCAATGCACTGCCCCACTGCCTCGGGGCAGTGGACATGCAACTCCTGCAATGCACTGCCGCACTGCCTGGGGGCAGTGGGCAGTGTAACTCCTGCAATGCACTGCCACACTGCCTGGAGGCAGTGGGCAGTGGACCTCCTGCAATACACTGCCTCACTGCCTGGGGCCAGTGGGCAGTGCAACTTCTGCAACGCACTGCCCCACTGCCTGGGGGCAGTGGGCAGTGCAACTCCTGCAATGCACTGCCTCACTGCCTGGGGGCTGTGGACAGTGCAAACTCCTGCAACGCACTGCCCCACTGCCTGGGGGCCGTGGGCAGCGCAACTTGTGCAATGCAGTGCCTCACTGCCTGATGGCAGTGGGCAGTGCAACTCCTGCAATGCAGTGCCCCACTGCCTGGGGGCAGTGGGCAGTGCAACTCCTGCAATGCACTGCCCCACTGCCTGGGGGCAGTGGACAGTGCAACTCCTGCAGTGCACTGCCCCGCTGCCTGGGGGCAGTGGGCAGTGCAACTCCTGCAATGCACTGCGTCACTGCCCTGGGGGCAGTGGGCAGTGCAACTTCTGCATTGCACTGCCTCACTGCCCTGGGGGCAGTGGGCAGTGCAACTTCTGCAATGCACTGCCCCACTGCCTGGGGGCAGTGGGCAGTGCAACTCCTGCAATGCACTGCCCCACTGCCTCGGGGCAGTGGACATGCAACTCCTGCAATGCACTGCCGCACTGCCTGGGGGCAGTGGGCAGTGTAACTCCTGCAATGCACTGCCACACTGCCTGGAGGCAGTGGGCAGTGGACCTCCTGCAATACACTGCCTCACTGCCTGGGGCCAGTGGGCAGTGCAACTTCTGCAACGCACTGCCCCACTGCCTGGGGGCAGTGGGCAGTGCAACTCCTGCAATGCACTGCCTCACTGCCTGGGGGCTGTGGACAGTGCAAACTCCTGCAACGCACTGCCCCACTGCCTGGGGGCCGTGGGCAGCGCAACTTGTGCAATGCAGTGCCTCACTGCCTGATGGCAGTGGGCAGTGCAACTCCTGCAATGCAGTGCCCCACTGCCTGGGGGCAGTGGGCAGTGGAACCCCTGCAATGCACTGCCTCACTGCCCTGGGGGCAGTGGGCAGTGCAATTCCTGCAATGCACCGCCTCACTGCCTGGGGGCAGTGGGCGGTGCAGCTCCTGCAATACACTGCCGCACTGTCTGCGGGCAGTGGGCGGCGCAATTCCTGCAATGCACTGCCGCACTGCCTGGGGGCAGTGGGCAGTGGACCTCCGGCAATACACTGCCGCACTGCCTGGGGGCAGTGGGCAATGCAACTCCTGCAATGCACTGCCTTACTGCTTGGGGGCAGTAGGCAGTGGAACTCCTGCAATGCACTGCCTCACTGCCTGGGGGCAGTGGACAGTGCAACTCCTGCAATGCACTGCCCCACTGCCTGGGGGCAGTGGGCAATGCAACTCCTGCAATACACTGCCGCACTGTCTGGGGGCAGTGGACAGTGCAACTCCTGCGACGCACTGCCTCACTGCCTGATGGCAGTGGACAGTGGAACTCCCGCAATGCACTGCCCCACTTCCTGGGGGCAGTGGGCAGTGCAACTCCTGCAATACACTGCCGCACTGTCTGGGGGCAGTGGGCAGTGCAACTCCTGCAATGCACTGCCCCACTGCCTGGGGGCAGTGGACAGTGCAACTCCTGCAATGCACTGCCCCACTGCCTGGGGGCAGTGGGCAGTGCAACTCCTGCAATACACTGCCGCACCGCCTGGGGGCGGTGGGCAGTGGACCTCCTGCAATGCACTGCCTCACTGCCTGGGAGCAGTGGGCAGTGCAACTTCTGCAATGCACTGCCTCACTGCCCTGGGGGCAGTGGGCAGTGCAACTCCTGCAATGCACTGCCCCACTGCCTGGGGGCAGTGGGCAGTGCAACTCCTGCAATACACTGCCGCACTGCCTGGGGGCAGTGGACAGTGCAACTCCTGCAATGCACTGCCCCACTGCCTGGGGGCAGTGGGCTGTGCAACTCCTGCAATGCACTGCCTCACTGCCTGGGGGCAGTGGGCAGTGCCACTCCTGCAATGGGTGGTCGGAGTGTCCTGCAGGGCCTGTGGGGATGTACTACCCGGCGCACCAGCGTGGGGGGATGGGGAGTCCACCCCAGGGGGTGGTCGGGGCATCCTTCAGGGCCTATGGGGGGCCATCATCTTCGGAGAACCGGGCGCACCGGCCTGGGGGGGGACGGGGAGTCCAGCCCAGGGGGTGGTCGGAGCCTCCTGCAAGGCCCATGGGGAGCCAGCATCTTCCAAGAACCGGGCGCACCGGCCTGGGGGGACGGGGGGTCCTGCCCAGGGGGTGGCCGGAGTATTCTTCAGGGCCCATGGGGAGGCGTCATCTTCGGAGAACCGGGCGCACCGGCTTGGGGGGGACGGGGAGTCCAGCCCAGGGGGTGTTCGGAGCCTCCTGCAAGGCCCACGCGGAGCCATCCTCTTCTAATAACCGGGCGCACCGGCCTGGGGGGGACGGGGAGTCCAGCCCAGGGGGTGGTCGGAATCACCTGCAAGGCCCATGGGGAGCCATCATCTTCCAATAACCGGGCGCACCGGCCTGGGGGGGACGGGGAGTCCAGCCCAGGGGGTGGTCGGGGCATCCTTCAAGGCCTATGGGGGGCCAATATCTTCGGAGAACCGGGCGCACCGGCCTTGGGGGGACGGGGAGTCCTGCCCAGGGGGTGTTCGGAGCCTCCTGCCAGGCCGGTGGGGGGCCATCTTCTTCAGAGAACCGGGCGCACCGGCCTGGGGGGGACGGGGAGTCCTGCCCAGGGGGTGTTCGGAGCCTCCTGCCAGGCCGGTGGGGGGCCATCTTCTTCAGAGAACCGGGCGCACGGGCCCGGGGGGGACGTGGAGTCCTGCCCAGGGGGTGTTCGGAGTCTCCTGCCTGGCAGTGTAACTCCTGCAGTACACTGCCCCACTGCCTGGGGGCAGTGGGCAGTGGAACTCCTGCAATGCACTGCCTCACTGCCTGGGGGCAGTGGGCAGTGGACCTCCTGCAATGCACTGCCTCACTGCCTGGGGGCAGTGGGCAGTGAACCTCCCGCCGTACACTGCCCCACTGCCTGGGGGCAGTGGGCAGTGGACCTTCTGCAATACACTGCCCCACTGCCTGGGGGCAGTGGGCAGTGGACCTTCTGCAATACACTGCCCCACTGCCTGGGGGCAGTGGGCAGTGGACCTCCTGCAACACACTGCCTCACTGCCTGGGGGCAGTGGGCAGTGGACCTCCTGCAATGCACTGCCTCACTGCCTGGGGGCAGTGGGCAGTGAACCTCCCGCAGTACACTGCCCCACTGCCTGGGGGCAGTGGGCAGTGGACCTTCTGCAATACACTGCCCCACTGCCTGGGGGCAGTGGGCAGTGGACCTTCTGCAATACACTGCCCCACTGCCTGGGGGCAGTGGGCAGTGAACCTCCTGCAACACACTGCCTCACTGCCTGGGGGCAGTGGGCGGTGGACCTTCTGCAATACACTGCCCCACTGCCTGGGGGACAGTGGGCAGTGGACCTCCTGCAACACACTGCCTCACTGCCTGGGGGCAGTGGGCAGTGCAACTCCTGCAATACACTGCCTCACCGCCTGAGGGCAGTGGGCAGTGGACCCCCTGCAATACACTGCCCCACTGCCTGGGGGCAGTGGGCAGTGGACCTCCTGCAGTACACTGCCTCACTGCCTGGGGGCAGTGGGCAGTGGAACTCCTGCAGTACACTGCCTCACTGCCTGGGGGCAGTGGGCAGTGGAACTCGTGCAATACACTGCCCCACTGCCTGGGGGCAGTGGGCAGTGGACCTCCTGCAGTACACTGCCTCACTGCCTGGGGGCAGTGGGCAGTGGAACTCCTGCAATGCACTGCCTCACTGCCGTGGGGCAGTGGGCAGTGGACCTCCTGCAGTACACTGCCCCACTGCCTGGGGGCAGTGGGCAGTGGACCTCCCGCAGTATACTGCCTCACTGCCTGGGGGCAGTGGGCAGTGGAACTCCTGCAATACACTGCCTCACTGCCTGGAGGCAGTGGGCAGTGGACCTTCTGCAATAAACTGCCCCACTGCCTGGGTGCAATGGGCAGTGTAACTCGTGCAATGCACTGCCTCACCGCTTGGGGGGCAGTGGGCAGTGGGTGTGGTGTGGTGTGGTGTGGTGTGGTGTGATGTGGTGTGGTGTGGTGTGGTGTGGTGTGGTGTGGTGTGGTGTGGTGTGGTGTGGTGTGGTGTGGTGTGGTGTGGTGTGGTGTGGTGTGGTTTGGTGTGGTGTGGTGTGGTGTGGTGTGGTGTGGTGTGGTGTGTGGATTGGTGTGGTGCGGTCTGCCTGCGTCTTTCGTGTTCCCTTGCAGCCACCTGTGCAGCAACAACAGCACTCTGCACACTTCATGCAATAGTGTGGTGGCCTTTTGCAAAATGCCCAGCCCAGTACCATTGTGTGTCCCTAGCACTTGGTCTGTACATGTGGTCACTTCTGTAATGCTGAGACGGCAAGGGAGCGCTGGCAAGAGCAGGCGGGGGGGGGGGGGGCAAGAGTGGTAATGATCAGCATCTTCTAGGCTGGTCAGCATCGCGGAGTTGGCACAAAGGGGGTGCAGGGCAGATACAAATTGCAGGATGTGCGGTGCCCAAACTACGGAGGATTGGTATCAGGGGGTGAATACAAGGGCACTGGTGGCGCATGGACCCGGCCACAAAGCAGGCAGCATGGTGGTCAGGCCCAAGCAGTAGTGATGGTGGGTGCTGTGCGCATCACACAGCACCCCTATGCTGCGCATGCCCATGCCAGAGGTGACAAATTGCAGTACACGGAATGGAGCAAGCTAGAGCATGGAGGACCAGTCAGGGGGAGTACTTCAAGAGGCTACATGAAGGAGGAGCATGGTGCAAAGGGTTTGTTGGGAGACAGCGTCAGTTTGAGGGGAGTCCGGATGCAGAAAAGGTGTACAAGTCCACAAGTGTAAGGCAAGGCACGCAATTAGTGCCACCGTCCACACAAAACATCATGCGTCCCCCCCTCTGCTTTGCTATGGGAATCCTGGTTAGGTAAATACACCAGTTTCACACCATGGGCCATCCCTTTGCACAGCGCAAGTGCAAGTGCAAGTACAAGTGGTGTTTGGATTGCAGCGGCGCACGCACTTTTTTTAAGCGCGCCTCCTTGGTGTTCAATTGTAACGGCGAAAAAGGGTGGAGCCTGTGCTATCGCAGAGTGAGCTATCCTTTGGACTGCGCCATGTTCTGCTCCCGGGTGTGCGACTCCTTGGACTGCACTGTGTCCTCAAGCGCCTTTTGCAATACAGCACCTCACGCACACTTTGCATCACACGACCTTTGTGTAGAATTGCAGCTGTGCCGCATTCTGCATCCTAAAACACGCTTTGGACTGCTGCGCTGGCACAGGTGCTGTTGGGATTCTGCCTCCTTTGTGTTCGATTGCACACCGCTCTCGTGATTTCTCTTCCATGCGTGTCGCTTCCACTGCTGTAGCTGCTCACAGACAACTCGCACCCATCCGAAAATGCAGGTGTTGACACCTGCTTTCCTTTCTCGTTCTTTCCCCGGAGATGAGCCCGGTTCCTTCCATGGTGTGGCTTCTTGACCAATTGGTCTGTTCCGCGTCTCCTCTAGTCCACTTGTGTATCCATCATTGGAGAGCATGCTGAGGACTGCCTGCTACGTAGCCCCGGATAATTCTGTGCTGGCACCGGAGCTGCCCAGCTCTCGGCTTGCAAGCACGTCCTCTGCGGTTCTCTCTTTTGCTGCACTCCTTATGCACCGCATACGCCTGGCTACAGAGGTACGTCCCTGTTGATTCCTCACCTGCTTCTTCTTAATTGCTGGTGGGAGAAGGAGGCGGGTGTGGCTTAAGGGTGGCGTTGTCCCGTTGGGTGTGGCGTGGTGGCGTGGCGTGGTGGTGTGGTGGTTCCACGGGGACCGCCGCCAGCCAATGTGTGACCCCGAGGGGTGTGCAACCGTTGTGGGGGTTGTAGGGGGGGGGGGGGGGCTCCCCCCTGCCTTGGTTGACCCAAACCTTGGGGGTCGGCGGGTCGGGTGGTCAGCCGCCGGGCTCCCCGGGGGGGGGGGGTCGGTGGGTACCCCAACATACATACCTCAAAATGATCCCCATGACACGCTGATCATTTTGAATATACACAACTGGGGTAAAAAAAATTTCAAAAAAATTTGCCCATCAACTTAGGCACCCATCAGCCAAGGTCCGGCCTGGAGGTCGGGTTGGGGTCAAAATACTTTTTTGTGTTTTTCATCCATTTTTTGAACTCTCCACAAAATTCTGAGTAGAGACACATAGGGTCAAACAAAAAAATTTCCCCCTGCCGTATGCCTAAAACAAAATATCCGGCGCCCACAAAACCCATTGTTCCATACAACCATTTGGGGGTCTGCAGAGGGGGGGGGGGTCCCCTTTGGGGTCGGGTCCTGACCAGGAGCACCCCCCGTGGGTAGTGCGGAGTGGTGTGGTGGTGCGGTGGTGCGGAGTGGCATGGTTTTGTGTGGCGTGCGGTGCGGTCCAGTGTGGTATGGCGGGGTGGGGTGGGGTGGGGTAGTGACGTGGTGCAGTGCAGTGTGGGGCGGTGCGGTGAGCAGTGCGGTGGTGCGGTGTGGCCGTCGGGGATCAGGCACCATACCAGGGCGCCACTGACGGCCAGCATTACGACGGAGCCGCCCAGGAACACGGACCAGTGCCACGGTTGCTGGAAGATGACAGGAACGAAGACGGCGACACAGAATATGACCCCCTCGAGTGCACGCGCGAGGACCACCTGCAGCATGGTCCGCGGTTTGGGGGGGTAGAGCTCATGGAGCGGCACCTCGGGGGGCATGGATGGCATCTCCATCGCCTGCGGGGCCATCGGCATAGACTGCGCCTGTGCCTTGCGAGCCAACGGGTTCTGCGCCTCGTTCTGCTCCGCAGCCTCCTCCATGTCCAACTGCAACTCACCGGCGGAGACGGCGCTTCTCACGCTTCGGGCAGTGCCGGGGCGGTTGGTCCCAGCGGTCCCCGGGCGGTTTGAACCCGCAGTGCCCGGGCGGTTGCTTCCAGCGGTGCCGGGGCGTCTGCTCCCGGCGGTGCCGGGCCGGTTGCCCAGCACGATCTCTCGCTCCTCCGGTTGCAGCTCGTTCTCGAGGTCATAATCCGGGCCATCGTCCTCCTCGGAGGTGTCCTCCTCGTTGTTGCCTGAGACACGGCGACACCAATGGGGACTTCCGAAGAGAGGAAGAGAGCGGAAAATGAGAAGATTGTGAGATTGTGTTGGGCAATGAGCAATCCTGTGGAAATGTTCAGCAAGTTGGGAAGAAGTACGGGAACAATAGGACACAGTCGGGCGAACTGTGGGAAATGTGTTCAACCCATGCGGGTGCAATGTGAAAGAAATGTGGAAGCATTTATGGGATGGCGGCAGTTCCAAGCGGAGGCACGCGGCTGCGTCCGGGTTCTGTGCTGCTGTGCACAAGAATTGGGAAAGCGGAGAGGAGGGGGGGAGAGCGGCCCATTGTGGGTGTAAGGGAGGCATGTGGACCTTTCAAATAATCCGTCTTGCGCTCTTTGAGGTAGTCCTGTGCCCTGCCCGACTTGAACGGATCGGTCTTCGTGGGCCTGCCTCCTTCCTTCACTGCAAGCCCTCGGTGCTTGGCCTCGGCCCGCCGCCGCTCCTGCGCTATGATCTTCAGGTACGGGTTAGCCCCGCCTTTTGTGGCCTCCAGTTCCCCCTCGGCATCCAGCACCATCTCTCTCTTGTTGGGGTCCCCTTCGGCCTCCAACTGCACAAAGAGGGTGCAAGGGAAGGGTGTGTGCAGCGTGTCTGGTGGTGGTGGGGGAGCGGGAGGGCAGCCGTACAAGGGAGGGCACGTGCCTATTCGGGTCCTGGACGCTACTGCGAAAGAGTGGAAGGGTGGCCAGTGGGTTAGGGCTGGCCTGTCGCCTGCTCTAGCCCGCCCCCTGCCCCTCTGTGTATCACGACGTGACGTGACGGAAGGACCTGGCCCCCGGGTTCACATCGGATCATCGACGCTCGCCAATGCCCCGCCTACGAGCCTGAGGCCCCCTAAGGGGCGGGCGGGAGCATCCACCACACAGCCCATGCCTAGCAGGTTCCTCCCTGGGACCGCTGTGAGACCGCTCCAAGCGCGCGTGGTGTCGTGACGCGCACCTCGTGGCCTGCATGGCGGCGAGAGCAGCAATGCCTCGCCCCGGGTGCTTTGCAAACACGGGGGCGCCGCTTGCGTACTCCATCGTTGCCCCTACCTCTCGAGGGGCCGCCGACCTTCGTGGCCCCCAGGTGCCTCGCGGGGCGGTCGGGGCGCGCTACTTTTCTATTAACTATCCCGACTTCAGCCCCTACATAACCCCTGCATTCAGCCCCTACATAACCCCTGCATTCTCGGGGGTCCTCAACAAAGGGGGCAAATTCAAAACTGGCTGCATAACCCCTGCCTTTGGAAAAGTACCCCCCCCCCACCCTTGTATAAGGGTTAGGGTGAGGGTCACCGAGCTGGTGAAACCAGTCTTGGTTTATAACCCTCTTTAGTGTCTAGGGTGGACCTAACAGGTTTGGCAAGCAAGCAAGCAAGCAGCACGCGCGAAATGGGGGGAAATCACAGCTCCGTCATGGTGCTTCGGACTCGGCTAAAATTTTGGTGGATGCTACCTATGGGTGTGAGGGACAACCACACAAAGTATGAGCCAGAAACTCAACGGTGGCGGCCGGGAACGGGCGTCGCAAGTGCCAGACCTCCATTTCAAAATCTGCAATTTAGGGCCAAAATCAGCCTCTTTTTTTGCCCAAAACCGCCAAATGAAGGGAACTAGTGGCTACTCTACACATGCAGCTAGACTTCCCCGTGGCATTAGGCCTTCTAGGGCCCTGTAACTCCACAATATGTCCACAAACCGCCCCCAAAAACCCCCAAAAGCCCCAGAATTTGTGCACATTGGCCGCCAACAGCCCCAAACCAAAAACAGACCATATTTTGGGCTACGTGGCTCAAAGCGATTTCAAGTGTACCTAATCCACCCACAACCACCCACTTTTGGTGGCCTCCACCCCTCAAAATTGCCCTAATCGGCGCCTAGACCCCCAAAATGCCTTGAAAATGGGCTGTTTTGGGACCAAAAATGGATCAAAAATGGATCAAAAATGTGTTTTTCCAAAAAGGATCCTAGACCAATTGGGGTGCCTAAACAAGTGAAATGAGCCCATTTTGAGCCCATTGAAAGCCATTTTCGGGCTCCTCCAAAGTCACAAAATGCCTTGAAAATGGGTTGTTTTGCGACCAAAAATGGGTCAAAAATGGGTCAAAAATTTGTTTTTCAAAAAATGATTTGAGACCAATTGGGGTGCCTAAACAAGAGAAATGAGCCCTTTTTGAGGCCATGGCAAGCCATTTTGGCCACTCCAGAGTCACAAAATGCCTTGAAAATGGGCTGCTTTGGGACCAAAAATCAGTCAAAAATGGATCAAAAATGTGTTTTTCCAAAGATAATTTTGGACTATTTGGGGTGCACAAACAAGTGGAATGAGCCCATTTTGAGCCCTTGTCGAGCAATTTTGGCCCCTCTCGAGGCTGAAAGGGCCTTGAAAATGGGCCACTTTGGGACCACAAATAGCTCAAAAACGGGTCAAAACCATGGTTTTCCGAACATGATCCCAGTCTAGTTGTGGTGCCCAAATGGATGAATACAGCTCATTTTGAGCCCCTTTTGAGCCGCTCTCATCCACTTTCTAGTGTGTACCTCATTTGTCATTGAAGTCTCCTAGATGATGTTCCTTCCCCCACCAATGTTCAGTCCTGGTGAGGGACAACCGGTGGTCAAAGATGGTATGCTAATTTTGTGCTACTTGAAAAGTGCCAAGTTTTGCCCATTTTGGAATTCTCCTACAAACTCCGAGTATACTGAGTATAGACACATGGGGTGAACACACATTTTTTTTTACTCTTTACAACAATGCCCATAACATCACAAAGTATGGGGTTCTAGGACGGCTAGACGTCCAAATAGTTGCACTGTGCTTTGTGCACCCCCTAAAAGGTTACCGGTGGGGCAGAGGTCAAAAAAGATGCCCGGCGCGTGCCCAGCGCGCGAACGTGGAAGCGGCGGAGGACATCCCCCCAACCCAAGTGCCTCCAGAGGCGGTCCGCAGGGGGGGGGGGGGGGGCAAGCGGCGAAGCCTCCCCCCCCCCGCCCGGGCGTAACCCAGGGGTGTGGGCCCGAGGGGGAAGCACTTGTGACCTTAGCCCCAGGGGGCGGGGGGTTAGCCTGCCCGCCACCGCCCTCCTTGCGGCAGAAGTCCTGATCCCGGCAGGCTGGCTGCTCGTATCCCCCACTGCCCCCGTGGGTCTCCCCGTATTCAGGAGCGCAACAGCCCACGAAGGCACAGGTCTGTATTAAGGAGGGACACCCACCTCAGTACTTATACAAGATCACCGGCCATCATGAGTCGCAGGGCCACCCCAGGGGGGGGGGGGTGCGTGTGGCAGAGGCGCGCGGAATGCACGGGTGCGGATAAGAGTGCGAGGAGAAGGGCGTCTGGATGAGGATGGGTGCGCAGGCACTGTTTGGAACGCGTGCAGGATGAGGGTGTGCGGGGAGGTTGTGGGGGGAGGGGATGTGGGATGAGGGTTGGGGATGAGAGTGTGGGAGAGGGCGTGGGGAAAGATGCGGGGAGAGACTTCTGGAGACGGTGTGGATGGAACGGACGGGGGGGAATATGCGCGTAAGAACCGCATGAGAGGCCTCCTACAAAGACCCGGAGGACGAAGACCTGCACTTGGTCGAACCACGTCAACTTTGTGGGGTTGGTGGCCATGTTGCGGTACCGTTCCTGGGCCTTCTTCCGGATCACGGACGGCGTGGTGAGCCGGAAGATGCCGCGCAACAACGTGGTCGGGATCCAGCCCGCGAGCGGCGCCAGCCCCGCGATGATGATGATGCCGGTGATTGTGCCCGCGGCGCTGTCCCACGGCATCGCGAACACGACCACGCAGGACACGACGGTTTGTCCGGTGGTGAGGACCGCGACGCGCTGCGGCGTCGTGACGGGCTCGTCTGGGAGCCGCGTGAAGATCGCAACCCAGCAGTGCGTCTTGAATTGCCGCCACAGCCGCGCGCCCAGCCGCTGCTGCCCCAGCCCGCGCTCCTCGTCGATGCTGACGCCGGCCTGTACACGGGGTACATTGGGGGTACAAGAGGCAAACAGAGGGCGGGGGCCACCGAGAGGGCGTCTTTTGAGAGGGGGGGATTGGGGGGGGGAGGCCCAGAGATTTGTGTACCAAAAATGGGGTGACCAGATTTTCCCTATTGTACAATTCGTTTTTTTGCCACGATGGTCACTTTGGTCTGGGGGGGGGGGGCTTGGGAGTTTTGGGGGAGCCCCCCCCCCCTTGGTTTTTAATTATTCTAAAGACGCCCTGGCCACTTAAGAAGCAGACTGGGAGCACGATGGGAAGCCTCAAAAGGGGCACAGGAACCCAAGGAGGCACCAAAGGGGCACACGGGCGTCCACGACACGGGGGCGCACTCGGGCACAGGGAGTACGGCGGGTGCACAAGACATGCACATGGCGCACTGGGGCCGTACCAGGTGCTCGCAATGGGCAGCGACTGGCAGACCAGCGGAACAGGCGACAGGCACTGGGGACTGAGGGCCGCCCGGGGGGAGGGGGGCCAGGAGGCGCACGGGGGAGGCACAACGGATAAAGGGCACGCATATAACAGACCCAAAAGTGCACCCAGGGGGCACACGGGGGACGCACTGGAGGCACACCAAGGGGCACTGGGAGCATCCTGGAGGTCACATGAGGCGTCTCGGCCACCCACCCCTACGGACAAATGTTCGGTGAGCCAAATACACGTGGTTGCACAGACACGAGAACAGGGCATCGAATTCTTCGAACTACAAGCGAAGTGTCGGCATAGGGGGCCACCCGCGACACCTGCAGCATGGGAAGATGTGCTACCTACATGGCCGTGACAGCACACATGCTCATGGAGGCGGTGATGCAGTCATAAAAGGCATTTCCGCTTTTGGGACCCGGATCGGAATTCTGTGCCATGTCCGGGACCCCCATCCCATTTTGGACGTGCCGAATGCCTTGAAAAAGCAATTGGAGCAACCCGACATAATGAGAGGCTGTGCGAGGCTGGCAAGGGGGCTGATTCAGCGTTTCTGCGCAGCAGGCTGCCGGCTGCACTGCACAGTATGTGCACCCCCGTCCCGTAGGACAAATCTGGACGAGAGTGATCAGAAACCATCTCACGTCTAAATCGCAAAAATCCACACATCAGAGCCACAAGCGACACGGGGTGGCACCTGCGCGGCCTCGCGCGTCTGCTCCGCATGCAACGCTTGGCTGCGCTTGTCCCGGCGGAGCCCCCATAGTGCGAGCACGGCCATGAGGCCGTAGAAGACAATGTAACCCACGAGCAGCAACAGCCCACGGGCAAAATCGTAGGTAACGGGCCCAGTAGGGCCCGGTGCACCGCGCTGCTGGAGGCCGTTCTTGAGGAACACTGCCATCGGGACCATATCAGGCGTGACCATGCAGACGTACCGGCGGACATTCGGGTTCACGGGTCGTGTGCACTGCTTCACCTCCTGAGGCGTGAACTTGCCCGCGGGCACCAGCTGCGTCCCCATCTCCCGCCGCTGCTGCGTGATTGTTTGGAGCTGTGCAGGCGGCGGGCAGGCGGGATCGGCGCTGCTGTACGTCCACGTCGTGCACTGGCTGCCGTCGCAGCCCGCCTCTGTGACCCAGCCATCATTGGTGGCGTCGACGCGAAATTGGCGGAACAGGTACAGCGTGCAGTACTCGCCACTAACGGGGGCGTTGGTGTCGTCGTACTCCACTTGCACCTTGGGGGTTGAGCGAGTGCAAGGGAGGGCCCGGGACTGGCAAGTGCGAAGGCAACACAATGAGAGGGGGAGGCGGGAATAGGGGCGACTCTACTCCCTCCCACTTCCTGGCACTCGCTTGCCCTCTGATTCCCTCCCCCTCCTTTGCGTTTCCCCTCCTACTCCCTGCTCGCTCAGGTCCCCCATGGCAATCCCACTTGGGGGTCCCACAGGTGCCATGCTGGTTGCAGGTTATCGCGCCACACGAAGGGGAGATTTGGTGCAGCCCAAAGGGGCCTGCCGCACGAGGGGTTTGGCGCACACAATCTTGCGCCTCGTGTAATGAGGGCCACAATTCAAGCGAAACACTGGTGCGGAGGCGTGGGATGAGGGAGTTGGTGGATTGTGCAAGCGAGTAGCAGGTAGTGAGGAGGCAATGGAGTGTGAAGAAGAGGGAGCGGCACTGGAGCACGAGGTGGATGAAGTGGAGGGGGGTAGCGGGAAAGGAATAGAGTAGTGGCTCTCGCAGCGCCCGTGCTACTGCTGGTAACCTTGCTCCTGATGCTGCTGTGATAACCAATCACCCCAATGCTGTTGATGGTACTGTTGACGGTGTGCCTTTGAAGAAGGGAGGGGGGTACCCCGCTCTTAGCTCCTCCCCCTTTTCCTCGTTCCCAGTCCGTCGCAGTTCCTCCTGGACTGGGATGCTTCCACAATGCCGCACTCCGTCACTTTCTCCGAAGTGTTAGCCACATCCTTGTCTTCTTCCTCTGACTTCTCAGGACTAATTCCCATTGCCCACACACTGTTCATCGCGAGAACAACCACAGAATGGCTGCACGCAACAAATGAAAACACACGCCGGCTTTGTGTGGGGGTGAACAATAGTATGGAGCACGTTTGCCAGTTGGCATGTTGTTGTATTGTGTGTGCTTCTGGGGAAGTGTGTATGTTGCAGGGGCGGCGGGTTAAGATGTGTCGGAGTGGGACTGGAAAAGGAGCAAAGGGACGGAGGGGAACCTTGACGCCGAGACCGGTAATGGGGCGTGAAATGCGGTCGAACACGTAGTATTGGACGACGGGGGACACACGATACACGAGACCACTGTCGGTGATGTCTGGCAGCGGGTTGCGCTGCACGATCGCGACGAAGTCTACGTAGTCACGCACGAAGTTGGGGATGACGGTGGTGTCTAGCTGAAGGTTGACTTGCCCAAATTGGGGATCCGTTACGAAGATGGTGGACAGAGGCTGTGTGGGGGCGACCCTAACGACAAGAAGAGAAGCTGCGCAAGCCGACACCTCAAGCCTCATACAGTAAGAATGAAACCAATGGGGCATCTTTGTTCCCACGGCCTCCACGCATCAGGAATGTGTGCTAAAAGGTGCCGCTGTCCTCTGCTCAGCCACCCACTTTCGAGACAAAGGGGACATTGTGGACGAGAAAATCAAATTACCCGCAGCCCGAGAACGACCATTGTCCAGTAGCAGTGTCGGAGCCACCAAGCCATCTTGCCCTACTGTGTGTGCAGATCGGGAGAAATACATCTGAAAAAACCGAAGCCCACAGGACCACAAATGGAACTTCAGCCAGACAGGTGGGAGGTGAGAAATGCTTCAGTAGCACTTCTTGGCCTCCATTATGCAATGGGAAGCAAGCAGCGACACAATTGAGCGCATGAGAATGGCACACAGTGCAACCCAAACAGAGCAGAGTGGCACAAACGCACTTTTCTATGCCTGCAAGAATTCTCAATTTGCAAATAGGATCCAATCCGGATGGTTCCCAGGCTTTGTAGTATGGGCTTTTTTTTTTTTGCACTTTCTGCCTCTGGGCGATCGTTTGAAGGTGGAGGGGTTGGGACCAAGAGCTTTGCGAAAATCCTAACTCAGTGCAGCATATTCGCTGTTGATGGTGGAACACAACAGGGGGACAGAAACTCTGCACGTGATTCATTTCTCTGGCCCCAATGGTACTGCACAGCATTCCACCGTAATCCATAAGAGGATGCAGACCCGCAAAAACCCCGTAGAAAAGAGAGGGAATCTTATGATGGTGTCACTGGATCTTGTTCGCCAGCCATGTTCCTCACCTTTATGCCCCCCGCGATTGTTGGAGGGCGTTTATGCACAACATGGGTACAGCACGGGCACAGCACACACAGCACGGGCACAGCGCATGCACAGCGTGCATTTTACAGGAAGAAATTGGGGATTTTGGGGGCAATTAGCAATATTCTTGCCTATACAGACCATACTACAAACCCGCAACCCCATATTTCACCCCAGCCCCAGCCCCCCCGCCACCCAAGGCCCGGACTTGCAACCCTCACACCACCTCACAACATAGTGAAAAGCACATGCATGTACCTTCATGAACGGGGGTTAAGGGATCGTTTGAATGGGCGATTCACATTCACATAGATTTGGTCCAATTTTGATGTTTTCTGAAGAAAACCCCATGTCTTGGTCCAAATACGTAGCATGCTAAGGTCTCAAACTCTTGCCTCATTTTCGTGCTGCATCATCCAGTGAAAGTCCCACCTCAAACGGGCCCAAGGGTGACTGGTTGGGTTGGATAATCTTGAGCGGCACACATGGGCTGGGTCGCCCCGATCATGCCTTCCCAAGTCGCATGCAGGAGTGGCTTTGGGAGGCGCATTGCATACTGGAACACAAGCTGCAACATACACTCTGTCTTTGCTCTTCCGCTTCTTTTCTATAACCAAGCTTCATGATTTCACATCAATATCATATGTGAAGGCCTTCTCCTGCTTTGCTACTGTGCGCTAGCCTACAAGAAGGGGAGCTCTCCACTTCCTCAAGAAATTATGAATTACCTACAGCTGCGAATAGGAAAGGGAGGCTTCACATTGCATCTCAAAAATTAGGGCAGTGGGAGGGGTGGTTGACCCTTCTTCCTTCTTCTTGCAAGTCAAAGGAGGCATCTGGAGCACCCGAAGATACCTACCAATCTACCTTGGGTATGATCCTGTACAAACTTCGTGCACAACGCACGGGCGGGTACAGTGCGGGCACAGCACACAATACGCCCCCTTGCATACACAAGGGCTACGTATGAGGGCGCTTTGTGACCGGGAGTAATGCTGTGCCACACATAGAGGCATGACTAGGCTCAATAAACCTACAAATCGGCCATATGATTAACCAAAAACAAAGCAACATGCTAAAATAATGTGATTGGGAGGAGAGTGAAATTGGGGAGGAAGCGGGACACAGTGCCATTCCGTGTGATCCGTGGAGGTGTCCTCTCGCAATGGCCAATGACACATACAAGAAAGACACTAAGGACTTGATTTGCATTGCCTTTTTGTGCATCAAATCCTCCAAGTAGCTCTGCCTATGCACTGCAGCAGCACACAGGTTGCTGTGCAGGCACAAAGGGCCTTTGCCAGGGCCCTAGGCCCCAGGGACCCTGTAGCGCAGGGCAGGGTGGAGGTAGACTATCGGAAACCCCCAAATGTTCCTGCGTCTTAAGTGTGTTGGCCAACTTTGTGCATCCATCATGCAATGCATTTATAGCCCAATGCATGCATCACATGTCAATCGCATGCCTACGTTGCATGCACTGGCCAAGGATGCTGAATTTTGGTCTACCTAGGCCTTGTTGTTGAATGTGAGTCAGGATACCTATATTTTGGTGCAGATGGACTTGGGCCAACCCAAATATGTTTGCCTTCTTCAATCCTATATGGTGTGTGTATGTGTGTGTGTGCAGCAAGCTCAACAATGAGTCGGATTTGTCAAGGGACACAGAGGCGAAAATGAGGGAGAGCGGGAATTGTGAACGCCTCTGATGCCTGCAACAGGTTCACTTTTGGGAATATTTCAGTTGTGCCGCTACTCGTACCATTGCACATCGCCAGCCATCTTCGAGCGGCACACACTGTTCCGGGGCGACAAGGGATGCCCCACCCTCGACCGAAATCAAAATTGCCCCCTCTCCCTTTGCACGGCAGCAGTCTCGGACCTGCGCAACTCCAACTTCGTTCCAGTCCGAGTTCCAACGACGGAGAGACTGCTGCCGTCGGTGTTGTTCAGCGTCGCAATTACCATCTTTGCCGCCCACAGCTGTGCCTGCTGGTAGTGCACCAAGCCAGCCGGATGTCCCCCCTCGACCTTCGTCGCCTGCACGCGACGATTCGTCGCGTTGCCAGTGGTGGCAAGTGTGCTCACACCATGCAGCACATTCCACAGTGCATCAATCACCACCCCAACCTGCTGAGGCGACAGGTCGCTGCGCTCCGGGGGGCAAGCTACGGCGGCCCCCACAATGTCAAAGGTGACGTCCAGAGTGCTGGGGTACGGCGGTTGATTTGAGATCTCCCCAGTCACAAGGGCGCGGTCCATAACCGTCAGTAGCAGCTCCATTTCCTTGACGCTGTAGCCGCAGATGGAGGCTTTCGACACATTTAGGACCTGAGGTAGGGGACAGAAGAGCGGTGCTGACCATGTGAAGGAAGAGATGCATTCTGCCTGGTGAGCACAAAGAGGCAGCAATCGGTGAGAGAGGGGGTGGGGATAGAGGGCATGAAACTGCAGCACCAAACAGAGTCATTGCGCACCAACAATAGAGCCATCGACACCAAAACAGGGCCATTGCACACCACACTAGGACCACTTTCTGCCACAAGCCCAGGGCCATCTCACACTACAACAGGCTTCTTTGGCATGAGCAAAACTGTCGCACATGACATTCATTTCTGCTCGTTCGGTGGTTTTGAGGGGCTTTGGGGCCATTTGCGGGCAAAAGACGGTTATTTGGGTGCAGAACCAGAGTCATTTTGGCTTCTTTGTGGGCATGGCTCAGACATACTATGGCAGAAATATGTGAACAAGATTCCTTTGGCATGAGCAACACAAGCTAGTTGCAGAATATGGTGCGTGTTTCTCTTTGCTTGGCAATGCCACAGGCGTGCCTACCCTCGTAGAATGGCTCTATTCGCCCGTTGTTCATACCAGATTCATTGCAAACTATAACCCCCCCATCGCCCGCAAAGGGCCTGTATAGCCAAGAACAAGCACGAGGCAAGCAACAAGCAGGCGAACTCCGAACTCATTTCACTATTAACATAAAGCCAATTTCCAGTTCACCCTGACGACTTATTACTTGATACCCGGCCTCAAGAAATCCAACTTTTCACCGAAAATTCAGTGATGGGCCATCTATGTCTTGCAGCAAAGGTGCCTTGCAAATCTGGCCCAGTTTCAGCTATCAAAAAAAACAGTCTTTCTTGGGCCCATACTTGCCGCACAAGATGATGCCGCTTTTGCTCAACCAATCATACCGTCCATATTGAGGCCGGCCATGATTCATTTCTCTGACCCTAATGGTACTGCACTTTGTGCATTCAACCATGAGAGATGCCCCATAAGAGGATTCTGAAACCAAGGGCCATGGAAATTTCTGATGGTGTCACCACAATGCTGAGCAAGTATGCCGGAGAATCAATCATAACAACAGGTGTGACAATTTTCATATAACCTAAGAGGAGGTTACCCTCAATCCCCCTCGATCAATATGTTCCCGATTTCCCATGCTCTTTGCATTGCAGTTTGGGCAGCAACAGAGGTTTTTGAAGTTTTGTTGGCTCTGGGCTGAAAGTTGCGGCGAGTTGGTTCGGCGTGTTTCTTGGCCCTTTGGGCGCGGGTGTATCAAGGTACCAAATTCCAACCATTCCACCTTTGAAATTCCCTCTCATTTTCCTTTGCCGGATCTGGCTGCAAAATGGGACGAGGCGTGACTTAAATCCAGAGCACAACTGTGCATCCAGAATGACTTGCCACAATATGTCCTTCCCCTCCACCCCATCCCCTCTACATACTGCAAGGCCTGGGATCACATGGAAGTGGAGGAAACTACAAAGGGGGAAAACTTTGGGAGAGAGCACATTCACCAAACACAGAAACGTGAAACTCAACACAAGCAAGAAGAATTTAAAAAGGGACACAGCTATTCCAGGCAATCTGTGGAGAACGTGGTCGATGAAAGATAACATCCAGAAATCAGGCTCGGGGGGTGGTTAAACCTGGTGCATGGCGTCCATGAAGTCGCTCCGCAGGGCGGTACGCTGCTCCGGCGTGATGCTGTCCACGCCCTCGAGGGCGTTGATACGGTCGGCGGCAGCCATGAACCGACCTAGGGCGTTCTCGACAGGGGTGCCTGGCCCCGAAAAGGCTGTGTCCTTGTCCACAATTTCGATCCTGCCGTCAGGGGTCACGGAAAACCCAGTGATAATAGGAACAAATTGGGCCAGGTCCGCCGACGGCGTGCTGGACATCACGATGACCGCAATATCGCTGCCCTCGGACCACTTGCGGCCCCGCAACCACAACTCCACCTTGAATTCGATGTTGCCGACGGGCAGTCCGTAGTTATTTTTTACGGTTACCTCCGTCGCAAAGGGGGTCAAACCGGGCAATAACTGCGAGTGAAGGATATGGTAGCAAGTAAACCCGATTTCTCAGCCGGTGGCACAGAGTATTGTGGCAATAAAGTGGTGTCGCAAAAGGCTTGTTGGTACTTGCTTGTTTGCTGGTACCAGCCATCAGCCCAGCGTTTGGTTGATTTTTCTGGGAAAAGTGTGACCCGTCTCCCGTTTTTCAGTCAGAAAACAAACTGGACAACGGCGCCATTCTGGTCACTTTCCCTGGAATTATACCGGTCTCCATGCTTCAGCTGCTGCGTGGCGAACCGACCTTTGTGACGCAGCCCAAAGGCGAAGCGGCAAGCGAGGGCTGCTGCTACACTTGCTTGCAGACAGACAGACAGATACCGAAACAACATTGTGCTGGACTCTCAATCCTTCAAAGCGTTAGGCAATTTGCCCACCCAACGCCCCCTTCCGCAACACGGCACTGGACCTCTGCCTGGTACACGATGTCCCTGATGCACTGATGCACATCCGTCTTCTCGTCAGGCTCTGTCTGCTTGTTTCGCGGCTGTTTCTCAGCCTCTGCGTGCTCTCCTGCTCCCCATCCACATCTCCTCCTGCTGTCGCACCTACTTCTGCTCTTCCCCACAGACTCACTGTCCACCAGTTTGGGGTGTGCTGGGGGTGATTCAGAAGGGGATCGGTGCCGGATGGTTTGGTTCGTTGGTGGTGTCGTTTCGCGGAAGAAATCCTCTGTGTTGTTTTGATCGAGCGCCGGACACGTTTCCGGCATATGCTTCGCGATGAGCGATGTGAAGGTTTGGGGTCCGTGTACTTTTCTGGGGAAATGACCAGGTATTTCGGACTCCGATGCAGATGACATTTTGCACGCGTACAAACATCATGTCAATTTATTGGCCTTGGGGCTACGGATGCACCATTAAGCAAAGTACCTGCCCCACACCCGTTCCTGCCTCCTTCCCCGAGACCTGCCAATCTGCGAAGGTTGTGTTTTGAGCAAGGTGCCGCCAGTACCACTGGAATGTGACGTTCAGGCTCTGGCTGATGTCGACGCCAAACGCCGCCAGCGCAAAGGAGGTCTGCAAGAACACACCCTCGGGCGGAGTGATGCGTAGAGTCACGACGCCTGCGCAGTAGGGCCCGCTGAAGCCCAGGGCGCAGGTGCTGCACGGCAGGGCGTCCGCAACCGAGGGCGTCTGCCACCCCCGGTTGCAAGTGCACGTGGCGGTGTTGGAGTTCCAAGTCCCATGGCCCGAGCACTCCAGGCAATGCAGATCCTCTTGGCTGATGCCGTAGCGTGGGAAATACCCTTGGGCAGTATCGCAGATGGTGCATTCGCTCACAGGTTGCCCATTGATGGTGCTTGCCGCGGGCGGAAAAAACCCAGAGTCGCACGCACATGTGATCACGCCGTTGCTGTCGACAGTCGCGGAGCCGAACCCGTTGCATTGGTACGCCCGGGGGACGCTGACGACGGCATATCCCACGTCATTCGGCCGGGACTTGCGGTCGTTCGGACTGCCCATAATGACGTAGTATCCTTGACTTGCGAGTGCGTACCCGTACTTGGCGACGTTGGCCGGATATACTGTGGGGTCCGTGAGGAATGCGACCTGCCTCCACTTCCCACTGGAAGGCTCCAGCCGGAAGACGTATACCTTCGCTGACGTTGTCCTGGCGCTGTCGTAGCCACCGACGTAAAGCCATGTGTCGCTCAACGCCACAGCGTGTCCAAACCGGTCCGAGCTGACCGAGACGTCAGGCCGGACGAAATCCGGGCTGGTCAGCGGATTGAACCAGCGAGAGCCAAGCGCCCGGGTTGCATCGTATTGGAACATGAACACTACCCCCGCAGCCAGCATCCGCGCTCTGTTTGCATCGTGGTTCCGGGCGCCGATGGCCATCCGACCACTGGAAATGGAGATGCCACAGCCGAACAATGCGTAGGAGGCGGGGCTTGTTGCACGTAGGGTTTGCTCGTATGTGAACGACGGTGTGCTTGCGTGCGTGCGGCCCCACACAAATACCGCGCCGGCGTGCTTGAGCTTCTGCCCATTGACACCCGTGTCGTCCTGAAACATGGCCCCCACAGCCACCGTTAGCGCATCGTCGCTTACTGCCAGAAACTGGCCAAACTGAGCGAATCTCTGGACGTCCTGGGGGGGCACTTCGAGCTGCTGGACGAACGAGTACCGAGCCGATGCTCCCTCGCCATCCCTCCGGAAGACATACGCGGCACCCCGCGTGGGGTCATTGATAGCGTTGCAACATGCATAGGCTCCTACCACAATCCAATTTCCCGTGGGATCCATGGCAATGGCGCTACCGAACTTGTCGTCGGGACCTGGATTGTTGGCCTCGAGGATGGTGGGCAACTCAGTCCAATGATCATCACCCCACGAGTCGGTTGAGCGATAGAAGACGTATGCGTTGCCAGAACCTTGAACCGTGGAGCTGTCCCCTTGGAAAGTGCCGACAGCTACATACAAGCCTTGGTCATCAATAGCCACACTTTTCCCAAACTCCGCAGCCCGGTGCGGGTCATGGGGGTATAACTTTGCTGTCTGCACCCACAAGGCGCCGTTTCGTTGAAAAACATACGCCACGCCTGTGTTTGTTTGGTTCTTCTTGACACTTGATTCAAAGTTACCATGAGGTGCCCCGATAACCGCCCACGTAGCCCCTTTCGACAAAGCGACGGAGCGACCAAACATATCCCCAGACTCGAAGTTGAGCGGTTGTAGTGTTGAAGAGCGATAATCTTCATTCAAACCCCCCTGGCCTTGAGCCCAAATGAGCAACAATGTGACAAGAAATACCGTAACTTTCATTGGAACTTTACGCGCGCAACATATCCACCATGGGAGACCAAAGAAAAAATAGGCACTAGAGAAGTAACGACAGTGGCAGCCAAACCTATCCTTGAGCGGTAGCACCATGGATTTCTCGCTTCATACATTTTGCCGACGACAAAGAGCCACCATAACACGTGTATGCCATTGGGGGTGCTTATCTTGTGACACCTGTGGCACGCCCTGTGGCGCACAATTTGGGCAATTATCCCAAAACAAGGGAGATATAGTAGTGACCATACATTCAGGTACCGCTTATGCAATATGTATCCCCATGTACCATTTTTTCCGTATTAATTTGGTACTTTCCCATTTTGGGCCTCTTTCCTTCATAAATGGTATTTTTTGGAGCCCCCAATATCGTAGGGTTTATGTAGCCACTTTGATCTGGACCCCTGGTGAGCGATGAAGGCAACCTTGAGGCCTGTGCCAACCCATGGGGGCACCTCATGCCTCTATCGCCGGAAATGGCGGTTTAGACAACAAGTTTTGCCCACATCGCTTGAAAAATCGCCGGAAACAGTACATGCAAAAATGGTGGAAACGGCGAATCTGCTTTGAATACATTAATATTAATGAAGTATTTCTCCTTTCTCTGTCCTTGCTTCGTCTGGTGCTCGTTTTCCTGGTTTTGTTGTAAAAACAAAAGCCAACATCAGGCGCGCGGATGAACCAGTTTTAGGGCGGTCAGCACTTCATTGCGTTTGACGGGGGTGGGTAATTAACTGTGACGGACCGTGACGGACCGTGACCGACCAGCCGAAAAAGATCGTGGTTTCCCTGGTTTGGACCTGCCTTTGGTCCACAAGTTGTTCCTAGGGCTGAGCTAGAGCTAGAACTAGAGCTAGAGCTGGTTAGAGCTGGAGCTAGCGGCTGGTTCATCCAAATCATTCATATCGATAGTCACAGGTGCCAAATCTTGGGGGGTGTGTTCCCAAGGACCATAAGGAGCCTCATGTCAAAGTGCACAAGAAAATATGTCCGTAGAGGGGTCACAACCCATAGTACGCTTACATAGAACCCCCAAAAGGGGGTTTTTGCCAAATAGCCCTTCGGCGGTCGCTACCGTGATGGACCGTGACGGACCATGACTTGACCCACCCCCACCTATGCGGTCAGCGTGTGCCAGCATGCGAGGCCGCCACCAAGAGCCTAGGTACTGCTTAACACATAGTGGCGTGGCTACTTTGAGAACGTTCCCCTTAGGGCCATGGGGCATGTAACAGGGAGGAACTGCAACTTTGATTCTTGTGTTGACGGCTTGTTTTGACTTATTTGACTTATTGACATGTGCGGCAACAAAATAGAAGCATTGCTATGAGTCTTGCGCCTTTGCGCCATAATATTTTCATGCAACCAATCCGGGTTGTCAAACTCATCACATGAGTCATGCTCTTCTTCTTCCCAGGTATTGAGACGCGGGTATTGCATACCATGACGCTTTGCTCATCATGTTGGGCACGTATGACTGTGGCGCGGAGCATGCGTTAGGGCAATAAACATCAAGGAGACGCTGTACACTTGACGTGTTCCCTGCCCCAGACTGGGCCACAAACATTGGCGATTTGAGACCGAGCTCTCGCGCTCCCGCCCCGTCTAGTCTAAGCTCACACTCAAGGAACGGCAGGACTGGCTGGCACCTTGATACCCATCCGCAGGTGGTCATGCCACAATCCCTGCACCTCCAGTAAGTCTACAAGCAACACTCCGGGCTCAGGCGGTTGGCTGCAGAGCACCAGAAAATTGTCCCTGTAACGCAAAATGGGCGGCAGTGACCGGGACTGGAGGGGTAGTTCTTTTCGCAACAGGCCTAGGGAAGCCTCCTGAGCTGAGCAGGTCCGCCGATGGCTACCCCCAACCGTTGTCGAAAAACGGACGACATGTGGACAAGATGTCATCAAAATGCGCCTCAAAAAACAGGTACTGTTGCACGAGGCTGCATTAACTCTTGTTTCCACAAATACATGAACACATCATTGAATGCAAACGATACCAAACATCTTGTGTGCGAAGGCATGCAACTCATCGTATTGAACATCGTCAATTGAACAATCAAGGCTGATATTGTTTTGTGGACTACCGTACATCACTTGACAAAGCAGTCTTGATGTCCTCGAGATTGTTCCGCTGTGATTGTGCTGATAAGGTGCCTCACATCAAGTACCACCACAACTAGAATGGACCGGATAATGGATCAGGGTTGGAGGTTTAACCCCCCCCGCCCCCATCCTCCCTTCCTACCCTCCGAAACGGATCAAACCCAAAAAATATCCAACAAACCATGGCGCGCCGCGCATACTAGCGGTAGCCTTGAGCTCACCAATTCTTACACCCACCTTCACAGAAAGTCTTGATGTGGCTTGGGGCACAAGTCGCAAAGCAAACAAATTCAAAACAAGGTCTTTGACACACGCAATTATTGCTCGGCGATAATGTTGTTGATCCACAATAGATTTCTTAGTTGTTGATCCAAAAAACACAATGAGGAAAAGCATTGATGAACAACAAAGTTCTACATTCACAACAAAATCATTGACCACAATTTTGCAACAAACTTGATCACATTTTGATCCAAAGAACACTATGAGGAAATTCATTGATACACAGCAAAGTTCTTGAGTCACATACAACAAATTTTTTGACCCATAATTTTGCAACAACCAAAATTCTTGATCCCAAAAAGATGCTGCAAAGAACAAAGCACTTCAGTTGAAAAAAAAAAGAGACAAGCCAATGTTGTTTGCATCATTGTAACAATGTACACCCAATTGGCAAACATGGATTACACATGGGCCCCCCGTACCGGTGCATCTAGGTTCAAGGTCACGCCCACAACACGACACGAGAGGGCACCAAACACTACATAACCGTTGAAGAGTTTGCCAAAACCTTCATGTTTGAGCAATGTGGCGGAGAAGGATGGTCGCCTTCAACAACGATGTACGACGTTTTGACAATCTATGCTAAAAGTGGTGCTTGAATACTTTGTTTGTGCCAATCTGACTCCTCACCCCCTTGTGCTTCACAGTCCATTGTGGTTCTTGTTGCACGTTTGAGTTGTGTGGTCCTTTGAATCCAAATATATGCCTCACTTGCATGCACCACTCCTTCTATTGGATATATTTCTTCACTCGGAGGTTCAATTGGGAGGTCACTATAGCCCATGGACCCATCCTTTAGCGTTTTCCAAAAAAGCAACCACCGAACAAATGGTAACCCTCAACTAGGGAATCCCTTAGATCTCCTAACTTTAAATTAACTTTAAATTGCAGGCATTCAAATTACACGGCATTAATTATTTGAGCCCCTTAATGCACTACTTTACAGTGTGTAATATTCCTAATTATAGCACATGGACGCTATTCCTAATCTATTCCTAATTTGGCACTTGGTGATGTAGGCATGGGCCATATTCTTAATTTAGCATTTAGCAGCCGAGGAGTCGTAGAGTTGTTGCACTTGCACCGGAGGCCACATCTCAAGAAGAAGCCTTCTGAGCTGCGGCTGCCTCCTTTTGCCTCTGCTGAAGTCTTCCAAAGAATTCTCAACCTGTGCATTGGTGGGTTGGTTAGAGGAGTAAGCAGATGGAGTAAGGTAAACCGCCCCTATCGAGGGCCACTTTCAATCTGGCTTTTGCGGAATTTTCCCCACATCCTACATTGTTGAGTTAAAAAATTGCCCTAAATCACAAGACATCCACGAAAATGAAAAAAATTTTCAGGCCTTTTTTAATTATTGGATCATGGATGTAGTGGCATGGGGAACACCAAATAAAGCGGTGGCAATGGTAACAAGCAGTGGCTTCGGCACCACATGACTTGATCTGAAAAGGAAACAAACGGAAAAGGAGGAGAAAAAGCAACACAAGAAGGTGATGTAAGAAGAAGATTAAAGAGAAGACACAAGATCCCCCCAATGGTGTTTTTTAACACAACAACATGTCAATTTCACATGGCATGTTTGGGTTTGGTGGTCTTTGAAATGAAGGATGTGCCTCACTTGTGAGTCGATTCCTTGCCTTTGATATGTTTCCTTGCTAGGAGGGACAACTGGGACATTGCTAGGGCCATTGGTGCCGAGTTTCAAAGGGTTTTCCATTGACATTGACATGAGCTGTTGAGCAGATGGGCCATGCTGCAATAAGGACACTAACCAAGTCATTCTGCCAAAATTTTATGCTTGAGAGGAGGTTGAAGAGAACGATGTGAACTAGCTTTCCTACATATGGGCTTGTGGCCCTTTGGGTTCCAGCCCAGAATTTAATCTAAATAGAGAACAATCAGTAGGAGCTTCAACAATATAAGAAGAATCACTATGAGCTTGGACAATAGCATCGATTATTGTTATTGGACTATTGGATGAATCGATAAAAAGGCATGCCAAAACAGAGTGTTGTAGCCGCAGGCGAATCGGTTCCCTACCTTCGCCGAAGTAGGGGTGGACAAGGGCTGTGAGGACCTTGCGGCAGATTGCAGATTGCGCCGGTGCGCTTCGGCCCGGGGCCGCCTCCCACCTTGGTGAAACCCCCTTTTTGGAGGGTTTTTTACAGGTAGGAATGCTGATTAGGGGTGGATTCCTACCTAACCTACCTAATAGCCATGGACGGGTACGGGACAGCTGGCGATGGCCGCCGGCTGCTGGCAGTTTTAGTACAAAATCGAATGTAAAATCATAGTGCCGCATCAGGATCCAAGATTTTTTTTTGATAGGATGATAGAACTATCAATTCTATGACGATTCCATGCCTCAAATCTTTGGATCCTGTTGCAGCACTACTAATGGCAAGAAAGTGGTGTTGGGTCCATGGCGACATGGTAGTTTCGACCCAATGGCGTTCGCCGCCGGCCGAGCTACCATTGAAGCCACCCCCTCCTCATTCGAGATATGGTAAGACACCACAATGGTGCTACATTGGTGATTGCAAGGCTAGGGGCAAGGCATTCTTGGGGACAATCAAGCAAGAGAAGTTTGAGAAGAAGACTTTTGAAGGTCATTGTCAACAAGTTGCAACTAGGACGCGCTCAAGGTTAAAAAGGCAACTACGAGTGAGGTCTACACCCAAACTTTCAAGGTGTGACTCCTTGCATTGTGGTCATTACAACCTTGATTTACAATCTAGGCTAACAATTGTCACCATGTTGCAATCGTGGTACATGTCCGTGTTGGTTGCCTCCAAAAACTGCTTGTGCGTGTTTGCTAGGTTGTAGTGTTACCTTGTGCCGCTTTGTTTTCAAGGTTTGACCATGCTATTCAACTTTGGGTACTAATATTGCGAAAAAGTGGATCCTCATGGATTTCCAAACTAAAGGCACCACAAGTTGAGGGATCAAAGGGCATTTAGGATTTGGCTAGTTTCGTCAAGTACGGTGCACCCGTTGGTGTTTTGGGTTGCCGGTGACCCAAAAATGACGCCAGCAAGTATTACCGATCCAAGTACGGCTCCACTTTTGAGGTGCCGACACTTGCTTTTCAACCTCTTTTAGGTTGCAAAGGTCTTTGGGAGACTTGAAGGTAATGGAGGATCGTTGCAACATGATGTTGAAAGAAGCAACGATCAAAAACCTTGAGTTGGAGATGTATGAAAAGAGGTTGACCGATGTGAAGATTGAGATGGAGAAGACAAGGCGCCGAATGGTTGCACTTCGGGCCGTTGATTACAAGAGGAAGAAGGAACTTAAGGAAAAAAACCTTAGGTTAAGGATGTCCCACTCGCGTGTTTTGCAAGTAGTCGATAGTAGGGCAAGATGGAGGGCAAAGGCTTGGCATTCGTACAAACTCACCCTTTGTTGCCGATCTTGTTGAGGCGCCTACGCATCGTTTTCCGTGTCATGTCAGAGCGGTGGGAGAAGTATACTATTGCTTATAGAAATGGTGGTGCATTGGATCCTACCTCTTCTACCCACTTATCTGCTTTAAAAGCAACGCCATGCACTTCTGTATTTGAGGAAAGTTTCTTTGGGGCCTTATCAGATCAATGGAAACTGATGGGTCCCACTGCTGCTCCCTGGCGTGTCACTGCTACGGCTATCAGCCGTGCAAATGCAAGTGTTGACATGCCCCTCTTAGAGGAGGATGTCCCTCAACTTATTCACCGGGAAATGCATGGGAAGTGTGTAAAGAATTTCCGCATTCAGCTCGCGAAACGTAAGCAGGATGACATCCTGCAGGCTCAGAGGCAGAAAGAGGAAGCCAAACGGGCCAGACAGCAAGCACAAGCACAGGCAGCACAGGCAAGGGAAGAGAGAGCCAAAGCAAAGCCACCACGGCCACCACCCAAGAAAAGGGAGAGGGCACCGAACACGCACACAGCTCACCAGGCTAAGCGTAGGGTGGTTGCTCCTGAAGCACAGGCTATCGTGAACATGTCTGCTCAGCCCAGTCGCTCAGGTCGAGCCCGCGCCATCCCGCGCCGGCTCCTTGATTGATGCTTTGTGCCCATACGGACCAGCTTAAGTAAATCCAACATTGTGTTGCTTAACATTTTGAATGGTGAAGCTGCTCCAATGACTTATTGCTTGCCTTTGTGTAGTGCTATCGTGTGGCCTTGCCCCAACCCTAACCCTAGCAGTGGCAGACAGGGCTGGCTGAGAACTACCAACCGGGTGTAGGCTAGAAACGACACGTCCAAGGGCGGGCCACGGAAAAAAACCATTGAAGTGTGTTTACTACATCCATATGTGCCCAAACAACCCCCCCTCTCCCCCCCAAGTAGGTGTTTCAACTTTCCTAACAAGCCTTGTCCACCCCTACCTTCGCCAAACCATACTCGGCCCCTGCGGACTTATTGTCAAACACATCTGTGTTCAACTGCCTGCGCAGTCGCAGTTACTACCTGAGTAGCACTTCACTGAGTCAGTAACTCAGTCTGGCAAGCTGTTGCCTAGCGGTCTCTTACCTCCGCCAGTGCCGGCTGACAAATCTGGGGTATGTTGGTGGGCAGGTTGCCCTGATCGCCAGATGTGCATTTCGTGCTTTGAACTTTGTGCTTTGCCTTTGCTTTCACCGTTCCTGAATCATAAGAAAGTGATGTAACACATGTCATCATGGAGCAAGAATCATTCATGCGCAAGGGGATATAACCCTACCCTGCAACACGGCAGCCTGGCACCCCTAGATGGGGGGGGGCTACACCCGCATACGGAGGTGGGCGAAGCAAAGAGGGACGAAAAATCTTCTTTTGGAACCACAATGGGAAGGTAGACTGCCCTAATTGAGGCCGCTGCTCTAATTGAGGGCCACTTTGGGTTGACATTGACTTTCTGTGTGCCCCTAACCTGGCAATATTCCTTGTGTCGCACCCGCCTGGCTCTGAACCAGGATATTTGTACAATATTCCTATTGAAGCACTCAACCCAGTGCGATGAGGAATTTTACAGGAAACAATCAGCACGTGCAACCACCATACATGTTCGACAGCGCAAGTGTTATCCCTAGACGGTGCCATGGACGCGGGGGGTGACGCGGGGATAGGACGCGGGGCGGACGCGGGGAAAGAGCCAAAATAGGGGGGCGGTTGCAAGCGTCTGCGCAGCCAGTTTCGGCTCTTAGTGCCTTAAAATTCTTTAATTTGCTAAATTTCACACACAAATTAATTACATTCCTCGTTAACAACCGTTGACAACCATCTTGAACAGCATCAAAAATGCGGGCACGTGGTAGCACAACAGTAGACGAATTCAATGCCATGCTGTACATATTTAAGTGGATCTTCCCCGTTGCCCTTATACTTGCTCAAATTGAGGTGACTCAGATTGTTGGCTGTGCTCTGTGTGCTCGTCAAGATTATTTGCAAGTTTGGGCTCTTGCCCGTCGAACGGTGGCAAGCCTACAACTTCGCAGTGGCTAGGACGGTGTGAGCAGGGCCAATGGAAGGGTGGGGGATAATTTTATGTAAGCCCCCCCCCCTTTGGAAACCACCCCAAGGGGCAGAGGATGTGGGCCGTAGGTCCACTAAATGTGTGTGGAGTAGTGGTCATGGTAGAGCATGATCAGAGCGAATGTGGATGGCGATACAGTGGGGTGAGTATACGGCACTGTGTGGCTGCATTTGCGAAGTGTTGCTACACGTTTGGGCTTCCTTGAGGTGCCTCACACGTGCCGTCACGACACTGCACGCAATACACTCTTCCCTTGTGTCACTCTCAGTTTCAATGAATCATTTGTGAGCAGCTTGCATCGTGCTTGCATCCCACCTTGTGCCTACAAACTTCTACTGTTTCTCCGTTTTTTGAAACTTAGACTTCTGTTTTGGTTCTCCTACTCACGTAACATGTTCTCCGGAAGCTTGGAGAGGATTCAAGCCGTATGCGCGCATTCATAGCATCGGTGCCTCGCCGGACCCAGCTTGTGGGCCCTTCGCGCCAAAGGAGCGAGTGAAGAAGATGTTGGAAGATGAATTGTGAGAGAATCCAAGCATGAATTCATCTCAGTTCATGTTGTTGTTGGTGGTGGTCATCAAATGCTCGAGTGTTATTCATGGTTCGACTTTGGCAGGTGTGTTTGATTTGTTTTTTTTTCTCATAACCGACAGAACAATGGACCCACAAGGATCAAGTCTATGGCAATGTGGCGAAAAGAATGGCCGGGAAATGCAACCAGCTGCGGAATCGGGGACTGCGGGTATTATCATGGACATAGAAAGCGTTAGAAGTCCTAGTCATATGTTTGTGTATCATTTGCACCCCGACAGTGTGAAAGGGTTGGGCTTGGCACTCCATGTTATGCATCATGTGTATTACACGTGTTTCCGCGGCCCCGGACAACACAAGTGAGGTGTTGCGCGACGGCTCTGTCTTTGTTGCCTCAGGCCTGCATGTCTATGTCACAGTGGACAGTGGTTTTGCGGTTGTAAGGGGAGTAGGAAGGGGGGGGGGGGGGGGGTTGTTATTTCCCCAACCCCGATCCACGATCCGGATCATTTGGAAGGGGGGGGGCAACCCCGATCCATTTTCGATGCGTCAATTTATGTCTATTGGTGTACATAGTTATAATTATGTGACCAACCTTGGCTTTGTCTCTTTTTTTTTTTTGCCTTCCTTTGTTCTTTGTAGCATCTTTTTTCGTTCAAGAATTAAGTTTGTTACACACTGTGGATCAATAAGTTTGTTGCGACTTTGTTCGTTTTGAATTTGTTTGCTTTGCATCTTTGTGCCCCAATCTTTTTGTCCAACAACAACTTTGTCACATAATTGATTTTTTTTGGGGGTACTGGCGGGGTGCGCGGCATGAGGTTTTTTGGGGGTTTGATCCATTTCGGAGGGTAGGAAGGGGGGGGGGTCCCCCTCCACCCCCGATCCACGATCCGGACCATTTGGTGGGGGAGGGAGGGGGTTCCCCAACCCCGATCCGCGACGGATTGCGTCACCTAGTCCCCTAACAGCGATGTACGAAACGGCGTGGTGTAGGATAGAGATACGCAAAGGTCACGACATTTTGTAGGCAGGCCCACGTGCCTTCAGCAAGCGACCGGCGAGGTGACAGGGTGACGGTGTGAATAAGATTGTACATAGCTATGACCACACGCACGTGATAGCGTGCACGTCGGGAAGGTGATGCACCGGTGGGATGGCGATAGAATGCACTAGGCCGCCACCCAGGGCACATGCACCGGAGCACGGCTAAGCACACTAGCTGGCTCATCACATTGGACACCGGACTCAGGCATAAGAGCCCCACAGTGTCCCCTCATCACTTTGCAGCATCAATAATTCATTCATCTTTGACTTCGCCAAGTGTCTAGTCTGCTCTAAGCCCAAACTGTCATCTACAATTGCACACGAACGGCTTTAATGTGGCACGTTACATTGGTGCTGTTAGCTTGCAAGCCCATGTATAATGCTAATATTTGCGAGGGCAAGAGAATGGTCACAAATGTGCAACACCAAAAAAACAATTGTGTATGTTCATTTGGGCCTTAAATTTTAAGAGCACCGGCACAAAGAGTTCAAGGTCAAATCTTCCGCATCAACTTCGGGCGGGGTTATGTGGCCTAGTTGTGGTTTGCCTATCGTGGGTTGACATGGGTTGGAGAAAGGGTCATTTTTTGATACCTCTTCCCTGTTTGTCAGAAGAACAAGCCCCCTCCGATCTTGTTTTGTTCTATTTGTGGTGAGTTGTAACCCAAACTGCAATTCCCTTTGTTGCCTTGGGCAACCTTGTGCATCCGGACCAAAGATGCAGGTCGGAGTCCAAAAATCTTGGCAATGTCACGCGTGCTGATTGCGCGGCGTGGGCGAGATTGGATGAACAATGCCACGGCTATGTCATGTATAGTCACGCTCAGTCGCACCGCGAGGGCTGCCAATGCTGTAGCGTGGGTGAGGAGAATGGACCCCAAGACAGCGATTGGGCAGCGTATTTCTATTTCCCACAAGGTCTCTTGAGCGGTCTCTTGAGCAAGCACTTTACGATGTCCTATGCCACCCCCCCCCACCACCACCACACCCACCACGCCATGCCGCCCCACACCAAGTGCATAGAGGAGGAACCGCCCATCCCCGCCCAACACCCTATGCCACCCGCCACTCACCACACCCACGCGCGCCCCGCGTGGGAATGGAGACTCACTACACACACCATGGACACAAAAGGGGGGGGTAGGGGGTACGTGATGCGCTCACCACAAGGAGGTCTGAGCACGGGAAAGAACTAGCAGAAGGTTGGTAAGTGCCCCCGGCGGGGAATGGACCCCGCAAGTGGACATCCCGGGGCCCAAAAGCCGCTGTTGGGGAGGGGTCCCACACCGCCGGTTTGGGATGACCTCTTGGATGCACCTGGCCAACGGCGAGTAGCGAGGGAAGTTGCCTTCCTCTGTGTGGACCCAACACAGAGTAGTGAAACAGGGAAATTCCGCTCCGTCGGCACAACGGGGCTTGACATGTCGCCTTGGTGTATTGTTCTCGCTTGCAGCTGGTGTGTCCTTCCTCTTCCTGCTTGTTTCATCTTTTCCTCTATATTTCCCTTTCCGACCAAGCCCCCCCCCTGGACGTGGGAGTGGGATGTCCTGTAGCGACCTCCGAAGTCTCGAAATCGGCGTGGCGCATAATTCCCATGAATCGAGCATCGGGTCATGCAGTGGAACCGGCAGCCAAGGCGGAAGTGGCCTGGAACTTGCCCGGGTCGCGGAGAGAACACCCACAGGGGCGCGGCGCACTGGGGTGCAAATGCGCACCCCCCTCCCCCCGCCCCGTGCGACTGACGGACACATTAGGAGGCACCCGCCGCATCCAGGGTCCAAAGATTCCTGTTTGCGCATGTGTTAGGGTCGTGGTGCGAGGTGCATGCTGTGGGAGGGAGGGGGACGACTTGTGTGTGGACGATAATTTTGCTTTCCATCTCCGGGTGTCCAGCACCATGTATCCTGACCACAAGCCTGAACCCTGGAAATGAGTTTCGCCGTTCCCCTACTCAGCGTTGGGTAGCGGGGAGGAGGATTGGCCATCCCCTCCCAGATCCTGTCATCACCTTCCACTTCGTCAAGTCTTCTGTCGAGCGTTGGAGACGGGGGGGGTCGTCGTGAGGTCTGGCTACGCCTCGTGTTTACGCTGCCTGTGCTTGCAGCCAGATTCTCACTCCCTTTGTCCTTGTTCCGCTCTCGAGAATTGTACATCAGAGACTCGATTGTGGGATTGGACACCGCATGTTGGCTCGGATGGCAAGCTCACAGCGAGAGCAAGACATATGAGAGCGTGGGCGTGTGCCTCCCTCCACGGGACAGACCTCTGGCAGAACGTCTGTGGAAGGTTTTATCATTGACAGTACATTGGTGATGTGTCCACTCATGGGGCGCTGTTCCAGTTACTCGCAACGCCCGCGTACGGAGGCTGTTTAGTGTGCATTCAGGCTACCCGGGGCCTTGGTATGCATTTCTAAGAGCAAACAGGACGGTAGCGTGGGATAAGAAGCATGAGGTGAACGCGTGCGGTATCCACCCCAGGTTGTCTGTGATTAGCAAAGGGAGACTTCGCTGTCGTGAGACATCCATGAATCAGCAGTTTGAGAAGTGCTTTGGGAAGACACGCATAAGGGAAACCTCGAGCAGTCGTTGGCTGACTGGCCATTGGCGTAAAGCGACAGCAGATGGCACGCAGCTGAAGGTGATTCGCGGATAGCCAATGGAAGTTAGCCGCGTAAGTGCAGGCCACACCTCGCGGCTCAGTGCTCTTTCAAACGGGCATTCAGCTATCGCCCCCCCCCCCCGCCCCCGGCGCCTCAGGGAACGCCGTGTTTTGCATGTCAAATCCTGCTTGGAACATGCACACAATCCCGCGTTTCACGGTTCCGTACAGGTGTCGGCGGGTGGATGCTTCGCGCAAACGGGACCAGCGGACAAAGTGGATGTGCTGCCGCTCTTGCAGTCGAGCCAGAGGGTACATTCGTCGCAAATCTGCAGGAGTGCCAAGTTTTGTGTGGCCACGCCCGGTTCTTGCAGCACCATGATGACGGTCTGTGTGGTTGCTTTGGTTCGTGTGATTTTTCTCAGAGTCCCAACATTTCATCAAGCCCCACTGTCTACGAACAAGTTACAGGTCCGTGCTGTTGCAGGGTGCGCCCAAGCCCAAGGAGGACAACTTGTGAAGATGTACAGCAGCATAATTTTCGGAGTGCTTCGATTTCAAAGCGGGGCCTCTAACCCCTCTGGCTGCCCCCCCGACCCCCCCCCCTCCTGAAGAAACTTGTTGAACCCCGCCAGAAAAAGGCTGAATGGGTCGTGCAAGACAGCCCCGTCCAAGACAGCCCCAGATGTCACATGGGTCGCGATTTTCAGAAAAAATGACGGTGATACTTTCGGAATCAGCCCGACGAGCCGGTTCAGTGAAAAAACTTTGTCCATTTTTGATCCCAGAAATCTTTTTACAGCGCGCTTGGCGTCTGACGTCATATTCGGGATAAATGGCCAGGACCATTGAGCCAGGGCCCCCTTGCATCCCCCCAGTGAGGGGGGGTCGAGGTTGTGGAAGGAATGTGGAGGGTGTTGCAGTGTTGTTGCAGGGCGAGGGTTGCTGGGGATTATGGAGGTGTTGACGGCACAGTCATGGATTATGTGCTGTTGTTCAGGATTGTTTTGATTCGCAAGGGGTGGTTGAGCGGGACAAGGGCTGTTGAGCAATGTTGAGGGTTGTCGAGGCTCACCAATGTCCAACCCTCCCTAACCCTCAGAGCCCTGTGCTTCAGACACGAATAATGCACCCACTCTAGGACCCCTTTCTGGGACCGCCAACCGCCGGCAGTTTAGCGCCGGCTGCCGACCATTGATGGTCTACTGAGCACACAGTTGACCGCTGTTGGCTGTTTCCCCATGTGGCTGATAAAATGGCCGTGTGGCTTCCCCTCTGGGCCCGCTCAAAGAGAGTGGAACCAAGTGTGGGCTTCTTCGCTGTTCTGGGGCGTGATTTTTATTTTTGCACTTAGTCCTGTTTGGTGGGAGACTGCTATGTATTCGACACTGACGGCTGGCCGCGGATCCACAGCACAAACGCTGAGTCTGCTCGTGCAATGTGCAGTGAGGCAATGCAGCGGTCCAATCACCGGTTCCTTGTTCACCAGGGACGACGGATTGCACGCAAGTAAAAAGGCGCAATCCAGCGGCGCAGGACGGTTGGTACTACATCAAGCCGACGCTCCATGGTGCAGCAGTGAGACCAAACGAGGGCGTTGGTACCCCCGAAAATTGGCTCGCCGTGTACTGCCGCTTTGACGGTGACAACGCCTGGGCACTCGTGGGCGCTTTCAAGGACGGACAGGAGGACGCCCAGTGGGCAGCCGGCGGCTATGATTTCAGCCAGAGCCCGCAGCCTGACGATACGGCGAATGGCACAACGTACCGCTTCCCGTTCAGTTTCTGGAACGATGTCAGCAGTGCTGTGCCGACTGGGGCCATGACGTGGACTACGGGCATCATCCAATCAGAGGACGCCAGTTACATGTATTGCTCTGCTTTCTGGAAGACCGACTGCAAGATCGTTGACAACATCACGGCAAACAACAGCTGGTGTTTTAAGCGGTTTCGGGAATACTCTCACGGGGTCTTCACAGGACAGCTGTTCAATGTCTCGGATGCCACACGTGATGATACCGTCGGCTCCATCACCGGGTGTTGGGGCGGCAATGGGGCTTTGTCAGTCCGCCAGTTGCCCTCCTCCACACAGGTTTCCAAGGAGGTCGTCCGGCAACCGGACGGTGCAGGGTGAGTGACGGCGCATATGTCGATTATGTCCAGACGCGAGGATTCCTGTTTTGGATTGGTGGGGCAGGTTTGCCGATGCTCTTGCGTATTTGGCGAGGGCTCGCCACCAGTGTCCGGCAAGGGTAACTGGTTTCGTTGGGGATCAGCCCCCTGAGTTTTGCAAAGCTTTGCTGGCACACTTCGATGTCGCATTGAATGCCACTGATTCCGAGATCCTACTGATAGGCAGGATGCAAACACTTGCCAAATGACGAGATCTACGGACGCGTCCCTGCCGTTTTGCTGCTCCGGCGAGTCCCCGCCCTTTGCTGCCATTCTTCCAGCACGTTACCGGATGAGGGTAATGACTCTTGAGGGGTGTGAGAGTTGTGAGAGGTGTAGGCTTTCTCGAGCAGGAGTTGTGGAAGTTTGAGGCAGGTGGGCAGGTAGGTATGCGGCAGGGTTATCAATAGAATGGCGTCATTTGGGAGGTGGGGGTGGGGGTGGGGGGGGGGTTGGCTACCTGTGACAAAATCATAGTTGGATGTCACACTTGGCTTTTTTGAGACTGATGGTGACAGTGCCTAGTGGCAGTAATAGCGACCGCGACTGTCACTGTATCTTCCTCTGTTGTTCTTTTGTCATTAGTTTGCTTCCCCTGCCTGTTGTTTCTGCCATTTTTCTGTCCTACAGCAACATGCCTGGAAAATGGACACATAATTGCCCCCATGATGGGGAACGTTAAAGTCATGCTGCTTGTCGTCAGTGGCGGTCTCGGGAAGCCAAGCACAGGAAGCGAGTTTCAGCTGCTACTGCTGCAGCTGCTGCTGCCCTGACTGCTGTTGTGCTCACTGTTGCTGGTACCATTGCTGCTGGAACCATTGCTTGTGCTGTGCAGCCCAGTGACGGATACAATTATGGCGCCACTTGGGGGGCCGGGTCTAGGGGGGGAGGGGGGTCATTTTTTGTGACTGGTCACAAAATAACTCAAGGGCCATAGTGGGAAAGTGCAAACCCCAACAATATTGTGACCAAACAAGGTGTCTCCGGTAGAATGTCTCCTGTGCCTGCCTGTCTGTACTACAAATTTATTGTGACTGTGTCTGATTGCACTGCAAATTTATTGTGACTGCTGGTATTTGTACACTGTGTTTGTATTCTGTTGTCAAATGGAGCAAGCTCCTTGTCCTGCTTTGCATCTATTAGTTCAGGTTCATGCAATGGCAGTGGCGGCGAAAGTGACAGTGATAATAACAGGTCAAGTTGTGGTAGCTGCAGCGAGGAAGACATTATTGTCATTGTGAGTGGTGACAGTGAATGACATTGAATGGCATTGAATGGCATTGGCAATGTTGCACCCACAGGGCTCTGTGCCTGTCATGTGTGTTGTTGCATCCCCCCCCCCCCCCCCTCCCATGTACATGTACGGGCTGAGGGATGCCCGAAACGGCCGGTTTTGGGTCACTTTTTTTGTGACCAAATATTGTGACCTTTTTTGTGACCGGAGGGGGGTTGGGGGGGGCTTGGCCGGACCCCCCCCCCCAGTTTGGCCACTGGCACAGCCACGATCCTTGGCACCCCTGCCAAACCTGCTGCTCTTGCTGCAGCCCAAGATATGGGTGCAACACAGTCCCTCGCAAGCAGTACATCTGCAACACCATCACAGCCTCTCCCCGGCACCCCAAAGTCGACAACACCAAAGAATCAGTTCACCCTGTTCGAGTTGTTTAAGTCCCCAAGTCCACAGCCTGCCCGCACTGTGGACATTCCCCAAATTGGTGCTGCCATTGTTTGGTTTAAAAAGTAGCACCAGCTGACGGGTAGAAAGAAGGAGTTGAGTTTCAATGGTGCCCAGGCTGTGGCTGCAAATTGCTGCGCTACCATACTATACAGATAGCATCTGGTTGAGCTGAACAACTTTTTTGTCACTCAATCCAATGCTACGCCACCGTATACCCAAACCGCATGAATAGTACATTTCTTTTGGTGGGACACCAACCGTCGTTTTTGAGAAACTGCCACAACTTTGGCATCCCGGCCCCTCATTGGCAGAACTTTGTGCCACTTTCTTGGTTGGACATGCCCTTGAATTTCAACAAGTAGTTGCTGTTGTGCTGCATTCCACAAAGACATCACTGAACCATGCATGTGCGTGCGCAAAGGAGGTCATTCTTCCATCTCAAGCAGCAATGATAGTTCCAGCGACAGTTCCAGCAACTGATAGTTCTGACAATAGTGTTTGATTAGTCTGTTGTATAGTGGTTTGGGTTGTGCCCTGCCCTGCCCTGCCCTGCCCTGCCCTGGACCTGGACTTGTGACATGTGACATGTGACGGGGGGGGGGCGCAAGAAAGACCCCCCCCATTTGTAACCCGCATGCGGTAGTGGTAAATTGGGTGTGGTTTGATTAGACCTGCCCCTGCTGCACTCCACAAAGATGGGTGCGCAGTTGAAGGCTGGAGGTTCTGGAGGGCTATGGTTAGTTTGTGAGGGTTACGGATGGTCATGAGGAGGTGAAGAGGAATGGCATGTGTTGTAGAGGGTTGCCAGTGCTTGGGAGGGCCGGTGAGGCTTAGACAGCAGCATGGAGAGGCGAAGGGAAAGGGAAAGTTCCTTGCTCTTCCTTGCTCTCCTCTCGAGAAGTGGGGGGCCTGGTGCCCAGGGTGGCCTCCGGATCCGTGCCAGAGAAGCACAGGTGCCTGGGGTGTGGCTGTCTCCCGGCTTAGCAAATGCACAATTTTTGTTGACTGGGTTCATTGCTGTCACTGTACCTTTTGATTGCCTCCCTCTCCCGGAGGGCTGGCCCAGGCCACTCTACCGACGATGGAGCACACTCGGAGCTTTGCGAGGCGCAGGGAGCGCCCTCAGGGGAAGGGAATTGATTCCTGAATGCAGGTAAAACTGCAAGGATGTCGCATGGTGTTAGCATGGCAGGACAGGAGGGTGGCAGGGGAAGACAGGTAGAAAGAGACAGTCCCACCGATACTGCGAAGGTCTGCCAGTATGGAAGCGAAGCAACGTGGAAGGAGACCTGCCAAAGTGCGAAAAGATCCTGCAGAAATAATGACAGTATGGTTACCATTCAAAGGGGGCGAACCTGGGGCCCCAATGAAGGGCACCCGCATGGTGCCCAAACGTCCCTAGTTACCACTGTGTCAGTGAACCAAGTGTTGGCAGGTTTTCTGTGAGCTGCAGGCAAGGCACCAACCCCATCCCAGCCTCCAACCAAACACTGACAGACCAAATCTGACCTATGAGTGTGAGACCAGACAGGCGTCAGCGCCATATACTCCCCCTTTTGGGGAGTGATTCGCATCCCATTTGGCGTTCAACCCCCTTGGAAAATGATCATTTTGGGACCCAAAATGTCTCCCGAGGAATTTTCGATTTCAAACACCCAGATTTTCTTTGGCTGGATGGCACTTGTTCGAGAGGGGGATGGGTTCGGGGGGGGAGGCCGGTGCTTAAACCCCACCCCTGGGGGTGAGGGACGGGTGGGTGGGTTGATCAGAGTCCAAAACAAGTTTGTGTGCCTAAAATCGGCCTGCAATCTCAGGCCCCACTAATCTAATAGATTTTTTTCTGAGGAAAGGTTTCCTGGTGTAGGTGGGTCCGTAAGTCAGCTGGCTATGAAATGAGCCCCTGCCCCGCTCCAGGGGTCCTTCAGCAGTGTCCTAGTGGGGGGGAATGGAGGGTCAAGAGGGGGGTGCGAAAATCTTTTAGCCCCCTTTTTAACCTTGAAATCATGAATCTTGTGAAATCACTTCACAGAGGTTGTTCGATGGGCCGGCATACATGGAAACCGCTACATAGCCCCTCTCCCCTTGTTTGCGCCCATTCTCGCACCATAGTCCAAGTCGTTACATTGTGGGTTTGAAGCCGTGTGAAAGCATATTTTTGCCACTGAATGTATTCCCCAATGAAGTTTTTGGTCAAAACCCCCGTAGACGCCCCCCAGCCAGCACTAAAGAACCATCTTTTCGGGGGCAGGGGGTGGTCAAGGCTGAAGGGGGGGCATGTTTTGGAGGGGTTGTCAAAAAAAGGTCAAAAAAGGCCGCGCCTACCCCTTTCTTTGGATCAAACATCGCAAATACGTTGGGATTTTTGTGATTCTGAGCCGAAAAAGTCTTGTCGTTACTCCAATCAGTGGGGCTTGCTGAGGTGGTGTGGAATGGTCGCTTATGCAGGTTTACGCAGTTTTCAGCCATTTTTATTGATACGGCATGATGTTGACCGCATTTGCATGATAGGTCGCAAAAAGAGATGTTTTGGCGTCTCCTATCTGAAGAATGCAAAATCTCTGTGGACACCGAAAATAGGTCCAAACTGCTGAAGCACTTTTCATCCTCAATCAGAAAATCCCAAACAATTTTCCTGACATTGTAAACTCTCACAATGATTAAGCATCCCATGTAAAGCATGTCTTACACCCTACCTTAGCCTACTGTACTCTTCTCAGCTGCAGTCCGCTTCATCTGTCACCCAACATACGATGATTCAAGATGTTCGATGGATGCCACGCTTCGTGTCTTCAAGTTGTATTATGTGACGATCGTACAGTGTGAGGATCATTGCGCAGAGATTGCTGATTGCAAGTACTTCACAATGCAAAATGCAAATGAAGGCTTTTGCATTGGCTGCAGAATAGCGCTGCGCTTATTCTTCGGAGGGGCAAAGACCTACGTGAGGGTTGGAGGTAGATTTGCAAGCACTGCGCGTTGAAGTAAGTTCCTGCACGGCTGCTGCACTCCCCCCCCCCCCTTTCCCCTCCGTCAATGTGGGCAAATGGAGCAGGGCGGCAAGTTGGAGTCTGTCATTTTTATCTGAACAATAAATCCAAATGCACAAGTAGTAGTAATCGATTTCTACCTGAGCACCTTTCTGGACACTATACAACTCCAGCTCATGAAAAGTAGGACAGATGTATGTGAGGTATGCGACTCATGTGTCAATCCAGGTTTTGATGTGGAAACGACAAACATTTGTTGAAAAATGGCTTCTGGCCGACAGCAGGCTGAGACGGGAAAGTGGGACAAGTGACAAGGCTTCCTGAATCTGCTAGCGTGTACGAATCACGCGAGCTAAGTCAATCAGATGTAATTTGATGATAGCCTACACAGGCCACAGGGAGCACCAAGGTCCAACTCCCTGCCACCCCTCCACACGTGTTGACACACTGGTGCCCCAACCTGTGGTTGACTGAGAAAACCGTAAGGAGGGTCACCCCTCTTCCTCAGACCCCCGGCACCGGGTCCAAACCCCTTGGTCCCCCAACCCCCTTCTGAGGCTGGGGGTTGACCTTCCTCCTAGCCAAACAGTCTTCTCAACCACGCTTTCTGATGCTAGTGCAGAGGCAAAGGCTGTGTACTCTGGCATTACAATCCACAGAACCATCATCGTTAATCCTACAGCTTCTTCGGTATGCATACCTTGGGCACTTGAAAAGCAATTCTCGGCTGCGGCTCATGGGCGTTATCTGTTCCGGACTGTTGGCACCCTGCTTTTCTGGCATTTGCCTCATTTGGAACGAATAATTCGAAATATGTTTGAATGAGAGTAGAACTAGCAATTTTGAATTTTGCGAATGAATCTGAATCATCCGAATACTTGGAGTCTGGGGTTTGAGGGTTCGCTTTGGTTGATGCCTTCTATTATTACTGTTTGCTACAGCTTGTGAAACGTGTGATGCAACTCTTGATTTGGTAGCCCATGCATCCATGTCTGACAACACTTGTAACATGGATAGATCACTTTTGGATTTGCTTGGAATGGTACCCTACGCCCATGATGATGATGATGATGATTTGAAAGATAAGAAACCGCAGGTCAATACATTTTTGTTGTTGGCCTCCGAGCGGCACAGATATACACAGTCAGACAGACATGAGGTGCAGGACCACCATGGCATTGATCACAACTTTTCGGCAAGTTTGTGGATCCAAAGAAAAGCAAAAACTGTACCCTGGTCTCAGGGCTAGGGAAGTTGCAATGTTTTCCAATGGTATGTAGCCAATGGTATGTAGAGGAACAGTTTGCAAAGCAACTGACGGATGTACCTTCGCTTGGTGGCCACACAGAGCACTTTGCGCTTTGTGGACTCGGCGTCCCACCGTTAAGGTCGCTATGGAGTGTTGTACCGAACTGGCAAGTATGTGTATTGCAATGGAGGCGTCATTCTTGAAAAAAATTGTACTCCCCTTGACAAACAATTCATGCTTTTTTTTTTAAATTACACCACCTTACAGCAAAAACAAAATTACACGACCTGACAGTGAAAAAAAAAGGCTCACACGGACGATTTTTTGGGACACAAGTTGCATTTTCCACCACTGCCCTCCCCAAACACCTAGGCACACAAGAACCAGGCAACCACAGATAATGCACGAACTGCTGAGCAACGCCAACTTTGTACTCCAACCGCAGCGTTAGCCCAGCCCCCTCCCGCCTGTTTGAGCCCTATTCCACCCCTGCCGTGGGCTAGCCCTCCCCTCCTGGCCCTTCCCCCCCTCCCCGGTCTCCTCGGTGAAACTATCACCAGAAACTGGATTCCTGTGGTGTGGTCTCTGTTACGGCCAGCCATTCTACCTCATCATTCTGTTCTCTTTTCAGCGGCAGTCGACTTCGTCTCCAGCCCAACAGATGATAATTTGAAGTGTCCGATTGATGCCATGTTTCGTGTATTCAAGTTGTATGATGTGGCAATCGTACAGTGTGAGGAGTATTGCGCAGGGATTGCTGATTGCAAGTACTTCACAATGCAAAATGAAACTGGAGGCTTTTGCATTGGCTGCAGAATAGCGCCGTCCGATTGGTACGGAGGGGCAAAGACCTACGTGAGGGTTGGAGGTAGATTTGCAAGCACTGCGCGTTGAAGTCCGTTCCAACGTGTCCCCCCGTAAGTCGCCCTGTCGCCCCCCCCCCCCCTTCCTTGTCTAGTACAGGGGGTGCCAAGACTTGGTATGCCACGGTTCCAGGCCTGGGGGCACGCTCGCCCTGGGCGAAGTTGGGGGGTTCCTGAAATTACTCCTCAGCACCCTCGGTGGAAGTACGCCTGCCTGCCTCTGGCACTTCATATGTTGTTGGAGATGTAGTTCGAGCAGTTCAGCTTTGTGCATTGTAAACTTCGTGTTTCACCTCCGTTCAGCCGTGGGAGGACCCAGAGTGACCCTCCATTGCCTTACCACCCCTAACCCTAGGAAAAGACCCCCCTCCGCTCCCCTCCTCCTGGCAACTCAAATGGGCAAACACCATGCAAAGCAGAGGTTAACCAAGCTGTGCAAATGCATTTGATTTATTATTGGTCGTCGGGATATCAAACAAATCCATTTCGATAAATTGATTTCTAATCCCCCCCAAATTGAGTGAAATTTACTTCTTTCCAAATCTGAAGACATACCACGGCGGACGGCCACTAGGAATGGCCATCGTTTGCACACTTGTGTCCCTACACCCTGCCGAGATGCCTTGCAAATGGCGTGTTTTGGCACGAGCAATAGGCTCATAATGTGCATTGCCAAAATGAAATGCATCATGGGCCACCTACAAAGCCAAAACAAGTGTTTTCAGCCCATTTCCAATCTGGTTTGACACATGTCCTTAAACCCCCCCACCGAGCACTTCAGCCTGCAAACACCCACATGATATCCAGTTTCTCCCGAACCCCACCCCTCCCCCTAGAGACACTTCCTGAGTGTCTTTTTTTCTCCGCTGCAATCTTATCTGCAATGGACAGCCCCATCAGAGGTTTGTTTTGATCGGTGTTATGCAGCAGTCCCCAACTGACACTCAGATCACTGAGCCCGTTCAGGATTGCCCGCGCATCCCAGTGCTGATCTAACCGCGCATATGCAGCAGTTTTGGTTGTGAGAATCGATCCACTATTTCTACCTGCTGATCTCTTCAAAGCTTACGTGCTGAGCGTACTGCACGATTTTCTGGAGACCTCCTTGTATGGCTGAGTGGACTCGCTGCTCTGAGTTCATCCCACCGCTGCACATTGGCCAACGGCTCACTACCTCATATTTTTCAACCTGACGGAGACATCAACTAGTGTGCAAGCCACTCAACTCAATGGAAGAGCACATTGTTCCTATCATCGATGAGCCCTCCATCTAGAACCTTCTACAGGTTCTCAATAATGTTGTTGATGCTTCCCTCTCCAAGTCAATTGAATAAGCTCTCCGGTCCTTACCCAGCACAGAGGCCAGCCCTAACTTAGGTTCTGACTCAGCGCAAATGGGACCCTGCATCGAAATCCTTCACTGGGCAGCTCACGCCACAGCTCAGGGCACATCTTACCCAACATTTACAAGCAGTTCTAAACCGACTCACTGCGAGACGTTCGCAGGAAATTGTCGAAGAGTTTACGGATTGAGCAGCCAGTGATGACCCAATGCCCAGGGGGATCCAACTCTCCTCCTTGAACACCATCCTGAATATGACCTCTAAACGAGCTGCTCTACGCAATGAGGTTGCAAACATCAATTCCTCTGGTCACCTTTCAAAACCTCAGGTCCTCAGCTATAAAGAACAACTCTCTCGGACCATTGAAGATCTTGGTGTGGCCATTGGAATGATATTGCAACATCTCGATATCTCTGAGGAGAACCCAATCTCCACATTGCGAAAAAATTACTTCGATTTGTTGGTACAAGCAAGAAGTAGAGAATACGTATGAACAACTCAGTTTAGAGGTTATGCCTAAAGAGATTGACTGTCTGCAAAAGCAGTGGCCCTTCATCAATAATCAAATTGGTGAAGCTGAGAGTAATATCTTTGGCCTGCTCAAGGGGACCATGTGGCAGCCTTTTTTTTCCAGACACTATGCCAAACCGCATCAGATATAAATGTTGTCGATCATGGACATACAGCTCAGGGTGGCACATGTGTACCACCACAATGCGGCAGAACATCACAAGGAGGCAGAGAGGTTGGCAAAAGAAGGAGCCAAAAAGTCAAATGTCCAGGTGGTTAAGAGGAAATGGAGCAAATATCCAATCAGGAAAAAGCGTAAGGTAAGGAGAGGGAAGCACGGCTGAGAGGGATCAAGGATGATTGATTGAGAATGAAATTGCCCTCTTGCAGTTGGGTAATTGGCAATTGGCACATGCGGTTGGTTACACAACAACAAGTGGAATGATGTCAGATCCAGGTATTGGGCAGCGACAACAGGCAAGACAATGCAATGTCAAGACAAAGCGAACTGAGAGCAATTGAATCAACCCACTGCAATGGGGCATATGGTATTTGGCACACCTACGATCATTGCCCTCATGCATTACCATATGTGGCTGCTACTCATTGTAGCAATGTGTGTCCAATGTGAACAGCATACTGTGTGCGTTATCTTGTGCAAACCTCGGGGGTGCCTCTCTTTTGCACGTGCCCAACAGAGGATTGGAGACCCACCCCCCCCCTCCCCCATTGAACGTTTTTCGCTCAGAGAGCCAAATGGGCTCAGGGCTTTCAAGCTGGGAGGGGATGCTTCGGGGGCCATTAACCCCCCACCCTCCTGTGTGGGAGTTCTTTCTGCCGGCTCAACCGCCAGCGGGGCCAGAACAAGTATGGTCCCCCCTGGAGGCCTCCACGGGAGCTCCTCCACTCCCCTTGTGGAATATGTTTTCCGTGATCACACGCACATTGGCAGTGGACACAAGACTGCCCCAGAGGGAGTTGCACGCACCGTGCGCGCACCATGCAAAGTTTCAATATATGTGTTTTCATGGGCACTGTTTTCTCCCCGCTTCCAAGCTCAAAGGCACCAGGTTATGGTACAGTGGGCTGCGTTGAGTTGCTTGTAACTCAATCTTACCTTTGCCTGCCTATTCTTGTACATTGTAGTGTTCTTAATGGTCATGTTTGTTGTCCCCCAGCTTGGATTTATCATGTCTTTGTCCTGGATCACCCCTGGTACACATGTCTTTTACAATCACGCAAGTACGGGTGATCGAGCACCAGCAAGTGTGTTGGGCCATCCACGCAGTCTAATTGTCATTCAGCAATCTGTTTGAGTCTGTGCCAAACATGAGTGGACAACTCCTCATGGTTAAACATGTGGCTGTTTTGTGAACAATGCATGATTTGCTAAGGATGGTGGGAGAAATTGGGACACTGGGACGCATGGTCGGGCATCAGACAAACAATCAGAAATTCCGCGTACACCTGCAGGGGTCAACATGGGTGGAAATTGGGACACTGGGACCCATAGGAAGCATCAGACTAGAAATTAAAATTGTTGGGACACCAGCAGGCGCAAGCATTAGCAGCAAACGACAACAATTACCCAAGTAACCACGAAAACCCACCAGGAAGTAACAAAAATCCCCCTGCAAGGTAGAAAGAAACACCAGGTATCATCCAAAGGCCTCTGGCGACCATCCACAAGCATTTGGGAACACCCACCATAGTGGTTTGCAGTGGGCCTCTTCACTGGGTAAAATCTCCAGAAACATCAAAAAGGTGCCGCACCGTGCGCGCACCGTGCAACAACAGCCTCCCAGGGGAGGGCATGGCAGGGGTAGGCAGCAAAAGGGGATGCAGCAGGCCCTGGATGGCCAGAGACAAGCGGACCCGGTGGTACAGGGGGGGTGGGGCGACAGGTGCACTTGCACCCCCTCTACTGCACCCCAAGGGAGCAAGTTGAAGGTGGGCGTAGGGAGGGGGACCAAGCGGCGTCCCATGCTCGGAACATGCGATGGGCATGGAGCGCCAGTGTGCCAGTCATGCACAAGGCACTGTGGAAAATGGCATTGCTGCTCCCACCACTCAATCCGATACTTGCCTTCTACCTCGTGGTCCCGTACGTCCCAACGCAAACGCACCCCAGCTGTTCCTTTCAGGAACGCCTCCAGCACCTTGGCGGGAGAGGGGGGGGGTACACCATTCGTCTGAGCCCCACTGGCCGTATGTGCACAATCCCGCCAGGAATGCCACCCCTCTGCCTGACGGTGACATTGCCCATGCCAGTTTTTCAGGCATCTCCTCGTCCAATCCCCATGGTAACCCCGTGTTGCCAGCCATCAGCGCCACTGCCATGCAACAGATGACCAAATGGTCAACTCTCATGTATGCGTCTCGAGGATAAAAGAGATATTGAAAATCGGAGCATTTTGGGTATCAACGGATTCGATGAAAATAATTTCCTGCTTCTTTCCCCTCACGCTGGAAAAGAAAATCCATATGCTGTTCAACCATTGGTGTGTGTTGCGGGGTCTGGCCCAACAGGTAAGCCCCCCCCCCCCCGGTGCCCGGACTGCCCTGGACCCCCACCTGTCCCCTCTGTATTGGGAAAGCCTGCCAACCCTCCCACGAAAAGTGTGCCTGCCTGAGCCCCCCCTTCCCCCCCCCGCCGGCCCCAAGCAGCGTCGGATATCAATGCCCCTGCCCCCACCTTGGTGGAGGTGCCGTCCTGGCTGGGTACCCCACATAGGGCTCAGGGCGGAGACAGGGATGCGAGTGGCGTCCCATGGGGAGCTACAACGGGTGGCACTAATTTCGTGGAGGGATGACTTGGGGGAGCTTTTGATGCGATGACGGGGCGGGTGCCCAGCCCTGAATTGCCTTCTGCGCCACGTGCAACACCTGCTCTGCTGCATCTTGAATGCCATTCATCACTCATATGGTCCAACGGCTGAACTGGTTTTGACGGGGACATTCAGTCAATCAGGTCCGACCATTGAGCCCCCCCTCTCTGCGAGGGTGACCTGCAAGTGCACATGTCCTGGACCTGGTCAGAACATAACCGGGCTGACGGGATGTTACCTTGGGCCGAGTTCAAAGACGCCTCCTCCATGCTCGTCAAGACGGTGGTAATATACCACCGTGAGGTTTGAACAGGGTTACATACGTGGGACTGTGTGCTACAGGGGCTGACCGGGAACGACAGAAGGGGCAGGGGGGGGGGGGGGCATTGGGTGGGGCTAATTGGCATCCAACCAGTTGCCCATAACTCATGCCATAACATTGGTCTTGCACGACTGCCGATACCCCATGATTTGGGCACAGGCGACATCGTTACGTGGGTGGCTGAGGGTATGGGCCTAGAGCTGATCAAAGAGTTGAGGTTGGGGCTAGAACAAGAGCTGAGGCTGCGACTGGGCTGGGACCGGGGCCATGGTTGTGAACGGGACGGGAGCTCTGAGCTGAGGCAGGGACGCTCTTGTGTTGGGTCGTTTTGTGCTTGGGCTATGGCTATGCTTGTGGCTATTGCTGTGTCGACGGTACTTTTCACATTGTCCATGATGCACTGTTTAACTGCAGCTGCCAAAGCTGATGGTGACCCCATGGCTATGCATTGGCTGCTGGTTTTCATCTTCCATCTGTGGCGCACGTTGTGCCATGGCTGCGACAATTTCGAATGGCTGCGGAATGCCACCCACATCAACAACACCCTCTCACATCACCTCTCCTTCCCGACGTTCCGCTTCACGTTCCCCGCCGTGGCCGCTAGGGGCCGTGAGTTCGAAGTGGAGGTGCGCCCTCAGCAAGCAGTCTGCTCCACCCAGCACTTTTGGTTGTGGTACCTCGGTCCTGCAGCTGTAGGGCAGCCCGTCACCACCGACTTTGTGGGTTCCGAGCCGTCCACGTTTCGCTCCACGCTGCAAGACCCCGGGGTGTACAAAGTGTTGCTGGTCCATGAGTATGTCTTGCGTGACAACAGCACCCTCCCTGTGGCTCCTTTTTACGGAAAGGTAGTGGCAGTCCACAACCTCACAGTGGAGGGCACGCTCCCCCCAGCAACTGCCCACTGCATGCAGCAGGCCGCTGGCCGGTGGGTCCTGGTGGACTCCCCCGACTGTGAGTTCGCTTCCGCTTTCAGTCCCGACCCCACGCTGCAGTGGCTGCGCCCAACGGCCGACCTGCTCCCAGTGATACCCAGTTCCCAATGCCGGTACGCATGGAAGTCTTTCTCGTGCTTGAATCCCCCCGCCACCCGCGAGGCTCTGGCATCTGCTCTTGAGTGCGCAGGCCTTGCCCTCCCGGTGTTTGTGATCGGGGACTCGACGACAAATTGGCCTGGCAAGTGGATGGCCCAGCGCACAAGCAAAATGGTCACCCACTTCAAGCAATACTACGCAAACCATCGCCACAAGGGGTACAGAACCTACATTCCCAAGTGGTCTCGGCGCTGCGCCAAGCACGAGCGGCCATGCGTGTTGGTGTTTGGTCATGGGCCCCATTACCTCGACATGTGCAACACCACCTTCAGGACTGAACTTACAAGCCTCGTGGATTGGCTCAAAGTCCATTGGACAGGTCCGCTTGTGTTTAAGAGCATCAACGATATGCACCGAGGGGTCTGGCCCAACGGTCTAACGGTTGCAACGTTCACGCATCAGAGGGTCCGGGACTGCAACGAAGTCGCAGCCAGTATCATGAAGCCGGCGGGCATCCACATCCTCGACCACGATGAACTGACCAGTGCACGGGTGGGTCTGATGAACAATTGGGATGTGCGGCACACGGGGGCCCTAGTGCACAAGGCGGTAATGGTGAAGCTGATTGAAGTGATACGAAGCATGGCACCCCACAACACCACCTGCAACACCTCAGGCGATGGCAGTCCGATAAGCGACCAACCAACCCAAGTGCCCCTCTATTCCCTCCCGCGCCAAAACAAAGATCGTGCAGACGGCACATGACAATGAATTATCCGCGTACCATTCTGCCCATTAGTCCATCGTACCTCTGCCCCCTTTTTCGACATTTTTCGACGTCCGACGTACCCCGCCCTGTGTCTGTGTCGTTCCCGTAATTTACGGTACGGGTTTGCCACTTTGTCCCTGCAGCTCACAGTGTGGTAACCGAGTTTATCCCTGTAGCATATGGTGCAGTAACCCCACTTTGTCCCTCGCTGCAGCTTACGGTGCAGTGACCCCAAGGGTCGCTGTAGCTTGGGTCGTGGTGCCCGCATCAGCACCGACTGATAGCACAACAATCAATCCTGTCGTTGGTATCGACTCGGGTGCCAACTTCGGTATTATCCTTGTGTTAGCACCACCTATGTAACTAAGTGCATTTGCCGCGCACGTACTCTTTGATACAACACAGATCACCCGAGGCTGCCGTCTTGTTTGTTCATTGCGGCGTCTCCACAGGCCGAGTTTGCGCGTTACGCCATGAGCTCTCCAGTAGATGCCACCATCAGAGGAAATCATTTCTTTTGTTATGAATGAATCTGGATTTTTCACCCACATTTTGGCAACCCATACATGCTTCCCCTTCCAGCTTTTTGCATTGTAAATTGAATCCCCGGCAGCCTCTTGCCAAAGGATCATTGGGCACATGCTCGTGGGAACGGCACCAAACATTTCAAGTCCATTCTACATACATTACGACCATGACACTCAACCAGTCCGTCCCTTTCACACCCCACGCCAGTGTTGGAAGTCTCAGGAAAGGGTGCAATGTGCGTGTCGACGATTGTTCTGGGGCAGCAAAAACAACGGTTTTGTCGAGATTCGATACTTGTTTGCACAAGGTTTTCAGTGTCTGCTGGAAACTGCTGACCCTGAGATGGCCGAGAAAAGTGGCCCAAAATGGTGAGTAGTCTGAGTGAGCAAGGGTTTGGAGCTGATTCCGCAAGGTTGTTTGTGTCTTTAAACCCCCAATCCCATCCTTTGTTGTCAAGGGACAAAGTGCCCTTTCCGGTCGTAGGATTTCGTTCGGATGGGGTTGGGATGGGGTTGGGGATAAATAATCAATTGCTCAAAATTTCATTTGTCTTGGTTCATTGGACTGGCCGGTATTTGCACTACAATTGCCCACAGTCGTCTAACCTGTATATCACCGGTCAGGCTGTCTGGCCTCAACCAGTTGGGGAAGTGAATTCTCTGGCCCCATTTGCCCGGTGCCTCCCATCCCTACCGTGTTTGCTTTAACCACCAAGAGAGCGCAGTGTAGCAATGCAAAATGACGAACTTTACAGGGACAAGTGGCAACCGAGCAAGGCCTGAATTTTGGCAATGCTTACAACCCACCCACCCCAGCCTCCGCTGTGAGAACAACTCTCTTGTCAAAACAACAGCAGGTGTTGTTTCCGCAACTTTTGAACTTTTGGAACCAAGGAACTTCTTTTTGTGGTTGTCAATGAAGACCAAGGTTTTCTTTTGTGATTTGGGGCTGGTATTTTAGGTGTACTGACTTCTGTCCTGCCACCCACTTTCACCACTACTTGTCCTTTAGAGGTGGAGTGCAGTCACAACGCAACAGTCAATGCTGGTGCCGTCTGCTTCTTTCACAAACAACACCCAGGCCTCTTAAGTAGCCGGGATTTCAGTGACCGTCAGTGATGGGCAATTTGGCAGTTTTTTACACTTGGTGATTTCGGTGACCTACATTTCACAACAGAAGAAAGGAAACAACAAGGGTTATGCAGAAGCTGTTATGGACCAAGGCGCAGGCTGTGTAATTGGGGCTGGGTGTACATTCCTCTGTGCAATACTTTCTTGATGTCCTATCACATTTATGGCCTCTTACCCCGTTTTTTTGCCACACGGTCTATGGTGTTTTTCATGTGCGCGAAAGCCGTCTGTTGTCCAACGCAAGTGGATTTATGATGTGGAGATCAACCAGAAATTGAAGAGCAAGACAAAGGAGGCCAAAGCCACATATGCACCGCATCTACAAACGATTGCTCTGTTTGCAACCCCCCCCCCCCCTTCCGGAACGTCCCGGAACGTTTTGCCGGCGGAACAGTGTGATTCTGGGAGGCTCAATGTTTTGCAGTGAAAACGCTTGCTGCTACTGTCAACTGTTGTCTGCTACTGTCAACCGTTGTCGTCCACTTTGCCAGTGACACTTTTGTTCCTCCATCCACTGGCAGAGATGTTGAAATGTTGTTTTTGTGGCTCCAAGGGGGCATCCATGGACTTTGTATTTCAGGCAGGAGGTGCCACCACAGGATGACCGCTTTGATTTGGTCAAGTGGTGGCTGAATGCTTCAGAATTTCGGGGTCTGAAAGAATTGTGGTGCGTACTAAAAAAAAACCCGTTTTTGTACTAAAAAACCCCCCTTTTGTACTAGAAAAACCCCCACTCTAAAATGCACTAAACCCCCCCCAATTATACTAAAAAAACCCCGGGGGTTTTTTTAGTATAATTGGGGAGGTTTTGGGCGGGGGGGTTTTTAGTACATTTCGGGGGGTTTTTTAGTACATTTTTGGGGGTTTTTTAGTACATTTAGGGGGGTGTTTTAGTACATTTAGGGGGGTTTTTTAGTACATTTTTTTGGGTTTTTTAGTACATTTTGGGGGGTTTTTTAGTGCATTTCAGGGGGTTTTTTTGTACATTTCCGGGGGTTTTATAGTACGTTTGTTGGGGCTTTTTAGTACATTTCGGGGTATTTTCGGGGCAATGTGAGCCATGAATCTCAGTCCCGGAAGACAGGTTGTCTATATGTTGTGCTGTACGTAGAACACCCGCAGGGATGTGGGGGGGGGGGGGCTTGCCCCATTTCCATTTCCGGTATGAAGGTAGGAGAGGCGATGCAGGGTCATGGAAGCACATCTGATCGTACATTCAGTGTTTTGCTTCACATTGCTCTGTGTATGTGTTTTGCATTCTTTGTGTCTCTGCCTGGATGGGCAGTCTGCTTTGCTTCACACACCCAGATTTCAGTGGGGTCCCCCGTTTAGTGTGGGGGACCCAATTTTTCCATTGTCTACTGTCTACTGTCTACCCCCCTCTCCCCGCTCTCGACTCTTCCCCTCTTTCTTTCAATGAAACGTAGGCCCGCAGCAGTGTCTCTTCTGCCAAAAACAATTTTTTTTGCAGGTGCGCCTGCTATTTTCCACATGGCTTTTTTTTTGTGTCAGTTAAACGACACTGTCTGCAGGGTTGGTGCCTGGGTGGGGTGCAAGGGGTTCTTCGCTGGGTGTGGGGGCCCGAGAGGACGCCCAAGCACCAGAGAGTCAAGGAGAGCGAGGCCTAGGGGTATATTGTCATACCTAAAAGATTAGGCACCCCTACGAGCCTCTCGGTCCCTCCCCTGCCGGCAACCCCTCCTGCTTCCGCTTTTTGAAGGCTTTGGTTTGGGAAAAACTCAGAAAAGGACAAAGAGGATAGAATCACTGAGCAGAGCTGCCCCCCCCCCCCTCTCCCCACATTTGCAATAGTTGAATTATCGTTGTTCGTACACCCCCTTCTGCACCTTGCTTCACTTCCAGATACTATGTCTTGGATGTCAGAGATCAAGGATGAGGGAATCGGTGATTATGAGGGTGCCAGCCAGGGATTTTCGGGATGAATTTGCCGGGACGTAAGTAGTACAGCAGTTTCATTGGGTCATGGACACATTTATTGAGAGTCTTTGCCCAATTGTGCTGAATTACAGAAGTAGACTAAGGTGACAGATGCGTCAAAGACAGTTCCCACTAGATGGGTCAAGGACGGTTGCCACTGGTAAGGCCCCACTGCAATTTCCGGAGGGGGAGGGGTCCATTGGGTACCACATGTAGTGCAGCGACATACGACATGGGCTTGAGGACGAATTTGCCAGTTTCATTGAGTCATGGACACATTTGTTGTGAGTCTCTGCCCGATTTTGCTAAATTACAAAAGTATACTGAGGTGACAGATGGGTCAAAGACAGTGCTGTGTCACACTCCGATTAGGGATTAGGTACCAAATGTAGTGCAGCAACGTAAGATATGGGTTTCGGGACGAATTTGCTAGTTTGATTGAGTAATGGACACATTGGTTGTCCGTCTTTGCCCAATTGTGCTGAATTACAGAATTAGACTGCGGGGACAGATGGGTCAAACACAGTTCCAACTGCTGAGGCCCTGCTGCAATTTCCGGATGGGGGGGGGGGTTCCATTGGGTACCAGATGTAGTGCAGCCACATACGACATGGGTCCGAGGACGAATTTGCCAGTTTCATTGAGTCGTGGACACATTCTCACCCCCCCCCTCCCATGCCAATGGACCCCCCATGCCAATGCCCCCCCTTTTCTCGAAAGAAGAAACACGGCCCCCCTTGCTAATGGACCCCCCGTCCCGAAAGAAGAAACATGCCCCCCCCCTCAGACTTTTTTCACCAAATCACACACGAATTGCCCTGTTTTGCCTAGCTTCCCCAGTGTGACATTGTTTGTGTCATGCCTAATTCTCCACCTTGCTTTGCTCCCACAGAATTTGACTATTGCTGTGCCCGAAAGCAAATAAAGAGGCTAGTTCGTGTCTTTTGATTGTTGCATTCCTAAATATTAGAATTTGGCTGGTGCTGTGCCCCAAAGCAGATGAAGGAGCTAGTTTGGGTCTTTTGATTGCTGCATTCCTAAATATTACAATTTGGCTGGTGCTGTGCCCCAAAGCAGATAAAGGGGCTAGTTCGGGTCTTTTGATTGTTGCAGTCTTGAATATTACGGTTTGGCTGGTGCAGATAGACATACAGACACACACACACACACACTTATTTGCATTGATTGGTTCACGGAAAGGGGTGTACTGGCTGCCTTTTGGTGCCGATAGTGACAGTGACAATGCCCAAGAAACCCTTGCAGTTCAAGAAAGATGTCTTTGATTAGTGCCCTATAGATTTTGATGAAATCCTGCAGGTTTTTGATGGTGAAATCCCAAAACCAAAGGAGCAAGTAGAGCAAGAACAGGATGTGGATCGAATCAATGAATAGTTTGAAATCCAGTGTAACACAGAAGGGCTGCAGATAGACAAAGCAGGTATAGATACAAAGATTCAATCACAAATGGATAAAACAAAAGATTTTATGAGAAAACTGGCCTGACTTTAGCCTCCAAGTTAGCATCAAGCACTTCATGTGCACTCTTTTGGATGAAATGGAGTTGGTTAGGAATATGGGGCAAAGCAGTTAGGCCAGACACATATTATGACTTGGCCAAGCAACTGAATTCAGAAACAGTTAAAAAGTAGAACCACAATAAGTGGTAGAAACAATTGAGTATAGGGGTCTTGGGGTGGGAGACCACTAGGCTTAACCCCCAAGGCCTAAAGCAAGAAATGCCTATTTTATTTCGGTATATCCTCCATGAAGGAAGATACCTCCGCTCAGTTGAGTGGTAGGGGTGAACTTCATGGGGGGCTAGGGTTATAACCCTAGTTACTTTGAGAAAGTGTACTTAAGGCTTCAAAGAGTGATAAAAACACTTAAGTTAGTCTTAGCATCAACAAAAGGGTTTTAAGGGGGGCTTGGCCTGGATCAAGCCCTCCAAGAAAGACATGGCAGTGACTTTTTCTTACTGGCCCCTGGAGTACTAGTTGATCAAGCTAGTCGAACCAAGGAAAAAGGCTCAAATATTCCCAAAATTACCTCAGAAAATGCATTAAACCTACCAAAAACATTCTCATTAGTTCATAGAAGCCTATCACACTGTAGGTACCCTTGAAAAACAGTGTAATGTACCGTGAATGATGTCTCTTCGATGGGGCATTCCTCAAAAGTCGCCAGCGTGCGGCGAAAACTTTTGGTAAAATTTTGGGGGTAGTGGGGTTTGAACCCAGGACTCCCTCCCTAGAGCACACATGCTTGCCCACTAGGGTACAGTCGAACGCTCTAATGCGGACGGCTATCGCTGCATAAACAGCAATTCAGTAAACATCCTGACCAAGGGCCAGGGCGGAGCAATACTCCCAATGGAGGACACAAATCTCCAGGAGCTGAAAAAAATAGAAAATGAAACCAACAGGGAGTGAATCCTGTGGTTTAGGGAAAGGTGTAGCGATTTTAGAAGTCAAATCGCTAAAAATCGACGAAACAACGCGAGAAATCGTCATTTTTACACCAAAACTTAAAGTCGCAAACAAGCGCAACAGAAGCGGACTTCAAAAAAGGGGTTGCGCAAGCGTAAACGGCTCTTGAAAAAGAAGGTATGAGCCGTAGTCCTTAAAGTTCTAAAGGAAATGTTTGCACAGTTGCATCAAAAATTTTATAAACTTTAGGGAAAAGTATCGAAAATCAACCCACACCACAGAGCAGGTGGACAACCCACCTCTCAGGTATGCCAGTGTCATTTCACACGCATGCATTGCTTTCCTGTTGGTTGCTTCGTTAAAACGTAAGGGTTGTCAACGCTGTGTTCGTTGGGGGTTCGGGAGCTCCTCTCCTTTGCTCTGCACAGGTCAAACCAGGAATGAAAGGTATGCGATGCGAATGGAGCGCGCAACGCGCACGTAGGGTTAGAATATGTGCTGTGCGCGCGATGCATGTGCCTAATTTAGGCCTTCACACGCTGTGTCGCTTTCCCTGTGCCCCAATTCACCCTTGTTCTCTCTTCACAGGTAAGAAAAGAAAGTGCTTGCCCGTGTTCGTGTTGCCGTAGCGCTAAAGTAGGGTTGCTTAAAACGCTTAGGCTTGTTTTGCGCTGTGCAGTGCGCCACTCTCTCTCTTCTTCCTGCAGGAAACAAGACAAGGAAAGCATGCATGACACACAGTGCATTAATCCCTTAGGGTGGTTTATAGTTCGCCGTAGGTTTGTTTAAGCGCATAGGGTTGTTTTGCGCTCGTGTATTCCTCGGCATTCACACTATGCGTGGTGAGTAAGGTAGGTAAGCCCAGGAGGAGCTCACCTCCTGGTAGAGTCATGCTTTGATTGGTTATGTTGAGTAACATTGGGTAAGAGAAGGAGAAATTGGGAACCCTGTGCATATCTGTGCATGCATATGACGCATTAAAGAGTAGGCCACGCGAAGTGCGCTTGGTACAACTCTTGTTTAGGTTACCCAGGGGCTCCACCCTACGCTCTTTAAGAGAAGGGGTGGAGTTCATTGAGCTTGCTTGCTTGTACTGAGGTTTAGGAACAGCGTATTACAGGGCAGCCTGAGAAGCGTATAATACGTGGAGGCTGTCTTGGTTCCTCAATCTTGAACCTCAGTCATTGGCCCTTGCTTTTCAGGTGGGAAGGTAAGGGCGATTGGTGCAGTCCCATTGAGCAGCGCTAAAATATGCTGCGCAGATCACACAAACAAATAATTGCAGTGAGTGCAGTCCGACTTCACCGCCATCCACGCTGTGCACGCACACTGAGCACCTCTTCCCTCCAAGCCCTGACAGGGAAACGCGTAGTGGCGTCCCTGTTAGGCCACAGTCGCTTAGTAGCTCTGTGTTCTCTTGCTTTCTCACAGGGGGATCAATAGGACCCGAGACTTCATTGCCATCAACTCCCGGTAGAGTGTGTAGGTGTTAGGGTCAGCAAGCCTGGCAGGTGTTGAGTGCAAGTGATGAGTGCTCACCCTGCCTTCGAAGGCTGGTGCTGGCGTTAGTGAGTGTAGTGTAGTGGAGTCTCCTGTCCCGCGTGCTTTTCCTCGTTTGCAGGGGAGTGCGTTAGCTTTTGGCCTTTAGCAAAAATGGGCGTTTTGTTTGCCCTTAGCACACTTGGCCACCCCTCCCGTCTAGTAGGTAGGGCTTTTGCCGTCTTCCCCCAAGGATAGGCGCCAGCACAGAAATTCGGCGCCATAGGAGTGGTAATAGTACCTGATTAGGACCTTCGGTCCGACGTCAGCGAAGCCCGGTCTCCGGGAGCTACGCCGGGGAGAGAAGTGAGACACACACAGACATACGTAGCACACTTAGGGGTATGGTAAACCATGTAAGGAAGGGTAGAACCCCATGGGTCTGGACCAGTCAGATTTCCTAACTGTGGGCTCGCTTGTCCCCAAGGAGGGAAGACACACCTTGCTTCATAACACCTTGCTTGTTATTCCCCCCTGGTGTAGTAAGCCACCGTTCTTCGTTGGCTCCCCAAGGTCATTACATCAGGGCAGTCCCCATGCAACACATGGTCAACAAGGCATACACTCGCTGGGTGGCTGCAAACCTCATAAGGGGCCACCTGGTCCACGCTGGAAACCATAGGCATGGGACTGCAGGGCACAGACAGGGTCACTGCAGTGGTCAGTAAGCAGTGGTCTGCGAAAAACCAATGGCCTTCGGCAAGGGCGTGGTTGTCACGGGGGGCTAACGGTCCTGTCCTGCGATGCAATGCGGGGCAGCTGTGACAACTGCTCTTACACCCATACACAGGCATGTCTGCACAAGAGTGCTCACTGCACCTGTAAGGTTAGAACACAGTCAGCAGACTGACAAAGGGAAATTAGTTTTTCTTCTTACGCTGAGACAGAGTCTCAGCACGGGTTAATAGCTGCCCCTCGTTGTTCTCAACGAGGTAGGAGCGGAAGATGGGGTTGATACTCCCATCTGTTTTTATGAAGGCTGACATAGGCTCCTAGGTCGCCTAAGATAACCCATAGCCATCCCACAGGGTTAGGAATTTGCAGCCCTGTTTATACTCGTGGCGAGCAATACCTGCAACCACGTAGTAACCATCGACTACCATCTCATCGGCAGTCATCTCTTCGAGTTCGTCTGCCTCCTCTGGGCTGGCAGCTTTCTCTAGGTCAATACGCTCGACCTCACTGTCGCTGAGGCGCCACTCATCCCAGGACAAATCGTCAGGGGAGTGATAGTGCCTCAACTGTTTAGGTGCACATAGCAGTTCACCACCTAGACGTGGACTGCACCTGACCAGGATCCTGGATCCATCTATCCTGATGATACGATAGGGTCCAAAACAAGGGTCGTGTAGGCAGTTACGTGGCCAGGAGGGTAGGTGTGAATGGTGAACCAAAACAAGGTCACCAACCTTGAAGCTGGCAGGTCGCTGTAGGCGGTTCCGCCGGCTCAGTTCACGGTCACGAATGTGTCTCAGGTTAGTCCCAGCCTGGTTAGCCATAGACTGCTTGTGTTCCAGCCAATCTCCCACAGGGCTCTTGAAGTCCTCAGGAAAGGGGGTTTTCGAAGAACCAAGCAGGTCGTCCTCCATGGAACAGTTCGTGGGGGGTGAAACCCGTAGAAGAGCTCCGCTGTGAGTTCATGGTCAGCACTGCCCAGGGCACTAGACGTACCCAGTCTTTGGTACGGTCCCGTTTCATCAGGATTCTTAGGTTTTGCTCCACCACACGGTTCTGTCTCTCACAAAGAGGGTTAGACGTGTGGGTATAGGGCACACCTGTGGTTACCTCTACGTTGAGGGCATTTAGCACTCGTTTGTACCACCCAGTGTCACTGCGGATGCGTACATCTTCATCAGAGTGCACCTGCTTAGGTGCCCCATAGGGTTCGAACCATTGTTCGACCAACATTTTCACAGTCTGCTCACCTGTGATTTTCTTATTGCAAGGGAACACACGGGTGAAGCGAGATAGACCACAGGTGACCACTAGGCAACTATCATAGCCGCCGAAGCATGGTAGGCCGTGGATGAAATCCACATAGAGAAGAGAGTTAGCACAATAGGGTATGGGTAAGCTGGAGATCAGGCCCCTATCCCTACTGTCGCTCTGCTTGCTGGCATGACAGCCACAAGCATCCACAATGGTCTGCATACGAGACCTCAGTTCAGTCAGGGTTAGACTAGAGTAGAAAGACTCGCGGAAGAAGTCCACTGAGCAATTAGCGCCAGTGGGACCAGAACTGAGATGGGACCACTGTAGGCACCCATCCAGTCGTGCCTCAGGCACAACAATACGGTCCTCGTAGAAGAGGTACTGGTTGTTTTTACACCACTGGTGCCCGTCAATGACACGGGGTTGGAGACCAGTGCTGAGGGTTTGGAGAATTATTTTATACTCTGACTGATAGTCGGTTAGGCTCCAACCCCCCAGGATTCCAGCAGTGCGCATGGACAGGTCAAGTTGGACATCCATACGCTGGAAAGCCTCTTTGGCGAGTGCCTCAGAGATCTCACCTATAAGCGCATCGAAGTTATTGCGCGATATATAGTCAGACAGTTCATTTTTTATACCGGGGATATGATGAACTGTCAGCCTGAACTGGCTCAGGTAAGTCCACCACCGCTTTAGTTTTGCTTTCTCTGGTGGTGGGCCCTTCTGAAAAGACTTCACAGGTTCCTGGTCACAAAGCTAGACAATAGGGTTAGATCCCAGGAGTCGGGATTGTGACGAAAGCACCAACATACCGGTTAGGAGTTCCTGGTCATAGGTGCTTTAATTGGAACGCGCTTGTTTCCATTTCCAATTCCAGTGTCCCAGTGGCACCAGCCGCCACTCACTGATAGGATAGTCATGTTTCAACGAGCCATCACGGTTCAGTCCACTAGTACGATAATGGCAGTGGGTTAGTTCAGCTGGGTTAAGCTCCTGCCATTGGTAGATCGTTCCATCCCCCCCTACATCACTGGCATCAGTGATCAGGACTATCTCGCCCTAAGGGCGGGGCACTGCCAGGCAGTTGGAGGAGGCAATTTTCTTCTTCAACTCCTGGAAACACTCCTCCTCTCTGGCGGTCCACCTCCAGGGAGTAGTTTTCTTGATTAGGTCAGTGAGGGGGGCAGAGGAGTAGGTAAAATTGTGGATGTGACGCCGATAGAAATTACAGGCGCCCACAAAACTCCTCACGTCGTGTAGACCCTTCTTAGGGTCATCGCGAATCTGCATGTCCTGTAGGGGTTGCATCTTAGACGCGGCTGGTTTCCACCAGCCATACCCCATCCACCATCCATCTCCTCTTTCATAAACTCACATTTTTCGAGTTTGATTCGGAGATGGTTTTCTTGACATACAATGAAAAATTCACGGAGGAGAAGGCCATGGTCCTCGTGGGTATTAGTACCCAAACTCACATCGTCGATGTGGGCCTCCATTTCTGCACCCCGAGAAATCAACTCTTGTGCTAGAGGTCTGCGCCTCAGTATGTACAAAATTTTGTTCATTAGCTCCTGGAAGAGCGCTGGGGCATTAGCTACCCGGAAAGGCATGACCTTCCACTTATACACACGACCCTTAGGGGTTATAAAAGCCAGCAGCTCCTGAGCTGCAGCGGTTAGGTCTACCTGCCAGAAACCACTGCGTTTGTCCATTTTGGTCTTGTACCTGCATTTGCCAATACGCTCCAGGGTATTTTCCATGTTAGGAATATTCCCTGAGTGGTTCTGGGTTTTCTTGTTGACCTCACCATAGTCAACAACCAGTCGTATGGCGGTGGACCCTGGTTTAGCCACCAGGAAACAGGGACTGCAGTGATGGGGGTAGTCCCCCTTCTTATATTCCTCCACGAGGCCAGCATCAATACATTCCTGGATCTAGCGCTCGATTTCCTCAACCTGTTTCTGTGGAGCGGGATAGGGACGACACCTCACTCGCGTCTTTTCAAATTCAGGTTTCAGTTTGAGGTCCATCTGGACCAGGTTTTTACAAGAGAGGCAGGGCGGCAAGGCGCCAAACACCTCCTCATAGGTTAGCAGCAGTTTCTTCAGTCGGGGGTCAAGGTTAAGACTCTCAATTTTCTGCAGGAAATCCTCCTCAGCATGGAGGTTGCTCTTTCCATGTTCTTTCTTTTTCTGCCGATCAGCAGTTTCGGCAGGTACAGAACCATCGTCCAGCTCAGGGGAACATTGCTGCCCATAGTGCAAAGAATACACTAGCGGTATCTCAGGATCAGGCAGCGTATAGGAATCATCGTCCTCCTCAGACCAGATGGAGGATTTCCAGGTCTGTCTGAGCTATTGCAGCCGCTCTTGGCGCTCAATACCTTCGGCCTTCAGGTACAATAGCCGTCGGAGTTCCTGAGTGTCATGCTCAGACAGTGGCATGTTATTAGAAGCAGGCCGTACTAGAGCATCAGGACTCCGGGCCACGGGTTCACCTGTGTGCATAGGCTGCCTGTGTAGCACCGGTTTCCCCACAGGGGAAGTGGGTTCTGAAGTTGACTCTAGATCTACCTCCTCGAGCAACAGCTGGGCTAGGAAGGCACTGTGTTTTAGCTCAACACAGCTGGGATCAACAGGAGGGATAGTGCTGGCGATCTCAGACAGTTGGTCGTCAGCATCCTCCTTAACAGCTGCAGGTTCCAGATAGCCATCGGGAGATTCACACCCTGTAAGTGTGGCAGATAGGTGCTCAGGAGATCAATTTTTGAGATCGGAAAGAGTCAGGCCACAATTTTTCGGCCATGACCTCTTTCAGTAGCACCTGGTCTAGGTCACACAGGGGTACAGGATTGAGAGATCCATCGACGATGGATAAGAAGCTGGCCCACTCAGGGGCCTGCATAGCTGTGTCTGAGTCCTCAGGCACGTAGATGGGACCATCGGGGAGTTGCACTCTTCCCACGGTCATTCGATCTAGCATACGGCGCCAGTAAGCATGTTCACCGGAGCAGCCCCAGTCAGGGGTGCACATGACAACCCTTCCTCCCTCATAAGCGATTTTGGTTAGAACCTTCGCGAGCAGGGAGAAGGGAGGGTTAGCATACGCTAGGCCCATTGCTTTCCAGAAGAAACGGAAAACGTTGTTCAAATGTTTCGAGCAGTACAACTGCATGATGTGCTGTTGTTGGCTCGCAAACAATTCCACCTGGATCTCATCCAGGTTTACCTGAAGGGCTGCCAGTCCATTTTCAAGCACGTGACGGGCCAATTGGTAGTTTTCAGTACGATAGTTAGTCTTTGATGCGTAGCGCACCCCAGACTCTTTTCGTCCTGACAGCTCCAAAGGTACGGAGAAGAGCCCACTGCCAAAGTCGCAGTGCAAAGAATAGGGGCGCTGGAGAGACAGCATTTTTACCTGGGGGTTTCTTCGCAGAAAGTCGGTACCAATGACGATGTCAAAGGCGTCGGTGTCCGACACTCTGCAGTGTTGGGTCACAGGTTCGTCGCCTAGGCATATAGTCACATCGACCCCCCCCAAGGAATGGATGGTACGCCCATCCCCTACTCTTATGGCCACGCTCTTAGTTTTCTTGAAAGTTTTTAGCAGGCGCCGGGCCACTATGGAAAGGTAGGTAGGTATCTTCGGGAGCTCGGGATGCCTCCTTTGACATTGCAGGAAGAAGGTCTTACCAAGGGGACGTCCTGTCCCTCCCACTGCCCTATGTCAGGTGCCTCTTGAGCCGCTCCCGCATGTGCTTGGGAAGGCATTGTCGCGGCCACCCGGTCCATGTGTCCCAGGTGGGAGGGTGTCCCCACATGTGTCCATGGGTAGGGCCACATGCCCCCTCCTTTGGGCGGCAGCTCTGGGGGCTGCCCAGCCGTGTGGAGCATCTCTCACCACAAGGGGTATTGCTCCCGCTTGTCTACGGTACGACCGCCTCACCCTTGTGGCTTGAGTTGCGGGGCCACTCTGCTTGGCAGGTGACCCCCTCCTGGACTGTGTACCGGCTCGCCTGTCACCGGTTGCTTCCATGGCTCCGGGTGACGTTTACCATGGTCCCCGATGCAGTTTGGCCGGGCTCGGACCAGTGGCCTTGGAGTAACGCTCCTGCCACTGGCCCGGTGGGTCGGCTGGGCCGCCCCAGTGCGTCCGACCCATGGGGTATTGGTTCTTTCCTGTCCCTCGGCCGCCCTACGTGTGTGCAGTGTCCTGGGCCGCTGGGCTCCTGTTCACCGGTGTGCCCGCGCGGTTTGCCGTGTTGCGTCTGCGGTGTCCTGGGCCACCTGGCTCCTGTTCACCGGTGTGCTCGCTCGCCGTGTTGTCTTGCATGTGCGGTGCCCTGGGCCACTTGGCTCCCGTTCACCGGTGTGCGCCCTGTGTGCGGTGCGCGTGTGCCATGGGTGGTTGTGCCCCTCTTCCTCCCCCCCTAATTTTCGTTTTTTTTTTTGTTTTTTTTTTGTTTTTTTTTGGGGAAAAAAAAAAAAGAAAAACAGGGGCGCGCGTACACTGCAGGCACAGGCATGGGCAGCTGGTGCGGCGGTGCAATAGCGTTGTGTCCTCTGGCGTGTGTCGTCGGTGCTGTGGCGGCGGTCGCGCCCCAGGGGTGCGGCTCGCGCGTCCTGATGTACACGGGCTTGGGTCAGGGTGGGTTTGGTGAGGTGTCTCTTTGCTTCTGGAGCTGGCTGGTTAGGCGGCTGTGTGGGCTGTGGGTGTGGGCTGTGGTTACGTTGTTCCCTCGGCGGGCCTGGTTAGGAGTCAAGGGTTAGCGGTTTCGGGGTGTGGCTCGGGTTTTATTTGTGCTTGGGTTCTGGCTCAGTTAGGCGGTTGCGACGGTAGCGGGCCTGGGTTCGGTGCCTTTGGGCGTAGTGGTGCCCGTTGTCGTGTGCGTTGGCGTCCTTCGGCGTCCGGTTCGTTTGGTGACTTCTGGGCGGGCCCTGGCGTGGCGCCCCGTGGTGGTGGTTTGGTGGGTAACGGGGTTAGGTGGCGGCGCCGCTGGCCGGGGGGTCAGGCGCGTCGTGTTGTGTGGTACGCAGGGCTCCTGGGGTGCTGTGGGTGCCGCCGGTGTCGGTGCGCCGACGCTTGTGGGGTGGTGAGGGGGTGTGTTTGTGCGGGGCTGGGCTTTGGGTGATGTCCCACAGGCGGATGCCGTCTCGCTGCGTCTCCTGGAGGGTCTCCCGCAGGCGCCTGAGGACATACGGGTGGTCCTGGGGCGCGGGCAGGTTGCGGGGGTGGACTCCCAGGGGGTGGAGCGCATCGGCCAGCATGGCTTCCCATGCGGCCTGCGGCATCCACCCCCCCGCCGGCCGGAGGCGGCAGTTCTCCACCGACCCCTTGCAGGGCCGATGGACCAGGCCCTCGAGGGAGGGCTCTCCCCGGGCCCACTTGCGCAGCTCCCAGAGCTGCGTGTGGGTCCAGCGCTGCCACCACTGTTCCTGGGCGGGCTTGCGGTCTTGGGTGGAGGAGTGGGCCTGGGTGGGTGTGACGGGGTCGTGGGGACCGATGGCGATGGCGGGCCTGGGGGATTCCTCGTAGTCCTGTTCCCTGGGGGTGCGTGGGGAGTGGGGGCACGCGCGGATGTGGACCCGCGGGTGTGCGCGCACGGTCTCCGCCTCGGGGTTGGGCGGGGATTCGCGGCGGCGGCGGTAGTGGGGCATGCGCTGTATGTGGGCTGTCATCGAGGGTTGGTAGGGGGGCGGGGACGCTGCTGGCGGACCCTGGCGTCGTTCTGGCCTGGTCGGGGGCGGTCCGTGGGCCTGGGGTGCGGGCTTTGAGAGGTGGCGGGACGAGGTGCGTCGTGCTTCGGCCGCGGCGCGCTCCGCCATGAAGGTGTTGGCGGTGGCGTCGGTGACGGTGGGGGGGCGCCGCGCTGGGCGCTGCTGCCTTTGGGCCTGGGACGGCTGGGGCCGAATGTCATAGAGGACGTCCTCGGGGGGCCGGGTTCGCGCTGCCGTCGTGGCGCCGGGTTTGGACTTGGGTTTGGGCTTGGCTGCGGGTTGCGGTCGTGGTGCGCTGACGGGTTTGGGTGGCTGTTTGGCGGCGGTCTTGGGTTTCGGCTGGGTCGCGGGTGTGGGCCTCGTTGGGGCGTGGGCCTTGGCGGCGGCGGGGTTGCTCGCGGTGGGGGCGTGTTTGGGGGCCCGTTTGGGAGGTGTCCCCCGCGGCCTGGGGGGTGGAGTGCTGGATGAGGATGTGGTGGTGGCGGTGGATGAGGTGGTTGTGGTGGTGGAGGTTTTGGAGTCGGAGGCGGAGGAGAGGGCTGTGGGGGACGGCGGAGGGTCCTGGGCTTCGGGGGCGGGCGTATGATGCTGGGTCCTGCAAGTAGCGAGAACGAGGGTGCGGGTTCGGGCACCGGGCGTGTGCGCGCGTTTTCCCTGTTGATCCGTGCGTGCTGGTGCTGGTGTGGCGGCGTTGTCTCGGCTGCGCGGGCACGTGGGTTACCCGGGGGGTGGCCATATCTGCTCCAGGACGTGCGGGTGTGTTTGCTGGAGGTAGTCGAGGGTCTGGAAGAAGCATCGTTGGATGCCGGGCATGTCCTCCTCTGTGAGGTGGGGGTAGTTTTGGGTGGGGGTGTGGGGGCCCGGCCACAGCAGCGTCATGAGGCGGGCTGCCACCATGTACGGGCAGAGCTGTAGGGTGGTGGGGCGTGGGGGGGTGGGTCCCCTGGGGTTGGGGGGGGGCTTCCCTCTGCTGGGGGCGCAGCGTGGCCACCCACACCCACCGGTCCGTGGGGATCCCCCAGGTCCGTTGGGTCCACTTGGCGAGGCAATACATCGCCCTACCAAGGCCCTGGCTGCTGCTGCGGATGGAGAGCAGCGTGTCCAGGGATTTGCGTTCCCACGTGCCCCAGATGTGGGGGTCGTCCGGGTCGTCCCCCCTGGCGTACGTGTCGGGGCCTGGGCTGTGTGGGGGGGGGCCGTAGTCGGCGGGGAGGAGGGAGTCGGTGCCGTCGGAGTTCCTGAGTGTCATGCTCAGACAGTGGCATGTTATTAGAAGCAGGCCGTGCTAGAGCATCAGGACTCCGGGCCACGGGTTCACCTGTGTGCATAGGCTGCATGTGTAGCACCGGTTTCCCCACAGGGGAAGTGGGTTCTGAAGTTGACTCTAGATCTACCTCCTCGAGCAACAGCTGGGCTAGGAAGGCACTGTGTTTTAGCTCAACACAGCTGGGATCAACAGGAGAGATAGTGCTGGCGATCTCAGACAGTTGGTCGTCAGCATCCTCCTTAACAGCTGCAGGTTCCAGATAGCCATCGGGAGATTCACACCCTGTAAGTGTGGCAGATAGGTGCTCAGGAGATCAATTTTTGAGATCGGAAAGAGTCAGGCCACGATTTTTCGGCCATGACCTCTTTCAGTAGCACCTGGTCTAGGTCACACAGGGGTACAGGATTGAGAGATCCATCGACGATGGATGAGAAGCTGGCCCACTCAGGGGCCTGCATAGCTGTGTCTGAGTCCTCAGGCACGTAGATGGGACCATCGGGGAGTTGCACTCTTCCCACGGTCATTCGATCTAGCATACGGCGCCAGTAAGCATGTTCACCAGAGCAGCCCCAGTCAGGGGTGCACATGACAACCCTTCCTCCCTCATAAGCGATTTTGGTTAGAACCTTCGCGAGCAGGGAGGAGGGAGGGTTAGCATACGCTTGGCCCATTGCTTTCCAGAAGAAACGGAAAGCGTTGTTCAAATGTTTCGAGCAGTACAACTGCATGATGTGCTGTTGTTGGCTCGCAAACAATTCCACCTGGATCTCATCCAGGTTTACCTGAAGGGCTGCCAGTCCATTTTCAAGGACGTGACGGGCCAATTGGTAGTTTTCAGTACGATAGTTAGTCTTGGATGCGTAGCGCAGCCCAGACTCTTTTCGTCCTGACAGCTCCAAAGGTACGGAGAAGATCCCACTGCCAAAGTCGCAGTGCAAAGAATAGGGGCACTGGAGAGACAGCATTTTTACCTGGGGGTTTCTTCGCAGAAAGTCGGTACCAATGACGATGTCAAAGGCGTCGGTGTCCGACACTCTGCAGTGTTGGGTCACAGGTTCGTCGCCTAGGCATATAGTCACATCGACCCCCCCCAAGGAATGGATGGTACGCCCATCCCCTACTCTTATGGCCACGGTCTCAGTTTTCTTGAAAGTTTTTAGCAGGCGCCGGGCCACTATGGAAAGTGTTGCACCGGTGTCAAGCACCGCTCGAAAAACTTGATCCCCGATTTTCACGAGGATCCAGAAAACCAAGTCCTCCTCCTCGGAGCCGCCCCCCTACTCCTCAGCAGGGAACTTGACATCCACCCCTGCAGCCATGAGAGACTTGGCCATCCAGGCCAGTCGCCTCTTCTTGGAGTTATTCCCTTCAGGGGAAGCGTTATCCCCCTGTGGGTGCTTCTTGGGGTCACCTTCGGCAGGAGGGGGAGTAGCAGCGGGCGCTGAGGAGCACCTCTGGGGTTTAGGGGGTCCCCCTTTGCCACCCCCTTGCCACCTCCTTTACCACCTTTATCCCCATTCTGGGGGTTTCTGGTGGGTGTTTGGTTCTTCTGGCGTTCCGCCTCCTGCCGCTTGAGTTTATCACTCTCGCGTTTCTTTATGTGACATTGGTCCTCGTAGTAATGACGTTTGCCACAATAGCCACAGGTGATGGTACACCTGAAATGATCTTGATGGGTCACAGTTTCCCATCCTTGGAGTGCTGCTGTCGTTTCATCTGCAGCATACAACTTCTGCGGTGGTCGCAGTCAGGGGCATGACAAGGTCCCCCCTTGTCATTGACAGGTTTACAGTAGAACAGAGGGGGTGTACCTGCATCAGGTTTAACCTCATTCATGGCACGCAGGTTACCCCTTCCTTTACCACCTCCCTGGTTGGCGTTAGTGGGATTTTTAGGCCCTTTGCCTTCGCCACGTTCGGGGGTAGGGGTACCACCTCGACCCAGGTGCTTCTTGAGGAATTTCTCCATGTGGGAGTCATTCTCCCTCTCAAGAGCCAGCTCAATCAGCAGGTCCACCAGTTCGTCGTACGAGTGGGTCCGGCTTTTCCTCTCAGAGGTAGCGCGGCAGTCATCCCACGTACGTTGGGGGATCTTACTCATGAGCCACAGGTGGGGCGCAGTGGCTCCGTAGGAGCCCACGTTCATCCGTGAAAACAGATACTCTAGGTCGCACACGTATTCAGAGACTCGCGCAGCGGAAGTAAACTCAGGGAGCATAGGTAGCTCCTCTATCTGTGTGCGCACACTGAGGTCAGTCTCATAGACTGGGAATGTTTTCTCCAGTCTTTGGAGTACCTCTGCCCAGGTTGAACAGGTTTTCACAATCTGTTTCACCTGTTTTTGCAAAAATTTCTTTTTGCATGAGCGTTTTAGCAGTGACCATTTGGTGACCACATCCACATGGGATTGGCCATTGAGCAAAAGAAACTCAACAAATTCTGCTGCCCATTCGGGCAAATTTTTCGGGTCGAACTCCGGCAATTCTAGCTGGATGTGCGCCTGGGCAATTGGTCTGCCCATCTTCCCACCCCCTGGAGCTAGGCCTGAAGGGGGGGCAGATACGCCGGCAAGGGGTGCCAGGGCTGACAGCCCTCTTTTCTCAGTCTCAGTCACAGGCACGTCCTGTAACTCGGCAATTGGGACTGTCCTAGTGCGAGGATGAAAAGGGCTGGGGCAAGTGACCTTGGGTAGCAACCTCGACACCCTTGATCTTTTGAGATCATCAGCCAACGTGCCTATTCCGGGTGAAGGTGAGAGTAGTGCTGGCTTGGGTAAGGGTTCAGTGATACCCAATTTAGCCTTGACAGCCTCTGACAGAGCTGTCACATCCGGGTCTTCCGATTCGGATAGAAGTTTGGCCAAAAGTTCGGCCGTGCAATCCAGAGCCCAATAGGTGGGCTCTGGGCGAAGAGGATCCAGACTCTTCTCAGGAGCCATTGAAGTTATCGGCAGGTCTGGATGCCATGCTCTTGGGTGCTCGTGTACTCTTGGTCGTCTCGGTAGTGATACTGTGTCCGCCATGTCTGTAGATGGCCCCGAATAAAGGAAGGAACCCATCTCAGTTTGGGGCGGCGACCCGAGGGCATCAAGAGGTATTTCTCCATCTTCTCCTACGGTGGACTTGTGGTACTCCTCGTGGAGCATAAACTCGTCCATCCTCCTTCGTAGGTCCTCTTGTTCTTCAGGACCACCTCCAAGAACAGTAGAAGACGAGGCCGGACAGGCCGACCGGGCGATGGAGGCTTCGACTCGCCTGCGTAGCCTTTGCAGGCTGTCCTCACCAAGGGCTGCTAAGGTCTCCATGGTGAATGGTGTTGTTCTGGGCGGATTTAGATTCGCCCTTCTGTGCTCTGGATCTTCCTGAGACCCAGATGCTGCTCTGAGTGGCGGTTCACTCTTTGGGTGGGCTACACTGCCAAGTTGTACTTGTACACTTCTGATCAGCCAGATTCGGGAGCACAGTTGAGTGGACATGTTCAATGTGCTTTTCAGTGTGCTTTTCTTGTGCTTCTGCTCAGAGTCGGTTCGAAAGGTACTCAGGGTTTGCCTCTGCTACCGGAAAGATGTCCTTGACTAGTGCCCTATAGATTTTGATGAAATCCTGCAGGTTTTTGATGGTGAAATCCCAAAGCGAAAGGAGCAAGTAGAGCAAGAACAGGATGTGGATCGAATCAATGAATAGTTTGAAATCCAGTGTAACACAGAAGGGCTGCAGATAGACAAAGCAGGTATAGATACAAAGATTCAATCACAAATGGATAAAACAAAAGATTTTATGAGAAAACTGGCCTGACTTTAGCCTCCAAGTTAGCATCAAGCACTTCATGTGCACTCTTTTGGATGAAATGGAGTTGGTTAGGAATATGGGGCAAAGCAGTTAGGCCAGACACATATTATGACTTGGCCAAGCAACTGAATTCAGAAACAGTTAAAAGGTAGAACCACAATAAGTGGTAGAAACAATTGAGTATAGGGGTCTTGGGGTGGGAGACCACTAGGCTTAACCTCCAAGGCCTAAAGCAAGAAACGCCTATTCTATTTCGGTATATCCTCCATGAAGGAAGATACCTCCGCTCAGTTGAGTGGTAGGGGTGAACTTCATGGGGGGCTAGGGTTATAACCCTAGTTACTTTGAGAAAGTGTACTTAAGGCTTCAAAGAGTGATCAAGACCCTTAAGTTAGTCTTAGCATCAACAAAAGGGTTTTAAGGGGGGCTTGGCCTGGATCAAGCCCTCCAAGAAAGACATGGCAGTGACTTTGTCTTACTGTTCATGGTACGTTGTATGCCGCCTTGACAATGTGTGCCGTTGCTTTATCATGTTGCCTAAAAGTACATTCGTTGGTTGTCTTCTGCGGCCTTTGTGCCTGCAGTCGTCTCCTGTATTCATTTCGGTGGGCCACAGATTTCAGCATGCTTTGCTCAGGTCAAAGTGCCATGATTCATTCCGTCAGTCTGCCAATTGTAGTTGCATCTACATCACGTCAATTAGAAAACATGATTGTTGCGCAGTTCACAGGGCTTAATTTTCGGGACAGATTTGCCAGTTGTATTGAGTCATGGACACATTTGTTCTCAGTGTTTGCCCAATTGTAATGCCTGAACGATGTAAAGTAGGGTACTCAGCCCTGTTGGCCTGAGCCCATGTGCAAAATTTCATCATCTCATCTGCTCAGGGGATGTAGGATGGCATCATGCGACATTTGCACATCCGAGGCAACAGTCGTGGTGCGGGTAGCTGCATTGCCCCACCAGCTGCGGCAGTTGCTGTTTAGTCGTTGCGGGACGCTCAATGTGACTGCGCTTTGCAAAGATTGCGTGCAACCACTTTCAGTCCCGGAAAATGCCGCAGGCCCTTGACCTCAACTGAAGGAGGCATGTTGGCATGCAATTTACCACCGTGGTCAACGATTGTATTCAAAGGGCAGCCATGATCGGAGTGGGGTGAGGCGTTACACGTGCAAGGTACCAGGCTGTCGGGCAACGCATGTTGTAGAGCAAACCGCCAATGGGGCTTGCGACGTATGAAACTGTGCGTGTCCATTCATGCCCCATTGCTACTGCCAGTTGGCCATCCTCCATGGATCGATAAGCGCTTTCCTGAATGGGTACTTGTTTGAGATGTGAGGTGCAACCAGTAATAAGGTTTGGAACCTGCTAGTTTTCAAAATAACCGGTTTTAATCATTTTTACAAAAATGACCGGTTTGGCCGATTAATAGTTTTCAAAATAACCGATTTTCCCGATTATTAGATTCGGGCCACCTCGCCCTCCTGTCGCCATCCTGTCGCCTCCCTGTCGCATCCCTATCGCTTTTTGGGCACTTTCAGCCCCCTGTCGCTCCCGTGTCGCTTGCCTGTCGCTTCCCTGTCGCCGTCCTGTCGCTCCCCTGTCGCTCCCCTGTCGCTTCCATGTCGCTTTCCTGCCGCCCTCCTGTCGCTATCCTGTCGCTTCCTGTCGCTTCCTGTCGTTTCCTGTCGCCATGCTTTTTTTTGCCTGGCGCCTTCCTGTCGCTCTCCTGTCGCTCTCCTGTCGTTCCCTCCTGTCGCTCTCCTGTCGCTATTGCTGTTGCCTCCCTGTCGCCCTCCTGTCGCTTGCCTGCCGCCTCCCTGTCGCCTCCCTGTCGCCTCCCTGTCGCCTCCCTGTCGCCCAACGTGGTAACCTGTCGCTCTCCTGTCGCTTGCCTGTCGCTTGCCTGTCGCTTGCCTGTCGTCTTCCTGCCGCCTCCCTGTCGCCTCCCTGTCGCCTCCCTGTCGCCTCCCTGTCGCCCAACGTGGTAACCTGTCGCTCTCCTGTCGCTCGCCTGTCGCTTGCCTGTCGCTTGCCTGTCGCCTCCCTGTCGCCTCCCTGTCACCCAATGTGTTACCCTATCGAGGGAAAGCCATAGATACCTCAAACAGGCCCGTTCCTAACCAAAAAGTAAGAAAAAGTGTATTTCCATGCCAAAAGGTTAGGTTTAGTTGTCATAGAGAGGCCTAAAGGCATAACACATTTTTATCTTAGTATTGGCCTATCCAAAAGGGGGTGACAAAACTTTTTGACCTATAAAACCAAGCATTGATCTATGGAGGTTGTGCGGACCCCTGCCCCCCCAACTGATTGGACTTATGCACCATTTTCTGGACTGACTGGGGCGCTGACATTAATCCAGAGCCTATACATTTTTCTATATTTTCTCATGAATGCTTAGCTATCCTAGTGGTCTGCACCTTAGGGGGCTGGGGCACCTCTTTTTGAGAGGTCCTGGGTTCAATTCCCAGTCAGCCTAGCTAAGTAGGAACATCTCATGTGACATGGCAGTGACCGCAGCGCCACAAGCTATGCCGCCTCAGCACCTATGGGACCCAAAACAAAGAGTGCACATCTCTGGATGGCACTATAAAAGAGAGAGTGCCCATGTGGGCAGTTTTCACATTATTGTAGGATATTTTCTAACTATCTTTTCATGAATCTGTAGTTATTGGGAGTTTCTTTGTGGATACACTATATCCTTTGACTGCAGCCCTTCATGTTGTGGATTTGATCCTGTGGTCCCTTGCTTGCACTGTGGGTACTTGTATTTCTGGCTGATTTCGTCAAAACATATTTATATGGTAAACCTGAGCTACATCAAGAAGCAGCAGGAGCAAGCAGACGCACAAACAAAACCATATCATCAAAGCAATCAACAGTGAAAGCCTGTTTTAAATTTCTGGTAGCAGAGGTTTTCAGTCTTTGCGTACCTGCAACCCAGTGCACTACAACCAGTACGTTGAGACTGACTCCTCTGAAGGGCGAAGAAATACAACATGGACACCCAGGACACTGCGGAGAAGACAGCGCCCTCAGTGGCATGAGCCAAGCAAGCGCCAATGCCCATACCTGCTGGTGAACCTGAACCTGAGGAGCCTGTACCTTCAGCGTCCTTACGTGGGCTGGGGGACGATTCCCTGGAGGGCTTGGGAGCTGCCTTCAGTGTACTCTCCGTTGGAGGACCTGAAGGCAAAGGGAAGGAGAAGGCGAAGGAAGCAGTGGACATGGGAGTCGAAGAGATAGATCATGGAGATGGACACGAACCATCCGATGAGGTACCCTTCAATGACAAACCTGTTTAGAGCGCGCCGAGCGCCTCGGATCACCCTGCAGTACCCTCTCCAACAACCACTACACTCCTAGCCACACATCCAGCGACATCCTCACCCACAACCACTCCACCTATGGCTGAGGGTCTAGGCTCTACTGGTATGCCATACTCCACCTACGGTGTGACTCCAGCTGCAACTGTGCCACCTATGGCAACTGCAGTAGGCGAACCAGTGGCATCCATCTCCACCTACACCGGTGTTTCTGAGTCTATGCCGCGCCGCTATGATGATGACTATCATAGACTTGCGGCGGCTGTGTACATGACTGGTATACCTGGCTATGCGGCACCTGAGCCTTGCTATACCATGCCAGCATCTGGTTTCACCTCTCTTAGTGGCCTACGTGGCCCTGAGTCTTGTGGTGGAAGGAGCAGAGGATCAGGAAGATCCTCAAACAAGTCCCTGACGCGGTCGGAGATACGAGAAGCTCTTCGGGGAGCCACTGCAGACCTAGTGGGTGATCTAACTCAAGAAATTCGGGCCAAGTTGGAGCCCCTGATTCCTCTCCGAGCGTCACCTACCACCATGGGAGCTTCACCTCATCGTCTACAAGCCAATCATTTGGTGGCAGGATTGACGAACACCCTAGGAGGCTTGAGGAGCCGACCTATGCCGACCCCTGCTGTGATACCAAGGAGCCCATTCGTACCAAGAATGGCCCAGCCGCCCTACAGCCACGTGGAGAAGTCCACACGAGCCAAGCTGGACCAGTTGGGGTTGACAGCCCTAAGAGCTATGGTCGATGTTGAGCCCTAGGGCTCTAGTGACCTGGGCGGTGATCCTTCTAATGATGAGCCGCCATCTATGACGTCTGCGTCACCCTCTGAGGACGATGACCCTGAGGACCCCGAGAACCCGAGCGGCAAGAAGAAGAAGAAAAAGAGGAAGACCAAGCGCCACGAGGGACGCAGCTCCCAAGAGGCTAAGGCTATCACCACCTCAAAGATTGTGGTGAACTTGCCGGAGTCCACGGGGAAGGACCTCAGCGAGTTCGCTGAGAACTTCGGCCGGTTCTGAGGATGACCGGCCAAACCCGTGCTACTGGGCGAGTGAAGTGCGATATGCTCCTGCAGTGCTGCAAGACCAAGTACCTGGAGAAGCAGGTCAAGCAGATCCTGACGAAGCTCGCCACCTTCGCGGACGTGTTGGTCGCCTTAGAGAGGCAGTAACCTTCCTACGAGACCGACCTCTCCATCAGGGCCGAGATCCAGAACATAGCCGCGTTTCCCAACAACCCCAAGCCTGCCAGTTTTCCGAGCTGCTTGCCGACTTGGACCACTAGGTAGGGCGACTGACCCCCGGTTCCTATGGCAGCGACGAGCTGCTATTCTGGTGGGTGGCCAAGCTTCCACGAGAAGTGTGGGATGAATGCCGGGCAACGGCGGAGCGCAAGGCAAGAGCCCTCACCTACGAGGACCTGTCTGTGCTACTTTTGGATCTGGCGCTCGAAAAAGAAAGCGACCAGCACCTGAATGCCTACCGTCCTGGATGGGAGCCAAGGCCGAGGGTATTAAGGACCCCGACATGGACAGGGGACTACCCCCAAAAATGCTTGCTTCATGAGCAATGTCTAGGATCTCTTCTGGTGTGATGCCAGAGATAAGCAGGGTTGCTTGCTTCAAGCCCCTGACTGTGACCAGCGGAACTGTTTCGTGGTCCCGGAGAATAAGCAGGAGACCAACACCCGAAGCAAAGCCAAGATGCCGGACCACTACAGGTGCACAATCACCTGTGCGTTCTGTGGGAAGAGGAAGCACTACGAGGACGAGTGCTACCATAAGCAACGCCATTCGGTGAAGCTCAAGACCGAGAACGCCACTGGCAAGGGCAGTGGCAAGGGCAACGCCGACAAGGACAGTGGCAAGGGCAAGTCCAAGGGCCATGGCAAAGGCCAAGGTGACAAAGGCAAAAGCGGACGAGGAGGCTCTGACCGCAAGCCGGACAAGGACAAGAACACGGACAAGTCCGGAGGGAACCCCAATCCTACACCAGGGGGGGACTCTGAGCCCTTTGGTGGGCAACCAAACAGGGGACCTACGACCCGTTCCCAGACGCAAGCCCAACAAAAACAAGGGACTAAGGGTGCCAACAACGATGGGGACCAGTCAAACTCCCGCAAAGGTTCCCGTTTCATGCGCAAGGCGCGAAAACTGCAGAAGAAGGGGTTTGAAGTGACCTGCCCCGCGGAGTTCTGACAGGGACCCTCCGGGGGACGTAAAGGTTTGGTGTTCTGGGAACGTATCCGTCTTGGGGGACGAGAATACCTGGGGGTCCTGGATACTGATGCCGCTATACCCATTGTGGCCACGAAGGCTTTACCTCCTGTGGACCTGAAGAACATCATGCCTACCGCAGCCATCCGCATGGGAGATGGGCATGTGGTGCACAGTTGTGGGGACTGTGAGGTCGACGTGCCTATGGGATCAAGGAGCATTGCCCATCGAATCTACGTGATGGACACCGAAGCCTTCGACTTTGTACTAGGGACCGACTTCTTCGTCGAGCACTCCCAGATTCTATCCCTCACCCTGCAAGCACCCTACGTCCTCCAAGTGGACCATGGTGAGGGAGGGGAATCTGTACTTCTGGAGCAGTCTGAACACACGTCTAGCTACCTGAGGGTATGCAAGAAGGAGCCCTCAACCATGATGGTCGCCTCCAAAACTGAGGACTATCAGCTCCCGGGGGATGTCTTAGACCAAGGTCTGAAGGAACTGGGATACTCCCGGGAAGACCTGAACGTGGAGCTATTCGCCAGTGACAAACAACATGTCCTGGACCTCTACTGCAGCAAAGGGAACAATTGCTGCTACAAATTTTACTGGCCCTCTTTCGGGATGGCCTACGGGAACCCCAGGTTCAGTGAGCTGGGGAAGGTCTTGACCAAGGTGGCCCTGGAACGTTCCCGTATGGTCCTGTGTTCCCCTGATTGGGGAGCCCATGGGGGAAATGAGTACTAGCGTACTCTATTGGAAAAGCTGACGCTCACCTCCATCCAGCTGCCGGACGACGCCATCTACGTGCCTCTGGGTCGCAAGACGCCCATCAGGAAACCAGGATGGGGGAGCATGCTAAGCGTGGTGGACAGGGGGCCTAGCCCCAGTGCCCTGGGAAGATCTGGACCCTGCTATGGTCCAGGAAATTCAACGTGCGAACAGCGGCTACACCCTGGATGTCCTGAAAAACCAACTACGACCTGGAGACACCAGGGAATCTACTCTTGGGGGAGACCAGTACGTCGTGTCTGACACTGTTGCCCCCAACTCCCCATGCCGTGTACCTAATCCTGATGTAGTCTCAGAGTGTAGGCTATCCGAGCTACCCAGCTCAATACACTTAGGCGGCTCAAGTTGCATGGTCAAAAACGACGGAAAAGGTAGGAAAATGACAGGTTTTCAAAGCCAGAAAATAATAGTTGTTTTGATGGATATTTCTGGACCGTCGCGAACACGTATGGCGAAATAAATGTTTTTATAAGAATGACATGTCCCATGGGCGAGACAGGGAAAATTATTGTTTTGTGACCATTCTTTGCGCGAGGCCTCGCGCAAAGACGTTCATTTGTGTCGGATTAATGTACTACAGCACAACGCATTAGGCAGGTTGTCGAAAAATAGAACCCTGTCGTATTTATACACGTAACTTAGTACCATTACCAGGATTGCGTGATAGAGATGGATGTATTAACCAATAAAGTTCAACAGTGGTGTACCCAAGAAACTTGAAAAGTATAAATGTTCCGAAACAAACTGTAGTTTCAAGCGCGAGGCCTCGCGCATGGAACGGCGCAGGAGAAACATTAAATTTTTGGTGATCATTGCGCGAGGCCTCCCGCAATGGATGTCATGAGCGCTCAAAGAAACTAAAAATGGAACAGATCCACCAACTACACAGCATGTGCATTCCCCTGATGCGGCGCTGCTGCATGGGCGCCCACGCAGGTCCCGCCGGCATCTCCAGTTTTCATACTGTGGTCACCGCTGGCTTCACTGCCCAACAGCGATGGTAGCGCGCCGCAACTGGGTACCGCAATTCGGATTAACTAGTCAAATGTGGGACCACCAGACAGTTACAGTAAACCGAAAATGGTGCATGCGACAGGCGAATCATTGAATAATTGGTCGAACGAAAACTCTGTGACAGGTTGATGTTTCAAAGCAAGAAAGTTTTTCAAACAGCGATTTTTACGCAGATACAGTTACACAATTTTTTTGCACAGCAACAATGCCCCTGCGAAAAGAGGTGGACCTTGAGAAGACAGTGGCCGCAGCATCTGGTGTTTTCTGCGATGTCTGCTCAGAGGAACCGCCGTATCACACGGCAGAAGAACTGTGGGAAGGGCTAAAACAGGGGGACGAGGGCGCGCGATTGTTGTTTTTGTTTTTTCTGTGTCTGCGCAAAAATGTCGGACGCGTTGCAGCGTTGAAAAGGCAATCGCGGCAGAAGGCAAGAGATGGGTTGGTGTTTTGATAGAGGAGGCCTGACGCCTTTATTTGCTGATGCGCCACCGCGAAGTTCCATACCAGGGAAAACCAAAGTCAGTTGTTGCGATAGAGGGAAGTAGGGCGCAGCGTCGCATTTTAGCAAGGTCAGGTCTGGCGCGATATAGCGCACCTTCAGTGAAGGAAAAGGCCGCAGTCAGGTTACAGACTACATGGAACAAAATACACCAGCAGTGGGTTGTGTTATGGATGGACAACTGGTACAACAAACAGTTTACCACAAACCCTGACAAGAACGACAAAAGCCTTAACGCAACAGCGTTGGCTGTTTTGCTACTCACCTATGATTTTGTGGGGCATTCTGCGGCCAAAACCGCATTTACGCTACCGCACTGGATCTGAAACGGCTTACTGGATCTGAAACGGCCGCGGTGCCAAAAATTTGTCGTTCAAACATGAATTTTTGCAAAATCCATTGCTTGAATACATTTGATTCCTTGGCACAAAAGTCCGGATGCGTCAGAACATTACCATGCTGTGGTTGAATCTAAAGATGCCTGCCAAAAGTCGTTTTAATATTGTTGTTCTGCTGTTTTTGTGCTGCTCAGCTGTAGTGCAGATCGATCCGGACATTTCCGGCTATTGACTGCTAAATTTTGACACAACAGTTCGGACTTATGCTTTGCAATTGCCTTTGTTTTGCCTTGCTTGCAAACACAACGTTGAACTGGTGAGAACTGTTGAGAACTGAGGTCCCTGGGACTTGATTTGTGTTGCTGGTAAAGGTTTCGGAACAGTTGACAGTTGACGTGCTGTGCACTTGCTTGTGTTGTGCCTTCTTTGCCCAGTCTTGGCTCTGTGAGTTTACTATTTGCCTGATTTGTTGCAAAGCCTGTTCTGCAACCCTTGACTCTCCCTGAAAAGGGATCTCCTGTGGTGCAGAAGTACCCATTCCAACGGTCAGGCTTTGTAGCTCATCTTTGGCAAATAGTCTCAAACTTGCAGGCACGGGCCCTTTGCACCGCACAATGCTCAAAAGAACCAGGCTTCACAAAGGTTGGCAGGTGTTTGAAGTGACATTGAGAACTGAGGTGTGTGGTTAACTGAGAAGTCAGTTTGAACTGGTCCCACCCTACGATGCTCAAAAGAACTTTGCTTCACAAAGGTTGGCACAGGTTTTTGAACTGACTTTGAGAACTGAGGTGTGCAGGTAACTCAGAACTCGGCTTGAACTGGTTGCAGCGTACGAGGCTCCAAAGAACTTCGCTTCACAAAGGTTGCCACAGGCTTTTGAAATGACGATGAGAACTGAGGTGTGTGGTTAACTGAGAACTCGTTTTGAACTGGTCGCACCGTACGAGGCGCTAAAGAACTTCGCGTCACAAAGGTTTTTGAAATGACACTGAGAACTAAGGTGTGTGGTTAACTGAGAACTCGGTTTGAACTGGTCGCAGCGTACAAGGCGCTAAAGAACTTCGTGTCACAAAGGTTGGCCCAGGTTTTTGAAATTAAGTTGAGAATTGAGGTGAGTGGGTAACTGAGAACTCGGTTTGTGGTGCAGTGGTGGTTCAAGCTGTCTTGAATGGTTGAGAACTGCTGTAAGGAACTGGATGTGTACTGCCGGTGAACGGCATGCTGCTGCTGCCTGTTTTGTGTCACTCCTGGTTTTCCACTTCCGTGCACAGTATACTTCGAGTTGACTTTGGGCATGGGCCTGATTTCGATGACCTTCCACCTACGGGCATTCTTCACCTGCTTCGCGTTGCCCTCCACTTCTGTACCGTGGTCTGCAATGGGCTGCTGCACTCTGGCGCTGCGCAACAGGCTTCACTGAAGGTCCTTTTGGGCCTGCTTTTTGGATTTCACTCTGGGTTTCGTGACCTTCGAGGTCATTTTGGGCATCCTGGTTGGGCTTCACTCTGATTTCCGTGACCTGGGGCTGCTGGTTTTGGTGGATTTCAGTTGACTTCGTCATTCTTGAACTGCAAGTGGAGATCTGTGCTGCTGGTGGTGGATTTGCAGCAAGTGTGTTTTGTGTTGCCACACTCCGGTGAACGGCATGCTGCTGCTGCCTGTTTTGTGTCACTCCTGGTTTTCCACTTCCGTGCACAGTATACTTCGAGTTGACTTTGGGCATGGGCCTGATTTCGATGACCTCCCACCTACGGGCATTCTTCACCTGCTTTGCGTTGCCCTCCACTTCTGCACCGTGGTGCTCTGCAATGGGCTGCTGCACTCTGGCGCTGCGCAACAGGCTTCACTGAAGGTCCTTTTGGGCCTGCTTTTTGGATTTCACTCTGGGTTTCGTGACCTCCGAGGTCGTTTTGGGCATCCTGGTTGGGCTTCACTCTGATTTCCGTGACCTGGGGCTGCTGGTTTTGGTGGATTTCAGTTGACTTCGTCATTCTTGAACTGCAAGTGGAGATGGAGCTGACATTGCAATCCGGAACGGTGAGATCCTGCAAGTGCCAGCCATGGATGAGCGTCAAACGCTCAAACAGCCACATGAACCAGGCTACTTAGTAGTACTGCAATACGGTGACCCTGGGTTGATGCTACCTAGTGTCATTTATGCGGAGGTATTTGCTCCGTGCTGTACAAAAATTGTCTCTCCTCAGACACACAGGCAACCCTTTGGAAGCGCGCAGCAGAGAAGGAGGCAGCCGACGAAGCGAAAAAGGCGGCGGCAAATCGGGCAAAGAAGGAAGCAGCAGCAGCAGCACAGGCGAAGAAACGGGCCGCAGCAGAGAAGCAGGCCGCCGACAAAGCAAAAAAGGTAGCAGCGGCCAAGGCCAAGAAGGAGGCTGCAGCAGCAGCAAAGGAGCAGAAGCGCGCGGCAGCGGAGAAGCAAGCAGCGGACAAGGCGAAAAAAGCGGCAGCGGCCAAGGCGAAAAAAACGGTGGCAGCCCAGGCGAAGAAGGAAGCAGCAGCTGCTGTAGCAGCAGCAGCAGCAGCAGCATCTCCAGGGGCAGCAGCATTTTCTGCAGGGGCAGCAGCAGCATTTTCTGCAGGGGCAGCAGGGGCAGCTGTTGCAGCAACTTCTGCAGGGGCAGCAGCAGCAGCAGCTTCTGCAAGGCCAGCAGGGACAGTCACAATGTTTGATTGCTTAACTTGAGCTACTTCTCTGTTTCTTGATCAGTGATTATTTCTCAGCAAACCATTGCTGCACAACAACCCACTGCACATTGTGCCAAGTTTGCTGACACCAGAGGCATGGAGCGCACTGCATGTTTTTTTGTGTTCCTCCATCCATTAGCTGTTGCTGAAATGCAGCGACTTTGCAGCTGCAAGACTCATTTTGCATATTACGATTCGTTGATGGTAGTCAGAGTTACAGTTCAGCCAGTGGCCTCTTCTGAATTTGTAAGTTAATTGATTACAGCTGTTTTTGAACCATCTGCTGAAGGTACAACACACAGCGATGACAATTTTTCTGTTGCTTCACCAGTTAATATTTATCAGCAACCCGCTGAAGTGCAACAACCCACTGCGTGCTTGGCAAGAATTGATGGCAGCACAGGCATTTCCTGCATCCATTGGTTGTTGCTGTTATGCTGACATGCAGTGGTTTTGCATGTGCAAGACTCATTTTGCATATTACGATTCGTTGATGGTAGTTAGGCGGTACGGTGCAGCCAGTTGTCTGCTGTGCATATGTCAGTAAACTGATTGCTGCTTTTTTTGAACCCTCAACTGAAGGTACAGCACACAGCAATGCTTTGAAGTTCGAATGTGCATCGTGCAGCTGTGCAGATTGCTGTGCAGCTCTGCAGCTGTGTAGGTGGTACGGTGCAGCCAGTTGTCTGCTCTGCATATGTCAGTAAACTGATTACAGCTGTTCTTGAACCCTGAACTGAAGGTACAGCACACAGCAATAATTTGAAGCTCGAATGTGCATCGTGAGCTGTATGATTTTTTTAGTGAAATGTTTGTTATGAAAAGTTGGGGTATTGACGAGCATATCACATTATAACTGCATGGTGCAAGACAAAAAGCACAAGGACAATGTGAATCGTGTGTAGATCAGGGTCAATCTATGTTGTCTACATACATTGCAATGGTTTCCATTTTGTATTGTGTTGGACAAGTAAGTAATTCATTTCTCCACACAAATTGAGTTTTTGTTTTGCCCGAAATATTGGATGTGCATGACATCTTGGCACTCAAAATGAGCCATGCGTCAACTCTTATTATGAATGATAGGCAAAAACCACAAAATTTTCAAAACAAGCTTAATACACAACAAAGATGTGTCAATTTTGTCAACCATTTGGATAGAATCCGGGTTTTGGCCACTTTGTGCCCGGTAAAATCAAAGGTGCTGAGGGATGCACCGCGCTACTGGCATGGTCATCCTAGCCTGGAAGAGCTTGAACGGCGTGGTCCTGTTGTTGCACGCATGCTCGGCAACACCGAGGGAACGTTTGCACGTATCCCGCGCGATCTAGGATTTGCAAGCACGCGGCCTGTTGTGCGAAACATTAGGGCACCGCTTGACATTATTCGCCCTGTGCCTGCCAAGAGACCACATTGGTAACCCTTTTGCCTAAGCAAAGAAAAGGTCAGCGGCAACGTATCGCTTCTTAACCTACTGCAATTCACTAGGGACTTGGCGCAGCACACTCGACCAGTTGTCCCTGTTTTATGTGATGAGAACATCCATTACCGCATTTGTAAGATGATGTACGGTGAAAAAACAACGGGTTGGAACGTCCGGCTTTTTTTGCGTTCACACCCTATATTATATGGTTTCTGGCACGCGTACAAATTTTGCGTTACACAAACATTTCGCTCATTTTGGCTGATTGTGACTTTCTTCCGTAAAGGTTTGCTGCGCAGCGGTGACACAGTCCCCTGTTTTCCCAAGCTGATCACAATGGAGATAACTATTGGCGCACTGCTGTTGGGTATGGGCCCCCACATACGGCGCCTTAACAGAAAATGTCATTCCCTTGGGCTGGAACGTCCTGCAAATCGGCGAAGTCGCCTCCGGTATGCTGTGTGTAAGGCCATGCAGGTTCTGTTAACACAATACGGTCCCATGTTACTATACCTAGGACACCTCGTTAGGTAGTGCAATTGGGCTGGGGAGACGGCCAACACGGGTGTTTTTGCTTCTGAGGGCTTGCAGATCGTTATGTGTCTGTTAGACCGTTTGAACATGGGGGACACACTTTTAAAGTACGAAAACACTGTTGCAACTGCGTTATTGTGCCACACTGCATGGCACACAGCCATGCCTGGACAGGCTTTTGCTGAGGAGTTTCGTGAAAGTCTGCTCTCCAGCCTTGTGACAAAGAAAGGCCAAGACAGAGGTGCAGTGACCATTGAAGATGTTGACGATCTGTACCATCTCATCACTATCCAGAAAGAAGGTCACAGGGTGAACGTCCGCAAAATCCCGGAATTCCTTTGTCGATTCCGGGCGTCAGCGGTTAACTGCTTACTTGAACGCAGAGCGGGTATATGTACCTCAGGTTAGGTGGTGTGCGGAGCCTACTTGTACAGTTCAGGCACATTGGCCGCGCAGGGGTGTACCTAACGTTCCGCCGTCCCTTCTAATTGCAAAGGGTTCTAACCACTACAAACAAGTCCTTGTGTCTGTGTTGTTGGTGCTGACGCAGCAGGGGCCGCTTAAGGCTGGTTTTAAGCGAAAATTGTCCTTGCCGATCCCCCAACGCAGTGTGTTGGAGGAGCAGAGAGAGGCTGACACGATGCGAAACGTTCGAAGAAGATTGGAGAACATGCAGTGATGCGCGAGGCCTCGCGCAAACAGCATGATACAACAGGTTATTACATCCCCTCTCTTGCGCGAGGCCTCGCGCAAGGTTGTCAGTTAAAAACAGTTGCGTGGCCCTCCAGTTTTGCATTCTCAACCATACCGTACACTTTTTCGCTAAAAACGCGTCACATATGCATTATTGACGACGATTTTAACCCTTTTTTTTAATTTGTTTCCTGCAAAACAGGCTTTCTTCTTATCGCAGAATGGCAAGCCCCGCCAAAAAAACAGCCGGGGAACGGAAAGATACCAACTATGACCCTGGGACCTCCGGATCGGAGGCTGGAACACCAAAGAAGGGGCGGAAGAAGAAGGAAACACCAGATCCTGGCCTAACCATGGGTACTGACATCGAGGACCACTTGAAGCCGGATGGGAGGCAGGTGGAGGTTGAGCTGGACAACGTGAGAATCGACCAGGAGAAGACAAAGGGACAAATCAGACGGAAAGATACGAAGTTACTGCAGAAGCGTATTGAGTCACTGGAAGCAGCACCGCCAACAGACCCCTTACACGTCGTTCTCTGGGAAGATAATAGTATGTTACCGACGGACTGTTCGCTCTTCTTGTTGCGCGAGCCCTCACGCATGGACGTGTCTCATATTTGCAGATGGCGATTGTTGGTGTGTATCTGGACAGCACAGCGTGGACGCGGTTGCGAAGATTCGGGAGAAGCGGCGCACAGCGTGTCTGGATCTGCAGCAGTGGCATACTACATGCATCGCCGATATTCTGAAGCCTGAGACACCGTGGGCCTTCTGTGCAAAGCTAGCAGGACAAGCACAAGGAAGCGCACAAGACGTTGAGCCAATACCGTTGTATGAGGCAGCAGATTACCTCATTCGATGTGTTGAAGATCGGCGGCGGCGAGGCCTTCCTGACACGTACAGCATTCCCAAGATCGCCATTGTGGATGCTGTGCAGATGAGTGCCCTGGTTCCAACCGCTGAACTGAAGCAGCCTGGTCAATTCGTATGTTCATTAATCGTTGTTTGGATGCTGTTCGTTGCGCGAGGCCTCGCGCATAACCTTGTCATGTTCAGGACAAAACGTATGTATTGTGGAAGGATTTTATGACGTTTGCATACTATGATGGTCAGAAAGCTGTAAAAGGTCTGCAGAAGTTTCACGACAAAGGGGAGAAAGTCACGAAGAACGTGCTGAAGAAACTGGACGGGATCCTCTTGCCGGAGTTCTACGAGAAAGTGGCAGAAGTGATGCAGGAAGAAAAAACAACCCTCAAATCCTTGCAGAATTCGTTCGACGACATCATCCTTGACCAGTGGGTCTCAATGCATCTGGACCACCCGCACAACGGCCAGTACGTTCGACCTGAGAAAGGTGTGTACCATCGACGAGACGTGGGTTCCGTTTCTGCATTGGTGCGCTGCACCTTCTCCATTTCTGTTCTTTAGCCAAGGACATGCGCACCCGCAGAGAAGTTGCTGCACTTGGAAGGCCTGCCCTGAGAGGTGACTCTTGGTACATGGGGCTATTGACGGGAACCTGAAGGCAAACGTTGCGGTCCATGGCCGGCATGGAAATCCATGATTCGCGCACCACTGTGGCAGGTGGCAGAGAAAGGTAAATCCGCCTCCCTGAAAATACTCAACGTCCAAAAAATCCTGGGTCAAGAGGCTATCAAGAGCCGTGTGGTCCCCCCAGCTTACTGGTGACTTCAAGACAGTGGAACAGCAGGATCCATTACTGGCAACTCAAACTATCACAATTAAGGCGACTCGAATTGCAGCTCTGGCCCAGGATCCCCCGAAGCGGTTCATGGAGATTGACAAGAACCTGATTGCCATCAACGGCGACATATTTGAACATCTTGCTCCTGAGATGATGTGCCCAGCCTGGCTGTATGAAGAGATGGCGCGTGCCGATACGCTTATCTGCGGATCTCAAACTGTTGTTGACAACATGTACGACGTGCTGGAAACGGAAACAGAGAGGTGTCTCAACGATGATTTCAACGCGCCGCGCATGGCTAACATGTTGCGCGTTCCCATCTTCAGTTGGCCAGTCAAACCGCAGCCAGCAGGGGATCCTACAACGTTCGACGTTTGCTGGTTGCTGATTTCGTCACCAGATAGCTTGACGAAAAAGGTATCATTTTGTCTTTGTGTCCTCTCTTTGCGCGAGGCCTCGCGCAATAACTTCTCCCTCATTGCAGATTCCAAATTATCTGAGGTTTGGACGTACTCAAGTAGAGGTGATGTATGACGATGAATTTGGCGGTCCTCTTCCGATAACGACGGTTATGTGATATTTCGACACTCACCTCCATTACCTGAAGAACGATAAGAGCTTCAAGCATTCTTTTGTGTTCATTGATCATCAGCCAGACCTGGTGTGCAAGATTGCGTCCATCGAGCCGGATTCACGCATGTACCTTCTTGGTGTCTCCACCGACAATCTCTCCGATTGGATCAACAGAGTGCAGACTCAGTTGAACCACGTCTTGACACAAGGGTCGAAACTGGACGCGTCTGGTGATAGGGACCAGCAAGCCAACTGGGCAAACCGTGGCATTCCCCTTTAGGTTCGCGATGAGAAGTTTGGTTCTGAGGCGTTGTCGCTGAAGGAGGAAGAGACTGTTCAGAAGGGTCAAGCTGCAGAAGCACTGGCCCCTGCAAAGCGGAAGTCTACTGGTGGGGAACCGGCCCCCAAGAAAAAGAAGACTGCTTCCAAGCCTCAGGCAGGGAAGTCGGTTACTGGTGAAGAATCCGACGAGAGCGATGTGGATGATGAGGACGCAAGCGAGGAAGAAGAGGAGGAGGAACCGCAGGTCTCCCAAGGCAAGGCAGCGAAGAAAGCGGCAGCGAAACCGAGCCCCGAGGAAACCGGGGCCAGGGCTCCATTCAAGCAGCCAGCTCGTCAGTCCCAACCAAGGGACCAGCCCGCAAAGCCACCGCCAAAGGGTAAGACGTCCATTGCTAAGGCTCTGGGTTCTAAGATGCAAGTTGTTCCGAAGAAAAAGTAATTTCTTCGTTCGTTGTGATATATTATGTGCGAGGGCTTGCGCTATGCATTCCTCTTCGACGACCTTTTTGCTGTCACCTTGTGCGGCACATTTTTCCCTGTGATGCACTTTATTGCGCTGTTGTGTTGGTGTTTGCGCGGGGCCTTGTGCAAAGAAGGGGTGTCAAAAAATAGTTGTTGTGGTGCTGTGCGTAACACGGTTTTCGAAAACTGGTCTTCGAAAAGATTGAAATCTCATGGGTGTTTTCATAGGAAAGCATAAGTGGTAGAGGAAACAAAAGTTCGTGGTTTTCCGAAAAAAGTAGTGCATTTTTAGAGAAATAAATTATTTTCCCGGGCAGTCGGTTTTCTTGAAAATAAATGAAAATGGACCAGTTAATTGCTTTTTGCGGGATTTTCGGTTCTTGTGTTTTTGGGTCCCCCAAAAGAACTATTTTTCCGCAGTGCCACGGAGAGGCAGTTTTGGGCACATTTTGACGATGCAACTTGAGCCGCCTAAGATACACTCTGATGACGAGACTGAGCATGACGCCTTCCTCGTGCACACGTGCGTGGAGGAAGTGGAGACCGCCGAGTACTCTACCCCACAGAAGCCCCTACTCTCCATGAGGGGAGAGGAGCCCCTGGACGAGGAGCTGGGCCCCCGATCCAGCCTGGGAGAGTACGTGGATTCCAAGAGGAGATTGGTGGCGAAAACGCTATGCTACGCTAGACCTACCCGCCGCTCATGGCCGTTGAAGCAAGGGTCTATGGGGGATATCTCCCAACTGAAGGAGGACCTTGAACAGAAGATTACCACCTGGCAACAAGAGGTGGATCTGAAGCACATGAAGAGCGTGTGGGGTGCCCATGTGAGGACCCCAGAGGAGGATGAAGTCTCAGAGGAATGTGTATGCGAACCCCCTGGAGTGTGCCTATAATGTCACCGACCACCTGAGACTGTGGAACGGGACCTTCTATACGCCTACCAAGGGCTGAAGGATACTACCAAGGACGCTGAGCCGGTTGAGGACCACCTCGACGCTTCTATACACCTAGGGGCAAGCAATCTACACTCTGACGAGGACATGGAGGACAAGATCAAGCTCTTGGACCCTAGAGTACAGAATCTGATGAGGACCTACTTGGAGGTATTCGGAGAACTACCCCCTCCGGCTTCCTGTGACAAGCTGGGACAGATGGACTTCAAACTGAAGCCCGAGTTCGTGGGTCACAAGATACGTAGGAGACCCTACCCGGCTCCTAAAGAGCAGGCCGATGAGATAGAGCGACAGATACAAGAATGTATCGACGCTGGCCTGGTCCTGGAGTACAAGGATGGGGACTACCCCCAACATTGCAGCCCCTGTTTCCTGGTGGCTAAACCTGGGTCTACAACCAAACGGCTGGTATTGGACTATGGAGAGCTGAACAAGAAGACGCTGAACCACTCAGGGTCCGTTCCTAACATGGAGTCAACCCTCGAGAAGATAGCCTTCTGCCGACTGCCGCTACAAGACGAAGATAGACAAGCGGAGTGGATTCTGGCAAGTGGACCTGACGCCCAATGCCGGGGAGCCCCTGGCCTTCATCACCCCTCAGGGGAGGGTGTTCCAGTGGAAGGTCATGCCCTTTGGCGTGGCTAACGCACCCGCTCTTTTTCAAGAGCTGATGAACAAGATCCTAGCCATCCTCCGTCGGAGACCTGTGGTGCAAGAACTTATATCCCGGGGCGCCCAGATGGAAGCACACATCGACGACCTATGCCTGGGAACGAATACTCAAGAGGACCACCTAATCCTCTTGGGCGAGTTCTTTGCAGTCTGCCACAAGAACCACACCAGACTCAAGCTGGAGAAGTGTGAGTTCACCGTCATCCTTAAGCTGACCCTTCGTCACAAAACTGATTTCACTTTTTTTTCAGAACTTTTTTCACTTTTTTCACTTTTTTCACTTCCTTCTAACTTGCCACCTTGGACATAAATTATTATCGTATAAGTGTTCCCGACAGCCAAATTGCGCATTAGCACAACCGGGATGGCACCTCTTGGCACCCCATCTTTTTTCACTGCTTGCACTGATTTACTTCTTTCTCAGAACATTTTTCACTGATTTCACTTCCTTCTAACTTGCCACCTTGGACATAAATTATCATCGTATAAGTGTTCCCCACAGCCAAATTGCGCATTAGCACAACCGGGACGGCACCTCTTGGCACCCCATCTTTTTTCACTGCTTGCACTGATTCCACTTCTTTTTCAAAACATTTTCACTGATTTCACTTACTGCCTTTATCCTTCTAACTTGCAATCATTATTTACCAGTACCATTCTCAATGCGTTTTTGACCTTTCGGGGAGCACCCTAGTACCCAAACCTCTAAATGGAAGCTGATTTCGCTTACAAAAACCAAGCATAAGTGATTTTTGCGCAAAAATGCACGTAGTTTGGTTGAATTCACGACACCAAGGCACATCTAAGCAAGGAAACGAAGTTGAATTGCAATCATTATTTACCCATACCATTCTCAATGCGGTTTTGACCTTTCGGGGGGCACTCTAGTACCCAAACCTCTAGACGGAAGCTGATTTCACTTACCAAAACCAAGCATAAGTGATTTTTGCGCAAAAATCACGTAGTTTGGTTGAATGCACGACACCAAGGCACATGTAAGCAAGGAAGCGAAGTTCAATTGTTTACCCGTACCATTCTCAATGCGGTTGTAACCTTTCGGGCAGCACTAGTACCCAAACCTCTAGACGGCAGCGTCGGCTCCTTATTATCTTCCATTTGGACGGCTTTAGTAATTAGTGATCTAACAGTATTAGCTATTAAACTAAGTAACTTCTTAAACTTATTAAAAAGCTGACGTAAAATCTGCGGAAGCTGCGGAAGCGGCAGGCAGAAGCGGCAGAAGCTGCGGAAGCGGCAGCGTGATCAGTAAAATCAGTTTTGTGACGAAGGGTCAGCTTAAGGATGACGGTGTTCTTGCAGGAGACTATGCAGTACCTGAGGTTCGACATTGGCCATGGGTGGTGGACCCCTGCGGCCTCTAAGGCCAAACCCTTGATGGATGCTAAGGTACGACATGAAGACACCAAGAAAGGAGTCCATCATGTACGCAGTTTCATTGGGGCCTGCAACTTCTATCGCCGCCACATCAAAAATTTCACCTACACCAACGCCATCCTGACGGACCTCATCAAGAAGAGTACTACCTGGCGCTGGGGCCCTCAAGAACAACAAGCGTTTGACGAGCTCAAGGACAAAGTGGCCAATGCTAAGTGCTTGGGCGTGCCTAGAGCACAAGGAGAAATTATTCTGGTGACTGACGCCAGCAATGTGGGCGGAGGTGGAATGTTGTTCCAGTGGCAAGCACTAGAGAAGGAGGAGTTCGACTCGGCCATTTTCCAATGGGGGACTGATGGACTGAACCGAGCTGGTACCCTCAAGCACAGCTACCCTGACGACAAATGGGTCCTGGTTCCCCTGGGTCATTGGAACTGGAAATGGAACCAGGCCCGGGGTAACTACTCTACCTATGAGCAGGAACTGCTCGCGGGTATGCTAGTGCTATCCCCGCAGTCCCGACTGTTGGGGAGCAACCCAGTGGTTTGGCTGTGTGACCAAGAACCGGTCTGCACCTTCCAGAAGGGACCTCCACCTGAGAAGGCTAAGCCCAGATGCTGGTGGACCTACCTGAGCAAGCTACAGCTCTCAGTACATCATATCCAGGGCGTCAAGAACGAGTGTGCGGACTACATCAGCCGCAACAACTTTGACGACATGATTGGTGCCAGGTCTGAGGAGCTAGCCAAGGAGGCGTTCAGCTGTATGGACGTACACCTGGACCTCAACATGACCATGATCAGGCCTCTAGATGGACTCCAACAAGTGGAGTACCTGAAAGAGTTTGGGGACATCTACAAACGCCTGGAGAAGCGTCTGGAACCCGCCCTGGTCAACCAGGAGCAGTGGAGGCGGGACAAGACCTACCTCTGGCATGAGGACCGGATAGTTGTGCCTAGCGACCGTATTCCGGCACTCCTCAACTGGACCACTGAACCCATGAGTCCAGTGGTCATGTGGGAGCGAACTGTACGGTGAAGCTATTCAAGCAGTGGTTCCACTCTACGTGGAGGGATGATCAGCTGCGGAAAACCCTCCAGCCCATCGTGGACAAGTGCCCGTGTCGGTCCTGCAAACCTGGAGATATCAGGGACAGCGGTCTCTATTTGACCCTTCCTATCCCCCACTGTGCCAACATTGTTCTATACGTGGACTACACGGAGATGCCTAAGTTCGGGGGCTATGATTTTGCCCTAGTGGTAACCTGTGGGCTGACCAGGTTTACCAGGGTGTTCCCATGCACTAAACACATCACCGGCGAGGAAACCACCAAGATACTCCTGGAAGAGTGGTTCTGTGTCTATGGGGCACCCAAAGAGATTAACTCAGACGAGGACGTCAGAGTACGCTCCGACACTGGCTGGTACAAGAGAGTCCTGAGGTCCCCCAATGTCTAGGTGTCAACGGTGATTCCCTATACTCATACGAGTAACCCCCTATGTGAGCGACAGATTCGAGTTCTCAAAGAGAACGTGAGGATATGGTGCAAGACTGAGCGCACCAAGACTGGGTGAGACTACTCCCCGTCATATCCTTGATGATGAACTCCCAAGAGAGTTCGGCAACTGGCTATTCGCCCCATGAGCTATTAATGGGACGCCCGGTGTGGTTCCTACCAGCTCCCTATCCTGAAGATTCCTACTCCACTGTGGGTAAGTGGGTAAAGGAGCAACAAGACAAGGTGGACAAGGCCAAGGCTATGCTCCAGAGAGTGAGGGAGCGCCAATGGAACAAGAAGAACAAGCACCGGGTGCCAGCCTCCTACCGAGAGGGAGACTCGGTGCTGGTGCACCACAGTCGGCTACCCGCCTGGCCTCGCTCCACCAGCGATGACCCCTACTTTGGGCCCTACAAGATCCTGTCTGTGGATGGTCACCGCATCACAGTGCGGTGTTCTCCCCGACTAGGGGGCACCCTGGTGTGCGCTGCTCAACAGCTCAAGCGCTACTATGACCCAGATGACCTCTGTGGGGAAGAGTGGGAACTAAACGACGAGGAGATCGCCGCTCCGGACTTACAGGGCGCTGCCAGCCAAATGGAAGTTGAAGGAGATCTCCCCGACATGAATGCCAAGGAGAACGCTAAGGAAGGCTTCTACCTGGTGAAGTCGGTTATCCGACACCGCTATCGCCAAGGGTGGCGTTTTCTCACCCTCTGGGAAGGGTTTGGAGTGGAAGAAGCTACCTTGGAACCCTTTTTTTGCCTGGGTGCTTCCTGAGGGACGCCTGAATTCTGTTCTGGTAGACTACTTGTCCCAGAACACCCATAGGAGAGTTGCTGAGGCTCGCTGAAACGCTTGCTTCTCAGAAGAAGCCTAGGGACTGAACCCTTCCCATACCTGCCTATGTTTGTGTGAGTGTGCTGAGCCTAAGGACCTATGAGCAAGCTGCAGAAATGGTGTCCTAATTATACCCAAGTCTGCACCCTTGCTAAATGCGGCGGATGTCTTTACACGGTGCCACGGGGTACGCCCCGGGTCTCTCCGCCCCTAGGTGCCAAATTTCTGTGCTGGCACCACACTTCCTAGGGGGAATACCCAGCGCTAACGCCAAGGTTTTGTTTTGCCTACCTACCTGCCTACTACACCGTCATCCTTAAGCTGACCCTTCGTCACAAAACTGATTTCACTTCTATTTCAGAACTTTTTTCACTTTTTTCACTGATTTCACTTCCTTCTAACTTGCCACCTTGGACATAAGTTATTATCGTATAAGTGTTCCCCACAGCCAAATTGCGCATTAGCACAACCGGGATGGCACCTCTTGGCACCCCATCTTTTTTCACTGCTTGCACTGATTCCACTTCTTTTTCAGAACATTTTTCAATGATTTCACTTCCTTCTGACTTGCCACCTTGGACATAAATTATTATGGTATAAGTGTTCCCCACAGCCAAATTGCGCATTAGCACAACCGGGACGGCACCTCTTGGCACCCCATCTTTTTTCACTGCTTGCACTGATTCCACTTCTTTTTCAGAACGTTTTCACTGATTTCACTTAATGCCTTTATCCTTCTAACTTGCAATCATTATTTACCCATACCATTCTCAATGCGTTTTTGACCTTTCGGGGAGCACCTTAGTACCCAAACCTCTAGACGGAAGCTGATTTCACTTACAAAAACCAAGCATAAGTGATTTTTGCGCAAAAAACCACGTAGTTTGGTTGAATTCACGACACCAAGGCACATGTAAGCAAGGAAACGAAGTTGAATGGCAATCATTATTTACCCATACCATTCTCAATGCGTTTTTGACCTTTCAGGGAGCACTCTAGTACCGAAACCTCTAGACGGAAGCTGATTTCACTTACCAAAACCAAGCATAAGTGATTTTTGTGCAAAAAGGTGTTGCAACTTTTTTTTGACCTTTCGTACAATGTTCCAACTGGTGTAGTAGGTGCAACTCACTTTCAAAAGGCTCCAAACTAGCTTCTTGGTTGGTGGAATTGAGTTTTCATCTACTTTCATGCTGGTGAAGTAATAGGTGGTACTTCCACATAAGGCTCGCAAGCACAATGTATCGATTGGTTCCCAACGCGGATCCTGGCTTTGTGACTCAGCGATTTTCATTCGGACCTTGGTTATTTACATCGGTCCACACTGGCGATTGCTCAGGCACACTGCTGGTTGCTCAGGCACACTGGTGATTGCCCAGGCACACTCGTGATTGCTCAGGCACACTGGCGATTGCGCAGGCACACTGGTGGTAGACGGAAGCTGATTTCACTTACAAAAACCAAGCATAAGTGATTTTTGCGCAAAAAGGTGTTGCAACTTTTTTTTGACCTTTCGTACAATGTTCCAACTGGTGTAGTAGGTGCAACTCACTTTCAAAAGGCTCCAAACTAGCTTCTTGGTTTGTGGAATTGAGGTTTCATCTACTTTTATGCTGGTGAAGTGCTGAATGGTATCTCCACATTAGGCTCGCAAGCACGATGTATTGATTGGTTCCAAACGCGGATCCTGGCTTTGTAACTCAGTGATTTTCATTCGGACCTTGGTTATTTTCATCGGTCCACACTGGTGCAATACAACTGCAAACACGTTTCAGTCCAAGGACCCACCAATGGTAATGAAAACAAAGGACAATCGCAACAAGCCGCACCACTCTGAGCATCTGAGCATCTGGTTCTCTCAATCAGTTCAACATCGCACAAAGTGCATAATGACCACAGAGCTCAGGCATCTGCACTTCCGGAAATCAAACACAGGCGTAAAAAAGAGCATGCAAATACAATGCATGCAAATACATGCAAAGTATAAGAAGGGCACCTGCCTGGAGAGGAATGTCAGAGTTCCCAGGCAGAATTGAACTGCTGACATCCGAGTCTACATCAAAGGGGGCCCACAGTTCCCAGGCTGCAATTTTTGGCGCAGCAGCCTTTCCCCTTTACCCCTTCCATCTGCCAAGGCGAAAGAAATCAAGGGCAGCGTGGGTATAGCCGTCCACAGACTGTACCTGGACAAGCACATATAGACCTCTTAGGAGGACAAAAAGAAAACCCAACAGCGGGCTGGGCAGCACACAGGGCGGCTCCGACTGGTACAAAGGAGGCATTGCCCCAGGGTGCTCCTACCTCCATGGTCAAAATGCAACTTGGCAGAGCGCAGGGAACTGCCGGGTAGTCACATGGGGGGGGGGGGATCAGAGGGTGGGGGGGAGCCACACAAACAAAAATTCGGATGTGACCCCCATGGGTTCTCCAAAACTGAAGCTGACTATCTATCAACAACACCACCACTCAATGAAATCATTAAATTAATCAAAATTCAGAACTCCTGACGCTGGACTTCATTGCGTCTGCATCTGCATCTACTCACAGACTACTTCAGAGATTTTGAGATGAATACTCATGTCCAGCGAGAAGATCCTGCCTGCTGCGGCCGCCATCTTGTACACGTCCCTCTCTGATGACGGAACCACTTGCGCTTGCCCTGCCACCTTTGAGGCCACTTGTTCTTGGTACACCCAGGCAATATCCTTCACGGTGGATCCAGGTCCCAGCGCCGTGCTCCACATCTCCCCCGCGCCGTCTACCAGGCTACTTTCCCGCAATGCCGTTCTCGTAAGACCTCCGAACTCGCTTTCCCCAGGGCATCCCACCGGATGCTCAAGTACTCTTCCTTCTCTGGTACATGGCGCACTCGGTATCGCGGAGCCACCTCGTCCTGCCGGCGTAGCTGCCGCACCAGGAACTCTTCCGTCACTCCCTTCGTGGTTGGCACTGGCAAGGTTGTCGCAGTCCGAAGATGGTGATCGTTGTCATCGACTGCTTGGTGCTTCTGACGAGTCCCTCCCGCTCTGAGGGATAGGGCCTAAGGACAAAGCAGTTAACAACTACTCACAGACTACAGCAGAGTTCTTGAGATGCATACTCATGTCCGGCGAGAAGAGGCATCAGCAAGCAACCATTTTGGATGGTTCAGGCCTACGGCTCGGCCACCCCTATCCCCTGTCGGCGACCAGACGGGTTGGCATTGGCAAGGTTGTGAAAGTCCGAAGCTCATTACTGTGTGCCAACCCACCCACATTTTTTTCAAACCCCAAACCAACAAATGCATTTGGACATTCACCCACCCAACTACCACAGGCAAAATGCCTCACCAAAGGCAAAATGCCTTGTCCAGGCGCCGACCCCAAATCCTGCACAATGGCCTACCCTACCTGGAAGCCACCAAGCCTAAAATTCTCACAGACCCACCCCAGGGTAGGACACACACTACAAAAGCTCTGGCCCCGTGGCAGCACACATACTGGGCACTCTCATCCTTTTGCCTTGACTTGGTTGGTGGCTGCATGTGGGCGATCTGGAGCGGCGTCGCTTCCCTGCTCCCTTTGGTGGCGCCTCCTCCACCTTCAGCTTTTCTTTCTTTCGTTTATGCTGCTTCCCCTGGACATGCCACCTCCACGACGTGGGGATCTGGGAGACCTCCACGTCGCAGAGGCAGCAGTGGGGATAGTTTGGGTCTTTTTTAAAATATTTTTGACCTTTCGGGGAGCACTCTAGTACCCAAACCTCTAGACGGAAGCTGATTTCACTTACAAAAACCAAACACAAGTGATTTTTGCGCAAAAATCACTTAGTTTGGTTGAATGCACAACACCAAGGCACATGTAAGCAAGGAAATGAAGTTGAATTGCAATCCTTATTTACCCATACCATACTCAATGCGTTTTTGACCTTTCGGGGAGCACTCTAGTACCCAAACCTCTAGACGGAAGCTGATTTCACTTACAAAAACCAAGCATAAGTGATTTTTGTGCAAAATTCCACGTAGTTTGGTTGAATGCACGACACCAAGGCACATCTAAGCAAGGAAATGAAGTTGAATTGCAATCATTATTTACCCATACCATTCTCAATGCGGTTTTAACCTTTCGCGGAGCACTCTAGTACCCAAACCTCTAGACGGAAGCTGATTTCAATTACAAAAACCAAGCATAAGTGATTATTGCGCAAAATTGCACGTAGTTTGGTTGAATGCACAACACCAAGGCACATCTGAGCAAGGAAAGGAAGTTGAATTGCAATCATTATTTACCCATACCATTCTCAATGCATTTTTGACCTTTCGGGAAGCACTCTAGTACCCAAACCTCTAGACGGAAGCTGATTTCACTTACAAACACCAAGCATAAGTGATTTTTGCGGAAAAATGCACGTAGTTTGGTTGAATGCACGACACCAAGGCACATCTAAGCCAGGAAACGAAGTTGAATTGCAATCATTATTTACCCTTTTTTGCACTGAACGGCGCCTTTTGTGGCTGGCCAGGCCAATCATTATTTACCCATACCATTCTCATTGCGTTTTTGACCTTTCGGGGAGCACTCTAGTACCCAAATCTCTAGACGGAAGCCGATTCCACTTACAAAAACCAAGCATAAGTGATTTTTGCGCAAACATCACGTGGTTTGGTTGAATCCACGACACCAAGGCACATGTAAGCAAGGAAACCAAGTTCAATTGTTTACCCATACCATTCTCAATGCGGTTTTAACCTTTCGGGCAGCACTAGTACCCAAACCTCTAGACGGCAGCGTCGGCACCTTATTATTTTCCATTTGGACGGCTTTAGTAATTACTGATCTAACAGTATTAGCTATTAAACTAAGTAACTTATTAAACTTATCAAAAAGCTGACGTAAAATCTGCGGAAGCTGCGGAAGCGGCAGGCAGAAACGGCAGAAGCTGCGGAAGCGGCAGCGTGATCAGTAAAATCAGTTTTGTGACGAAGGGTCAGCTTAAGGATGACGGTGTTCTACAGGGGAGGGCTGGCCAAAAGCTATGAGGCATGAAATGGCCTCTTTGCTACACGGCCAAAACCTAGACTACCACTGCCACTGCCCACCAAAACCCTGATAAAATTTCACGAAACAGGCGGGACAGTGACACACTCACTACAGGTCCTACACTCACTACGGTGGCACCAGCCTTCGAAGGGTGAGCGAGCGCTGTGCTCAAGCCCTCACCCAGGCTTGCCACTCCTACACGCACACGCTACTTGGTGTTGTTGATCAACATGTCTCAGGCCCTAGTGGCCCACCGGTGAAAGTACAAGAGAACACAGCGCTACTAAGCGACTGTGGCCTGACAGGGACGTCTCCAAACGTTTCCCTGCCAGGGCTTTGAGGGAAGGAGTGCTCTGTTTGCGTGCACAGCGTGTATGATGATGTGGTCGGACTGTCCTCGCCACGCCTGGCTGAGGTACAGTTTGTTGATTATGTGATCTGCGCCCTATAGTTTAGCAGGGCTAGCAACTTCACCAATCACCCTGACCTTCCCGCCTGAAAGCAAAGGCGGATGAACTCGGTAAGCGGCTGAGGAACCTAACCAGCCTCCACGTATTATACGCTTCTTAGGCTGGAAAATAATGCGCTGTCCTCTTACCGAGTTGCAAGCAAGCAAGCTTAAGGAACTCCACCCGTTCTCTTATAGAACGTGGGGTTGAGCCCCTGGGTAACCTAAGCAAGTGTTATACCGTGCGCAACACGCGTGGCCTACCCTTTAATGCGCCATATGCATGCACAGGTATGCGCGAGTCCGTCAATCAACTATTTTTGACAATCCTTTTTCTACCAATCCTTACCCATCTCAATCACGAACTCACCCAGGGGGTGGCCCCTCCTGGGCTTACTCACCTTACCTACCGCTGAAGAGCGAAGCAAGTGAGGGAGAAAACAAAAAATAAGCGAAGCAAGCGTTTATGCACGCGTGTATATGTTCTAATCAGTCAATCCCACCTCTAATCATCGTGCAATCTTCTAATCTGTTTCTCTACTCTATGTTTGCGCTGCAACACTGCGAATCCTCGGTAACACGAGACCAGCAATGTGCATGCTGCATTCGAAGCAACAAGAACCTGTATGTTTATACCCTGTTCAGTGAAGTTTCTTGCGAATCCTGGACTTTTTACTTCTTGATTTTTCCTAGAAGCATGCGTGGAATCTCTACGTTTATTATTTATTGTATGTCTCGTCATTTCCTTATTATTACGTGACATACTGTTATAATCTTATTTTCACTGTCTGTTCCGGCGCCCAATTAGGATGCGCTCCGGTGCGCCGCTTTTCTCTGCGTGTGAATCCAGGGATTTAAAAATTCGTGTGATGAAATAAAATTGCGTAAAATTGTGCATTTAATGCACATGGAGATTCTGGACAGGTGTGTACTCTCAGAACAATTCTAGGCCGTCATTTGACGGATTTTGGTGTTTCGTGGATCGTTGCGCGTACATCAGGCCCTCAACCCCTGCATCTTTTCTCTGCACATATCCCGGAGCAAAAACAGCGAGGTACGCCGCGTCCTGGCCGAAACGCTGACTCCTGGACCACTGTCCATAATCCGAAGACCCCATTCAGGGGCAAAATAATTTTCAACGCCACCCCCTCGCCCTAAGAACAGGTCAGGTCAGCCAGCAGGTTCAACGAGACCCCAGACAACGCGCCCTGATCGTATCCTGCGTTGGGTTTTGTGTAATGCATCACGTTTTGCTATTTCGAGGAAGAGGTGTATGCACACATGAACTGGTATGCCCATTCTAACCCCCTACCAAGCCACAGCTGCCCCAGCGACGCCAATGAGCGCAGTGGGAGCTGTAGGTGTCTGTTGTGACTAAGCAAAAACTGGCGACTGCCCTGACGCAGCGCCTTCTTTCCAATGTTAGGGATGTTATAGGACATTTGAAAAAGATGTTGAAGCCATGGGAAGGTCAAGAAAAATTCTCTTTTTCCTTTAAAAATTGTGACAGTGGTGGCCACCACAGCACAAGGGGGGAGTAAGAAAAAGTGTATTCCCATGCCAAAAGGTTAGGTTTAGTTGTCATAGAGGGGCCTAAAGGCATAACACATTTTTATCTTAGTATCCGCCTATCCAAAAGGGGCTGACAAAACATTTTGACCTATAAAATCAAGCATTGATCTATGGAGGTTGTGCGGACCCCTGCCCCCCCAACTGATTGGACTTATGCACCATTTTCTGGACTGACTGAGGCGCTGACATTGATCCAGAGCCTATACATTTTTCTACATTTTCTCATGAATGCTTAGCTATCCTAGTGGTCTGCACCCTAGGGGGCTGGGGCACCTCTTTTTGAGAGGTCCTGGGTTCAATTCCCAGTCAGCCCAGCTAAATAGGAAGATCCCATGTGACATGGCAGTGACCTCAGCGCCACGAGCTATGCCACCTTAGCACCTATGGGACACAAAACAAAGAGTGCACATCTCTAGATGGCACTATAATTGAGAGAGTGTCCATGTGGGCAGTTTTCACATTATTGTAGGATATTTTCTAACTATCTTTTCATAAATCTGTAATTATTGTGAGTTTCTTTGTTGATACACTATCTCCTTTGACTGCAGCCCTTCATGTTGTGGATTTGATCCTGTGGTCCCTTGCTTGCACTGTGGGTACTTGTATTTCTGGCTGATGTCATCAAAACATATTTATTTGGAAAACCTGAGCTACATCAAGAAGCAGCAGGAGCAAGCAGAGGCACAAACAAAACAATATCATCAAATCAATCAACACTGAAAGCCTGTTTTAACTTTCTCAAAATCTTGCAATCGGCAAAAGAGAGCCCATACAAGTCGGAGCAGAGTGATCAAAACTATGTCTGAAGTTGTAATTCACCATCGGCCATCGCTCATTGCTACCAAAGTCTCGGCTTAGTTCAAAAATTGGACAAAATGTATTGCCAGAAAGAACCAGAATAATTTGGAACCATTCTGATTAATTGGTTTCCATCGGTTTTCAAAATGACCCGTTTCCCCGATTAATTGCCCTTTCCTAACCAAGATCTTGCAATCAGCAAAAGAGAGCCGATACAAGCCGGAGCACAATGATCAAAAGTACGTCTGAAGTTGTAATTCACCATCGGCCATCGCTTATTGCTACCAAAGTTTCTGTTTAATGCAAAAATTGGACAAAATGTACTGCCGAAGAGAACCAAAAATTTTTGGAAACATTCCGATTAATTGGTTTAAATCAGCTTTCAAAATAACCCGCTCTGCCAATTGTTTTGGAAATAATTTCCGATTATTGCCGATAACCGGTTTTTCCGATTAATTGGTAAAACCGGATCCGAACCCTAGCCAGTAATGTTTTGATGCGATTCTACACTTATGTGCATTTGTCGGCGTGTTGCAACCTTTCTTTCACCCATGTTGTTAACGCTGTTGCTGCATGAAAAAACAGGATAGCTTTGGATGCAAATCAGGTAGGTAGGGTAGGTGCACTCGGTCGTGGAGGGGCGCCCCATGGTTCTTCCTGGCGTCGCCCCTGTGACGAACAGGAAGAGGCTCCGCGCGTGAAGAGGGGAGGCGGCTTACTTCCCGCTAGACCTGACTGTTGGCCCCCAACAAAGCGGCCCCGGGCTACGCCGGGAGGGCTGATCGCCGCCAGCGTGACATGCTTGTCTCGCCGGGAGGGTGTGCCCCCGTGCTTGCGCAGGTCCCCTCCTTTGGGCGGAACCCTAGGGGTACACCGGACTTCCTGGCGTATCCCGTTCCCAAGGCGTGCATGCACGTTCTTGGTACTAGGGTTCCGAGGCGCTTGGGTGTCGCACGCTCCGCCTCGAGTCCCAAAGCGGCGCAGGCCTTAAAATGCAGCCTTACCCCCGGTCTCCGGATCTCGTTTGGCCGGGTCACCTGCATGGCACGGGCTGCCTCAGTGCCCGGGCTGTGGGCACTGGGTTTCCTACTGTTGTGTGGCGTTTGTGTTTGGGTCCGGTTGGCGGTTGGGTGCGGGTTTTGTTAACCCCGCCAGTCCTGGCTGGGGTCTTGGGTGGGTGTGTTTGGGCACGGTTTGTGGTGTTGTCCCTCTAGTGTCGGCTGTTTGTGGTGTTCGTGGTTGGGCTTCGGTTTCGGCCTGCTTTTGAGACATGTGTGGTTTCGTGGGCGCCCCGCTTGCCCCCCGCCGTTTCCGGTTCCGGCGTGCGGTGTGGGCGTGTGTGCTGGGCCCGGGTCTCGCCTGTGCCCAGCCCTTCTTGGCTGGGTTGTCGGGGTGTGTTTTTTGCGCTTTGGTTTTTTCTTTTCTTTTTTTTTTTTTTTCGGGCTTTCTGGTCTCTGTCCCTCCATCCCCTTTCTTTCGGGCTGGGCTGGTGGCTCTCTTTTTTTTTTTTCGTGTCCCTTTTCCCCGTGGTCCGCTGTTACTGGCTTGGTGTTGCCGGTTTTGGGTGGGTGGTCCCCCTGTGCCTCTGTGGGGGTCCTGTCTTCGGTGCCTTCTGGGGGGGGGGCTTGGCCGCCTGTGGTGGTGTTGGCGGGCGGTTTGGCGGCTGTGGGCTGTTTTCGTGCCTTTTCCCCCTCCCCCCTCCTTTTTTTTTTTTTTTTTGGTGGGGGGGGGGGCTTGCCTGTTCCTCCCTCTGCCTTCCCTGGGCTGGCGCACGCACTGGCCTGCATTCAGTGTTGTCTTCCGGGCTGCTGTCTTCAGTTGCGTTCTGTGTGGCCGCGTTCCGGCCCCATGGGTCGGGTGGGCTTTGTACACGGTGGGCTCGGAGCCCCCTCTTGCCGGGTTAGGTCCTGGCTCTGCCGGCTGGGCGGCTGCGCCAGGCGGCTGCTTGTGGTTTTGGGTTAGGGGGCTGGGGTTGTTCGTGTCCTTTCCCCTCTGCGGTGCCGGCTGTAATCTTCTGGGTGGTCCGCCACCGTTGTCGCCTTGCGCGCTGTGGCCCCGTGTGTGGCCTGCGGTGCTGGTGTGTGGCGTGGTGGCGCGGGGCCTTCCAGGGTGTGCGGTGGCTGGCTTCGGCTAGTCCCTCAGGTTAGGGTCAGTTGTGTCGACCTGTGCCGCTCTGTGCCGCGTCGCGTCGCGTCGTGCTGTGGTGCGTTGCACTGTGGCGCGCTGTGGTGCGGTGTGCCGTGGTCTCGCGTGGTGCCGCGGTGGGTCAGTGGAGGTCAGCCTGGCCTGTGTCGTGGTGCCGGAGTGCGGGCCCGGAGTGTGGCGCCGGCTGCGGCTTCGCCCCCCGTCCGCCCTGCTTTCTTGTGGTGTCTGCTTGGAGAAGGGTGACGGCCTGGTTCCGACTCGGGTACGTGCCTGCCTGGGGTCTAGGGCGCTGCGCCCTGGGTGAAGATGGTCCGGGTGCACGCTGACTCTCACCCATGGACTCCATCTTCACCGGGCCTCGCAGACAGGCAGGCGTACTCGGGGTGTAGGAAAGGCGTTCCTTCTCCAAGGCAGACAAACAGAAAGCAGGAGTCGGACGGTGGAGGTGGCTTCTGAACGCCGTTTGAGTGGCGAAAGGCTTGCACTGCAGCTCGGCTGCGCTGGCAGGGACATGAGGGTCCGGGTCGGTGCCGCCGGCAGGCATGAGCTCATACTTCAGGGTCAGGGGGATGTCCATATCTCCGGTGCTGAACTGCAGGGGTCCGGGGCACCGGTAGTAATCTTGGCACTTCCAGTCTTCACGGCGCTCGGAGAAGGCCTTGAAGGGGGCACCGTCCAGCAGCACCAAGGCCTTCGCGATCACAGCCTTTCACTTCCCCTTGCGGCGCTCGAAGTTCATCATGGACGGGATCGGCGTGCCGCCGCAGTGCCATTCCTCCACTGGACGCAACAGGTTGGTGACGGACGCCCTCACGGACGTGAGACCAGATGAGATCAAGCCCCCGGCCGTCAATCCAAGTGCATAGCAATACTCTGCGTCGAACCGCGACGGTAACGCAGCCCGGCCCTTATAGCCAAAGGCGTGGTCGCGTGACGGTCCGCGGGGTTGCCCTCCCTGGGGGCCTGTGCCTTGGTCCCGTGTCCTCTGGGGGTTTCGGTCCCTAGTCGTGGGTGCCGCGGCCGTGCCTTCGTCCTCTTCCGGTGCCTGTGAGGTGGCCTTTGTGGTGGCCGGGGTCGTCGCCTGGCGGTGAGGGCGTGGTGGTGCGCCGTGCGGCGGCGTTCCCTGCGGCTTCCTCTGTGGGTGTGGCCCGTTCTCCCCGTGTAGGTGTGCCCTCCGTTCTCCGTGTGGTTTCCGGTGGCCGGTGGGCGTGCGCTGGTGTGATCTGCATGGCGTCCGATGTTTGCTTCGGTGGTGTGTGTTGGGGTGCTTGGTGGGGCTGGGGCGGCGCTGGTCCCCCCGTCGTGGTGTGCCCTTCCTGGGTGTGGGTCGTGGTGCCTGCCGTGGTGCGCTTTTCCTCCGTGTCTTGGTTCCCGCTCCCGCCCCTTCCTGGTTCTTGGGTGGTTTCCTGCCCCCATGTGGTGTCGCTTCCGGCGTCCTGTCCCTGCGTGTGCCTGCCCTCACTTGGGGCCCTTCCGTGCCCTCTTGCCTGAGTGCTCCTTGGTGCCCCTTGCCCTTCCCTTGCCCTTGTCCTGCCCCTTCCTGGTGTGGTGGTGGCGGGAGGGGCGGGGTGGGGAGGGGGCGCCGGCGGCCCAGGCCTGGGGTTGGGTGGCCTGGAGCCACTGGCGGAGGGCTTGGGGGGTGTAGGGGGGGCGGAGGCCCTGGACCGCATCGCGGAGGAGGGCCTCCCATGCCGCTTGCGGCATGATGGCCTCCGGGGCGGCCTCGTTGGGGATTGCGGGGGTGCGGGTGCGCACCTCCTCGAAGGTATGCACCATGTGCACCCCTTCGTGCCTTCCCGCTCCTCCGGCCCACTTCACCCAGCGGCGGAGCTCCTGCAGAGCGGGGGGAGACCACCAGGCGAGGTAGGCGGGGGCCCGGGGGGGGGAGGGGTCCGTGCCCGTGGTCGTGGTGCGGCGGGTGGAGGACGTGGACCCGCGGTGGTGGCGGGGGTGGCGGTGCCTGGGGGAGCGGGAGCGGCGGCGGCGGGGGCTGGGGGTGGAGGACGGGTACGGGCGGAGGGGGGAGCGGGAGGGGGAGGTGGACATGGGGCGGCGGTGGCGCGCTCGGTGGCGTCCTGGGGAGCGGGAGTGGTGGTGGCGGGGGCTGGGGGTGGTGGATGGGTACGGGTGGCGGGGGGAACGGGGAGCCCGGCGGGGCGTGTGGGGGGAGGGGGAGGCGGACTTGGGCCGGCAGTGGCGTGCCTGGCTGCGTCGGGGGGAGCGGGAGTGGTGGTGGCGGGGGCTGGGGGTGGGGGTCTTGTTTGGCCGGTGGGGGGAGGTGTGGTGGCCACCACACTACAAGGGGGGAGTAAGAAAAAGTGTATTCCCATGCCAAAAGGTTAGGTTTAGTTGTCATAGAGGGGCCTAAAGGCATAACACATTTTTATCTTAGTATCCGCCTATCCAAAAGGGGCTGACAAAACATTTTGACCTATAAAATCAAGCATTGATCTATGGAGGTTGTGCGGACCCCTGCCCCCCCAACTGATTGGACTTATGCACCATTTTCTGGACTGACTGAGGCGCTGACATTGATCCAGAGCCTATACATTTTTCTACATTTTCTCATGAATGCTTAGCTATCCTAGTGGTCTGCACCCTAGGGGGCTGGGGCACCTCTTTTTGAGAGGTCCTGGGTTCAATTCCCAGTCAGCCCAGCTAAGTAGGAAGATCCCATGTGACATGGCAGTGACCTCAGTGCCACGAGCTATGCCACCTTAGCACCTATGGGACACAAAACAAAGAGTGCACATCTCTAGATGGCACTATAATTGAGAGAGTGTCCATGTGGGCAGTTTTCACATTATTGTAGGATATTTTCTAACTATCTTTTCATAAATCTGTAATTATTGTGAGTTTCTTTGTTGATACACTATCTCCTTTGACTGCAGCCCTTCATGTTGTGGATTTGATCCTGTGGTCCCTTGCTTGCACTGTGGGTACTTGTATTTCTGGCTGATGTCATCAAAACATATTTATTTGGAAAACCTGAGCTACATCAAGAAGCAGCAGGAGCAAGCAGAGGCACAAACAAAACAATATCATCAAATCAATCAACACTGAAAGCCTGTTTTAACTTTCTCAAAATCTTGCAATCGGCAAAAGAGAGCCCATACAAGTCGGAGCAGAGTGATCAAAACTATGTCTGAAGTTGTAATTCACCATCGGCCATCGCTCATTGCTACCAAAGTCTCGGCTTAGTTCAAAAATTGGACAAAATGTATTGCCAGAAAGAACCAGAATAATTTGGAACCATTCTGATTAATTGGTTTCAATCGGTTTTCAAAATGACCGGTTTCCCCGATTAATTGCCCTTTCCTAACCAAGATCTTGCAATCAGCAAAAGAGAGCCGATACAAGCCGGAGCACAATGATCAAAAGTACGTCTGAAGTTGTAATTCACCATCGGCCATCGCTTATTGCTACCAAAGTTTCTGTTTAATGCAAAAATTGGACAAAATGTACTGCCGAAGAGAACCAAAAATTTTTGGAAACATTCCGATTAATTGGTTTAAATCAGCTTTCAAAATAACCCGCTCTGCCAATTGTTTTGGAAATAATTTCCGATTATTGCCGATAACCGGTTTTTCCGATTAATTGGTAAAACCGGATCCGAACCCTAGCCAGTAATGTTTTGATGCGATTCTACACTTATGTGCATTTGTCGGCGTGTTGCAACCTTTCTTTCACCCATGTTGTTAACGCTGTTGCTGCATGAAAAAACAGGATAGCTTTGGATGCAAATCAGGTAGGTAGGGTAGGTGCACTCGGTCGTGGAGAGGCGCCCCATGGTTCTTCCTGGCGTCGCCCCTGTGACGAACAGGAAGAGGCTCCGCGCGTGAAGAGGGGAGGCGGCTTACTTCCCGCTAGACCTGACTGTTGGCCCCCAACAAAGCGGCCCCGGGCTACGCCGGGAGGGCTGATCGCCGCCAGCGTGACATGCTTGTCTCGCCGGGAGGGTGTGCCCCCGTGCTTGCGCACGTCCCCTCCTTTGGGCGGAACCCTAGGGGTACACCGGACTTCCTGGCGTATCCCGTTCCCAAGGCGTGCATGCACGTTCTTGGTACTAGGGTTCCGAGGCGCTTGGGTGTCGCACGCTCCGCCTCGAGTCCCAAAGCGGCGCAGGCCTTAGGATGCAGCCTTACCCCCGGTCTCCGGATCTCGTTTGGCCGGGTCACCTGCATGGCACGGGCTGCCTCAGTGCCCGGGCTGTGGGCACTGGGTTTCCTACTGTTGTGTGGCGTTTGTGTTTGGGTCCGGTTGGCGGTTGGGTGCGGGTTTTGTCAACCCCGCCAGTCCTGGCTGGGGTCTTGGGTGGGTGTGTTTGGGCACGGTTTGTGGTGTTGTCCCTCTAGTGTTGGCTGTTTGTGGTGTTCGTGGTTGGGCTTCGGTTTCGGCCTGCTTTTGAGACGTGTGTGGTTTCGTGGGCGCCCCGCTTGCCCCCCGCCGTTTCCGGTTCCGGCGTGCGGTGTGGGCGTGTGTGCTGGGCCCGGGTCTCGCCTGTGCCCAGCCCTTCTTGGCTGGGTTGTCGGGGTGTGTTTTTTGCGCTTTGGTTTTTTCTTTTCTTTTTTTTTTTTTTCCGGGCTTTGTGGTCTCTGTCCCTCCATCCCCTTTCTTTCGGGCTGGGCTGGTGGCTCTCTTTTTTTTTTTTTTCGTGTCCCTTTTCCCCGTGGTCCGCTGTTACTGGCTTGGTGTTGCCGGTTTTGGGTGGGTGGTCCCCCTGTGCCTCTGTGGGGGTCCTGTCTTCGGTGCCTTCTGGGGGGGGGGCTTGGCCGCCTGTGGTGGTGTTGGCGGGCGGTTTGGCGGCTGTGGGCTGTTTTCGTGCCTTTTCCCCCTCCCCCCTCCTTTTTTTTTTTTTTTTTGGTCGGGGGGGGGGGCTTGCCTGTTCCTCCCTCTGCCTTCCCTGGGCTGGCGCACGCACTGGCCTGCATTCAGTGTTGTCTTCCGGGCTGCTGTCTTCAGTTGCGTTCTGTGTGGCCGCGTTCCGGCCCCATGGGTCGGGTGGGCTTTGTACACGGTGGGCTCGGCGCCCCTTCTTGCCGGGTTAGGTCCTGGCTCTGCCGGCTGGGCGGCTGCGCCAGGCGGCTGCTTGTGGTTTTGGGTTAGGGGGCTGGGGTTGTTCGTGTCCTTTCCCCTCTGCGGTGCCGGCTGTAATCTTCTGGGTGGTCCGCCACCGTTGTCGCCTGGCGCGCTGTGGCCCCGTGTGTGGCCTGCGGTGCTGGTGTGTGGCGTGGTGGCGCGGCGCCTTCCAGGGTGTGCGGTGGCTGGCTTCGGCTAGTCCCTCAGGTTAGGGTCAGTTGTGTCGTGCTGTGCCGCTCTGTGCCGCGTCGCGTCGCGTCGTGCTGTGGTGCGTTGCACTGTGGCGCGCTGTGGTGCGGTGTGCCGTGGTCTCGCGTGGTGCCGCGGTGGGTCAGTGGAGGTCAGCCTGGCCTGTGTCGTGGTGCGGAGTGCGGGCCGGAGTGTGGCCGGCTGGTGGTTTGGGGTGCGGTTAGGTGTGGGTGGTTCGCTGGGTCCGTGCTGTAGGGGCTTGGGCGTGCCGCTCGGGCTGGTGGGTCGGGTAGGTCTTCGGGAAATTCTGCTGAATGTTCACGGTGTCCTTGGGGCGTGCACGCTGACTCTCACCCATGGACTCCATCTTCACCGGGCCTCGCAGACAGGCAGGCGTACTCGGGGTGTAGGAAAGGCGTTCCTTCTCCAAGGCAGACAAACAGAAAGCAGGAGTCGGACGGTGGAGGTGGCTTCTGAACGCCGTTTGAGTGGCGAAAGGCTTGCACTGCAGCTCGGCTGCGCTGGCAGGGACATGAGGGTCCGGGTCGGTGCCGCCGGCAGGCATGAGCTCATACTTCAGGGTCAGGGGGATGTCCATATCTCCGGTGCTGAACTGCAGGGGTCCGGGGCACCGGTAGTAATCTTGGCACTTCCAGTCTTCACGGCGCTCGGAGAAGGCCTTGAAGGGGGCACCGTCCAGCAGCACCAAGGCCTTCGCGATCACAGCCTTTCACTTCCCCTTGCGGCGCTCGAAGTTCATCATGGACGGGATCGGCGTGCCGCCGCAGTGCCATTCCTCCACTGGACGCAACAGGTTGGTGACGGACGCCCTCACGGACGTGAGACCAGCTGAGATCAAGCCCCCGGCCGTCAATCCAAGTGCATAGCAATACTCTGCGTCGAACCGCGACGGTAACGCAGCCCGGCCCTTATAGCCAAAGGCGTGGTCGCGTGACGGTCTGTGGGGTTGCCCTCCCTGGGGGCCTGTGCCTTGGTCCCGTGTCCTCTGGGGGTTTCGGTCCCTAGTCGTGGGTGCCGCGGCCGTGCCTTCGTCCTCTTCCGGTGCCTGTGAGGTGGCCTTTGTGGTGGCCGGGGTCGTCGCCTGGCGGTGAGGGCGTGGTGGTGCGCCGTGCGGCGGCGTTCCCTGCGGCTTCCTCTGTGGGTGTGGCCCGTTCTCCCCGTGTAGGTGTGCCCTCCGTTCTCCGTGTGGTTTCCGGTGGCCGGTGGGCGTGCGCTGGTGTGATCTGCATGGCGTCCGATGTTTGCTTCGGTGGTGTGTGTTGGGGTGTTTGGTGGGGCTGGGGCGGCGCTGGTCCCCCCGTCGTGGTGTGCCCTTCCTGGGTGTGGGTCGTGGTGCCTGCCGTGGTGCGCTTTTCCTCCGTGTCTTGGTTCCCGCTCCCGCCCCTTCCTGGTTCTTGGGTGGTTTCCTGCCCCCATGTGGTGTCGCTTCCGGCGTCCTGTCCCTGCGTGTGCCTGCCCTCACTTGGGGCCCTTCCGTGCCCTCTTGCCTGAGTGCTCCTTGGTGCCCCTTGCCCTTCCCTTGCCCTTGTCCTGCCCCTTCCTGGTGTGGTGGTGGCGGGAGAGGCGGGGTGGGGAGGGGGCGCCGGCGGCCCAGGCCTGGGGTTGGGTGGCCTGGAGCCACTGGCGGAGGGCTTGGGGGGTGTAGGGGGGGCGGAGGCCCTGGACCGCATCGCGGAGGAGGGCCTCCCATGCCGCTTGCGGCATGATGGCCTCCGGGGCGGCCTCGTTGGGGATTGCGGGGGTGCGGGTGCGCACCTCCTCGAAGGTATGCACCATGTGCACCCCTTCGTGCCTTCCCGCTCCTCCGGCCCACTTCACCCAGCGGCGGAGCTCCTGCAGAGCGGGGGGAGACCACCAGGCGAGGTAGGCGGGGGCCCGGGGGGGGGAGGGGTCCGTGCCCGTGGTCGTGGTGCGGCGGGTGGAGGACGTGGACCCGCGGTGGTGGCGGGGGTGGCGGTGCCTGGGGGAGCGGGAGCGGCGGCGGCGGGGGCTGGGGGTGGAGGACGGGTACGGGCGGAGGGGGGAGCGGGAGGGGGAGGTGGACATGGGGCGGCGGTGGCGCGCTCGGTGGCGTCCTGGGGAGCGGGAGTGGTGGTGGCGGGGGCTGGGGGTGGTGGATGGGTACGGGTGGCGGGGGGAACGGGGAGCCCGGCGGGGCGTGTGGGGGGAGGGGGAGGCGGACTTGGGGCGGCAGTGGCGTGCCTGGCTGCGTCGGGGGGAGCGGGAGTGGTGGTGGCGGGGGCTGGGGCTGGGGGTCTTGTTTGGCCGGTGGGGGGAGGGGGAGGGGGACATGGGGCGGCGGTGGCGCTCGTGGTGTTGCCCGGGGGAGAGGGGCGACGGGAGCGGGGTCCAGGGGGGTCGTGGTGGTACCTGGGGGAGCGGGAGCGGCGCGAGTGGGTGGTTGAGGCGCGGTGGGAATGTGGGCGCCGTGGGCGAGTGTGCCGTGCGGGGGGGGGGCGGGAGCGCCGCCGTTTGCGGGACCGGGCCTCATCGCTCGAGTCGGGCCAGTCCGGTAGCGTCGGCGGCCCCTGGGGGGCCTCGCGCGGTGCCGCCTGGTACTGGGGGGGGGGGGGGGAGGTCCCCCGTCCTCCATGGGGCCCCTTCGTCCATCGGATGGTGGCCGGGGGGGTACGGATACGGTTCCTGGTACGGGGGTGTCGGCTGGTACGGGGGGGGTGGCTCCTGGCGGTAGGTGGGGTATGCGGGTGGGGCGCTCGGTGGCTGCCATCCCGTCCGCTGGTGCTGTTCGTGCACGGGGGGTTGTGGCCCGGTGGGGTAGGGCGGTGGGCAGTGGTAGTGGTGGGGGTGGTGTTGGTAGTGGTGGTGGTGGGGCCGCTGGTGGTGGTGGTGTGGGTAGTGGTGGGGTTCGTGTTGCGGGTATGGCCCCTGGACCCCTTGTGGGTTTTCCGGTCCCCCTTGTGGGGGTTGGGGGTTGGGCATCGTGGGCAGTCCCCGGGGCTGCACTATGTGGTGGGCATGGGGGAAGGGTCGGGGGCCGGGCTTGACGGTGACGGTGGTCGAGGGGTCCCACGTCTCTGGGTCGGTTTGGCCGGCGGTGGTGGTGGTTGTTTGGGGGATGGTTGACGGGGCGCTTGGTGACGGGGATGCGGACGAGGGCTTGGATGCTCAGCTATCCTAGTGGTCTGCACCCTAGGGGGCTGGGGCACCTCTTTTTGAGAGGTCCTGGGTTCGATTCCCAGTCAGCCCAGCTAAGTAGGAAGATCCCATGTGACATGGCAGTGACCTCACAGCCACGAGCTATGCCACCTTAGCACCTATGGGACACAAAACAAAGAGTGCACATCTCTAGATGGCACTATAATTGAGAGAGTGTCCATGTGGGCAGTTTTCACATTATTGTAGGATATTTTCTAACTATCTTTTCATAAATCTGTAATTATTGTGAGTTTCTTTGTTGATAAACTATCTCCTTTGACTGCAGCCCTTCATGTTGTGGATTTGATCCTGCGGTCCCTTGCTTGCACTGTGGGTACTTGTATTTCTGGCTGATGTCATCAAAACATATTTATTTGGAAAACCTGAGCTACATCAAGAAGCAGCAGGAGCAAGCAGAGGCACAAACAAAACAATATCATCAAATCAATCAACACTGAAAGCCTGTTTTAACTTTCTCAAAATCTTGCAATCGGCAAAAGAGAGCCCATACAAGTCGGAGCAGAGTGATCAAAACTATGTCTGAAGTTGTAATTCACCATCGGCCATCGCTCATTGCTACCAAAGTCTCGGCTTAGTTCAAAAATTGGACAAAATGTATTGCCAGAAAGAACCAGAATAATTTGGAACCATTCCGATTAATTGGTTTCAATCGGTTTTCAAAATGACCGGTTTCCCCGATTAATTGCCCTTTCCTAACCAAGATCTTGCAATCAGCAAAAGAGAGCCGATACAAGCCGGAGCACAATGATCAAAAGTACGTCTGAAGTTGTAATTCACCATCGGCCATCGCTTATTGCTACCAAAGTTTCTGTTTAGTGCAACAATTGGACAAAATGTACTGCCGAAGAGAACCAAAATTTTTGGAAACATTCCGATTAATTGGTTTAAATCAGCTTTCAAAATAACCCGCTCTGCCAATTGTTTTGGAAATAATTTCCGATTATTGCCGATAACCGGTTTTTCCGATTAATTGGTAAAACCGGATCCGAACCCTAGCCAGTAATGTTTTGATGCGATTCTACACTTATGTGCATTTGTCGGCGTGTTGCAACCTTTCTTTCATCCATGTTGTCAACGCTGTTGCTGCATAAAAAAACAGGATAGCTTTGGATGCAAATCAGAGCCAAGTGACCAAAAGTGCAAAAAGACTTCGGATGGTGACATTTGAAACAACGCTTGTCAACGCTAGACGGTGCATATACCACTGGACCATGGACCAGTGGCAGACTCTGGCATGTCACTCATCAGGAACCATGTACAGACTGGTAGATGAAAATTTTTTTGCCAATTGAGGGAAGCTTTGGGTTTCGACAGTACTCCAACTACAGAGCAACCAAAAGGAAGCTGTGTTTAGGCCCTGGGACTGAGAGCCCAGGAACTGGGAACCTAGTTTGTTCAAAACAGATCGCCAGAACGTTGGGTTTTTCTCGCCGGAACAAGGGCGGGGGGGTGTTCATCAGCCTCCCAACTGTGCGCGATACAAAGATATTAAGGATGAGAAGGGACAATTTCTTACATCAAATAGCAGCTGCAGATGCGGATTGGTATAACATAGGCAGTACACAAACACAAACACAAGGTCATGTAGTCTGCTATTGAGAAGCTGAAAAAGTAGTTGTTTGAACATTTGGATGTCATCGAACCATCACTTGTGTTGGAGGAGCTTGTCCCATGTCATCACATTGAATCCTCATGTCATCTTTGCAAATCTGTGCCCCAGAACTGGACAGGGTGGGACGTGGAAGTTGGAAGTACAACAGAGGCAGGCATTCACGCATACCAAGGATGTCGGCCATCCCTCACACTTCATACAATGTGGAAAGGTCATTTTGGATGTGGAAGTGCGCTTTGAGCAGCAGCATAGCAGGTTGCATGGCATGCACAAAACTTTTGTGTCATTTTGTTTGAATGGAGCAGTGCCTCTACCATAGCAAACAATAAGAAAAAACCCTTGTAAAAAGGGTTTTTGTAATCATGCGATTCGAGAACCTTGTTGCATGCCTCCTAATATTTCTTGCCCGCCTTTGGATGCTTGTTGTAAATTCTTTGGGGCTTTTTGGACGATTTGGCACACCAATTAAGCAAAGAGACCTAATACAGGAATTAAGCAACAAAACATTCACGATCCACCAACAATGCCACCCCGATGAAAAAGAATAGTTACGAGGATATTTTCCGTTCGTCACTCGGTTTCTAGTTTTTTACCAATTTTGGTAAGTTTTAACGACTTTTTTTTGAATGTTCTTAACCGCATCAACTTGTTCTGGGGCTGACGTCCCCCAATGAAAGTATTTACAACGACATATAAAGATATGTACACGGCTGCTCTGATGGTTAGGTTAGATGAACGCTGATTTACCCTGTGGGGAAGGGGGGGGGTTCCGGAAGGGGCGGAGGGCTGAATGGGTCGAGAGGAGGAGACAGAAGATCGCTGGATGGGCGGAAAAAATTCCGGATGTCCCGGGAGGCGTTGGAGTGGGGGGGGGCAGGGGCAGACGGGCCTGGGCACCTAGTAAGGGTGGGCCTAGAGGGGAGAGGTAGGCGTGTTTGATGGTAGCGTGCCTTGAAGCGTGGGGGTGGGAGGGGGAGAGCAGTCTTGGCGCGCTTTGGGGGCGCCCAAACGATTGTGGCCTGATGGGTTTGTGGTGATCGATGGCGTTTTTGTGGTGGCCGTGGGCGTGAGTGCTGGGGAGGGCGGGGAATGGCCGAGGGGGGGGGGGCGTGCTGCGGATGCGCGGCTGGACGGGCGTTTGGAGTTTTTCGGCGCGCGGCGAGTGGTTGGTTGTGCTTTGGCTGACGCTGGCTTGGACGGTTTTTTTAAGGCGTGTTTAGGGAGAGGTGGGGGGTGCTGGTATACGGGGCGGGTCCGAGGGGGCATGTGGACGGAGGTACTGAACGCACCGTGCGAAACCGAGAAGGGGTTGAGAGGGTCGGAGGGGTGCGCCCAAAGTATTGGGTCCCAGGGGAGAGGATTCGAACACAGCCAATCATGTGCTTGGTGGACAGCCTTGTCCAGGTGCTTTACGCGTTCCTCCAGGGCTAGGCCAAGCATGGCTCTGTGCTCGGCGCGAGTGGAGCCCGGGATCGGCTTGGAGAGGCAGGACCATTGGGACTTAGGTACCAGAGTTCTCATGAAGTTCCTGCGGTCAGCCTTTGAGGGTCCAGAGAGCCACCAGTGCAGGACAATGGGGCTGAAAAGGGGTCCCCAGGAAGAGACGTATGCCTGGACGTGCTGGTCCAACGCTTTGCAGAAGGCCAGGCATGATAAAGGGTCGAAAGGATGGTGCTGTCCGCACCTGGAACAGTGGTAGTCGTGGAGCATATTGCTCCACTGGTACCCGTGCACATTGTAGCACCCGGACGCCAGTTTGAAAAACAGGGACGAAAACCAGGAAGCTTTGTTGTACAGGCTGAAGCTGGGGCCGACCGCTATGTTGCTATGGGAATGCCGCGGCAATAGGTGGCGGAATTGCTGTACCTTAAACTTGTGGAGGACAGGCAGGTGGTGTACCGCCACTGAACCCAGTGGGGGGGGGGGGAGGAGGTCCGGGGTAAAAATCAGGCTGTGAGCTGCCCATTTAGAGAAATGGTCGCAGATTTCGTTGCCAATAAAATTGGCGTGACCTTTAATCCACATGATGTGGAGGGGGTTGGTGATGAGAAGTAGGGCGCTGTGAACGGCGACGGTCCATGTGTCGTCTTGGAACGGGCTGGGCCTATAGACTTGGCATTTCTGGAGGGTGGACACCACCTGTTCGTTGTCAATCAACAAACATACTTCGTATTGGGAAAGTTCCCTGTGGATCCAGCGAATGGCTGCTACCGCCCCCCAGAACTCCGAACCGAGAGAAGAGGGCTGCGGTGAGGATAGGCACGGGACTCTGGTTCTACCGTCGGGTAGAAAGGCCGTGACGGCGGCCGCATGGCCGGACTCACCGGAGGAGCCATCGGAATATAGCCACACCCGCTGTAGGCCGGCGGTCGGCGGCCTAGTTAGTGCCTCCGCGGCATCGTGGCATCTCCACTCGTCGAGAGACTTCTTCTCTAGGTAGTGTTGTGCCTGCAGAGCGAAGAGATGGCCGTGTTGGCTGATTCCCAGTGCGTGTGCGTTGTGCGGTGGCGCTGGGGGTTCGGGGATGGTCTCTTGAGGGCGCAAAAATTCAGGGACTAGCTGGAAGTGAGAGGGGCGGGATTAATCCATGACGGCGTGGCATGGCATGTGCATGGTGTAGGACGTGTGGGTATCCACCGAGTAGACCCCGTCGTGGAACAAGACGGTGGCCCATTTGGAGGTGGCCTCGGTCACTCTTCCTGTGGCCTGTCCTGATTTGAACCTAACGGTTAGCTGGGTACCAGGCGTTAGATCCCGAATAGCAGTGGGTCTCCACGGGCCTATGCTGTGGAATGATATGCCAAGGGCATGGATGGAGTCCATAAAAGAGTTTTGCACCGGGTCCGAGGCCCTCTGGTTCGGGCTAAGTAAAGACTGGACGTACAGGGGGCCAACTGAGTTTGGGGCAAGGCCGCAAAGGGCCCGTAGCCCATAGTTCACGGTGGCAACGTGGACGCTGTGCGGTAGGAACTTCATTCCCAACCCCCCCTTTGGGCGAGCCGCGAAATGGTCTTTGGGGGAGACTAGACGTGTGATGCTGCGAGACGCAACTCCCGCCCAGATGAGTGCCTGAAGCTTTTCGAGCTGGTTGGGGGAAAGAGAGTGGGTGATTAGGCGGTAGGCGAGTGCTGGGACCAGCTGAGAGTTGGTCAGCCGGACCTTCTCACTAAGTGTAAGAGGCAAGGGAGAGAGCCGGGCAAAAAAACTCTGGATCTCCGCCTTGAGCATGTGAAACAGGCCCTTTGCCTGGTGGCAAGTAAAAAGATAAACCCCCAGGTATTTATAGCATGTGTGCGGGCGACCCGTTTTTTTGTTGTACGTGTGGAACTCTGAGCCCCTGGGTGTCAGAAACTCTTTTTGGGGGGCTGTGCCATTGGCGTGGACTTCGGTCTTAGACACATTCATGTCCAGACCCCAGTCCCTGGCTGGCCCATCGAAGTAGTTGAGACTGTTTTGGACGTAGTTGACGTCCTCACTTCTGATCAGGATGTCGTCGATGTAGGCGTGGTGGCTAGTGCGGGCATTTGCCCGGGGGGGGGGGCACAGTGGCAAAAAAATTGTGGAAGAGGGAGTTGAGATAGAGAATGAAGAGTAGGGGGGAGAGGGGACATCCTTTTCGGAGGCCCCTGGTTTGGAGGTATGCGTGGGGAGTGCGGCCATTGATGATGGGGCTGTCTTGAGGGAAGGAGTATAGTTGCTTTATGAGAGAAATTGTTGAAGTAGAAAAATTTGCCCGTTCGAGGACGGTCCAGAGTGTGCCATGAGGCACTGAATTAAAGGCTTTATTGAAATCGATGAACAGCGAGTAGCTCTTCTTTGATTTTGCATAAAGGGCTTTCAGGTGATACAGATGATCAGCGCATTGGTGGCCGGGAAGGCCACCGTGCTGGATTTCTGAAAGGATGTCGTGTGCAAAAGCCTGAGCGCGCAGGTGTTTGCAGGCAAAAGTGGCCAAGAGTTTGTAAATACAGTTTAAGAGGGCCATAGGACGGTAGTTTGAGGGGGAGAAAGGGTCGCCTTTTTTATAAAGCAAACATATTTTCGCGCATAGCCAGTGCGGCGGCAGCGGCGAGTGGAGGAAGCGGTTTAAAATGGAGTGGAAAAAACGTTGAATGGGTTCCGGACAGAGGGCCAGGATGTAGTTGTTTGTTTTGTCCGGTCCCCCGGCTTTTGATGGCTTACTGTGCTTTAAGTGGTTCTGGAACTCCTGCCAGGTCACAGGAGGTATGTGGTCGTTCTTGGCAGAAACGGGGCATGTGGGCGAGTGGGACAGGACCTCGTCGACGAAGTCCTGGGGGAGGGCGTAATCTGGATGCCCTCCAAGATGAAGCAGGGTGTCGCCAAAAACTTTAGCTACATCCGCCAGGTCACTCAGGAGCTCTTTGGTGGCTGGATCTCTGACTACGAGAGGTTCTAGGTCTTTAGGGCAGAGGGTGCGAGCAACAGTGGTTTTCATGTGGACCCCTCGGACCAGACTACTGTGAAGGTTTCTCTTCGCTTTGGTTTGGTCCGAGGACCGTAAGGTGTTTACCACGGACTGAACTTCCGCAATGTGCTCGGGAAATGCTGGGGAAGAAGGAGGCGGGGGTGAGCGTAATTATTTCCTGAGCTTGCCGTAGCCATCCTGGTCCTTGCGCTGCGGTTTTGGACGCGTGATTTTGTGGTACGCAGACCCAACCTGCAAAAGGAGAGAATCAGTGGCGGCGATGATCGCTTCCAATGGGGCCCTGGCAGGTGCGTCCTGGAGTTCCGGCACCAGTCGGAGATAAGCCGTATGCTGTTGGAGAATTGTTGCTTTTCGTCACTAGAAAGCTTCCGAAAAATGCAAGGGGGGAGTGGGGGCTGAGACAGAAGATTCGGGGAGGGGCACTGGAAGACCGCGACCACTGGGTGGTGGTCAGAGATGGTGTAGTCCGTGAGGATCGACGCATCCAGAAGGGGAAAGTGCGACATTAGGCGAGGGGACGCAAAGATGTAATCCAGCCTTGCTTCGCTGTCCCGGCGGTCGCTTGCGTAGCGGGTGTACTGCCTGAGGGAGGGGTGCTCTTACCTGAAAGTGTCCACCAACCTTGATGGGAGGTATTCCACCTCCCCTGTGAGCCAGTGCCACTCATGTAGATCGACCAAGCTGTGCTGGTCAAGTTCGGGATCCAGAACGCAGTTAAAATCACCCCCCAGGATGTGATTGGGATGATCGTTGAAATAAGAAGCAAGAACTCGCTGTATGGTGTCACGGTACGGAGCTGGGGCCCCCGTGCGCACCGGGGGGGAGTAAACTGAGAAGACGTGTAAGGGAGTTGCTTCCGGAAGGGATATTTTGGCACCACAGATAAGGCCGTCGCTGTCTCTGGGCGGGACACAGCTGGTATATCTCGCGATGCGCGGGCCTGCCATGACCGACACCCTGTGTCTGTGGCCGCAGACATTTGAGAAGACTTTAGCGCGGTCATTGCCGAAGGCGTACCGCTGTGGGAGGAGAGGGGGAGAGTTTAGCTCCTGAAGGAGTATAATGTCATATCCCTCGTTTAGGAAATGCAAGATTGCCGCGGGTGTGTTCTGGCTCTTTGCCGTGTTGAAGGACATGACACGGATTGCCGGGACGGAGGGAAGAGAAGGGGGGGGGCGGCGCAAGCGTTTAGGTTTGAAGGGCTTGTGCACTTGGGGGGGAGGGGGGAAGGAGGGTGTCCGAATGGAGGAATAGTGGGCACCCAGTGGGGAGTCCGGTGACAGAAGCGTTGGTATGTGTGCAGGGTCCTCATTCTGTATTGAGGGATCGGGTTCGCACTGTTCTAGTGCAGAAATCCGAGAGTGAAGTGCTTGTGCGTATGCTTTGGGCGAGTGGCGTAAGGCCGTGTCACAGGCAGTGGGAAGAGAGGGGTGTATAGCCAGGTCTGTGGAGACACTTGTGTCTGTGACCAGTATTCTCGGATTGATGTGTGCTTGCTCCACAGGGAGAATCTCCGCGATGCGAGAGACGGTGGCGGTGAGGGAGGCACCGTGCACGCCCACGCGGGCGAGGACCTCTTGACACCGTCCGATGTTACTTCTACTGCGGTGGCACTGACGGGCGGGAGGGGGGCAGAAAGAATATGGGGACGGGTAGCATTCGGTAGACTCATCAGAGGTTCCCACAAGGGGGACCACAGGACTTTGTGGTCTGGTACATAGTGAGCACAGATCAGCCCGGTCAGGGCATACCTGGCGGTCACAGAGGTTAAGGAATTCAGGTTACGTACAGGGGGAGTGGTAGAGCGATGGCCTTGCCATGCCTGAGAACATGCAATAATGGTGATGGAGGGTATCTGGGGTCTTAAAGCGAAGACCACGTCTCGTGTGCACAGAAGGGTGACGCCGAGTGTAGGTTCCTTAATTCGTCTCATGTTGCCCTGGGTCAGGGGGCTCTGAGGATGTCGTATGGAGGTCCGTTCCTACACCAGTGTGACGGAAGACAAGGGATACCCTGGAGTCTCGGGGAATGCGCCGCTTCTCCACTGTGTCATAGTCGCGAGCTGGGATTTGGTGCTTCCATTTGTCGCGGGCTTCCCCAGAAATTAGGAGGAGGCTGCGGCGCTGTAGGAAGACTTTTTGCCTTTTCTTAAAGAGGGTGGATCCGGGGAGGGGACGTGGTTCGAAAACCATTCCCGCACCTGACCCAAAGGAGCCATCCAGGACATAAGGGCCTAACTGAGGGACGTCTACGTGGCTCCTCAGGCCACTGCCAGGCTCGTATCGAGCCACTGACCACATATTGGGGCATAAGAGAGAGGAAGGCAGGACCTGGGCGCAGGCAGAGAATGCCCGTAGCCCAATCGCTTGAATAAACTCAGGAGGGGTCGGTTCAAAAGTTTCAACCTCTTTTGATTCTGGATTGTACCTGAATCCGAAATGAAGCATTGTGCGTTGCCCCTCGGACAGCCACTGGTGATCTTCATCTGCACTGTAGGACATCACTAGGGCTTCTTCTTCTTCTGAGAAAAATTCATTGGATATGAAGGCTCCTGTTATTTCTGGGATGGGGTCGAAAATGTTCCCCGTTTGGAGGTGGAGCTGTGCGATCTTTTCTGTGAGGGAGAGGGGCTTGCTTGTGGACAAGTAATGGTCCCTCGCGAGACTTAGTTGTTCCGCGCTGCCGTAGGCAGTCGCCGCCTCGATGACTCGTGATAGGAAATCCTGGGCTTCCGAAACTAGGAGGTTGGCGGGAGCCAAAAGGTTGTCACGCGCGGCCGTGTCGGGGCATTCGGGGTGAAAGACGAGCTGGGACACAGTGAAGCCTTCTGCAAGGAGCGCGGATTCGTAATGAGCATATTTCACTCGGTAGACTCGCACCTTAGCCATGGGGGCGCTGAACAAGGAAATGTGCCGAATTTTCCCAAGCAGGGAGACCCCGAACATTACATCAACGGCCGGCGTGGATGACGGGGCGTGTACTTCTACCAGTTCTGGATCAGGAGGTTTGGGGAGGGGGTTGAAGCAAGCCTTCACCGGGGAGGCTGGGGGAGGGGCATCCCTGTGCACGTTTCGGGGAGAGGCGGAGAGGTGCACTTTGTGTCCCGGGTGTTTGGAGCGCCAAGAGGAGTATCCCCCCCAAGAGATCATGGCTCCCGTAGTGCCCCGATACGTGACCAGGTTATTCTCTTGGAAGAGCATGTAACTCATGGAAGTGAGGGAGTCTCGTTGGGGGAGCAAGGGGGTGTTGTGATATTTCATGCACACGTAAAACTCGTGTTGTGTTCTGGGAATGGCCCCTAGGATACCGCACCGTCGCGCGGCTTCGCTAGTGAGGAGGGATTTCCACACGTCAATTTGTTTGAAGTCCGGCGTGGCCTGTTTGTATGCTTTTGAAGGTACAACTTTGAAAGTTTTGTCCTTCCCTAGATCGGAACCACGGATGCAAAAGACCTTGCCGAGCGTCCACAAAGGGTGTTGTAAGATGGTGGAGAGAAGCTTCTCGGCGAGGGGGGTTGGAATGGTGTAATCGAAGCGGAACATATGTTCGGATGATGATTGCAGAGGCTCTATGCGTTCCTCCGGAAAGAAAGCATTTTTGGAGTTGACCGAGATTTGGTCGTTTTCGAAATGGAAAAGGCGGTTGATGAGGACAAAAAAATCCCGGGCGTTGCCACGGCGCCGCCTATACTCTCCTCGTTCCCGCTTGGATTTTTTGGAAAGCTCTTTTGGAGAAGAAACGGTGAAGTTCGGGAGCAAATGCCGTGCAACTTCGAATCGTAGTGTTGTGCGCACCGCGGCCACTTGGACGCCGCCGTCTACCTTATTTATGGCCCATTGTAGGGAGGTGTGAGGGTGCATGATGTCGCCGTAGCGGATGTGTGCGTGGTGCTTGTGACGGGTGGAGAGGTGAAGGTGAAAATATGGGTATTGAGGAGAGTCAAGCAAGTTGAGCCGCACCGAGCCATCGGGATTAGGTGATGGGTTGTACGTATTGGCATCCGATAGCCGGTCTACTCCACATACCCAAGGGGCAAGGGAGATCATGCCGGGGTTCAAGGGGTTCATGTAGAGGGTCTCCGCCGAAAGGTTGTCTTCCATCCCCGGGAGAATGAAGGAGCCTTCGTACACAACACCGGAATCGAAGGCTTCTTGCAAGGCTTCGTTGATGGCATGGGCCCACTCGGTCCATGTGTTGCCGTATTTGTACTTGGAGTTGTAGTAATCTTGTGGGTGTGGAAAAATGTAGAATTTTGGGTGGTGATGAAGGATGTCTTTGAGGTACCTAAAATTATCGTGTCCAATTGTGGAGTAGGCATTGTTGCCGGAGCAATCAATGTCATGGAAAAAGGTGCACCCGTCGCTCGCGCAAAGGTCTATTGTTGGGTGTACTTGATCATAGATCACTTGCTTGTGGTGTTTTTCTAACATGAGTTGATTTGTATCAACTCCTAAGGTGTCATGGACATGTGTTTCTCCCCATAGTGCTTGTTGATCGTGTGTGTTGATCTCACCTTTATGTTTAACCAAGAATTTTGCAAAGACACCATCCGGGGCAAGGGAAGGGTTGAAGAAGGGTTTTCCGGAATTACCATCCGTTTCATCGGGAGTAGGGTCTTCCCCGTCCCCGGCCTTTTCGTGTGTTCCTTCGGGAGACGGAATAGCGCTTGGCGTAGATTGCTCCTCACGTCCCGTTAAGAGGGAGTTGTCGGGCTCAACCTCATTGGTTCTCCTTGCGTTGTCGTTGAGAGCGGCGTTGTTGTTCATTGCCGAATCTCCACACGGGTCTTCGCGACTTTCTTCTTGTTGTTTCAACTCTTCGGCGTCACAAGGATGGCTTCCTTCGGTGTTCTCGTGCGTGTCTTCGGGCACGGAGTCTTGCACCTTCTCGGAGTTGGTTGGCGGAGCGGGCGCTTGGACTTGAAGTTTAGGTTCTTGGGCTCCTTTTCCTTTGGCGGTGTGAGCCGTTATCTCGGCGAGTGGGAAAAGTTCTTTTGCGACATCTTCGGGTTGTTCATCGTCTGAAATGACATTGGATGACGTGCCTTCCTCATGTGACGGAGAAAGGTCGAGTGAAGGGTGAAATGGGTCGTTCTCGCGCTTGGCGGGCGAAAGCGTAGGAAGAAGCCGACTTTGAGTCAGTTTGGCGTCCACTTTAGCCTGAGTTCGAGCAATGAAACTTTTCACGGACTTTAGCTGTTTGTTTTCGGTCTTGTCCTTTGCGGAACGTTCCTTGAGCCCAACTTGCGACATTGCCAAGAAAACGGCGTTGCGAAGCTAGGCAAAGGACGGCGCTCACGATTGCGGCTTTGCGCTAGGCAAATAAAATTGACGGCAAGGTTGTTGCGCTTGCCTCGGCTCCAAATTGCGGCTATGGGACTTTTGATGGTAATCCACGGCTTCACGGGATCAGCCCAGAACTTGAACAGCCCAGGATTTTCGTTAATCACCGAGCAGCCTGGACTGCTGGTGGATCCATCAATAAATTTCGAAAAAAAATAGACACTCAGAAAGTGATAAGTTTTAACGACTTTCGCCCCAACCTTACTGGTTTTTCTAAGTTTTTCCAAAGTTCAGCAAAAGGGTGGCGATTTCAGTGTGGGCTACCATGGAGGCGTCTATGCATAGCGGTCTTCATTTCTTTCATCATAGCATTAGCGGTTGACCATAATAGACATCTTTTATATTTAAGATGCTTCGTGAATCACTTTTTCGAAGGTTGCTAAAATTTGAGCATTTGGTCCCAAAAAAAATTGGGCAGCCAAAGAGAAACACAAAAAGGTGCGGGCTGCTCTATCGCTCTTTGTTGCACTATAAAACATCTTTGCTTTGTAAACCGAACAACCGATGCATGCATGTGTGCGTGGTTTTAAGGCATTTTTGAATGTATTGTAATTGCGGTCAACCTGCCAGCATCCTTTGATATATCAGCTTGCCCTATACAAGGTTCTTTGAATCATTTTTGAGACATGGTTGTCCCCATACTTTCTGATCATTTCATTGTTTGGAGGGATCCCGTAAATTTTGGTGAACTACATCCTACGCTGCTGAGTGGTGGTGCACAGAATGGTCCACCATTTTTCGCAGTATTGTCAGCTGAACATCCTGAACTGTAGAAACAGTTGATGTCGGATCATGTTGCGGTGGCAAAAAAAGTGTTTGCTAAGTAAAAGCTGCAACTTCTCGAACCTAGATACGTGCATATAGGTTAGCAATGACTTTGTCTGAGACGATACTCGTTTCAACAAAATAGATCGTATTTTAGTTACACAATTGGTGTGTACTTCATGAAGCATGTATAAGCATGAAGGCCTCCAGTGCAGTGAGCAGCGCTTACACAGTGCCCATGCCAACTATGTGGTCAGCCTTTGAGAGTGCATTGAGTGTTACTTCATGTGCTACGTATGCTTTTGTGGTATGAGTGTATACTACGGTGCTACTGAAAGATGTATGTATCCGTCTCAACAACCATTGATCTGTGGAAATCCTGTCAGCAAGCGGCAACCGACTGTGCGCGGGAGAAGCATGAACACAGTCCAAGATTGATCTTAGTTCAAGATGCTCGTCTCATGTCAAGAAAAGGGCGGTGGGGGGGTATGTGGGAGGTTTTGAGCCATGGTATGTGCATCTTTGCGGCAAAGACATGAAATAGAAAGATTCAACACGCACAAGGACGGATCATCCCAATCTGAGTCGCCCACAAGCAAGTGTACTAGCACATGCTTGACATCCAGGTTGATGTTCTTGGCCTTAAGGTAGCATTCCCATATGGATGCATACGCGCCACAAACCTGCTCAAAGGTTGCCATCAGTTGCTCAGTGCAGCAAAACGTTTCGTTTGGACCTTGTATTGCCGTCCCACCGGTGTGCTGGCGTCAACCTTGTTTCACAAGATGTGCTCAAGCGGTGCGGTCTGCATTTGCTGGATGAGAAAGGGCTTTTGGATAGATTAGGGGTCAATACAGTAGGATGTGTCCATTAAGAAAGAGAAAATGACATTTGAAATTTTACAAATAAAATCGCACATCCCCGAAAAAAATAAATCTAAAAAGGGGATCAGCACCATCTTCTGTCATGTCCGGCAGTGAAGACACCAATCCGGCGCGTTGGGCCACCGTTTCTGTTTCACCATGGTGGCAGGTGGTTGCCCCAACACATTAGGGATCTACACAGCAATGGCATGACATGGCTAAACACACAAGAAGCACTTGCACTTACATAAACACAACACAATACACATGAAACAGGACGAATTATGACCTAAACAAAAAACTAACACCTCAGAATGTCGTGTTAACGCCGTAACATCGGCACATACTTGGAACCGACAAATTAATAAAAACATGCTACAAAACTAAACAAAATCCAGGTTCAGCAACACACAGAATAGGCAGCAACGGCAAAATTCAGCACATCGCGATTTCGGATGCGCGCACACACACAACAACTACACGGAAAATACAACTCTAAATCTAAACACTCAAACAATAAAATCTTATATACCTCTTCAAAACTGCAACAATCACGCACGCATCTTCCCTATTGCTAAAGTGTGAACTCGAATATGGCCTAAATTGGACGTCGTTATTACAGAAATATCAAAGCATCATCAAGTCGGGGGAGGCCGCACGTATGCCAGATTGCAAAAGATACACAATGATCAGACTATCATCCAACATTGCAGAAATGTTTGCAGACATGTAGGGAAATGTGCATTCAATGTGCACTCATTTGATCAAATAGCAATTTGTTAAGATTGTAAGGCTTCAAGTGTCGAGAGACATGGAATTTCTATGTACAGGGTTTGAACAATTAAGTATCACTGTATCAAGTAGTTATTCCAGAATCCATTGATAATTGGACCGCCATGATAGAACGAAACTTCGGAGTACCTTAGGCAGCTCGAGTTGCATGGTTAAAACCACACCAAATGAACACAACCCGGAGCATGCAAAAAGAAAAAGGACTCTTCGCAGCCCTGGTTTTAAACATAGAATAAAAGTCAAAAAAATAGTTTACACGCCATTTGTGCCATTTTTTGCCCTTTTTTTTAAAAAACCAGAAACAAAAGAAAAAATACGAATTGAGTGTAAAATAGTGGAACTGAACCAATAATTGCATTTTGCCCTCTTCTTGCTCTTGACATGAACATTGTCGGCATGAAAAATGATTTCAATATCAATATGCGTTCTTGTTGTTCATTGCATACCAAAAAAAACGCAAGAAAGATTTCTGCCTTACACCCTAGCACAAAGCAAAAATTCAGGATCAAACTTGCTGATGAAAGTCCACCACTGATTGTAGGTCCATGGCATAAAAGGCTAGACAAATGACCCAAAAAATATGCACAAGTCTTTAGAGCATAAAATACATGAAAAAGATATGTTTCTGTGGTTTCTGGGCCTTTTACTATCACCAAAGTTCAGTTCTGACCTTTATCTCCGGAATTACCCACTCAGTAGGACTGGCCATCATGGAGCCATTCATGTGCCCCATCATGACCCATCATGTCATTTCTGCATCATGATCTGATTATGAACACTTAGACCTCTGAGAATCTGCCTGTCACCATCATCTTCAATCATTCTTCTGATTTACTGTTCATCTTCACTGTTCATGCAGGACAATCTTGGATTAGCAGCATCATGCTGTTCATTCTGGGATCTGGATCTGGATCTGGATTAAAGTAGGAAATTCACTACCACAGTTCAGCTTAATAACTGAATGCTCATATAAATAGGCATGTTCTCAAAAAGAAACAGCCTCAGGGGGTCCATCTAACTCCCCCGCTGCAGCGCTGCAAGTCCTTTGCGTGCGTCGCAAAAAAAAATAACCCTTAGATGGGCTCACCACATGCATGCGCAATGTCCTTACACCCATTTCTTGCTTGTGGTCAGACCTTAGGTGCTCTGGAATAGCGCATGTGAGTTGCGCGTGTGGTGTGGGGTCGTGCTCAGTCAAGCTGCTTGCGCGCGCCGTCCTTCATCGCCATGATCTGTTCGTTGCGTAGGCATGGAGGCGTCTGACACGTCCTTCAGCAGCTTTGCGTAGCGCGTACCTTGAATTCCACGCGTTGATCCCAATGTCCTTGTCGCCGTAGGCAGTCAGGTTGATCTTCTTGTACTCAGTCTGCAGGTAGCTGTAGTAGAGGTACTTGGTACTCATCCGTCTCTCCCTTGTGCTTCGTCACTCTCGTAGTAAAGGTACTGGTACGGGCAAGTCGCTGAGGTGGACCTTCGTTAGCATCGCACAGATTGCGTCGTGGTTTACGTGCTTGTTTAACAAAATCGCTGTCATCCTGCGAGCGTCCTTCGATCCACTTGGCAGGGTGTAGTCACCGCACTGCCGGGAAGGCCGTTGTACTGCTCAGGAAGGCCAGCGTGCGCGTGTTGATTCGCTCATTGGTGAGAAGGGAATGAAATAATTGATTCGCACAAGGTGAAAATATGTCACAAGGAGTAAAGGATGTCACTGTACACCATTCCCACTTGGCGTTCACCGTTCGCTTAGTACCTGGGTGCGTAGGCGTCTACCCCTGGTTACAGTGACCTGGCGCCCTAGCTACCCAGAACCTCGCTGGCGGAGTTCGCTGTTTTCAGCGTGGGTTTCATAAAAAAAAATTTTATCGTATATCCTCCCCCCCCGTCTCTCACACTCTTCTTTTCCCCTCTTCTCTGTCTTGCTCTCTCTCTCTTTCTTCTGGCCTTTCTGTTGGTTTGGGTTCTTGAGTTCGCGCGCGACAGTTGGTTAGAGGGAAGCAAACTCCTGTTCTGGCACTTTAAAGGATACCTTACTGCTGACAGTAGTGCCGTGACCTGTATGGTTTTACAGCTTATTTTACAAGGAAGTCATGGACCGTAGAAAGTTGACCGGTAAAGGCGTGCCCAAGCCTAAGCCCAAGCCTCTGCCCAAGCCCCTACCAAAACCAGCCAAACCCTACCCCATACTTCCCCCTGCACCCATTGCCCCCAGTGGACAGTCTTTGTCCCAGCCCGTGCCCTTCTTGCACGTGATGTTGCCACTGCCAGCACCGGCACCTCCGGCAGTACCACCGCAACCTCAGTTGGCAAACGTGCCGCTCCCTGCGGCTCTGGCGCCGCCTCCGATGCCTTCTTCCTCTACTTCCGGTGCATCTCTTGCATCTCCATCTCCTGCATCTACTCTTGAGTCCATCTACAATTCTCCGCTCTCCTTCTCCGGCACTCCGCCTCCCCGCATTCCTCCTCCCCTCACCAACACCCGCATCCCCTTCCCCCGCTCCCACCTGCCCGTCCAGGCCCTCTTCGGGCCTGGGCGCCAGCTGGAGCCCGTCGGCCGTTGGGCAGTCATGCCCAACTCTGATGGGCTTCGGCTGTACTGGGCAGATGCTCAGCTGGACAGCGCCCAGCTGAGTGAGCCTCGTTGGCTGCCGGGAGCGGTGGACCCAGGGCTGATGCCGGAGCCGGATCAACAGCCGCAGACCCAGCTGGATCAGCAGCCGCAGACGCAGCCGGATCAACAGCCACAGACGCAGCCAGATCAGCAGCCGCAGACGCAGGCGGATCAACAGCCATTGGCAAAGCCGCAGGCGCAGTTGGATCAGCAGCTGCAGGCAGATGAGGAATGCTCCGAGACGGTGTCCGTGAACGTGCTCGATCCTTCGCCCGTGGAGTCGGCTGACTTGGGAGAAGAGTCTTCAGGTTCTTACTTGTTGTGATTTTTGTCCTCCTTCTTACTCTTGATCTCCGCTAGGTTGAGCACTTTCTGCAATTCGTTGGGGTGGCAGTAGTCCCGAAATACCGAACTCACGTTTCCTTGGTCCAAAAAAAACGCCGTGTGGGGTTCTCACGTTGCCTCTGCCATAGATGAACCCTCCCACTTGACCAAGAATCTCCAGCCATGCCTGTACTTCGAACGCAGAATAGCTTCCACCTTGTAAAAACCCTTTGCCTTCATCTCCTTCGCGTCCATATCCGGCAGCTGTCCTTCTCCTTCAGAGACCTCCGCGCTGCCGAGCTCCGACGTCATGTCCTCATCCTGATCGTCGTTGAGCTCATCCTCCTCAGCCGCCACTTCGTCGTCCAAACCCTCCAAATCCAGGTTGTACTCGTCCATCAGGGTGTACCTCTTGAGGAAAGGGAAGCCGACTTCGATCTCTCCCCCAAACCTCGGGCTTGCGCGTACTTTAACCGAACTAGGACCCACATCCGTGACCATAAAAGGACCATAGTAGGGTAGGTCTAGATCGTTCTTTTTCCAGCGCGGTAACCTCCTGTGGTGCACGAGTACCATGTCTCCGATTTGGTATTCGACGGGTTTGCGCCCACGGTTGCTATGTGTGTTCTCACGTTCTCTGATCCTCTGAAGCAGTTCTTTTGCCTTGCTTGCCAACGTCGCTTGCTTCCCCATCCACTCTTTCACCTTAGGATTCGCGTCCTGCGGCGTCGGGAACTCCATGTGGAAACCAGGACGACCGAAGAAGAGCTCGTGCGGTGAGAAACCAGTACGCGTGGACACCTGGTTGTTCATCAGGTATATTGCGTACAGTAGGACTCTCAACCAGTTCCTCCCCTTCTCCTGCGCCATGAGGATCCGCATCACAGTTTTGAAGGAGCTGATTTGCCTCTCGCAGAGTGCGTTCTAGGTGCGTAGAAAGGGCGTACCGAATTGTATCTCGCAACCAAGAGTTTCCAGTACTCACCTGTACCAGTTGCCTGCTGCTGTTAAGGGCACGTCCTGATCAGAGTGGATGACCTTCGGTAAACCATAGACTTGTACCCATTCTTCGAACAAAGTCTTTAGCACGGTTTCGCTATCCGCCTTCTTGTTCATAGGGAAGACCCTCGCGAATCTGGAGAGCCCGGAGGTGACCATCAACGCAAAGTTGTGCCCGGCATAGTGGGGCAGGTGCATGAAGTCGAGGTACACGACAGAGTTCACCATATGAGGTATGGGCAGGTTTCCCATTTCTCTGCGATCGACTTGACTGTTGGGTTTCCCCAGGATGCAGTGGCAGTCTTTCGTCACTTCGGTCATAAGTCTCCTCTTCTCTGACTCATTCTTGTTGCAGTGAAAGTGGCGGTCGAAGAACCATAAGGACCTCTGCACTGCAGGATGACCGTTGACCGTGTGGCTCCATCGAAGTGTTTCCTCGAGATGGGATTCAGGTACACGTACTCGATCTTCCTTGTACAGCGCGTCTTTAGTCATTGCCCACTGTTCGCCGGCGATCAGCTTGACCTGCCCTGGTTGCAGTTGCTTCATAATCGCAGCGTAATCCTTCAACAGTTCCTCCTTTCCCCACTTGTTCTGCGGTTGCGTGGTCTTCATGAACAGGTCGAGCTGCACATCCATCTTGGCGAACGCGTCCTTTGCCATTTCTTCGGAAGATTGCCCATAGCGTTCGTCGAACGAGTTGCGGCTCAGGTAATCGCTTAGCTCGTTTTTGAGTCCTTGGATGTGGTGAACATCTAGTCGTAGTTGGGATAGGAATACCCACCATCGCCGTAGTCTCTTTTGTTCGGGAGGCGGTGAGTCCATAAAGCACTTGACCGAATCCTGATCACAGAGCCAGGTGACTGGGTTGTTACCAATGATCCTCTGTTGACTGGCAAGGACCAGTACTCCTCCCAACAGTTTGTGCTCGTACGTGTGGAACTTGGAGCGCGCTGCATTCCACTTCCAATTCCAATGTCCAAGTGGAACAAGTCGCCATTCGTCTTCGTTGTACGAATGCTTCAGACTGCCGTCTCGGTTCACTCCTTGTGTTCTGAGCCTTTCATCGATTTCGTGACACTGTTCAGGTGGGAGCGCTTGCCATTGAAAGAGAGTACCGCCCCCGCCCACGTTCGAACCGTCCGAGACGAAGACAATCTCTCCTTTCGGTGGCGGCACTCCCAGAGGTATTGCTTTGCAGATTTTCTTCTTCAGTTCCTCCAACTTGTTTTTCTCCTCGTCTGTCCATTTCCATGGGGTCGTCGAAAAACTCCAACAGCAACAGCAGGTGGTCCTCGATCGAGTTCGTGCCTAGCAGCACGTCGTCAATGTGAGCTTCGGCAACCGCTCCTTGTTCGAGCAACGCCTCGACTGCGGGTCGCTGCTTGAGGATGGTGAGCACCTGGTTCATCAACTCCTGGAACAGCGCGGGGGCTTTGGCGATACCAAAGGGCATGACCAGCCATCAGAACACCCTTCCGTTTGGTGTCCGAAACGCCATCAACTCCTTGGCACGCTCCGTCAAATCGACTTGCCAAAACCCTGATCTTTGGTCCATCTTGGACTTGAACTTGCACGACGCGGCATTTTCGATGGTGTTTTCCATCACAGGGAGACTGCCGGCGTGCAGTTTGATCATTTTGTTCAGCTTGCGATAGTCGACGACTAGCCTTTTCGCTGTCGATCCAGGTTTGGCCACCAAGAAACACGGCGAGCAGTGCTCAGGGATTTCCGTGTCCTTGTAGGCTTCGCACATCCCCGCTTCCACCAGCTCTAGGACTTGCCTCATGATCTCGTCCTGGTCCTCCTTAGAGCAGGGGTAACCTCTCGAAGTAATCCGCTGCTCCTGGTACTCGGGCTTCAACTCTAAGTCCATTCTGACCAGTTTCTTGCTTGACCCGGGAGGTGGTAAAGGTCCAAAGGCTTCTGCGTACCTTGCGAGGACTTCAGCGACTCGGGGATCGTGTTCTTGGATCTTGTTCTTAAAATCCTCAGAAGCCGCCAGATTGTTTTGCCCATACTCCTGCTTGAGTGTAAGTACTTCTTTGATCTCGTCAGGATCCACTTGGTGAAATTGACAGAGGTCGAGACTTCTGTGACACTCGTCGCAGCAGTGAGTATGTTCTTTCGCGCTCTGATCGCCGTATTCCTGCAGTAGTTCACGCACTTCTCGCAGAGTTAGAGTACTCGCTTGGTGGCAGTGACACACGTGGGACATCTCCCACGGTTCTTGATACTCGCAGGTACAGGCTGACGGGTCATCGTCGATTTCAGGGATATAGACACTCGTACCCCATTTCATCTTGAGCTTCAGTTGCTTTTCTCGCCATTGCTCTCTCTTCTGATTTTCTTGTAGGTGTTCTACGCGATGAAAGAGAAGTTGTTTGATATCCTCCTTCTCGTGCTCCCCGATGGGCCAACTGTCCTTGCTGGGCTTCGCCCACTGAGGATCCTTCTTCTCGGAGTGGGTCGTCTTGTCGGCCACCATGCACGCAAAGGCGAGTAAGCACTTGGCTTGGTCATCGAGTTGCCCTCGTTGCGGAGGTATGTCAGGTTCAGTTTCGAGTAGTAGTGCATCCACCAAATCGTCCCATTTTACTGATTCGTACCCTTTGGAGTTGTGAATCGGGATCGTCGACACACTTGGATTCCTGGTGTTGTCTCCTGTGTTTGCTACACAGGTCTCTTCTTCTCCTTCTAGGGCTGCAGGGTCGAATTCGCACGAATTCGCTCGAATTCGAATTCGCCCCGAATTCGCACGAATTCGTGGACCCCTCCGAATTCGAATTCGCAACTTCAAATTCGAATTCCCCCTTGATTCGCTTGAATTCACCCGAGGCTGAGAATCCATAGGCACCTACAATTTACCTTCCATTCCAAAAGCTTCCATAACCTTGCAATTTTTGTTGTTTGTTGTTGCTTGCATTCACCGTGCTTAAACTATTTGACAAAAATAAAGACAAATCAAAACCAAGAATTCCAAATATCGAGGTATACACCCTTCCTTGATTCTTTCAAATACCTTTTGGAAAAAAAGCAGCAAAGCATGCAAAATCACCAATCCACACACAAACCATCACATGTGAACCACTTCTTGCCCTTATTGGGCCTTCATTCATTGTATTCTTGCATTGAATCATGGGACTTGAATTCATCTAAGGGAGAGGATAACAAATACAAGGGAAACATAAAGCAAACTAGCAATGGGCATTCAATTAACATTATTATTGTCATGATGCTCAATAATCATCACTATGTGACTGTCACAGTACACTGTCAAATCTGGACTTTTTCGAACCTCGTAACAAGCATTTCTGTGCGTGCACGGAGCCGACGAGGGCAAGGAGGGTACCAAAATGAAGGGTAGGCAAGGGGAAACACGTTTTGACTGTCCGAAGTCAAAAAAGAAAGTCGAAAATTAAAAGCTCGCGACGCGTTTTTCTCCGAACTGGTGCGGTTTTGGGAGGAAAGGAGGGCACCGTCGTGTTCAGTGCAACGGGGCGGACACAGCGGTGCGTTCAAAACTGAAAAACAAATTTTTTTGACGAAAACGAGTACGCAGGGACCGCACAAGCAACTGAACGGGTTGATGGAAGCAGAATGATCATGGTTTTCATTGTATAAAGTCAAAAAAATTATTGCATGGCACAATTCAAAGTTAGGTTTTCATCTGGAGAAAAGACGGCGCACGCGTTATCATTTTGCTGTCGCCTGCGAATTCGCAGTGCGAATTCGCCCCGAATTCGCAGTACTGTGAATTTCAGGCCGAATTCGCAGCAAATTCGCGCTGCGAACGAATTCGCAGCGAATTCGCCGAATTCAAATTAAATTCGCTGCGAATCTGCATCCCTATCTCCTTCGCTATCAGTTTCCACGTCCAGCGTCGGAGCGTTGACGACAGGTTCTTGTTCCTCCCATTTGACCTCAGGGTGATCAGGGATTTTTGAGAGCATCTTTGCTTTTCCCCAACCCCGGTTCTGCCTTGTGACCCACTGTACCTCCTCCTGGTCGAGTTCTTCCATCGGTACCGGTCTGGTATCCCCGTCCAGTAGATAGAGACATGTTCGCCAGGAAGGCTTCGGTAAAATTTCTTCACTCCCATCTTGGCTGTACATCGGCAGGTCGGGTAGGATGATCTTCGAGATAGTCAGTCTTTCGAGGAGTTCTTTCCACTTCGCTCCTTTACTTTCCCATTTCTTCCCTTCTGGTACTACTAAAACTAAGCGCGCTTGGTCGATCGCCACCTTGACCAGAACTCTTAAGATTTGGGAGAACCTTCCGTACAACTGCTTCCACCTTTGTATCCACCCCCAATGGTACCAAAAGGCTGAGTTGTCCTTGCGGTTGCAGTAAAATTGTGAGTCCGCGTTCTGCTTCAAAGCGAACAGCTCAATGAAGTCTGAACCCGTCGGATCTCCTGCCAAAGATAAGTCCGCAAACCCTTGTCTCTTCATCTCCGTCGAAAGCTTGTAGTTCTCAGTACGAGCGAGCTGCGCTTGGAGGGCCACCATACCTTCCAGCTTCATGTCTGCGCCTAAATTGAGCGACAGACCTTGGATGACCTGCACGGAGGGTTTTGGTGTGGTGTCCTCGTTCAGTGGGACTTCCACGAGTTGCCCATGTCTCTGAACCAGTAAATGGTCGGGCGCTTGCAGGGAGAGATACTTGATGTGCGGGTTGGCTTCAAAGAAGTCGTTTCCCAGGATCACGTCAAACGCGTCGGTGTCGAAGGTGGCAAACGAGAAAGGGATGTCCTCTTCTCCCACGTGAACAACTTCTTCTGTCTCCCCACTTGTCAGCTGTACAGCTCCGTTGCCAACCTTGACTCCGAAAATTTCACCCATTTGCGTTTGGCCTTGCTCCACCAGTCTCTCCGCCACTAAGCTGTTACTGGCGCCCGTGTCGAGTAACCCATGATACTTTTGCTCCCTCATTGAGACCAGGCACGCGTAGAGCCTCTTTCCCGAGGTCCCACCCCTCTACTTCTGTGCCGCCTGAAGGGTCTTCAGTGGAATCCCGTGCTTCTCGCATTGCTTGAGAAGGTACTTCTCCATGGACAACAGTTTCCTCTTCTTTTTGTTGCTTCCTTCCTCTTCAGGTGCTGCCACAGGAGCGGGATTCGGTGCTGGCTTCGGTGAAGGTGCGGGCTTCGGCGCAGGCTTCGGAAAAGGCTGCGCGGCCGGCTTGGGGTTAACAGGTTGACCTTGCTGTGGTGCTTGCTGTTGTGCATTCCAGTCTTCTTGTTGTTTCTTGTCATCCTTTTGCTTCTTCCAACAGTTCAACGCTGCGTGGTTCCTTTTTCCACAGTATTCGCAGTAGATAGTAACCTTGAAAGCAGGTGAAGGATGTTCTTGCGTCCATTACCAGCCTCTTCCACCTTTGCCTTTGCCGCCGCCTCGTCCTCGACCTTTTCCTTTTCCTTCGCCACCACCTTTGCCTTCTCCTTTGCCTTCGCCTCAGCGTTGTACAGCGCGTAGTTGAGGTGCGCGTGGCGGTCGGCGGCTTGATCAGACTCTCGCTCCATAGACAGGGCTTTAAGCATTCTTAGTAGATCGGAGTAGCTGTGGGTAAGGGCCTTGCGCGCTGGCGTGTCTTTGCACTCTGACCATGTCTTCGCCCGGATCTTGCTGCGCAACAGAATCAGTTTGTCGTACTCAGAGTAACCACACGTAAGCCTTGCAACCAGCTTTCTGATTCTTGCCTCCATCTGATTGATCTCGTCCAGCTTGGGGAACTCCTTAAACTTGGAGAGATCTAAGAGTTCTTGGCGAATGTGCATATCAGTCTCGAACACAGGGAAGGTCTCCTCAATCTTAGAAAGAAACTCCACGAAGGTGTTAGATTCGGACAACAGGTCTTCTAGGAGTTTGCGCAACCAGTCTGTTTTGCACCCAGTCACCACGAGGTCGGCTTTGATCATGTCTGACGCCTTGGTTTGACCTGTGAGTCTCAGAAATCGCGCGAGGTCCTTTGCCCAGAAGACAATGTTCCTTCCAGTGAACACAGGCAGTGGTGTTTCGATCTTTGCTGTGGCGACACCCTTCCTTTCTCTCCTTCGCTCTGCTTCTTCTTCAGAATCTTCAGTTTCGAGCTCCGTTGGCACCACCAAGCACGCAAGAATTCGAAGGCCATGTAGGTGTGCTTCGTGTAGCGTCTTGATTGGTACTGACTTCTTGAACAAGGGCGTCGACTTGCCATAGGTTTGTCGTGGAACAAAGGGCGGGCGCTTGTCACCTAGGTATGACTGAAGCGGTACCCAGAACCCCATGGCCAGGTTACGGCATACAACCGGTCTCCGGTCCACTAACCCCATGTACGGCGTGTTCCGTGCCGTGAAGCCCCGCATCGGCAACCGATGCACCGCCAGCGGAGATTTGTATATCAGAATGTCAGGAATCAACAGGGTTTTATTCTCATAATGTTTCCGTCAATTTTTACGCTTCCGTTCTGATATTCACTATTTTGACTGCTGGCGGTTGGATCGCGACTTTACCGTAACCGCCAGTTTAACTGTAATTAATGGAAATTTTAACGCTATCCGCGACGAAGGCTCCAAAGTCGCCAGGAACTGCATTGATGCATCAGCAATTTTCATAATTAATACTCGCAACCTTAATCCGAATTTTTCAGGATGTCGAAATCGGATTTTCGACTTCGACATCCCCGCACTTGATTTGACCTCTTTCGAGTGGACCTACGTGCTTCCCTATGCACGAATCAACTTCCCTTTTATCTTGCCCTCCATTTGACTCAGAGATATGGGCAAAACAAAGTTGATTCGTGAGGCCACTTGTGAGGGTCATATCTCGTGCTGCTTGCGAGTATTGACGATAAGGAAACGTGGGATGTATTCACAATACTCCCGACGTAATTTAGGAAGCATTATACGCCCTGCCTTTCCACACGTGCGCGCTAGAGTAATGGATCATGGTCAAGAGGGTACAGTTTGCGTTATAACTCTTTGGCCATGATATTTCGTGCGTTAAGATAATTTTCGAGTGTAGCGCGCAAGTGTTGGTGTAGCATAGGAACTCTCCTTGAGTTCCTATGAGCGATTGACACAAAGTTATGCCCTTGGAGGGGCATGACATATCGTGGTGGGAGCTACCTTTTTGGGCAATATGTGGTATGTGCCATGTGTTGTGTTGCGTGCCTATTTGGCGGGTCTATTGCTCCAAGCCAAACCCGCCAATGGACCTCATATTGTGCAAGCCCCTTCTCCATACTCCCCACGATCAATTGCAAGCCTAACCTTCGTGAAGGGAGGCTTGTGTGGTGATCCCGAAGCGATGCGTTGGGAGCAAGGTGTGTGTTTTGCAATTTTCCATATTTTCATGTGCCCACTTGGGAAGTAGCGCTCGTAACCTTTCAAGGCGCCCCAAGTGGAGCACATAAGTGGGATCGAAGGTCATTGGTGTCAAGTCATTGTGTTTAGAAGGATTAAGTGATTGCACGATCCAAACCGAAGATATTATAATATAATTATGCACCTTTCAAGGCACTTTTGTGTGTGCTTGTGCCAATTTTGCCATTTTTGGCCCGTCATGATGTCAAGTGGCGACCGTGTATCTCAACGTTGCGCTCAATTGACATCATGACCCAAGTATGATATGGGGGTACATACTTCAGTGCCCAACATATCTTGGACCCGGCGAATAACTCCTCTTAGGCTTGGCATACCGTGGCCGCCATGTTGGCGATTTGGGACTATCCCAAATCATGGGCTCACTTGGCGACCCTGCCATTCCCAATATCGGAGGAGTTGGGCGACGCCCAAAAGATATGTTGGACCAACATGACTTGATACCAATCCTATGGCACACTCCGGTCCAAGTCGGGCATGTGCCTCATTTGCCCTAACCATGAGTGTGCGCAATTTTGGCCATTTTGAGCGATTTTCCACTTTTGCTGCCCGCCGTGCACTATGTTCTAACCCTCGTGCACGCCGGACGCATGGACCAATGGACCATATATGACATGGGTGTTATGAGCAATGGTCCCCATGGTCCACACACCACGTGGGCAAAGCGGAGCCACCTTCGTTAAGGCGATAGCCTAAAGTGAGTGTGGGCAATTTTGCAATTTTGGCATTTGTGGACCCAATTGGGATCGTCACCACGCCAGGTGGCATGAAGATCTTTGAGAGCCAAGGGCATGGGAGTCTCCGTTGGACTCCCGGTGGATCGCGTATGGAATGCCGGATCCGATCTCCAAGCCGGCGTGGAGATATACTATTGGGAGCACACTGAATTTTGGCTCAGTTCAAGCAGCCAAAATGACCCAATTTTGGGACCCCAATTTCCCCCTTCCGTGTGGTCAATTGGCGGCCCCATTTCTCTAAGCCCATAGGGAGCCCGGACCTAAATTCAAGTTGTACACTCAGATATGAGTCCTAGGTCCTGCCTCCTACCCTGTGAGCCATGGGCCTTACCTTGGCCGGGCTAGCCACGCGTGGGAGAGACGCCAATTTTGGTGATTTTGGCATCATGACCCCACTTGACTCATTCGTGTTGCCCTGATGCCGGGACCTCAGAGGGAACCAGGTTGGGTGAGGGCTCCAGGGAGTTCGTACTCGAGGGGCATAGGGTCAGTTGCCTCGTCCCTACCTCTGGCGGGTCCGGACGAGGGGTCAATTTTGGAGTTTTTCAAGCTAATTTCAGTTTGGGCTGAAACAGCCCATTTTCAGCTACCAACTCCTGAGGGATAATGGCGGGGCCATATCTCTGGCTCAGAGTGGAGTTGGGACCTGCCGTTAAGGTTAAGGGAGCATAGGGAGCCACTGTCGGTTGGCCTTGGAGCCTCTTAGTTCCCAGGAACTCGCCTGTGGCTGGGCGGGACACCTCTCCCATTGGCAGGGTTTCAGGGTCCGGACTGAGCAGGGCATGGGTTGTGTTTGAGCCCCCGCCCCCATCAGCCACTGAGAGGGTCGGACCTGGGATTGGGATACGAGTTAGGACTGAGTGTCTATTGTCCTGTGGTGCCCTTACCCCAGTCCAGTCTTAACCCCATGTGTACATATCCTGATGTGTTGTTGTACATACTTTTGTTCCCTCTTTGCAGAGTGGCAAGGATTCTGAAACGCTTTGTCACATGACACAGGCGTATTGATGCCCTTGTGAGCGTAGTGCCTTGCCTGCCTGCTCACCTGTGCGTGTCACCGCAGCGTCCCGTGGCCGGCCCCCCACGGGAACGCGTCAAAAGCGTTTCACCGCCGCGGGGTTACCCAACCCTCGCGTGCCACTCGGGGCCACCAACCCCGAGCAGCGCGTCGCAGCAGCGCGGCGCAGCTCGCAGCTCGCAGCGCAGCGCAGCGTCTCGCAGCGCAGCGCAGCGGCTCGCAGCGCCACTCAGCGACAGCGCCGAGTTCGTCACGGGGCCCCCAGCGCCGTCCAGAGCATCGCCCTGACCGCGCAGCAGCCGTGAAAGAGGTGCACAGACCCGGACTCCTGCATCAGCCCCATCGGCCGACCCGGAGTCCCATCGGCCGACCAGCAAGGCCGCGTCAACCACCTCCACAACCCCTGGCTGACCAGCACCAGCCGCACATCCAGCCCAGTGCTGCAGCACCCTCCTCAACAACCACAACCAGTTCGTTGAGTGGAACGAGTGCACATCAAGGACCTCAAGACCAACTACGCCCCCGCTGCCATGGTGAATTGGCAGGAAGCGGGCAGGACGTGGCCGCGGCCCCACCCCCATGCAGCACGCCTGCTGCGTGGGTTGGTTTGGGACCAGCACTACCGCCACAGCCACCCCCAGTGCGAAGGCGGCATGCCCAGGAGCTTCGAGCTCCGCACGGACATCGCCCCCGACCGCCTGCAGGCCGTGGAGGACTGGCTGCGGGCGGAAGGGTACGAGTACCGCCACCAGCAGAGGCGGTGGAGGACGTGGACCCGGCCGGACAGGCCCGGCGAAGGCCTGCGTCCCGACGGGATTGAGGAGGACGAGGAGCCCAACGTGTACCCGTCGGGCGCCTCGATCAACGTCTCCTTGTGGGACATGATCGAGAAGAACTTCCCGGAACCGGGGAGCGAGCACAGGCTGCACGGCAGCAGCAGCGCGTCTCCGGGGAAGGAGAAGCGGTCCGCCGGGGACAAGAAGAGGGACCGGAGGTGGCGGGAGTACCAGGAGTCCCTGGCCGCCGAAGCCGCCCAAGGCGCCAAGGGCGGAACCCCAGCCCCCAGTCCCCAACGTGCCAATGGTGGTCACCACCCCGGCTCCACCACCCTTGGCGACTACATCCAAGTCGCCAAGCAGACCCAGGCCAAGCCCCGTCCGCTGCTCCTGAGGGCCCGGCAGGCCCCAGCAGGCCCCAGCAGCGACGTGGAGTCGGCCCACCGCGGGAGGATGCCGGCCGACCAGGCCAGCTCCAGCAGCAGCGTCGCTCCCGAAAGGGACGTGGCGCGCGCCTGTGAGCGCGCCTGTGGGGTGCCCTGCAACCGTCGGGTTGCCCGGCAACGGGCCAGGCAGTACAGCGCTGCCGTGGAGGGCGCCGTCGGCATCGCCCAGGAAGAGGCTGCGGAGTGGGCGCATGGCATGGCCATCCACGGCCAGGCCGTGGCGGCCATTGCGGCCGGACTCACGGCCGTAGCCGCCCATGGGGCAGCGACTGCCCAGGTCAACGGTGAGTTGGCGGCAGTCGACGAGGAAGCCCGCCTGACGCAGGAGGCCATTGCCTGCAAGGAGGCCGAGGTGAAGGCGCTGGAAGAGGCGCTTGCCCAAGAGAGGGCAAAGAAGGAGGCGGAGGAAAGGGCCCACGCCGAAGCGACGGCTAAGGCCCAGGAGGACGCCGCCAAGAAGGAAGCCATCGAGGCCGCGCGACGGAAGGTCGCTGAGGAGAAGGCCAAGACGGAGGCGGAGCTGGCAGCGTTGGAAGCGCAGAAGGCGCAGCTGCAGCGGGCCCGGGAAGCCGAGGCGGCTCGTGCTCGGGAGGAAGCCGAAGCACGAGCCGCCGCAGCCACCGCCGCCGCAATGGAGGAGGCAGAGGCCAAACTCCACCGCGAGACTCCCCCGGGAGGATCACGAGTGGAGACCCTTCGAAAGCTTTTCGAAGGGGACGCCTCCTCCAGGATGAGGCTGGATGAGGCGGACACGGGCAGCAGTGGGAGCAGTGGCACCACCGCCCGTCGACGGAGGAAGGGCAAGGGGAAGACCCCCGAGAGGCCGCGGAGGCCAGCGGGTGGGCACCCCCACGACAGTGACCCCTTCTTCACCGCCAGTGACGGGGATGAACGAGGCCGTCGACATCGCCAAGTGGTGGCTTGGACGGGCGGAGGCGGCGGAGACGTTCCCATGGAACCGGAAGGTGAGGATGAGGATCTCCCTCCTCCCTACCGGAGCTCGGAATCCTCCGTGACCGAGACGCCCAGGTGGGGCGACATGGACGAGGATGACGACATGGAGTTCGGCATCACGAGGAAGCGCCCATCCTCGGACCCACCGAGGCGACCCGGCGGAGACCCACCGGGACCCCCTGGCGGAGGACCTTCAGGACCCCCTGGAGGACGCCCACCAAGTGGACCCCCTGGAGGCGGACCACCGGGCGGGGGAGGACCCCCTGGACCGGGCGGACCCGGCGGAGGCCCTCCTGGAGGACCCCCTGGGGACCCCGACGACCCACCAGGGAACGGCGACCCGGATACCACCTGGCGGTGAATTGTCTACCTCCGCAGGAGAGTCCAGTTGCTCGAGCTGGAGGTAGACACGGGCAAGAGCGAGATGGCTCGCATCTCCACGGTCGCCGCGCGCGCGCAGAAGGACCTGGACATCGCCAGGGCCGAGACCAAGTCGCTGACCAACGTCGTCAGCGGCCTGCAGGAGAGGCTGGACGCGCTGGAAGCCCGTGGGAGCGTCGGCAGCGACCACCCACCCCTGGAGTCTGGCTCGTCGGACGACGGCTGGGGACCCGGACCAGGTCCAGGCAGACCCCACGCCCCCGGCGGAGCTCCCAGGAGTCGCCCCAGTGCCAGTGCCCCCTCTCTCACCGCCCCCTCTCACCACAGCGCGAGCCGCCGCAACGAGCGCGTGCCGCCCGGCAGTGGCAGTGAGGAATGGCGTGATGAGTGGCTCAGCGCGGAGTACCGCAACCGCCGTGCTCCACCGCGGACACCGGTACGCCCCCGGCGCCCCGCACCACCACCTGGACCACCACCTGGCCCGGTGCCGATCCCATCGGCTGGAGGACGTTATGGTGGACTCAGGGACGAGGTCCCCAGAGGAGACGTGGAGTGGGATGTCGGCGAAGGTGAGGACCTGGACCTGGACCTGGAGGAGTTCGACATCAGCCTGCCGCGTGGTGTACGACGGGAGGCCGCTGAACGCAGCCGCCGGCGCCGTGATGAGGATGCGTACATGGATGCAGTACAGCGTGAACATTTCGGTTCAGCGTACGTGGAGGAACCGCGGCGTAGCCACAGGGATTCCATGGAGGAGATGGACGTGGCGGCCGTGAGAGTCCGTGGGAGAGGCCGATGGGAACCTCGGTCGACCTCGCGGCCGGCGTTCATGGTCTCTAAGGCCGCGGATGCCGCCGTGTGGGAAGACTTGAAGGACATCAAGCCCCCCATGTACGACGGCAACCCCCTCAACCTCGACCGCTTCCTGGAGAAGCTGGACGATTGGGGGCTGACCGTCACTGAAGACCTGGCTCCCGGGGATGCGGAGAGATATGTCTTCAAACGGTTCAGGTACCGCCTGCCGGAAGTGCTCGGCGAGCTATACTTCGTGGCGACCAAGGAGGGGAAAATCAAGACCCTCAAGGACGCCAAGAAGTGGCTCAACGAGCAGGAGCGGGTGGACGCTCCGCAGGTGGCTGCCAAGCGCTGGAAGTCCATCAAGCTTGAGCATGATGGACGGGTGAACCGCCTACGGGACTGGCGTGACTTCCGAGGGAAATACACCCTCTTCCGCCGCAACGTGGAGGATTGGAACGAGGGTGACGAGCAGGCACGCCTGCTCTCCATGCTGCCGGAAGCATGGATCAAGAGGGTCACCAAGGAGGAATCCAAGAGGGCCAAGTCCAACCACACGGTCAAGATGATGCTCCCCAAGGAGTATCATACGAACGTGGTGGCTTGGGCGAAGAAGAACGTGGCCCGGGATGTCAAACGGCACTCCCTGCGGAACGCTCTTCTCATCACCGTCTCGGGCGATCGCGAGAAGACCGCGATGTGGCGCCTTGACGATTGTGAGTTGAGCGGCCAGACCATCCGTCTGCAGCCCATCCCGGCGCGGATGAGCTGCGACGAGATCCTGGAGTGGGTTGGCGAGGAAGTACTCAAGGAGTACCGAAACCTCCACCACACCCGCGGGTTGAGGCCCGGCGACCGCGACGTCAACTACGTTGGCGAGGGACCTGGCGGGGAAGATGCCATGGACCCAGCGGGAGCCGGCGGCGATGAGACTCTCGTCGACGATGACGACGACGATGAGCCCGCCGAAGTGGCCGTGTGTGCCTTCGTGGCCAAGAACCTGAGCGCGGGGATCAAGCCGGCAAACTGGAAGCCCCTGCAGCAGGGTTGGAGGAAGCAGGAGAAGAGGGACCCTCGCCGCATTGGCGACCCTCGGCTGTCCTTTGGGGAGTTCATACGAGCTCACCCTCAGGGCTGTTTCGTGTGTTATGGGAGGAAGCGAGGCTTCAACCATGACCACCGAACATGCCCCGTCCACAAGGCCGACACGGAGGCTTACAAGGAGGCGCACGGGTCGAAGAAGCGTGCGCCCGCGGGTATCCGGGAAGCCAAAATGGAGGTCGACAAGGACGAGCTGGCCAGGCTGATGTCGTCGGTGGGGACCGAGTTGGCCAAGGAGATCCAGGAGATCAAGCGGAACTGGGTCCCCAGGTCGGACAACAAGAACAAGGAGAACAACCAGAACAACCAGAACAAGGACAAGGACAAGAAGCCTACTCGTGGTGAGAGGAGGAAGAAGGGCGTCAACGACGTTGAGGCCGAGGAGAACACCCCCTCTTCCACAACCGACGCCCCCTAGCGGAGCCCCTGCAGCCAAGGGCCCCAGCTAGGGCGGTCGCAGGATGGTGACGTGGGAAGCGCCGAACCATCCCAGTCGGGAGTCGATAAGCACAAGGGGACTGCCGCGGGCGGAAGGCCCGGTCCGGCGCCCAGTCGCGGAGGCGGGGTGAGGGCAAGTGAAGGCACGAACCCTTGCACCCGTCCGTCCTTCGCGACCAAGAACGTGTTTGATGTACTACAGGATCTATCCGAGAGTATCGGAGGATCACCCGGACCGCAGCTGGATTCTGCAGATGGGCAGCCTGAGCCCATTGTCCACGACCTGCACCAGTCGCTTGTGGAGCTTCTGGAACGGCCGGAGATCCTGAGTTTGCACGCCGTGCGCCGTGTCGGTCGCGAGCGGCAGTTGCATCTTAAGGTCCGTGCCTTATGCGGGGAAGTGGAAAAGGTTTTCGACGTGTTGGTCGACACGGGAGCTCAGGTCAGCTTGGTCAAGGCTGGCCTACTTCCACCAGAGTGTCTGACCGACAGTCGGAAACCTGTCAGGCTGAAGGTGGCGAACGGCCAGTACATGGTGGGAGGCACGAAGGAAGCGGCCATTGGGCTGCAGTTCGTGAACCATCGTGAGCTGAGCCGCCCAGACCTCGGCAAGGAAATCCTCCTGCACGGTAGCTTCTACGAGGCCGAGATGGACTGGGACATGATCGTCGGGTACGACTTCATGATGGAGACGGACTCCAGCGTCCTCCCGGCCCAGGCCTCCATGACCCTGTACCAGGACGACCAACTCTCGTGGCTTTCGTCACCTGAGCACCATGTGGAATGCCAATGGATCCACCCCGAACGCAATCAGCTCGAAGTGGCCGCGCTGGACACTGAGCCAACTGGTCCTGCAAACCAGGAGTACGGCGTAAGGCCGGAAGTGGCGAGCCGAGTTGTCGCGGACTTGGGAGCCTCGGATCTGGCCCTGGATGCGTTCTCTTCAGGAACCTCCGCCCATCTGCGGGTGTGTGAGAAGTACTGGAGCGCACAGGACTCCGCGTGGAAGAAGCACTGGGGTCCGCATCAGGGTTTGAAATGGATCCATTGCCCCCGTTGGGACATTCCAAGAGCGATAGCGAAGATTCGCAAGGACCGCTCCAAGGCAGTGCTGGTTGTTCCTATGGGATGCACCGAGGAGGAGAGTACCCGACATTGGGTAGCCTCATTGACCAACATGACCTTGAACAAGGTCGTCCTACCGGCTGGAGAGAGTGTCTATCAGGACGCTAAGGGACAGCCCATGCCACCCCAGAGATGGCCAACGGAATTCCACTATGTGGATGGGGGCCTTGATCAGGCCGACACCACGGACTTCGTGTGTGTCAACCGCATCATAGCGGAGCCTTGGAGGCAATGCTTTGCGGTTCCCCCTGTTGACATCGAAGAATCGGATTCGGAAGAGCCCCTCACTGAAGAGGAGTGGGATCTGGTTCAGGGGTATATGGATCAGCCCTTTCACGACTGGGGAAACCAGCGTGAGGGCAAAGGCCAGGACAAAGCCTGGTGGGAAGTGGACTCGATCGTCTCTGGTTCCTATGATGGAGATACCTTCGTAAGGAGGGTACTGGACCACCTGTCCAGCCAGGACGAGCCAACCGGGGGTAACCCACCCACCTACGGCGATCTATTCCGAGGCAAGACCAGAGATGGCCCTTTGGGCCACCTGGGAAGACCGCCTGAGCCGAAAGCGAGCGGGGTCGCTACCCCTCAAGTAAGCTCCGTGGTTCAAGTGCCCGGAAAAGCCAAGGCGGAGTCCGATGACTGCCCCAAGATCCAGGCGTTGAGGGCCAGGCTGAAGCAGAAGTATGGTGACACCTTCTTCAGCGGTAAGCCTGTGTTTCCCCCACCGGTGCGTGGACCGTATGGCGAGGCCAAGATACGACTGAAGCAGGACCCCCGTGTGTATCGCCACCGGGAGTTTGCCCTGAGGGGCGAGAGGAAAGAGGCCATGGAGAAGATCCTCCGTGACTTCATCCAGAGAGGCTGGCTTGAGCCGTGCCACTCCGAGTGGGCCTCTCCCTGCTTCGTCGTCCCCAAGAAGGTTGCCGGTGAGTGGCGGCTCGTGGTCGACTACCGCGGCCTGAACGCCCAAACGCAGCACGACAGCTATACGCTGCCCCTCATTGAGGACATGCTGCAAAAGCAACACCGGCGGAGGATCTTCACGGTGATTGACCTGAAACATGGTTATCATCAGATGCCTCTCGCCGAGGAGTCCCGTGCCTGCACAGCCATGAGCACCCCACTTGGACCTCTCCAGTGGAAGGTGATGCCCATGGGCGTTACCAACGGCAATGCGGCTTTTCAGCGGATGCTGGAGAACCTGCTTGAGCCGGTGCGTGACTGTGCGGACCCCTTCGTGGACGACGTGATCATCGCGTCCGGGGACCCCAGCATGAGCTACGAGGAGCTCCTGGAGGCACATGAAAGGGACGTCACTCGAGTGCTGGACCTTCTGGTTCGGCACAAACTCACGGGCAGCAGTGAAAAGGCCACCATTGCGGTAAGCGAGGTGGTCTTCGCTGGCCACGTAGTTGGGAACGGGCAGCGAAAGCCCATACCTGGCAAAGTGGCCGCGATTGAGCACTGGGAAAAGCCCAAAACGGTCTCTGAGCTACGGGCGTATCTGGGGTTCTGCAACTACTACTCGGGGTATATCAAAATGTATGCCGAGTATGCAGCCCCCATGACGACCATGCTCAAGGGCAACCGAGAGGAGACCAAGAAGGGGTCCAAGAAGGCTCTGGTCTGGACTGAAGAGTCCGACCGTGCCTTTGAGGGGATGAAGCAGGCGCTGCTATCCGCAGTGGGTCTGCACCTCGTGGATCCCGACCGAGGGTTCGTCCTGCGCACCGACGCTTCCGACTACGCCATTGGCGCTGTGTTGGAGCAAGTGCTTGACGACGGGAGGCACGTGCCTGTGGCCTTCTGGAGCCGAGTCCTGGCGGAAGGCCAGAGACGGACGTGGACGCCCCGTGAAAAGGAGGCGTATGCCATCGTCATGGCTCTCAGGAAATGGGCTGGGTACATAGCCCTCCATCCCGTCACCGTCTGCACCGACCATCAGAGTCTGCAGTCGTGGCACAAGGAGCACGTGGACACCCCCTCAGGTCCCGCCTCCCGACGGGCAAGATGGCACGAGACCTTGGCCAAGTTCGACCTTACGGTTGTGTATATTCCTGGAAAGGATAACACCGTGGCGGACTGTCTCAGTAGGTGGGCCTATCCCACCAGCAAGGGCATGCAGGACATCTCTGCCCATGGCGATGAGGCTGAGACCGCTGAAGCCAAGAGGATCATCGAAATGGAGCGCCTGATGGAGGAGGAGGGTGCTAAATGCTTCGTCGTCATGGCTGCAGATGCCCCACTCGCTTCGAGGGTGAGCAGAACAGTCAGTGTACTCGCCCCTGTGGGTGCCGCGGGCGGAAGGCCCGGGCCGGCACCCCCTGTGGGAACTGAGTCCGACAAGCACCTCTTCCCGGAGTCTTGCCTCCAGGACGACTGGACCGACGATTACGCCAAGTCTGAGGCCTTTGCGGCCGAGTATAGGGCTGTGACCGACCCTGATGACGGGCAGAAGTGGCCAAAGGGGCTGACTGAGGAAGATGGCAAGCTCTACCGGAATGGTAAGTTGCTAGTACCAGAGTCCCGGGTGCTCGAGCTGTGTGAAGCTTGGCACCACCACATGCTGCACCCAGGGGTCAAGAAGCAAGCTCTTGACATGCAGCGTCGGTTCGAGATCGACCATATCGTTCTCTACACCGCCATCAAGAAGGTCAGGAAGGGTTGCTCGGTCTGTCAGGCCTGCAATCCCGATAACCGGAACGTCAAGGGGGAACCCCAATGGACCCCGGTTCCTGACCAGCCCATGGAGAGTGTGGCCATGGACGTCTTCTCCATGCCCGAAGTGCACATTGGCAAGGAGACCTTTGACTGTGTGGTTCTCTGTGTGGACCGCCACAGCGGCTACGTTGTAGCCGTTCCGGCACGCAAAAAGGGGTTGCTTGCCAAGGAAGTGGCAGTCATGATGATTCGTCATTGGCTGACCGTCTTTGACATCCCCCGCACCATTTGCAGTGACCGAGGGCCCCAGTTTACTGGTGGCTGGTTCAAGGCTATGTGTTCCCTCATGGGGATACGTCATGCCAAGAGCGTCGCCTATCTCAGCCGGTCTAACGGCCGTGCTGAAGTGGCTGGACGGCAGCTGTTCGAGAAGCTGCGCAAGATCCACATCACCAATCCACGGCGGAACTGGTTCGAGGAGATGTGGCCTGCTCTGAAGGCCCATCATGACACCCCCACTCCGGGCGGTTTGTCCCCTCACCAGATTCTGTTTGGCAGGGACCCCCTGGGTAGGGGACTTCCCTTGTCTGGTGATGGCATGGCTATGGATGCCAAGGAGTTCTTCGCGCGGCAAGAGCAAACGGCGCGGGACATCCGCCAGCAGCTTGAGAAGGAGCATGCTGAGCGTCAGAAGTCCGCCCCGAGCTCGACAGCGCAGAAGTTCAGGGTGGGAGACCCGGTGTGGGTGATCAGACCCCGCCCCATGGGCACCCACCGCACCAAGACCTGGTTCACACCCGGCGAGGTGGTCCGCAGGATTGGTGAGGACACCTACCGCATCAAGATGGGTCACGGACAGTTCCGGGAGCGCCACGAGAGTCAACTCCGTGTGCGGGAACCCGACCTCCGTGGCCGTCATGTGTCCCTGGACTACGCCAAACATGAGGCCGATTCGGACGACGACTATGCTGAGCAGGACGACTATACTGTCGAGAAGATCCTGGCTCAGCGTCCGAAGGCCTCGGCACCTGGAGGTCTGGAGTTCAAGGTTCGTTGGCGAGGCTATGGGCCGTCCCACGACACCTGGGAACCCGTCTCCTCATTCGTGCCGCGGGTCAATACTCCCTTCATGGAGTACATCCGCAAGCACAAGACCAAGATCCACGTTTCGGACTTGGCAGCACTCACCCGGGCGATTGTAGCCAGGGGTGCCTGATCAGCGCCCTGAGCTCTCCCCTGATGCGTTTTGAGCGCTTGTGAGGCCGACGAATCGTCCCTTACTTGCTTGCTCTCTTCCATCTTTTGGTGACAGAGTGGCCATATACCCCCCCCTGCTGAGTCCAGAGGAGGATGGCCCCTCTCTTCAATTCCATTCGTCACTCACCCCCCTGCTGAATCCTTGGGAAACCAGGTAGGGCGACTGACCTTCATATTTCTGAGCTCTTGGGGCCTTGAAGCCCATACGTCGTTGCGCAACGGATGCCGCTGTCATCGGCATTGCGAATTTTTGGTGTGTGGTCTGGTTCCATGGCACTTGCGGAATCCAGACCAGTCGACGTGTGTCAGCTGACTATATATGGCCTGAACTCAGGCGTTTTCCCGTCCACCCTCCTGCATTGCCTTATCCTGACCGTGGCGTGGTTTGGCGCTCTGTCCAGAGCGTGTTTACACGCCTATTTACCCAGATTGTTGCTTGTTTTTCTGCCCTCCAGGATATGTGCATCTGTATGTTAAGTGTCATCAGCCCATCGCTGAGGGATGGACTGTTTTTCACCACGAATCGGGATACAGAGGCACCTTGAGTCGCCGTGTACATGTTCTTACAGCCTGGTCCAGCCTGGACCAGTACTTGATTACATATTCTACTGTTTGAGTGCCTGTGATACCGTGTTGCCCTATTCACTGTGATGTGTGGAGATCCTGATGGCGCCAGGCGGGAAGCCCAGTTGCCTGACTACACTCCCAGCGGTCCGCCACTGTCAGTCCCAGTGTGAGCCTACCGATTCGCGGACGCACTTGCATTCGGATGGCGGCCTCCGGTGCTCCTGACCTCGGTCAGTCTGCCTGGGAAACTGGTGGTTTGAGGAGTCGACGCCTCCGCCCACACTGCATGAGGACTCCCTCATGTATGGCCTTCGTGGCAGTAGGGCGAGGGAAAAGACGGCCTTGATGCCCGATCCCTTCAGGAGGAGTTCCCTTAAGATCTGGGGTTCTTAAGGAGTTCGACTATGGCACTCTGGACTCGCGTCGTATGGATATGGACATGGTGCGCCCGAGGAAGGACCCGTGGGGACTCTCCCCAGTCGGCGGGCCTTGGGAAGCTTGGGGTAGCCTGATGGATCTTTGTGGTCGCTCTCGACTTGTGGGGCCACCTCGGCCGTCGTGTGGCGCCTATGTTGGCCGTGTATGCCACTGCCACTGTGGCGGTGACCGTAGGAGCCGGCACCCGGTTCGCCTGGTATGGGTTAACGGGTCCTTTGGATGCCGAACAATCGCCGCCAGGACCCGGGACTTGATACTTGATACTATACATGTGCTACGAGCTTATACAGCTCTACCTATCTTACTGTGACTTACTGAAGTGAGGATGTACACCCCCCCCCTTCAGAAGAGGGTCCTGAGTACCCGCTGCCATGCGTGGTGTTATCGAGCCCCCCCAGGGTTTGCTCTAAGGAGGGGGGTGAAGCGGTACCCAGAACCCCATGGCCAGGTTACGGCATACAACCGGTCTCCGGTCCACTAACCCCATGTACGGCGTGTTCCGTGCCGTGAAGCCCCGCATCGGCAACCGATGCACCGCCAGCGGAGATTTGTATATCAGAATGTCAGGAATCAACAGGGTTTTATTCTCATAATGTTTCCGTCAATTTTTACGCTTCCGTTCTGATATTCACTATTTTGACTGCTGGCGGTTGGATCGCGACTTTACCGTAACCGCCAGTTTAACTGTAATTAATGGAAATTTTAACGCTATCCGCGACGAAGGCTCCAAAGTCGCCAGGAACTGCATTGATGCATCCGCAATTTTCATAATTAATACTCGCAACCTTAATCCGAATTTTTCAGGATGTCGAAATCGGATTTTCGACTTCGACATCCCCGCACTTGATTTGACCTCTTTCGAGTGGACCTACGTGCTTCCCTATGCACGAATCAACTTCCCTTTTATCTTGCCCTCCATTTGACTCAGAGATATGGGCAAAACAAAGTTGATTCGTGAGGCCACTTGTGAGGGTCATATCTCGTGCCGCTTGCGAGTATTGACGATAAGGAAACGTGGGATGTATTCACAATACTCCCGACGTAATTTAGGAAGCATTATACGCCCTGCCTTTCCACACGTGCGCGCTAGAGTAATGGATCATGGTCAAGAGGGTAGAGTTTGCGTTATAACTCTTTGGCCATGATATTGCGTGCGTTAAGATAACTTTCGAGTGTAGCGCGCAAGTGTTGGTGTAGCATAGGAACTCTCCTTGAGTTCCTATGAGCGATTGACACAAAGTTATGCCCTTGGAGGGGCATGACATATCGTGGTGGGAGCTACCTTTTTGGGCAATATGTGGTATGTGCCATGTGTTGTGTTGCGTGCCTATTTGGCGGGTCTATTGCTCCAAGCCAAACCCGCCAATGGACCTCATATTGTGCAAGCCCCTTCTCCATACTCCCCACGATCAATTGCAAGCCTAACCTTCGTGAAGGGAGGCTTGTGTGGTGATCCCGAAGCGATGCGTTGGGAGCAAGGTGTGTGTTTTGCAATTTTCCATATTTTCATGTGCCCACTTGGGAAGTAGCGCTCGTAACCTTTCAAGGCGCCCCAAGTGGAGCACATAAGTGGGATCGAAGGTCATTGGTGTCAAGTCATTGTGTTTAGAAGGATTAAGTGATTGCACGATCCAAACCGAAGATATTATAATATAATTATGCACCTTTCAAGGCACTTTTGTGTGTGCTTGTGCCAATTTTGCCATTTTTGGCCCGTCATGATGTCAAGTGGCGACCGTGTATCTCAACGTTGCGCTCAATTGACATCATGACCCAAGTATGATATGAGAGTACATACTTCGGTGCCCAACATATCTTGGACCCGGCGAATAACTCCTCTTAGGCTTGGCATACCGTGGCCGCCATGTTGGCAATTTGGGACTATCCCAAATCATGGGCTCACTTGGCGACCCTGCCATTCCCAATATCGGAGGAGTTGGGCGACGCCCAAAAGATATGTTGGACCAACATGACTTGATACCAATCCTATGGCACACTCCGGTCCAAGTCGGGCATGTGCCTCATTTGCCCTAACCATGAGTGTGCGCAATTTTGGCCATTTTGAGCGATTTTCCACTTTTGCTGCCCACCGTGCACTATGTTCTAACCCTCGTGCACGCCGGACGCATGGACCAATGGACCATATATGACATGGGTGTTATGAGCAATGGTCCCCATGGTCCACACACCACGTGGGCGAAGCGGAGCCACCTTCGTTAAGGCGCTAGCCTAAAGTGAGTGTGGGCAATTTTGCAATTTTGGCATTTGTGGACCCAATTGGGATCGTCACCACGCCAGGTGGCATGAAGATCTTTGAGAGCCAAGGGCATGGGAGTCTCCGTTGGACTCCCGGTGGATCGCGTATGGAATGCCGGATCCGATCTCCAAGCCGGCGTGGAGATATACTATTGGGAGCACACTGAATTTTGGCTCAGTTCAAGCAGCCAAAATGACCCAATTTTGGGACCCCAATTTCCCCCTTCCGTGTGGTAAATTGGCGGCCCCATTTCTCTAAGCCCATAGGGAGCCCGGACCTAAATTCAAGTTGTACACTCAGATATAAGTCCTAGGTCCTGCCTCCTACCCTGTGAGCCATGGGCCTTACCTTGGCCGGGCGAGCCACGCGTGGGAATGACGCCAATTTTGGTGATTTTGGCATCATGACCCCACTTGACTCATTCGTGTTGCCCTGATGCCGGGACCTCAGAGGGAACCAGGTTGGGTGAGGGCTCCAGGGAGTTCGTACTCGAAGGGCATAGGGTCAGTTGCCTCGTCCCTACCTCTGGCGGGTCCGGACGAGGGGTCAATTTTGGAGTTTTTCAAGCTAATTTCAGTTTGGGCTGAAACAGCCCATTTTCAGCTACCAACTCCTGAGGGATAATGGCGGGGCCATATCTCTGGCTCAGAGTGGAGTTGGGACCTGCCGTTAAGGTTAAGGGAGCATAGGGAGCCACTGTCGGTTGGCCTTGGAGCCTCTTAGTTCCCAGGAACTCGCCTGTGGCTGGGCGGGACACCTCTCCCATTGGCAGGGTTTCAGGGTCCGGACTGAGCAGGGCATGGGTTGTGTTTGAGCCCCCGCCCCCATCAGCCACTGAGAGGGTCGGACCTGGGATTGGGATACGAGTTAGGACTGAGTGTCTATTGTCCTGTGGTGCCCTTACCCCAGTCCAGTCTTAACCCCATGTGTACATATCCTGATGTGTTGTTGTACATACTTTTGTTCCCTCTTTGCAGAGTGGCAAGGATTCTGAAACGCTTTGTCACATGACACAGGCGTATTGATGCCCTTGTGAGCGTAGTGCCTTGCCTGCCTGCTCACCTGTGCGTGTCACCGCAGCGTCCCGTGGCCGGCCCCCCGGCCGGTCTGTGATGGTGGTGTCCAGGTCTGTCAACTTGCTGCCTTCCTTCAGCTGATTCAGTTCCAGTGTCAGCGTTTCCATCTTGTGTAAGAGGTCGTGTAGCGTAGGGTCATGCTCTTTCCCAGTAGCGCAAGGTGGTAGTTCGTACTCATGTAGATCGTGCAACTCGTCCCTCTCCTTCTTGTCGTCGCGTGCCAACAGGTCTCTCAACACCTTGTCTTTGCCCATTGTTTTCAGGTGTTCTGCAAGATCTTCCAACCATTCGGACTCCGCATCAACTTCACGTGTTTGTCCACTTGCGCGCGAAGGACCAGCCTCGCATGTGCGTGTGGTCCACTCTTCGTTCGCATAACCAGTCTCTGGCACCTGCATTGCTTCACGCATGGGTCTTGCTTCGCGCGCAGGATCAGTCTCGAATGGTATCCTGGTTTCGCGCGCAGGCCTTGTCTCGCGCGCAGGACCTGCTTGGGGCGCGAGCCTTAGGCTCTCTCGATGCGCGTGAGTGTCTTCGTGCGCGCACCCAGAAGATTGCGAGGGATATTGTACAGGCTTTGCTTCTGTTAGAGTGTTAGCGCCGTGCGGTGTTGACCTCTCTGACTCCCTGAATCTTGACTTCTCTGACTCTCTTAACCTTGCATCCCTTGCCTTCAATGCCCTGACTCTCTCTCGCTCGGCGCTCCCTTTTAACCTTATCACTGAACGCACACGTACCCTTCTGAGTGTCTTATCTTCTCGCATTTTTGCCGTTGAACTTTTGGGTGGGGCCATGTCAAACAGCTGGGTTGTAGAACTAGAGGGCTAGCCTGGGGTTGATGAAATGTGATGATGATTGAGATGATTAAAATCTCAGATTTTTCAATTTTCAAAAATCCGCCAGGCAGGGTCCTGGAGTTGCTACAACTCCGGCCTCTGCTACCAGAAAGATTTCTGCCTTACACCCTAGCACAAAGCAAAAATTCAGGATCAAACTTGCTGATGAAAGTCCACCACTGATTGTAGGTCCATGGCAAAAAAGGCTAGACAAATGACCCAAAAAATATGCAAAAGTCTTTACAGCATAAAATACATGAAAAAGATATGTTTCTGTGGTTTCTGGGCCTTTTACTATCACCAAAGTTCAGTTCTGACCTTTATCTCTTGAACTGCCCACTCAGTAGGACTGGCCATCATGGAGCCATTCATGTGCCCCATCATGACCCATCATGTCTTTTCTGCATCATGGTCTGATTATGAACACTTAGACCTCTGAGAATCTGCCTGTCACCATCATCTTCAATCATTCTTCTGATTTACTGTTCATCTTCACTGTTCATGCAGGACAATCTTGGATTAGCAGCATCATGCTGTTCATTCTAGGATCTGGATCTGGATTTAGATTAGAGTAGGAAATTCACTACCAAAGTTCAGCTTAATAACTGAATGCTCATATTAATAGGCATGTTCTCAAAAAGAAACAGCCTCAGTGGGTCCATCTAACTACACATTGTTGATCGAATTCCATGCACAAGGCCTCGGGCATGCAAGAAAAGACAACATGAAAAACACAAGCATGCAGTATTATATACCAAAGCAAAGAATATGCTGCATGTTACTAATTTTTTTACTGTTCTCGAAAACACGCGGACTTGCCCAGGCGGGGGTATAAGCCGCCACAGAATAAATGAATGAATGAACATATGGTCAAAGGGTTGGTCCCTGCGTGAGGCGTCGAGCATAAGTTGATGAGCCACAGAAACAATCCACCCCTTAGACTTTGGGGAGAGGGCTTCAAATTGAATGATCTTGCTACCTACCTCAACTTTCAATTTTTCATTTGAGCTGCTCGAACACAGATTTATAGCTTCTAGCTTTCAGGTACCAGGACTGCACTGCAGTCTTCAAGCGCGAGGCCTCGCGCATGAAAAAGCCTAAAAATATTTTTGTGGTACCATTGTGATGCGTTCACATCTGGTAGGGCTTGTTCACAAACTTCATATGAAGCAACAATTATGTAAAATGTCATACATGCATTGAAATTTGCGAGAAGTCGGGACCCCTGGGGGTGCAAGCTTTCTTGTTTAGTTTGGTTAACTGCTGCGCTTAGCATAGTGATTCTCTAAGGTACCTTCTTGGTCCATGTATTTGAGATCATCTTGATTCATGGTGTAGTTTGCAGTACATTGCCTTTAAATCGCCGCAAAATTATTTTGTGGGGCCCTGTGCATTGCCTTTAACTCGCCGCAAAAACGTTTTGTGCGGCCCAAAAACGCGCAAAAAAGCATATGACTCATGGTAAATTTGTATTTTCTTTCCCGCACTTCACCTTGATTGATTGATTTCTTGACCCAAAACTACAAGGGTGTTTCCTGTCAGGCCTAATCTCATACGTTGAGTGTAAGGTTCGGAATCGGTTTTACCAATTAATCGGATACTCGGATTAATTGGATTAATTGGGTCTAATGTGACAAATAATCGGTAAAACGGATTATTTTGAAAACTGGTATAAACCAATGAATAGGACAAGTTATGTATGAAAAAGAAATGTTTTGTTGATGCACCATGAAATGTTTCTTATCAAAAACCAGAGGATTTTGCGAAATCACAGGCAATTTGGGATAAAAGTCAAAGGTTTAGCATGTCTTTCACCTCTATTTTCCTGTTTACTATCCCTTAGGTAAAAGTTCACGGCTTTTCGGCAATAATTGCATTTTGTAGAGACAACAATCGAAAATGACCGATTATTTTTATGTCATATAATCGGAACAATTGGTTATTTTTATAGAAATAATTGAAAACAATTGGTTATTTTTGCATGAAACCAATTCCGAACCTTAGTTGAGTGGACTTGCTGCATATGCCACAAGTGATATTCCTTTTTTTGCGTCATACGTACAATTGGTCTAGCCGATGTCCATCATCTACAAGGCTGAAAGATGTATTTGTGCACACCTTCAACATATGTGCTCCTTTCTTTGGGAAGGCAACAACATTAGAAATGATTTGTTCAATTGGCAATTAGATTTGAAAGGGCTGTTCAAGAAGTTGAGTGTCCGCCCGCATATACATATGCACCATGTAATCAAGTGAAGCGTGCCAGTAATGTCACTCCAGTGTAGCCCGTTGCTGCATTCATAAACTCTACCATCATCACTTGGTTTTGGCGTGCCAATGGATTGTTCTACGCGCGAGGCCTCGCGCATAGAAGCCAAAAATAATGCATTTTTTGGAGTCATTGGAATGCACACACATAGAAACTCCTTAGATAGAAGCACTTTAGTGTTTTAGAAACGGCTCAATTTTTTTGCACGACGAAGAATTGCTTTTTGTGTGTCTTTTTACACCCCGTATTTCTGGCCATTTCCATCGTTTTATACCATGCAACTTGAGCCGCCTAAGAGTATCTAGGTTCCACGGTACGAAACCACTATGTTTCACCGGCGTAGAGAACATCCATTTTCTCTCGGTATATCCACATCAATGCAAATACCTCCGCTCACCTGAGTGGTAGCGGTCAAGTTCGTGTACGGTTGTGGGGCTAGTTGCATGATCGCAATCAGTTAGGGTTATTGTCGCTTGAAGCAACGGGGGGGGTTGAAAATTTGACACGTGAGAAAGGACCCATGTTTGGTCCAAGCTGACTACCTTTTTGTTTTGAACGGAGCCCTCTTAATTGCACGCCGAGTCGGATGATGGAGTTCATGGGTACAAGTCCGGAGGCTTGGTGCTTTTTGTGACATAAATTAGTATCCAGCAGGTGCTATGCCTTTCATTGGACGATCGAAAGAGGGCAGGATAGGAAAGAAAGAACCGAGGACTGTGGGCGCCCCGGGCTCTTCTCAAGAGCCACAATGCCCAACCTCCGTATCAAGTGGACTAAGCAAAATACACATTCAAATACCCCCATTCCATAGGGGCCACAAAGGTTGACATGATCTCTCCTTTCTTTACTTCCGTGCAAAAAGAAAAGAGAGGGCAAAGTATCTTTTTTCATGCGCCAAATCTAGGTTTTTTGCATTTTAATAGAGAAAATGGTAGAACTCATTCACCTTCCCTTCAAGCCCTACCGTATTCCTCGCAATAAGACCGAAAAGTTTTGGAATTGAAAACATTTTTTTTAAAATGTTTTCCACTGCCCCACTCAACAATTAAAGTCACATTGTCCGAAATCGCAAGCACTTGAAACAACGGGTGACAAAAACTCAGGCTGATCAGAGATTGAGCAGCCGGACACAAATACCACCATCGTAGGGGTTGGAGGGGTTCCCCAGGGGGGGGGGGGGGTATGCCCGTCATCAATGCCCCGTCACAGTTGGCATCAAAGGACGGGTAATAAACATCCGTGAACCCCCATGGGCGCAAACTAATTTTCGTTTGGATTTGGTTGTTTTTTGTTTGTCGCAGTAGAGTTTGTGCCACGAACCGCTTCGTGGTGGGATGTCCCAGGGACTCCAGCCATACCTTGAAGTCCCCCAAGATGAGCACCAGCCTGGTGCCTCCCGCGCTCTTGGCCGCCGCGTACATGGCCACGTCAGCCCAGGAGGATGCCTTAGACGCCCAGGAGTCACCGCCACTACCAGGGCCGTAGACGTTGATGACCGTGAATGTCCCACCGGAGGTCACCACAGCGAAGGCCGTGGCCTTGCTTGGCACGACAAATACAACATGATGAAGAGGGCATCCCCATCATTTATTAGCTGCCCTGTGCTGCGGCCTTATTACGTATCTTTGTTTTATCTTTCAACCTCTTCCAAACAGTTTTGTAAAGCTTCCCCATCTTAGCCTTCGAAATGCCTTTTTGCGGGAAATCCATGTTCAACGCATTTGGTTAGTTTAACAATGTGGCTCTCACGTCCAGAGGATATGAAAGGTCATTCAAAAAGAAACGCAAGCATAAGAGCTGGTTGCCCCATTGCGGGTGCAGTTGTCAACTTGAACCGCATGTATGCTTAAACATTCGTGGTGGTCAATGTGCCCACATGCCCATGGGTTTCCTACCCAGGCGTGGTTGGTGCAGGGCATTCTAGGAGGACCGATGCGCAATGCATGCCCATCCATTTCAGGTGTGATATGTTGTGCACCTAGATATGCACGAGCAGTGCACCCAGGTAGGCGACAATCTCCCTCACAGGAGATCATTGGTGTCTGCGGAGATTTACAAAGCTTCGGGGAGCTTTTGCAGAATTACTCTGGCTAAACCTAATGGGCAGTGGGCCCTACTCACTACAGTAAATATGTATGCACCTAGGACGATGCCCACAATTTGGGTGCCATTTGCTGTACATACTAGCAATTTTCTTGTCTGTGGCTTAGCACGCACCATGAATTGACTGTCACTGATTTGTACCAAAATGGGGGAACAGCCATGCACCAAAAAAAAACTCGCTACCCTCTTCAGGGTACGAACCCAAAATACATACTACTGAGTGTACTAATTCAGGTCCTATGCCCGCCCCAATTGGCCGGTGCCACTCTAGGACGATACCTTTGTGCCCGGGTACAACCAGCTTTCTTTCATACAGGGCCAAAACGAACACCTTGATGTGTTTTATTCCTTGCACCTTTGCCCACCTCCCCGTTTCCAAAATATTAGCAAAAAGATTTCAACATTCCATGAAGATCGCAGTCCATTAACTTGCCCTACCCAATGCCCACTCTGCATACAGCGGAGCCACTTGAGTCAGATTTTCCAGCAGTGCCATGGAGTAACCGATTTCTCATTTGCATCGTAGAGCCTCAACTGGGGAGTTGCACTGACCCCAACACCAAAAGCATGCTTCAAAATGGTGTCTGCCACCCGCCATTCCATCACTCCCCTGCAGCAGCCAGCATGGGACCCATTAATGCCCGTTCCCAGGGGTAGATGCCATGTCCAACCGGACAGCAGTCCTGCATGCCTGCCAGGCAGTTCCAGCGAAAACAACAGATGCAGAAGTGGCAACCAGGATGGACAATCATGCAGCTTCGCAGGAAACAAAAATCACAGGGTGTGAGTGCCCAGGTGCCCTACTCAGGAAAAAAAGCGCAGCCAATCAAGGCTGCAATATGAAGGTCCCATGAGAGATATCCACACACACCAACATGTTTGTAATGAGTGTCAATCTAAACCCATAGCTTGCAACAATCTGGCCAGGCCGGTGGCAATTACAACTGAAAGAAGTACACACACCCACACAACAAAGCGACAAAAAACAAAAGAGAGCATTTGATGCTGGAAGGCAGGGATGGGTCAGCATGGAGCAGCCTTTGGGAGGGAAGCGGCAATGCAATCAAGAATAGCACAGAGACACAGAGGGGAAGATAACTAGTGCAGAAGTACTTTGCACCATGTTACTCGTAGGAGGCCATCACCCCCCATGCACCACCAGGCTTCCAGGCAGGGGGTGTAGCGGGGGTATGTGCAGGGATGCAACATAATAAGGGAGTCTGCTGTAGTCCAGTCCTAAACTTCCTGGCCCCCTTTGGTCAGGATCCACCCTTTAGGCTGCAGCAGCAAGTGGAATCCTATTCTTCCGAGGAATGCGACATCATGATGTGTCTAGCATCGCTCTGGCCAAGGGTGCGAGGAGTGGTCCCTTACTAATGAAATCTCCAAAACGCAAAGCAACAATTGCCCCCACTTCCGTGCATGATGCCGTTTTCCCTGTCCCTGCACATTACTCCCTCTGTGACATCTGAGCAAGGTTCCAACATAGGGCGTGTGATCCTGGAATGACAAGCTATCCGGAACCAAAGCAGGCAGGCACCAAGGATGGGGGAGGGGAGACCCAATTAAGCGAAAGTGTAGGTGGAACCTTCGGTTGATCAAGAATGGGGGGCGGGGGGGGGGGGGGGATTAAAAGCAGCATCAGATTGGTGGAGGGCAAGGGCAGCCAGTGAGAAGGGAGGGGAAAGGGGGCGAGCCAAGAATGGGAGGGAGGGAGTTGGGCGGGAGGGAGTGGAAGGGGAGGATCCAAGGCAGGAAGGCGGGGCGAAGGGAGTGACAGAGGGAAGGAGGGAGGGCAGAGTGTTTCTGTGTGTGCTTTGTGTTGAGGGCTCTCTAGCTGTTGTGCAGAGCCAGGGCTGAGGGATGGACAGGCAGAGACACACTTCACCGTCGAAAACAACAAAAGAGGCTTGCGACCGGAGTAATGGCAGCTTATGGGGTGCGCCAAAGGCACACACAAATGCACAGCTACAAACAAACATACCAATAACTGGAATCCGGTCTCAGCACGTCTAATCCACGATACAATAGCACCTGGAATTTCGATAATTGCATGCGCATAGTCTCGGACGTGGGGCACTTGCAAGAAAAATTGCCACAGCCCGAATCCACTGTTCTGAAGCTGTTGTGGGTTCCTCAGGTGCCTGCCCTCAAAATAGTGCTCCTACCTGCTTTGGGGATACCAGACAGTACTGAGGCACGGAACAGCACTGAATGTTCCGCTGCCCTGAGTTGGTCCTGTCTTTTGAAGGGATATTGGCGGAGCGCGAATGCAGCAACTGTGCTCACCACCTGATTACTAAGTGAGTGCTTTCAGGTATGTACACTTCAACTCCCTCTCCTTCATCCACAGCGCCACTGCATACTCGTAACACATCATTCCGAAGCTCAGCTGACCTGCATTATCATTCTGGCCGCAGCAGCAGCCCACGGGCCAAAGCAGCTCCAACGAGTTCTTGCTGCCGGGCCCTGAGGCCCCACGGCAGAATCTACACAGGGCATTTCCGCAACGGCCGCTGAGCACAGCAAATGACACAGACGCACCCGTCCACAACGGTCCACCTGGCGCCGAAGTGCGTGCGACATGTGGTTGCGGGCAAAGTCCGGGGCGCAACCCGCCAGGGTCTGCCCACAAAATGTGCTTCAAAGTACGTCCTCGTCGTCATCCGGAAGGGGGGCAGCGGCGGCGGCGTCAGCCTCCATCTGCAGCTGCTTTTGCCGGGCTGCATCAAGCTCCACTTCCGGGGGCTGGAGGGATGGGGCCTCCACAAAGACGAGGCTGGAGTCGTTGGCTAACTTCTTCGCAAGCCACAGGAACGGCTTCTCGAAATTGTAGTTAGACTTAGCGGAGATGTCGTAGTACTGAAGACTGCGCTTGCGATGGAACGTGACCTGTTTTGATGTACAACAGATTCGGAACCCGAAGCAGGGAAGACGTGACGTGACATGACGTGACGTGACACCATTTGATGCGCTGCCATGTGATGTGATGTGATGTGATGTGATGTGATGTGATGTGATGTGATGTGATGTGATGTGATGTGATGTGATGTGATGTGATGTGATGTGATGTGATGTGATGTGATGTGATGTGATGTGATGTGATGTGATGTGATGTGATGTGATGTGATGTGATGTGATGTGATGTGATGTGATGTGATGTGATGTGATGTGATGTGATGTGATGTGTAATGAATTGATGTGATGCGATGTGCTGTGTGGTGAATTGATGTGATGCGAGCGATGCAATGTACGCAATGAGGTAAGATGGTAGAATAAGATCGCCATGCCGTGCGATGAGATGATCTGAGCTTACCCCACGTCGTGCAACAGGACACTTAAGTCGCTCCATTGGCCCCTTGACGGTCAACCGCGTCCTTCTTTCTGACTTCATCTGTTTCGTTTTTAAGCTTCATTTCCTTTGATCTGCTCAACTGGTGGGCAGAACTCTCGCTGTTTTGAGTGTTCGACACGGCCGCTGGTGAATTGTGGTTGAGTGGGACGGCTACCGGTCCGAACGTACCGGTCGCCGGTCACAAAATCGCAACTTACAGTACCTACAGGATACCACTCAACTCGACCCAGTCGCTGATTGGTATATTGCGGCTATCGATTATGTAACACGGCTGCTGGTTCTTTGTGGCTGTGGCTGTGTGAGTTCTGCCAGATCACTGCCGGTGCATCGTGGTTGTGTAAGACGTCTGCTGCGAGGCAACGTCACTGGCACTCGAAATTATCCAAATTGGCAATTGGAATGCACCCTGGGTGGCTTGGGCCACTAGAAATTGGCTCAGAGTACAGACACGGGGCGTACGACATCACGTCTTCACCATCCCATCGGCTTCCCATGTGTTCCTCCACCTCTACGACCCAACACTCCAGGAGCGGGCAACGGACATGATGACCTGTTGGGCTTTCACGGCGCGGTCCGTGACGTCCACTTTATTTCCGCACAGGACGATGGGAATTTGCTCGCACACACGGACCACATCGCGGTACCAGTTCGGGACGTTCTTGTAAGTGGAGCGACACGTCACGTCGAACATGATGATAGCGCATTCTCCCTGGACATGTAAAAGGCTGCACGCTGGGGCATGACCCTTGACCTACGTTCCCAGCCCTCGGGCAGTGGTCATCGCCACTGGTCTGTCAGTTGTGCATCACTACCATCAGTTCCCCGCCAACCTGCTGTGCAGTGCCGTTACACATCGACTGCCGCCCGTGACTCATCAACGGTGCCAATAGGCTGCCAAGGGGCCCAATGTGGTAGTGCAGTGGCCGTGTCTAGAATTTGAAGCGTCTAGTGGATGGAGTAATGGGGTTGTGGTTGGAAGACACACAGCTAGGGCTGTGCTAGGAGTCATGTATAGGACGCAGTTGCGTTCACAGGACTCTCCGGCGCGCACGCCATGCCTGCGCCGTGGAGGCAGTAGGTCACCAACGCGTACGCTGGGTGGGGGGGAGGTGCATCTTGCCGTTCCAGCGCCCCCACCCCTTTTTCCCCAACTGCCAGATATGGGAGGGCCAAGTGGGGCTGGCGGAATTGCACCCAGAGAAGGAGTGACCCCTGACCAGGATGTACGCCTGACCCAGCCTGACCCAGTAGAGTCGTAATGAGCGCAACCCAAACCATTCAGGGAGGGCAGGCCAGAACACATCAGTGGACCTGAATGCACTGGATGTGAGCAAAGTGGACAGTGGGCGATGAAAGTCGTGGGGAGTGGGCGCGGCCAGAGCCCAATGCAGACATTGTAACCTGACCATTGATGCCCCCTCTTTCCCTCTGGCTAGGTAGGAGCAGAGTGGGGCGGTGTTTGAGCAAGCTGAAAGCTTGATGGGAATAGAGTTTCTGTCGCAGAACGTGCACATGCTGTGATGTGGCTTGCATGAGCTATGCATGATGCCCAGCTTGCATCCAAGGTGCCATGGCGGGCCTAGAGCGACCGGCCCACTGTTCACATTGCCAGCAGCACCTACCCCAACCACGTGACAAGCTCATAATAGTGCAGCAGCGCGCCTCCCTCTGGTCTCACAATGTTGTCCAACACAAAGGCATCCCGGCAAGCCCCTCCCAGGCGCACCAGCTTGCCTACAAGGCCCACCATTGCATCTCCAAGGACTACATTTGCGTCCACACTGCCACACATACAAGCAAAATATGTACAGGGACACACACATGGGCCTCAATGCAGTAAGAAGCTTTTGCAGACGCCCCTCTAGCGGCATCTGTTTGCAGGTCTGCATCTTGTCGAGCACCTAGAAAGGACTAATGCCTTTGTGTACTAGCACCACATGTCCTCACAGCTGGTGCCCAGAGGCGGCTCACTGCTAGTGGGCCTCAAAATCAAGCGCCGGCGCCACATAGGAAACTTACCCAGCATCTAGTAGCAGGGCCTCCAAAAGCAAGCTCTCCCAAGGCTACCATGGTGGCAGCTCTAGCACTGGCACCAACCACAGTCCGCACACGTTTGGGTGGGAGACGAAGCTGACAATGCCACGAGTGAGTGGTAGGAGGACAGCCATTAACTTGGCCTGAGTGGAGGGGGGAGAGAATACCATATGGTTTGTGGGTGTATTCCACGTACCGTAGTAGTGTTCCATTATTTTGTTTCAGTAGCCAAAGCCGGAGTGGGGGAATGTGGTCAAGTGCAGGCAGATGAGAGGAAGTATACATGATGGTGGGTGCAGATGGGCTGACGGGGTATGACCTGTGGTCCTAGAACTGGCCCATACAATGACCCTGGCTGCAGGGGAGGGAGCAGGAGACCTAAACGTACCTCAATATCCAAGGCACAAAACATTTGGTGGTGCAAAGCACTAACTCAAGGCAACATTCAGCACTGGTGCTGCGCACTTTAGGGAGACTTCCAACGGAACATAGCAGATGAACTCCAGGGATTCAGCAAGTGTTTCATGGCCATTTCCCACCCCTTGCCACTGACACCACCACCCCATCCCCAACCCCCACACACCTATAAATTGCACCGCTCTACACACAATACCAGGCACATTACAACCAATTGCACTCTTTCCAGTTGCACCTCCTCCGACAACCGTTGTAACTCCTAGTGGGTGGGGACCAGATGAATGGATTTGCAGCAGCAAAGAAGTGACATGGACAAAATCCCTGGGTTAATGCTGGTGAGTGCACCAAATGTTGCACACTGGTCATTCTATAGGAGTGAGGATAGTTGTTGTCTTGTTCTTCCCCCCCTAATTGTATCCTCGCCTTCCCCGCCTAATTGTATCTTCGCCGGTTCCAAGGGCAGGTCGCGCTCGAGAACTTGTGGCCCAACCTCATGGGAGGCTCTAACCAACGTAAAAGAGGTTGAGTGCAAGGGACGGCAAGCTGCCAGCCGCTGGCTACTGAGCTTTGACATGACCAACTGTGGGTACCTTGTTTCGTGTTAAGCCATACTAGTGGTGGTGATATGGGAATCTTTGGCATCGACTGTCATTGGTGGAGTGGCTAGAACTGTGACTGTCACCATCACTGTCCCTGTCCCCAGAACCGTCAGAGGATGGATTTGAGCCGCCTGAGATGTTATCCTCCGACATTTCTTGAAGGCCCAGCTCCTCCCATAAGTCCCGTAACAACCGGTACTCTTTGACCCTATGCAGTGCTTGTGTACCTCCCACTTTTGCTGCTCTATCTGCCCCTCATTCCCCTGCACCCCCACGCGTGATGGCACCTGTTGCAACCGCATGGGGGGCACTGGGGAGCTGAACGACAGCAAGACCAGGCTGGCGGGCCATGGATAGGAGGTCACAGAGGTCGCCCGGGTGGTAACTGACGGCGGTGGAGCAGAAACCCATGTTGGCTGACTTGAACAAAAGGTGGCTGGGTGGTGATCAACAGCAGGCTAAAGGAAATCAACGGCAGTTGGGTGGTAACTGAAGCAATAATCGCCTGCGCCAGTGAAAGAGCAAACTTTGTTCTTCCAAGAATGCCATGCATTTTCTCAACATTGTTGTACTTACAGGCCAGTATGACAACCTGGATATAGTATCCGTCCCGCAGGCCTCCAAACTTCTCCTGCCCCGCAGTATCCCACACGTTGAAGCAAACGACCCCGCGGCTGGTGTGGAAGTACAGCGGGTGCACCTCAACGCCAATCGTCGCGACATACTTCTTCTGGAACTCGCCGGTGAGATGCCGCTTGACGAACGTCGTTTTGCCGGTGCCGCCATCACCCACCAAAATCAGCTTGAAGGTTGCAACAGGTTGTTCTGCCATGGAACCAAGCACTGAAGATGTGAGTGAAAACATGGCCGAGTTCTGGGCTTGCAAACTAGGGACCGACATCCCAAACCGAAACCCATCCCAAACCGGTAGAGTTTCAGCTTTTTTTTTTTTTTGAGGGAAGGGGTCCCCAAAGAGGGCTCCGAGCTGCAACTAAACATGCATGCTCATTTACGCCAATTAACGAAAGCTCATTTACGCCAATTTACCACAGTAATAAATGACCCCAAGAAAGTAAATTATTCAACCTATCAATCAAATCAAATTGATGAATACACCAAATCAATAAATCAATTAATCTGATAGATCAATATTATATATATAAATATATCGATTCAACTAATCAATGAAAATAGAAAGAAATTGATGTAAATAAGTACTTGATCAGCCATATGATATGCGAATTGATATCTATACCAATAAAAATCAATCAGTCAGTCAGTCAGTCAGTCAGTCAGTCAGTCAGTCAGTCAGTCAGCCAGTCCATCCCGCCATGGCTAAGTGTTTGCACTGCGTGCGCACTGCGTGCATATTGCGCACACAGAGGCTAGGACACTCACCCAAGAATACCTGTCACCTGTTTACTAGGGGGAAGACTGAAAGGTGTCAATACCATAGGGTTGGCCAGGTGTCCATCGATACTTCTGGTTGTAGTTATCACCAACAGCATCGTCGAAGAAGAACTGTCCGGTCCTGGTGTCGACTCGCCACCATCGAGTAACGGCGATCGAGAGCCTTCGAGCGACGATGACCACGTTGACTTCTTTGCAGTTGTGGACATGGCCATACCGATCGATGATCTTGAGCATCTCGGTTTGAGAATCACCTTGAAGTCGACCAAGGTTTTGGTGCACATACTATCTGTCGGGAAGAGCACTCTGCAGGGCGAATCAAACTGTTGGGAAGAGTACTCTGCAGGGCGAATCGAACTGCCTCTACGGATACCAGGCTCGCTGCAGTGTCGACAATGACGACGTCGAGATCCGGGTCGTGTCGACGGTGTACACTTTGTCGATGGGCCTCTTCTAGGGGGAAATGGTTGACAATTCAAATATGCCACATCCTAAATGCTTGGGAAGCCAAAAAAACCCTGGTACGGAACCAAAAACTTGTGAAAGGGGGCCAAAACTAGGGTTCGAGTATTTGCCGACATCCAATACTTCGCACTGCGTGCACACTGCGTGCATGGCATTCCCCATCTATCAGCAAAGAATCAGCACAATTCGTCACTTCAAATGTTCAAGGCCTGAAAACAGGTTATTTTCCACCAGGTATTGAAAAACAACCGGGTACTTGGGTGGCAGGGTGTGACAACAAACAGGCAAACCCACCAAAACAAGCGTGTTCATGTGTGGTGCCTTTTCCAGGAGGTGCAGTCCAGTATAGCGTTCTACGGTGTTCTGGTGCGGTGGCTGGCAAAACTCTGCCACAGCAAAACGGAGGTTTCACTTGTAGTTTTTGGGTCTTCGTGTGTGTCTTTCTAATGCCAGGCACAACTCCAGGCAGCGCAGGAGGTGGGGGGGGGAGGGGGAGGCCCATGAAAGCAGCTAGGATACCTACTGTATCTCAGGGAGTGTGTTGGCTTAGGGTTAAGTAGATGACAGTGGATTGTCTGCCCCATGCCAATGATTGCAGCATCCCTGCCTCCATTGTGTGTGCCGGCTTGGAGTGACAATTTTCATTGCCCAGCACTCTATCAGTGCCCCTGATCAGGACGCATCCCCTATCAGATAAATGGCCTGACAGTTGGATGTGTGTTCCCCAGTCTCTGAGCCCCTACATCCCGGAATCAGGGCACCATCAGGTTATCAGCATCTCTGTGCTCTGCTGGTCCCAACGTCCTGTGCAATCTTACACACAGTGGATGTTCACCGACAACCTCCTTGAAAATCGTTTCAAAATAGTACACTCGGCAAGAATTTCGTGGTCAAAAACTGCTACATCCTTTGAAAGACCTGAGAGGGGCATCTGGGAATAGCAGTAAAAGAATTCATGGCTGAATTTGTTTGCCTATCAACGGCACTCTGTTGCGAGTTTCCTAAAATCTGAAGACACTTTAATCTTCAAAATTGAAGAACCTACCCTGCCCAAGACAGAAATACAATACCCATCCAGCACCTCTTTTGTGCCAAACTCCCGGCAATTTTTGCCCCCCCTGGCTTCCAACAGTAGATCCCCTCTCACCCAAGCCCCTCCCTGAATACCGTCTTTCATTCACAACAAACATGCTACCCTTCTCACACGTGTGAACATGTGTTCACAAGGGCCATGAATGCATGCACGCATGGCGCCTATGTGTCATTGTTGCATGCCGAAGCCCTGGCATGCATACGCTTAGAAAGCAGAATACCTGCACTTTGGATGCCCTTCCCCTCTGTACACCCTTCCCCAATGATGCATGACCTTCTCTGTGTTGCTGCTAGCATCATTACATGTTCAAAGGGGTCCTTAAGGAAGAACAAAAAAGTGCTCCCTTACACCAGACTTCTAAAAAGATAGGTGTTCAATTGTTGGTACCCAGCCCGACCTGACACCCTGCACAATCCACATGCAACATGAATAGGTGAAAATTCTTTCAACAAATTCAATGTTGCAGCCTTTGATGGGGCTGCTGCCGACGTAACCACCGAAGGATTCCTCCCGCCCCCAAGAATGATGTGGTGCCTGGTGTGGGACAACTGGATACACATGACATTCACGAGACCCCACAGGGCATCCACTTGTGCAGCCTTTTTGGTTTGAATTTTCTTGCTCGTGGCACAAACCACAGCAAACCCATCACAAAAAAATGCCGCCATCAATTTGAAAAAGCGGTGCACAAGCGTAGCCTAACCCTTGGCCTTCTCCCTGCACCCAAGGCTAGTCTCGTTAGAAATGTACTCAAGAAGGTGCCATCTCGGGGTCCCAAATCTAGGCAAGATGGCTACATAACCTTGCCTTCTCGAGGACCCCGGCGCTCAGCATGGGGACAAAATCAGAAGTGGCCCACATATGGGCAAAATGGCTACACAACCCTAAGTTCTCTCGGGGGTCCCCAAAGGTCAGCGCAAGGACTAAATCAGAAGTGGCTGCTTAACCCTTGCCGTCTTGGGGGCCCAAATCTGGCAAGATGGCTACATGACCCATGCCTTCTCGGGGTTTCCCAAAGAGGGGTACGAAATCAGAAGTGGCTACTTCAGCCTTGCCTTCTCATGGGCCCAAGTGTGGGCGGATTGGCTAAATAACCCATGCCTTCTTGGGGGTCTCCAACGCAAGGACAAAAATGGCCAACGCCACGCCTGTGGGAAAATGCCCTTAAGGGCGGTCCGTAAGGGTGGTCCTTAAGGGCGGCTCTTAATAAAAAAAAAATAAGACTCCTTGAGGACCCCCCCCTGTACATGTTCCCCTACTTCAAAAGGGGTGGGGCGGGTGCTTGTCCCCAGGGATGGATTGGAGTGGGAGACTAGGGGAGATTGGAGAGCACCCTCAACACACCAAATTGCCCAGGCTTGTACCTACCCTTGCAAAATCGCCACAGAAAATTGCTGGAATTTTTTGGTGTAAAGCAGCCCCTAACCCCCTCCAAAGTCACAGCGTAAAGCAGCTCTTGCCCCCTCCAAAGCCCCATAACGCTCTAGAGGGATGTTGTAATGGAATCCACGTCTTTCATTTGGGGTCGCCAATGACGACAACCCTGAACAGAACCCACCAGCTGGGTGCCAAGGGGGTCTCGCGGGAGGGCATCGCATTTAAGCCTCTTATGGAGCGTCTTAGGAGTGGAGCTCGTATGCTTGCACACTAGTGCCAGATGCCAAAGTTGATCCAAGCGAGCACAAATGCCCTGTCGCAAGCTGGGGATGACGGGGTACTGGCCATCCACAATGTCTTTTAGGAGAAACAAGAGTCCACAATGTCTTTTAGGAGGGTCCAAATATTGGGCTCCTGGTCCAACACTATGCAGCCACAGCAGTACTTCGTCAGATCTAGGGTCAGACTCACTTGAGTCCTCATTAGATGTAAAATTGGAGTCAGAGGGAATGCTTCCTGCGCGCCACGGGCGCGCCACAGGCGCCGCAGGGAAAGGGTAATTAGTTTTAGTGTACACTGTCCAAGAAATATACACCAGAAAAAAAATTCCGGGCACGTTGAGCTGTTGACACCATCGCTCTCTACAAAGCGAGAGACTACGGCCCCGGCTCAACGTGCAAAGCGTGGTAGGGAATCCCACCCTTCTACTATGGTTAAGGAGGAGGGGCGTTACTCCCTCGGTCAAAAGTAGCACCGGAATAGCACCTCAATAGCACCGGAAGGTTAACAAAGCTTGTAAGACTTAAGTAACCCCTGTCTTGTCGGGGGTCCCCAATAAGGGGACAGAATCAAAATTGGCTACCTCACCACTCCCTTCTCGGGGGCCCAAAAGAGGGTGGAACGGCTACATAACCCCTGCCGTCTTGGGGGTCCCCAATGTCAAGCACGGGAACAAAATCAGAGGTGGTTCCTCGACCACTACCATCTTGTGGGCCCAAACCGCATTGGGTACGGAATCAAATGCACCATTTGTGAAAGATAGAGGCCCAAAAAGGGGAATGTCGATCAAATAGGAGAAAAAAGTGGTGTGTGGGGGGTAAATGGTATGTAAAAAATGTGTGTATGTATGCGGCACTATTCCGCCTGTATTCTGGGATAGTTACCCAAACTGCGCGCTGCAGGCGTCGCAGTGAAAGTGTTCCCACAAGATGAACAAGACGAAGCAATTAAGGGATCTGATGCAGAGGAGTCCTCTGGCTTAGAGGGGTGTGTGCCAATCAATGTCCCCGGCATCAGTGGCACTTTACTCCGTTTTTGTGCCGCTTCACAATGTTATCCTTCCAAAACCCGTGCCAATTATGCGTGCTCTAACTCGCATGTCGTTCTTGGGGGACATGGGATGCTACGCACTCTCACCACTCCCCACATCGGAGATGAATCAGTATGGCTACATTACCCACGCCCTCTTGAGGTCCCCAAAATGGGCAGGAAACAATATGGCCGCATAAACCCTGCTGTGGTACCCCATGGCTCGAGAGGGCATGCCATAAGAGACATATTGTCAAGCCTGTGTGGCACTTGCGGGGGCCCACGACTGTTGCTCATTGGCTCAAAATGGTTGACTGCCACTTGTTGGATCACTTGATGGACTTTTTTTGTTGCAACAAAATGTTTTTGAACCATTTTGGACTCTGTTTTGGCACAAAACTGGCCCATTTCCTACACTTGTTGGGACTTAAGTGGGGCCAAAAGGGGCAAAACGGGCCAAAGACACTTGTGAGAGCATGCCGAAGGGTCTGGGAGCACTTTTGACATGACATGTTCTTGACTCATTTTGGACTCTGTTTTAGTCCCAAACCGGCCCATATTCAACGCCTTTTGGGACTTTCGGAGGGCCAAAACAGGTAACCACAGGCTACATAACAAACCTGCTTGACGTTCCCAAGTGGCCTACGAACAACTTTGGCAAAGAGCATTTCACAGCCCAAAAAGACCGCAACCACCGGACGATTTGTGACGCTGGACAACCTGGGCAGCTGGGCCGAGTACGCAGATGGTTTGTTCATGCCCCAGTGGGGGGGTAGGGGGGGCGTAGGGCTTTTTAAACACCCACCACCAACCACCAACAGCAAAGCAATGAATGGAACCAATGAGTACAAATCAGGGAACTGCTTTGCTCTGGGGTACAAACCAAAATGCTTTGTCCTGAGCTTCAGCTGGGGCAACAGAAATGCTTCCACTGCTTTAGAAAATGGGATGTGTATCGTTGAGCAACCACGACACACACCGCACACTTCGACCGTGAATGATACCATAGCCGCTTTTGTTGCTGCTAGCACTGTACAGTCATGGCACAGCTGCGACCTCCAAAGCACAAATCAGGCGCATACAAAGAAGCATTCTTTTTACAAAATAAGGAGGACTGGATACAGAGTGTGGAGAGCAGCAGGTCGGGTGTGCAAGGAGAAAGAAATGCATAGATTAAAGAACAGCAGTTGTCATTGCCACATATCTGCAGGGCTGGACTTGACGAGAGAAAAACAAACAACCCATTGGACCCTAAAACGCCTGAACCTCAGCAATTGTCCAGCCGACCAACAACTGCTGTCGGCTATCCGCCAGCTGCCGTCTGTTGACCGCAGTTGGGCAACCCAAAACCTTTGGCTGTCCTCTGTTTAAGGGACACAAACAATATCCCTCCATCACCGCATCAGGACAGCCTTGCATATCCCAAAGCCACCATGAGTCTCAGCAAGATAAGTGACGAGGTGCAGCTGCACGGCGGGTGCAGCACTGCAACATACATGCAAAGTTACCATAGTGAATACACTGATTAAAATGAAACTTGCCAACCACGAATTCCTGGCCACAAAAATACCAACACTGCATCTGAAATGAAAAGAAAGAAACTCAGAGCAGCAATCTAAAAATGCCCCCGTACAGACTCAACGCTGAGGCTGCCCTCTTCCAGCAGTGTCCCTCTGCGGAGAGCCACTGCGGCAGCAATCTACACGTCATCTGCTGTTTGAATTTGACATTGTTGTCCACATGAGCATATGCTCAGCAGTGGTGGTTCACTGCTGGTGGCTCCCATGATGCCGTCAGCCGAAAAAAAGTCTGTCTCGATATTCTTCATGCGAATCTTTCACAGAATGACCTGCAATCTGTATCATAAATTTGCGGCGTATCTGCGAGGTTATTTTTTTCATGGGAAGTTAAAAGTGATCATCAATACCACAACAGTTCCCCAAAAAAGAGATTTTTCTTCATCGCCAATCATCCTCTTCTTCACTGTCCACATCGTTTAATTCGGCGGCCTCTCCCTCAGTCTTGCTATGGTTCTTGAGCAAATAGTGCATCATGCGGTGTTGGTAAACTCCTGCAAAAGGGGATCCACAGGCATCAATTTGCTGCGGCAACACAACAAGAACAAGCAGACTAGCAGGCCTGCTCCCTTTCTTGAACTCTGAGCCTCTGCCTGAACTTCAGCTTGACCAATGTCCTCTCATGTTCCTTGTGCACCGAAGCAGATACCAACCCCTGCCCCAAAGCCCAACACACAAACGCACCATACCAGACTGGCCAAAACATCAGGTACAGTGCTGCGTGGGCCTCTGGTATGGTGGATAAATGGTTCACCTGAAGGACCTTGGCAGTTATGGCTCACTGATGATGCTTCCTGGCTTGCAATGAGGTTTCAGGCTGTTCTTTTCAAATCCTCTGGACAGACCAGTTACGGCACACCACAGCGCCTGCGGCGCATCAGTATTAGGAGTGTAGATTCTTTTGGCAACATGCCATTGAATTTTGTTCACTGTGTGGACTACCATGGGACCAATGGTCAGTGTCGAAGACATTGCTGTTGCAAAAACATTTGCAAATGAAACTTGTCACCCTGGCCATATGACTTGCTTGTGCTTGTGGACGAAGGTGGGGAGACACTTGATCAAATTTTGGGGCGTACTGGAAGACAATGGAGACCTAGAGTGGAAAGAGTGGGCAGCGGAGCAACAACAGTGTCACCCACCTTGCGTCAACCATGTCAAGAGTTCAAGGGAAGGCCCAAGAAAAAGAGGAGGACACGGGGGGTGCGACTCCTCGGTTCTGGACGCCAACTTACCCCCTGCCCACTAACCATTGGCTGGAGGCCCCTTGGGGCTGGGGGGGCTGGGGGGGGGGGGGGGGGCTCTGGGAGGGGCGAGGGGGGGGGGGGGTCTGGGAGGGGCTTTGGGGGGGGGGGTCCACAAGGGTCGGTACGGGGGGGGGGCTCCAGGTGGGGGGTACATGACCCCAAGGCCAAACGTTGGTCACAGGCTCCCCTTGCCTCCCCGTGCCCGCACTCAAACCAAACACAAAAAATGGGTCAAAAATGGGTCAAAAATGGGTCAAAAGTGTTTTTTCCAAAAATGATCGCCTAAACAAGTGAAATGAGCCCTTTTTGAGCCCATTGCAAGCCATTTTGGCCACTCCAAGAGTCACAAAATGCCTTGAAAATGGGCTGCTTTGGGACGAAAAATCAGTCAAAAATGGATCAAAATGTGTTTTTCCAAATATACCTTTGGACTATTTGGGGTGCACGAACAAGTGGAATAAGTCCATTTTGAGCCCATGTTGAGCAATTTTGGCCCCTCTCAAGGCTGAAAGGGCCTTGAAAATGGGCCACTTTGGGACCACAAATGGATCAAAAAACGGGTCAAAACCATGGTTTTCCAAACATGATCCCAGTCCAGTTGTGGTGCCCAAATGGATGAATGCAGCTCATGTTGAGCCCCATTTGAGCCGCTCTCGTCCACTTTCCAATGCGTACCTCATTTGTCGTTAAAGTCTCCTAGACAATGTTCCTTCCCCCACCAGCTCGGTCCCAATATTCAATCCTGGTTAGGGTTAGGGGTAGGGTTAGGGTCACCGAGCTGGTGGAACCAGTCTTGGTTTTATAACCCTTTTTAGTGTCTAGGGTGGACCTACCAAGTTTAGCAGCAACAGCAAGCAAGCAGCAGCAAGCAGCAAGCAGCAAGCAAGCAGCACGCGCGAAATGGGGAAAAATCAGAACTCCGTCGTGGTGCTTTGGATTTGGTTGAAATTTTGGTGCATGATACCTATGGGTGTGAAGTACAATCACACAAACTTTGAGCGAGAAACTCAACGGTGGCGGCCGCCAACGGGATTCGCAAGTGGCGGACCTCAGTTTCAAAAGCTGCATTTTAGTGTCAAAAACAGCCATTTTTGGGCCAAAAAAGCCCTGGAATACATTCAAAATGGCCAAATGAAGGGAAACGGTGGGAAACGGCCCAAAAAGGCCCCCAGAAGCTCCAAGTGCCGACAACCACAAACCAAGAATAGGCCATATCTTTGGCTACATGGCTCGAAATGCGATTCCGAGGGCACCTACTCCACCCGCAACCCCCCTCGTTTTGTGGTTTCCACCCCTCATAATTGCCCAAACGGACGCCTAGACCCCAATACCTAGGCCCACTAGGCCGCGGCAAGCTGCAAGCTCAAGCCCAAACAGGTGGGTGCCCAAATGGGTCAACAGGGTCCAGTAGGGGCAGAAAAATGACTTTTCTCAAAAATTATCCTAGACCATGTGCGACGCTAAAACAAGTGTTTTTAGACCGTTTTGAGCTTGTGGTGGCCCATTTTGGTCCTCCAAAAATCCCAAAATGCCTTGAAAATGGGCGGTTTTGGGACCAAAAATGGGTCGAAAATGGGTCAAAAACACATTTTTCCAAACCTCATCCTAGACCATTTGGGGTGCACAAACGGGTGAAATGAGCCCATTTTGAGCCCATTTTGGGGCATTTTGGCCCCTCAGAAGTCCAAAAAGCCTTGAAAGTGGGCCTCGTGGTGATGTGGTTCACTTGCAAGCTGATTTCACTTTGTCAAGAGCCATCAATGTGTGAATCATTCTTGATGTCCCTCACCAGTCATAGCTGATGTTCCCTCCCCCACCAGCTCGGTCCCAATATTCAGTCTTGATTAGGGCGAGCACTAGGCTCGGGGCTGGGGTGGGCGTTAGGATTTGGGATGGGTTTAACGATAGTGTTGGGCTGCAAAGTGGACAACAATTTCCTTCGGGCACCTTCGGCGCCCATGGACTCCTAAGGCCGGCACCTTTGACAACTAACTGTTGGCTAGAGGCCCCCGAGGGGCGGGGGGGGAGGGGGGGGGGGGGTAGTTGGCTGGGTAGTCCCACAACCTACAGAGTCGCACCCCCGTGCAGGAGGATAAAAACAAAATTTTGGTGGCAGGGAGATTTGGATCCCCAAGATTCAACCCGCCAAGGGTGATGCCCATAATGCCTATTTCAATGCAGTTGAGAAGGGTGCATTTGAGGCCATCCTCCCCTTGCATCTGTTCATGATCATTGGACCGGAGCCCCAAGAGAGGGGTCATCAAGATATGGGGGATCCTGTGCAGCACTTCAGGCTAATGGCAACCGGGCCCTTTCGAGGTTTCATGTATTCATTGATTTATGGGGCCCCTGCAAAGTGACTCATCATGGAGGAGTCTGCTCACAGTGCGCACATAGCACCTGTTGCTGGGCTGACTTCACTGGGAGCAACCTCGCCACAAGCGCCGCAGGTGGGGGGAATGTATTGTAGTGCAGTTTCCCCCAACCTGTTAAAAATTTACCGCCACAGATCAAATGAAACAATGAGACATTCTTTTCAGCTTTTGCCTCAGTTTGACCAGTGCGTTCAAAAATTGTAAAACTGTTATCGAAAATCAATCAATGGTACCTAATTCATGCCCAATAATGGCAGCCAGCTGGGCACATGTATTTTGGTGGAAACAATCCCCAACATGCATGACATTCTGAGAATCCTAAACCACCCCCTCCTTGTCAGCAAAGAACGGGCTCATGCAATCATGGACGAAGTCTCCTTGTTTTCCCAAAGGTCGGCGAAATCACACCGGGGATGTGTGAACGTGTCCACTCTGGGCATTACTGGTAGTCCACAGGCACAGCATGGATGGTCACACTTCAGACTTAGAGTAAGCGCACAACACCTGCCAACAGACCAAGAATAAGTGAAAAGGGGCAGTTTTTGACCCCTCGGGACTCTTGGGACTCTCAGGACACAGACAAGCATTGTAAAGCTATCCTCAGGCTGTTTTGACGCCTTTCCAACCTTCAGATACTTTTGGACACTGGCTGCCACCTTGCCACAACATCATGGCACAAGCCCTAGCCACCGAGTAGCCACCTTAAAACCATGTCTTGGGGCCACATGGTGATGGGGACAGGGGTCGAGGACAACCACGCTTATATTGCTAGTGTTCTTTGAAATGTAGCTCACAAGCAAGCAACAAGCAGCATGACTCCAAGCCGTTTCGCTCACAACTTTGTCCCAACACTGCGGACCCTGATCTACTCTCACCTTCTTGGGCCTTTACAAGCGCCCTTCCCAGTTGCAGAGGACCAGAAACTCGCTGATGGCACCCTCGGTCGACCGCGTCTCGGAGGGTGGAGACCTTGCAAAATGGCCAGCTTTGGCCATTTTTGGCCAGTCTTGGCCCAAACATGCCCCAAAACAGCCGAACCACCAGAAAACATTTGGAAGCCTACCGAACTGCCTTGCTTTGCGACACAACGGGGGCAAGCCAGAGCAATGCACCTATTCTGAGCTCCATATCATTGATCTCTGTTTTGATCTTACCCATAGCGTCCTTGATCTTTCCCAGTGAAGACGTGTCCTGCATGAGCTCCTCCCGATGTTGAATTTCTGACTTCAAATTCTGAGGCAGAGTCAAAATGCCATCATCATGACGTGCATGAGCAGGCTGCTTCACACAAGAATACCCCATGCAGGTGGGGCTCCTGCCACATTTACCTGCCCTGAGCAGTGGTCAGAGGACACCCAACAGCGGTTGAAAGATCACTGGTGGCCAGTAGTGGATAACTAGAAGATTTGGTGGGGGGGGGGGGGGGGCGAGACCTAATTAAACTGAGCTAAGCGGAAGTCTAGGTGGAACCTTTCATAGCCTAACCTTCTTTTAACACAGCCATCTACCAAGTGCTACTAGATTGCCACCACTCAAAAGCACATAACTTCCAAAAAGAGCAGGAATGAAAGATGAAGCAAAAAAAAAATGGTGTGAGAAACGAAACGCATTGTCAGAACGAGATTTGGTGTGTGTGTGTGTTTGGGGGGGGGGGGTGCCGTAAAGGCTGAGTGAGTATGCCGGTTGGTACTTCTGGGTCTGCGTACTTGTTCACTTTTTGAGGAGGAAATCATCCGCGTGGATAGGTTGGTTGTCCACCCATTGGGTTGTGGGTGAAAGGGGCGGGTCCAAAAATTGCAGAAGGTGGGGAGGCCGCTCATGATGCCACCGTGACAATGTCCCCGTTTTGGAACTGCCCCACGCGCTGGCATCACGACTTTGGGGGCAGCTGGTGCCTGGCATTTTGCCTCCCTGCAGGCACATTTCTTTTGGACTCGTAGGGGGTTGGAGGTTCCATTAGAGGGCTTCCTTTTTTGTGGTTTTGTGTGTGCTTCTGTTTTGTGTGAATTTGGGTGGTGGTCCACCAATTGGATTGGTGTGGGCGGATTGGATCAATGTGGCTGGGTTCCCTTCCCCACACCTGTTTGCTACAGACACTACGTGGGCACCAAGGCTTTTTTTTTTTAGCCAGGGGAGGGTGGGGGCAGGGCGTTGCTTGAGCGCAGGGGGGAGGGGGGGATTTGATTTGAGGGCCGATCTCGGGGCTCACAGGCCGCTTGGGGGGCGCATGATGGCTTCCCGACGACTCTACATATCGGCCGGCCATGCGTGTGATGCACGCCCCGTCCGCGCGGGGGGGAGGGGGGCAGGCCACACTGCCGTGCCCCGGGTTGGGAGGGGGCAGGGGGGCAGGGGAGGGTCTCACCCGCGGTGGGGGGGGGGGGGCTCTCCGGTCCTCTCCTCCACGGCTGCGGGGGGGGGGGGGGATGATATCCCGGTTGGCCTTGCCTCCTTGGGGGGGGGGGGGAGGACTCCATGCGGCCAGCCGCTGGGGGCTCGCACACCTAGGTCAAGGCGTGTGAACGACGACTTGCACGGCGCGGTGCCGTCGCCGCGCCCGCACGAGCTCGCGGGCGGGGAGGCACGCCCGCACGGTGGTGTCCGCGCCCTCGCGCGGGTACAGGTGCTGCGGGAGTAGCTGGGGGTTCCCCGGGGCGGGCAGCACCACGTACCACACCGCATAGACTCAGGGAATTGAGGCCAACACCGCCCGGGCCACTTCCCGAGGGTCCGGGAGCATGGCCAGATGCCGGTTGCCCCGGAGGAGGCAGAGGAGGGTGCCGTCGCGGGTGACGCCCACCTGATGCCCCCCAGACTCCTCGGCCTCGCCGTCCCAGCCCTCGACCATGAGCGCCCTGTGGTGCGGCGCCTGGGCCTAGGCCGGAGGGACGGGGGCGCCGCGGCGGCGCACCGGGACAGGGCCTAGGTCTCAAAGGGGCGCTAGTAGCGGGGCCACCGCGTCCGGCTCCACTCCTTGGCCTCAGTGCAGGCGGGGGGTCGCCAGAGTGGGGCGCCGTCGCCGTACCGCAAGCAGTAGGCCTTGTGGATGGTGGCCCAAGCGATGGCGAGGCCCTGGGGGACCCGTTGCAACGCCGAAAGCACCCACTGGCTGTCCGCCCCTGTGGCAGTCCAGTAGAGGAAGCATCCCATGAGGATGTCCTCCAGGCTAAGCTGGCGCGGGAGCAGCGCCCCAAGGACGTGCAGCATGCAGGTGACACGCTCTAGGGACCCCTCCGTGCGTGGGAGGCCCACTGGCAGCGACCGGGTCACGTGGCCCAGCCAGAGGCGGAGGGCTGGCGCCGGGTCGTACCACGCCATCCAGGGGCACGTCTGCTGCCCCCACGTGTTCCATCGCCCGCGGGGCACAGGCAGCCGCCCATGCTGGCCTCGCCGGAACGGGGTCCACGGCGGGAGGGCGCGGTAGGGAGGGTACGTCACATTGCGCCTCATCATTGTGTGTAAACCTACACCTAAGATCCAGAGCGCACTGGACGGCCCCAGTACCTCCCTGAGGGGGGGGGAGGGGGGGGGGGGGCACCGTTCAGGCATGACCGGGTCCACGACCGGGGTCGCGCCTTGCCCAAACATTACAACGGGGTGGCCGTGCCCCTTGGCCTGGTGGCTGCTCTGTTCTGGTGCGGGCCCGGACAGCGCTCGCCGAAAACTGGGGTGGGGGGGGAGTGATCCGTGGGCTATGGCTGGGGCCCGCGGCCGGAGCTCCCTGCGGTGGATCCCCGGTCCCTCGCGCAGCCGGCATGTTGTCGTCGCCCACTCTCTCGTGCGGCGGATGCCCGCCCATCCGGGCCCTCTTGGCGCAACGCGTCCCCCACCTTCGGATCACACCCGGACCTACGGGTGGAGTCCGCACCGCCGGTCGCGCGCAGCAAGCAGAGCGAGCAGGGCGTGCACGGGTCAAGTCGGCGTCGGTATATTCGCTGTGCTAAGAGTCTGCGGCTGTCGGCCGCCATGGTCGCGGGGCGCCACGGCGCGGCTGTCCGCGTGCGTTAGGGGCCCTAGCCTCCAAAGGAGCCCGCTCTGACCGGGCTAGGCATGCGCGCTACGGTGGTCAGGGGGGGAAGGGGCTCGGGTTCGCTGGGCGCTCCGGCGGCCTCGGGGGGCAGAGTCATGGCCCGCTGTGGCCGCCGTGTAGTGAGGGCCCGCCGTGGGGTCGCACCTAGGCCGCGCGCGACGCCAGCGATCCTAGCCCGGGGCGTGGGAGCACGGCCTGGGGCTACGGTGTCAGCCTGTGCCCTACACGCGAGCTGCGGTCACTGTGTGTGTGGGGGGTGCGGCTTGTCATCTCCCGGAGGGGGGGGGTTGTCATGGCCCGGTGGGGCTGCGGCCCGCGTGCTGACAGCGGCGGGGTTGCTCCGGGACCGCGCTTGGTGCCGGAGATCCCAGCCCAAGGCGGAGGGCCCAGGCCACGGGCTGCACTGGCGGCGAGCGCTCCCCCCGGCCGGCGGGGGAGGTGGCGGGGGGGGGGGGGGGGATGGCTAGCTAAGGAGGTACTCGTCGTCCTCGTTGACTTCCAGCTCCAGGCCCAGGTCCTCGTCCGCCGCCTCGGCATCCTCGTCCTCACCTCCGTTTGGCGGGTCCACCGCGGGCACTTCCGCTGCGGGGCAAAAGGCGCCCAAGGTGCTGAGGAGGCCCCCAGGCGCCAAGGCCGCCGGGTACGCCAGCAGGGGCCCGTCCCCAAGCGGCTAGATGGTGAAGCTCAGGAACAGCGACCCGGATGTGGCCGGCGGGGCTAGAACCACTTCCCGCGCCTCCCCCTGCAGGGACGGGGGGGCGCCGACCCTGAGGACGACGTCTGGGCCGGCGCCACGCTCCTGCGGGTCTTGCACCGCGACGACAACGGCGCGGCCCACCAGCTCGGGGCGGGGCCCTGCCACCCCGCACACGGACTCGCCCATGGCGTAGCAGAACAGGGTGCCCGCGTCCGCGAGCAGGTGCGACAGGCCCACGGGCCACTCGTCCCCGCCGGGGCACATCAGGCATGACCAGCGGGCCGCCGGCGGGAGCACCACCCAGTCGGCCACCGACGGCGACGCCAGCCGGGCATAGCGGCGGTTCAGCTCTCGTGGGACGGCCGTCACCAGGCGGCCGGAGGAGAAGAGCTGGTCCATCCCGTCTGTGCCGGGGAACGGGTACGTGCCCTCCTGCGCAATGCCCAGACCCTCAGCCGCCAGCTCGTGGGCACGGGCCTGGAGATCGGACGGGAGGCCCGACCACTTGGTGCGGTGCTACGCCGGCACGTAGAGATCAAGCCTACCACACCCAAGGGCCTCCGCGAAGGCGACGCGGACACGGTCCACCCAAGGCAACTGGGAGGGGAAATCGGCCCCCACGTATTGAACCGCCTCGGGGGCGACGCCCAGCGACGCAGCCAAGCGCCATGCCTCCAGCTTGCTGGCCCACTCCGCCGCCCACGTGCTGGCCACCCTGGATGCCTAACGCTGCTAACGCGAGGAGCCCCGCGGAGTCGGCCACCAGCGCGCTCAGCCCAGGGTTTCGCCGTCGAGCGTGACCTCCATCGCTCCGTCCGCGGCCACGAGGACCCCGCCCAAGACGCATGGCCGCTGCACCCGGATGTCCACTGCCGCTGACTGCGCCTCCCTGGCGGGGAGGACGTGCACTTCCAGCTGGACTTCCGCCATGGCGTGGAAGAGCAGCTCCTGGTCTGGGCTGTCCACGCCCTTCTAGTGGTCTGGGTGGCGGATGGCACGGACGTTCTCGCAAACAAGCACGCTACGTGAGTCCATGGCCCGGAGGTACCGCTGCACATGCCGGAGCCGCATCCGGCTGTACAGGTGGGGGAGGCCGAAGCCCCCGCCGCTGACCGGCATCCAGCAGGGCCCCGGGCACATTCCGCGGCACCTGCAACGCCCGAGTCAGATCGATCACCTGCTGCGTGCGGCGGAGGCGTGTGGGGCATGGCGGCATGGCCCCATAGTCCAATGCCGAGACCACGTAGGCCATGACGATGCGTAGGAGGAGCACATACGCCGGCCGAAGGCGGTAGAGCGCGAGCCCCATCTTCACCAGAGTGGCGTGCGCCTTGGCTATCAACGGGCCCGGCTGCTCGCCCATCACTAGGGGCACTTCGGTGAGCATGAACCCCGCGGTCTGCAACCGCAGCGGGGCCACAGGCATGGGCAAGGTGCCGCCCGCGTACCGCAGCCGGCAGTTGCGTAGGACGAGGTGGTACACCTTCAGCTTGCCCACCTGCGCAGAGCCGCAGGCGGCCGCGCATGTCGCCGCGCCCGATGCCCATGAGGCCACGCCAGGCCCCAGCCTGTTAGGGCGAAGTGGCGGCGGTCGTCGCTGAAGGCGACCTCGGGGAGGAAGCCATGGGGGGGGCGCGGGCTGCCGCGGGACGTAGGTGGCTGGATCCGGGGCGCCCGGCCGCTAGTCTTCCGGGTGCAGCTGCTCCCGGACAACATGCCGGAGGTACTCCGTCCGCTTCTCTGAGACCTTGGAGAAGTACCTCACCCCCTGGCTGCCGCCCTGGGCCCCGCCATGGCTCAGCTTGTATGGGCCGGCCAGGCCGTACGGGGAGGCGACCCAAACCTCTAGCCCCTCGTAGAAGCACTGAAGACACGGTGACGGCAACTCCTCAGGGGCTTCGTGGTCCCACGCCCCGGCTGCCTCGCGCTCGAGGTTGCAGAAGGCGTTCGCCTCATCCCGGTCGCCCCGCTAGACCTCCCTATTCTATACCGCCCGGCTCACGAGCAGCCAACGGCAAGGCAAGGCCAGTGTCTGGCCGGACAGCCGCCGACGGTACACGAAGTGCTCGGGGGGCACCGCGCGCAAGAGCTCTCGGCGGGTGACCCAGCGCTCCTGCACAACGCCCTTCTCCGGCCGCTGGAGGTAGGGCTCCAGCATGACTGGCCGGCTGTTTTGCACAAGCCAGGCCGAGAGCTTCTTGGCGAGGCAGAGGTGGAGGACCGCCGAGAGAAGGCGGCTGGGTGTCCCGGACGCCGGGGCTTGCAGGATGTCCACAAGGACCTGCGGTGCATAGCCCGGCAGGGCCCATATGAGGGGCCAGGGCAGCTCGTTGAGGGATGTGGCCGGAGACCCCTTATGGACGGCGAGCTCCATCTCGTGATATGTTGGCGGGGCTCCCGCTACCGGTGGCTCCGGCGGCCAGGGCAGCGCCACACGCATGCGCGAGACAAAGTCCAGGTCGTCCGCAGGGTCGTCTGGGCGGACTGGGGCCATGGGGCGGGCGAGGTCCAGGGGCGGACCCGCGCGGCCACAATGCAGTTCCTACGCTTGGAGCTCCGCCTGGAAGGCCTCCGGCGTCTTCGGGAAGCGGACACCATCGGGGCTAACCTCGGTGAGGAGGTGGAACTTGGGCGGCCGGAGGTGCGGCGTTCTCCCCGTCTGGGACGCCTTCTCCATGCGTAGGAGGGCCCCGTGCGCAACGTCTTGCCGTCCCTACCAACACGCATGGACCGTATCAACGGTTGCGACGCCGACGTCTTCATCCAGCTCCCGGGCCGCTCGCAAGACGTCCCGGTCCCAGGGGCGCCAGGAGTCCCGCTAGGAGGGCATCAGGCCTTCTAGAGCGGTCCACCTGAATGGCACCGTCTGGGCTCAGGCGGGCGTGGGCCGAACAATAGCACGAGTGAGGTGGCTGCTGCCGCGGGTGCCCGCTCCTCTGGCCGGAGCTGCGACCACCGGAAGCAGCGGCAGGATGGGCCCGCTGCCGCGAAGGTGCGCTCCGAGAACCCCAAGTCGCACGGCACCATCTGGTGGGTGCTGAGGCCACGGAGCAAGACTTTCTCCGCCCCAACGCAGGGGGTCTCCGGCCCAATGAGGACCCAGTCCAGCTCGTGCTCGGAGGGGCGCCCCACTAGCCCTACAACGTTGGTCGGGTAGCCTGGGCGGTACGGCGCGCAAAACCCTCACAACGGGCCCTTGAGACCCAGAGCCTTGGAGAGCCACCCACCACCGCGAGGGCCCAAAGGCTTGTTGAGGTCACCGGCCACCACCTTGACGCCGGCACCTGCCGTGCACAGGAAGGCGCACGCGTCCCCTACCACTGCCCGGCGCCTTGCCACTGGCAGGGCTGGCGGCAGGTGCAGGTTTACGGCCGCCAGCACTGCCCCCTAGGCTGGCTCCACCCACGGGGGGGCGACTACAACCGGTCCTGATGCGACATACCCCCCAGCTATCTGTCAAAACTCGGGGGGGGGGGGGGGGGGGGGGGGGGGGGGGGGGGGGGGGGGGGCAGAGTGGGGGGGGGGGGGGGTCCGGCCAGGGGTCGGGGGGGGGTCAAGCCGGGGGTTGGGGGGGGCCTGTCGGGGGTCGGGGGGGGGGTTGGCCGGGGGTCAGGGGGGCGTCGGATGGGGTGAGGGGGGGGGGTTAGGGTTAGGGTCACCGAGCTGGTGGAACCAGTCTTGGTTTTATAACCCTTTTTAGTGTCTAGGGTGGACCTATCAGGTTTAGCAGCAGCAACAAGCAGCAAGCAGCAACAAGCAGCAAGCAGCACGCGCGAAATGGGGAAAAATCAGACATCCGTCGTGGTGCTTCACATTCGGCTGAAATTTTGGTGGATGATACCTATGGGTGTGAGGGACAACCACACAAAGTTTGAGCCAGAAACTCAACGGTGGCGGCCGGGAACGGGATTCGCAAGTGGCGGACCTCAGTTTCAAAAACTGCAATTTGGGGCCAAAAGCAGCCATTTTTGGGCCAAAAGAGCCCTAGAACCCATTCAAAACGGCCAAGGAAAGGGAAAGGGTGGGTGCACTCCATGTGCGGCTTGACTTTCTTGTGTCAAGGAGCCATTTGCGGCCCTCTGACTCCACCATATGTCCCGGAAACGACCCAAAAAGGCCCCCACAAGCCCCAAATTTTGTGCATATTGGCTGGCGACAGCCACAAACCAAGAATAGGCCATATCTTTGGCTACATGGCTCAAAACGCGATTCCGAGGGCACCTAATCCACCCGCAACCCCCCTCGTTTTGTGGTTTCCACCCCTCAAAATTGCCCAAATGGACGCCTAGACCCCCGTACCCAAGCCCAGTAGGCTGCGGCAAGCTGCAAGCTCAAGCCCAAACAGGTGGGTGCCCAAATGGGTCAATAGGGTCCAATAGGGGCAGAAAAATGACTTTTCTCAAAAATGATCCTAGACCATGTGTGATGCTAAAACAAGTGTTTTTGGACTGTTTTGAGCTTGGGGTGGCCCATTTTGGTCCTCCGAAAATCCCCAAATGCCTTGAAGATGCGCTGTTTTGGGACCAAAAATGGGTCAAAAATGGGTCAAAAACGCATTTTTCCAAAACTCATCCTAGACCATTTGGGGTGCACAAACGGGTGAAATGAGCCTATTTTGAGCCCATTTTGGGGCATTTTGGCCCCTCACAAGTCCACAAAAGCCTTGAAAGCGGGCCTTGTGGTGAAGGGGATCACTTGCAAGCTGATTCCACCCTGTCAACGGCCTTCAATGTGTAACTCATTGGTGTCCCTCACCATTCATATCTAATGTTCCCTCCCCCACCAGCTCGGTCCCAATATTCAGTCTTGATTAGGGTTAGGGTTAGGGTCACCGAGCTGGTGGAACCAGTCTTGGTTTTATAACCCTTTTTAGGGTCTAGGGTGGACCTACCAGGTTTAGCAGCAGCAGCAAGCAAGCAGCAGCAGCAAGCAAGCAAGCACACGCGCGAAATGGGTAAAAATCAGAACTCCGTCGTGGTGCTTCAGATTCGGGTGAAATTTTGGTGGATGATACCTATGGGTGTGAAGTACAATCACACAAAGTTTGAGCAAGAAACTCAACGGTGGCGGCCGGGAACGGGATTCGCAAGTGGCGGACCTCAGTTTCAAAAGCTGCAGTTTAGGGCCAAAAACAGCCATTTTTGGGCCAAAAAAGCCCTAGAACACATCCAAAACGGCCAAACGAAGGGAAACGGTGGGTACACTCCATGTGCGGCTTGACTTCCCCGTGTCAACGAGCTCTTTGCAACACTCTAACTCCATGATATGTCCCGGAAACGGCCCAAAAAGGCCCCCAAAAGCTCCAAAAGCTCCAAATGCCGACAGCCACAAAACCAAGAATAGGCCATATCTTTGCCTACATGGCTCGAAATGCGATTCCGAGGGCACCTACTCCACCCGCAACCCCCCACTTTTTGTGGTTTCCATCCGTCAGAATTGCCCAAACGGATGCTTGGACCCCAATACCTAGGCCCACTAGGCTGCGGCAAGCTGCAAGCTCAAGCCCAAACAGGTGGGTGCCCAAATGGGTCAATATGGTCCAGTAGAGGCAAAAAGATGACTTTCCTCAAAAATGATCCTCGACCATGTGCGACGCTAAAACAAGTGTTTTTGGACCGTTTTTGAGCTTGTGGTGGCCCATTTTGGTCCTCCGAAAATCCGAAAATGCCTTGAAAATGGGCTGTTTTGGGACCAAAAACGGGTCAAAAATGGGTCAAAAACGCATTTTTCCAAAACTCATCCTAGACCATTTGGGGTGCACCAACGGGTGAAATGAGCCCATTTTGAGCCCATTTTGAGCCCACTTTGGGGCATTTTGGCCCCTCAGAAGTCCAAAAAGCCTTGAAAGTGGGCCTCGTGGTGATGGGGTTCACTTGCAAGCTCATTTCACTTTTTCAAGAGCCATCAATGTGTGAATTTTTCTTGATGTCCCTCACCAGTCATAGCTGATGTTCCCTCCCCCACCAGCTCGGTCCCAATATTCAGTCTTGATTAGGGTTGGGGTCAGGGTTAGGGTCACCGAGCTGGTGGAACCAGTCTTGGTTTTATAACCCTTTTTAGTGTCTAGGGTGGACCTACCAGGTTTAGCAGCAGCAGCAGCAAGCAGCAGCAAGCAGCAGCAGCAAGCAGCAAGCAAGCAGCAGCACGCGCGAAATGGGGAAAAATCAGAACTCCGTCGTGGTGCTTCGGATTTGGCTGAAATTTTGGTGGATGATACCTATGGGTGTGAGGGACAACCCTACAAAGTATGAGCCAGAAACTCAACGATGGCGGCCGTGAACAGCTGTCGCAAGTGGCGGACCTCAGTTTCAAAAACTGCAGTTTAGGGCCAAAACAGCCATTTTTGGACCAAAACAGCCCAAGAACCCATTCCAAACGGCCGAACAAAGGGAAACGGTGGGTACACTCCACATGCGGCTTGACTTTCCTGTGTCAACGAGCTCTTTGCGGCCCTCCAAGTCCATGATATGTCCTTGAAACGGCCCAAAAAGACCCCAGAAGCCCCAAATTTTGTGTAGATTGGCTGCCGACAGCCACAAACCAAGAACAGGCCATATCTTTGGCTACATGGTCCAAAACGCGGTTCCGAGGGCACCTAGTCCACCCGCAACCCCCCACTTTTTGTGGTTTCCACCCCTCAAAATTGCCCAAATGGACGCCTAGACCCCCATACATAGCCCCAGCAGACTGCGGCAAGCTGCAAGCTCAAGCCCAAACAGGTGGGTGCCCAAATGGGTCAACAGGGTCCAGTAGGGGCAAAAAATGACTTTTTTCAAAAATGATCCTACACCATGTGTGATGCTAAAACAAATGTTTTTGGACTGTTTTGAGCTTGTGGTGGCCCATTTTGGTCCTCCGAAAATCCCAAAATGCCTTGAAAATGGGCTGTTTTGCGACCAAAAATGGGTCAAAAATGGGTCAAAAACACATTTTTCCAAACCTCATCCTAGACCATTTGGGGTGCCCAAACGGGTGAAATGAGCCCCTTTTGAGCCCATTTTGGGGGAATTTGGCCCCTCACAAGTCCAAAACAGCCTTGAAAGTGGGCCTTGTGGTGAAGGGGATCACTTGCAAGCTGATTCCACTCTATCAACGGCCTTCAATGTGTGACTCATTGGTGTTTCTCACCATTCATAGCTGATGCACCCTCCCCCACCAGCTCGGTCCCAATATTGAGTCTTGATTAGGGTCACCGAGCTGGTGGAACCAGTCTTGGTTTTATAACCCTTTTTAGGGTCTAGGGTGGACCTACCAGGTTTAGCAAGCAAGCAGCAAGCAGCAAGCAAGCAGCAAGCAAGCAGCACGCGCGAAATGGGTAAAAATCAGAACTCCGTCGTGGTGCTTTGGATTCCAGTGAAATTTTGGTGCATGATACCTATGGGTGTGAAGTACAATCACACAAACTTTGAGCGAGAAACTCAACGGTGGCGGCCGGGAACGGGATTCGCAAGTGGCGGACCTTAGTTTCAAAAACTGCAGTTCAGGGCCCAAAACAGCCATTTTTGGGCCAAAAAAGCCCTGGAATACATTCAAAACGGCCAAACGAAGGGAAACGATGGGTACACTACACGTGCGGCTTGACTTCCCCGTGTCAATGAGCTCTTTGCAGCCCTCTAACTCCATGATATGTCCCGGAAACGGCCCAAAAAGGCCCCCAGAAGCTCCAAATGCCGACAGCCACAAACCAAGAATAGGCCATATCTTGGGCTACATGGCTCAAAACGCGATTCCGAGGGCACCTACTCCACCCGCAACCCCCCACTTTTTGTGGTTTCCACCCCTCAGAATTGCCCAAACGGACGCCTAGACCCCTATACCTAGGCCCACTAGGCTGCGGCAAGCTGCAAGCTCAAGCCCAAACAAGTGGGTGCCCAAATGGGTTAACAGGGTCCAGTAGGGGCAAAAAGATGACTTTTCTCAAAAATGATCCTAGACCATGTGCGACGCTAAAACTAGTGTTTTTGGACCGTTTTGAGCTTGTGGTGGCCCATTTTGGTCCTCCAAAAATCCCCAAATGCCTTGAAAATGGCCTGTTTTGGGACAAAAAATTGGTCAAAAATGGGTCAAAAACGCATTTTTCCAAAAATCATCCTAGACCATTTGGGGTGCACCAATGGGTGAAATGAGCCCATTTTGAGCCCATTTTGGGGCATTTTGGCCCCTCAGAAGTCCAAAAAGCCTTGAAAGTGGGCCTCGTGGTGATGGGGTTCACTTGCAAGCTGATTTCACTTTGTCAAGAGCCATCAATGTGTGAATCATTCTTGATGTCCCTCACCAATGATAGCTGATGTTCCCTCCCCCACCAGCTCGGTCCCAGTATTTAGTCTTGATTAGGGCTAGGGTTGCTGTTAGGGCCTGCAGTCCTCCTGTAGCCCAAATATGAATTCTCTACAAAAATTTGAGCATTTTGAGTATAAACACATAGTATGAAAAAGAAAATTGGCGCCTTCGGCGCCGGACAGTTTTCTCTAGGGACACTTGTTGGTGGCCGACCCGGCACCACTATCTTTCAAAGCCCGGGGGGGGGGGGGGGGCTGGGGGGTGTCGCATACAAGGACCGGGCCCGGCTGCCCCCCCCCCCCCCCCCCGTGGCTCCACCCAGATGCTGAGGCTCTGCTCTTGCGCAGGGACGCGGACTTGAGAGCCATTCAGCAGGCGGGCGTGCACCAGGGTGACGAGCCCCCCCCCCCCCCCCCCCCCCGGAAAGAGGGCGCCCACGCACACGCGGTACTGCAGGCCTGCAAGCCATGCGCCGACAAATTGCGGACCGGCCTCCTACAGGTGAGCGACGTCGGGCGCCGCGCTAACAAGGTATGCGATGAGGCACGGGACCATCCGAGAGTCCGACCCCAAGCCCCCGTAGTTGGCACTGACGATGCGGAGGCGGCCAACGTCCGGGGGGCTGCACCGCACGTGTTCTAAGGTGTTGTGCGGTTGACGCTTTGCGAACGAGGCGTACTCCTTGGGGGAACCTGGGTACGGGGAAGGCGGCGTGCACCTAATGCCCTGCAAGCGCCCGACTGGGATGGCTCCCGGCTGGGCTATCCCTCCGATCGCCACAACGGCGCGTGCCATCGCCGCGGTAACGGGCGGGGTGGCGTCGAGGCGGCCACAGAACAGCCCCGGTCCCGGGGTACCGGGGGGCGGGAAAGGAGGCCTCGCGCACCCCGGCCACACAGAGCGTCCCGTAGCTAGAACACTGGAGCCCCATGGTGTACACTGTTGCTGGCGCGGCTGCAGGAGCCTTACCCGGGCCTAGCCGGCCGTGGTCTCCGGCGTCGTAATCCCGGCCCACAAGGCTGTCCTGTAGGGGTCTGCTGTCCGAGGGGCGCCACGCGCACAGGACAATGTGTGCGGCCACCAAGGGGAGGAATGGGACGCTGGTGCTGAGCCTCCGGGTGGAGCGGCTCGGCACTTGCACCCACGCCCGGAGGACGCCAAACATGGAATAGAGGAGGGAGGGGGAGAGGCCACAAGCTGCTATCGCGGGGAGCCAAGACCGGGCGAGGTCGCCGAACACCCGGTACCGTGCGCGCGGCTGGGTCCCCGCTGCCGGGAGTTGGGGTGCCTCTTGAGAGCCGTAGGTAGGGCACCACGCGAGGGCTCCCTCCGCCGGGCGCCCGTATCACGCGGCGCGGTGTAGGCAGGCGCGGCTCTCATGCGGTGGGCCCTCCTCGTTAGGGTTGGGTCCAGGGGTGCGGCGGGGGGAGGGTCCCTGTAGAGGTCGGCCACGACGCCGGACGGCGCTCGCACCTGAGGAGGGCTTGGGAGGGGCAGGAGGGCCGCCACCAGAGCTCAGAGCTGGCTCGGGCATCGGACCCCCATGGAGAGGTGGAGGGGAAGTTAGCCCTCCCCCCCCCCCCGCAGCCACCCTGCAACCCTTGCGCCTGGGTCGCAGCCACTTGGGGCGGCCATGCCGCGGGTGCCGCGGGGAGCATGGTCGGGTACGGTGTTGGCTGCTGCGTCGGGGGCCAGGGCGGGCCCTACGGCAAGCCCTGCGGCGGGCTGGCCGGGGGTGGCAGGAACGCCGGTGGCTAGGGCTGCGGGGCCACCTGGGCGGGGCGTTGCAACGCCACCAGTGGTCGCTAGGGTGGGTGTTGCACTTTCGCTTTCTTCTTGGGGGGTTGGCCAGGCGCCGCGGGCAAGGAAGAGGGTGCCGTCCGCGCGGTGGGAGTGCAGTGTCACGGACATGTACCCAGCCGTTGTAATCACGGGGATCAGCGCGCGGCTCTAGTCGCCGGCAAACGATCGCCACACTCTCTCAAAGCAGGTGACCTAGTCGTACCCCTGCTGGAGGACGTGCGACGTGATGTGCTTGTGGGTGCCCAGGTGGACTTCCGGAGCGTCCCGCACCGCGGCTGGCTTCATGGTCTCTGGGTTGAGGCCTGCGACCTCGATGACTAGTTGGCGAAACGCTGGCGACCCGACCTAGGCCACCAGGCCGGGGGTCGGGGCTAGGTGCGCCGCCGGCCAGGGGGTGGGGGCCGCTGGGGGTGGGCTCGACCAAGGCGCCGGCTGTGGGCCTAGGGGCTTGGGGGCCACTGGGGACCACGGGGCCGGGGCCGGGGCTGTTGGCTAAGGCATCGAGTAAGACGCGAGGTGCGGGGTATGCCTTGCGGGGTAGGGGTGGAGCGGGGAGGCTGGTGGTTGGGGCGCGTTGAGCGGGGCTGCAACAGCGGGCGGGGCCTCCCCAGTCACCCGCGCCGAGGCCGCCTACGCCCAAGCCGGGCGCGGGGCCACTAGGGGCGCCGCGGTGGCCCCCGGGATCTGTTGGGCGCCCAGGAGGGAAGCGCCGACACGCCCCCTTGGTCTTTGACCGTGGCTTGTATCGCCTGAAGATCCTCCAGGCGGGCAGCCATCGTGACTGCCCCCGCCAGAGCCGTCCAAAGAGAGGCGCGGTCCACAACCTGTAATAGGGCAGCGCGGGTGTCTGGTGGGACATCGGCCGTGCAAGCTATGGCGGTGGCGACGGCGGCGAAGGGGGTCGTGTCGGGGAGGGTGGCCACCGAACGCCAGAGCCGCTCGGCACATTGCTAGCGAGTCGCGTCCATCACGGTGAGGAAGTCACCGGATGCCGGCCACGCGACCCAGTCGCCCAGCGACGCTGCCACTGCCGGGCCCTCCGCCCCCCGGCGCACGGCGTTTGCAAGGAGCATGTTCGCCACTTGCTCGCCCGATTGCGTGGCGCAAAGGGCGGACAGGTTACCGAGGGCGGACGAGAAGGCAGCCATGCGGAGGTACAAGTCATCTTTGGCGGCGCTCAAGCAGGCCAGCGCCAACAGATGCACCACTTCTGCCGCGCCCTGCGTGCTGCGATGGACGATGGCGTGGCCCTCGTAGGGGGACCGGAGCAGCGAGGGGGGCGCCAGCTGCAAGTGCAGTGAGAACGGGGGGGGGGGGGGCAAGTCGCCGCCGGGAGTAGTGCGATAGGGGCAGCCGGTGGCTGGGGGCTGCGGGCGTTGGGGCTACCGCAATGGGCTGCACCTGGGGGCACTCCATCGGGAGGCGGGGGATGGGTGCTGCGGGGCTCCATCGGGGCGAGCCCCCGGCTGAGAGGTGGGTAGGTCGGTGGCGCACCTCCTCTGCAACCACCGAGGCGTAGCGGACTGGGGCGAATGGGGGCCCTTCTGGTGAGGGGGCCCACGCATGGCCGTGGTTGGCTGGCAGCCCTAGCTGCCGGGGACGCCTGGGGCGGCTGCTAGGGCGGCGCAGCCGCCCCCGCCAGCCACGGTCCCGTGGCTGGTGGCTCCGCCGGGGCAGTGCTCGGCTGGGCCGGCTCCTGGAACGCCAGGCTCGCCTTCACAAGGCATAGAGAGCCGGAGATCAGGCCTGCCAGGTGCGGTGGGGCAACCGGGCAGTCGGCGGGGAACCCGTTGGCGTCGGGGGCTCTCATCCATACCGGTGCCTGCGGGCCGCCCATGCGGCTGTCAGGCGACCTAGAGCCAGAGCCAGTGGAGGGACACCTGGGGGCCCGCCGGGCTGACCAACGGGTTGAGGAGCCGGCAGAGGTCGTAGGGGTCACGGTTCAGCTTATGCCGGCACCGCTGCTGGGTGGTCCCCAAGCGGATGTGCCCCAGGTCGGACCCCGCGAATTGCAGCTCGTGGTCACCTCCCTGGGGGACGACATCTTGGTAGTACCAATCCACCATGTCCGTAATGGACATCCACAAGACCCCGGGCCACCGCGTACCGAGTAATGCTCTCTCGGCCTGGGTCACTTTTCGCATGAGGATGGAGAGCTGCATGCCCAAGGTGCGGTCGATGCCGTCTGTGAGGGGCACACCAACGATTTAGGTGGCCGTGGGCCAGTGCGGCACAGTGGCCAAGAGGGCGCCGTCCACGAGGGCCACACGGTCGACGCGGCCCACTTGCTTGGGGTGGGCCTCCAGGTGGAGCCGTTGCTTAGCAGGGGAAAGGGCGCGGAATTTTGCCATTGTGGCTGAGGTGTGGCAGGCCGCAAAGGGCGCCCCGCCCCGCGCATGTCCACCCACGCACACCCTACACGCTTGGCCCAACCCCCCTTCCCGGGCCGCCCCGCCGCCGCCCCCCCCTCCCCCGCTGAGGGTGGGCACACTTGGCCCCGCCCGCACCCCTGCAGTGGCGTCCGCAACGACAGGCACGTCTCGGCTGTAGCCATTCCGCGTGAGCCAAGACGGAGGGGGGGGGGGGGCGAGGGTAGAGGCAGGCACCCCCAGTCGCAGCCATTCCGTGTACGCCGTTCGGGTGCCGGTGGCGCGGAAGCCCACACCGAGTGCCCTGCTTGGCTCACGCTCGCCCTTGTGCCCTCGCACATAGGTCAGGCCCGCACCCCCACATTGGCGCCCGCAACAGAACACGCACGTCCTGGCTGTACCCAGTCTGCGTGAGCCAGGACGGAAGGGGAGTGTGGGTAGAGGGAAGATAGCCCTGGTCGTAGCCGCTCCGCGTGCGCCGCTCGGGTGCCGGTGGTGCGGAGACCTGCACTGTGTACCACGCCCGGTGCCTGCCCGCCCCTGTGCACCCTCACACTGGCCCCACCTGCACCCCTGCATTTGCGTCCGCAAGACAAGCACGCCCCGGTTGTAGCCATTCCGCGTGAGCCAAGACAAGGGGGAGAGGGAGGGCTAAGGCATGGCACCCCCAACAGCAACGGTTCCGCGTGGGCCGAGCTTGGTTGGTCCCCTGCCTGTCGAGGGCCCCTTCCCCTGCTTCCCTCTAGAATTCCACCTCTGCAGCCTTGGTCCCTGTGCGTTGGGTTCCCCCATCCGTAGGGCTCCGGCCTGGTTCCGCAAGGGCGACGCGGCTTCGAACCGCCTCTTTGCGGAGCCGCGCCGCCCATTCCATGGGGCCCTCGGGTCCCCATCTTGTATATGGAGGCTTCCGCCTTGCATAGGGCATGACCCACAAGAATGGGAGGGTTCCACCCAGCACAGGGCACCACCCACAAGTTTGGCACGCTGGGCAGGCAGGGGGTTGTTGCTCAGCCCCCGCGCGCTTTTGGGCTGGCCAACTTGGGGCGAGGGGCTAGTCCCGGCCCCGGTGTACTTGCTGGCGCCGATCCCGACACCCTTCTCCGCCGTTCTTGGTGGTGATGGACATGGGGCGCCGATCCTGGCCCTTGTGTACTCAATGGCGCGGGGCTGGGGGGGGGAGAGTCTGTTCGCTGCTTGGCGCCTCCAATCCCTGGGTGCCGGCGGCTGAGGAAGGGGCCCAATACCGCCTGCTAGATGCACGCCCCACGCCAAACCGCCTCACCGCCAGGCTCGCCCAACCCGCTCGCCCCCAGAGGGGGGAGGGGGTCCAGGGAAGGGGAGGAGGGGGTCCAGGGGGGGAGAGCCCCCCACCCCAACCCTGCCGGAATGAACCATATCAACTAGGAATTGCAAAAATGCACCACATTGACCCATTCAATATATACATTTGTCATAATGTCTAAACACAGGTAATCAAATCATATTTTTGGGTCCATACATTGTGCCCTCACCTAAACACCACCAGGCAACACAAACAGGAAACACGATGGAATGCCCAGTGAAATCAAATTGTTTGCCGAAGATCAATCAGAGTTGGACTCACCTGAGCTGGACTTACCAATGTCATCCTCTTCCGAACTAGAAGAGGAACCAGAAGACACTACTTAGGGCAGACACATCAGAGAGGACACCATCTGTGTCTAGTTCGGAATCAGGATCACTGTGGAACATGCTTTTTGTGCCACATTGTATGCCTCTTGCCTTTTCTTCCCAGTCCATCTATCTTGGAAGCGAAAATAGAGGATCGTGTTTACAACGTTGTCGCGTTTTGCACGGGGACACGGTTGGACCGGGTTGCTAAAGAAGCACTTATGGGACGCAGGGACATGGTGTCTGCAACATGCAAGAGGAAAGAAAGGATATAGTGGAGTGACCAAAGAACCCTGCTATAGGTGCGCCAAAGGCCCCGGAGGAAAAATTGGCCCAAACGAAAAACATTCCCAGAACCCTGATTCTCAGGTGAATTAGAACGGAGGGGGGAGGGGGGGAGGGGGTCCAAAGGACAGAGGGAGGGGTCTAGGGACCCTCCCCCCCGTGCCGGAATGAACATTAAAGCAACACCCTGGGGTTAGGGGGGGGGGGGGCTGAAACTGGACCCACCCACCCACCCATCCCCGGCCTTCTCCAGGTCCAGAGGGGGTGTAGGGGGGGGGGGGGGGCTGGGTCTGGCCTGATGCATAAGCGCCCCCCATGATTCCGATCCATTCCCATGCATGAGCACCACCAATGGATGACGAGTGCATATAGATATTACACAGACTAGGGAACAATGGTGGCAAACGATGCATGAGTGAGGAATTTACTTCCAGCATCCATTGGATGGGTTTGGGTCATCATATCGTCCGAGAACCTTTTTCCATGCCTGGGGTCAGAGCATAGACAGGACATTTGATGTGTTCTGCAAGCGTTGGAAGGTGGCAAAGCGACGGGAAAAGGTTCCATGACATCGATGACAGCCCTGGGACCTGGTGGTAGCATTCGTCCTAGAACCTTTTCCCATGGATTCACCGCCTCCCAATGCATGCACAACACATTAATTGTCCTGCGAACTCCACAGTGGTCGCTTGCAGCGCGCTCTGCGCCAAGCGCAATGACTCCCAGAGTTTTCGAAGTGAGTAGACAAAAAAAAAACTCTGGTGGTGATTTTGCTTGGTGCAGAGCACGCTGCAAGCGACCACTGTGGCGTTTACAGGAATTCGAGGTGATTTAATGTGTCCCGCAAGCGTTGGGAGGCAGCAAAGCCATGGGAAAAAGTTCTAGGACGAATACTACCCCTTGGTCAGAGGGCTGTAATCGACAAATGGACCCTTTTTGGCCTTTTTGGGAAAATAATAATGATAATAACAATAATAAGCCTACATCACCTACCTGAAAATTTGCAAGAATCGTTGCATTTACTCTATTCTGGGTGTGTGTTGCTCGGGGTAGATTCTCTGCGAGGTGAACTTGCCGAAGGCAACAGAATTTGCGAAAATTGTTGCATTTTCGGAAAACTGTCTGTGGGTCTGGGTTGGATTTGGGTCATCATATGGGGAAAATACATGTACTCCAGCACCCCTAGGGACGCACGTAGCATCAGTTCGGCCCGTATAGCTCGAGCTATGAGCCCCCAAAGATCCTGAAAATGGCACTTTTTCCGGATCTTTGGGGGCCCACAGCCCAAGCTATACGGGCCCAACTGGTGCTACATGTGTCCCTGGGAGTGCTAGAGTACTTGCATTGTCCCCAATTACTGCCACCTGTCACAAGGTGTCACCCATCAGACATTGTCAGGCATTACCGCCCCCCATTTGCTCGGTGTGGCGTCCCAAGGAAAGGTGACACATCAGCATGCAACTGGACAGGGCTGGGGGTGTTGCGCGGGGCCAAACCCTTTCGAGAAATGATGCCAGTTTTGCCAGATTACCTGACCCACAGGTGCTTGTTGACCCCACCTTGGTGTGACACGTGACGAGTGACATCAGGAATCAAGCGGAGCCAGGGGTCCAGGAGGGCGGGGGCAAAAGAGTTTTCATGCAAATTTGAATTCTCCGGGAAACTCTGGGCATTTTGGAGATACAAACATCGGGCCAAAATTTTTTTGACCCTTTCCAGCGACAAAAAAAAATTTCCAGCGGCTTCGGTCCCCAAATTTTGGCTGTCACGGTCACTGTGGCTCCCGTTTCTCACTCATTTCGTATCATCGAGTGACTGAGTCAGCGACTAAAACCCCACCCCACCCCATCCGAAATTTGACCCCACTCTTATGGCTCCCCCTGGCTCATACCCGCCTCTCGATGACACCAAATGACTCAGCACAGGGTTTGGTGGGAATGCTTTTTCAGCGGGCATCTGCAGGGGGCGGGGGGGGGGGGGGGCTGCCATAACGGCCAATTCATGTGCGGGTTGGTATTTCTGATGCGGAGAGGCATATTGATGCATGAAATGATGCAAAAACGGTGCACAGGTGAAACACAAATGACACATAAGTGGAGAATAGGTGCTGAATAAGGCTCCCAGAGGGAACATGTTTGAGCCAAATTTTGACGAAACCACTTAACTTTGCCGGGATTCGAAGAGTGGTCAACGCCTGGGTACGCCTAAGTACGCTGGCCGTATGCCCATGCATGTCCAGGTAAGCCTAATGTACGCCTTGCTACACCGCGGTGGTTCGTGTCAAGCTGCAGCGTCGCGAAAAGCAAAAGCACCAGCATCGGGCGAGCGGCACCTCCAGTAGCTCTGTGATCTGGTTCAATTCATTGCTGAGCGTGCCTACTCCATCGGTGCTGGCCTTGTATTTGTCTGATACATTGTTGAAGTCCTTCTTGTACGCTCGGAACTCCTCCACTTTGCCCGTGCATTGCTCCATCTGCGTGGCACGGGCAGGAGGTTGCCAGGAGATCGACACGAGGGAGGGAGGAGGCAGGGCAGGGGAAAGTAGAAGGGCGACGAAAGATAGGCAAGGGGCAGGCAGGGGAAAGGCAGGAGATGGGCAGGAGGGAGGCAGGAAGGGGACAGGATCGGCATATGTCACCGCGACGTGCATGCCAAGGACTTGTGAAACTGCTGCAGCAAGATTGATATTGACGGCAGCGGACAGTCCACTGCGCATAGCGCATCGATAAAGACAGAACGGATGTCAGCAACAGGTTGGCCCGTACAACACGTTTGTTTCGAGTGGTTGCAGCCCTGTGTGGGCCACACCCGATGAGGCCGATACCTCTTATCTCCATCCCTGGCACACTTGCCAAGGTAACGCGCACGTGCATTCACTGTTTCAGGTGGATCCACATGAACGCGAGGAATCAGAAAATTAGAAGAATGAATCTTTGTTTTCACTGCAAATGAGGTTTCCATTCGGAATATAACATGGCTGGCCGTCTGGGGCACTGTAATTTGTACTTTCGCAGTGGGGTCCAAAAGCATGTGCGCATACCGCCCAGATCCTTGTGGCACGGGAAAGACGAAGAAGACGCTCAATGAGCAGCTCTCTGCCACAGGCACAGACTGCCAGCATCACGCCGAGTGTGGAGCACTGGTTGTGCCCAGGGGGTGGGAAGAGGGATTCAACGGCACTCAGCCCCTGCCACAACACCCTCCCGTCAAATGTGGGATGTCGACATGTTTGACTTCTCACTGTACTGCACTATGCGCCTCACCGCATGCTGCCCCTTTCTGCTGCTGGCGCCTTGGCGTCCGTGATGCCGCGTGGTCCGTCGTTCTGGTTCTGTTTCGTTGTTAATGACACTGAGTAGCTCTGTAGGTCTGCATTTCGAACACATGCGGACGTCCAGAGGTCACGTGAAACTAGACGCTCGGCACTGTTTGAAGCCGGGTTGCCGACGGACTGGGGCAGCAGGAGCCACGAAAGAATACCAGCGCCATCTCTCGTTTCTGGATGGTCTCAATGGCTTTCATGATGTTCTCAATAGTGCCTTCCAGTGCGACCTTCACGCCGGGAAATACCTTGTCAATCGTGGTCAGCAGTGAGGCAGTCCATGCCAAGTGAGACCTGCAGCACAAGGAGGCCCCAGCAGCATTGCACCCACATACAAGTGGTCGGATTGCCACGTCCTTGGTACATTAAGACTCACGGCCTCTGCACCCCCACCCACCATCCGCACCGCAACTGCTGCTGCACATATGCAGATGGTACAACTCGGGCGCAACGCATTATTCTGTTTGGCTTGTCATGCAGCGCACCACCGCACCGATGGGTAACACTTGGCGACCCGGAACTCCCTAGCCCTGAGCTGCAAAATCCACATCCGATGTGGTGAACAGCACACTCCAACACTGGATTTGGCTTGGAGTACTAGGCTGGCAGGGAGTGGACATCTAGGAGACCTATGAGAATGCTGCAACATGATACAAATCATCGACTATTGCACAGAGCACCTGGTGGTGTGTGTGGGCGGGGGGGGGGGGTTAGCCATGAAGGAGCATCAAGGGGGGGGGGGGTAGCCATGCAACAGCATTTGGTGCGTGGGGCGCACTCTTCGCAGGTGCCTCGCATTTGGGCTGCTCGCTTTCCGGGGGGTGCTCGGGCCCTGCACCACACAGGGATTGAATGCAAGCCTTCCTGTGTGAAGAGTTGCGCACTCTTGTTTTCGTGCACTAGGGGCAGGACCTCCTCAATGCAGGAAAAAAAAAAGTCTGTTCCCCAACACCTCATCAAAAAAAATTTCACACAACGCAGCGCCAGGCAGATGCAGGGCTAGTCAACGGTCCTGGACGAGGTGGTTGCAGATGTAGTGGAGGAGGAAGCCGTCCTCAGGGCAGAAGTGACGGCACGTGATCGCCTGCCGGGCCTTTGGGGGGGGGGGGCTGGCACTTGTGGTAGAGTGGCAGGTGGGCATGTTCGCAGGCCCCGACTTGGCTGTATCCCAGACATCGAAGGTGATGGCGACGGCGTCGTTGTGTGCTGTCAGGGAGAATGCTCACCGGCACCGCTTACCATTAACGAGTAGCATTTAACTGAATACAGTTTCGATCTTCAACGATAGCCCGGGGGCTCATAGGCGCCTTGAGGGGGTCAGGTGAGCCGCGTGAGGAAAAGGAAGCGCACGGCGGGAGATGTCCAAAGCCCAAATACCTCCAATCCCTGAAATCGTTCGTTCGCTTGATCGCCAGCAATGGGGCGACCCGCTGCGCCTCCTTGGCCCACTCCCCGGGGTCAGCTTCGGGCGTGATCTCCTCTTTGACGACCTCGTCGGCCAAAATATCGTCTATCATCTGCTCTTCCTCGTCCAAATCACTGCAAACAGGAGCAACTGGGAGGGGCACTGCGGCACTCAGGACCAGGACTAGCGACAGATGCACTGCGGGGGTGAGGACTGGTGCACTCTATGACACGAGAAAAGCACAAAACCTGCTGCCCTGTCATCAGGAAGCGTACTTCCTGTGCCAACCGCCTCAGTCGCCAAATAAACTGCCAACTGCCAACTGCCGGTTGCATCTGCCGCTCATGCTCCGTGGTCAGGACCTTTTTAGTGGAGGGTGTCCTCCGCACTGCTCTGACGCTACACGTATTGCTGGCACAAGGTTTGCAAAGCATGTGAGGCTGGTCGCCTGCGCGCCCAGGCCCTTTGCCACAGGCCTGGGGCCCTGCAGGAGGTGTGGTGTAACACTCCCCTCTGTGGCTGGTTCGCCGCTTGTTTCACCGGCCCTTTGGTATGAAGTGCAGTCTGGGCTTGAAATCTGTGCCCCGGGGTTGGCAGGGGAGGGGATGGGTAAGTCAGGTACCATGGTACAACTGGTGTGCAGTGCTCTGTCTTTTGTCTGACCTGCGTGTCGGTGGATGTCAATTTTGGATGATTGTGTGTGGGAAGATGGGAAGGGGTGAGGATACGGGGGGGGGGGGTGAGTGCAATTTTTGTCCCACCGCTCACAATTGCGGCTTCGGCGGAGGGGACGGGCGAGGTTTGCACCAAAACCGGGACACTTGCCACCTCGGAGTGCTGCACATTGGCTTCCTGGCCGCAGGACCGTGGGCTGACCCCAGTTGCCTCTCAGGTGCGGACAAGCAGGCTTGTCTCTTACGCCACTCGGAAGGCAGATTCGGGCAGGGGTTGATATGGCGGGTTGGTATGGGGTGTCAGGGAGTCGCATTGTCCTTCTCCCTCACTTAGACAGCTGGACTCCCCATGCTGGATGGAACTCTGTGCACGTGCGGCACAGGGCGGTGTATGACGACCTTGTTGTTCGAACGAGAGGATGGTGGTGCGGGCCGGTGGGTTGGGGCGGGGTGGAGGGAAGGGTACCCCACCACATATGGCTCAAAATGATTGCCTCGTCGCTGATCGCAATGCGCCATGTATCTTGGGGGAAATGTGTCTCTGCGGGTCTGGCCCCGAGGGGGGCAACACCAACTTTCGAAAACCCGGTGGACGTGGGGCGAACCCAAATTGAGGTCAGCTAAGCGAAGGTGTGGGCGAAACCTTTGGTAGACGGTGGACGGGGAGGGGGGAGGGGGGGGGGGGTGCTTGAACCGGGCGCCGCAGGGTGTGGGTGGTGAGCGGTTGGTTTGGCTTGGCTTGCACGGATACACCAGCGCACACGGTCCTGATCAGGAGGAGGAGGGCGTGGGTGAGTCCTTCCGGACACGGAAATTGAACTTCTGGGTGCCTGGGTTCCTCGCCCCAAATCAGTTCTGTTGGAGGTTCAGGTCCTCCGCTTCGCGCTACAGCGTGTGCGACCACTTGTGGGGGCAAGAGTTGTTTGTGACAGCAAGTGGCAAAATATTTTCCACACCAATACCATCGATGCCTTTTTACCGGACCTCCCCTACCCCCAGTGACTGGCCCCACAATGGGGGCTGTCACGCAGTGCCGCTCGCAAGTGGGCTCGGGGCTGCCAAAGGGGCTGGACCCCGTTCCCGCCCGCCTGTCACTGAGATTGCCCCCTTGCCATCGGACGCATATCATCGGGCTAGGGCCATTGGGTCGGGAATGCCTGGAGACCGAAGGCAATCGTCCCAAACAACGTCCTCCTGCAAAACCACACCTCACAACATCCTCCCGCACTTCGTCTTGTGGGCCATCGTTCACCTCGAGCTCATCGTCATACGTATCTGCGGCCCATTCCGGTGTCTTGAAGGTGAAGCCTCGGATCTGCAGGACCTTGTCGCAGAGCATGTTGATCACATGCAGCACTGCATCTCCGTGACCCATCCGCAATTTGCCTGTCAAGAGGGGGACGGTGCCCCCAGGCATAGCGTGAGGGTGGCATATCGGGCACATGCTAGGGCAGGACGAGAACGGGTCACTTGAGGTTAAAAAATGGGTCACAAACGATTTCTTTCCGGAAGTAAAAGGGGACCACATGGGAGAGCAAAATGATGCATTTCGGCTATTGGCCTGGATGAAGTCCCAAAATGCCTTCAAGATGGCGCAAGATGGCGCAATTGGGCACCAAAAGGGGGTCAAAAATCGGTCAAAAGGTGTACCTTTCCAACAGCAATGCCAGACCCCTTCGTTGTTGTAACTTGTTTCAACGACTTGCGACCCACCACGCCCGCTTGTCAACCTTGTAAAATGTGCGACGAGGTTATCCCTGACCTGCAGCAGCAGCTGGTGTTATTTGGAGTCCTCGTCACCACGTGGGAAGCAGTTTGCTGGAGCCCTGTAACGCCGCAGGCGCTAGCCTGCCCTGCCGGAGTCACCGCCTATGCAGACCGCACGTAGCACGTGGCACGTGCAGGGGGACCCACTGCTGCAGAGCGTTGCAGAGCCGCATCAGCCCTCCACCATCCTCTCCCTGTCTGCTGAGTAGTACAGAGACACCGCAGCTATGAGGGCAACCTGGAGCAATATCTTTTACATTGAAGCCCATTGACCTCAAAGTGCTGATAATGCTTGTAGCGGACGCATTGGGCTCATCGAACTGCGTCGGGGCCTGGAAACGCTCGCCCGCCAATTGGAACAACCACGCAACCAACGACGTGAATACAAAGAACTGCTCGTTGGGATTGGGGCTGGGCCGCGTGAAATACGCGTGCGTGATGGGCCGGAAGGAGTTGCGGAGGCAGAACTCGGACTCGTATTCGAGGATCTTGAGCTTATCAATGATGTCCTCCATGGTGGCGTCATCCACGGGCAACGCCACCAACGAGGGCCTCATGCGGTCATCGTCCTGGCCGTTCTCCATCATTCCGTCATCGTCCATGTGGACTCCCGGAACACGGACTCGCAATTGAGTAGTGATTGGGAACGGGTGGAAAAGGGTTTAATGGAATCTGCAGGAGGGGCAGAGTGCATGGGACCAAAAACACATGAAACGCAGCGGAGCAGGACAGCAACAGGGCAGGCGGGTTGGGGCAGCACAAGTGTGTCGGTAATAGCAAACAAGGGGCCCTCCGCTTCAGTGTGATGTGCGGACTGTACGTTGGTCGGCGGCCCAACAGCCTTTCAGGTGCCAGCTGCGTGAATGCTGCAATGCCCCAAGACATTGCATTCGCAAGCTGTCTAGGGGGGATCCTTGCACTGCACGCACGCTGTGGGCTACAATTAAGACATACTACCCCAGAAAGCCTGCAAATTGACCACCTTCCAAACGCCCACCAAACTCCCCTGTGGATCGCCCTTCAGAGCCCTTTACAAGGTAGAAACATGATAGAATCTAATAATATCATATTTGCACATATCTTTGACTGGTAGTGGGCGGCCACATTGCTACTTTGTCCCACAAAGCCTTGGTCTGGTGCAACGGGCAACAGTTGCAGTGTTCACGCGCTGCGCTCACGATGCCCCCTTGTGCACCTGCAGATCAGATTCAGCAGTATCCAGTGATTTGTGAGGGCGTCTGTTGTGGTTGCTGCCCTCTTTCGCTCGTGCAAATGAGTGCCAGCAGTCAATGCATCAGCTGAAATCTGGTGATAAGACAGAACACAGTTGCAAAAGCACGAGCAAGTGTCAACTCATCAGAAAACCATGGAACATATTATCTGCGCCATGGATGCCCTATGGGGCACCGTGGCGCAGGTAATATGCGCTGGACCCAGGCTGCTTGCGCAAACATGTGATTGACCCCGGGGCAAGTGTGCAGCTGCCCCTTGGTGAGTGTGTGGCGGGGCGCTGGGACAGTGCAGTGCTCGACCCTCGGCAATTTTGTGACTGGGGACTCAGAGATTTTGTGGTTGAGATGTTTGCAAGGTACAAGGTTTTTAGATGTCAATATCTGTCAGTGCAATGATGCAGCAAATGAGCATCATATAATACTGCACATGTTGCTGTGTTTTTGCCACGGAGCTGCTTGAGGGTTATTGGTGCTGCAACAATGAAATTCTGGGTGAAAGCAGTGCAAGTGCCAACAGCATGTGTCAGCTGCATTCGGTTTCTACTTATTAATATAGACGTAGAGGTTCATCAAGATTCAATATAGTGGTGTAAAAGTGCTTGCATCCAGGAGCCTGCATGAGACTGATGCTGGAGCTTTTGCGAGTGTGTGGCGGAGAAATGCCACATGGGTATGAAGTCGTTTGCTCACCTATGTCATTTCCAACTTGCCCATTCATTACCTCCATTTTAACTTTCCTGGACGGGATGATGAAACTTCAAAACCCCACTTTCAAATGCTGAATAGCGAAATTTGACCAACAACAATTCTCAGGTTTCACAAACTAAAGGCACAGAAAAATTCGCAGCGATGCACATTTTTTTTCTTGCTGCACACAAGGTTGGTGGTGGACCTTGTTCAATTTTTTCACACAACAAACAATCAAGCAATGGTCAAATTTTGCCTCTAGGTTCGAGAGTCGGAAATCTGGAAAAGCCTCTGCGGCAGATGTATTTCAGCAGCGCAAAGAAACTTTTGATCCAGGAGTTTGTGAAATTTAGTTAAATTGCGTAGGCCAAATACTGATCACGTGCAAGAGTTTGCACAATCCTCCCACTTGTACTTGGGTCAGCCGTCCCTTGAACTTGTCACCAGAAAGTGAAGCCCTTGAGGGGAAATCCCGCTTGTTGGACGACTCGACCTGTTGAGTTGGTGCACGCAAACAGGAATGGCCAAGCTTGTCAACGAGCCCCAGCCGCCTTCAGCCACCTTGGGGACTCGCTTTTTGCAACAAGCTTGAAGACTTTTGGCCACATTTTGGACCATCATTGGCCCATTGGGTACAATACACTGTGGGAAACACTCAAAAGAGAAGTCGCCGGAGAAATCCCTCCATCATTCTGCTCAATCACCACCTGTACAAATATTAACCATTTTCAGTCATCAGGGAGAATGAAAAGAAAGCAAAATATTTCGAACTCACAACATTTCTTCTCGCCAACATGCTAGCTCGCTAACATGGTCAACCTTGGTCACCATCCCAATGCAATCCTTGTCAGGATAACACCCAGTTCCTTCTAGTCATAACCTTGGGAGGTGCTCCCCATCAATGTCAAGGGCTCATTCCCGCTCACATTCCCTTCTGCTGAGTGAGTAAACGAGCTGCTCTCACCTCCTGAACTTGTCAATATAAGGCGGCAATACACTTCCCCCCATCAAACGTCCCTGCCGGCAAATAGGCCCATCAATACTTAGCTCAATGTCAATCCCACCAAGCCAAAAAACTTGTTGATAGTGGTTTGATGCTCCGTAACACAGTTTTTCAAACCTTTGTGGACTTCTCAAAGGGGCATGCACTCCGTTGTCCTTTGCGTGTTGTCTTGGCCTCAAGTGCGCTGCATGCATGCCATGCGTATCATGGGCACTTTTGGCCTTGGTACCATGGGAACTTGTGGCGATCTTGCGAACGGCAGGGTATGTTCCACAATTGTACACTTTCAAATATGCTCTATGCACCATTGCCAGGTTGCCCTCAGCCAAAGTAATTGTGCCGTATGCGCGCAACAAGTTGAGCTTCACCTGAAATTGTCCAATGAAATTAAAAGACGCGGAGACAATTTAGTGGTCCTTGACAACTCTGAAACAAAAACACGTCTGGTGCAGCCAGGCAAGTGTAGGCCGACCAATGGCAAGGCAGAAAGGAAACCAATGTGTGGGTGTCCATGGGGGCCAAATGGGGCTGAAAATGCACGCTAGCACATCCAGCATTTCGCATTTGTCCAACTTTTGTGGGGGGGGGGGGGCACAACACATGGGCTGCTCACTGTGCATCTGGTAGGAGTCCAACGGTGCACTGCAGTTGCTTCTCATGTCATGGAAATCCTGGCTCAGTAGGTCTATACCCAGCTGGTCCGCACTATCCTGGAGCCCATAGGGCCTCTAGAGGGGTGGGGTGGGGGGCTAGCCCCAGCTAAAGGGGGGGAGGGGGGCATCACTCCACAGCTCATCCACCAAGTAGTCACAGTGGATGCCTCGGCCTTGTGACCCACACCAGCACCTGTTTTTTCCCTCCAAAATTTGCAAGACAATGGTGGTAGTGCCAAAGAAGGATAGGCCTCCTTGTGGTGCACATCCATGGCTACATAGCCCCTGCCGTCTCAGGGTCCCCACGTTGGGGAAGAGGTGGCCCAAACGTCTCAGCCAAGTGTCCTCATGTACGCTTTGAGCTGGACCAGTGTCCTGTATTCAGTGGGATTTCTTGTTTCTGAATGGGGAGTGGCTCATGCAGCAGGGCATTGCATGTCATAAATATCTGAGACTATTTCTGACTGTTTGCCAAGTGACAATATTTTTTTGAGCTCTTTTTGACCTTATTCGCCGCAAGAAACTGTCATTGTGGTCCAGGTGACTAGGAAACTTGCTGCTGTCAGCCTCAGGTGCTTCCACTCCCTTGGGGTGAATCCATGAGTCCACTCATCGTCCCACCATGTGTGCCATGTGACCCTATGCCTCACAGTTGGTTGAGATTGCCTTTGACTGCCATTGTGGGGGGGACTTGTGGGCCACGTTCCCAGCTGTCCTCAAGGGAATTAAAAGAAGAATTAAGACAACTTCCAAATATGGTGTATGGGGTGTGGTATTGGGAACCTTTTCTAAGCCATGCCTTGTCATTTCGGCAATATTTTTGGCTTTTAAGACAGCAGAATGCCGCATACACTGGTGCAATTGGGTAGCTCCTGTGCAAATATTGTGTGGTATTTGCTGTGCACAGTTGCAGGGAGCATACAGCGTGCATGCACCACTTGGGCATCTGATCAGCAAATTCAACTGAAACTGACAACAGATGCAGATGTGAAGGGTTTGGCACCCCTTTTTCAATTCTGTTGAAAAGCAAAGACCAGAAAAGAACAAAACTGACATCGGCTGCTTGCAACTTCTGAAGAAATTGCAAGCACCATGTACCAACCTCGCCTTTGTTTTGAAGCCACGAAATTTGACAAGTAAACGTGCCGCAGCCAGTACTTGCCCGCACTTAGACAAATGGGGGCAAGAGCCTTCAAGCCGTGGCAAAATCCGCTCAAATCTTAAGGCGACTGAGCAACAAGGAGCAGGACTGCACCAGGGCATCATACTGTTGCCACTGGGGTCATGCAGATGTAGCTCTTGGGTATCCATTGGTCCTAAGTACCTGGGAGACACTGCAGGTTGCTACTGCAGGCTGCTATCCACCCATCCATAACGGAAAAATAGACACTTTTGGTGAAGGGCTGATGCTTTTCCCAGCAGTCAACCATAGCTCATATGACATGCTGTACATCTCCAGCTTCTGAAATTTCTCAAATGAGCCGCTGTTTTCGTGGTTGGCTGGTTGCCCAATCGTCCTAATGTCAACAGTGAAAGAGGAACCTCCATGAAAGCTCGCTAACCATCTCCCAAGATGTGAAAAGCAGGCCAGTCAATCCCACAATACACAGTACCAATCCTCAACCGTGAAAATTCACTGAGCAAAAGTAACACCTTCAATCCGCATGGCTCTTCTCACTGTTGGTGCCTCACCCCATAAGGCAAGGGTGATGCCACAATTACCACGCAACATATATGAAGCAAGTTCAATAAGCAATGAGTTGGGGTGCAGTCCTTTTCCTTTGTGCGAAATGCCGAACCCTGGTATGTTGAGAAGGTCAGTATGCATTAGGTTAAGAAAAACCACGTAACTTGCAAGGCATATGGATCAGAGAGGCGGTGCCAGTGATGCCCTAAGACCAGTTCAATGTTCAGGTCCATGTGCGTCTCCGACGGCTTAGAAACCATGTGCGCCAACCTACCGGAATGACCACATTCCGATCCACATTCATCCCAACGAAAACAGACACACGGCTGCAAGAAACAGCACCCCACCAAAACAAACACACGGCTGCAAGAAACAGCACCCCACCAAAACAAACACACGGCTGCAAGAAACAGCACCCCACCAAAACAAACACACGGCTGCAAGAGACAGCACCCCACCAAAACAAACACACGGCTGCAAGAAACAGCACCCCACCAAAACAAACACACGGCTGCAAGAAACAGCACCCCACCAAAACAAACACACGGCTGCAAGAAACAGCACCCCACCAAAAACCACATCCATATCCCGACAATGTCCATATCTGTATCTCCGATTCCCTGAATCTATCTGTCAGGCCCATGTCTTGAGCTCAACCGTCATCTATATTTATGTTCACATCTTTCTCCGATGAACAAACTTGATATTAATTTGCATGCCCACATCCGTCTCTCATTCATACCCATTAGCGTGTCTCTCTGCTGACGGTAACCCATATAATTATCCATCTTCGTACCACACGCCCGAACGTCATGTTCACATCCATGTCTCTGATTGCCTAATTTGCCTAAATCCACAACCACACATCCTTTCTCTGTTAGATGACCCACTGTCCAAAGTGGGTCAAGTCAAATGACAGCTGCTTTCATTCGGCTCTTTTTATATGCGTCCTTGTGGCTGCAGCACTCCTTACGGGTGCAGCTGCAGGGGCTGGGATAGGGGTCCCTGTGATGACGGCCGAGTATTGCACTTATGCACCACAAACGCATTCGTCTCTTGTGCTTCCCCTGAATTCAGATCTCTGACTGCCCATAAACACAATGTAGACACACACTCTGCTCTGGGCATGTGGGGCCTCACGCCCCTGCAGCACATAGGTTCACATATCTGCAACCCCAGATAATTGCACAATCGCCACCAGCCAGCACCCCCTAATAAAAGCAATCCTTGTGCTTCATGCATGGCACACCAAAATGTGACCCCACTCCATATACCTCATTGATTTGCAACATCCTCCCCTATTCAGCGATTAGAGGGTAGCAGCCGTACCTTCGGCATGAAATGGGAGGCTTCAGTCCAGCTGAGTTAGTTGGGCCGCCCAGCTACTGCACTCCCTCAAGCAGTTAGCTGTTTTTTTAAGTGTGGGTGCCGTCATCGCACCGCGGAATCGTTTGGTCATATAATTCACTGAAGGTCAGAGCCTCAAGGCCTCAACCAATGCAACTGCAAGAGGGATCCGCACAGCAAAAAAAAGATTTGGGCGTTCGTGACACCCAACAACTTATGGGAGGGTAATTGAGGCCGCTTGCAGGGCAACTGATGACGGTTGTGAGACGACAGTTGAAGGCTACCCTACGGAGGCTGGACAACACAGCGCCGACTGGGGCGGTCCCTCATGACGGTCCCTATCGCCAACAAAAAACTGTGGGTGTCCTTCCGGACCGCCCCAGAGGAACAACACGGATGACATTATTGCAAATCGGCCCTTTAAGCCACGGCTTCCTTGCCCCTCATGTGCTAAGCCCAATGACGCCAGGCGACCCGTTGATTCGACAGTAATGACCGGGCGCTTACTAAGGTACCGTCAGCGGCAGTTGCCACCACTTTCCTCCCACCCAAGTCACCCCCTGTTTCCGAATCGCTCCGATACATGCACACGCACTGCACGCAGCCAGTGCACGTGCCTCAAATGAACTCAGACTCCCCGAGGAGAGTCACGAAGACCAGGAATGCAACATAGCGACCCGCAACGGCCCCCTTCTTGATGAGCTCCAGGATCCGCCAGTGCAGTGGAATGATCGCCACCAGTGGACGATTGCTGCGGGCGGGCACGATCACACAGAAGTCTTTCTGTGAAAAGCATCCAATGCGCGTGGGGCCACTGACAGACTTGCATACAAAGCCACGTGTTGCACCATGATCATGCCATGGCTTACCGATACCGGGGGGGTGGAATGGCAGGCTGGGCTCCTCCGCCTGACGCACCCACCCAGACTAAGCCGTGGCCGGACCATGATCAGGGCTGTCCTTGACAGTTAACAGCAAAACCTTCCAGGCACAACTACGCACACCACCGCCGTCAGTCAGTGGCGGACCCAACACTGGGACAGCCTCTCAACAGTGACCTTGGTCACCATCACCGGCCGTCGGCCATTCTCCTACCGATCACAGGGTCGATTATCCTACGACCCAGTTCAGTCCAGGGCTGTCCTTTAGGGCTGTCCTCTACAGGCCTCCTGTGAATTGGCTACAGGGGTTGTCAGAGGGAGCATGTGGGTCGCGCTGGATCGCCCTAACATACCCAAATTTTGAGCTCAGACAGAGGGCAATCTGTCGAGCGGCCACGCAGGTGCACAGGTATTCTGCAAATCAAACAACAACCCTAGGTACAGGTTCATCAACTTGTTGGAGAGCAGAGGTGACGCACTAGCACAGTGGGGGAACATTGGCACCTCCAAGACTGACGATCTGGTGCCCATGCACCACGACCATAGCCAGCCAGAACCAGGCAAAACCAGCACAATCTGCGGGCACATGCTGTACGGCTGCTTGGTTCACACGTGCATGGACCGTCAGCATGAGAGTGGACACCACACACAGACATACTACAATTGGCACACAAGAATGGTGTCTCTGTGGCAGTGGTGCCGGGTTGGTGGAGGGAGATGCAAGTGCTCACAAAACAGAAGGGAGGGTGTTCTTATCGGTCTGCATGGCTTCTCAGAATTCTGAGAAAAAATTTGGTTGTTGCCCTCCGAAAAATTATTGGGCGGGGGAGACTAGGCTGAAATGGGAGTTCTGTCTCAGCACAAATTGCACAAAACAAAATGATACCCAAGACAGTATTACTTCCCAAAAAAAAAAAATCTTTTTTCAAAATGGTCATTTCTTGCGTTGCAAATCCATATCTGTTGTGGCCTCCTTGTTTTGTTGGCCCATCAGGATGCTTTGGATCACCACAAAATATGTGGATGGCTGCAGCATTTCCCGAAATATGGGAAGCATTTGAGCCCTAATATTTTCTTGCATGTCTCCAGGCGGTCTTTCTCACAAAATCACCTCTGGACGTGACCCTAGGGATCGAGAACATGCCCCTCTGCATATGCCCTGCGCCAGCCTTTGCATTCTATGAACAGTCCGGTCGACATAACCAGTTTGCATATTGTTGGACATCCGGTGCATCTAACACGGCCACAATTTTCATCTTGCGCTGGTGAGGCGTCTTCTCTCGGGGCCCGGCAGTAGTGCCCCTCTATACATAGGCCAACCCCTACACGCCCTGTGCCCCAAGTCAGCCCCTGCACACACCCTATGCTCTGAGTACACAGGTGGGCCCCTACATAGTCCATGTGCCCCTCATTACACAAACGCAAAAAAAAGTAGACATGGTGAAGAAACCGGCAAGTGTTAGTTGTTGTGCAACATTGGCCATGTTTTTGCATGCACATTGCTATGAAAGCCCCCATAGAGGGGTAGACATGTGGGTACAATGGACACTTGAATGTTTTGGGCCTTCAACACACCATCTAGTATCACTCCGGATGCGTACATCTTCATCACAGTGCACCTTTTAGGGGGCACCATATGGATCGAACCATTGTTCCACCTTCTAGCACAAGTAGTGAAATGCTCATTTGATGTGCAGTCTTTTGGTGAAATTGGTATTGGGTAGGAATATGGCACATCTTGTGTCGACAGACACAGGATTTGCCTTGGCCAAGGCTTGGCCAAACAACCGAAGAGCGGTTACTTCAGATTTCAATCAGAATTGAACCCGGACACTAGCCCTCTATCTCGCGAATCGCTCTGCTTGCTGGCATCACAACCACAAGCGTCCACAATAGCCTGCATACGGGTCATCAACTCTTTTTGGGTTAGATGGGAGTGCAAACACTCCAGAAACATATCCAAAGAGCAGTACAAATGATTGAAAACAGCTGAAAATGGATGACAATTCGAATATGTCGTATCCGGAATGCATAAGAGGCTTAAAAAACTTAAAACAACAAACCTCTGCAAAAGGGTGGAAACTAGGGTTCAAGTAGTTACCGAAATACAAAACTTTGCACTGTGTGCGCACTGCATGCATGGCATTCCCACTGACACGACACCAAACAAATTGGGATGTCGTTTTCTAATGATGATTTGGGGGGGCGGGGTATTCCAGACCGGCCACAAGAGTAATGCTATGTAGTATGCACGCTGATTATACGCACTTCAGCTCATATGCCTTGATGTGGACGTCCAATGCTATGGCTAGGCCGCCGCACTAGCGAGCAGAATGCATCGGCACCCAAACATCGGATTTGATTCTTCGCGGGAATTGCTGCCCCCGCATCGGCCTGTACCGCCCGAGGGGCAAATTACTGAGCTAGACGCCTTGGCTGATCAGCATTGGCCAGCAAGGGCGCTCACATGAAATACCCAAAGAACATACTCTAAAGAGGGTACTCAAGTGTGGTACTCAAGCGCAGTACTCAAGCCTTGCAATAGGGCAATCAAAATGGGGCACTTACCCCCCCCCAATATCATTGGCCCGGGCCATGATTCTCACTTCTGAAGGGGGGGGGGGGCAACGGCTAGGGGGGGCATGTTTCTTCATTCCAGGTGGGGGGGGGGGGGGTAGCAACATGCCCTGGGGGGAGGGGGCAACGACTCGCAGCGTCATCAGTTTTTCCCGTGGAAACTTTTGTGTGGGCATTTTCCGGGCTTGTGGACATAATTGGAGAATCGTTTGGATGTATCCTTCACATCTTCTACAACTTTGTGATGCTATCAGAGCACGTCTTGGCAATTTCTTTTGTTGTCAACATTTGTGCCCTTTCATCAGTGTGTACTTTGCATACTCCATTGCTTGTACATGTGGTGTTATCCTTGCAGGGTTCTATCTTCATGCATTTCATACCCCATCTCATCCATGTGTCCTCAACATTTCTTTCCTGCTTTGCACGCAGAAGCACACAAGAGCAAACACAAAAGAAGAGCAACTGCCACTTTTTGGAAGAATAATGGTTGAAACGTTGAGTGATCCACTTGGCTGTGAGGGACTCGGCAATCTCGTATTTGGCCTTCTTACCCCAATGGAGAGTCCTCTTCATAGGGTTGGCCTTTGCATATAGTGCCCCTTTCCTTTTCCACTACTTCAGGGTAGTCAACGTCAATCCATATTCTTCCAAAGCCTTGGCATTGCTGTATTGCAACACATTTCACCGCCTTGGCACGATCAGTGTTGCATTGGAGAAAAGATCAACTAGACCAGCCAGCGCGGGACCTTGCATGGCGGCCTATCGCTATCGGAATCAGAATCGTGCTGACCCGTTGTTGTGGGACGTCATCGTCATCACTATCCGACTGCTCTTCGAGAGGTCCCATCCCAGGATCAACATCAAATCTGAGTCGGAATCGGAAGATGAATCTGAATCGGCCTTGGAAGCCGGATCCGGTACGTCACCATAAGCTTCCGCCCGAGTCCTCCCATCTGATGTCATGGGAAGATCCTCATACTAGACCTCGAAATCTTCATCATCAACAATGTTGTCGGCCACGGGGGTGCGATGTGGTATCCACTTGCCATTGGGGAGGTACTCAATACTCATGGTGCCATCTTGGTTCACCTTCAAGATTTTGCACAGCACCACTTCACCGGTACTACGCTTGTCGGTGGGCATTGATACACAAACAAAGAGACAATGGAGAAAATTGCATGCCAAAGAAGAAACAGCAAAAGAGAGCGGAATATAGACAAAACTATGCAAATTTCGGTGCAGGGCCTTCCGAGTGTTCACAACCATAGCCCTCTAAGAATTAACACTAGTCATCTCAAACCCTCAACAATACACTTCTACGCATCAAGTATCAATGCTACGCGCAAAATAATCTTGCATGCGCATCCTCTAACAATATGGAGCCAAGAAATGCACGGCATTGGCTGCTTTGAGGCAAAAAGCCCCGAGGGGGGGATGATTCTCACTTCTGAAAGGGGGGCAGCAGCTAGGGGGGCCATGTTTCTTTGTTCTGCACGGGGGGGCAGCGACAAGGGGGGGGGGGGGTAGTGGCTACACAGGGCGGTGCTGACCACTGAGCAGTGTCTCAGCAGTTGCTTGCACATTGACGGGTATCTGGCTTTGGAAACAGAGCCGTCCAGACGCCTGAATCCGCTATACAAAACCCGTTTACGGTGCGAGAATCACTTGTGCCAGTGCATGCCAGTGCGAGCCCGATCAGTCGTCCATAATTACGGTCTGTTGGAGTGTGTGTATGGTGAACTGTGTGTGAGGCGTCGCATGTCCTGGGACACGGGTGCCAAGCAGACCACTGCACATGCACACGTCCCGTTACACTTTGATGTTTAGGGCAATAAGACCTCCAAATCGAACTCATACACTTCTGCCTTCGCGCTGATCTTCAGCCTAAGGCCCTCCAACTGCTGGCGGTAGAACAGAGACTGCCCCTGCAACTGCTGCACAATCCCAAGTACATCGCCCTCTGTCTCCTCCCCCACTTTGAGGCTGTACAAGATGTTGTCAAGCCTGTGAGTGACACGTGGAGAGGAAACGTGGGAGATCGTGGGCAGTGGCAACACATGGCGGCAAATGAAAAAAGCAGGCTGCAGGCTCGAATGATCCCTTTTGGCCCTTTGTTCAAGCGTTCAGACGCATCTGGGAGCGATGCAGCCAGACATCAGCAAGTCGTAATCCGCAAGCGTTCAGGAGCAGTACATGACGTTCTACCTCGCGCCAACATGCAGAGACCCTCACTCGATCCTCAATCCATGCGGCACCCGCACCCCGGGACCCTTGGCTAAAACCGTGCAACATTTATTTCTGCTGGAAGCACACACCGATAGCAACACCCACGACATCAGGCTGCTGATAGCTCTTGGGAGTTGCTCATCGACTTGCTCAGACTTGGGGTAAACCCTCGCAGACTTGCTCAGCCTTGGGGGTCATACTCTTTGACTAGCTCTGGAGCACCTGTTGCGCTGACCCCTCGACCCCCCCCCCAATTTCCTGCTGTCCCCTACTGTCCCCCCTCCACCTCCCAATATCCGTACTCGCTGCCATCCTGCACCATTTCCCCTGCCAGCTCCCTGAGAGCCGATTTTGACGCCCCGATGTGTCTTTCCCAGAGGATCCCCAGGGATCCTACAGACATACCGCAGGCCCTCGACAGTCGGCCCAACTTGACTGGCGACCTTTTCGGCTGTGGCAAAATACACCTTCTGGGCCTGATTCACCCGTGCGGCGTCCTTCTCAAGAAACTCAGCAAGCTGCTTGGGTGTACAGGAGTCCTTAACAACCACAGAGAAATCGTTCTCGTTGAACTGGAGAAGAAAGGGGCAAATCCTTCCGAAATAGCTGTATGACGCCGTCTGGTAATGGTTGGCAGGGTTGGGTCCAACATGTCATTCCTGTTGGGTTTGCATGCTTGTTTGTCATTCAACTCAGGAACATGTCTCTGCACACCTGGCCCCTGGGGTGGCCAGGTGTAAAACACACACTGACAGCCCCTGGGCTGTGGAGGAGGGGGATGCCACCATAAAGGCTGAGTGAGTGTGCCAGTTGGTAATTCCAGCTGTATGCACTGGGTTTTCAGGAGGAAATTGTCTACATTGACGTGACCCAAACCCCGCCTGAAAGCGACACATTTGAGATTCCCATGACACTCTAATTCTCCTTAATACTCCATTTTTACTCCACTTAAATGGGGGCAGTCTAATTCAAGGGCTAGTTTGGTGGGAGGACAACTCCCGTTTGTGGGAGAGGAGGGTATTTCTTTGTGGTTTGCAAACAATGTTGAGAGGGTAAAGGTTTGCGGGAACACAAAAAAAAAACACAAAAAAACCATAAGATTGTTTTTGCGGTTAAGTTTTTGTTTTGTTTCATTTTGCTTTTGCAATACGGGTGTTTGTGGCAATAATTGTGACGTGTTGAACGACAAATGAAATTATTGGGCGCTTGTTTGTTTTTTTTCCATTTCTCCAGATTCCATGGAGGAGTAGTTGAACTCTGGGTGTTCAGTCCACAAAAAATTCATACATTGGACAACGATATCAAAATTGAACTTCAAATGTTTTGTGATGGCCATTGCATTGGAAGTCCACAACACAATGCGGGGGGGGGGGGGGGGGGCAACTACAACCGGTCCTGATGCGACGACCCCCCCAGCTATCTGTCAAAACTTGGGGGGGGCAGTTTGTGGGGGGTCGGCTGGAGGGTGTGGGGGGGGGGGGTTCGGCTGGAGGGTGTGGGGGGGGGGGGGTCCCAAGGTGGGGGGGCCTGCGCGCGATCCACTACTACCACATGCATACCGCACCAACATATGAAAGAGGCATGACCAGGAACAAAATGAAATTGGGTGTCATGCCACATACATATTGAGCAATGTACAACTTACTCAGATAATGAGCTCTGTGAAGATGAAGAACAAGACGAACACAATGTGCCTGAGGATGAGATTGATCCATCAGCGAGACACTCCAAATCATCTCGAATAATTCTCTCATCCTGTAACCTACTGTGGTCTTCAAACTTCTTTTTTTGGAGACCCCTGTCCTTCCTTGGAGCCCACAATGCACGAACGCGGCGCTTCTTGCACAACAGATTAATTATTGTGCCAAAATCATAGTGAAGCCAAGGGTCTGAATCCCTGCGGGCAACAAGCAACCGCCCCAAAAGTGCCATGGTTAGATTCCTTCTGTCAAACCTGTTAATCCTATTCAACACTCATGGGGCACAATGTCAATTCGCACTACAGCAGCACATGTAGTCCTGGAAATGTGGATTGTCTTTTACCACAGGTCTCCAAAATGCAAAAAGATCCACAGATTTGGCACCCTTAAGTGACTGAGCAGCTGCACAAGATTGTTCTCTTGCACGAGGCCACTCTGCCTGAACCCCCAATATGTCAAACTCCAATTCCTTCAAATGGGCACCCCATTGCATGCACCCCAAACTCCTCCAAATCCTTGGCATCAGGGGATGGCCAAGACAGAGGGTGCAGAATTTGGATGCTTTCAGTTACGTGGTCACCCTTCATACAAGGAACGAAAGATGCAGCTCTCTTGCATGCATACCTGAGGGCAGTGGACAAGGAAGCAGAGAAAGGGGGTATGGGGGTGTGGCACACACCAGTGGTGCCGCAAGTGCAAGAGGAATTTTTCCTTTAGAATCATTACAGTCTAACTTTCGGACAACTTAGAAGGGGAAGGGGAAGCGGGGGGTTGGACCCAAAGGAAAAAGACTCACTTTACAAAAAACAATGCACTGTGGGTTTTGAACGCAATACTATTAGACTTCATCGCTTGTGACCAAAGGATTTCCTGCAGACTGGATGAAAAATGCTGCAAAGGGGGCAAACCGGCTGTCCTGTTGATCTGCAAGCCTGCACCCCCGAGGCATTGTTGCACCGCATCTGAACCCTCTGTGCAATGGCCAGTGGGTGCCTACCTCCTGGGCTAGACCCCTCCTGGGGATAGGGGCAGGGATGTGCTTGAGCGGGAAATTGGAAGGAGGCCCCCCCCCCCCTCCCAAGTCCAACCCCTCCTCCTGTTCTGTGTAATTCTTCCACACAGCCCAAAATGACAATAACTTGCAAATGTGGTATGTCCATTTCGAAACATCCAAGCACTTGAGGTCCCCAAAGCATCACTGAGCTAACATCCATATCTGACACACAATGACTAACGCATGATTTATCTTGTTTGGATGCTACCTTGACCCACTGCCGGCATGACCTCCACCCTCAGGGGGAAATGGTCCTGTGGGGGGCACCGGCCACTTGAAAAAAGGCAGGCAGACCTGCCCTCTCCAAACACCTGTGTTATTTCTTACTGTCCCTGCTCCAATCAGTTTGCCAACCTCCTCCAACTGCTTTCCCAACCCCTCGTAACACGCCGCTCAAGGGCCCCTCCCTGTATGCATCCCTCAGCCTGAAATTGGGGGTAGGGTGAGGGTTTGATGAGGGGCAAAGGCTAAGTAGGCAACACGCTAGAGAATGATGGGAGGCAGGGAGGGAGGATGTGGGCAAGATAACAAAGTGTAGGAAGTGGACCGATTGGGAGGCCAGACAGTGATTGTGAGGTAGTGCGACGAGGCTGTGGTGGAATGCCAGACCATTTGCACATGCTTACTTTGGGCAACATTATGGGCTCTATCTGGTCTGCTGCATTCATATGACACATGGTAGCATGTAATGCCACAGCAACAGTCCATCATGGGCATATGAGGTCCTGACCTTCTACCAAGACAATCAGCTGCCTTGTGGCACTGCTCTCCTGGCTTCTTTCTACTGTTGTTTCTCCTCCTGCCCCCTCTGCCATTTCCTTGAGATCCTGCAGGATGGGTGCTGGCCTGAGTCCCTAGAGCACCAATCAGGCTCTGCATGTCTCCAGGCGACACGGACGGGTGGTATGTCTGGCGTGTCCATGGTTCCACCAACAGTATCACAGGGATGGCACAGGCACGAAGGGAGCAGGGATGGTGACAATACAGGTTAGGACCCAGCAGGACCATGCAGGACTGTTGGCATTGCATTGCATGCCGACATGTGTCATGCAAATTCAAGCATGCATCACATCACGAGGCACACCAGACTACGCAACCACAGCAAATACACCAACCTGAGAGGCAATTGGAAGCCAGATTAAAATACAGCAGCCTGCCAGATCCCTTGTATGTTCCTGTTTGGCTGTTGCCCATTGCTTCATTCTCTTGATTCTGGTTGTCAGTGTGGCTTTCTGTTCCCGGTCTTTTATCCTCCTGTACCCCTGCTAAATGGGTCCCAACAGTTCTCGGTTGTGAACCTGCACATCTTGGTCCTTGGTTATCACCAAACCAGTCACCAATTTTGTATTTGGGGCTTTCCTCATGCCCTTTATAAGTAACATACTGCTTTCCGAGTTGTCCAGTGGCATTGGCACATGGGACAACCCCGCAGGGCTGGCTGATTCCTGCTCGGACAGGGCCCATTTGCTCTGTACTGTTGATATTCAGCTATTTGCGCCCCATATGAATCAAATGGTGGACAACATTTGCATCAGGTGGCTGCCAAAATCCAAAAAAAAGAGCGATGAAAAATTTTAAAAAGCGGGATGTGGGGTTGCAAGAGGTGGCGATTGTTTATCGATGCAAGTTGTCGGTCGGTTGGAAAAACGGAGGGGGTGGCTGGGGTGGCTCACCCACAGAAGGGGAGGGTGGGTCCTCCCCTTTCAGTGCATCCCTCACCGGGCCCTCCGGCATCTAGCATGTTCCCCAACCTCTACCGCAGGTCCAGCTTGCCAATGGTACTTGTCTGGTGTCCCCGATACGTGTCTATCCCTCTGGGGCGCAACCATTAGCAGCCCTGAGTCTTGTAGCTGCCTCCACTCCAGTGGCATGACCTGCCTCCACCTTGCCCATTTTCCTTCTAGCTTCAACTCGGTTTGGGTCAACAACACATGGTGACCCGATGGAGCTCTGTCCCCTTTGGGGCCTCTCCTCTCCTTCTGCTCGGCACCAGCCTGTTTTTTCCCATGCCCTATCCTGCCTTTTTGCTATTGCCCATGGCAACATGCCATTGATAGCATGGACACTGCTCCCTTGTCTGTCTGTACATCCTTGGGGTCAGGCTGTCCTCGGAGGCAGCCAGGGATACTTTGGACCGACCGTGGGGCTCTAAGACCCAAAGGTTTGCGGTCCAAAATAGCCCTAAAGGGTTTTCATTAGCATGAAATTTGATTGTTGCCGTTTGAAGTTGAGGTATGGACCTAGGGAGGGTTGCAGCGAGTCTCTAACATTCTCTGCTGCACAATGCTTCCAAGCCCCATATCCACCGATCCCCCTCTATTGTTTATGCGCAGTGCTCGTGATATTATAAGCAAGGTCGAGCCAGCAGAGGCAGAATAAATGGCAAGTGTTTGGCAATGTGGGCGCGAGGCCTTGTTGAAAATGAGTGTGATATTGCAAATGGGGTTGAAAGCCGAGCTGGGCTGCAAGGAAACTGTTCTAAGAACCCACACATTAGCTTGCCAGTGATTGACTAGGCACCATGGTGTGCTCTACCAAATCACTAGGTTAGGGCCAGGGTCACCGAGCTGGTGGAACCAGTCTTGGTTTTATAACCCTTTTTAGTGTCTAGGGTGGACCTACCAGGTTTAGCAGCAGCAAGCAAGCAGCAAGCAAGCGGCACGCGCGAAATGGGGGAAAATCATAACTCCGTCGTGGTGCTTCAGATTTTGGTGAAATTTTGGTGCATGATACCTATGGGTGTGAAGTACAATCACACAAAGTTTGAGCAAGAAACTCAACGGTGGCGGCCGGGAACAGGATTCGCAAGTGGCGGACCTCAGTTTCAAAAACTGCAGTTCAGGGCCAAAAACAGCCATTTTTGGGCCAAAAAAGCCATGGAGCTGATTCAAAACGGCCAAACGAAGGGAAACGGTGGGTGCACTCCACGTGCGGCTTGACTTCCCCGTGTCAACGAGCTCTTTGCGGCCCTCTAACTCCATGATATGTCCCGGAAACGGCCCAAAAAGGCCCCCAGAAGCTCCAAATGCCGACAACCACAAACCAAGAATAGGCCATATCTTTGGCTACATGGCTCAAAATGCGATTCCGAGGGCACCTACTCCACCCGCAACCCCCCACTTTTTGTGGTTTCCACCCCTCAGAATTGCCCAAACGGACGCCTAGACCCCAATACCTAGGCCCACTAGGCCGCGGCAAGCTGCAAGCTCAAGCCCAAACAGGTGGGGTGCCCAAATGGGTCAACAGGGTCCAGTAGGGGCAAAAAGATGACTTTTCTCAAAAATTATCCTAGACCATGTGCGACGCTAAAACAAGTGTTTTTGGACCGTTTTGAGCTTGTGGTGGCCCATTTTGGTCGTCCGAAAATGCCAAAATGCCTTGAAAATGGGCGGTTTTGGGACCAAAAATGGGTCAAAAATGGGTCAAAAACACATTTTTCCAAACCTCATCCTAGACCATTTGGGGTGCACAAACGGGTGAAATGAGCCCATTTTGAGCCCATTTTGGGGCATTTTGGCCCCTCAGAAGTCCAAAAAGCCTTGAAAGTGGGCCTCGTGGTGATGGAGTTCACTTGCAAGCTGATTTCACTTTGTCAAGAACCATCAATGTGTGAATCATTCTTGATGTCCCTCACCAGTCATAGCTGATGTTCCCTCCCCCACCAGCTCGGTCCCAATATTCAGTCTTGATTAGGGTTGCGGGCCCACCACAACCCTAATGCCACCAATATGGCCTGTGGCCTGTGGTTATGCTGTTTGGCACGCATTGTGGGCTTACATGAGAGGATCCTTGAGTGCACAGTGTGGCAGGGCAAAATTTTTGTTGCATGGGAGTATTTGGCGCTTCATGTTCTCTACTTCAACAGATCCTGTTCCTATGTTCCGCATTATGCGGGCCCCTGATTCGCCCAGGGTGATGTGGCCCATGTGGTCCACTATCCACACTCATTTTGGTGTCATGTGGCCACATCACTGCTCTTTGCTTGTTGATTCTGTGATAAATAATGGGACCAGATCAAGCGTAAATGGAGTGGAGAAATTGACGTCCTGGTCACGGAGAAAATATTTGCCTCGTGCAGCCCCCGGCGCAATTCCTGCAGATCCCCCCATGATGGATACATGAAACACAAGGGATGCATAGGCTTTCACATGGTGGCCCACAGGATTCCAACCACCCACAGCCACATGAGCACGTGGCCAAAGCAAAGGCCGCCTCCCCTTGATCCTTACCATCAGGTGTCATTGATGATGGGGGGGGACTAGTAAAGGGACCTTAATTAATTCATCAACCTCCGCCTCTGCATTTTCCCGGTTTTCCTGGGCAATGCGGAACGAATTCGTGACAGCGTCATGCTTCACAGTCCATTGCTCTCCAAGAATCTGAGTAGCAGCTGCAGCCAACTCCCTGGGAACTGCAGGATCAACGGCGGAATTTGAACTGGGGTTGCTGCTGCTGTTTCTGCTGTTGCTGCTGCTGTCACTGATGGTGGCGGTGGCCGTGCTGCTGCTGCTGCTGCTGCTGTCACTGGTGGCAGTGGCGGCGGCGCTGCTGCTGCTGCTGCTGCTTTTGCTGCTATCGCTTGGCGAGACGCTTCCAGCCTCGCGGGTGCTGGTAGTGGCTGACGCTTGGTCGGGGCGGGGGCCATCAGGTGTCACACTGGCGGCATTGGGGTCTGCAGGCTGTACCTACACAGCAATGCAACGCAACGTGACAGAACACATTGCACAGCAATGCACTTCACTGCAATGAGATGCAGTGCAGTGCACTCCACTGCAATGAGATGCAGTGCAGTGCACTCCACTGCATGGCATTGCACTGCAGTATGCGAAGCAGGACGGTGCAATGCAACGCAATGCAACGTAACCAAATGAAGCATTCACCGATACGTAACTGGACTCCACTTACTCCAAGGACAGTTGCCCACTATGCGCCCAGGCGGTGTCCCAAAGTGACGAGTGGGGTATATGAACGCCCGAGTGCGTGTGTCGTTTGTGGCGAAGGTTGTAATTATGGGTGTGCTGTTGGTTCCAGTCACGATTTCCGGCGCCTGTGAGTTTTCCGGCCCGGGTATCGCGTGTGCAAATTGGTGAGGTTCGAGCCGTGAACACACATGGAAAGCGAGGGATAACAAGAGGAGGGATATGCTTCGGGGTATGCGTGAAAGGGATGGGGCGAGGGATGGGCATTTTGGCGTTCTGATGCATTGCTTTGCGTGCCTGCACTGCACTGCGTAGTGCTGGCTCCGTACCCTTACCCTGCGGCGCCCAAAAGGTGTCCTCCGTGCCGTGCGATGCAACGCCACGCCACGCAGTGCGCAGCATGGCAATGCAATGTGATTCGAGACAATGCAACGTAACGCAGTGCAGCCGAACAAATGTGTGCACGAGCTTGGTCCAGCCAAGGGCGAATGTAATGCTGTGTACCGCGCACCGCTCTCGACGCTCATGTTTCAGCCGCTTGGGATCCGAATAGTAGTAAATGCTGCATCATACCGTGATCACCAGGTCGGGGAATGGCGGCAGGCGCTTGTACAATTCTTCGGCATCGCGGATTTTCTCTGCAAAATTGAGCATATCGCATCCATCCTCGAAGATCACTTGCTTGCAGACAATGGTGCCTTGGACGTCTCTGCCAATGTAGTATTTCCGCATCATCCTATGGCAAAGGACGGGGATGCCGGTGCGCACACAAGCAGTAGAGATACATCGGTAAGGAGCCCATAGAGGGGTGCCTGGTAAAAGGGCTACCAACGGCCGTCTTTTACTGGCGGCCGAAGAAAATCGAGAGTTCTCATTCGTGTAGGTTGGTCCAGTTATGGCATTTGCCTGTACGCCAATACCACAACCGAATACCAGCTGGCCAGAACAAGCAACTTTCTCCCTCCGCCCTATGACCCGTTATGCACCAATACTACTTGCTCGCACCACCCAGCTACTGCCGACAATGCACTATCACAACCCACCACATACTTTACTACGCACCACTTCGCAAAGGCATAATCTGCAAAGTAGCACTACTTGCATGGCAAATCAATTGTGTTTTGATGCCCACAGTACCCATGGATAGGTCATCGCGGTTGACGAACGTTGACAGGGGGTGATGGGCCTTACAAACCACTGCGGACGCTTGGAGGTTGCACGCATGGTGGTACGAGGCATCCACCACTAGTTGTTGGGGTATGAATTAAACCAGCCCTGTGAAATGCTCTGTACACCCACAACACGAGTTAGGGCCAGACAAAGAGGTTGTCCAATGGGGGGGGGGGGTTAATGCTTCGGGGAAACGTAGAACGAAGTATAATCGGCCACCCCGTATACAACCCCGGCTTTGAGTGGCTGAGAAATCCTCGCTCATCAACCAACACTGCCTCCAACTAATTGTCATCAATTTTCAAGAGCGGTGAAGTGATGTCCTCACAATAGAGTGCAATCGCCAACTTTTGGAGAAAGACGTGAATGTGTTGTTTAAAATCGTACACACACCATACAAACACACTACACAACATCACGGAAACCCAAACATAACACAACACAACACAACACAACACAACACAACACAACACACCACACACCACAACAAAACACAAAAGACAACACAACACAACACAACACACAACCAAGCACAACACAACACAACACAACACAATACAACACAACACAACACGACACAACACAACACAACACAACACAACACAACACAACACAACACAACACAACACAACACAACACACCACACCACACACCACAACACAACACAACACGACACGACACGACACGACACAACACAACACAACACAACACAACACAACACAACACAACACAACACAACACAACACAACACAACACAACACAACACAACACAACACAACACAACACAACACAACACAATACAACACACAACATACCAAACACAACAAAACACAAACACAAACACAAACACAAACACAAACATAAACACAAACACAAACACAACACAACACAACACAAAACCAACAACACAAAACCAACACCACACCACACCACACCACACAACACCACATTGGGGGGACATTTTGAAACTATGTTCGTCCGGAATACCTTTGCACCCCCTATGTGTTGTGTTACACAACGCCAAGATAGGGTGAAACCCCCTCCCCGCCCATAGCCCATTTTTTGTGGTAAATGGTCCAAAACCCGTTGTCCGAGGCCTTTCCGACTCAATGTTTGTGAGAGGGAAAAGAAAACATCCGTCGTGAAACTTCAAACACCATATCATCTCTTACTTGGGGGCTAATGGGGGTCCCCAATGAAAAGGGCCACTTGCAACGGTTGGTTAACCACTACGCCGCGGCACTACAACCCGGGAACACACCGATCGGATTCCACACGCGCCTCCAACTTTTTTATCTTCGCTTGTTCAAGTTCCTCTTCGGTCTTCTTCCGCATCTTCTCCGCGTACCAAGCACCCCAATCCGTGGAGACGATGTTGTTGAACTTTGTCGCGAACCACCCTGCCGTCCTCGTGACGCCGTTAACTAGCTTGTTGCCGAAATACTTCATATCCTGGACCTCCGTCTTGTGCTTCGCCTAACACACGGGCGGAATGGATAATTCAAGGGGTTGTGGAACGCGAGAGCCCGTTCCACTTGCGGAAACTTGCGGGTTGTACGCTTTCTCAAGGCGATGACAAGAGGATGGAATGACTGTAACGAACTCTTGTGCTTTACGAACAAGATGCCCTGTTAGACGATTGAAAGGTCTAGCCGACAAAACCTTATAATTTGTAGCTCCGAATGATGGCGATGAGGCTAAAAGGAAGGTTGCGGAGGGGAAGATGCACGGGGAGGAGACGGTATGGGCGGGTATGGAGCGTGGCCTGCTTGCCCGCGAATATCACGGTCGTAAGTCTGTCGGGGGGGGGGGGGTTGCACCCCACGAAACGTTCTTGCCTTCTTTTGTCTTTTCTCTTGTGCTCCAAAGGGCTAATTTCGAGGGGTGACGACGCTATTGTGAAATTCAAGATGAGACGCGGAATAAAAAAGCAGTTTGCAGCTTCAAATGGGGTGCGGGTCGTGATTTTGCGAGCTACGTTTAATAGACTCGTGAGCCGAGGGGACACACAACGGTGCACGAGTATGATGCACCCTGAGTATGATGCACCCTCCAACTTGACGCGGATTGAATTTGATGCATGTATGATGTATGGCGCATGTTCATCTAAATGCTCAACGCCGCTTCCATTTGTCTTCGAGAACCGCATGTCGCAGTTTTCGGCCTTGCGTGCCGATCGATCTTGTCAACGGCAAAACACTACTACTTTTTTGTAGTGGTCTCACCCTGAATTTGTTAGCAAACACGTGGAGTTGCCCTTCGGTGAACTTTGGCTCGCCATGAATGCTAGCTAGCTCGTGGTTCGGCCGCTTCGATGCATTATTCTGTGCAGGGGAGCGCCACACCTCAAAAACAAAAAGTACGTGTGGGAATCTCAAGGTGCCCAAGGTGCTAAGCAGCTCGAACTCAAAAATTCATTAATGACGTTTGAGAAGGGTTTTGTTGTGCCACCTCTAACGACGTTGCGTGCTCAAGATTGGCGTTCGGATGCAATGGCGGTTTCAAAAGCATAGAAAACACTGACGATGGTGCTTCAAGCAACAAACCGGGACACGGACGCACGGACTTCTCGGGAAAGGAACAAAGGGATGTGAATGACCTCGATGGCTCGGTGGACATCATTCCATCACTGTCCTCGAACGTCCAATTGTTTCGAGATTCCCGTGACATTTGGCACTGATTCGGAATTCCCATTTTCCCCTATTTTTGGGTTGCTCGTGGGGTGGTCTAGATGAGTGTTGGCGGTAACCTTGGTGAGTAATTCTTTTGTGACGTTGAATATCTTTCAATAGAATGGTGCCCCTTACGAAACCGGGAAAGGCTCTAGCCCAATGACAACCTCGGGAAAAACGTTCGAGCACGCACTTGCGATGCCATGATTGCATTCCTCAACTTGCGAGTTTCCCAATCTTAAGCCCCAATCTTGAGGCAAGTTTCACGTGGCCACAAAGTTCGCATGCTCCGCAACGCGTCATCGCGTCAAAGTCGAAATTACTCTCCTTGAATCGTGGGCAGTCGTTGACTGAGTGTGGCGACGACCACAACGACCTACAACGCGGTGCACGGTGCACATACTCGAATCGCCTCAACGGCTCTAGCGTTTGTGGAAAGAAACTCGATAAGGTCGTCCCGAGGATTTGCCCGAATCCTCGACGGCAAGTTGTTCGCTGCGACTGCATGGATGTGGGGCATTGGGAAGAGAGCAACCGAGGGCATCGAGCTCGTGGGAGGCAGCAAAAACGGAAGGGGGCGTGACAATATCAACGCTGAGGTATGTGAATTTTGGGACGTGTGCAAACCTGAATAGCAACACCTCCCATTTCGCAGAATACACTGACGAAAAGCGCGTTGACCTGCGAAAAGAGGTGGCACGACATGAAAAATGCCTCATTTGAAGGTTCAATCAACATTGAATTCCAGAACGAACCTAGCATCGGAGGTCTTTGCCTCCGGACGGGCGCGTTTTACGCACCGCGAGACACGCCGGGTTTTGCGACGTGCAACGCACGTTTCAGTTGCAAGTCGCCTGATCGGCTGATCAATGTGAAGTGGGCAAAATGTGACTGGCCATGTGACTTCGAATGCCAGGAGCAGGTTTAGCGTCGTTGAAGCAAATATTTGCTATTTTTAGCATGCTGTGCTCAGGACCACTCAATCCGCAAATTGATGATGTTTTTGTACTGAATATTATAATGATTTTGTCTGTTAATCCCGTCCGTGAAGGTGCATTTGGAAGGAATTTGGCTTGGGCTCGCTGTAATGGAGCCCGGTGATTTCCCAGTGTTGTCCCAGCACTTGTCCATTGCAACGGTTGCCATCCCCATCTAAAGGGGCATCGGGAAGGAGCACAGTCAGAAATCTACGCCAGCGCAAAATAGATTTTTTTGGAGTTCAATGCTTTGGACAATTTGTCTTTTCCTCCGCTCCCGTGATCCTTGCCACGACATGGTGGCGGACAATCGGGTCGTCTTGTCGGTTGGTTGTCCGGAGAACACGGGAGTTTGGTTGAACTTTTCCGCGTAGATCCTTTGCTTCGTGTGTCGCTTTTTTTTTTGTAGAACAGCGCCCGACCAAATGAATATATTGTGACTTTCGTCCAAGTCCGTTTCAACGATGAAGCAAGTGTGCGTATTTTTGATATGTCTCCTTGCGACTTTTGAGCGGATCCCAAAAGGTGTGCGTTGTTAGCCCTTTAGTAGGCCGTAGCAAGAATTGTTTTCCCTTTTGCAACCGAAGGTTGTTTGTCTCGAGTTTTTGATTTATTATACTTGAGCCTTTGCACAAATTTGTTTCCGTTTGCGTGTGTTTCTTACAGTCACAACAGTCGAAGCGAGTGACCCAAGTATGATGTGCTTTATCTTTTTGTGTGGCATTTGCATTCTTGCCGTTGCTGCAAGAGTGGTCTATATTTGGGCAAGTGAGCAAAGGTGGTGGAACAACATTTCAAATACGTAATATCTTGAGTCGGAATGCAACCCCCTTTTCTGACCCCCTCGGCAGCTTTGGTTGGAAGTGGGCAAGGTGAAAGGTCACTTGCTGGGGGGTTTTCATTTACGTTATCACGACTCATTCATCACATAATCTCGCATATCCAACCTCGGAGGGCCAGAGATGAAGATCCTCGTGACTTTGCATTTTCCGAGTAACCAAAGGTTATCCCCTAACATGTTAGCCCCTGCTTATCCTCCCCATACCAATTCGATGTTGCAGGTCTACCCACACCTTGCACCAACAATGTAGCTTTGGCGTCATCTGTTTGCCCAAGTCCGCAGAACAACTACTGGTACTGCGTAGCAGGTAATGCGGCAACTCGTTGTCGGTCGAAGTTTGATGGCCCGTGGCCCGTAATACATTGCACCGAACAGTGTGGTGCCGTCGATTCAACAAGTATGCGATCTTCGGCTTGCTTGACACAAAGATCACCAAAGCTAAGGGGAGGGGATGGGGCATTCACGCTGGTAAGGAGGAGCAAGTGTGTCTCTTCGTTTACATTTGGGAGTGACACAAGCATTCGTGACGGCCAAGGGTCACGACGGGGATGTCTCGTTGGCACTTTGCCACCTTGTCCTTGGCGACTCTAAGTAGATGCAAAAATCCACATCTCAATATGTGAAATGCAAACATGCTAGATAGGTTGCCGGTTGCACCCTAACCAGGGAAACAAGTGGTTTTTGCCGCAGGGGTACCAAAGCGAGGACAACTAGAAATCGCCAAACAATCCGAGCATTGGGTTCGCGGGGAGCAATCCACTTGTCCCTCCAACACTCGTATGTGTTCATATGGACGACCTCCCCCTTTGGTTAGCAACGCAACCTCGTAGATAGCATGCGGCACCGGCCCCCTTCCTCCCCGTATGTTGTGCTGGTCACATACCCTTTTTTGGCTGCTTGAAGTACGAAGATATATTGGCTTCGTCAAAGAAATTTTTTCGAAGGCACAAGTGTCTAACATGCAACCAAAAGTAAATGTCTCAACCAATGAATCATGGCACTTCTTGGACAAAAAAGTGACAAGCAACCAAAAGTAAATGGAAAAATGTGTAAACATGTGAGTCACGACACTTCTTGGAAAAAAAAAGTGAAAAGCAGTGGCATGCAAACCAAAAGCAATCAAGATGGGCAAGTTCCACCGGACATTTTTTCAAACGATGAATGCTTGCTCTCAATGTGACAACCATGAATTTTTGCAGGAGCCTGTCCGATTCAAGATCTCACCAGCATGTACAACACTGGTATCGGCGAGTGTCCGCTATTGCCCTCATCCATGCCCATCACCATTGTTGAGGCTTCCGCGACTATTGTGACGATGGATTTCTATCAATTGTGGAAGACATCAAAAATTAGTTGGATCTCAACCGATTGCGTTGACCCAAGTAACCCAAATCGCCAAGATGGCAATCCCACCGGATCCGAGCCGAGCAACCCAACCTGCAACAACTGTTGCCCCAAAATGGAGGAGATTTCCCATGGCGTTTTCTCTCGGCGCAGTTGCATGTGCAAGAACGGCCATGCCACGGTGGCCATGTACGTTCATGACGGTCAAATTGGACGAAGATATAGGCCGCTTGATTATCCTGTTCCTGCCCATTGTAGCCCATCCGCCGACACAGGCAAAAAATGCCGCTTTGTCTACAATGTTCCTTGTGCAAACGCACAATGCGGTATGTGCACACCGGGGATAGACACCGGACCGGGTATTTTTATTTGGGTCCTTTGCACCCGGGTGTTTTACTTCAATCCACCCAATGTACAAATCAAGGGCTGCTTGGGGCCCGCCTTTACGGGGCCAGCACCATTGGGCGTTATTGGTGTTGTATGGCTTCCCATGGGTTTACATGGATTCCTACCTCCGGGGGTCAAACCCCACCCCCACCATCGGGCAAGGCACCGGGTTGACCCCGCCTTGCGGTCTGCCCAATTTACCCATCGTGCAGCACGAATGTTTGCATGGTAAGGACTGAAACCCACGGGGACAATTGTTTTCGGGTCCATATGGGTTGGCTGAAAAATCGCGCTTTTGGGGATACCTTGGTCCTTGAGTCAATGGCCAAAACAAAATGGTGCACATTAAGACTTTGCCTCATTGTGTCAAATCTCCGGTGCAGTGAGATTTTCATTTAACCTTGAGGGATATTGTGGTAGCCAGGGTTGCTGCTTGTTGCGCATTGTTGTTTGTTGTGGTGGTGGTGGTGGTGATGGTGGTGGTGGTGGCGGTGCTTGGTGTCCGTGCTGCAGGTCTAGGAATGTTTAGATTTAGAATGTTGAGATGAGGTCATTAGGTCAATGGGTGTACCAGGATGCCTCCTGAAATAACAAAATTTCACCATGTTGTTAGTTTAGCTCTTGCCTCTGCTGTTGCCGTCCCACCATTGATGGTGTGCTGGCCAAGCTCCAACTGTGGACCGTTTGGGACTGGCCAACTGCGGTCGGTTAACAGCTGCATGTATTGCACTGTGGCACTGTGGGAAAGGGTTTTCTGATGCATTGGGCAATTTTTTTTCCAAGTGAAGAAGGATCATGGCAGTGACAGCATACGAGGGTGAATCCCTTGGCAAAGCGAAATCGGTTCCACCATGCAGTCCACTCACCCCGCAGCCTGCAGGGGCCTGGCGCTTGCTGCAGAGTTTCATTATTGGGGCGGAGACTTCGCGCGAATCAGTTCCAGCACATGGTCGTTTGTGGGGCCCGGGGTGACCCAGAGGATCCACCGCACATGCTGCCCCTTCCCCCCCCCAAGGGGGGGGGGGGGGGCACCAACACCAGCAACCCACCCAGGGGCGCCCGGGTCCCCCCCACCCCACCCATGGTCCCCCCAGCCTGATGCACTGCCATTTCGCACAACACGAAAATTGGCCGTCGAGGAGACCTATTGACCCCACAGGGGGTTCGGCCGGGAGATCCGGGTGGGCCAGCAGGGCCCCTGAGGAGTTATGTAAAATGGTGAGTGCGTGCAGGGGATGGGGCACCCAGAGGGCCAACCCCGGGGCCCCTGCAGCGCAACGTCTTCGTCTGTCCACACTCAGGGGAACCTGCACACAGTGGGCCACCACTGGGGCCCCTGATGCGTTCCGTGGAGTCACCAGTGGATCAGCCCAGGGGATCAGGCACCCAGGGAGCCAACCCTGGGGCCCCTGTGGCACAGCGCCGTTGTTCGTCTGCGCCCAGGGGATCCAGCACCCAGCGGGCCACCACTGGGGCCCCTGAGGCGCCCTGTGAAAAGGAATGGTGGGCCAGGCAAGAGAAGGAATCTCCGACAAAACCGGGGTGGGCAGAACCAAGGACGACAGAGCAGGCCACCTGGGGCTCACGCACACGGAAACACAGGGAGGCAGGTTGTGGACGGCCTGAGGACGGAGGTGCGTGGACAGCGAAAATAGTCAAACGAGCCCCACAACAACCAGCACAACCCTAGTACGCCAACTACTGCGCGCCGCTGACTCACAAAGGGCACATACTGCCACATCTAGCACAGCCCCAGCACACCAACCACTGGGCTCCACGAATACGGAAACCGACACCAGCATGAGCACCGGCCGCAGCGGCTGACAGAAAGCAGCGACCCGACGCAACATGCGAAGGGAAGAACGGGTGACTGTCCAGGGCCCCATTTGACACGAGGAAGTCAAGCTGGACGTGGAGTGTATCGTTTCCCATCGTTCAGCTGTTTTGAATGGGCTCTAGGGCCTCTTGTGCCGAAGGGTTGCTCCTAGAGGCTTTGGGAGGTTTGGTTATAGCACCGCAATTTTTCCACAATTTTTCTACAATTTTTGGCAATTGGATTTGACCCTCCCTGACCGGGTCCGTGGTAAAACTTAGTAAAAAATTGGTTTTAAAATTTTTTTTACTAAGTTTCAAAACTTAGTAGATAAATATTTATTTACGAAGTTTTTCCTCTGGGGGTGGGTTTTCTACTAAGTAAATCACTGAGTAAATTTTTTTTTCGCTAAGTAATTTACTTAGTAGAAAAAAAATTTTACTAAGTAAATTACTTAGTAAAAGAAATTTTTTTTTACCAAGTACATTAATTACCCAAAAAATAAGTTTTCCCACTTCTGACTGCCACTGGGCCCACTTGTGGGCTATTTCTGATGTTGTCCCCCCACTCTGAACTCCACGCTTTGTTGCGTGGCCCCCCAAAAATAAGAATTTTCCACTTGTGACTGCTGCCACTTCTGATTCTGCCCCCCGCTCTGAAGCAGTGGGGACCCCCCAGGCGGCAGGGGTTATGTAGCCACCTTGCCCACTTGTGGGCCACCTCTGATTCGGCCCCCACCTCTGAAGCGGTGGGGACCCCCCAGGCGGCAGGGGTTATGTAGCCACCCTGCCCACTTGTGGGCCACCTCTGATTCTGCCCCCCGCTCTGAAGCGGTGGGGACCCCCCAGGCGGCAGGGGTTATGTAGCCACCCTGCCCACTTGTGGGCCACCTCTGATTCTGCCCCCCGCTCTGAAGCGGTGGGGACCCCCCAGGCGGCAGGGGTTATGTAGCCACCTTGCCCACTTGTGGGGCCATCTCTGATTCTGCCCCCCGCTCTGCAGCGGTGGGGACCCCCGAGGCGGCAGGGGTTATGTAGCCACCTTGCCCACTTGTGGGCCACCTCTGATTCTCCCCCCCGCTCTGAAGCGGTGGGGACCCCCCAGGCGGCAGGGGTTATGTAGCCACCTTGCCCACTTGTGGGCCACCTCTGATTCTGCCCCCCGCTCTGAAGCGGTGGGGACCCCCCAAGTTATGTAGCCACCTTGCCCACTTGTGGGCCACGTCTGATTCTGCCCCCCGCTCTGAAGCGGTGGGGACCCCCCAGGCGGCAGGGGTTATGTAGCCACCTTGCCCACTTGTGGGCCACCTCTGATTCTGCCCCCCGCTCTGAAGCGGTGGGGACCCCCCACGTTATGTAGCCACCTTGCCCACTTGTGGGGCCACGTCTGATTCTGCCCCCCGCTCTGAAGCGGTGGGGACCCCCCAAGTTATGTAGCCACCTTGCCCACTTGTGGGCCACGTCTGATTCTGCCCCCCGCTCTGAAGCGGTGGGGACCCCCCAGACGGCAGGGGTTATGTAGCCACCTTGCCCACTTGTGGGCCACCTCTGATTCTGCCCCCCGCTCTGAAGCGGTGGGGACCCCCCAGGCGGCAAGGGTTATGTAGCCACCTTGCCCACTTGTGGGCCACCTCTGATTCTGCCCCCCGCTCTGAAGCGGTGGGGACCCCCCAGGCGGCAGGGGTTATGTAGCCACCTTGCCCACTTGTGGGGCCACGTCTGATTCTGCCCCCCGCTCTGAAGCGTCGGGGACCCCCCAGGCGGCAGGGGTTATGTAGCCACCTTGCCCACTTGTGGGCCACCTCTGATTCTGCCCCTTGTTCTGAAGCGGTGGGAACCCCCTAGGCGGCAGGGGTTATGTAGCCACCTTGCCCACTTGTGGGCCACCTCTGATTCTGCCCCCCGTTCTGAAGCGGTGGGGACCCCCCAGGTTATGTAGCCACCTTGCCCACTTGTGGGCCACGTCTGATTCTGCCCCCCGCTCTGAAGCGGTGGGGACCCCCCAGGCGGCAGGGGTTATGTAGCCACCTTGCCCACTTGTGGGCCACCTCTGATTCTGCCCCCCGCTCTGAAGCGGTGGGGACCCCCCAGGCGGCAGGGGTTATGTAGCCACCTTGCCCACTTGTGGGGCCACGTCTGATTCTGCCCCCCGCTCTGAAGCGGTGGGGACCCCCCAGGCGGCAGGGGTTATGTAGCCACCTTGCCCACTTGTGGGCCACCTCTGATTCTGCCCCCCGCTCTGAAGTGGTGGGGACCCCCCAGGTTATGTAGCCACCTTGCCCACTTGTGGGCCACCTCTGATTCTGCCCCCCGTTCTGAAGCGGTGGGGACCCCCCAGGCGGCAGGGGTTATGTAGCCACCCTGCCCACTTGTGGGCCACCTCTGATTCCGCCCCCCGCTCTGAAGCGGTGGGGACCCCCCAGGCGGCAAGGGTTATGTAGCCACCTTGCCCACTTGTGGGGCCACGTCTAATTCTGCCCCCTCCTCTGAAGCGGTGGGGACCCCCCAGGCGGCAGGGGTTATGTAGCCACCTTGCCCACTTGTAGGCCACCTCTGATTCTGCCCCCCGTTCTGAAGCGGTGGGGACCCCCCAGGCGGCAGGGGTTATGTAGCCACCTTGCCCACTTGTGGGCCACCTCTGATTCTGCCCCCCGTTCTGAAGCGGTGGGGACCCCCCAGGCGGCAGGGGTTATGTAGCCACCTTGCCCACTTGTGGGGCCACGTCTGATTCTGCCCCCTGCTCTGAAGCGGTGGGGACCCCCCAGGCGGCAGGGGTTATGTAGCCACCTTGCCCACTTGTGGGCCGCCTCTGATTCTGCCCCCCGCTCTGAAGCGGTGGGGACCCCCAAGGCGGCAAGGGTTATGTAGCCACCTTGCCCACTTGTGGGCCACCTCTGATTCTGCCCCCCGCTCTGAAGCGGTGGGGACCCCCCAGGCGGCAAGGGTTATGTAGCCACCTTGCCCACTTGTGGGCCACGTCTGATTCTGCCCCCCGTTCTGAAGCGGTGGGGACCCCCCAGGCGGCAGGGGTTATGTAGCCACCTTGCCCACTTGTGGGGCCACCTCTGATTCTGCCCCCTGCTCTGAAGCGGTGGGGACCCCCCAGGCGGCAGGGGTTATGTAGCCACCTTGCCCACTTGTGGGCCACCTCTGATTCTGCCCCCCGCTCTGAAGCGGTGGGGACCCCCCAGGCGGCAGGGGTTATGTAGCCACCTTGCCCACTTGTGGGCCACCTCTGATTCTGCCCCCCGTTCTGAAGCGGTGGGGACCCCCCAGGCGGCAGGGGTTATGTAGCCACCTTGCCCACTTGTGGGACCACGTCTGATTCTGGCCCCTGCTCTGAAGCGGTGGGGACCCCCCAGGCGGCAGGGGTTATGTAGCCACCTTGCCCACTTGTGGGCCACCTCTGATTCTGCCCCCCGCTCTGAAGCGGTGGGGACCCCCAAGGCGGCAAGGGTTATGTAGCCACCTTGCCCACTTGTGGGCCACCTCTGATTCTGCCCCCCGCTCTGAAGCGGTGGGGACCCCCCAGGCGGTAGGGGTTATGTAGCCACCTTGCCCACTTGTGGGCCACCTCTGATTCTGCCCCCCGTTCTGAAGCGGTGGGGACCCCCCAGGCGGCAGGGGTTATGTAGCCACCTTGCCCACTTGTGGGGCCACGTCTGATTCTGCCCCCTGCTCTGAAGCGGTGGGGACCCCCCAGGCGGCAGGGGTTATGTAGCCACCTTGCCCACTTGTGGGCCACCTCTGATTCTGCCCCCCGCTCTGAAGCGGTGGGGACCCCCCAGGCGGCAGGGGTTATGTAGCCACCTTGCCCACTTGTGGGCCACCTCTGATTCTGCCCCCCGCTCAGAAGCGGTGGGGACCCCCAAGGCGGCAGGGGTTATGTAGCCACCTTGCCCACTTGTGGGCCACCTCTGATTCTGCCCCCCGTTCTGAAGCGGTGGGGACCCCCCAGGCGGCAGGGGTTATGTAGCCACCTTGCCCACTTGTGGGGCCACGTCTGATTCTGCCCCCTGCTCTGAAGCGGTGGGGACCCCCCAGGCGGCAGGGGTTATGTACCCACCTTGCCCACTTGTGGGCCACCTCTGATTCTGCCCCCCGCTCTGAAGCGGTGGGGACCCCCAAGGCGGCAAGGGTTATGTAGCCACCTTGCCCACTTGTGGGCCACCTCTGATTCTGCCCCCCGCTCTGAAGCGGTGGGGACCCCCCAGGCGGCAGGGGTTATGTAGCCACCTTGCCCACTTGTGGGCCACGTCTGATTCTGCCCCCCGCTCTGAAGCGGTGGGGACCCCCAGGCGGCAGGGGTCATGTAGCCACCCTGCCCACTTGTGGGCCACCTCTGATTCTGCCCCCCGCTCTGAAGCGGTGGGGACCCCCCAGGCGGCAGGGGTTATGTAGCCACCTTGCCCACTTGTGGGCCACGTCTGATTCTGCCCCCCGCTCTGAAGCGGTGGGGACCCCCCAGGCGGCAGGGGTTATGTAGCCACCTTGCCCACTTGTGGGCCACCTCTGATTCTGCCCCCCGCTCTGAAGCGGTGGGGACCCCCCAGGCGGCAGGGGTTATGTAGCCACCCTGCCCACTTGTGGGCCACCTCTGATTCTGCCCCCCGCTCTGAAGCGGTGGGGACCCCCGAGGCGGCAGGGGTTATGTAGCCACCTTGCCCACTTGTGGGCCACCTCTGATTTTGTCTCCCCTGCATTTCACCCCCCCCCCCCCCGCCTTCCCCCAGTCTGCCACGGATTTTCAGGCTCAGCTGTTGTAGCAGCAAATTGTCTCATTATTCGAATCTCTGGTTGTGTAGCACAGTATGGAGGCCACAAGCTTCAATCCAGGGGTGGGAGCTGGGTGACATATTTTTGATCCCCCATTTGTTACACAGAGTCTGGAGATCGCCCATGCACTCTTTTTCGACCCGACCCCCCAAAATTCTCGATCTCATTGCCACCACCTCAATCCGCTGCTCATCGCCACCTTACGCAACTCCATCTCATTACCTGCACCTGCTCCTTTTTCAGGTCCATCACCATCTTGGCCCCCGTCTGTGCAGCCACCCGTGGTTCATTCATCCCCATCCCAATCCCCATCCCCACCCGAAATTCCTTGGCCAATCATTCCTGGCGTATGCACAGATCAGAGTGCTACGTACAAGCACTCCACGAACACTCCTTTTCAGAGTTGCGTAACACAGTGTATGGAAGATCACCGGTGTGTAGCTGTGGCATTCAGGCAAGACACGTGCGCTTTGATGCGTACACTGAGTTATGTTTCTGGCAGTTGCGCCGACATCTACATCTTGAAAGCGTCGACAGTGCCAATATCAGCCAGCCCTTCCCCGTCACAATCTCCCTCCTCATCGCTGGCATCCCCATCACAATCTCCCTCCCCATCGCTGGCATCCCCATCACAAACTCCCTCCCCATCGCTGGCATCCCCATCACAATCTCCCTCCCCATCGCTGGCATCCCCGTCACCATCTCCTTCCCCATCACAATCTGCCTCCCCATCGCTGACATCACCGTCACAATCTCCCTCCCCATCGCTGGCATCCCCGTCACCATCTCCCTCCCCATCACAATCTGCCTCCCCATCGCTGGCATCCCCATCACAATCTCCCTCCCCATCGCTGGCATCCCCATCACAATCTCCCTCCCCATCGCTTGCATCCCCGTCACAATCTGCCTCCCCGTCCCCGACTTCTGCATCACCATCTGCCCCGGCAACACCATCTCCATTCCCATCAGCTTCACCTTCTGCATCCCCATCCGTATCCCCATCTCCACTCCCTTGGCCAATCATTCCAAATGTGTGCATTCGTGACAGCAGCAGACACAAGCAGCTCACTGGTGACTCGCTTCTTACCTGCTTGATGCAGTGTGTGCAAGATGCACGATGTCTAGCTGTGGCATACGGCCACGACGTATGCCATTTGATGCACCGCCTGGTGTATGCGCCAGGTGAGTGTGCTGACATTTATATTTTGAAAGCCTCACCAGTTCCGCGTCATTCACCGTCGTCGTCACTATCAACCCCATCTCCAACGGCATCGCCACTCGCGTCAGCATCCCCATCAGCATCCCCCATGCCAAGCCCATCCCCCACCCCTTCGGCGATGGCCTCCACATCGCCATCGGCATCCCCACTTGCATCAGACTCTCCGTCACCATCAGCATTGCCAAGCCCATCGTCAACCGCATCGCCGCTGGCCTCAGCATCGCCATCGGCGTCCCCACTTGCATCGGACTCTCCATCAGCATCTCCCTTGCCAAGCTCCTCCCCCACGCCTTCGGCAATGGCCTCAGCATCGCCATCGGCCTCCCCACTTCCATCGGACTCTCCTTCACGATCACCACTGTCCAGCCCATCGCCAACTGCATCGCCACTGTCCTCCACGTCGCCATCGGCGTCCCCCGTTCCATCGGATTCACCCTCACCATCGCCGTCCGCATCGCCATCACCCTCCCCGCACTCCCCATCCTCATCATCGTCTCCCTCACCATCCCCCGAGCGTGTGCCAGAAATTCCACACGTGTGCGTCGAGGACACTGCTACGATGCGCCAGGCCACCAGTGTCTCACTGAATGAGTGCATGATGACATGCGAAGATGATGAAAAGTGTATAGCCGTAGCGCATGGGCAAGGGAGATGCCAGTTGCTGCATTCCCTGATTTACGTGCCGGGCGATTGCTCGGACATTCACATTGTCAGGATCACATTGTTGCCAACACCATCACCTTCACCATCGGTTTCAGCATCCGCCTCGTCATCGCCATCGCCCATGGCCTCCACATCGCCGTCACCATCGGCCTCACCTTTCGCATCAGCATCCCCATCAGCATCCCCCATGCCAAGCCCATCCCCCACCCCTTCAGCGATGGCCTCCACATCGCCATCGGCATCCCCACTTGCATCGGACTCTCCGTCACCATCAGCCTTGCCAAGCCCATCCGCGAGTGCATCGCCGCTGGCCTCAGCATCGCCATCGGCGTCCCCACTTGCATCGGACTCTTCATCACCATCACCGTTGCCAAGCCCAGCACCCACCGCATCGCCGGTGGCCTCAGCATCGCCATCGGCCTCCCCACTTGCATCGGACTCTCCATCAGCATCTCCCTTGCCAAGCTCCTCCCCCACGCCTTCGGCAATGGCCTCAGCATCGCCATCTGCATCCCCACGTGCATCACAGTCTCCATCAGACTCACCCTTGCCAAGCCCATCGCCAACCGCATCGCCATTGGCCTCAGCATCGCCATCGGCGTCCCCGCTTCCATCGGACTCCCCGTCGCCATCGCCACTGTCCAGCCCATCGCCAACTGCATCGCCATTGTCCTCCACGTCGCCATCGGCGTCCCCCGCTCCATCGGATTCACCCTCACCATCGCCGTCCGCATCGCCATCACCCTCCCCGCACTCCCCATCCTCATCATCGTCTCCCTCACCATCCCCCGAGCGTGTGCCAGAAATTCCACACGTGTGCGTCGAGGACACTGCTACGATGCGCCAGGCCACCAGTGTCTCACTGAATGAGTGCATGATGACATGCGAAGATGACGAAAAGTGTATAGCCGTAGCGCATGGGCAAGGGAGATGCCAGTTGCTGCATTCCCTGATTTACGTGCCGGGCGATTGCTCGGACATTCACATTGTCAGGATCACATTGTTGCCAACACCATCACCTTCACCATCGGTTTCAGCATCCGCCTCGTCATCGCCATCGCCCATGGCCTCCACATCGCCGTCACCATCGGCCTCACCTTTCGCATCAGCATCCCCATCAGCATCCCCCATGCCAAGCCCATCCCCCACCCCTTCAGCGATGGCCTCCACATCGCCATCGGCATCCCCACTTGCATCGGACTCTCCATCAGCATCTCCCTTGTCAAGCTCCTCCCCCACGCCTTCGGCAATGGCCTCAGCATCGCCATCTGCATCCCCACGTGCATCACAGTCTCCATCAGACTCACCCTTGCCAAGCCCATCGCCAACCGCATCGCCATTGGCCTCAGCATCGCCATCGGCGTCCCCGCTTCCATCGGACTCTCCATCACCATCGCCATTGCCAAGCCCATCGCCAACCGCACTTCCATCAGATTTTTCCTCATTATCCCCATCATCATCTCCATCACCCATTTCATGGCCAGTCATTCCGGATGTGTGCATTGAGGAAGGTAGCACTTATCAACAGCTTTCCGGAGAATCGCTTCAACATTGCTTGACGCAATGTTTAGCGGACGACCAATGCATAGCTGTAGCATACGGACAAGGCATATGTGATTTGATGCACACACTGGCATACGTCCCAGGAGAGTGCTCTGACATCTATCCGGTGAAAGTAGCGGCGTTGACATCTGCATCAGCGTCCCCGTCCTCCTCACCATCCCCATCAGCATCCCCATCACCCATTTCATGGCCAGTCATTCCGGATGTGTGCATTGAGGAAGGTAGCACTTATCAACAGCTTTCCGGAGAATCGCTTCAACAATGCTTGACGCAATGTTTAGCGGACGACCAATGCATAGCTGTAGCATACGGACAAGGCATATGTGATTTGATGCACACACTGGCATACGTCCCAGGAGAGTGCTCTGACATCTATCCGGTGAAAGTAGCGGCGTTGACATCTGCATCAGCGTCCCCGTCCTCCTCACCATCCCCATCAGCATCCCCATCACCCATTTCATGGCCAGTCATTCCGGATGTGTGCATTGAGGAAGGTAGCACTTATCAACAGCTTTCCGGAGAATCGCTTCAACAATGCTTGACGCAATGTTTAGCGGACGACCAATGCATAGCTGTAGCATACGGACAAGGCATATGTGATTTGATGCACACACTGGCATACGTCCCAGGAGAGTGCTCTGACATCTATCCGGTGAAAGTAGCGGCGTTGACATCTGCATCAGCGTCCCCGTCCTCCTCACCATCCCCATCAGCATCCCCATCACCCATTTCATGGCCAGTCATTCCGGATGTGTGCATTGAGGAAGGTAGCACTTATCAACAGCTTTCCGGAGAGTCGCTTCAACAATGCTTGACGCAATGTTTAGCGGACGACCAATGCATAGCTGTAGCATACGGACAAGGCATATGTGATTTGATGCACACACTGGCATACGTCCCAGGAGAGTGCTCTGACATCTATCCGGTGAAAGTAGCGGCGTTGACATCTGCATCAGCGTCCCCGTCCTCCTCACCATCCCCATCAGCATCCCCATCACCCATTTCATGGCCAGTCATTCCGGATGTGTGCATTGAGGAAGGTAGCACTTATCAACAGCTTTCCGGAGAGTCGCTTCAACAATGCTTGACGCAATGTTTAGCGGACAACCAATGCATAGCTGTAGCATACGGACAAGGCATATGTGATTTGATGCACACACTGGCATACGTCCCAGGAGAGTGCTCTGACATCTATCCGGTGAAAGTAGCGGTATTTCCGAACCCGTCCCCAACTGCATCGCCAATGATCTCGCCGCATCCATCGGACTCCCTGTCGCCATCGCCACTGACCTCAGCATCGCCATCGGCATCCCCGCTTGCATCGGACTCTCCGTCACCATCAGCCTTGCCAAGCCCATCCGCGAGTGCATCGCCGCTGGCCTCAGCATCGCCATCGGCGTCCCCACTTGCATCGGACTCTTCATCACCATCACCGTTGCCAAGCCCAGCACCCACCGCATCGCCGGTGGCCTCAGCATCGCCATCGGCCTCCCCACTTGCATCGGACTCTCCATCAGCATCTCCCTTGCCAAGCTCCTCCCCCACGCCTTCGGCAATGGCCTCAGCATCGCCATCTGCATCCCCACGTGCATCACAGTCTCCATCAGACTCACCCTTGCCAAGCCCATCGCCAACCGCATCGCCATTGGCCTCAGCATCGCCATCGGCGTCCCCGCTTCCATCGGACTCCCCGTCGCCATCGCCACTGTCCAGCCCATCGCCAACTGCATCGGCGTCCCCCGTTCCATCGGATTCACCCTCACCATCGCCGTCCGCATCGCCATCACCCTCCCCGCACTCCCCATCCTCATCATCGTCTCCCTCACCATCCCCCGAGCGTGTGCCAGAAATTCCACACGTGTGCGTCGAGGACACTGCTACGATGCGCCAGGCCACCAGTGTCTCACTGAATGAGTGCATGATGACATGCGAAGATGACGAAAAGTGTATAGCCGTAGCGCATGGGCAAGGGAGATGCCAGTTGCTGCATTCCCTGATTTACGTGCCGGGCGATTGCTCGGACATTCACATTGTCAGGATCACATTGTTGCCAACACCATCACCTTCACCATCGGTTTCAGCATCCGCCTCGTCATCGCCATCGCCCATGGCCTCCACATCGCCGTCACCATCGGCCTCACCTTTCGCATCAGCATCCCCATCAGCATCCCCCATGCCAAGCCCATCCCCCACCCCTTCAGCGATGGCCTCCACATCGCCATCGGCATCCCCACTTGCATCGGACTCTCCGTCACCATCAGCCTTGCCAAGCCCATCCGCGAGTGCATCGCCGCTGGCCTCAGCATCGCCATCGGCGTCCCCACTTGCATCGGACTCTTCATCACCATCACCGTTGCCAAGCCCAGCACCCACCGCATCGCCGGTGGCCTCAGCATCGCCATCGGCCTCCCCACTTGCATCGGACTCCCCGTCGCCATCGCCACTGTCAAGCCCATCGTCAACCGCATCGCCGCTGGCCTCAGCATCGCCATCTGCATCCCCACGTGCATCACAGTCTCCATCAGACTCACCCTTGCCAAGCCCATCGCCAGCTGCATCGCCATTGGCCTCAGCATCGCCATCGGCCTCCCCACTTCCATCGGACTCCCCGTCGCCATCGCCACTGTCAAGCCCATCGCCAACTGCATCGCCATTGTCCTCCACGTCGCCATCGGCGTCCCCCGTTCCATCGGATTCACCCTCACCATCGCCGTCCGCATCGCCATCACCCTCCCCGCACTCCCCATCCTCATCATCGTCTCCCTCACCATCCCCCGAGCGTGTGCCAGAAATTCCACACGTGTGCGTCGAGGACACTGCTACGATGCGCCAGGCCACCAGTGTCTCACTGAATGAGTGCATGATGACATGCGAAGATGACGAAAAGTGTATAGCCGTAGCGCATGGGCAAGGGAGATGCCAGTTGCTGCATTCCCTGATTTACGTGCCGGGCGATTGCTCGGACATTCACATTGTCAGGATCACATTGTTGCCAACACCATCACCTTCACCATCGGTTTCAGCATCCGCCTCGTCATCGCCATCGCCCATGGCCTCCACATCGCCGTCACCATCGGCCTCACCTTTCGCATCAGCATCCCCATCAGCATCCCCCATGCCAAGCCCATCCCCCACCCCTTCAGCGATGGCCTCCACATCGCCATCGGCATCCCCACTTGCATCGGACTCTCCGTCACCATCAGCCTTGCCAAGCCCATCCGCGAGTGCATCGCCGCTGGCCTCAGCATCGCCATCGGCGTCCCCACTTGCATCGGACTCTTCATCACCATCACCGTTGCCAAGCCCAGCACCCACCGCATCGCCGGTGGCCTCAGCATCGCCATCGGCCTCCCCACTTGCATCGGACTCCCCATCGCCATCGCCACTGTCAAGCCCATCGTCAACCGCATCGCCGCTGGCCTCAGCATCGCCATCGGCGTCCCCACTTGCATCGGACTCTCCATCAGCATCTCCCTTGCCAAGCTCCTCCCCCACGCCTTCGGCAATTGCCTCAGCATCGCCATCTGCATCCCCACGTGCATCACAGTCTCCATCAGACTCACCCTTGCCAAGCCCATCGCCAGCTGCATCGCCGTTGGCCTCAGCATCGCCATCGGCGTCCCCGCTTCCATCGGACTCCCCGTCGCCATCGCCACTGTCAAGCCCATCGCCAACTGCATCGCCACTGTCCTCCACGTCGCCATCGGCGTCCCCCGTTCCATCGGATTCACCCTCACCATCGCCGTCCGCATCGCCATCACCCTCCCCGCACTCCCCATCCTCATCATCGTCTCCCTCACCATCCCCCGAGCGTGTGCCAGAAATTCCACACGTGTGCGTCGAGGACACTGCTACGATGCGCCAGGCCACCAGTGTCTCACTGAATGAGTGCATGATGACATGCGAAGATGACGAAAAGTGTATAGCCGTAGCGCATGGGCAAGGGAGATGCCAGTTGCTGCATTCCCTGATTTACGTGCCGGGCGATTGCTCGGACATTCACATTGTCAGGATCACATTGTTGCCAACACCATCACCTTCACCATCGGTTTCAGCATCCGCCTCGTCATCGCCATCGCCCATGGCCTCCACATCGCCGTCACCATCGGCCTCACCTTTCGCATCAGCATCCCCATCAGCATCCCCCATGCCAAGCCCATCCCCCACCCCTTCAGCGATGGCCTCCACATCGCCATCGGCATCCCCACTTGCATCGGACTCTCCGTCACCATCAGCCTTGCCAAGCCCATCCGCGAGTGCATCGCCGCTGGCCTCAGCATCGCCATCGGCGTCCCCACTTGCATCGGACTCTTCATCACCATCACCGTTGCCAAGCCCAGCACCCACCGCATCGCCGGTGGCCTCAGCATCGCCATCGGCCTCCCCACTTGCATCGGACTCTCCATCAGCATCTCCCTTGCCAAGCTCCTCCCCCACGCCTTCGGCAATGGCCTCAGCATCGCCATCTGCATCCCCACGTGCATCACAGTCTCCATCAGACTCACCCTTGCCAAGCCCATCGCCAACCGCATCGCCATTGGCCTCAGCATCGCCATCGGCGTCCCCGCTTCCATCGGACTCCCCGTCGCCATCGCCACTGTCAAGCCCATCGCCAACTGCATCGCCATTGTCCTCCACGTCGCCATCGGCGTCCCCCGTTCCATCGGATTCACCCTCACCATCGCCGTCCGCATCGCCATCACCCTCCCCGCACTCCCCATCCTCATCATCGTCTCCCTCACCATCCCCCGAGCGTGTGCCAGAAATTCCACACGTGTGCGTCGAGGACACTGCTACGATGCGCCAGGCCACCAGTGTCTCACTGAATGAGTGCATGATGACATGCGAAGATGACGAAAAGTGTATAGCCGTAGCGCATGGGCAAGGGAGATGCCAGTTGCTGCATTCCCTGATTTACGTGCCGGGCGATTGCTCGGACATTCACATTGTCAGGATCACATTGTTGCCAACACCATCACCTTCACCATCGGTTTCAGCATCCGCCTCGTCATCGCCATCGCCCATGGCCTCCACATCGCCGTCACCATCGGCCTCACCTTTCGCATCAGCATCCCCATCAGCATCCCCCATGCCAAGCCCATCCCCCACCCCTTCAGCGATGGCCTCCACATCGCCATCGGCATCCCCACTTGCATCGGACTCTCCGTCACCATCAGCCTTGCCAAGCCCATCCGCGAGTGCATCGCCGCTGGCCTCAGCATCGCCATCGGCGTCCCCACTTGCATCGGACTCTTCATCACCATCACCGTTGCCAAGCCCAGCACCCACCGCATCGCCGGTGGCCTCAGCATCGCCATCGGCCTCCCCACTTGCATCGGACTCCCCGTCGCCATCGCCACTGTCAAGCCCATCGTCAACCGCATCGCCGCTGGCCTCAGCATCGCCATCGGCGTCCCCACTTGCATCGGACTCCCCATCTGCATCCCCACGTGCATCACAGTCTCCATCAGACTCACCCTTGCCAAGCCCATCGCCAACTGCATCGCCGTTGGCCTCAGCATCGCCATCGGCGTCCCCGCTCCCATCGGACTCCCCGTCGCCATCGCCACTGTCAAGCCCATCGCCAACTGCATCGCCACTGTCCTCCACGTCGCCATCGGCGTCCCCCGTTCCATCGGATTCACCCTCACCATCGCCGTCCGCATCGCCATCACCCTCCCCGCACTCCCCATCCTCATCATCGTCTCCCTCACCATCCCCCGAGCGTGTGCCAGAAATTCCACACGTGTGCGTCGAGGACACTGCTACGATGCGCCAGGCCACCAGTGTCTCACTGAATGAGTGCATGATGACATGCGAAGATGACGAAAAGTGTATAGCCGTAGCGCATGGGCAAGGGAGATGCCAGTTGCTGCATTCCCTGATTTACGTGCCGGGCGATTGCTCGGACATTCACATTGTCAGGATCACATTGTTGCCAACACCATCACCTTCACCATCGGTTTCAGCATCCGCCTCGTCATCGCCATCGCCCATGGCCTCCACATCGCCGTCACCATCGGCCTCACCTTTCGCATCAGCATCCCCATCAGCATCCCCCATGCCAAGCCCATCCCCCACCCCTTCAGCGATGGCCTCCACATCGCCATCGGCATCCCCACTTGCATCGGACTCTCCGTCACCATCAGCCTTGCCAAGCCCATCCGCGAGTGCATCGCCGCTGGCCTCAGCATCGCCATCGGCGTCCCCACTTGCATCGGACTCTTCATCACCATCACCGTTGCCAAGCCCAGCACCCACCGCATCGCCGGTGGCCTCAGCATCGCCATCGGCCTCCCCACTTGTATCGGACTCCCCGTCGCCATCGCCACTGTCAAGCCCATCGTCAACCGCATCGCCGCTGGCCTCAGCATCGCCATCTGCATCTCCACTTGCATCGGACTCTCCATCAGCATCTCCATTGCCAAGCTCCTCCCCCACGCCTTCGCCATTGGCCTCAGCATCGCCATCTGCATCCCCACGTGCATCACAGTCTCCATCAGACTCACCCTTGCCAAGCCCATCGCCAACTGCGTCGCCATTGTCCTCCACGTCGCCATCGGCGTCCCCCCTTGCATCGGAGTCTCTGTCACCATCGCCATCGTCAAGCCCATCCACAACAGCATCGCCATTGTCCTCCACGTCGCCATCTGCATCCCCACGTCTATCGGACTCCCTGTCGCCATCGCCACTGTCAAGCCTATCGCCAACCGCATCACCTCTGGCCTCAGCATCGCCATCTGCATCCCCATTGGCATCTGCATCTCCATCCCCGTCGCCACTGCCAAGCCCATCTACAACTGCATCGCCATTGGCCTCGGCATTGCCATTGGCCTCGCCGCTAGCATCTGTATCCCCATCACCGTCGCCATTGCCAAGCCCATCTTCAAGCCCATCTCCAGAGCGTCTACCGGACATTCCAGATGTGTGCATTGTGGAAACTGCTATGATTGGTCAGTCCAGTGGTGTCTCAGTTGATGATTGCACGATGAAATGCAAGGACAATGAACAATGTATAGCTGTAGCATACAGGCAAGGGACATGCCAGTTGATGCATACACTGGTCTATGTATCGGGCGATTGCTCAAATATTTACATTGTCAGAATCCGGCTGCTGCCATCTCCATCACCCTCACCGTCGGCTTCCCAATCCTATTCATTGTCACCATCGCCACTCGGTTCTGCATCACCATTGGCGTCCCCAATTGCGTCTGCATCCCCGTCACCATCGGCCTTGTCAAGCCCATCTGCAACAACATCGCCACTGGGCTCTGCATCACCATCTGCATCCCCACTTGCATCTGCATCTCCATCGCCATCGGCATTGCCAAGCCCATCTGCAACTGCATCGCCATCGGGCTCTGCATCGCCATCTGCATCCCCACTTGCATCTGCATCTCCATCACCGTCGCCACTGCCAAGCCCATCTACAACCGCATCGCCATTGGCCTCGCCGCTAGCATCTGTATCCCCATCACCGTCGCCATTGCCAAGCCCATCTTCAAGCCCATCTCCAGAGCGTCTACCGGACATTCCAGATGTGTGCATTGTGGAAACTGCTATGATTGGTCAGTCCAGTGGTGTCTCAGTTGATGATTGCACGATGAAATGCAAGGACAATGAACAATGTATAGCTGTAGCATACAGGCAAGGGACATGCCAGTTGATGCATACACTGGTCTATGTATCGGGCGATTGCTCAAATATTTACATTGTCAGAATCCGGCTGCTGCCATCTCCATCACCCTCACCGTCGGCTTCCCAATCCTATTCATCGTCACCATCGCCACTCGGTTCTGCATCACCATTGGCGTCCCCAATTGCGTCTGCATCCCCGTCACCATCGGCCTTGTCAAGCCCATCTGCAACAACATCGCCACTGGGCTCTGCATCACCATCTGCATCCCCACTTGCATCTGCATCTCCATCGCCATCGGCATTGCCAAGCCCATCTGCAACTGCATCGCCATCGGGCTCTGCATCGCCATCTGCATCCCCACTTGCATCTGCATCTCCATCACCGTCGCCACTGCCAAGCCCATCTACAACCGCATCGCCATTGGCCTCGCCGCTAGCATCTGTATCCCCATCACCGTCGCCATTGCCAAGCCCATCTTCAAGCCCATCTCCAGAGCGTCTACCGGACATTCCAGATGTGTGCATTGTGGAAACTGCTATGATTGGTCAGTCCAGTGGTGTCTCAGTTGATGATTGCACGATGAAATGCAAGGACAATGAACAATGTATAGCTGTAGCATACAGGCAAGGGACATGCCAGTTGATGCATACACTGGTCTATGTATCGGGCGATTGCTCAAATATTTACATTGTCAGAATCCGGCTGCTGCCATCTCCATCACCCTCACCGTCGGCTTCCCAATCCTATTCATTGTCACCATCGCCACTCGGTTCTGCATCGCCATCGGCGTCCCCAATTGCGTCTGCATCCCCGTCACCATCGGCCTTGTCAAGCCCATCTCCAGCTGCATCGCCACTGGGCTCTGCATCACCATCTGCATCCCCACTTGCATCTGCATCTCCATCGCCATCGGCATTGCCAAGCCCATCTGCAACTGCATCGCCATCGGGCTCTGCATCGCCATCTGCATCCCCACTTGCATCTGCATCTCCATCGCCATCGGCATTGCCAAGCCCATCTGCAACTGCATCGCCATTGGCCTCGGCATCGCCACCGGCCTCGCCGCTAGCATCTGTATCCCCATCACCGTCGCCATTGCCAAGCCCATCTTCAAGCCCATCTCCAGAGCGTCCACCGGACATTCCAGATGTGTGCATTGTGGAAACTGCTATGATTGGTCAGTCCAGTGGTGTCTCAGTTGATGATTGCACGATGAAATGCAAGGACAATGAACAATGTATAGCTGTAGCATACAGGCAAGGGACATGCCAGTTGATGCATACACTGGTCTATGTATCGGGCGATTGCTCAAATATTTACATTGTCAGAATCCGGCTGCTGCCATCTCCATCACCCTCACCGTCGGCTTCCCAATCCTATTCATCGTCACCATCGCCACTCGGTTCTGCATCGCCATCGGCGTCCCCAATTGTGTCTGCATCCCCGTCACCATCGGCCTTGTCAAGCCCATCTGCAACAACATCGCCACTGGGTTCTGCATCGCCATCTGCATCCCCACTTGCATCTGCATCTCCATCGCCATCGGCATTGCCAAGCCCATCTGCAACTGCATCGCCATCGGGCTCTGCATCGCCATCTGCATCCCCACTTGCATCTGCATCTCCATCACCGTCGCCACTGCCAAGCCCATCTACAACTGCATCGCCATTGGCCTCGGCATCGCCACCGGCCTCGCCGCTAGCATCTGTATCCCCATCACCGTCGCCATTGCCAAGCCCATCTTCAAGCCCATCTCCAGAGCGTCCACCGGATATTCCAGATGTGTGCATTGTGGAAACTGCTATGATTGGTCAGTCCAGTGGTGTCTCAGTTGATGATTGCACGATGAAATGCAAGGACAATGAACAATGTATAGCTGTAGCATACAGGCAAGGGACATGCCAGTTGATGCATACACTGGTCTATGTATCGGGCGATTGCTCAAATATTTACGTGATCAGAATCCGGCTGCTGCCATCTCCATCACCTTCACCGTTGGTTTCGCCATCTGTTTCTACATCGCTGTCATCCACAGTTCCATCCCCATCCGCGTGGCTACGGCATTCGACGGTACCATCCCTGGTATCCCCATCCTCAAATGTGGGTGGGGAGGCATCCCCCAGTACTTTGTCACCAACACCAGCATCCACGGTATCATTCATGTCCGTTCCTCAATCGCCACCAGAGTCGCCGCATTCGCCATCTCCACCCGCATCGCCGTTGCCAGCAGCATCGGCATCGCCCTCTTCTTCCTCTCCGGACATCGAAGGTGCGTGCGTTTACAACAGCAGTACGTATGAGCGGTTCATGAATTTGTCACTTGACCAGTGCCTGATGGAATGTCATGAGGACGAGCAGTGTATTGCGATAGCGTATGGGCCAGAGACAGCCATGTGCGATTTGCTGCGTGCACTGGTTTATCAATCGGGCAACTGCTCTGACATCTACATCGTCCGTTTGGTGTTGTCCCCATCTGCGTCCCCATCTTCGTCACCCCCTGGCTCAGCACCCTCAGCTCCATCATCTGCTGCGGCATCCGCAATGCCGTTACAATCTGCACCCGCATCCGCCAAACCTCGGTCAAGCCCATCGCCATCTACGCGCGCATGGACAGCGCAATCGTCCTCTCAATCCCCATCTGCACCTTTGTCAATATCGCCATCGCCGAGCCTGTTGGCATCCACGCTCCCGTCGGCGATGACTTCACAGTCCACGTTGCCATCTACACCACCGCCCGCATCGGCATCACCCAACCTGGACGCATCGGCTTCCCCATACTTGTTCCCTTCAGCATCTCCCTCACCGTATCCACCGCTTGTTCCGGACGTTGAAGACGTGTGCATCGACAACAACAGCACGTATCAGCGCTTCCCCAGCCTCCCACTTCAGCAGTGCCTGTTGGAGTGTGAGCAAGACACGAAGTGTGTAGCTGTTGCCCATGCTCAAGACATGTGCCACCTGCTGCATGCACTGGATTACATCTGGGGAAATTGCTCAGATATTTACATAATCCGCTGGGCAGTATCGGCAGCTTCCTCCCCATCACCTGCATCACCAGGCAGCATTGTCCCTCCTGAGGGTCAGTCCTCCCCATCGCCAAGCGCATCGGCATCACCAGGCAGCATTGTCCCTCCTGAGGGCCAGTCCTCCCCATCGCCAAGCGCATCTGCATCACCAGGCAGCATTGTCCCTCCTGAGGGTCAGTCCTCCCCATCGCCAAGCGCATCGGCATCACCAGGCAGCATTGTGCCTCCTGAGGGTCAGTCCTCCCCATCGCCAAGCGCATCCGCATCACCAGGCAGCATTGTCCCTCCTGAGGGTCAGTCCTCCCCATCGCCAAGCGCATCGGCATCGCCAGGCAGCATTGTCCCTCCTGAGGGTCAGTCCTCCCCATCGCCAAGCGCATCTGCATCACCAGGCAGCACTGTCCCTCCTGAGGGTCAGTCCTCCCCATCGCCAAGCGCATCGGCATCACCAGGCAGCATTGTCCCTCCTGAGGGCCAGTCCTCCCCATCGCCAAGCGCATCCGCATCACCAGGCAGCATTGTCCCTCCTGAGGGCCAGTCCTCCCCATCGCCAAGCGCATCCGCATCACCAGGCAGCATTGTCCCTCCTGAGGGTCAGTCCTCCCCATCGCCAAGCGCATCGGCATCACCAGGCAGCATTGTGCCTCCTGAGGGTCAGTCCTCCCCATCGCCAAGCGCATCCGCATCACCAGGCAGCATTGTCCCTCCTGAGGGTCAGTCCTCCCCATCGCCAAGCGCATCCGCATCACCAGGCAGCATTGTCCCTCCTGAGGGTCAGTCCTTGCCATCGCCAAGCGCATCGGCATCACCAGGCAGCATTGTCCCTCCTGAGGGTCAGTCCTCCCCATCGCCAAGCGCATCCGCATCACCAGGCAGCATTGTGCCTCCTGAGGGTCAGTCCTCCCCATCGCCAAGCGCATCGGCATCACCAGGCAGCATTGTCCCTCCTGAGGGTCAGTCCTCCCCATCGCCAAGTGCATCGGTATCACCAGGCAGCATTGTCCCTCCTGAGGGTCAGTCCTCCCCATCGCCAAGCGCATCGGCATCACCAGGCAGCATTGTCCCTCCTGAGGGTCAGTCCTCCCCATCGCCAAGCGCATCCGCATCACCAGGCAGCATTGTCCCTCCTGAGGGTCAGTCCTCCCCATCGCCAAGCGCATCGGCATCACCAGGCAGCATTGTCCCTCCTGAGGGTCAGTCCTCCCCATCGCCAAGCGCATCGGCATCACCAGGGAACATTGTGCCTCCTGAGGGTCAGTCCTCCCCATCGCCAAGTGCATCGGCATCACCAGGCAGCATTGTCCCTCCTGAGGGTCAGTCCTCCCCATCGCCAAGTGCATCGGCATCACCAGGCAGCATTTTCCCTCCTGAGGGTCAGTCCTCCCCATCGCCAAGTGCATCGGCATCGCCAGGCAGCATTGTGCCTCCTGAGGGTCAGTCCTCCCCATCGCCAAGTGCATCGGCATCACCAGGCAGCATTGTCCCTCCTGAGGGTCAGTCCTCCCCATCGCCAAGCGCATCGGCATCACCAGGCAGCATTGTCCCTCCTGAGGGTCAGTCCTCCCCATCGCCAAGCGCATCTGCATCGGCATCACCAGGCAGCATTGTGCCTCCTGAGGGTCAGTCCTCCCCATCGCCAAGCGCATCGGCATCACCAGGCAGCATTGTGCCTCCTGAGGGTCAGTCCTCCCCATCGCCACGCGCATCGGCATCGGCATCACCTGGCAGCATTGTCCCTCCTGAGGGCCAGTCCTCCCCATCGCCAAGCGCATCCGCATCACCAGGCAGCATTGTCCCTCCTGAGGGTCAGTCCTCCCCATCACCAAGCGCATCGGCATCACCAGGCAGCATTGTCCCTCCTGAGGGCCAGTCCTCCCCATCGCCAAGCGCATCGGCATCACCAGGCAGCATTGTCCCTCCTGAGGGTCAGTCCTCCCCATCGCCAAGTGCATCGGCATCACCAGGCAGCATTGTCCCTCCTGAGGGTCAGTCCTCCCCATCGCCAAGCGCATCGGTATCGGCATCACCAGGCAGCATTGTCCCTCCTGAGGGTCAGTCCTCCCCATCACCAAGCGCATCGGCATCACCAGGCAGCATTGTCCCTCCTGAGGGTCAGTCCTCCCCATCGCCAAGCGCATCGGCATCACCAGGCAGCATTGTGCCTCCTGAGGGTCAGTCCTCCCCATCGCCAAGCGCATCGGCATCACCAGGCAGCATTGTCCCTCCTGAGGGTCAGTCCTCCCCATCGCCAAGCGCATCCGCATCACCAGGCAGCATTGTCCCTCCTGAGGGTCAGTCCTCCCCATCGCCAAGCGCATCGGCATCACCAGGCAGCATTGTGCCTCCTGAGGGTCAGTCCTCCCCATCGCCAAGCGCATCGGCATCACCAGGCAGCATTGTGCCTCCTGAGGGTCAGTCCTCCCCATCGCCAAGCGCATCGGCATCACCAGGCAGCATTGTGCCTCCTGAGGGTCAGTCCTCCCCATCGCCAAGCGCATCGGCATCACCAGGCAGCATTGTGCCTCCTGAGGGTCAGTCCTCCCCATCGCCCAGCGATGCTGCATCGGCATCCCCAGGCAGCATTGTCCCTCCTGAGGGTCAGTCCTCCCCATCGCCAAGCGCATCGGCATCACCAGGCAGCATTGTCCCTCCTGAGGGTCAGTCCTCCCCATCGCCAAGCGCATCGGCATCACCAGGCAGCATTGTCCCTCCTGAGGGTCAGTCCTCCCCATCGCCAAGTGCATCGGCATCACCAGGCAGCATTGTCCCTCCTGAGGGTCAGTCCTCCCCATCGCCAAGCGCATCGGCATCACCAGGCAGCATTGTCCCTCCTGAGGGTCAGTCCTCCCCATCGCCAAGCGCATCGGCATCACCAGGCAGCATTGTGCCTCCTGAGGGTCAGTCCTCCCCATCGCCAAGCGCATCGGCATCACCAGGCAGCATTGTCCCTCCTGAGGGTCAGTCTTCCCCATCGCCAAGCGCATCTGCATCGGCATCGCCAGGCAGCATTGTGCCTCCTGAGGGTCAGTCCTCCCCATCGCCAAGCGCATCGGCATCACCAGGCAGCATTGTCCCTCCTGAGGGTCAGTCCTTGCCATCGCCCAGCGCATCCCCATCACCAGGCAGCATTGTCCCTCCTGAGGGTCAGTCCTCCCCATCGCCCAGCGCATCGGCATCACCAGGCAGCATTGTCCCTCCTGAGGGTCAGTCCTCCCCATCGCCAAGCGCATCGGCATCACCAGGCAGCATTGTCCCTCCTGAGGGTCAGTCCTTGCCATCGCCCAGCGCATCCGCATCACCAGGCAGCATTGTGCCTCCTGAGGGTCAGTCCTTGCCATCGCCAAGCGCATCGGCATCACCAGGCAGCATTGTCCCTCCTGAGGGTCAGTCCTCCCCATCGCCAAGCGCATCGGCATCACCAGGCAGCATTGTCCCTCCTGAGGGTCAGTCCTCCCCATCGCCAAGCGCATCGGCATCACCAGGCAGCATTGTCCCTCCTGAGGGTCAGTCCTCCCCATCGCCAAGCGCATCTGCATCGGCATCGCCAGGCAGCATTGTGCCTCCTGAGGGTCAGTCCTCCCCATCGCCCAGTGCATCGGCATCACCAGGCAGCATTGTCCCTCCTGAGGGTCAGTCCTCCCCATCGCCAAGCGCATCGGCATCACCAGGCAGCATTGTCCCTCCTGAGGGTCAGTCCTCCCCATCGCCAAGCGCATCGGCATCACCAGGCAGCATTGTCCCTCCTGAGGGTCAGTCCTCCCCATCGCCAAGCGCATCGGCATCACCAGGCAGCATTGTCCCTCCTGAGGGTCAGTCCTCCCCATCGCCAAGCGCATCGGCATCACCAGGCAGCATTGTCCCTCCTGAGGGTCAGTCCTCCCCATCGCCAAGCGCATCGGCATCACCAGGCAGCATTATCCCTCCTGAGGGTCAGTCCTCCCCATCGCCAAGCGCATCCGCATCACCAGGCAGCATTGTCCCTCCTGAGGGTCAGTCCTCCCCATCGCCAAGCGCATCTGCATCACCAGGCAGCATTGTCCCTCCTGAGGGTCAGTCCTCCCCATCGCCAAGCGCATCCGCATCACCAGGCAGCATTGTCCCTCCTGAGGGTCAGTCCTCCCCATCGCCAAGCGCATCGGCATCACCAGGCAGCATTATCCCTCCTGAGGGTCAGTCCTCCCCATCGCCAAGCGCATCGGCATCACCAGGCAGCATTGTCCCTCCTGAGGGTCAGTCCTCCCCATCGCCAAGCGCATCGGCATCACCAGGCAGCATTGTGCCTCCTGAGGGTCAGTCCTCCCCATCGCCAAGCGCATCGGCATCACCAGGCAGCATTGTCCCTCCTGAGGGTCAGTCCTCCCCATCGCCAAGCGCATCCGCATCACCAGGCGGCATTGTCCCTCCTGAGGGTCAGTCCTCCCCATCGCCAAGCGCATCGGTATCACCAGGCAGCATTGTCCCTCCTGAGGGTCAGTCCTCCCCATCGCCAAGCGCATCTGCATCACCAGGCAGCATTGTGCCTCCTGAGGGTCAGTCCTCCCCATCGCCAAGCGCATCCGCATCACCAGGCAGCATTGTCCCTCCTGAGGGTCAGTCCTCCCCATCGCCAAGCGCATCTGCATCACCAGGCAGCATTGTCCCTCCTGAGGGTCAGTCCTCCCCATCGCCAAGCGCATCCGCATCACCAGGCAGCATTGTCCCTCCTGAGGGTCAGTCCTCCCCATCGCCAAGCGCATCGGCATCACCAGGCAGCATTATCCCTCCTGAGGGTCAGTCCTCCCCATCGCCAAGCGCATCGGCATCACCAGGCAGCATTGTCCCTCCTGAGGGTCAGTCCTCCCCATCGCCAAGCGCATCGGCATCACCAGGCAGCATTGTGCCTCCTGAGGGTCAGTCCTCCCCATCGCCAAGCGCATCGGCATCACCAGGCAGCATTGTCCCTCCTGAGGGTCAGTCCTCCCCATCGCCAAGCGCATCCGCATCACCAGGCGGCATTGTCCCTCCTGAGGGTCAGTCCTCCCCATCGCCAAGCGCATCGGTATCACCAGGCAGCATTGTCCCTCCTGAGGGTCAGTCCTCCCCATCGCCAAGCGCATCTGCATCACCAGGCAGCATTGTCCCTCCTGAGGGTCAGTCCTCCCCATCGCCAAGCGCATCGGCATCACCAGGCAGCATTGTCCCTCCTGAGGGTCAGTCCTCCCCATCGCCAAGCGCATCTGCATCACCAGGCAGCATTGTGCCTCCTGAGGGTCAGTCCTCCCCATCGCCAAGCGCATCTGCATCACCAGGCAGCATTGTCCCTCCTGAGGGTCAGTCCTCCCCATCGCCAAGCGCATCGGCATCACCAGGCGGCATTGTCCCTCCTGAGGGTCAGTCCTCCCCATCGCCAAGCGCATCCGCATCACCAGGCGGCATTGTCCCTCCTGAGGGTCAGTCCTCCCCATCGCCAAGCGCATCGGTATCACCAGGCAGCATTGTGCCTCCTGAGGGTCAGTCCTCCCCATCGCCAAGCGCATCGGCATCACCAGGCAGCATTGTGCCTCCTGAGGGTCAGTCCTCCCCATCGCCAAGCGCATCGGCATCACCAGGCAGCATTGTCCCTCCTGAGGGTCAGTCCTCCCCATCGCCAAGCGCATCCGCATCACCAGGCAGCATTGTCCCTCCTGAGGGTCAGTCCTCCCCATCGCCAAGCGCATCTGCATCACCAGGCAGCATTGTCCCTCCTGAGGGTCAGTCCTCCCCATCGCCAAGCGCATCGGCATCACCAGGCAGCATTGTCCCTCCTGAGGGTCAGTCCTCCCCATCGCCAAGCGCATCCGCATCACCAGGCAGCATTGTGCCTCCTGAGGGTCAGTCCTCCCCATCGCCAAGCGCATCGGCATCACCAGGCAGCATTGTCCCTCCTGAGGGTCAGTCCTCCCCATCGCCAAGCGCATCCGCATCACCAGGCAGCACTGTCCCTCCTGAGGGTCAGTCCTCCCCATCGCCAAGCGCATCGGCATCACCAGGCAGCATTGTGCCTCCTGAGGGTCAGTCCTCCCCATCGCCAAGCGCATCGGCATCACCAGGCAGCACTGTCCCTCCTGAGGGTCAGTCCTCCCCATCGCCAAGCGCATCGGCATCACCAGGCAGCATTGTCCCTCCTGAGGGTCAGTCCTCCCCATCGCCAAGCGCATCTGCATCACCAGGCAGCATTGTCCCTCCTGAGGGTCAGTCCCCTCTTTCACCAAGCGTCTTTGTCTCTTCATCCCCCCGCTCTACTGTTTCTTCTTACCCATCCTTCCCACCCAGTTCTGCTCTTACTTCCACATCGCCGTCATCCTCATCTTCGCCATCTGCATCACCTTCCTCAAGCAGTTCCCCATCGTTACCCTCCATGTCGCCATCCGAGTCTCCATCTCCTTCCCTTTCACCCTCCCCATCTGCGTTGCCCTCGCCTTCCCCTATTATTTGGCACACGCCCTCGCCCACACCCTCACTTACCATCATCCCCACACACACCGTGACACCTACAGCGACTCCCACGCCATCATCAACACCTTCCCCTACTCCAACACTGACACCAACTCCCTCTGTCACCAGCACCCCCACTGATACACCTACTCCCTCCCAAACACCCACGTCATCCCCCACATTCACACTGACTCGAACACGAACACCCACCCGCACAGCAACCCCAACGCGCACACGAACATCAACTCACACCCCAACCTACAGCAGGACACCCACACCGTCTTCCACCCCTCCGGAGATTCTTGTAACGTTTTCGGTATGTGCTTGCTTCTCTCTTCTTGGATTTCTGCACCACCTGTGCGCTTTGTGGCCTCTGTATTCAATCCAACGCCCCGCATTTAGAGCTTTCTTGTGATTGTTTTTGGGCTGGGATCGGGTGCCTCATGATGATTTGTTTTGTGGCTTGTTTGGGTTGATTCAGGGCCGGTGTATGCATGCACGTGTACGTAATATGCATTCGTAATATGCACTCTTTTACCACGAATTTTACTCCCTTTTCTTCCCTGCTGTCAAACCAGCTCATTGTTTGGTTGCAATTGGCGAGCACGAACGTCTCGCGCGCCTGTGATGTCGTGTTGTTGAGAAAGTGTCAAAAGACTCCCATCCCGATGCTGCCTGAGGTGTTCCCATGCACTGCTCAAGAGGCACTCTCTGAGGTTGGGACCAGGTTGCGATGCTTCGGGTCTTCTTATTTTGGACATGTGATTAAGAGCAGCATCCAGGGATGTCCATGGTAGTATCCAGAGATGTGTATGGTCGTATCCATATTTATGTATATACTGGTATGCAGGGACGTCTCTATACCAGTACCCACGGGTGTTGTACCATGCCAGCATCGTCATCATCCAGGCTGTCATGCGAGCATTGATGTTGGTTGTTGGCTGTTTGCGGGTCCTTCAGGGTCGTGCGTCATTGCCGTTGCTATGAAATATCCCCGGTCTCCACTGCTCAGGGCCCCGCGGAGACGTATCCGACGCAGTTCGAGATTGGATTGACCGCTTGCGAGTGGTCGTTCCGAATCCAGAACATGTACCACGACGCACGGACGGTAAGTGTCGCTCACAACGAGACCATCTTTGAAATTCGGTACAACGATGCATTGTTGACGGAGTACACCCTCCAACCGGTGGAGGTTGTTGACGTGTGTATCAAATTGGATCCCACGGGGACACCCTCGGCAGGAAGCTGGAGCCCGCATCTGATCTACGTCAACAGCAAGGTGTCTGCGGTGGTGCCGGATACCGGCGGCAGCACCGTCGTGATCCACAGTGAAGAGTTCCTGGTATTTGTACTGCCGGAGCCCATCATCAATGATCGCCAGGGCCAGCGCTACGGGACCTCCGAGGTGCATTCTTGCTTCGCCAGATTGGCTCAACGCCTATTGCGTGTTCTTCACAGCTTTCTGCAACCGTCTGCATCTCCATAGCCCTGACGCTCCTTCAGAACCCCTTCACAGCCCTTCATTGTCCTTTTTTTGTTTGCAGCCCGTGCAGAGCAGAAAAGCATTGATGTCAGTCATATGCCTCCAAGTGAACCGGTTTCTGAAGTAGACTGAGTAACCAATCCACCTGGATTTGGTTGCTGAGCAAAATTAATTCAACACAACTGAATGACATCACCATCATCCTATGCTCACAGACAATAGCTTGCAACCCCTGCCGCATGGGCTGGTTTCAAACGTCCTCACGTAACCCGTGCAAGTTGTGCACAGTGACAAGTTTGAAGGAAAGAGCTCTTGACTCAGCTGGTCAGCGTGTTTGATGTGGGAAGTAGAGCACAAGGCCAGGGGCTTCCGGATCCGTGTTGCCTATCAATGGGGCGCTACATTTCCCGGGAATGGTGGAGCTGTTGCCCACACACTATTCATGAGTGACGGTGCTGAGGCTTCGTATAACTCAGCTGTTGCAATGTGGTGTGGTTATAGTTTGATATTGCAGTATTGATAGTGAAGGAGGGTTTAATTTACTTTTAATTCGAGGCAATGATGGACCACAGCATGTGGGTCGGGCTACTCACCGCTTTTCGCGGCATGCATTTGAGTCGGTGTAATGTAGTATGTAAAGCAAGTGGGAAAACTCGACAAGGCCACTATGCTACCACCGCTCTGTTTGACTCACATGGAGTGGGTTGAGAAACGGCCCCAATCACACAACATATGGCGGAGAGCACCCTCCAACTCGACGGTTTTAGTAGTGACTGCATGTGAAGCCCGCCGGCGCCAGTTGGGCAGCGGCAGGGCTGCTGCAATGCGGAACAGTAGCATTCCACCCTGACCCACAAAACTTCGCTTTTCCTCCTGCACTCCTGAGAGACACAGTCGCCTACGAACAACAAAAGCACGTCGCACAAAAGATAAGGCACTGGACAACGGTTCTACGCCACTCCAAACAACCAGCCTTTGTGGAACGAACCCCCTGCAGCCTCTGGTGCACTGCCCCCTCCAGGACTTCTTGAATTGTGTGATTGTGCACAACGAGGTCAAGGCTCTGGAGGGGGAGATGATCATCCAGGCCGAGACCGATCCGAAGCTGTTCAATGGCGTGACTTGGAGCTCGGAGACAGGCAATGCACGGATCATCCAGGGCCAAGTCTCGCAGTATCTCATGACCGTTCAGGAGCAGTACTGGATAGACCATTCGATACTCGATTTGTATGCCTTTGTTGCTTTCACAATTGGTGCCCCCACCCCAGCCCCCTGAAAGACTACCGCAGCCCCCCCCCCCCCCCCCATCCACATTCAATGATGGTGTTTACGTCGTTTACGGGTGGTAAGAAGCTATGCATTTTGAATTTGAACGCCACCTGTGGCCAACCTAATAAAGCCCTCCCCCCTTTTCAACGGCTAGTGCCCCCCACTTCTGTCGGGTTGGGATGTGGAGGCATGCGGAGAGTGGTGCAGGGCTCTTCAGATTGATGGAGGGATGCGGAATAGAGGCATGTGGACTTCTGGGGCTTGCAGGGGGATATGGAGGCGGATGTGGAGAGGCATACAGGGTTGGGAGGGTAGTTGGGGTGTCAAGGTGTGTAGAGGAAGGTGGAGGGCTGGTGTGGGATTCGGAGGGATGCTGATGGTTGTGGAGTTGTGTGCAATGTGGAGGGGTATGCGGGTCAATAATTGTTTCGGGTTGCAGAGCGTTGTGGTTTGTGTGTGTGTGTGTGTGTGTGTGTGTGTGTGTGTGTGTGTGTGTGTGTGTGTGTGTGTGTGTGTGTGTGTGTGTGTGTGTGTGTGGTGTGAGAGTCGTAGAGGGTTGACGAGAGTTGTGGAGGGATGCGGAGGGTTGTGAGGGGCCATCACGGGATTTACATCGTTCCGGCGCTTACTCTGTAACATCTGCTGAAGAACCCTGTCCCCTCAGGATTGCTGATGTGGAGTTTTATCTCCCGGGCGTATTCGGTCGCTCAGTGAGCAAACAGCGGAAGTGCAGAATCCAGATTAATGAGGGGCCTAATGGCGATGCAGCGACCTTTGGATTGGCATTGGCGGTGTCAGATCAGAGACTGCAGGTGCAGGAGGCAGCGCATGTCACAGGGAAAGTCCATCCACAAGAGGTCGAGATCGTGCCTTTCCAGAAATACGTGGTCACAATCTCAGGCTGGACCCATTGGGCCGATATCTGGTGTGGCTTTTGTGGGCGCAGGAGTTGTGGGCATGAAAGGTTGTGGAGAACTGAAAGGGAGACTTGCGCAGGGGGCGGTGGCAATCCACAGGGGCACAAGGGAAGCCGGCAAATACTAAGTATGGATCTGTTTTCGGTGCCGCTTGGCGTGCGGGAGCCCGGGGGATGGGGCCAATCGTCGCATGCGACGCAATGGTCAATATGCAAGTGGGTCACTCTCGAGAATCAACATTGTGGTCGCAGATATGCTCTTCGGATCGCACATGTGTTCTCTTTGTCGCATCATGCTAGTTTTTCCCCTGCACAAAGCTACCATGAAAACAGCCCCGTATACCTGCATCCGAAGAAAAAGGTCACGGATTCTGCCTGCTGCACAGGTCGCTCCCGGGAGGCTCAGTGGCAGTGTCTCAGTGAGTGTGGTGATCGTAGCAGTGCCAGTAGTACTGATAGTTTCAATTATGGCGGAAGTCAGGACGGCAAGGATGGCAGCACCGGTGCTTCTTCAATGCTGCCCTTCACGACAATTTCCAAGTGCCAATCATCTCTATTTTGGGCAGTGAGCTGGAGGTGGTCAAAAGCAACAGGGCTAACATCGTTGCTGAGATGTCCCCCGTGCCCACCCCTCGCACGAGTAGCGCCCCAGGGACTTGTTATACGGCCCGTCAGTCACCGGATACTCATTCCAATCCGGACGCCATAGTTGTTCCAGTTGGAAATATATCACCTCAGGGGTACGCCCAGGTCGGAAGGGGAGGTCTAGGGTTTTTTGGGGCGGGGGGAGACGATGGGTGAGATCCCCCAAACTAGCTGTGAGTAACATTTTGTTTCATGGGAGGATATTTTTCTGTTTTGCTTTTGCTCCCAAAATGTCATCAAGTGATGTGGAGAGTGGTTTACAAAGAAGAATAACACTCTTTTGCATACGACCCAGTAGGTGCTAGGGTTTGGCTCATTCGTCCAGCAGCAGTAAAATTGGTCTGTCCTGGGGTCCAAACCTGGTACCCAGTGGCTGAGGGGACCTATGCAGATCACCTAAACTACCTCAACTACATCTGCGACAGCATAGATGAAATGTGACATGATGCGCTGCAAAATCACCTCGAAGAGAGGTTGTTACATTAAGCGTAGGCGCGGACGCCATACACCCCCCCCTTTTTGAGGGTTGTTCGCATAGCAAGGCATGATATTGGATGTCTAACCCCTTGTAAAATCATTATTTTGCCCCACAAAATGATCCCCCAATGGATTTTTTGATTTTGATTTTGCCTCTATCCCACTGAAACTGGATACCACATTTTAGGGGTGGGTGGGTCAAAAGTTTGTGCTTGAAGGATTTGAGCCAGGGTCGGGTGAAAAAAGCTCATGAACCGTCCGACTGGTGCCGGTGGTCGCCGGCCGGGACTCGAATTGGCGCCAGGCTGATTGTCGGGCGAGTGTTCTACTACTTGACTGATTGTTCCTGTAGTGTTGCGGTTCCCCACTGTTTGTAGCTGTAGTCTGCCACTGAAAAAAGCCAAACTGTATGTTTCTGCCTGCCTGCCTGCCTGCCTGCTTGCCTGACTGAATGCCTGACTGACTGCTTGCCTGACCGACTGACTGATTGGCTGACTGTCAGCCTCTCTTTGAGGTGCCTTGCCGACGGCAATAGAATTTTTTTCCTTCCGTCACCACTCAAAGTTGGCTCAATTCCTTCACCTCGCCGCACTGTCCTGGGTCCAGACAGCCTGGGTGTGGGGGGGGGGGGGGTCGTTGGGTTGGCAGAGCCTGGCATCCCGTGGTTTGGGAAGGACTGTGGGTATGTTATTGTGGGTGGCTGGGCCCACTTTTTTCGCAGTTGACATTGTTGAAAGGGGGGGGTCGGATGGAGGGTGGATGGATGATACCTGAGAGAATGAAGTTGAATTGCGCACAGTTTGGGCAAAAGAACTCAACAGTGGTGGTGGCTGCAAGTGGAGGTGGTGGTTTCCAAAAGCAGTCACAAGTATATGGGCAACGAATGAATTCTTTGGATTGTCTTGAGCATGGGAGAAGCTCATGGTGGATGCCTGATGCAATCAGACCCACTTAATCAATGAAACCCCACTTACTGTCACTTTTTGTTGCTTGTTTTCGACCTAAATGACCCGTTTTTCGGCTCAAGACGGCCTACAAAGGTGCTTAGAATGACTTTAATTGCCCGAAGTTTCCACATTTATGTACTTTCACACCATGCTCTCCCTCCAGTGGGTTGGGGGCTGGACCCACCGGTAGCCTAGCCCCCCCTGTGGGCCCTCCAGGCCCCCAGGCCCCCCAGAATGTGCGGAAAGGTCAGGCATAGACTGACTCACCCGGGACCTAATACAAAACAAGACAACGGTGTGATGCTGCTCTTGGGTGGGTTACTGAGGGACACTTGCCATGTCGGCTTCGACAGGGAGCGGTTTAAGGATTGTTCTGGCATGTGGTAGCATTTAGGGGCAAATGATGGATCTCCAACAGGCTCAAACAGAGGCCCTGGGTCATGGAGCACCACTTGTGGGCATACCCCTGGAATGCTGCTCCACGCTCAAAGAAGAAGAACCCCCCGCCCCCAGCTCCAATTCATAATCCTCGGGGGGCCTGCCAGGCCTAGTCTGTGGACGGCTGCCTCCTATTTTCTTTTTTCGAGTTGGTTGCCCAGTGGGGAAAGCCACAAGAAGGCACCGGAAAGTTTTTTTGGGCTCACATTGCGCTGAAATTCATTTTTGTTGGTTGTGGCCTCGATGCAGCAGGATATGTAGCCACCAGCCCACACTTCATTGGGGGTGTTGCGCATCCCCCCCCCCCCCAACACCTGCCCCCGATTCTTGGTCCAAGATATATATTTATCTCAAAATGAACAGCGACATTGAGATCATTTGGTGGTCCCATCCCTCCTTTGTGACTGATACTCTGTGGGTGGTTCGTCGCAGAAGTGGTCTGGTCCCCCGCCCCCCGATGAGGTCAGAGCTGAGTCCCCCCCCCCCCCTGCCCCTTGTACTCGCCTGTCACGAGGTCACTTACCCCTGTCTCCCCCCTGTACTCACCCATTACAAGGTCAGTCACGCTCCCCTCACCACTACACTCACCTATCACTGGTTGGACGACAATTCCCTCTCCTCAGTATTTGCTACAAATGCAATCTGTGACCCCTCCCCGTCCCCCGGTTTCGGAAAGTTGAGGTCCAGCGAACTGCCAAGTCGAGTCTGCGTCCTGCGGCTTGTGCCCACGACAGCGCATCGCCGGGCCCCACACACGCATGGACATGGTGCTGCTGGCACATGATCTGTACATAGGTGCATGTACTCGTGTTGCGCTGGGTGAGTGGTTGGGGAAAAGCCGTGCATCGGCGCAGTGAAACCGTGAAACATTGCTGCGGTGCAAACAGAGCCGTACTGAGGTGATGTATGAAATATGCCTGGGCGTCACACACGCGCGCGCGCACCCAGAATTGACCTCAAGCAACACGCTGGTCATACAACAGACATGGAGCTGGACACTGGTTGTACCACACAGTACCCTACAGGCTTTGTTTATAAGGAATTAATGCCAAAGGGGGGGGGGTCTGCGTGGGTCCCACAAAGGGCCGCTAATTCAAATTTGGTTTTCCCTCAGCCAAATTTTGGGTCAAGATTTTTTTTGGGTGAGTGGGTCTCAGAGCCAAAAGACCCCCAACCCCCCCTCCTATAAACAAAGTCTGGTACCAGCCTTCATACATCCTCCGTTCCATTGGACAAAGCTCCCTCTGACCTTTGCCTGCTCTGCTGCCTCCTGCATCCCTGCCTCCGGCGCTGTGCACAGGTATTCCATTTGGGGATATTACACATCGGATGTCAACAAAAAGTTCCGCCTGAGTCCAGATAGCACGAGTCTCGTGCACACAATCACAATTCCTGCGGAGGTCTGTGGGTTTGCATGTGCTCATCTGCCCTGCTCCAAAGGGCACAAGGGAAGGGTTGTCGGAGTGTGGTGGCAGACATCCAATGTTGGGTGCCTGAACAAACGGGGATGGTTGTGTGCCATTTGGGCATGGGACCCCAGTCTCAGTGCAGCCACCCAGGCATTCATTGGTGAGGTATTCAAGGGTGCAGGCATCGGAGATAGGCTGTCGTGCTTTGGTTTGTGCCAGGCATTCAAATTGTTGGACAGGGGTCAAGCCGAACAGCACCACAATGATGGCGGGAAGACGCTTGTGGCAAAGTTTGTGGGCAAATGGTTCATTCAAGTGGGAGTCCAGTTCCGCGCCCATATCGATGACGATGGATGTACGTAGTAACCTACCCCCGTCACATTCTCACGCGCAAGAGAAGGATATTTGGAGTCGTTTGGGGGCAAACGGATGAGTTTGTAGGACCCTGTGTGCATCGATGCCACTTGTCGTGTAGGGTGTTTCGTTGGCTGGGATGCCAATGAACAGGGTGGCGGCAATGGAGCCCACATGACCCGTGTGGACCTGGCACTTGTTCAGAGAAAGGGAAATACGCTGCCAAGGTTTCGCTCATACCCAGGGAACAACTTTTGTGCAAAACCTTTTCACTGCAGCCAGTATACCTCAAAATGATCATCGTGACGCGGTGACATGGTTTTGAGGTATAAACTGTCACCCCCGTCCCGCCCCAAGAGGCTTTCGGCCAACGTCTACCGAGAGGAGGGGGTGGAAGTCAGCGTGCCCTGTTATGGGCGCCGTCGTGGAGGCAGCAAGGAAAAAGGATTCAAGGTGCCTTGGTCAGAGGAAATATGAGCAGCAACACGAGAAGGCAGCCCCGTCCGCAAGCACTGTGTTTCCAGGGGCCAAAAGAGGTGCAGTACTGTGCAGGGGGGGCAGAAAGCTTTGGCGGACGCCCTTCGACAGGCCCCAATTTTGTGCTGGAGGTGCCATTGTCGTTGGGGCACGTACCCAGGTGATCGGGACACATGCCGACAGCTTGGGATGCAAGCAGGGCTCGATGTCACAAGCCCCCTTCCCTCACACACCCCATTCCTTCACGCTCACAGTACTGCCGTGTCAGCCACGTGATGGGTGGTGCGGCTTCAGAAGGTTGCGGCTTCAAACCCTGGCAACCACTGCCCACCAAGTCCTCTGCATGGATGCTCAGGAGGGGGAACTCACCTGCACCCCTGTCTTCGCAGCACTATCTGCACTGTGCTTGTAAGGGGCCACTCGCCTGAGGCAACATTCCCTTCACTCTGCCATCCGACAGGGTGCTGTGGGATCACATACTGATCCACTTGAATCTGCTCAAAGGCCGCTCTTCTGTGGGAGCACGCGCACTGTTGTGCCCCACATCTAAACGGTTACGGTGACTCTAGCCTGTGCTCGTGGGAGGCTATTGTGTCAGGGTGTTTGTGGCATGGAGATCCGAGTAGGTCTGCACCCGGCCCCCCACCTTGCCGATAACGGAGCGTGGAAAGGGGGGGGGGGGGGGGGGGGCAGGGGGGCAGGGGAGGGGGAGGGGGAGGGGGAGGGGGGGCTAGATTTGTTTTTGGGGGGGGGGGGTTGTGGCAACAGCACAGCTCAATCACCCATAAATGACAGCCCTGGCCTTGTGGCTCCAAATGGCATATGTGGAACCCTGTCAAAGTTTTGGTTCAGCTAAAACCAAAAAACTCAATTTGATGGCCACATCCAAAAGTGTCCACATTCATTATACTTCCCATATCAACAGCATCCTTTGCGCTGCACATGTACCCACGCCTGTACAGGATCAGTCATGTGCACACTGTGCACAGTATGGCTCAGGCAAAGCTGTGACGCCTCTCAATCGATCATGCTCAGCAGACAGCCCAGGCTGCTTTCAGGTGACCTGATAGTTTACTCAGCAAGTCGGCATGCACAGCACAGACAAGGCACCAAGCCCGCAATGAGGAGGTACCAGGCCCTCTTTGAAGAGCCAAGTCCTCTGCATAGATCCGCCCGAAGGCACCAAACTCTCTGCCTGGAGCGCCCAAGATCTCTGCAAGGAGACACCAAGCGTTGCATCTGCTTGGGACCGCTCTCAATTGGCATGGCGAAAGGCGCCAAAGAGCAGTGGATAGTGCACAGTCCCCCAGAACCACAACCAAAGCCCTCTCCTCTCATGGCGGTCAGAGTGGAGTGTGTAGCGTGGTGTGTGAGGCAACGCAAGGAGAACAGGCATAGTGGGGGGACGGCCACCCATGCCAACCCAATGGAGGCGTAAAGCCAAAGGGGAGGTGGAAGAAAGGTTTGCCAGAGGGAAGTGGGTCGTTTGAACCCTCAGAAGGAGGGGGAGGGGGGCTGGAAAGGGGGATCAAACATCAGAGCCCTTGGGTAAAGACAGTCCGTTGACGTGAAGATGGCTCGGAAATCAGGCCGCACAATTTTCTTAAAATTCTTTCCCCCGTGACACATACTTTTCCTCAAAATGATCAGCGCGTCGTGGGGCTTGTTTTGAGGTACGTATGCGGGGTACCCCCGGACCACTGTTCCGAGCCCCTCCCAGATCGTTTCAGGCTGCCTGACGTTTGAGCCCTGAAGGGAAGGGGGGGGGGGCTGGAACGGGGTTGGAATGGGGCTCAAACACCCCCCCTGCAAGCTTTCCCCCCCCCCACCCAAGCTAAAGCCCCTGCCCTGGCCCTTGCCCTTTCTCTTGCCCTTGCCCCTTGCACTTGCCCGTGCCTTGCCCCACCCACTGCCCCTGCTCCTGCCTTGCCCCTGCTTGCTAAGGTGCGTGCATCAATTTCCCCTGCGTTGGAGCCTTCACCTGATGCAAATTGCCATATGCTAACAGCATCCTGAGTGATGATTACTTCAACGTTGCTGGCTGTTCCCTCTCAGCGATTGCATCTCGGTGCTCTCTTCACAGCCTCACTGCTGTGTGCCTTTCTCCCAATAATATCTCCACAATGTCCCCGATGTGCCAACCTTCAAATGCTTTGGTCATTGGTTTCATCAGGCTGACGGTGAGGATTTGGTGCTCTTGGTCAGGGCCACAGACCCTCTGGACTTTCCATACCGGGACTGCACATACTGCAGCTACTTCCCCGCTCTGAAGAAGCTGTCCACCGATGAAGTCCGGACGGCTGTCGTCAGCATGGTTAACGAGGAAATTCCCAACGTCGATCACCTTCTGAATTTGTTGGTGACCACTGCTAAAGTCAGTGACGTCGTTGAGGACAAGACTATGAGTACCTTCTTGGTGTGCTTGATGGGCCCTTGTCAGGGGGTTTTGCTTTGTTGGCTGGGTGGCCTTGGGTATTGCAATGTGCAGAAACCAAGGGGGGTGTTGCGTGGAGAGCTGAACTCCCCCCACCCCCTGCCAAAGGCTGCAACCTGCAGGGAACCAATGGGGAACAGCCATTTTGCCAGCGGGGGGATCACACAGAAGGATTTTGTAAGTGCTGTGGATACCCTACTTGAAGGGGGGGGGGTTGGATTGGATAGGTGGGTCCCGAAGAATTGACCCCCCGCCCCCTCCCCCCCCTCGGAAGTATGCCGTGAGTCAGTGGGTGGTTTGTGGTTGGTCACGCCAAATTTTTTTTGCATATCTCGACCGCAAGTCACACAATTGTTTGGAAAAGGCAGAAATACCCACCCATCGGCTCTTAAAAAACGTACTAAACTGCTGTCCTTAAGGACCGTCCTTAACACAAAAAAGGACTCCTAAAGGACGGACCTTGGACCATGATGCCTATGCCAAACATTGCCCTACCCAGGAACGAAACCCATAACATCCCATCCATGGGCCAAAACGGCACAGTGCACAACCACTGAGCTGTGTTCCATGGCTGCAGTTTCCCCCCTGTCCGTCGCAAAAAAAAACCCCTTGATCACACACTCACCGGCCATCCTAGGTGATTTGACTGTCTAACTTTGGAGACCCCAACACAGCATAGGTTATGTAGCCACCTTGATTCCTCCCCGCCCTAGGCACGTCAAGACGGCACAGTTTATGCAATCAATTTGATTCCTCCCCACTCCAGGGATTCTTTTTTACTCTGGGGATGCCGATACAGCAGGGGTCATTAAGCCACTGTGTTGAGTTTGTTGTTTGTTGAACCTTCTGGTGCTATTGAGGTTAAGTGGCTCGCTATTTTCTCTGTGTTGGAGACGGCAGGGGTTTCGTAGCCAGCCTCATTCCTCTCCACTCGAGGGTTGTTGTTGTCCTAAGACCAAGTGCTTAGGTGAGTGCGCTGTCCCAAGTAGTCTCAGTTGCTAATTTGTTGGAGAAGAGGGTGACCTAAGATAACTGGCCTCCTTGTTTTTCTTGGTGTTGATGCACGGTGCAATTTCCCCTTCATCATCTGCCATATCTTGCTCTAAGCTTTTTGTGAATGAGTTAACAATAAACGCAGGCAAACGCAGTGCGAGGAAGAGTGGTGAGGTGGCAGTCAGCTACCATTCACCATTTGGTGGGGGTCGGACACCATGAGCGCCGGTGATCGCGGAGTTTGGCGTACAAATTCATCGGCGTTCTCAATCGGTGGTGTAAGCCCGTCCCTCTTTGCTAAACGGAGCGGCCGGTGAACAACGCACGGGACATTACACAATCACTGCACACGTCTGCACAACCGCTGCCCACCTGTTTCTGCACGTACTGCGACTAGTGTCTGTGCCCTTCTTTTACCTTTACTTTGCCTGTTCCTGTAGAGATGCGACTGCCGGTACCTTTGCCCGAGCCCCATGCCCGTCCCTGTGCCCATGCCTATGACGTCTCCACTGCGCACGTCTGCTTAGGACCGTGTCAACTCGTTCATCTACGCTTCGAGTACGGACAAGGTCTCGTTCGTGGATCAGACCGCGAGCACGTGGTACGCCCACTTGGGTAGCCGAATGGCAGTGGAGGCCTACGATATGCGAATTGTGGACATGCTGGACGGCATTGTCTCTGCCGACGAGCAGCTGACTGAAAAGGGGTTGACTGGAGTTTGCTGGGTCTACGGGACAGTGCTCCGCCGGGAGGCATTTCCCGATATTCAGCACTCTCGCGGCATATGGAGTAGGCTACAAGGCAAATCACCATCCCCCAGCCCTTCACCCAAGGAGTCTCCGATAATTTCGCGATTCTCCCCCACCGACCCCTCGCCGTCGCCGGCACCAACAACGCTCACCCCGACCCAGACGCATACCCCAACGCAGACCCGGACACCAACGCGCACCCGGACACCAACGCGCACCCGGACACCAACGCACACCTGGACACCAACGCCGTCGCAGACCCCCTCACCCACTGCCACCCTCCCAAGCCTAACACCATCAGTCACAACAACGGCAGAGCCAACACCAACGCAAACGCAAACACATAAAACGCAAGGCCCCAACCGTTGGATTCCAAAGTTCGAGGTGTGTCCCAGCCCCTCACCGGCGCAGCTGTCCGTAACCCTCATCCCTCATTCCTCGGCTCTTGGCTTTGGGTGGGCTCAAGGACTGGACAAGGGCTGGGGAGAGAATCTGGGCAGGGCTGGGCAGAGGGAGTGGGCCTCAGTAGCTTTTCTGCCCAACCCTTTTCAAGCCTCTGACACTGAAGTAAAGTTGCAACGTCCAAACACTATCACAGCGGTCTCCAAACTGTGCTCATCTTGTCAGCGCTTGCGGAGAAGCAGGCGGGGGCCGTGTACAGCTGGTGGCAGGGTACAGGGCATCACAGCCTCTGACTGACAAGCGGCTGAAGGATAGAACACAGCTGGACACTTTTGAGGATGCATGTGTCACGCAACGAAGAGGAGCACTGCACTGCAGACACGAATGAAAAGAAATGGAAGCTGGTTCCACGTGCGACACCATATTGTCTGGGAAAGCGCACCTTCTGTGTGCCTTCCACGGGTGCCCCTGATATTGCGCCAGTTGAGGACGTATCAAACAGAAGTTGTTGGGATGTTAAAATTTTGACGTTTTGGTTCTGGTGTGAGCGAGATCCTGGCGGCCAGTGCACCGCATGATGCCAGAATCAGCTTTGGTTTGTCCCTCTTTTCCTGCGGCTGATGGCAGATGGCAATCAGGCTCGCTCATGTATGTGCCCGCTAAGCGCCAAGCTGTGCGAGCCAGTTTTGACTTGGGGCAGCGACACAGCACAACGAAGGGGGGCTTGCCATAATGGCCGAGTAAGTGTGCCGGTTCGGACTTCTGGTGTTTACTTTGAGATGTTGGTGAAGTGGGTGAATGACCCAGAGCGCAGATACATTGGCCGCAGCAGCAGCAGCAGCAGTGACGTTCAGCGGGCCACACATGTGCATCGAAATTGAATTGACACAGTGCCCTGAAACTACAGTTCCACCAGCACCAATAATTGTATGAGGACAACCCCCTGAGCAATAAACACAGTCAACCTCCTGCCCTTGATGAAGCGTCTTACAGGTTAAAGCGTGCGCAAGCGTGCGTAGCTCCCAAGGGCAAGCGTTCGTAAACGTGCGTAGGGTCACAACGTAAGCGTGCGCAAGCGTGCACGCACGCTTATATCCACATTTCTGTGACCCTCCCCAATCCTCTTCCCCCCTCTCCACCCCGACAAACTGCATTATGCCTCTCCACTTCACCACCAGGTTCTCAGTGATCTGCTCCCGGTATTGGGTGGTGATCGTCCTCAGACGCCGACATCCCGTAGCTTCCGTCTGTTGTCGCCGGCCGCTGCGCAGCCTTTGGATGTCGGCAAGTTCAGCACCCAAGAAAGCAAATACACAGCCATCAAGGCCAGCGTTTTTGCGCCTGTTGTCCGCGCGAAGATTGATACCATCATCACAAAGGCTGCGAACACGTCTGTCTTCCGTGACGTGGACTGCATGCAATCCGACCCCGCGGACGTGGCAGCAGGTATTGCATCAGAGCTGTCATCAGGGATTGCAATGTTTTTTTGGAGTTAACACAGCTGGAGGGTACAGAATCGTGGACAACCGTCGGAGGTTTGTGCTTAAAATCCCACAGCCGTCGGTGGTCAGTCGCTCTTTTTTGAGATTCAGTCTTAGCATTTTAATTCCAGCGGATTTTTTTTGGTTTTGCCGTTGAGGTCAGCTTTGCCTCATCGCAATTTTGTGGGGCTGCACGCGTCTGTTCAAGTGGTCCAAAATGCCACGTCGAAAGAATTACAACGGAAGCAAAACAGTCCAAGAGGAATGGAATGGAATGGGCGAAGGCCAATGGGCTTTCTCCCCATACGCATCAAAGGAACAGGAAACAAAGGTGGCGAAGTTCTTGCCTGGAACCGAGACGCGTGAGACTTCCGCCCAGGGTTTGTTTGCATGTTTTTTTCCAAGAGGGTTGAATTCTTCCAACGGTAACATGTGCTCTGCCTCTGACCCTGCAATGGCATCCCATGATTTGGAGATTTGCTGACCCCACTGCACTGCCTGCGCACAAAAACAAGCGTCATACACACAATACATTTACTCAGTTCGTATGTATTTGGGTGAGCACTGCAAATTCGTTTGATTGCATGTTGCCCGGTTATCACGTTGTGCCGCAGTGTTGGACAGCACTGTACCAGAAAAAGGCAAACTCGGCTGCGTGCATGTTTCCGTTGTTTCCAAGTGATGAAGACTCATGCAAATAGAAATGGCGGCTGTCCAGTCGTGCATGATTGTTGCGTTGCAGAGCTGGTGATTGCTATTCTGCGGTTTGCACCTGGAAGGAAATGCACACCAGACAACAGATCAAAGGTTAGGCGGAGACCATGAAAAATGTGTTGTGGAAGTCTGCAATGCAAAGAAAAAGCCCCGGCAAAGCCCACAAAGCAAACTGCAACAGCCGCTTGTCCTCCAACGAGTGGTTTTGAGCAATTGCAAGGTGGGATCAGCAACGCTGAGGCCGTGACTGAATGTGCTGCAGTGTTCTTCAAGTTTGCATCATTTATTCTGCTGCATGCCACAGTGGAATGTCATATGTTCCTGGAACGGCACTTTGTGCCGGCTGCAAACAGACCCCGGCACAAGTGAAAGTGAGACGGAATGCAAAATTGACGAGGCGCAGGGATGCTGGTGCAGGACGCAACAATGAGAGCTTGGATGCTGACGTTACAGGACGTTACACACATTCCTCAAGGAGGGCTAAACTGGAGGCTCAAGCATCCGAATCGGATGCTCTGTCTTGAAGACATCCATCACCAAACCGATTGGAAATATTCGGTGGGTACGGATGGGTTCAGTGGATGCGTGATGAACAGGGCCAGGGCAATCCCTGCCACCCTCCCTGTGAAACCTTCGGTTGTAGAACACTCTCGAATCCCGACGACCTCTGCGACCCCAGAATTTCTAAACGCTCAGAATCCGCGGAACCTTGGAGACTCCGTTGGAACATGTGCCACTTTCTGCAACCCCCGCGTCTTTACCTGTAAGGCACTGCCATACTCTGGAGTCACGGCAAGAATGAGCACCTTGCCTTGTGTGGGCGTGGTGGATGGGATGGTGTACGGGGCTTGACGGGTGCCCCAGACCCTGCCGAATGCTGTGCCCTCATTCCTTATTCCTTATTCTTTACCCAATCGCGCCCTCCTTCGGTTCTTCAGACAAGCAGTGCTACAGCATCTGCACGCTGTCATGCTACAAAGACGAACTCGGCGCCAACTACTCCCGTATCAATCCGGTGTACCCTGAACTGCTGGGCCGCGGTGGAAAGGTGTGTTTCAGTGCAGCACAGAATTGGACGGGCCATACAACATCGGAGGAGCCCCCCTCACCCCGATCCTCCTCCCCAGCCCAGACATGTTCGGATTTCCTGCAAGCAACATGAATGTATGGGGGTTTCTTCATACCTTCTTCCTCCGGCGCCTTAGGGCCTTCGGCCGCCTTTGGGGGGTCCCTCCGGACACTCACTCCCACGTGTTCGGCCTGGCAGGTGGAGAGCCTGAGTCCCCATGCAATACCAGGTGACGCAAGGTCAATGAGGCAAGCTCGTCGCTTTCTGCTTGTCATACGGCAGCAGCACGCTCCAACGTATGCCCCCGAGGCCGGTCAGCGCAGTAACAACCCGAGACCCGATGAATCGCGATCAGTAGAAACACTGTACCGCCAAAGCCTCGGCCCTCCAAAGCCCGGAGGCACGCCTCCACACAACACTACCAAGTGCACGAAACCGGAAGTACCAACCGGCAAACCTACCCCACCTGTTGTCCCCCCCCCCCCCCCGACCACCATCACCACGGAAATGTGCTGAACTTTACAGTGGATGTTCTGTCTTAGTATGGGTATGCTTTTTGTTGTCCATACACACCCTCCCCCCACCGTAGCACCCGCATGCTCCCCAACGACAATGCCTTTGCAACCGTAGGGGTCAACACATCACACCTCATATTTCTAGCACAAGGAAGGATACCAACCAGGCTAAGTACCTCATGATACCTCATAACAGAGCCAAAATGTCAGGTGTAGAATGCGATGATAGTTAAATTTACACTGTGGTCAGCCACATCGTGCGACGAAAATCATGAAAATTGGGCTTCCCACAGTGGTCCTAACGGGGGCCCCAACGCCGTCGTAATTCAGGAGCTCCATTTGCGACAGACGTCTTCGCGGTGGCAGCGCAAAGTTTTTGTGGTCCACTCTACCAGGTTAGGGTTGAGTCTTCCGACAGATCTCTGTGGACCTGGGCCTTCGTGGGGTATTCTGGCCTTAGTCAAATCGGCCTCGGGCAGCTTCAGAGCGAAAAGTTTTCAGGGGGGTGCCCCCCGCCCCCCGCCCCCCCCAGGCCCGTGTACACCCTCGTTCCCCCCCCTCGGGATCATCGTGGTAGACATTCCCCCGACCCACGCAAGCAACCCCTCGCCCCAGCGTTAGAACAGCAACTCCTCAGACACAAAGGAGAGGGAACGCCGCATCAGCCCCCCCGCAGTGCAAAGCGCCGCAGGAGTGCCCTCTGCGATATGTGTCCGCACAAGGAACCACGCACACTGGGATGTGTTCTGGAGGTTCAAATCATGTTCATTGTCGTTCTGAGTCTCCTGTCGCTCTCCCTGCCCCCCCCCCCCCCGGCGTCTCGCGCTCACTCTTACTGTTGCTCACATTCTCACTCTCCACTCACTCTCTCGCCCTCTCTTTCTGTTCATCAGATTTAGTCTCCCTTTCCCTCTCGCTCTCGCTCTGCCTCCCCCTCTTCCCTCTCCCTTTCCCTCTCTCCCTCCCCCCCCTTTCCTCTCCCTCTCCATCACTTTTTCGTTTCCACTCTTACTTTTGCACTAATTGCCATTCTCAATTTCTTGTTATCATTCTCTCTTGGCGCCATTCTCTGTCTCTCACAGTTGCTTGTACTCTTTCTCACCATTCACTTCTCTATTCTCTATTTATCACTGGCACTCCAACGCTCACGTTCCCTCTCACTCGCACTCGCACTCGCACTCACGCATCTGCGCTCTCACTTCCGTCTTTCATCTCGTCTCGCCAAATCCATGCAGGAGATGATGCACTGGGTCGTCCGCAATGGGCGGTGGCTTGACGAAATCCAAGACAGTCTGCCGGAGTTCGTAACTGTGTCCTCCGTGCAGATCTACGAGGACTGCAATTATGACAAGGTCCCTGAGCATCTGTGGGGCCCTCTGTGGCGCATACAGCTGCTGGACGGGGTCACTAAGCAGAAGCTGGACATCAAGTTGAAGGACTACGAGGTGATCATGCCGCTCTCTGCGGCTGATGAGAGGCAGGACTGCAAGATCAAGGAGGAGGATGTATGTCCCAGCCCGCCAGCCCCGGGTCAGTCGTCAAGGAGGCGGGTCAGGGAGGAGCTCATGCCGAAGGAATTTAGTGACCCCTAGCCCTGTGTTGCGCAATCCGCACGGCGTTCCGAGCACGTGCATCGGTGTCGGATGTCCCCATGTGTTGCATCCAGCGACGTGCAACAAGAGGGTCCTAAGCGGGCACGAAAGAGGCGGTGGCGTTTTATTGCGCCTCGCAGCTCTGGAGGTGTCGGATGTCGGGCAGGGAGCAAGCACATCGCGCGGGAAACGGTGGGTTCCGAACGCGACGTTTACCACACAAATTCCAGTGATATCTCCGACGTTTCCTGCAGTTGGTGTGGGTTGCCCGCAGTTTTCTCTTGGCGCTTCGGCGCGATCTGGCTATGTGACCAGGTCAGTGTAGCACTGGGGCGAATGGTACGGACCAACGCCAACAGCGTGATTTTGGAAAGCGAAAGGCCTTCTTTGGGCGGGAGGCGGGGGGTCACCTGCACCATCCAAGTGACCGATCAACCAAACATACGCACACACACACACACACACACGCACTCTCTCTCTCTCTCTCTCTCTCTCTCTCTCTCTCTCTCTCGACTACGGGCACAACACAAATATTCTGCTCAAAGACAAGGGCGTAGTCACGTGGATACAGGTTGTAGGTTTGGTGCAGGACCGTTTGCACCGTCTCCGCGTGGGAAACATCGCACCAGAAATCCTCTCGGACAAACCCGATGAAATGTCAGGCCAACATTCCATGCGAAAAGGAAGGGGTAGTGTACGCAATGTTACTGCATTGGCACCGGACTATCCGTTCGATGGAAGGTTCGCTCAGCGGCAGAGTGTTTGGCGGGTGCCCAGGGGAATCGAGTTCCAGTCCGCACTGCAGGTACGCAAAACGGCAGGAAGCAAAGATCCTCAGGGATGCTTGATCCAGCGACGGGGCTGTGATCGCAGCACTGCCTGCCCATCCCATCCCATCCCATCCCATCCCATCCCATCCCATCCCATCCCATCCCATCCCATCCCATCCCATCCCATCCCATCCTGTCCCATCCCATCCCATCAGCTCCCACCCCACCCCAGGGGGAGTGAAAAATGCTCCGGGAGGGAGGGGGGTCGTCAGATCCCCCCGAAAGGCGGGGGGCTGTAGAATGGGGCTGTGCTGTCAGGTACTTTATGAAACCCTTTGTGGGAGTAATTTTGGGGAGGTGGAAAATTGCAGGGCTTATGTAGCCATTATTTGAGTCCCCCCTGCTCTGGGAACCTTGAGACGGCCCGGGTTATGTATCCATTTTGATTCCTCCTTTTTTTTTCCTCTGTGGACCCCGAGACCGCAGGGGTTTAGTAGCCAAGCTTTGACGACACGTTGGTCCCCTGTCATTTCTGGCCATTCACCACAATAGCGCCCCAGCAATGCCTGCCGCATACTAGAAAATCGAGGTACGCAGAGCCTGCACCAGTCTGATGCAGAACTGTGGTCTTGGGTCCCCCAAAGCAGGAGGAATCAGAAGGGCTACATAACCCCTGCCGTCTCAGGGTCGGCAGAGTGATGAGAGAAAGAAATAGCTACATAAACCCTGGGAGCAAGCAGAGCCCCACAGGGGCAGAGGGTGGTGGGGGGGGTTGGAAAAAAAGGGCTCTGACGACCCCCCCTCCCCCCGCTCCTGAAGCAATTTCCTTTTGGCCCAACCCATTCCATGAAATCAAAGCAAAGCAAATCAGATCAAATCAAATCAAATCGAATCCCATCCCATCCCATCCCATCCCATCCCATCCCATCCCATCCCATCCCATCCCATCCCATCCCATCCCATCCCATCCCACTCCATGCCACTCCATCCCATCCCAGTACATCCCATCCCATCCCATCCCATCCCATCCCATCCCATCCCATCCCATCCCATCCCAACAGAGATGAAGATGGACCAGCACAACAGACTACTGGCAGACTGGCAAGCAGGAACCAACTGCAGAATAGCAGTAGGTCAAGTGAAAAAACGAAAAAGAGCAGTCAAACCCATGGCCCTCCACACATGGTGGACCCTCATCTCAGCAACAAGGCCACGAACAGATACAGTCGTGGCACTACTGGTGCAATCTCCAGAAGGCATAGGAGCAGCAGAATGGACCAGGAGAGTACCGGATGTGTGGGTAGGAGAAGATGGAGGAGACAAAGGTCAGGTTATACGAGAAGCGCAAAGCAGAGGATCACAGGGGAGAGGGGTGTACTGGTGTCTGGTTGGCAGTGCGTGGGAATGGACAGGGTGCAGAATGGATAGTGGCATGCAGCTGTGGTGTCTGGAGATAAACGAGCAGTTCGTCAAGTGGCTGATCAGGGACCGAGATACAGTGAAGGGAGTGCGGCCAGACGTGTGCAGGAACGCTGTGACTCTTCTACAGGACATCACGAAGCCAAAGGAAAAGGAGGCAAAGGCTCTGCCATGAGGTACGCTCGCAGCGCAACGTGGGCCAAAGGAGACAGAGGCCCAAAAGGAGGTACCAAGGGGTACCCCAAACAATGGCAGCAGCCATACACGAGACGATGAGCAACGTCGGACCATTAACTGCAGCCAGCAACAGACATGGATGCCCAGGTGCAGTATATGAAATGTCCAGCAACGGACACAGAAGCCCAGGTGACGTATATAAAAAGTCCTGTCAACGGTCAAGTCCCAACAGAAGGGAGCAGCCGTATGTATGTCCAGTCAGTCAAACGTCGTGCACAGGTTCAGATCAGGTACTCCAGATACCAGAAGCAGCCACAGTGCAGCAGGGCATTCCCGAGCACGGGCAGCACACCACAGAACCACCATGTGGCAGTGGGACGTTGTAACATCACAGACAGACAAAGCCTCTCTGCACAGAGCACTGCCACAACGCAGCAGGCCCTGGCACAAAGGCCCCAGAGAAACAGTGCAGCAGCAGAGACATCACATGAGCAAATGGTGCAGTGCGTGTCCTGTGCAGGGGGTAGGCAGGGGAAAGAAGAGTCAGGATCACACAAAAACAGGTGCAACAATCAATCCACAGCAAAAACAACATCTACCAGAAAGACATGAGAAAAACCAGAAAAGGTACCTGCCGGTACAAGCCAGTGGCAGGTTGTTTTGTTTTCTTTGGCAGTACAAGTTCAAGAAGACGTGAAAATTTTCGGGGAAAGAAAAAAAAAAAAGGGGGGGGGGGGCACGGGTAATACAAGGGTAAGGGAAGCGCACCACCGAAGAGAAGATGGGTAATCTCCGGGAGGGGACCAGTACGACCCTGGCCAAAGCGTTTTTCACAAAACAAAACAAAACAAAACAAAACATCCCATCCCATCCCATCCCATCCCATCCCATCCCATCCCATCCCATCCCATCCCATCCCATCCCATCCCACTCCATGCCACTCCATGCCATCCCAGTACATCCCATCCCATTCCATCCCATCTTATCATCCTTTGCCCATGCTCTTTTCAGAGGAAAGGGGGCGACCAGTGGAGGACGGTCCCACGCAGCAAACTCAACGGCTACTGCATGATCGACAATTTGGACGCCTGGACCTCCGCCACTGATCCCAATTTGTTTCCTCCCGCCACTCACGACCCGTTCGCGTGGCTACTGCTGCTGGCGCTCTTGCTTGCCCTCCTTCTGCTGTGCTGTCTAGGTATGAGGCCCGCGATCGTGTGCAGTCTGTTGTGCGATCCTTCGGCCCCTCTCTGACCGCTGTTTGAGCGTTATTGTCCTGAACGGAGCGGACATTGATTTTCCTTCTCTTTCGAGGGACCGCCCTATTTGCATATGTCGTGCAGGCTGCTGCTTATGGTTAGCATTGAGGTCATGGAAGAAGCACAAGGACCTCCAAAAGGCACTTGAGCAGGCTCTGAAGGATGACATGCTGAAGGACATCGGTACTCGTCGATTCGCCGATTCGTCGTACACCAATGATGGGCAGGTGATGGGTGAGACGGAAGTGTATGCAGTACCAGGGTCGTCAGGTACTGTCCGCCGCGGTGGTGGTGCACGGTAGGGCGGGTGTCAGACATGGGTTTGCACATTCCGGCATTTCTACGGGTGCCAGCAGTGGGACAGGGAGGGTGTGGAAAGGACCATCAGGTGCGACAGAGGCGACTGCAGGACGATCTGCAGAGCAGAGCAGAGTAGAGCAGAGCAGGCGGGGGTGAGAAACGGCAGCGGGAACACCAACAAGATCGGACCGACTCTTGTCAGGCAGGGCCTTAGCGGACGGACAGGGGCATGGTGTTGTGATAGTGGGAGGCACAGATGGCATGAAATTAATGGTAGATTAGGAACTAAAGGTCGCACAATGACAGTAGACACGGCAAACGAAAGCTGAGAATCCATATTTCATGACGATAGAAATTTCGACACCCGTACAGCATTCTATGACCAAGGGACAAAAACCCACAATTGCAATTTTCAGAAATCGTCAAAAAAAACCGAAAAAATCGATTTCTTCCCCCATAATTCCCATGATGACTTTTTTTCAAGATGGAAAGGTTTTGGATCATTTTTGATGCGCTCCCAACATCCGTGCTGAAACAAACCTCATTTTTGCACTCATGTGCTGAACATTTATATGACTCCTCGAAGTTGGTGACCCACAAGTGAGAATGCGGCAGGCGGGATTTAGAGCGGGGAAGGCGTGTCTGGACAAGTCCTGCCGCAAGTTTTGTGGCGCCACTGTCCCCTCGGATATGAAAGATGTCACGTGTTAAGTGTTACGTTCTGTAGACCCCCCTCCCCTTTTCCTTTTTGTATTGATTGTCGGTCTGATGTTTCGTCGGGTTTGTCCCAGTGTACGAGTTTGTGTCACGGTGCTTCCCACGCGGAGATTGTCCGGATACACGAATGGTCCTGCACCCAAGTCAAACCCTGCATCCATGTGATTGGGCCCCTTGTCTTGTGCAGAGACACCGTGTGTGTGTGTGTGTGTGTGTGTGTGTGTGTGTGTGTGTGTGTGTGTGTGTGTGTGTGTGTGTGTGTGTGTGTGTGTGTGTGTGGAGGCTATGGCAACGGCAGTGCACGAGCTCCTCCGCAGGCGGTTTTTATGGTCTGTTGCGCGGTGCAGAACTGAACTCGGGAAATGGTAAGGTCCACTGTCCGGAACTGCACTTGCTCATTCTCTACCAACAGACCGAAAGACGTCTAGGACAGCTCTGCTGTTCCTGAGGAGTTTTCTTTCAACCGCTTTTCTTGCTTCGTTCTTGTCTCGCGGTTCCCAACGTGTGTGTGGAGGTGTGTGTGTGTGTGCGTGTGTGGATGTGGGTGGGTGGGTGGTTGGGTATGCAGGGGGTTTGATCTATCAGTTGGGCGTAGCCAGACCCAAGTACGGCTGCTTGCACTCCCCGACATTCGGAAAATGTGGCCCTTTTCATACCTTGTCCCCAAAGCAGCCCCCATCCCCCTCAACCCGGTTTGCTGCAGCGCGCAACACTCTCATTGCTCCTCTTTTTCCCCTAAAACCCTCCGTGTGGTTGGGTTGCATTTTGACCCCAGATATTTTCGTGTCCACCCACTGAATGGGCCCCGACATTGTACAGCTAAGTGTAGCATGAGCATGTGCACATGCCTCATGGACTGGCTCCCCGAGCCAATAGAGAGGGATGGGGCCAGAGGGTAAGGCGCTGGTGGAGGGCAGGGACTAGGCGGAAGCCGTATTGCGGCGTAAGCTCCGGCCGGCATCGACGACGCACCAGTGGATTGGATTGGATTGGTTTGGTTTGGATTATCCGCAGACTTGGTTGATTGCCTATTCAATCTGTGGCCGGCGCACGCACCACCCATGGACTGCTCTTTCCCTCCCTCCCTCATTCTCTCTCTCTCTCTCTCTCTCTCTCTCTCTATCTCTCTCGCTGCCCCCCCCTCTCTCTATCGCACGCGCTCTTGCTTGCTCGCTCTCGCTGTCGCTCTGTTTGTTCAGATTCATGGAATGTTCTTGACGCAAAGTCCGCTCGACACGCCTACGCCTCCGAACCAGGTATCCCCCTCATTGCCTGCCTGTTCCCTTGCGTACCGCGTTGCGTCTTAGGTATGAATTTCGTTTGGCATTCGGAATGTGAGTCCCGCAGTCCGTTCAAACGTGCACGACACGGCTCCACAAGAGGTGCTCAACCGAGCCAAGTCTGCACGACGCGCGCATTGCCTGAGTCTGTTTCGCAGGTCGTGCTGCAGCGATGATATCTCCGACGGGCACTGGTATTGCCAGCCCTTTGTTCCCGCATCTTACCCCAAACCATCAGGAAGGTGCAGGGCGCCAACTGCGACATCAATACGGCGATTGGGAGTTGAGGGATGACCCCCCACCCCCCAAAATACGGCGAGCATCGGAAGCACCGCCAGGCGTCCGCCATCTACAGCCTGGAGGCTGGGTCCGGGGCGGTGTTGCGTAGCCTGGGGTGGCACAGGTGGCATGGTGTAGCCAAGCATGGTCTGGCATGGCATAGCGTGGCATGGCAGGGAAGGGCATGGCAGGGAAGGGTGGGCCAGGGCAGGGCAGTGCACCCGGAAGCTCTACGCTCACTATGAGACCCCCAGTGGGGACCCTCTCCCCTCCAGAGTGGCTGCTTTCAGTGGCTCAGTGCTTGTCCTTTAGCTCGTAGCCCGATGGCTGACGTGGACTATGCGCAGCCTCATATCCCTTGGGTGGCAGCCAGTTGTACCCATACCCAAACCCGTCTGTCTGTCTGTCTGTCTGTTTGTATGTGTTTCGTGCTCTTTGTTTTCATAACAGAAAAGGATTTGTGGTTTGCGCTGGTGGTACACACTGACCTTGCCTGCCCTCATCGGTTCATTACACACCAACCCTCGTCGATTACCTGCGTTTCCCAGCAGCCCGCTTGACCAGGGGTGCTTTGCAACGCACCGATGGCATCGGCGCCAGCGTCGAATTGCAAAGCATCGCTGATCAAGTGCCAGCTGCCCTTGACTGGCCAAGTGCTGTCTGTGGACTTTTGTCCCATACCACAGTTTCTGAGGCGTGGCAGAAGATATTTCCTCTGTATTCCCACCCACTGCCGTCCTGCCTTCCACCCCGCGACCATTGTCATCAGCCCCTCGCCCCCGTTCTCTCCCGTGGTCGCTTTTGTCAGTTTGGGCGAAGGCGAACGGCATCAAGCACGAAGAGGCAGAAGGTATTCCTCGTCCCTGCTCCTATGGGAACGCCCTCAGATTGTTGCCCGCTCATGTGACGGCAATCGCGTTGTCTGCGCATTTGGGGAGAGCGTTGCCCCAGAATTTTGCACCGAGTTCACAAAAGCCGAGTGTTTGCCTGGCCAACCATCTATTTCTCAAGACAGCTTTCTGCAACCCCTTGGGCAGACTGTGGGCTCAAAACCCACAGGTGAAACCCCCGCCCTTCCACAGAACAGCACCGCGCCCATATCAGATGTACACCGAGCACCCGACACGCAGCAGCTCAGCGTCCACTGCCGGCTGTGAAGGATCGCCTCCAGAGAAAATTTCATTCACTCAAGTGCGTAACACCGGTATTATTCGCCATCCCATGTTTGGAAACATTTATGGTTCGCCCACCCAAAAATCCACCTCACGCTTGCCTGGGTGCCTTGTGAAGGAGCAGCCCCCGCGGCGACTGCGACATCCCATCCATTCCCCACACCAATGAGGCAAGTGAGTACGGCACACAACGTGGCGGTTTGGGAACGCATACGGCCGTTTCAAGGGAACAATGTGAAGCAGAGCAGTGGAGGTCTTGAGTGGAACGTGGGTTCCCCCATCCACAGCGCCGCTTTGCCACGAATTACCCACCAAGTGCCGTCGGTGAACCGCCGCCCGCCGTCGGTTCATCGCCAACCGTTTTCGATTGGCGGCCTGTCTAAAGACCACAAAGGCCGGAGGCGGGTTTCCCCCAAGACCTTAAGGACCCCCATTTCTGCCACTGTCCTTTTCTCTTCAGTTTTCCACTCGGTCAAACCTGCATCCGATGCTGATTTCACTGCCATGGTTGGACCAGTGGGCCGAGAAGCCGAGAACATTGCAACCACGACATTCTCTCCGAGGCAAGGTAGACATTTTGTGGGCGGGGGTGAAGGTGATGGTGAAAGTGGCGGTGACCAACAGCATGGCGAGGCCTGTTGCCACCCACCAGCCAAACTAGCCCCGACACATGTTTGATGGGTGCTTCTTGTCTGGAGGACGAGGCGTCCAATTCGCAGCTTCAAAATTTTTTCTGCAAATGCCAAACGGGTGCAGTCAAAACGTCTCTGGCAATATCTCTGGCTTGTCTCATTGTGTATGGTGGGGGGAGGGGGGGTACATGCCTTCCCAGTTTTGACTCAACCTATGGAATTAGGGATAACGTAGATCAGCACGGTGTCAGCATTCGTGCCCTGCCACTGGCCACCAATGCGTCCCTCTTTTGCTACAGAAAGGTACCTATGGTCCACGGTAGCCACTGACGAGCCTGCTCTCTGTTTCATGTACTGCTGGCGCTTGCGCGCAACCTGCATTGAACAGAGAACAGATTCTCACTGGGAGTGGGGCCGGGGTTCTGAGGGATTTTCCCATGCATGTTGTTTAGTTCCGTGGCTGCATACTGAAGTTCACCAGGCCACTAGTCGCACCCCTTGACAGAAGTGCGAGTAACAGCACCCCATCCACATTTTCATTTGCTCATCAAGCGAAATTAGCACACCCTGAATTTAGGCTCCCCTTCACTGGGAATTTCTATGGAATCTTTCTGTCCCTGTACCAGACATCGTTTTTAAGGAATTAATACGGAAAAGGGGGTGGTCTGGGTGGATGCCCCAGCCTGGGTGGGTGGGTCAAAAGTTTGGGACCCCTCCTTCGTATAAATGGCTTGGGTGGGTGGGTGGTGCGTGGGTGGGTGGGTGGGTCTGCAGTCTAGGACCCCCTCCTCCCCTTTAATGTCGGTGTGGGTACCCCTTTGTGCTGGCATCCTATGCCTGCAGACCTCCTTCTTTGGTTTTTGTTTTGATGCAATCTGGTCTATTTATTTGAAATGTGGACAAGGCTGAATGTGAGCACTAGAAAAGTGACCGACTCAAAAGATGGTTGAAAAGTCATCAAACCGCAAAGGCGCGTTCAATTTTTTTTTTGTGAAGAAGGACAACCCCGTTGGCAGCAGCAGCAGCAGCAGCAGCAGCAGCAGGATGCAATACCAACAGCAGCAGCAGAGGAGTATCCGCGTTATGATGAGATTTTTCAGGAGTGTCTCGCGGCACGGAAACGGAAAGCAACGGCGAAGAAGAGATAAGTCCAGTCCAAAGAACGCAAGCCACGCAATAGCAAGTCAGCACAAGCTGCAACACAAGCCCCAGTCAGAACAGTCAGAGCAGTAGCGAAAGCGACAACAACGAAAACAGGAGCAACAGCCCTCAAGGCAGCAGAAGCAGCGAACACTCAAAGACTGGCAAACACTAACTACACCCTGCATCACCCTGTAGCATCACTTCACAGGGAGGTGGGGCTGAGGTGCCGTTCAAACCGGCAAACACTAACTACACCCTGCATCACCCTGTAGCATCACTTCACAGGGAGGTGGGGCTGAGGTGCCGTTCAAACCCAGGGGAGCACCTGACCCCCCCCCCCCCCTCTCAAATGTTTACAAGAGGTGGGTGCCTCAGTGGCCCCCCTAACCCACGCCCTCTTATAAACGATGTCTGCCTTGTACAAAAAGCCATGCAGGTGTTGTGGCAGCAGCCAGGACAATGCCTCTGTGTGCACTAGGCCCCCTCTAGGAATGCCAAGGGGGGGGGGCACAGAAATCCGATAGCGTGGGGGGTTTTGGAACCCCCCCCTTTTTAAAAAATGTTTCGCTGTGGGGCTTTAAGGGTGTTTTATGATTTTTATATTGACATTATTTTGGGCTTGCACATCCACACTTTTTGGGGGCCCCTAGAGTTGGGGATATGGACTCATAATCCACAACATTTGACGCCCCTTGGCTTGGGGATATGGGCCTCCGAGAAGGCATGGGTGAGGTAGCCAATTCTGATTTTGTCCCCTCTTGTGGGGACCCCCGAGAATGCAGGGGTTACATAGCAATTCTGCCCTCTTTTGGGCCCCCGAGAAGGCAAGGGGTGAGGTAGCCACTTCTGATTTTGTCTCCTCTTCTTTTGGGCGCCCGAGAAGGCAGGGGTGAGGCAGCCACTTCTAATTTGTCTCCTCTTTTGCGGACCCCCGAGAACGCAGGGGCTACATAGCAAACACCCGCAGAAGCAACAGAATTTTCTTTGTTTTGTGGAGTGGCCATTGCTTTGGCAACAATGCGCAATCATGTGGCAATGCACTTGCAGAAGGGATAGGTGGTAATGGACCCTAGGATGCGTGGTGAGGCCGAACCTTGTGGTTTCCGTGGTCGCAGTACAGGCATGTGCACGATGAGTCCCGTGCGCAAGAAAATCAGCAGCACGTGCCCGTGTGCAGTCACATTGAAGCAAGCAGTGGCCATGTGTAAACAAGAAAACATGCCCCGTGAATGTCCTATTCCTGGGTGCAGAGCCACCCCGTGGGTTTTGAACATCAAAACTCACTTGGCACGTTGCCATCCCACCGTGGCACCGAACACAGTTGATGTGGCGGAATGGGTTGTAGTTAGCTAGGAGGATGAAAAAAAGGGAGCGAGCCAAAAAAATCCCCACGTTGATGAAGCCCAAGATCACTTTGAAGGTCCTATAGGCGGTTGACAATGAGCATGCATCTTTCTTTGAAGCCTCTCTTGGCCGCTCGGATTGGGAGTGGAAACCACAAAAGGATGCAAGCTCCGCGGAATCAGGGTCTACAGCATATAAGGATTCGTCCAAGAGAGTTCCGCATCTTCCGAAGATGCTAATAGCTCCTCTTCCGGGTCTATAGTTAAACCTAGTAAAAAAGGGTTTTTTGAAAACTTGGCACTAGTTTTTTACTAGGTATTGGGAACCTATTGAAAAAAAAATTTTTTTTACTAGGTTTCCAAACCTCCAAAACCAAAAGAACTAGGCTTTAGAACTTTCGGGCCCCTTGTTGGCCACTTCTGATCTTGTCCCCCGCTCTGAGGGGCTTTTTTCCACCTGCCTGTGGTGGTCCTTTAGGACCAATTTTTTTTTGTTAAGGACCGCCATTAAGGACCCCCACTATGGGATTTTTTCCAGGAGCCCGGCGCGGGCCACTTTTGTTTCCCTCCCCTTCTGTAGTGGACCCCCGAGAACGCGGGGGTGACATAGCACTTCCGCCCTCTTTTGGGCCCCCGAGAAGGTAGGGGTGAGGCAGCCACTTCTGATTTTGTTCCCCTTTGTTGGGGAACACTTCTGCTTTTGCTCCCCTTTGTTGGGGATCCCCAAGAATGCCATTTTGCCTCCCACTTTCTTTCCTTTCTTTTTTTACTCCCACGCTTTGTTGCGTGGCCCCTCGAGTTGGGGTTAGGGACTCACAATCCACAGTTGGGAATTTTGCTTGAACTAGTAGAGGGCGAAAAAATGGGTTTTCACCCATGTGTCTATACTCAAAATACTCAGTTTTTTCAGGAGAACCAACTAATGGATGAAAACCAAATTGGACCAAATATCAATACCACCCCTGTGCAGAGGCATATCAGAGATGGCTCATACCCCAGTGGGTAAAGCAATACGTTTGCACGCGGAAGGTCCTGGGTTCAAACCCCATTGGGGGTAATTAGCAAAGGTCTGGGCTGAGTCATAGACATCACGGGAAAATTTTCGTTTTTGTTTTTTTTTGTTTTTTTATGTTTTGATTTTGTCCCCTTTGTTGGGGATCATCGAGAATGCAGTAATGACGTAGCATTTCCGCCCACTTGTGGGCCCTCCGGAAGGCAGGGGTTAGGCAGCCAATTCTGATTCTGTCCCCCTTTGCAACCCCCTCCCCCTCTCCTCCAAAGGGTTTCGAAACATACATGAACTCCTTCTTCACAACATGCATGGTTCGGCCTGGGTGAGGCGCCACTGGCAACAGTGGCCGGGAATTGACTTAGTAAGGAAAAATTTTTTTCAAAATTTTGCTTTTTTTACCTAGTACAAAAAAACTTTTTCAAAAAAAAATTTTAAAAAAAAATTTTACTAGGTTTTGCTACATTTTACTAGGTTTTGCTACGTGCATACTAGGTTTCACCAAATGCCCTCCTCTTCTTCCTCATCCTCCTCCTCTTCTACCTCTTCTTTCGGGGTGGAAGTTCTCCCCAAAAAGAAAACTGTGAACGCCAAGGGCACAAAGCGGCCCATTACCACTCCCATGCAAAGTGCTATGAAGCGACACATAGTGAAGACGTCAGCACGCAAGAAGTAGGTGGATATGCAGCACACATAGGACACAAACCTCCTCTACCCCCTACACCTCCTCGCTCTCCCTCTTCTTCCCATGTAGTAGCATGCACACTAGGACTGGAAGGCCCACACAATGGCGCGGGGAGGGAGGCCTGGCCCGGCATAGCCCAAAGGGCCTCCCAAGTTGGCTGCCACAACTCGGCTGACTTGCCAACTCACCAGTATAGTTTCACACACACCCCTTCTTTTATGCCCTCCCCTTGATGCATTTCTCACCCCATGGTGTATTTCTAACCCCATGGTGCATTCCGAACCCCATCACCCCCCGTGCTGCATTTCTAACCCCATGGTGTATTTTGAACCCCATGACCGCCTGGGAGACCCATAGTCCCGAGGTTTCTGGTACCCATGGCCAAAAATACCCAAGCCAATGAGACCCCACCATAGACGTTGGTAGGGGCGGTGCGAATTGTGGGATCACACCCGCATACCCAACTGTTCGGAGGTGCCCGACACTGTGTGAGAACCGGAATGTATTTCATTTGGTGTGCATGTGTTGTCACCCTTTAGGCAACCGGGTCCATTTTGGGTCCGCCAAGCAGGGGGGGGATGGGGGGCTGGGGTGCCCTTCTCGCGGACGATACCCCCGCAACGAACAACCCCCTTAACCCCCCCCCAAAAAAAACCCCTCTTTTTTTAAATTTGGCTCTTGGGGGGGGTTTAAGCACGATATCGGATTTCCAAGAACCCCCCCCCCCTGGCATGCCCCCATCTGGTTGATATTCCCCTTTCCTAAAAGCAAAGGCCCAACAATGATTTTGTGCATATCTGGTGGCGAGCAAGAGCTGCTGCGATCGCCCAAGCACTCCAGGCAAAGCCCCAAACCTCAGGCTTTACAACAATTTTCTGGAATCCTCAAAAAAAACAACGAAATCCAGAGAGTGGAGAGCATGGCATGTTGTTGTAGTGCTCTGCCGGTGCCTTCGCATTGCGTTGTGTGTTTGATGTGTCTTGTACATTTGGGGTGCCACTGCTAATCTGCACACACACTTCTCTGAGGGTGCTACTGTCCGCCTCCAGTGCCACTATTACCCCCCAGTGCTGCTATCCGCCCCCTACACTCCCCACCCCACCCCATAAATGACCTGGACCAACAAAAGCAGGTCACACAAGCATGGCAATGGATGGCTGTACTAAATGGTACCCAACCAGCCTTCATGAACCTCACCGCCCCTTTAACGAGCCTCATCGCAACACACGTGTGCGGGTGCACGCGTACACACACAATTGCTGCCCCAGCTGCTCATCATGGACGCAGGGCACCGGCAATTTGCTGACACCATGAAATCAGCAGCAGCCGCCAGGCCGCACGACGACGCAGAGTTCATGACTGCATTCCGTGGGGACCCCAGCCAGGCTTTGATGGATTCTTTGCGAGGTACAAGTGGGCAGGCGGACAGGCAGTGGGTGGAGGGCGTAGCAGGGAGCGCTCTGTGTGCAGCCCGTCCTTGTCTGACCCATGTCCCACCTGACCCATGTCATCACATTTCGTTCCAAAATGGGCTGTGAGCGTTCCAGACGCCGACCCCTTACCTCCCCCCACCCCCGCCACCTCCTCAAACCTCAGCAGAGGCCGGAACCACAGCCAATTGTATTACCTCCAGCTCCAAAAAGTCCCTCCAGGGTGTGTGGGTGTGGGTGTGCGTGCTTGCGTGCGTGTGTGTGTGTGTATGAACATGAACTCCTCCACAGGGGTTTGTCTAGGTCTGTTATTAGTGCAACCCAGAGGGTGGAGCAGGTGAAGGGACAGAAAGTGATCTGCATCTGAACTGAACCCACTGTCCAGGACTGTGCTTCGTCATTCCCTATCAACAGACCGAAAGACGTCTAGGGCTGCCCTGCAGCTCCTGAGGAGTTTTGTTTCACCACCTTTCTCGCTCTGTTCTTGTTTGCGGTTCTCATTGTGTGTGTATGTGTTTGGCTGTGCCCAGCCATGGTAGGGCAGGATGAGCTCCACGAGGGGTGGGGAGGCTTTCTTGGGCTCTTGGGTGCGTGGCCCAAATCAGGTGAAACGGAGCCCCTCCCCCCCCCCCAGATTGGGGTGCAGGTTCAGGGTTCAGGTCCCTCCCCAGATTGGTGGACACAAAGTGGAGGTATGCAAGCGGTGGGGTGGGGGGGGCAGACCAGGGTCGGATATAACCGGGGGAGTCCCCTCCCCCCCCCACCCCAGATGACGAAATGACGAAATGACCCTCGGTTTGGCTGGCTGTGGTGCCTCTGTGTACACTGTCATAATTGTACCTTTGTACCCTCGTTGCCCCCGACTGTTGCATGCACTCCTTGTTGAACACCGTTGTGGAGCAGACATTGGTCTGGGGTGCATTTCCTTGACCAACCATGCGTCAACAACCAAAAACAAAACAAACAGCTACACTGTAACACCAAAGAACAGGGCCGGAGTGGATGCATATGTGACGCTAATGTGCACGGCTTGCCTGTACAACCATTTCGTCATTTCGTCATTTCATCATCTGAGGCTCAGCCCCCCCCCCCCCCCCCGGATATTTATCATACATGCCTCCCGGGGGCAGACATGGTGGTGGTAGGGGCCACCTCCTCCCCAGCCCGGGGCGGCACCAGGGAACCCAACCCCGTCATAGAGGCCTGTGGAACCAGAGTCCCCTTCGGGAGGATAGGTCAGGCCCCAGAGGTGGAGGTTGGGGATGCAGAGGTACCCCTTTGCCTGCTCCTGCGGGGGTAGCGGCCTCTGAGGCCTGGCACTGGGGTGGGGTTTGGGAGAGCCTGTGTGACAGCAGGTGTGCCCGGTGGGCGGATGCAGACTGGAGGTTGCCAAGCGTGTCGAGCACTGCAGACTAAGGCCCCCCTTGGGTAGTCCCCTGTGTGTGTGTGTGTGTGTGTGTGTGTTCCGGTTTCCATCACGCGTGTGTGTGGTTGGGTCGTGGTTGGATCATGTAGCACAGATGAAAGAAACGCAAGTGAGGCTCAAGGAAAGACAGGATGGCACTAGGCAGGCAGAAGTGCTCAGCAGGGGCAGAAGGTGAAGGCAGGAGGATGTGCGTGCGTGCGTGCGTGCGTTCGTGCATGTGTGCGTGTGTGTGCGTGCGAGTGATGCGAAATCAGCGCCTCCCTTGTTATGTGCTTTGTGCACAGGCCGCAAAGACTTCGCAGACAGTCTTGGAGGAGGAATGGCCGCGAGACCAAACGGCGATGCGGAGTTCATGTCGTTATTCCGAGACCCTGTGGATATGCTGTCCATGTTCAATCCGTCCAGAGGTTTGATGCCCGTCACCTTCCAAACACGGGACAAGCCAGCAACTGCGCCAAATTGCATCATTGTGCCCCCCCGGTGCGGAAAGGTGGGGTGCTGGGGATGGACGCAACTGCAGTCTAAAAGACATACCCTCCGCCCTGTGCAAGCGTGGGCTTGTCCAAAGACAGACACCCGGTTGACCGCGTTTCTGTTTAAGACCCTGGGGTTTGCTGTACCAGAATGAAATAAAAAGTAACAGTAGTGCTCAACGTGGATTTCTTTACTGCAATTTTGTCAGATTGTGTTGTTTGTGTGCCTGCCTGATCATTTGAGGAAAGGTGCATGCAACACGAACAATTATGCGCATGTTCAAAAGTTTCACATGAGGCGACGGCTTCGATTGTAAGCACCTTTTTCCAGCCGAGGAGTAGTGCACATTGAAGCCAATCATTTGCATATTTGGATGTATATTCTGCTACACACGTTGTGCAGATCAATACTGCTGCTTTGCACTGCTAAATATCGCTGCGCTGTGCATGGTTCTTGTGCCCACCGTTGCTCTTTCGTGCAGCCCGGACGGCCGATGGTCCACAGTGGCGACCCGAAGATGACGCTGACATGATGTCTGCATTCCGTCCGGACCCAAACAGCGAATTGATGAACTCTCAAGGTTTGAGCCTGTGCTTGCTCGCATCAGCGGCATGCTGCTGCATGTTGTGCTGTATTGATTGAGGTAATAGTACTGGCGGTGATGAGGGGATGGGTTGCAGATTGCAAGGATTCCAGTCCGCAGTCAAGGTGCCTTTTTGAGTACCACATGGGCATTTTTGCAGATGCACATGCACATGGGCTGTTCTGTCGTGACTGCAGAGTGTATCGTGCCTTGCATCGGTAGCCTGGTATTGTCCAGCACTGCATGTTGTCCCCGTGCAGCCCAAAGAGAGGCCAGTGGAAGCCGCAGGGGACCAGGAGCACCGTACGACGATGCCGACATGATGTCCGCGTTCCGTCCAGACCCGAATATGGAGCTGATGGACTCCGAAGGTGTGATTGCTGAGCGTGGGCAATTCGATTCAGGAGCTTCGCCTTGGAGTCAGGCAACCAAATATCATCCACCGGGTCCAAAATGCTGGGAAGGCGGGTGGCACCAGCACACTTGTCTGCTGCTTAATCGTCGCATCGCCACTCGGTCTTTGTTTTGGAATATGCGATGTGCTATGTGTATGCAGCCCGCAAGCGTGCTGGTGGAAGCCGCAGAGGTCCAGGAGCAGGTGGACCTGAGGATGATGCTGACATGATGTCTGCGTTCCGTCCGGACCCCAACGTTGAGCTGATGGACTCTCAAGGTTTGGATTTATTGTTGGCTTCCTCGTCGACTTATTGGGTGCATGTTGTATGGTTTGGATTGAGGGATTTAGTTGTGGTATGGGGTGATGAGATGATGGGTTGATGATTGTGAGGATTCCAGTCATCATCCGGTTTCCTTTTTTTTTCAATGCCTGTATATCTGTCGCATCCATGCCCCGTCGCGTGTACATTGTGCGCTGTGTTTGTAGCCCGCAAGCGTGCTGGTGGAGGTCGCAGAGGACCAGGAGCAGGTGGTCCTGACGACGATGCCGACATGATGTCTGCGTTCCGTGCGGACCCGAATGCGGACCTGATGGACTCTCAAGGTTTGAACTCTTTTTTGCTTCTTGATTGAGGGGACGGTGTCTGGAGGGTACAGGGCAGTGATGCTGTTGGGGATGGCGGCAAGTTTGCTTTTAGGGGATTTGTCTTTCTTTTGAGCCATGGGGCATGTTGCTTTCTAACATTGGTTTACAGCCTGTGTTTCCCTCATTTGGGGCATGCCACCAGGGCTGCCCGGAATCTGCACAGATACCTTTTGACGATCAGAGACAGGGAGTCTTGTACGGGGGTGGCAGCATTGTATCCTTAACCCCGTCAAGTGGTCTGGTTCTGATCAGAACTCTTTTGTTGTGCTTCGATCAGCACGCTGCTTTATGCCAGCAGGGGCTTTGAAAACTTAATTCCCAAGGGTGGCAGAGTGTTCGAGCCCACCGAATGGGGGGGGGGGGGGGGCTCTGATTTGGAAATGGGGCTGCCGTGCCCGTTTATGGAAGGGCAGTGTCGAATGCTTGTACTCGCTTGACAACGGCTGGCCGATATATATTTTCTCTTGAAAACGATGTTCTCTCCCGTGACCTTAACCTCGAAATGATCGGCGCGTCATGCGTATTCTTTTGAGGTCTGGGGCATGTTTCATGTTTTGGGCTCCGGTTACGGGAGTGGGGGCACCACGCCCCTACTTCCTTCCCCCACACAAAGGAATTCCCGCCCTACTGCAGCATTTCGTAAGTGGCTGGTTTTGAGGGCAGTGGGCCTGGTTTGTAAGTGCGCGCAGCACATCAACCCTGCTCAAGCCCCTCCTGTGACCCAGTGGCAAAGTGGTGCCGCCCATGCAGTCCGCCACAAGGAGACGTTCCAATTTCCGTCGTCGCTTACCGGGATCGCCGAGCTGGGCCCGGATTGCGTCAGCGGATGCAAAACAGTTGCAGGCGCATACTGCGCAATGCCTGGTCCATCCGACTGGAGTTGGGCATTTCGGATGCAGCATTGCATCTCACCTCTCTGCACCATGTCTTTTGCCACAATGTCCATGTGTTCGTTGCACACTATTTGCTCTGTGCAGTCCGAAGAGACGCCGCTGGTGGTCGCAGAGGACCAGGAGGACGCGGACCATACGATGATGCTGACATGATGTCCGCGTTCCGTCCAGACCCGAATATGGAGCTGATGGACTCCGAAGGTGTGATTGCTGAGCGTGGGCAACTCGATTCAGGAGCTTCGCCTTGGATTCAGGCAACCAAATATCATCCACCGGGTCCAAAATGCTGGGAAGGCGGGTGGCACCAGCACACTTGTCTGCTGCTTAATCGTCGCATCGCCACTCGGTCTTTGTTTTGGAATATGCGATGTGCTATGTGTATGCAGCCCGCAAGCGTGCTGGTGGAAGCCGCAGAGGTCCAGGAGCAGGTGGACCTGAGGATGATGCTGACATGATGTCTGCGTTCCGTCCGGACCCCAACGTTGAGCTGATGGACTCTCAAGGTTTGGATTTATTGTTGGCTTCCTCGTCGACTTATTGGGTGCATGTTGTATGGTTTGGATTGAGGGATTTAGTTGTGGTATGGGGTGATGAGATGATGGGTTGATGATTGTGAGGATTCCAGTCATCATCCGGTTTCTTTTTTTTTTCAATGCCTGTATATCTGTCGCATCCATGCCCCGTCGCGTGTACATTGTGCGCTGTGTTTGTAGCCCGCAAGCGTGCTGGTGGAGGTCGCAGAGGACCAGGAGCAGGTGGTCCTGACGACGATGCCGACATGATGTCTGCGTTCCGTGCGGACCCGAATGCGGACCTGATGGACTCTCAAGGTTTGAACTCTTTTTTGCTTCTTGATTGAGGGGACGGTGTCTGGAGGGTACAGGGCAGTGATGCTGTTGGGGATGGCGGCAAGTTTGCTTTTAGGGGATTTGTCTTTCTTTTGAGCCATGGGGCATGTTGCTTTCTAACATTGGTTTACAGCCTGTGTTTCCCTCATTTGGGGCATGCCACCAGGGCTGCCCGGAATCTGCACAGATACCTTTTGACGATCAGAGACAGGGAGTCTTGTACGGGGGTGGCAGCATTGTATCCTTAACCCCGTCAAGTGGTCTGGTTCTGATCAGAACTCTTTTGTTGTGCTTCGATCAGCACGCTGCTTTATGCCAGCAGGGGCTTTGAAAACTTAATTCCCAAGGGTGGCAGAGTGTTCGAGCCCACCGAATGGGGGGGGGGGGGGGGGCTCTGATTTGGAAATGGGGCTGCCGTGCCCGTTTATGGAAGGGCAGTGTCGAATGCTTGTACTCGCTTGACAACGGCTGGCCGATATATATTTTCTCTTGAAAACGATGTTCTCTCCCGTGACCTTAACCTCGAAATGATCGGCGCGTCATGCGTATTCTTTTGAGGTCTGGGGCATGTTTCATGTTTTGGGCTCCGGTTACGGGAGTGGGGGCACCACGCCCCTACTCCCTTCCCCCACACAAAGGAATTCCCGCCCTACTGCAGCATTTCGTAAGTGGCCGGTTTTGAGGGCAGTGGGCCTGGTTTGTAAGTGCGCGCAGCACATCAACCCTGCTCAAGCCCCTCCTGTGACCCAGTGGCAAAGTGGTGCCGCCCATGCAGTCCGCCACAAGGAGACGTTCCAATTTCCGTCGTCGCTTACCGGGATCGCCGAGCTGGGCCCGGATTGCGTCAGCGGATGCAAAACAGTTGCAGGCGCATACTGCGCAATGCCTGGTCCATCCGACTGGAGTTGGGCATTTGGGATGCAGCATTGCATCTCACCTCTCTGCACCATGTCTTTTGCCACAATGTCCATGTGTTCGTTGCACACTATTTGCTCTGTGCAGTCCGAAGAGACGCCGCTGGTGGTCGCAGAGGACCAGGAGGACGCGGACCATACGATGATGCTGACATGATGTCCGCGTTCCGTCCAGACCCGAATATGGAGCTGATGGACTCCGAAGGTGTGATTGCTGAGCGTGGGCAACTCGATTCAGGAGCTTCGCCTTGGAGTCAGGCAACCAAATATCATCCACCGGGTCCAAAATGCTGGGAAGGCGGGTGGCACCAGCACACTTGTCTGCTGCTTAATCGTCGCATCGCCACTCGGTCTTTGTTTTGGAATATGCGATGTGCTATGTGTATGCAGCCCGCAAGCGTGCTGGTGGAAGCCGCAGAGGTCCAGGAGCAGGTGGACCTGAGGATGATGCTGACATGATGTCTGCGTTCCGTCCGGACCCCAACGTTGAGCTGATGGATTCTCAAGGTTTGGATTTATTGTTGGCTTCCTCGTCGACTTATTGGGTGCATGTTGTATGGTTTGGATTGAGGGATTTAGTTGTGGTATGGGGTGATGAGATGATGGGTTGATGATTGTGAGGATTCCAGTCATCATCCGGTTTCCTTTTTTTTCAATGCCTGTATATCTGTCGCATCCATGCCCCGTCGCGTGTACATTGTGCGCTGTGTTTGTAGCCCGCAAGCGTGCTGGTGGAGGTCGCAGAGGACCAGGAGCAGGT